>CM059601.1:159393219-160649469 GCA_030412105.1 Cyclura pinguis | reverse complement strand
TCCCAGGTTTTCAGGCATCCTGGTCTCCCTGGTTTTCAGGCATCTCAGTCTCCGTGGTTTTCAGGCATCCCGGTCTCCAACAATCTATTTAGTTGGAGGATTTGAAAGATTCTGTTTGCCTATTTTGGCCCAGGATTTGGATTCGGGAATCTCGAATCCTTACCCAGGATTTGAGGATTCGGTTGCCCCATCCATAGTAAAAAGTAATCTCAGAACCACTGGCAAGAATCTTTGAGAATTCCTGGAGAACAAGTGATGTCCCAACAGACTGAAGAAGGGCAAATCTTGTCCCCATATTCTGAAAGGGAAAAGAGATGACTTGAACCATTGCCACCCAGCAGATGGAGAGAATGCTATGGATGTAGCATATCTTTCAGTAAAGCTCTTGACAAAGTCTCTCAAGATATTTGTGCAAACAAGTTAGTAAAATGTAGGCTAGACAATGTTAAGTGGATTTGTACCTGGTTGATCAATTGGACCCAATAACCTCTTTTCATCATGGAGACAAGTGACTAGTGGGGTGCCACGGGGTTCTGTCCTGAGCCTAGTACCATTCAACATTTTTGTAAATGACTCTGATGATGGAAAAGAAGGCATGCTTATCAAATTTGCAGACAACACCAAATTATATAGTGTAGCTAATACTCCAGAGGGTTAGAGAGCTGGGTCAAAATTAACAAAATGAATTTTCAACAGGAAGAAATGTAGGATATTATGCTTGGGCAGATAAAATGAGATACATGGATATAAGATTGATGACACCTGGCTTGACAACAGTATACATGAAAGGGATCTAGGAGCCTTAGTAGACTGCAAGCTGAACATGACAAAACAGTATGATGTGGCAGCTTAAAAAGTCAATGCAAGTCTAGGCTGCTTCAATAGGAGTATAGTGTCTAGGCCAAGAGAATTAATACTACCACTCTATTCTGCTTTGGTCAGATCTCACATGGAATACTGTGTCCCATTCAAGGTACCACAATTCAAGAAGGATATCAGCAAGCTGGAACATGTCCATAAGAATGTTATCAAAACAATAAAATGTCTGGAAGCCATGACCTATGAGGAGAAGCATATTGGTATGTTTAGCCTGGAGAAGAGAAGGTAAAGAGGTGACATGATTGTCAGGAGACTGATTTACAGCCTCAGCACAAAATCCTCCCTAGAACCACTGCTCCCTGGACAAAACGTGCCCCAGAGGCAAGCATTACATAGCAGAGTTTCCAAACAGCAACAAAAGTGTGCAGCAGAGTGTAACATACAGCATCAGCTCTGACCCCTCTACCCACTGGTTAGTAACTCATACATACAGACTTTGTCATCCAAGATACCTGGAGGCTTTAATCTTCACTGTTCCAATATATACACATCTGTACACAGGATGTGCAGATCCACAGTCATAGATTCAGCATCATAGACACATCAAGCAGAGGTTCGCTCAGACAGAGGTTCAAAGTTAGAGAGACAGAGTGTCCAAGCTCTCCTCTTTTATACACACCTGCTGATAGGTCATCAGCTAGGGACAATGGCTGATGCAACCCCTTGCCATGATTTCACATCATCATGACTCAGCCTTCTACATGCCCCCTAGGGATTACATCATGACTTGCCAAGTCATTCTGCAGGTGTTTCCCCACATGCTCATCAAATGTATTTTCAACTGGGGCAAATGTAACAGCCTTTCTATCCAACAAGGATAGCCATGTTTAAAGTATGGAAGGATGAAAGGAAGGAAGACGGAGCAAGCTTTTTTTCTGCTGCTCCAGGGACTAGGACACAGAACAATGGCTTCAAATTACAAGAAAAGAGAATCCACCTAAACATTAAGAACTTCTTGATGACAAGAGGATTTGGTCAGTGGAATATGCTGTCTCAGAGTGTAGTGGAGTCTCTTTCTTTGGAGGTTTTTAAGGCTGGATGTTTCTTTGTCAAAAATGCCTTGTTTGTGTATTCCTGCATGGCAGGGGGTTGGACTTGATGGCCCTTGGGGTCTCTTGCAACTCTGTCATTCTATGATTTTATCATACCTGTGTGGCCAAACAGCTAGAAGACAACTTGAAATGTTCTTCAGTAATACTTGGTATTCTTGTTACAAAAGGTGTCACAGGTGTTACAGAAGGTATCAAGTAGACGGAACACGCTCCCCTCTTTTTAGTATTTCACTGTTATTTTGCTCTTCACTCATGGAAATATACATTTCTCCATTTTGCCTTTACAGCAGCCTCTTAGAGCAGAGTAGACAAGAAGGTCAAAATTGCATTAATTTAATCAAGGGAGTATCATGGCTGAACAATGATTCAAGCTTAGGTCTTCTCAACCCAACACCACCACCGTCTTCACTAAAAACATTTTCTAGCATGTCATTCACTAAAAATGAAAGAGGGATTACAGTGTATCATTAATTAATAATTCAAAGGGGTGTATCACAAGAGAGACATGAATCAGAAACTAAGAAAAGTTAATTAGAGGTTAAGATCTTGTAGGATTGCAGGTATAAATATCTGCCAATATTCTTTCACCAGCCTTCCCAACTAACAATGCCAGGCATGCCATTATCAAGGCCAATGAGTGCCTAGTGGAGGCAGTGAGAATTCCAGTATCATACTAAGGATGGAAAGAATATTCCAAAACGTGAAAAATAGTTGTCGAAAAGCATATTTTTTGAGTGTCAGGAAACCCCCATGAGAAGAATCCTTGACTGATGAGAATCTCCACAGTTCAGGGCTAAATATGCACAAAATTCACATGTTTTGCTCTGAAATCAGCATTTTGTAAGCAGGAAATGATATTTCTATGCAGAAATATTATTTGCTGCGCATTAAAAATGTGTTTGCAGAAAATTCTGAGATTGGAGATTTAAGTTGTGCAAAATTCACATGTGGGTGATCTGTGTAGAAAACAGCTTTTTTTCAGAAGAAAATGTTCCTTTTGTAGAAAATGCTATTGTCGGTGCAAAAAAAATGTGAAAATCTTGTGCACATTTAGTCCTGAATTGTGAATAGGCTTTTAAAATTGTGTAGTTCCTGAAGTTTTTTCACAACAGGAAGAAAATTGCTAAAATTAAGTGCTGCTTCCTCAGAGAATAAATTTAGTGAAGAATTACATCCTTACGTCATATAGCTACAGTTTTGCAGATGAGATAAAGGAAGAACTACTATCTTTCTACTTCTTTAATAATCTTGAAATTGACTACAGTCCTATAATGGGGAGGGGGAGTTACACAATATATGTCATTAACATCATTCAGATCAATTAAAGTTTTAAAAGGGATGTGCTGCTTAAGAAGCAATTTCAGCAACAGCAAAATGGCAGAACATTTAGATCTCAATAATTAGAAAGTTAAAATGATTTGTAGCTTTCATTGGACTAATTCCTTGACTATACTATTTTTCTCATTGTCCTTTAGTTGTATTATCATATGTATCTTTCAACCCCTCAAAGGTCCTTATGTAGAAATGTAAATCTTCATCTATTTTATTATGGCATGCAAGAATATAAAAAGTTTTTTTTCCTTCTGGAAATGTCATCATATTTTTTAACACTAAAAGAAGAAGGAGGAGGAGGAGAAGAAGAAGAAAAATAATTGTGGCTGGCATGATGTTGAGTATCTACATAATCATAAACTGTCTTAAAATCATGTAAAAGTAAATTAGGACATTGTGTAACATTCATTCTCTGGAGAGGAGACATAGATACAACTTTGGGACCACTGCACAAACAGCATAGCCATTGTACCATGGGTCCCATGTTTCAATGGGCATCAGGGGGCTATGGGATCCATTTAACAATGGCACCAGAATGCTATGGGACTCATTGTACAACAGGAACTCACATTACACAATAGAACACCACACAGGATGCCCTGATGTACATTATCACAATTCACTAAAAAGATGATGTGGCCTATTAAAGAAATAACTGTGACATCATAAAGTTACAAATCATAGCCTCTGATGCAAATATCCATTGTTTTTTACATGAACAACATTAGACAAAAAAAAAAAAATCCCATATAATAAAATTCATACCCTTTCTGTCATTATGCCAAGAAATTTTTTTCTCACTTGTAACAACAAAAATTTCAAATATTCTCTATTTCCCTAGTAAAGATTCCTCATCATTGTGCTTTCTATTTATAGTAAGGTCTTGCATCTTGTTCTATAGTTGCACACATTATGCCAGTAAAATTGAGGCATAGTGTTTTGCATATAGATGGCCATGAGTGTAGAACTAGGGGGCAACAGTAGTTATTTTTGGAATAACCATTATACTGTGAACTTGTGCATATGGTATGACTGAGTTTAGCATCCAGCAAAGTTAACCACATTGAAATGTTTTGGCAGAATAAATGAAAATTTTGAAAGTTTGTATGATCCATTTTGTACCTTTTGCTTGGTTTCATCACCATACGATGGATTTTTGATTTTAAAAAAAATGTTCAGCACAGCTACCTGTTCAGCTTTTTCTTGCCCTTGAGTCTCCAAACAGAGGGATGCATGGCATAGTGTTGAGGAGATGCCACCATTGCACTCTGACATCTCATTTCTGAGGTAAATGGCATCAATCTGCCTACTGGTAGGGCTTATCCTGATTATGAGGACAAAGGGATATTATCAATTGGTACTGAGGGTCTTCCTTCTGGTCTGGCTAATTTTTCTGAAGTCCATTCTTTTTCAGGGAATGAAGTCATGGTGCACACACCAAAGCCTCACTTGACAACCTCAGGTCTCCAGTTCAAGGCCCTTTGGATTTTTGACTTGTGACATGAGACTATGACAATATTGTGGAGTTTCTTTTTTTGGCTGCATCATTACAGAAGTTCCTGATTACCACTTTCTCCCTCCTTTCTGGAATCCTGCATAAGCTCAAGAAAATCACATTGTTTTGATTGCTTAATGGTTCTTTTCCCAACAATGGGCAACTGGGTGGTGGTGGATAGGATTTGCCCATCTAGGTAAAATCCTTCCATCCTCTGCCTCATGTGCCTTCTTGGACCTCCAACTGATCCTGCACTATCAGTCTTCTAAGTATTTCTATATTGGTCTAAATTCCTTTGCTAGTCCAAACTACAGTAGACTCATTGAATCAATGACTGAATGGTAAGTCATGCAAACACCATTGATGTAATGTGTCTGTTCTAGTTGGTACTTGAAAATTGTACTTTAGGGAATTGATTGGTTCAAACTTCCACTCCAGACACTGTCAACCAAAAGCATTTATTTCAAATATATCTATAGTGAATAGCATGCAAATTAAGAAAGGCAACATTCTTTATCATAATCTGCACAATTTCAGGGTGTTTTTTTTGGGGGGGGCTGGGCCCTCCTTTCTGCCAAAACTGAACCAGAAGTTTAAAAGCTAAAGCAAAATTGTTCCCTCTCCCCACAAAAACAAAGTCTGTCTTTTCTGAGGAGAGCTTGTCAAAGCTCTAATTTTTAATTCTCCTTTTGAGAATGTCATAGGTCCTTATTGCATCTGTGAGATTTAATTACTTAGAGTTGAATGGGGTCACCATGACTCACAGCAGGCAAGATAAAATGTGCTGAGCTGCTAAATAAAGGATAGTTGCTGGAGATTTTTTTTATTATTATTAAGTAGAGGCTGACGAAAGTACAGATGTTCTTTTGGATGATATCTTTATGTCTCATCTGAATCCTCTCTCTTCATTCAGAATGAAATGTTCTTCTTATATTTTGTCCTTGATGCCTTTTGAAATAGTTTCATAATTCAAATTCTATACAACCTAAAGCCAAGCTCCACAAAGACCTTTTGAACTGCTTTGGAATTCAAGCAAGGGAGTCTAATCCTTCCTCCCTGCTCCCTGCACCCCAACATGAAACAGAATGGAGAGTTGAAAAAAGTTTGTCTAAGTGTTGGAGTGTGGATTTTTGTAACCATTCCACCTTCACTCCTGGTCGTCTGAGTGATTCAATGCATACAGTCTTGTACGTGAAGCTGTGAAACCTGGGTTCAGGTCCCTGCTTAGTTATGAACAAACTGGGTATCTATGACCTAAGAAGCATTCGTCAACGTAAAGTCCTATTTATTGTTAACTAGTTCTGGGAAGAAACTGATGAAAATTACTGAAGGCCCTGCAAATTAGAAATTGTTGATGGCTGCTAGCATGCATAGTTAAAGCACATATTTGGATTTGCTGTAGAAACAGAAAGCAAAATGAAGACTATAATATTTACCGAAAGGCTGTTTACACACCTTTAAATAAGTGCTGGATTTCTTTAATATGTAATTTCATTCCCCTACTGACTGTGCTTTGTAAAAAGCCAGTACTTGTGCTCCAGAAAAATAAAACTGGTTGCTGAGAGTATGCCTTCTTTCATAATTAATTAGATTTTTTTTTTACATAAGCACAGACAAAAAATATCATGTCTTCTATAGAATTGTTAAAAAGCTAACCTTCTTTGTATCTCTTCATCTTATTTTAGTTTTATTCATTACTGTGAATGTATGTGTTTTCACATTGTTTGTTGATTTATGGAGAGCCCATTAATTTTATTGAGCTTGTTTGCTTGCTTGCTTGCTTGCTTGCTTGCTTGCTTGCTTGCTTGCTTGCTTGCTTGCTTTTTTTTTGGGCAAGGAATACCCAGAAGTGGTTTTGCTGGTTCCTTGGTCTGACATTTGTTGGTGATTTCCCATCCAAGTCTAACCCTGCTTAGCTTTTATGATCAGATGGGATTTTATGACTTTAGACTATTTCATTGATTACTACCTAGATCTTTCCTAGAAACAGTATGAATTAATCATACATACTCAATTTATATAAACATTATACTGTCAGAACTAGGCTGAGATATTTTGTAGTGTGAGGTGAAGACTACAATGGTATCCCACCACATTCTGTCTACATAAGCCAATACAATTGGTCATTCAGTCTTTCCCCAAAACAAGTAAGCTAACTTAAGGATCGCAGAACAGAGTGTTGTGGGCAGCTCTGTATTTAAAGGGAAGAACCAGGAAGCTGACCTTGCTCTCCTCTCCCTACCACCCTCTATCTGCTTCCTGAGGTGAGCCACTAACGTGGGAAACATTTTTTTCTTTTAATCTTAGGATTTCTGGGTGTGTGTATGTGTCACAGGTTATTATAAGGCTAGGTGCTATATTTTGTGTATATTTGGCCAAATGTAAGACTCTGAAGGAAATCTTGGAAGGAAGAATTGCAATAAATATACTCAATGAATGGTGTTTTCCTAAGCAACATATAACAAAACTAGTTCTATCTCTTCAACCACTTAACTCATAGTATATAATAAAGTAAGGTAAGCATAGGATAATATAGCTGAGAGAGAATGGAAAACTGAAAACACATACTTAATTGGTACAACAGTCCTTCATTATAATGAATCATACATGATACAGTCACATAATGGCAGGTAGTCAGAGTAATGGTGGCTAGTTAAGGTCTTTCATAATGGAATACTTAGTGGTTGTGTACTAAAGGTCAGTAAAATCTCATATCCGACTGGATGATAGGTAACCTTGAACAAACAGACTTTTACAAGTCCTGTGTAATTGACAGAGGATAGTAAAACTAATTGCTAATTGGCTACTAACATAAAACTGATTAATAGTCATTTCTGATAGGTGGATATGCAGATTAAGGAAGAACTTGAGATACCGTTCCCAAAGGGTGCTCACCAATGGCTGCTTTTCATCCTGGAGAGAAGTGACTAGCAGGGTGCCACAGGGTTCTGTCCTGGGCCCAGTGCTGTTCAATATCTTCATCAACGACTTGGATGAAGGAATAGAGGGCATGCTCATCAAATTTGCAGATGACACCAAATTGGGAGGGGTTGCTAATACGCCAGAGGACAGGATCAAAATTCAAAATGACCTGGACAGATTGGAGAGCTGGGCCAAGGCTAACAAAATGAAATTCAACAGAGAGAAGTGTAAGGTCCTACACTTAGGTAGAAAAAATGGAATGCAGAAATATAGGATGGAGGACACGTGGCTGGATAGCAGTACGTGTGAAAGGGATCTAGGAGTCTTAACAGACCACAAGCTGAACATGAGTCAGCAGTGTGATGCGGCAGCCAAGAAAGCCAATGCAATTCTCGGCTGCATCAATAGGAGTATGGTGTCTAGATCGAGGGAGGTACTGGTACCACTCTACTCTGCTTTGGTTAGACCTCACCTTGAATACTGTGTCCAGTTCTGGGCACCTCAATTCAAGAAGGACACGGTCAAGCTGAAGCAAGTCCAGAGGAGGGCAACCAAAATGGTGAGGGGCCTGGAAGCCATGCCTTATGAGGATAGACTTAGAGAGCTAGGTATGTTTAGTCTGCAGAAGAGAAAGTTAAGAGGGGACATGATAGCCATGTTTAAATATGTGAAGGGATGCCATGTAGAGGAGGGAGAGGGCTTGTTTTCTGCCGCTCCAGAGACCAGGACAAGGAGTAATGGATTCAAGCTGCAGGAAAGGAGGTTCCACCTGAACCTCAGGAAGAACTTCCTGACAGTCAGGGCTGTCTGGCAGTGGAATCTGCTG
Source organism: Cyclura pinguis (assembly GCA_030412105.1). NCBI lineage: Eukaryota > Metazoa > Chordata > Lepidosauria > Squamata > Iguanidae > Cyclura > Cyclura pinguis. Next base: position 160,640,963 of record CM059601.1, on the reverse strand, counting down.
CCTTGGAGTGTAGTGGAGTCTCCTTCTTTGGAGGTTTTTAAGCAGAGGCTGGATGGCCATCTGTCGGGAGTGCTTTGATGGGTGTTCCTGCATGGCAGGGGGTTGGACTGGATGACCCCTGTGGTCTCTTCCAACTCTACATTTCTATGGTTCTATGTTTCTATATAAGTTGATGCTAGAATAAATAAAGCAAGTGGTCTCTGAACTACCTTGACTTCTGCATATATGGCAGTTTACTAACAGCTGCCTATTATGTTGTTTCTGACTGAACACTGTACCTGATAATAACATTGGATCATTAGGCAATTTGCTAATGCTCTATAGTTCAATGCCTGTTACAAAAATGAAATAAAAAGTCTCTCTACTTTTGATATATAAGAATATTTAGGGGTTTTCTATATGTTTATATTGTTTTATTGTCTTTGTCTCTGATTGTGTATGTTTGATGTTCCACCTTTTGGTGGAAAGGGTCATTTTTTTTATTATTATTTTTATTGCTATTGCTATTTAGAGATGTTAGTGGGAGAAGGTTGTCTTTTCCCATGGATGCCTGTTGGAGGAATAACACACGATATATAGAATATATAGAATATAGAAGTCCTCAAAAGACTATACTGGAATGTTGTGTAAGATGTTAAATGTCTTACCAACGTAAAGTCAGTATATAAATTTTGTCCCTAGACAGTGAACAACCTATGTTCTTCCTCAAGTAGGGTGAAGAGTATGTTACTGTTTTGATAATGCAAATAAATAGCTTAAAAAATGGCAAAGCCACCTCCTTATTCTCTAACATTAAACATCCTGAAATGCCAATACTTAAAATTACTTAGCGGAATGTTGACACTGATCTCCCTGTCTGGATGATACCACTGTTACCAGGCTGTGCACTCCCAGTCCTAGCAATGACTAGGTTTCAAACTTTCAGCAGACAAGAGGAATATAGGGAAGTAAAACCTGCTTCAAAGAGTTAGATCCTTCAAATATTAGTCCACTTGAGGGAATAGGGTTTGGCTCCTTGCTCCACATCTCTGCATGTGGCCAAGATATTTTTCAGTAAGACAAAAGAGCTCTCAGACCCCTGTGATGCTTTTTCAGTAAAGAAAACTGTGGAAGAGTGGAGGAGAAGGATGCCAGAGAAAGCAGATGGATGGTGGCCAATCACTTTCCAGCTGCTCCATAGCTTGGTTAGGCAGCTCCTGTCTTTCTACCACAACAAGGCTGAGGCGGAGCTGTTTGGAACCACTTTCACTGGTTAGTGGCTAGCTTCAGGTGGAAGACTTCAAAGTGGGCCCTTCAGCAGGGAGATGTCTTATTTTCAGGGAATTTAGTCAGATGAAGGGTGAGGTGATCCAAAAGTGATCAACTGGGAACGGAGGGGGCTGTCACCATGCTGCATGCATGTAAGTGCTCTTCCTTGTACCTAGTAAAGGGATTACATAGGTTCATTTCTAGGTATCCACCAGGGCTGGGCCTCCTGCTTATCTGCCAGGACAGCTTCCCCTTGTCATATTACCAGCTGGTTGCTGTACTGAGATCCACATTCAGGCATCTAGGACAGCTAGTGGCTGAGTTTGGCAGGCACTCCTTGGAATACGGACAACTACATCAGCTCCAGGGTGTGGGATGCCAGAGGAAAACATCAAGAGGATTGGGAGGTGGAAGTGTGGGGCATTTGTTGGTACATTCAGCCAGGATTGGAGATTGGTGGACAGTGGCATATTTTTCTGGTGACAAAACACCTATGGGGGAGGTAGGGAAGTATGCTTGAAATTCCAGACTGTGAGAGAGAAGGAGGCCAATTTTTGGCGATGCAGAATTCATGACAGACTCCAGTAGGTGGGTCTGCTTGGACAGAGTGGCTACCAACCAAAACTACAGTGAATGGTGCAAAGAGGCAGGACTTCTTGGCACAGGTGGCTGGCCCAGGAGAAGAATTGTGATATGGACAGAATCAGCAGCTACTTAGGGACTGGGAGTGGATAGGAGCTACACTGAAAGGTGGATGTGGATGTTGTGGACTTTGGGGACTTTGAACTTGTGGAGGACCACTCCTGGTCAGCTTCTGGGTCATTGGTTACAGCCACAAAAGGTTGGTGGAAGGTAGCTATCAGGGTGTTGCCTAGTTTCCTGCCTTTAGTGGTAGTTGGCATGGGACCTCATTCAGGACATCAGTAACCAGTGCTCATCTGGCATTGGTAGGTATGGAGTTGTCCCTAAGGTTCTTTCTCCCAGCATGCTGTGCAGCCCTATTCAGTCTTGGGAAGAAGTCTAGGAGACTACCAATGAAGCACCATTGTTTGAATTCACTGGCTGACAGAAACCTGCCCTTGGTGCCTATACAGTTTGGCTTCTGAGTATGAAAGTAGGAGCTCTTTGGATAAGAACTCATTTCTTCAAGAGCTTCATCCCACCCACCCACCTTGTACTAAGTATTTTCTCCCAGACTATGCTTTGTTATGTAATCATCACAACTTGCTGGTTGCAGGGGTGGAAGCAGGTATGCACAGCTCAGGAGGTGCACACATTTCCTGCACTTCCTGCTGGCGGGGGGCACCACACTGGGGGAATCATCCAGGTGGAACCCACACCTGTCATTCTGGTGATTCCAGCTATGGTCTGGAGGGTTGGGCTTACTGGTCAACACATGACTTAATTGATTCCCAGATCCAGACTCATGTGCATGCCCACCCCATAGCATTTGTCACCAAATAAAGTTGTGACCCTGTTTAGTGCCAATTTTGCTTCATCTTTCTCCTGGAGCATTCTCCTGGAGCATTCTCACCCCTGAACAAGCAATATTGAGTTACCCAATGTTCACGTTAATGAAGTCCTCCAGAAATTCATACTACACAAAAATGTATGTATTTCTTTCTGTGCAAAAAACACATTTCTTGTCCAGAAAAAAGGACCTGTGTGGGAAAAAAAAGTATTACCTGTGCAGGAGATGGTGAGATGCTGCATCATCTAAAATGACTATAATGACAGGGCTTTGTTGTCATTACATCTGGTGATGCCACCCCTCAAAACCCTAACCTTTTATCCTGGCCGTTCCACAACTGAAATGCTTCTGAGGTGCAACAGATTGAAGCAGTGAGAAATTATGTTTGCAGCACTCTCCCAGGGCACACTGGGAACAGACAGTTGGAGAGGTCTATTGGAATCCTACCACAACTGCTTGGTCCAGAAGAGTTCCGCAGATGTCATTTCCAAGCACCCCAATTTGCAGTGCATTGGGAAATCTTCAGTTGGATGCTACCTGGCTGTAAAAGTGTATTTCAGTTGTTAACAAACATACATGTAAATCCCCAGAAGTTACAAGATTCTAAGTTCAACTTACAGTCTTATAATCACTGAACAAGACACTAGCTATTGTTCCCTGCACAAAAACATGGTGCTTCTACAGAAAAAATGCCTGTTTTTCTGTACAGAATAATTCCTCAGAAAAGTATTGAACTCTAAATATTGGGAGAATATGGCACAGATATCCTTATCTTTTGCTGCTGTAGGGAGAAAACTATGGCAACTCATTCTACTTGCATGCTAGGTTGAACATTGTGAAGATTTACACATCCCAAGGTTCTGTCTTGCCCATCCCAGGCCTAGCAGCTGAAAGAACTGAAGGTAAAACTGAACTGGATTAATATGTGTTGACAGTCATACATTTTTTTCTGGATTATGAATTTTTATGTGCTATAAATTTTTAGTTCCAGGCAGGTCATGTTAGCACATAGCCTTCTCGGTTAATCCTCATATTGTAGCACCTCTCATACCAAAAGCCAGCAATTGTAAAGGCAACACAAAAGAAATCAAGTATACATTTTGAATAAAAAGAAATTAATGGCAGCCCATCCCCAAGAGAGTTTGTATAACAGAATAGCAGGAAAAACTACATGGCCTGCAAGAGCCCTTTTGAATATGGATGGAGATGATACTGCTTCTAAGACCACATGTAGCTTTTTAATGCACAGTTCTGAAACTGTTTTTATATTTTATGGTAATCACTGATATTGTGTCCACTATAATTCCTAGAAGTCTAGAGCAATTTGCATCCTGGAAAACAATAGTCACCCTATTAATACCCACACATTCAATTAAGAATGACGGCTGAGCCTTAGAGTATACAAGATACATATTTTAAGTACCAGTCCTCTCTCTCTAACTTTAGTAATGACTCCTTAACTTAATCCTCAAACAAACTTGTTTTCTATGTATAACTCATATTGAAACACCGTGGGTTAGCTCCTAGTTTCAGACTCCAGGCCTGCATCCACTGGGGTGGGGTTAATCACTATAGCAGTGTGACTTACTACTGAATAGACATGTATAGGATTGCAGTGTGATTGTTTCTTTTTAGAGGTATTGTGTTCCCTTACACATTTTTCTTTTTATGACTAAACTATATGGGCTGCTAAATGTGTCACTCAGAATTTCATTATGCTTATTTTTTGTTTATTTGATGATGAGGCAAGGGTAGAACTAAGTTTCAACAGGCATTGTTAGACTGTAAGCCCAGAAGCCCTGCCTCTCATAGTCAGTGTTGAGGATAACTGGGAATTTCAATACAAGAAAATCTGGAGAGTTCAATCATTCTCACACTCCATGGCTAACTGTAATGGGGGGTGGGGAGATAATTTACATTGGGATTGAAAGAAAGAAAAAAAGAAGGTCTTAAACATATCATCTAGAGATCATGCTGGGAACAGATGGGCCTATTGAATGTGGACACACACATACACATACTATGTTCCCACTAAAATTCACCTACTCCATACTTGCAATTCAATAGGATGTGTTTAACATTACATAATGTTCTTTCCTCTGATTTGAAGAAAATAGAAGGGCCTATAACTGATTGTGATATAGGAGCTGGATTATATGGTTATTCTTCTATAGATTACCATGGATTACTAAAAAAGCCTAATTTTGAAGGGTCTTAGAGCAAATCAAGCCTGAATTCTTCTTAGAAGTCAAGATGACTAAACTGAGGCTGTCATACTTTGGATATGATGAGAAGACATGACTCACTAGAAGAGACAATAATGATTGATAAAGTTGAGACAGTAGGAAAAAACGAAGGGCATTTCCACGTTACACTGTTACAGTGCTGTTATTCCACTTTCAACATCCTATGGAATCCTGGGGTTTGCAGTAGAGGGAGGGACATTGAGAATTCTCAACCAGAATGCTCTTTGGCCTCTGTAAACAACAAACCCCAGAATTCCACAGGATGTTGAAAGTGGAATAATAGCACTGTAACAGTGTGGTGTGGGAATGGTTTAAGACCACACTACAGATGGATAGACTCAATCAAGGAAGCCATGGTCCTGAGTCTGCAAGACTTATTGATGATAAAATGACTTGGAAGTCTGTCGTTCATAGGATCACCAATAAGTTCAAGATGATTTGATGGCAGTTTTAACAACAATCTAACTGCTGTGGAACACCTACCCAAAAGTAGGAGTCCAAGGAAGACTGATGAAGAATTTGAAAGGAGGGAAAGTGGCAAGGAGAGGAAGATACAAGGCTGCATCTGGGTCAGAAGAATTAGAAATGTTACACCCGGAATTACAGAAGTGATGAAATTAGGGATGGGAGGGAATTTTTTTTGACAAAAATATTGCCAAATTTTTAGATTGCAACATTAATCTAATGGCAAGAAGTTGAGCTGTTTTTCAAAAAGTGAGAGAAAGCAAGAAGAGATATCCGTCCATCTAGGCAAAGAACTTTGATTGCATAGCTCTCAAATGTCTGGCTTCGATTCCCTGTGTATTCCACTACATTCATGGTGGTGAATTTTATGGCTGTATCTGTTTTTTGTTTTGTTTTGTTTCCCCATCTTTAACAGCCCAAAAGAATCTTTTCTGCTGCCAGAAATACTAATTATTATTATTACCAGTATTATTACAGTTATTTCTATCCTGCCTTTTTTCCCCAATTCAGGACTAAAAGCAGCTTACAACAATCTTTTAAAAATGTTAAAAATCCACCAAAGACAAAAGTAAAAACAAGATCAAACAATAACAAAACTATTAAAACATATATCATTAGACAAGCACAGACATACACCAGCACAACAGCTAGCAAGATCCAGCACATCGTACTAATCAGACAAACCTTATATATTCAATCCTCAAATGTCTGTCCAAACAGAAAACTTTTTACTTCTCTGAGAAAAGAAAACAGGAAGTGTGCCAATCTAACTTCTCTGGATAGGGTTGTCCGTGATAATCAGTTCAGCCAAAGTTAATAACAAAAGCAATTCCCAGTGGAAAAATTATCTCAGAAATTACTTTAAAATTCCCACTTTTTTTTCCTTTCCTCTTTCTAAGCTCTTTTTATCTTGCAGTCCTAAAACCAAAAAAAGACATCTTAGCAGCTAACAAATGTTTCTGTGAACTTGTTTTTAACAAAATAGGATCTCCCAGCACTAAAGCAACAGGACTACTATGTGTCTTCATCAGTCAGGATGGAAAATATGTGGCCTTCTTGGTATTACTACTCAACTGCTCAAATCCCTCATAATCTATGGTGAAGCAATGATCTGAGAGTTGCAGACCCACAATGAAAATATGAAACGATTCCAAATATGTTAATATGCCTTGGAAGGTTCACAAAAAAGGCTGTTAAGTCAGCTGAAGCATTTTATTATACTGTATTGCTGTATCTGGCATTCATATGAGACCAGAAACATAAATAAATAAAAACGCATGATCAGATAAGTTTTGTTTTCTTACTTTATTTTCTTAGTCTCACCACCATAATATTTTGTCTTATGACAAGATTTAAAAAAAGAAATCCCCAAAATAAACAGATACTGAGAAACTAAAGCTTAATACTGGTGAATCTCAAAAAAAAAATCTTGTCTATCAGCATCTACAGCATGAATACAAATGTAGCCTATTTACTGACATACTAGATAAAATAATCCCATCTCACAGGGGGGAAAATGAGATTGGGAAATTGGAAAGATCAGAGATAGGGAGGGTATAATAGGGTACACAGTTTCAGACAGCAGTGTATTCATTTTGTGAAACATACCTACATAATGTAATATTGTTGCATGCATCATAGGGTTAGATTTCCATGCTGTGACCAATAACATTAGAGTTAAGCAGTATGGGCATGAGCAGCATAATGATTCATTTATGTTGCTCTCCTAAGTAAGAAGTTTGCAAAGGTGCAACCCCCATGTTTCTCTTACCTAAGAGCACAAGAACTACTGAAGAACTTACTGAATTATGGCTCAAAGAGTGAATGATAGTTCAGGGATGATTGAGTCCTATGTTACACAAAGTGGGAAAGGTGATGCTCCAGCATGTTTCTATCCAACATAACTCTGATAATGTAATGTGAGAGAAACCAGTTAAATCTTTTCCTCCCTCCCTCCCTCCCTCCCTTCTTCCTTCCTTCCTTCCTTCCTTCTTTCCTTTTTTTTTGGGGGGGGAGGGGAGTCAGGCCCTTTCCACCTTAAGATATTTCCCAGAAATTTGAGCTATGTTCCAGCACTCAGTCAACCCAATTAATCCAACTAATATATAGAAACAGAGCTTAAGAATGTGGAGAAGTTAGATGGTGGCTTAATTATTAGCACTTAACAGTAGCGGCTTTAGGAGTGCCCTTTGATGAGAATTAACCACATGAACAACCTTCTTTCAAATTTATGGCAAATAAATAAATAAATACTAATTTTGATGATTTCTTATAAAATAAAAAACACTTTTGCACAATCTGTGCTGGTCACATTAAATATATGTATCTATATGTTACCCTGATTTCTGGGGTCCCTTGGGGGACACCTTCATGTGCTCCACGTGATGGGGAATGGAAACTAACCAGAGCATGAGCAATAGCAATATGAGAGGCAGGTTAACCTAGCGGGGTCTTTTTACCCAGTTTTTAAGGGGTCAGGCCAAGCCAAAAACCCAACAAAATGTCTAATAAATTATTTTATTGAAGGAAAGTCTCACGCGGCAACGCAATCATTCACACACTCACTCAAGACCTATTAAGAAGTAAAAGAGAGGAAACTGGATAGGGGAATATTGAAGGGGTTGTAACTGGGGTGGTACTGCACCTTTTCCTGAAGTCCTTGGTCCAGGAAAAACAGCAGAGAGGTGGGGCTCAGCACAGAAAGGGCTGACGGGATTACTCAGCAGACAGATAAACCGCCTGCTGGGATGACCAGGAGTGATCCAAAGAACTGCTCAAAACCTGGGACTATTTGTAGGGGGAAAAGTACCTAGAGGGCTAATCCTTTACTGGGAAGAACAGTGGGTGTTGCAATGAGAAAGAAGCTCCACAATGGTAACTTCCTTTGCGTGATGAGATTACAAGGTTTTGCTAAAGTCTCAGGATCTTCGGCTGCATTGGGTTGTGGTGTGACTTAATGTAAATGGTCCTTGCCTGATAGGATTTTATTGCTATCGGTGCTCAACTTGGGGCAAACATGCTAATCCCCTCAAGTCAGCTTCTCAGGGGTTGAGGACCTTTTGTCTGCTGTGGGTTTGCACGGCTTGAGGTCTCCTGGGGCTACGTGAGGGGGAATTTTACCGGCCTGACCTGGTTTTTGATCATTCAACTGTTGCTGCCTATGTGCTCATCCAGGTGATCTCTCAGGCACATTGAATCATATTTTAATATCAAAATTGTAGACCCCAGGGCAGGGTTTACCAGTGAGATAACACATATGTGTTTTCAAGTTGCCTATCAACTTATAGCAAACCCATGAATTTCATAGGGTTTTCTTAGACAAGGAATGTTCAGAGGTGGCTTTGACAGTTCCTTCCTCTAAAATACGGTTTAATGCTATATTTCTACCATCCTTAATCTACTTAGATTCCAAGATCGGACAGGATCTGATACCTTTTGGGTACTTAGGTCATATGCAATAAACATTACTGTTCTCTTCAGGAGAAGACCACAACGCACCTCTGCGTTATATAACTATTAAAAATGAGGAGCCTCTCAGAAATAAATAAAAAAAAAATTGTGAAATTAATTGTGATAAGTCTAAAATCCTAACCAAGAATATACTGGTCTAGGTAAAAATTATTAGCATTGAAGACAAGATATGAAAAAACAAATACAAATTGCATGAAAACAAGTATGTCAAGGTGTGGGATGGTGTGTGTGTGTGTGTGTGTGTGTGCATGATCTAAGCAGATGACTCATTTTGTCATTGACACTATTTGGTAGCATTTTCAGTATCAAAATGAGTGTATTGCCAAAACTAATGTATTTCTTTCAAATTATTTCAGCTGTTCTTTCAAATATGTTGCTTAAAATTTGCAAATAGAGTTATCCAAATTTATATGATTGGTAAGGAAGCCAAGAATCAAAGGAAAAGTGATGATAGATGTGAAAGAATGGAGAGGCTGGGATTCCCTGAAGTTACACTTTTAATCCTTTTGTTTAGCATGGTTGAAGAAATGGATCTCATTAGGAAATAAAAGATTATTAGAGCCAGAGGATTATAAGATGAAATTTAGGTGGCATGTATACTTTTGCTGCAGAAAAAAATGAAAGAAGTCAAAGCCAGACCTTAAAGAGCTAAGCACTCAAGGCCACATTTCCCTGAACATGCAAAACTTCTAATATTGTTGTTATTTTAAAAAAAATCTAGTTTTTTCTGTCCAGTCTGTGACAATTTCCAAATCTAAGACTTTTTAATTTTTTAAAAAAAAGTTAAGTCAAATGAAATCCTCACTTCTCTCCATGATGTCCTGCATTTCATTAGCACCAGGACAGAGATAAAGGGAGCTAGAACTAGGCTGTCCCCATAAATACGAACTAGCCTTAAAATGCCATATAATATTTGATTTCTCTCATGCTTTATGCATCTGTTTCCTTTTGCATTGGATGATGATGATGATGGTGATGATGATGGTGATGACTGTATCCCACCTTTTTCTCAGTTCAGAACTCCAGGAGCATTGCAACAGTTAAAACAAAGATAAATAATATTTCACAATGTACAAAAGTAACAAATTCAATCAAACTATTTAAAGAAGTTAAAACATGTTAAAAGCATAAAGCATTAAAAGGGAAACAGCAAACAGAAAATCTAATACATATTATTCAGAAAGCGCAAGAAGAATACTCCATAACGTAGGTCACCGAGGCAAATATAAGTGGAATATATCCAACTTTGGAAGCTTTTGCTTTGGGAAACCTTGATCAGAAGTATCTTTGTATTACAGTCACATTTGCTCAAAGCCACTTAACCTTTTTAGTTAGGTCCTTTTTCTTTAAAATATTATCACAGATTAAAATATGGTCCAAAACTCACTTGACACAATTTATCCAATTAATGCAATAGAAATAGAGCATGAAGGAATCTCCAGTGACTCTTACTGTATTCTTCCCCTTATTTGATTAATACCTGATATGTTTTCATTTGATTTAACTAATATTCAAACAAAACAACTTGGCTTTTAGAAAGGAAAGAAGGAAGGAAGGAGATGACTTCAAAGGTTAGAGAATATTGACACTAGATTTAAATTTATTTGCAGAGCAAGACGTAATTAAAGGAATGATTCAAGTTTTTCCATTCTTCATACAGAATGTTAGTCTTTTAACATGTTTAACATATCATTGTCTGCACCTCTTGAAGAACTTCCATGTATGAGAAAATTCATTTAAAAATTTGCTGCCTATGGGCTATCCTAATGTGTCTTTATATCCTAAAAATGAGTATGCTTCACAGTAGAAAGAATAGAAAGTGAGAGATTAAAAATTTGGCAGTTTCTCTGGTACAAGAAATGGAAGAGAGTTCCATATGCCTTTTTGAGGCATTCACAACTCTTTAATATTCTTCATTTTGCGCAGCAATCTCATCCTAGTCACCTTTCAATGGGGATGCAGTTCTTTGCTAATTGCATTCTAGAAGAAAGGAATCACTAATTTTAGCATTTTTCTTCCTACTGTGAAAAAGTCTTCAACAAGTTCTGAACTGCAAAAGTCCTCATTGTCCTTGACAGAGTTTCCAAACACTTGAGAAACATATTTTGATTTCTGTTTATTTTTTTTTAAAAAAAATCTTTCTATGCTACTTTCCAGTTGGAATGGTCTGTCTGAATTTATGGAAGAACTAATCAAATATGTACTCAGGGAATTAATCTCGACCTGGATTATAAGTGTCCTTTGAAACTTGCAAGTGACAACAAAGGTTTGAGTATGTGTTTGGTTTGGTTTGGTTTGGTTTTTTGGTTTTGTTCTTTTTTTCTAGGGGAGAGGTCCACCCTAGCAAAGTGTCAGAAGAGGAATGTACAACCTAGGTGCAGTGGTGAAAGCACAGTTGTGAACACTGGGGAACCCCATGAGGAACTGAAGTGGTGTAAAAAAAGGTTACTCATTATTAACTCTTTTTTCTAATTCATCAATCTGAGCAGTCTTAGACTGCAGAATCCTTTTAAGAATGGCTCAGATGACTTGTGTTTGCCTGGTGAAGTGGGGCCCTCTATACAGTCCATGAAGTCTAGGGGGCAGTGACAAGTAAAGATTTATTCATGTTACATCTTTATGATTCAAACCAGAATGTAGTCACTCAGATCAGAAAGGTAAGGGGAGACTGTTGTTTCTAACACATACAGCTTATGATCATGAGAGTGTGAGATTTTAGAGAGTGTTTCAGTATAACTTAGGCTGCAGATGAACTATTTGATAGAGTTGTAGACAGGTTTAATCCATAATTGTGCCTTGTGACATTATGCAGGGTGTTAGCACAAGGGACAGTTCTCCTCTTCTGCTCCAACCCCATTTGTAACTTCAACAGGATTTTTTTTTTCTCCCACCTAGTGAGTTATTGTCAGATGTATTGCTTTCTTGGCACTCTCAGCTTTTTAATAAGTATGAGTTCCCAGAAGAACATTTACAAGTTTAAAGGAAGAAATACTGTTCTCCATATTAGATGATGAATGCCTAACATAGCTTTAGACACCCAGCTATAAAAATCTATAACAGACTGTAACTTCACATCTAATTTGTGCATGTCAAGATAAATAAATGGGAAAGTACATCCTGAAATAACATTACTATCACCATTGCAACCTCATCCATATGTGAATTTTGATCCATTATACCCACAGGTTTGTAAGCCACCATTGCAAAAGTAGGTCTTTGGATATGCCCAGTTGTCCTGTAAATGCTCAATAAACCCTCTGAGATTTTGCTTCCTCCATAGTACTCCAAACTTTGGAGGGATAGGTGTCAAGCACCTGAAAGCTTCATTTAATTTGCAGGAACATATGTTGTTATTAGGACATATCAACTTCTTGAGATGGAAGCAGATAGGGGAGCACTGGGGAAGGAAGAGGGGAAGAGCAGCCTACAAGAGGCCCAGTATCACCAGTCAGTGACCCCTGAGAAGAAGCTTGAGACAATGGTATTGATGGATCTCTGCAAATTTTAGAGTCCAGGAACCATGTCTAGAATCTCACTCTTCACAGTCTGTATCAACCACAGAGCCCAAGAACAAAGACACTGGCATCTCAAAGTGGGCATTATATTTCAGACAGTTGTGCATTTCTCCACAGTGCTCCAAGAAGGCTGGGCCTCCAGGAGTAGGAAATGCACCCCCCCAAAAAAAAAAAATCAATTGCTAGACCATGCACACTATGTAATGTCTTGCACTTGGTAGAATATTTCTTATGGTGTTCAGCACTCTTGCCTTAGGCTTACTTTTCTTACAGATAAATTTTTCTTGCATTATTCGAGAGTTTCCCTACTTATCCCAGAAGATTGTAAGCCATCCAGGTTCAGCATTGTGGTTGGGTTACAGGACAGTTACACAGATATTGTTAATTACACAGTGGTTTTATGCATGACAGACACAGCTAATATAGGCACCAGTGAAAGAGGGAAGTGAGAAAGGGGAGAAATCTAAGTGGGAATTTAGGAAGCTATGCATGAAGCACTTTCTAATTAGTGGTTAGCTCAGCTTTGAAGTGTGATGTTCTTTAACAAATATATCATAGGATGCATGTATATCATCTAATTAGCTAAGGCTTTTTTATCCATAAACATGTTAGTTAATTCTATAAACCGTAAAGACAATGATACCACAAAAAATCTTTAGTGCCTTCCTTTCATAGCACTTTTGAAATGGCAGAAAGCATTAAAGTCAATAAGGGCAAACATGGGAAATGCAATTTGCATCTGCAGAGCTGGAAGAACAGAATTTTTATCTATGACTGGAAGAACATAAATGTATCTGGGAGGCTCCTCAGTATAGGAGTACTGGACAAAGATAGAAAGGCTAGTGGGAAAGTACCAGTTTGTTACATTTACACTAACAAACCTTTTAAAACTTACATTAATTACATGTGGAAAAGAGTTTGACTTAGAGTTCACCTTTTGATATGAAGCCTCAGAGCTTTCTGTCTTTCAGTGATTATTCATGGAATTTTTAAAAGAATATATGGCTACAAAGCCTGTTCCATTTTTCAGAACTGGATGAAAGTTGTGACATAAATACTGATAGTCATTCAGTACAGGCATGGAAAGCTCCCCGCCCCCAGAAAATGTGTTACCACTGCCTTGTTAGACATGTCAGACCCCTACCTAGCTGGAGGGGTTGTTACAAGCTGATGGCTAATTTGAAAGACATTTTGCAAAATGTAAGTCCCTGAAATCTGAATTGTAAAGAAATAAGTGTTTCTCTGTAAAGTACAAAACAGGAATATTTTTATGTTAGCACAATATTAAAAATATAGGCATAGGCTAGTTGCAGGCATGAAGCCAAATTTACCAAAACAAAGTGATAAGCCTAAAGAAGAATGTGAACAAATGACCAAACTATAATGAAACCAAAAAAGTATGCTGTAAAGGTATGAGAGAGTTGCTAATATCTGGAAGCTGATGTAACCTGAAGGCGGGCAAACAGAAAGGCAGGAAACAGTGACCTCTAAATTATAAATACAATCTAGTAAGATTTCATCTCTGAGATCTTTGTTTACATTATTATCAGGAGCTAGTGAGGAACTGCCTCTGGTTGGGCAAAGAGAGGCTGAGGACATTGTAAACCTAGCTCTGGAGAGATGAAAGGTAGACTGTTACAGAGCTTCCCACACTCTTGTATTACAACTGTTTACGTTGCTAAATGCTGTTCTTGGTTGGCCGGGGTGTGGAGAAGACACAGAAAATGCTTGTTAAGAAAAAGTAAGAACGAAACTCTGCTCTCCGATAGGCTATAATAATGACTTAGTTATTATCTAAATAGATAAACAGATTATAATTAGAATGGATGCCCATTATAGATATAAATGGATGCTGCTGTCTATAGCAATACCAGAGGAATATTATCTGCCAATAATACTTGCATGTTTATCCACAGATGTTAAGTTTAAGCAAGAGGTTTAAGTTCTTTTATGTATTAAGGATAGAGATGCCTGCTAGAAGAAAGTAGAGGATGTAAGGATAAGATTCCTTAGAAGTGTGAGATCAAATGATAATGCCTCCTAGTAAATGTTGCTAACATGAATATGCAAGAATGTAATAAAGATGTTATATGATAAAGATGCAACAAGTTTGATGCCTTGTATGAAATATAATCTCAACTGCTAAGTAATCTCAAGGAAAAGTCTATGCTTCTCCTGAAGGCGAGTGTATATTTGTATACCCACAACTATGTTAATAAAATAACCTACAATAAAAATTAATAAAGAGTTTGCTCATTATCCCATACAAATAACCTGAAATTCCTAGACTTAAGAATACTTAAGTGGAGGTTGCAGCTAATTCTGCACTGTTTCAACTATGCTACTGATCATGAATTGGGAACCCAGGCAACCAGAAAATGACACCTTCAAACAGATATAGATTGGTTGACAAATGCCAAGGATGCATCAGTGCCTCAGTCTAAAGAGATGGAGTGGGAAAGCATACCATTTTCAAGGTGTTCAACACTTCCTTTGTTCACTCAGCCATTTCCCTGACTACATTTCTGAATTAGAAAGTGCAAGAGTCTGGTACATATGTGGTGGATGTCCAAGGATTCCATATCCTTGGGCTGGACAAATTGAAAAGTAGTCATTACAGAATATGAAATATTACGTTTAAAAATGAATTTCTTAAGAAATCAGAAGATTAATTTGTTGCCATTGACATTAATAAGTGAAATTGTTTAATTTCTTGAGCTGTGTTGATTGATTTGGTACTTAAATTGTTTTCAGAACATGTCATGGTATATAGCATAACTGGTTTAAGATGGGTGTGCAAAAAGCAGAATTGGATCTATGAGAAGAAAAAGAGGACAGAAGGAGAAGCCACTGTGAAAGGAAGAGGGAGATGATAAGGAAAACTTTTCACTTAATAATCTAAGACCGTTTCTGCCTTACACTATTACAGTGCTATTGTTCCACTTTCAACATCCTGTGGAATTCTGGGGTTTGTAGTTTACTGAGACCAAAGTACTCTCTAGCTGAGAATTTCAAATGCCCCTCCCAAAACTGCAAACCCCAGGATTCCATAGGATGTTGAAAGTAGAATAATAGCACTATAACAGTGTAGGGTGCAAATGACCTAAGTGGCCAATATTGTCTAAGCAATAAACACACTGAAAGAGTACAAAGGGATTTGTTACAGTTCTATTCAAATAATAAAATAAAATAGAAACCATAATAAAACCAATAAAAAAATTGCAAGAGTAGAACTTATACATAACATGCCCACGTCCACCAGAAAGACTTCAACAATACAGGCAAAAAAGACATTTTGAAAGGTCTCTGGATTACTGAAAGCCTCCCTCCCGTCCTTCATTCCATTCCTCTATTTTAGCAGAAAGTAACAATTTCTTTTCCTTTCTATTCTGTTGCTCCCTGAATCCATGAGGCAATAGACAGATTAGAACAGCAACTCTTCACAAAGCCATGTATTCATTTCCTCCAAACCTTCTTCCCTGGAGGCCCTCCTGTCTTACTGTATCTGGCACAGAGGCAACTACCCTATCTAGTAACAAGCTCTAATTATGTAAATTCATTAGTTAAGATTTAAGAATAACTGCAACATTATTTAGACAATCTGTGAAATTCATCCTTAAAAAGGAAGGATTCCTAACTAATTAACAAATTAGCTGTCTAAATTACCAGTTTTAATCCACTGTAATTTTGTCAGTAGTGGACAAAGTGGATTCACTGGGACTGCACCAACAAAAGCATCCTATTCAAAATGGATCTGAGTGTTTTATATCCTACGTGTCATGGATATTGTTCTACTGACTAATCCAGATAGTGTCCAAGTAAGCTATGTGTGACTCTGTGTGTGTAAGCGTGTGTGTATTAGTGATCTATTGCTGATGTGACTGCGTAGATAATTGTATGAATAGGATAACAGTACTGTGTCTAAGGCTAGTCACTGGGTTAAACAAGGATATTACTTTGGGACTTTTCTGTCCAGCCTCAGTGCTCCAGCTGCCATATCACAGTGGTTGTGTGATAAATGAGATGGCAACATATGGAATTAGACAACATTATCTTCAAATTTATCATCAATTGAAGAAAATAAATCCATGTTTAAAAGAAGACTTAACAAGACATAATGTATACAAGATACAGACTAAGATTAAATGCATTTTAGTGTTTCAGCCTGTGTTTTGTCAGATTGTTGCTGCTGCTTTGTGTGTATAGACCCATGTGTGTGCCTATACACAATTATGGCCTTTGTGTTCTTCCAGCAAAACAATATTCTTGCCATGAAGTAAGCCAACCTATCAAGAAATGCACTAAGTTGCACATTTCTTTCTGATACAGTAGGTTGCAACATGGATAGAGTTGTTATTTAACCTTCTTCAAGAGAACAGAAGTCTACCATTGCAAGTAGTAAGTGCAGAAGAAATAGATCCACAGAAGTACAGGCATACATGAGCTTTACTCAAGAGTTTAGAAAACTTACTTTTTGAATTAGGACCCCCCAGATTTCCTCAGCCAATGTGGACACTATCTGGGGGATTCTAGGAGCTGAAAATAAGTATTTCTGGGATGGAAAAAAAGAGACAAAGGCCATTTCTGCATGAGGCGAGGAAATCGCCCCGTGACGCTACTTACCGGGTCTTTTGGCTCCCTGGTCTGGTCCAGGCTGCTCCGGAGCAGTGCATACTCGTCGCTCCGCACTGCTCCGGGGACGAAAATGGCGGCTTCCTGTTGGTCGAGGGTCTCGACCAACCGCTGAAGCTTGCCAGCCTAAAGCCCACCCCCAGCAGATTGCAGGCTCGCATTGGTGCGAGCCTGTGATTCTGCACAAGGGAGCAGGCTTGCACTGGCGTGCTCTGTGCTTTTGAAAAACCACAAGAAACAGGTTTTTCAAAAGCACGCTGGACGACCACTTGGGGTCGTTCCGGAGTGGGCTGAAGTGCAAAACTACACTAAGTAGTCCGGACCCAGTCCGCTCCCAGGTGCGGATGTCCTCCCTGGAGGACGGACTGCACCGTTTCTAATACCTTGTGTGGAAATGGCCAAAGCTCCTTCCCCAATAAGTTAACTCTGTGTGTGTGCCTGTGTGCACGCACACACACATTCTGCAGGAGTGTATTCAGCATTCTTAGTTGGCTGGCAGGAACTCTGAACACAGTTACATTAGTATCCTCCTGAAGCTACTTTTTTCCCTCTCTCTCTGCGGGTCTGATTTGATCTGTCTAATGTGTCAAACACTTCTTAGAGATTACCCAGGAATGACAGAGGAATACAAGATATCTGATGTGGGGAAATGATGACTGGTACTACTAAAAGCAGGTGCTAGGCCCAAAACAAGACATACTATTGAGTCTCCCCTCTCTGAATTCAGTGACAGACATTAAAGCTGCACTCTGGGCTGTTAAGAAACCAACATTTATTTTATAACCTATTGTTTCTCTGTGCAGGCCCCCAGAGTCTTCAGCTGGGATTTTGCACCCCTCACCAGCCTACCTCTCCCCATCCCTGCTGAAAACATTAGAGGTAGCAGAAGAAAATGAGAACAAGTTAAGGTAGATGGACCATTGCAGACCTGGGGAGTCATTATAATTGGCAGATCTTAAGAAATATAGAATTAAGAGGGATTTAATGGATCATTAGCCCATTATCTCACCAGGAACATTTATAAATATTCTCAATCTTAGTCCCTAAACTTTAGTATGTTGAAGCTCTGTGAATGGTGAAATAGAATTGTAAAACAGCATTGGAAGTAACCACGCAAGACACGTTCACATTAATGTACAGAGTCTAACTTGTGTTCATGAGTGATTAAAATGTCAGGGCATTCAGAATGTGTGATGTGTCCGAGAAGGTTTTTCTGGAATGTGACCTTGGCAGTGCAGCTGCAAGGTTTGTTATGGCTAGTTTGCCTCGCAAGGCCCTGCCTCATGAAAAAGCATCCAGCATGGGGAGAATGTATGCTGTGGATGCATTGGATCACCCAATGTATACCTGGGTGTGGTGAAGCCCTTAAAAAGGCTTAGGTTTTGCTCTGTAAACTGCCTTTGGCACGTTTTTTACCTGCCTCTTTGTCTGCCTTCCATGTTGTTTTTGTACCTGTTGTTTTGCCTCTAGGCATGCTGCCTGAGGCCCTATTGCTTATCTTGTGCTTTGTTTGAATAAACAGCACTGATCCTTAATGCAATGAGTCTGCATGACTGTGTTTTCCCATCTGGAAGAGCTGGCAGCAGTTTGGCACTGTTTCCCACTTTCTGCACTCTGCACATGTTCTGAGGTACATACTTCGCACCCTAACATAAAAGACTGCTGTAAACAGGTCCATACCACAGCTTCACTGAATTTATACAATAGTGCTTTGATGCATTCAGATGTTGTTTCTGCATTTTCCATTTACTGTTACTGAACATGTATAGAAACTCTTATTTTCTTTTTGAGATTCAGGAAAAGAAATCTGAGCTTGAACAGTTAGTTACATTTTTGTTGCATTTCTTCAAAAAAGGAAAATAATGCTGCAGTATTTTTCACTGAATACATTTATTCTTATCACATCCTACATGTGGGGAAACTTATTTTTCTCTTCCTTAAGAAGAAACACTTATCAGAGAATAACATCCAGTTTTACACAAGCATTCAAAGTGGTGTGCATCGTATCTGAATGAGCCAAGACCAGCTGCAGACAGAAGCAAATGATGATCATCCAGAAAACTAAAAGACAAGGCTCTCAATAGAACAGTCAGTTGTACTTCACTTTTACATCTCTGGTAGCAAAGTATATACATAAAAAGTCAAGGATGAGCTTCTCCTCAGAAAAGAACACTGACATTGATTTCAAAGAGATAGCCATGCATGGTTATGTGAATAACCGCACAGAGCACATTAATGAAAATATCATTATCAATTTGTTTACAATCAAGATTCACACATACCTGAGAAAGGCCCATGGAACCCAGGAGAAGTTACCTTTGAACAGACATGCATAAGATTTCACTATAAATCTATTTTTAATTCTATTCTTTTTTCTTCTATTTTTTCTTCTGTTCTTCCATTCCTTATATGTATATGAAATATATATGATTTTTTTTGACTGAAGACAGTGGAAGCATGTTACCTAGTAATACAAGAGGGAGCACTGTTTTCAGTATTCAGCCTACATATCTCCCACCCACAATTCCTTCTGCTTATAATAAAAAGGTTATTTTTCTTTCTTATTGGAATGTAGTAGGAAACTTGCCTTTAATCTCTCAAAAACTGAAGTTTGTTCTATGTTCTAACTTCACTGTATAAAAATCAACTGAAAATAGAAATGTTATGGAGCTTAGAGACTTATCTCACTTTACTGTATAAAGTTAAAAAAGGAAAGCAGAAAAAAAGAATGGGTACTATTTCTCTGTCCTAAATACCCTAAAGCAATGGAAACCATCTAATCTTGGAAGCTAAGGAGCATCAGTTTGGGTTAGTACTTGGATGAGAGAAATCAAATCAGTGCCAGGTGCTTTAGGCTATATTCCAGAGGAAGAAACTGGCAAACTATCTCTGAGTATTCCTTGCCTAAGAAAACCTATGAAATTCATGGGGTCACAGATTAGTCAACAGGTGACTTTAAGGTACACACTGACACAAACACACACCATTTCTCTAGCACAGGATAAACTATTCATCCCACATTCTTTTCCCCCTGAGAACACACTTACATTCCTCTGAACTAATTCAGATGGCCTTTCCCATCATCCTTCAGACAGGTTGTCAATTCTTGTTGAAGTTTCATTGTCAAGTAACTTGCATATTTTAGCTGATTAAACGTTGCTTGCTGCTTTCATTAGATTAGATTTTCCTCCCCTCTGCTCTTGCTAACCTGTTCTTTGAAGGTGTGTTTATTCATCTCCATAAATGATATCAAGGAAAGAATGCTAGGCTTGAACAGCAGGAAAAAATGCACTTGATCATCTCTTCATTTGGGGAAGAAAGTTGAATATCTGCTACAAAAGTGGTGAGTGTGCTTCATGTTCTATCTCAAAATTCTACATCCTTACAACTGCTACATTAACTGTAGAAAAATCCTCATTCAAAAAAAAAAAAAAAGACAGCAGGATAGTGACATCAGCTGCACCATTCCATTGAACCCTTAGTTAGCCATTCTTCTCTGAAGAAAAATCTTTTTCTCACATCTAACATTTGTCACAGCTTGATATCCCAGAGAGCACACCAATTCAAATTCTTCCCCCAGTCTAAAGAAGAATGTGAATATATGACCTGGGACTCTCAATTTTATCTGAGAAACATAGAGTAACTTAAAAAGCAGGCATAAGCCCTGTGTGTCAGCTAGTTTTTCATTAACAGCAGCCCATCCCAACAGAAGACCATTAGACCACCTCTAACTCAGCTGGAACATGAATGGTCATCATCCTCAGTGGAGGGCGGGAGGCTGATTCCTTCATGATCTTTTTGGAAGAAAATTTCAGAAGCAAGAAATGATAAAATAAGAAATTAAAAATTCTAGCTGCCCCCCCCCCAGTAAAAAAGAGTATTTATTGGCTTTTAGTCTCTGGTTTATTAAAATATTTATATTTAATCCTCTGCCCTAGGATTTTAGAATGAAGTCCAAGAAAACCAATTTAATCAATTTAAAATAATTTAAAATGTGAATCAGCAGGAGTTAATTTACAGTAGAAAAACATACTGAACTATGGTAAATTTATACAAGATAAAATGGTTAAAGCCACTCAGGTGTACTAACCAGATAAAGTCCAAAGCCGTCTTCTCCAAAGCTTTAATAACAAGCCATGCTTTAAATTGGTACTGGAAAGAAGACAATATCTGTACTAAATGGGCCTCTAAGGGCCTCTATAAGCAAGCCACCACAAGAGAGAAGGTCCTCACCATAGGCCCTTTTCACATGGCATTTGTCATGTGAAAGGGCCTCCGGAGCATCGCACGATTGCAAGGAGCGTTCCACATGACATTGTCACAATCGTGCAACGCTGCCGGGGCCAGCAGATGCCGATAGCGCAATAAATCATTTTTGGCTTCTTGCCGAAAATGATGTGCGATCGTGCATTGCTCCGGGGCCCCATATGCACTTACCATCCGTGCAGAGCCTCTGGAGACATGGCCCTTGCACTTCCTCCCCCAGTGCAGCCTGGGAAAGTACCTGGTTGCGCTGCAGAAGGAAGAGGCAGAGCCCTCACACTGCCCGCCGGCCAGCAAGCAGCTGCTGCAGAGATGGAGCAGAAGGGATGCGAGTGCCTCTTAGAAGAGGCTGCTCGTGTGATTCCCGCGCAATTGCACTGGAAGCAGGTAAGCTGCGGAAAGGGCCATAGCCTCATGCAATGTATTGCTCCCACAAGTAAATATATGTATATATAAAAACATATTTTAAAAACCCAGCTGTGTAACTGGAAATATAATGATTAAAATAAATCACAAAGATAATCACACAAATAAGTAAAAAAAAATCACATCAAAATTATTAGCATTCTTTTTTTTTACAAAAAGTAACATTAAAAATATACCACAGTTTCTTGCGACCTGCCAAACAAGACAAAACAAACAAACAAACAAAAACAGAATGCATCATGGATCAAGAATCTGTGAAATAAAGATTCTGAAAGCACCTCTAGAATTTTCATCAGGCTTTGATTTAGAAAGAGAAAGCTAGTTGTGGAAACAGGAATTAGAGTCAGAAATTAGGGGGAGGGGCAGACATTTAGATTCTAGAATCAGAAATTTATTAGAACTACTAAACTGTTATAAAAATGGCATGTAAGTATATTATGAGTTTCCAACTTACCCAGGACTTCATCAGGCATACTGATATGGCACTAAGCAACTAATTCAACCAGATCCCAAAATGAATTGGGATAACCCAGATCAATTTGTAGCAGTTCCAAGTCAGATCAGATAGGTTCAATGCAGTTACCAAATGAAACAGCACAGTCCAAAGAAATTTTGATAAATGCTAGAGATTTGGACATCAAAAACAAATCAAAGAGAGGGACTCAGCTGTGCTGTCACCTATATATGATAACCGTGGCATGACCAATATTTGCTCAAAGATGAAAACACACTGCAATACCTATGACAGAAGGTTGACTATTGAAACTTTATGATATAGGAGAACTAGACAAATTAACAATAATGTTAGAGAAGACAAAGAACCAATTTGAAGGTGAATGGAAGATTATTTCCACTCTCTGGGAAAAGAGTTGTGAAAAATTAGCAACTCTGGGAGTGAAGGACTAAACCATAAAAAAGAAAAAGATAAAAAAAAAATTAGAAGGATTGAAAGTGAACTGTATAAAAAGATAAAAGATTTTTAAATCATAGCATAGAAAAAGTTAGAAGTAATAACAAAGATTATATAAATTAAAATAAGGTTGAAGCAGTAGAGAAACATAAAATAAGGTATAAGGAAGTTAATTTCAAAGGAAGAAGGATGTACAGATAAATACCCATACTTTTCAAGAAGGAAGGAAGTTAGTGGAGAATTTATGAAAACTAAAGGAAGAAGATTGTCTGAATGAAGCTATCAGTAATAAGATTAGTCTTTCTGTTATGAAAATATTTTAAAATATGACATAGTCATGATGAAGAGTTCAATTATTCTTTTCCTATTATATCTTCTATTATATTTCTGTGTTTATGTATTTCATGTAATCATTTTTAAATGGTTTTGGAACTAAGAATTGTTATCAAATGTGCTTTATCAATGTAATAATTTTCTTTTAATAAAAAAGGAATTAAAAAAGAACTGTGCTACAAAGGTAGAAAAAATATTCATATTTCTTAGGGGACAGGAGACTTTTGATTCAGATATGATGTTTATATCAGATCAGATTAGGCCTGGATAATCAGATCAAGTTAGGCCTGGATTGATTCCAGAATGAATCAGCTCTAGAACTGAACCGGCACACTGGTCTCTGAACCAAATTGAGCCTTGGTACAAAACTTGGAGAATAAAAGGAAGGAAAGAGTCTCAAATATAGCTTGGTAGATCTGCTATGCATTCATTTCTGCAGCTGCAAGATGGTTACTGTAAGTTCATGCAGGTTACTGAATTCTTTTTTTTTTAAATCATTTTATTCAATTCACATATAAAAAAACAAACAATTATTACTGAGCTTTACATGAATTTTCTTTGATCTTCCACACTGATCTAGATTTCATTTTCTATATCTCTTAACTTGTTTATATTAATGTACCACTTTGTATTGATCATGTTACACATAAGTTCTTGCAATATCATCACCACATTCCGGTTTCCTGATATATATCCAGTTGTCCACTCATTAATTATCATAATCATAAATCATTCATTTCCATCTGTCAGTACCCAGCAATTACCCAGTACCATTTGCCATTCTTTCAAAATCTCATCGTCTGATTTCCCTTTGCTCTCTGAGAAACCATATCAGCATTTCTATTTTCAACAAATGTTCCCCACCATTGCTTTATTGTGGGTATTTGCTGAGCTTCCGAAACTTTGCATATTCGATACGAGCTGTTGTTATCATATACAGTATTATTCTCCAATACTTTTTTATAGCAGTACCTTCTAGCACATCTGTCATATTTAACAAGTACAATTCCGGTACCTTAGCAAACTGAACTTTCATTAATGCACAGATTTTGTTATGTATTTCATTCCAATATTTCTTAGCCTTAAGACATGTCCACCACATATGATATATCGTACCGACCTTTTTTTGACATTTCCAACAAAGACCTGTACCTGTATTGTATATCTTTTTAAATTTATCCTGAATTCTTAATAGATTGGTGCATTCTTACACTGAGGAAAAAGAGAGCATTGCACTGAACATTATAGAGATTTTCACACAGTATGTGAAGTTGGTTGTATGTTGAAAGCAGGAGAGCTCTGTGACATGAGTCTTCTCATGATGATGTCCAAGAACTTTAAAAAAAATCTGCATCAACAAAGAGGCTTCCAGTTTATGACAAACTTAAGACAAACTGCCATGGGGTTTTCTTGGCAAGATTTGTTCAGAGGGGGTTTGCCTTTGCCTTCCTCTGAGGCTGAGAGATGGGACTTGCCTTAAGGTTACTCAGTGGGTTTCCATGGCCTTATAAGGGTTTAGACTCTGATCTCCAGAATCATAATCCAGTGCTCAAACTACTACGGCATACTGGCTCTCAAAGAGATATCATTCTGTAAATGGCAGTTCTACATTT
Source organism: Cyclura pinguis (assembly GCA_030412105.1). Classification (NCBI taxonomy): domain Eukaryota; kingdom Metazoa; phylum Chordata; class Lepidosauria; order Squamata; family Iguanidae; genus Cyclura; species Cyclura pinguis. Next base: position 160,616,370 of record CM059601.1, on the reverse strand, counting down.
ATATTTCTCTGTTTTATTTTTCCCCTGAAAAGTTTTTATTTATATGGAATCTCTTCAGAGTCATACAACTCAGATGCTGTAGAGATTAATATCTTGCCTCTAGGTTATAAAACACTTCACTATAAAAATAAATTAGTTTTACACAGGCTAAATAATGATTATTTCTGGAATGTCCAATACAAAAACATTTAGAATCAGCTCTAAAAGCATGCTTTAGAGTTCACTTACTCTGAAACTACATACATACAAACCCTAAGTGGTAATCTTCAAAAAAGCACTACAAGAAAGAAAATGCTTTCTATGCTGTGCTGTTCACTCTCCTATTCTATTTAGAATATTGCTTATTACAAACTGTAAGATATCAAATGGCATGTCATGAATTTGTTGCATTTTTTTTCCCATGGAAAGATTTTTTAAAAAAATTTATTGTATGGACAAGCTACTTTCCAACCTGAATAACCATTGTTCACCTTTCTTAAACTGATTTAGTATTCATTAGCTAAATTTAGGTATTCTCTTACAATTATTTCTATTGCATGCTGAAATTTTGTTCACAAATAGGGATGAAAAAGAAAGTTGTTGTGATTGTATTTGCCAAAAGAAAAATTAGTTTCACATTTTCTGAGACTGGGAAAGAATGAAGTGCACCGTGTCTGAGAAATGCTTGCATTTGTGATGTCTTTTGGTATAGAAAAAGAAAGGTGCACAAAATCATGTGCACTCTTGAGAACTGGATGCAAATAGAAATACATGAAAAATGTGCACTCACTCCAGTCAAGTGAATATTTTGTATGTAAAATCAAACCAAAATGCATTCATTCTAGAAACTATGCACAAAAATACTTACTTCAGAAAAAAAATGCACATGAAAATCCATGTCAAAATACACACAAACATCTGTGCAGAAAGAGATTAAAAAGTCTTGTAGACTGGTGCATAACTGAATCAGAACCAGAACACTATAGGGTTTTTGAGATGAACGAAGAAAATGAGGCTGAAGAATTTTCACTTCACCAGACAATTTTATTTCAAACTGATCATTTACCTTCCTATTACAGTTTACTCTTTCCCATTTAGAATGCTTTGTATTTGGCTGGCTTGAATCATACCTTTTGTCTCTTTTGGAATACATGGAAGCTTCCACACATACACTGTCTCAAATGAGGCTCCATATACACATTGTCTTGACTTGTTTTTCTCTTCCTTGAGCTGGAGAAAGACAACAGATGTTTCAGAGGATTCAAGATGTGCCATACTGTCATTTTTGTCTGGTTTTCTCCCCCCACTTTTTTATTCTGTCTTATCTTGCCAAAGTGCTTTCAAGAAAAGAGATAGTGAGAATCATGTTCATAGACCAAAAGAGCCTGCCACACAGCCTTCAGTTCCCTGAGAAAACTGTCATTTGTTTCCATCCCAAAAAGGCATGAAGGACTTAGGACTGTCACTTTTTAACTCATGAAATTATGGACACTCTCACTGTTTCAAACTTTAGTGAAGCAAAGGGAATCAAAACTGAAGCAGTTCATTATAACCCCTTGGGCATCATGGAAACCTAAACTTGTCATTTCAGTTAATAAATATGGAGCTGGGAAATGGGTCACCAATACCCAATAGTCATTAAGGCTGCTTATTATGCTGCATAGCGATTTCAAATATCTGAGTAGGCATGACAAATGAAATTTCAACACCAGCCATTAGCTTTGTACAAGAAGCTTACACACAGTCATTCTCTCTAACATAGATTCACGGTTATTTTTCTTTTTCCTCTAGAGAATTTTTTTGGGGTTTTTTTATTATTATTTTTTTATTTATTTAATCCAAAAGTTAAACATGGGTACAAATAATCAACATTTCAGTACAGTCATAAGTTTTTCTGATAGCAATTAACCTTGAAATTCACCAACGAAATAACAAAACAACAATTCATGGGTGTGATTAAGAAGAAAAGAAAGATATTCAAATTACAAGGGTGTTGTGTCTTATTTTAATTGGGTCACAGCTGTGTCTTCAAAATAACAAAATGTTTGGCCATACTATATACACCTGTACGGTAGTGTGGGATCTGTTTTGCTCCCCTTGAGACTGTGACATGGGTAAAAGAACTACTTTTTACATTCTTGTATGTTTACAACTACTTTTTACTACTGATTACATTCTGTTTTTCACATTTGATGGCAATCTGACCCACATATTTCAGTGTTGCATTTGCACAGGCACAGCAGACATAAGTGATAGCCTCATGTGAGTGGGTGTGTATGTGAAAGGGATCACATATTCTTTGAAACCCAGTTCAACTGAGACCGAACCATGTCTTTCCCCCCTCTCCCAGAGCTTGGAAATAATTTGTTAAAAATTATTTCATTTTCCCTAATTTGTCAAAAAAAAAAAAAAAAGCAATAATTTAAAAATGTATTATTTCAGTTGTGGCCTGCAAGTGGCATCATTTATGAATAAACGTTATTCATGTTTATTATCCTTTAACTCATTTTAGTAATTTTATATGAATGGATATGAACTTAATAGATTAATTAACAAATTTAAAAAGTGGTCTTTTTTTACATTCAATCAATCAATAATTTTATTATGGTCGTAGACCAGCATGCTTTTTTTTACATTTCATTGTTCATAAATTAATATTTCTTCCATTTTCTGTTATCTGGGTCAAGATTTTTTTTTTTCACACAAACATTTTTCCCGCTTTCTGATTATACTGAAATCTACTTTGATGGAGCCTTGACCACAACAGATTTTCAACATTAAGACAGGAGCCCCACCTTATCTTTTCTCTGCCAGATCTTTCTTTCATTTAGATTCTTTTTCCATTAGTTTCAGATAAAGAGAAATATTTATCATAGCTTTGGTCCAGAACAAGTTGAAGGCCCAATCTTGTGGGTTCTTAAAGGAAAATTCTGACTTTCCTCTAGTATACCCTGGATCTCCTGCCAGTGGTGATTCTGTTATATGTAGATCTATGTCTGTGGAATTTTCTTTGTGTCACTGCTCACAGAGCTCTTCTTTGTTTGAGGTGAGACTTGCCATTTCATCCTAATCCTTCCAGGCATCATTTTTATTGGTTTAGGAATGACAAAATTCTCCCTCTATATATTTACTTTTTAGGCACTTATAGCCTACATTTCTGTCCAAAAGATAATACCAAACTGGGGTGGGGGAAAAAAAATAAAATGCAACCATAATTTTAAAATCATCATCATCATCATCACCACCACCACCCTCATTGCCAAATCATTGTCAATGGTGACCTCATCCGAGGAAAAAGGTGTCCAAGCTTAGTCTGGGCTGGCAGCCAGGAGAAGCTGATAACAAACACTGGTCAGAAACTCAGCAGTAACTTAAGTGGTCAGTTTACTTAAACAATGAAACAGCTTTGCAAATGAGAAGCAGTAATGGTCCCAATAATGTCCATAAATCAGAGGCAGGCAACAAACACAAATCAAAGACAGAAACAACAGGCAAGGGCAACAAACCGGAGCACAGGAGAAGTGGTCAGTTAATTACTGACAAAAGCTAGAGGAGGAAAGGCTCCATTCTTATAGGTTCCAAGAGCAGCACAGATGGTGCTTGATTAATTGTTGTTTGGCATAAATTCTCTGGGAATGATGCAGGAGATCCTTTTGGTGTCTATGCTGGGTGAAGATAGTTGCAAGTAGGTCACTCTCCATGTCAGAATGAGCAAAGCTCCCTGCTGGGGCTGGCACAGCCCCCTGCTCTGTCTCTGGGGTGGGTGGTGGTACTGTCTAATCTGCAGGTGCTGCTGTAACAGTCTCTGTGCCAGGACTCAAAGCAAGTTCTGCTGTCTCAGACTCTGAGTCTCAGTCCAGGTCCTGGAAGCCCATGACAAAAGGTGAGATATAAATAAAAGAAATAAAAGCAAATAAGCAATTGATTCAGTGGACTTGCTGCAGTTGTGACTAACCAATATGATCCAGGCCATGTGTCTTCTAAATGTTATGAATTTGAACAGTCCTCAAAAAATAAGAATATTTGGCAAGCTTAATTGTCAAATAAAGAATATTTGCCAAACAAAGAATATTTGGCAATATAGGGTAGCAACTGGTTAGCAAAGTTTAATATAGCTTTGAGGGGGAGGGGAGGAGGAGGAGAACAATGATGATGAAGAAGAACAGGAGGAGGAGGAGCTTCATGGACTATAGTTATGATTCTCCCACTACAGCATTGCCAGATCCACAGTGTTAAGAAAATGAAGCATATACAAAATTATTTTATTTATACCACAGTTGTCTTTGTCAGGACCCTGGAGCTCCAGGACTCAAGCTCTGAGTTGGAGCCCGAGACCCTGGATACTGCTGCCCCAGACACAGAGCCCTTGGCCCCAGTAGCCCCAGCAACAGAACCAGGGGTTGCCTCAGACCCAGCCCAGCCAGAAGAGTCAGATAGTGAGGTGCAAGAGCAGGTACCTACTTACCAGCAGCATCGGGAGCAAAAGAGTGCGCTCAGGAGGTCAGAGCGTTTAAATAGGAAACACCAGGCAATCGAGGTCCAGCTGAGAAAACACCTGGAGGAGTGATCTGGCTATAAAAGCACGCACTCAGCCTGGGGTCATTGTTGGTTCACAACCGTCCTGTTTGGGGAGAGTTACGTGTTGGATCTCCTAAATCCCTGCCTTGCCTCCTGGAATGCTGCCCGACCCGTTGGAACCTCACCCCCCCCTTTTGGACTTCGGACCGGCTCTGGTAATTTCTCTTACTTGGACTGTTCACTGAGAACTCTGGCCCTGACGTAACTGCCAGAGGGTCTCCTTGCTGCTAACAGCTCTTGATTTATTGCCTTAGACTTGTTAACCGGCTCTTGGCTGCCTGCCAAGCCTTGGAGCGGACAGTCTTCATGATTAGTCTGACTCAGTTCCTCATTTTCTGGACAAACCACTTTCTCTTCCTTCACTCTTCTTTCTCTTTGTATCCTACTGTTAGTGTTAGGAACCATGTACTGAGTCTGATACATGCAGTAATAGTGAAAATTGATTCTTAAATAATTTGCATAAAAAATATCTTTTTTTCTGGCTTCTTTGGAGATTCCTGAGCTGGTGGGAAAGAAATGTGTTGCCCATTAAACCTTTTAGACTTGATTAAGCATGTTGTTATAAACCCTGTAGCACTTCCTAAGATGTGTTTTCTTAGTAATCTGAAGTCACAGCACAGATACATTTAAGCAACTGCAATGCAATACAATAGATTCTTTCCACTGGGGTAGCAATCCTATGGGATACAGGAAGAAGAAAGACCAATGCTGCCCTCAGGCATGACTTCAAAACCACAAATACGATGTTAAAAATTTCTGTTTATTCTGTGCTACCCTCTATTCTGTGCTACTGACTTCTTGGGTTAGAAGAGTCAGCTATCAACGGTAAGAAAAGGAAACCCTTTTTAACTATATATATTATCAAGTTTTCAATTCGATGTTTTTGATGCAAGGCCAGCACAGACATTCAAGGTACCCTGTATTCATGGTCAATTCTCCATGTAAAAGCAGTATAAATAAATTAGTAATGGTGATAGGTTAAGCTATTCCAATATGCTCAGAAATAATTCAGAGAAATACATTTCGGGGATGGGGCAGTCAGAAACAAAATCATACTGCTTATTCAACTGGGTAAGGACACAGGCTCATTCACCACTGGCCACAAATGATACATATCATCCATGCATTTTGGACTCTTTTTTCCCATTATCTAGCTAAGAGAGACTGTCGTTAAGCTTGGGCTGGTGTGGCTCAAGCTGCAGAGAGCTTTAATAAGTTCTACTCACATTGTTCTGAAAAAGACAGGGCAAAAATTTGCATATAGTTCAGGAACAGAAATTATGTGAGATAACTTGCATAAATCTTGTTGTTAGAGTGAAATATAATTTAGTCTTTTCCTTTTTAAAAAATGCTGTAAGGAACACTTTGGTGACATTTTGTAACATAATAATATGTGACATTTCAAAGTTTTATGTTCTTGGGATCCCTTCTTTGGATCTTACCTTCCTATCTCAGACTAAATCCCACAGTAATCAAAACAATTTAGTTCAGAGGGAACATGCATAAGGTTTCACTGAAAACTGCATACAATATCCAGTAATTTCAACAATTAATCAGCAGAAGATGCTTTTCAAATATAGTCACTTAATGTTCTCTGTCACTGACTTCCTTGAGCTTATGACCATTCTCATGTTGAGGCAGGGACAGGAATCTTATGCCCTTCATATCATATGTGGCACTGAGAGGATCCTCTTATGCTCTTAGACTCCAAAGGTGCCATCTGAAATACTCTGTCTCCCACCCACCCCCCACCCTACCCAAAAAGTCTTTCCAAGATATATTTCAGCATAAGCTTCCATGGACTCCAATCTGCTTTATCAGATGTGTGGAATGAAGTCTTTGTGGACAGACATAGGCAAATCTCTCTCTCTCTCTCTCTGAAGTACAGAGAAAATGCAAAATATGTTGGTATGGTGACAAATACTGTCTTAACAATTTCTGTAAAATATAGTTAAAGATGGGAGACTTTTTTTGGATACAATCAAAAACCCCGGCCAACTTGGCCAATAATCAGAAGTTCTGGGAGATGAAGTTCAAAAACATCTGGGGCCTTTCCACGCTACATGTTATAGTGCTATTATTCCACTTTCAACATCCTGTGGAATTCTGGGATTTGTAGCTTACTGAGGCCAGAGAGCTTTCTGGCTGAGAATTCTAAATTCCTCTCTCTAAACTGCAAACCCCAGGACTCCACAAGATGTTGAAAGTGGAATAATAGCACTATAAGAGTGTAGTGCAGAAAAGGCCCCAGAGAACTAAAATTTGAGAATGACTAAATCAGTCTAAAATATGCTGCTGGCGCTGGAGGAAGTCACCCATGAGGAAATTTACAGTGCATTGAACTATATAGTTTAGGAAACATTGCATTATTTAATGTAAGGCACGACAGAGGTTTATAAAAATGTATGGTGTGGAGAAAGAATAAAAATACATTTTTCTCCTCTCACAATTTGGGAACCCATAATTACCCAGTGATTCCTTTCCGTACTATACTGTTATAGTGTTATTATTCTACTTTCAACATTGTATGGAATCCTGGGGTTTGGAGTTTAGGGAGGGGCCTTTAGAATTCTCAGCCAGAGAGCTCTTTGGCCTCACTAAACTAAAAACTCCAGAATTCCATAGGATGTTGAAAGTTGAATAATACCACTATAACAGTGTAGGGCAGAAAGGTCCTAAATGAAAAGATTCAAACAAATCAAATAGTTTTTCACAGAGTATGTAGATTAACTATGACATTCACAACTCAATTTGCATGATTTTTTTAAGGAATTAGAAGAAAATCATGGTGGGCAAGACTATTGGGGGTGCAGAAGACACCACTTGCAACCCCCAGCATCCAAGGTACCATGCTTCTGAATATCTGTTGCTGAGAAACAAGAAAGGAACACTATTCCCGATTATTCATTATTTTAAAAAAGAATGTGTTGGCAGTATGTTACTAGTACATGACTTTTAAGTTTCTTTTTGCATTATTCTTTTAAACACGCTTTTAAAATAGACAAAGAAAAGAAAAATAGAACCTTCAATGTCCTAAAACAGTAGCATTTGAGGAGTAACAAATTAAAAATACTTGTTATACTAAGATATGATGCTACTTTGCTTTGCTTTCTGAAAATAACAGCATGGATAACATTATCCAGAAAGTAAAATGTTGTAGATATTATTTTTACTTCTCTAACTCATTATTTTTCAGATGTAACTTTTCTATAGGCTTCTTTTTTATTTTTTGAAATCTCACTGGATTAAAAAGAATTCCTTCTGAACAGGCATGTGAAGTATCTGCTAGAGATATATGAAATACCTATTAACAGATACTTATGCTCAGTATTTTATGATTGATACAGGATAACTTCAGACAATGCTATATTTAGTGCACATCCAGACTGATTGAAAAGTCCCAGAATATTTTCCTGTACTTCCTGATTTTCTAATGGATTAAAATAAACTGACTTGGCAAGCTGGTGTAAAAAGTCTCTAATAGTTGTAGGAGCTGACAGAAAATAGTCTGAAATAAACAGAATATTTTGGATCTCAAAAATAAAATCAAAAAGAACATGGGAAAAAATATGGGACTTTCTAGTCTTTTAAATCGGTCTAGATGCATCCTTTTGTGACCGTTTAACTTTGGGATGAGAGAGAAGCATACAAAAGGATATGTTATTATGACTTCCATAGACTCATATTTATTCATATGAGAATAAATCTCACGTGAGAATAAAAAGAGAATAAATCTCATATGAGAATAAAAAGTTTGTACTAATGATACAATCACTCCACCATTAAAGCAAGAGAAAGCTTCTATCTCAACATATTTGTCACATTTGAAAGAACTAGGCAATAACTGGTTTGTTTAATATTTGCCATTTGTAGTCAAGAGTAATAATGTTATGAACTGAAAGTCCTTTCCACAGGATGTTGGCATCCTGCATTGAGGAAGGGGGAACGACAGGACCCAGATGACGCTTATGCATGATGCAGTCCATGTCCCAGTGTTCTCCTGTCCCCAGGCTGTGTGATCACATCGCAAATCATTGACAGGTTTTACCCATCAATGACCAGTGACAGCACAGCCCTCCTGCCACCATCCCACACTTATCTGAGCTGCGGAGAGTCAGGAAGTGTGATGGCCACACTTCCTGCCCCAGAGCAGCCTGGGACAGTTGCTGGCTGTGCTGCGGAAAGAAGAAGCATGGCCAATGCGCCTCTTCCACTCCAGCAGGCAGCCAGTCTGCTGACTCCTGTTGCTCTCCCTTCCTGGAAAAGGCACTCTCAGGATCCCTGTGGATTGCCGCCATTCTTCAGATGTCACCCAGATGAACAAAGACAGAGAGACTCTGATATCCACATCCCCCCATGTCTAGGTGGAAATTAATTAGCTGATTTGAAGATTTATTCCCCCACAGAGATTAATTTTGAATTTGTTTACTAGTCCAAAAAAGTTGATTTCTACATTGTTGTTGTTGCTATTTGCCATCAAGTTGTCTTTGAATTCTACTTTGAGTATTTGGGCCTTTTTTCCCCAAGAATATTCAAATTAGTGTATCTGAGTGTGTGTTTTTACAAGTATATTGCATTAAAGTTTCACTTTGACAGGATGATAAATGACACACTTAGGTAATACTTTCAAACATTCTTGAAACCTAAATCAATATAAATTACTCTAGAAGGCAATAATAATATTACTAGTGTTCCCGTTGTGGGTGGCAGAGAAGAAAATCATTTTTTTTAAAAAAAAGTGTTTCAGAAAACTCTAGATACCTAATAGCTTTATTGAAACAACAGGATATATTCTAGAAAAAGTAACTGCAGCCTTGACTTATATTTTATGTATATGTGTAAGTATGTAGTGACAGACAACACACAGGTCACATGTGTCTTTAACAAATTTTTATACTTCCCAGGGTTTCCCATTTAATTTGCTCTTGTCTATCTTCAATTATCAATTCCCTACAATAAAGCATGCAGGGAATTTTTAGCCTCAGTAATGTTCCCAGAAGCATCCTGGAAGTGTTACTAAAATTGAAAAAAAATACACACTCCTCCACACACTTTGTTTTAAAGATAAACACACACACACTTTACTTTTTGGCTCATGGTACTGTTTCACTTCAGTGACACAACAGCAATGAGCAGAGGTACTGAATTTAGTAGGTCCTGGGAGAGATTAATGTGCACCCCACTGGAGATTGCTTATTCCACTATTTCTTATAGAGATGGAAAAAATATTTACTGTTATTTTCTCCCAAGCAAGCAATGGGTTTCTGAACACCTATGAAACCTATTTGGGAGACAAACTTATTTGTACTTCCTAAAGTATTTTAGGAAATTATTCTGCACAGAAATACATGTGGGGTTTTGTGCATCCCACCTCACATTTTTATGCAAAAACCTCATTTCCAGAAACATACATTGAGGGTTGTGCTAATACACACACACACACACACACACACACACACATATACAAAACCTGGCATTCTGTTGGTTAGTCACAACAAGTGATATACCAATTGAAATCACCTGTTGATTGGAGAATCAACAACACAAAGGTAAATCCTATTGATTCAATAGGTCTCCTCTATTCAAGACTAAGGCCATTTCCACATGGTATTTCTGTCCCGTGAAGGGGACGCATTGGCGGTGGTCTGCAAATCAGGCTTTCACATGAAGTCGGTGCGGTCTTGCAGCCAGCACATCCCCACCTGTCATGATCGCAAGATATTCACTTAAAGGAAAAATCCATTAAGCACCTGCAATTGCTCAGCACTTCCATCACCACTGGCCTTGCGAACCAGGGAGAAGACTTATGTAGGTGCTTTCTTCTCCAGTGCCGCACGGGAAGGAGACCAGCTGCATTGCAGAAGGAAGGTGCAGCGAACCGGCTGGATGCAGAGGGGAGCATGTGTATCATGTTCCCTTCTCAGCAAAGGTGCTGCTGGGATGACACCAGGACCATGACAGGAACTAGTAAGGTGAGGAAATGGCCTAAGAACAGAATTTAGGCCATGATTTTTCTTAGGTTTTAACAGGGTACATACAGTCAAGTCAAACTAAATAAAAACTCTACTGCTATACCCTATGAAGAAGAATATGTGAGACGGAAATACATCTATCTGTCTATCTCATGGCCTGACACTTTATTTCATTTCCTGTCTGCCTACTGACAACTTTCTGTTTATATTGGTTATAATGGTTGCTTCTGTTATTGCCAATTACTATCATTCTTATCCTCTGGCAGCCTCTGAATGTCTGCAGCAGGAGTGCACCTGTGTGTGGAGACAGTGATGTATAGGAGGGCAAGCCACAGGTGGCAGGTCACCAGTGGTAGGCTGTCTTTTTTGCAAAACTTTTGAGTTTGACTGTTTGCCCCTTAGCGCTATTTGAATCTAAACCCCCCTTCTCTCTCTCTTTTTTTTTCTGTCTCACACATACCCAAACTGGGAAGGAAAGAAGGAAAATCAAGACTTTCAGTAAGGCTGGAAAAACAATGCTGCTTCTCATGTCATCTAGCTCTCCCGAAGCCAATCAAAATGATGCTGTGTGGTGTCACTTGAAGGAGAGCTAGTTGGCCAATGCCAGAAGCAGGAGTAATTCACCAGACAATCTCCTTAGGGATGGAACCACATAGTACAAGGAAATCTGTGAATTACCTCTGTCTTTTTAATTGAAATCATTTTACTGAATGTATTCTACACCCAATATTCTATTGGGATTTCATATTGTTGTAAGCCACTCACAGTGGGGGACTGTACCAGTCAAGCAGGATATACATTTCTAACTAAATAAAATAAATTAGAGAACCCAGTATTCCTAAATCTTGTTTGTTTGTTTGTTTGTTTTCCAGAACAAACAATGAAGCATGTGGTGAGAATCAGAGGAAAGTTGGTGCTTAAGGTTTCCCTCACAGGAATGAGCAGGTTTGCTCTTGCTTTGGAAGGATACAAGATTCAAGGCTTGGATGCAGACAAAATCCTTCTTAACAGCTGAAGTCTTTTTAAAGTGTTTCTTAGTGGCATGCACCATTTGTTTGTTTCTGGTTCTTCCTATTAATCGTTTCTCATTTCCTTCCATTACTTCCTTTCACTCCTCTTTCCAGTCGACCCACCTTTATTCTACTAAGGATCTGTAGGAACAAACTGTTGAAAAAAGAACAGGCCTGAAATTCTAAGAGTACAATATGTTCCTTTACTGTTCTTCTCTTTTATTTGCTCTTGTCTTCAACTCCTTTTGAATTCTGGCTTATTTAGGTGTATTTCTACTCCAGAACTGGAGTTAGGGTTGAGAAAATCCTCCAGCCTTGATTATCTTTCCATTCCTGTTTATATTGTGTTGTATAGGGTGGGTGTCACATTCTTATGTGTCTTTTCTTGTGTTTCACCCCTCGAATTCTCCATTTACTTATGTATTTTATCTAATTTACTCCTTTGCCCCATTGACTAAAACATATTTTAAAAATTATGTGGATACATTTTTTAACCATTTAAATCTTACACATGGAAGGGAGGAACCAGATGCAGTGGTTTGAACACTGGAGACCAGGATACAAATCCCTGTTCAGCTATCGAAACCCACTGAGTGACTCTTTCAGCTTCAGAGGAAGGAAAAAGGCAAACTATCTTTGGACAATTTCTGCCAAGAAAAAACTGTGATAGGTTTGTCTTAGGGTCCCCATAAGTTGGAAACAACTTGAAGGCACATAACAACAGCAGTGTGGAATGGATAGATACCTCCAAGATGGTGTTGACATAATATGACTTACCCTAAGGAGCTTCAGCATATTGTTTTTCTTTTGGACTGTTTGCCTCTATTTTGCCCTCTATTGCACTGTTTTGCTGCCGTGTTCTTTTTTTCTCTTGCATTGTTTTGTACTGCTGGTTTAAGTTTACTTTAAGCTTGTTTTTGTTTTTGTTTTGTTTTTGTTTGTTTATAAGCAGGTTGTTTTTTCCCCGTATTGTTTATTTTGCTGGAACTGAAAGAACTGATGGCTGTTTGAAAACCTCTCATGTACACAAGCCTGGATTCTGCTAACCGTGCAGAAGAACTACTATGGAAGAAAGGTTTGTGTGATAACTGTTAACATCTTGGCATATGATAGCATGAAATGGCCACCCGGTGGCCTGTGTTTGCCTGTGTTTGAGGCCACCCTCCTTTCAAGTAGGTCTCCACTAGGAAGAGAAAGTGAAAAAGATGATGTAGGAATCTTCATGCTTGCTGCTTTACAGTTATTTAGGAAGCTTCTGGCAGAAATTGTTGAACTTTCCAAATTTTATATGTTGTAATATGCATGAGGTGTAGTTTTAGACTCTGACTCTGGAAAACACAGCATATAGTGGCTTTGTTATTTTTATTTTTATTTTTTTAGTGGCAGATGTATGTTTTCAGTTTATACTCTTTTGTTTCTCTCTCTCTCTCTCTCTCTTTTCTCTATGTTTTAATTTTATGCTAATCCGGTTTTAATCTTATATTTGTTATTTTTATCATGATTTTCACCAGAGGAAAATATAAACTATTTGAGTTGGCCCTAGTAACTGAGGATGTGGCATCCTTAGTTACATCTCTGATCCAGATGCAATCTAAAAATCACTCAAATTTGCAACTTTAATCCAGATTCTAGAAAATCTCAAATTACTATACCACCTCATGTTGAAACTAACCCACCACTGAGCAGTGGTGTAGCTTGGAGCACGTGGAGAAGGGATGGGAGAGCATGGGGGGTGGGCTACAGCATGTGGTGGCAGGGCTACAGCACATGAGGTGGGGCTACAGCTTGGGGGGCAGGGCTAAGGCTTGGGAGGTGGGGCTATGACACATGGAGCAGGGCTATGGCATGTGGGGGAGGGCAGGGAAAGAAGGTGGCACCCCTCAAAAACTGCCCATCACCTCCCCCATCCCTACGTCACTTCCAGTAAGGGAAATTTTAGATTGGTAATTGGGGCCTCAATATATATTGAATTCCATTAATTTGGAGGCTTAGGAGGAAGGCAGATGCAACTTGTCTTTAGCAGTGGCCTCTGTAGAAAGAGACGTTCTTCAGTCAGCCAAGAGTACGCAAGGATTACTGCAAGATAAGACTCCTGTGACTCAATTGGAAGATGCGAACAAACAAACAAACAAAAAATAAGATCCATCTTGCTCTCAATCAGGTAACTACCTAAATTCTGATGAAGATAAGACTGCTGGTTCATATTATATTACTGATTTGCTTATCAGTCAACACAAGCTAATTAGAAGATCGTTTGGTGGTTGAGCAGATGATATACTTCAGGTAAAGAAGCTCTTATCTGAGTTTAAGGCACTGTTCATCATTTTAACTGCTTTTGCAATAAATAACATAAGAAAAGACAGTGTAGATAATTCAGTCCAATGAGCTAAAGACCAAGCAAAAAACTCAGATGATAACGGTTCTGGAATCCTCAGATGAAATACGCGCAATGAAATGGCAAGTAAAACCTCTAGCAAAAGGGAAAATTGTAAGAAATTATGTCTGTCTAACAAGAAATCTAAGTATCAAAAAATAAGATAGCCCCATTGGGAGACAAGGATATAAACTTAAGATAAGGCCAAAAACTCATCTAAATTAAATTTAATTGATTACTTAAAATTCTGGAAGCAGGCAATAAAATTTAGAAGTTACATGCTGTAAATCCCCCCACAGGAAAAATATATATATATATATATATATATATTGGCAAAAGTGTTTCTTTGGTGTTGGCACCAAACTCACTTGATCAGTAGGCAACCTCTGATCCTTGGTCATTTTTACATATCCAGACTAATAGAACATCTTGTTCAGAACCTCTGAAACAAGTGTATACTCTTAAGAAAAAAAATGATGTAACTAATCCTTTGTGCTTACAGTTAATGAAAGTGAAGCTAGTATTTATTAACTACCCAAGGTCAAGAGGTAAAGGTATACAACAGGAGCTTAAAACACATTTCTGGCAACTTCTGGCCTTTATGTCCTACACTGTTATAGTGCTATTATTCCATTTTCAATATCCTGTGGAATCCTGAGGTTTGCAGTTTAGGGAGGGTTATTTAGAATTCTCAGCCAGAGAGCTCTTTTGCCTCAGTAAGTGACAAAGCACAGAATTCCACAGGATGTTGAAAGTGGAATAATAGCATCATAACAGTGTAGTGTGGGAAGGCTCTTAGATCTTTTGCACCTCACATTAAAACTTGATTGAGGATTAATTCATCAGGTAAAGCACCTTTTCCATAACTATAATACAGCACTAACAATTGTAACTTTTGCCATACCAGATGAGTAGTTACAGTCTTTAATGTTAAAATGAAGCGTAACAAACAAGATATAGCAATAAGTAGATCCTTTAAAGATTTTTCCTGTCCTATCTATTTGGGTGGTAGGAGGAGAGGAGAGCAATGTTTGTTTGGCCATATTTCCAAGGATCCCCTGATTAAGAATTTAGTTGATTTTAGTGTACCTGATAAGTGATGTTGAATAGTGAATAGTGATGCTGACAGAAGCCAGCTGTTGACAGACATTGCTGAAAACAACTTATATGGGCTAGGAAAGAATCTGAATCAAGCTTCATTTGCTCCAGATCCCTAGCTTTTGCCAGACAAGCAGGCTGTATCTGATAGGCTGGTCTTTCCACCATATGTGAGTCTTGGAAAATTATATGGTCTTCTGAGGAGATAAACAACCCAAATACCTAGAACACAGTGTCCGTCCTCACTTTGCCCTCAGCTGTGATCTTCAAACCACTGTTCCTGAGGAGGCAGGAAAAATGCACCTCTTGCAACAAGTCTCAAGAGGCTACTTTTCTAGAGGCAGTTGAATCCAATGAAAATGTTTCCATCTCTAATTAGAGCACACCCAGATTATCTTGGGCTCAATGTTCAGTTATTTCTGTTCATTCAGGTTTTTCCTACCTGTGTATTACTTATAAATGTCTCCATATTGCAAAAACAGTCTAAAACCGAGTCCCATCATTATAGAGCACACCCCTCACTGAATGTTTTCCAGTGGGTCCTCAGACAATGCAGTCTTAAAATCTGGCTGAGCACTCTGAGGCTTCCACCTGGTATTTCTGGCAGGGGAACACACAACATCACCAACAACGTGGACTGGAATCTGTGCCCTGTGCTTTGGGTCACCGGATGTCTTCTGTCCTTTGCTTAGTCTCCCATCCTCTTATATTCTCTGGTCTTCTCCTTTGATTTCTTTTTCTCTCTTATTGCCAAAGGAGTAAGGATATAAATGTTCGTTTGTCTCATCACTATGTATGAGTAGAAGAAATAATAAAATTGCATTTTTTCCCTCTTTGTCAGTGTGAAGGCAAGATACTTTATAGCACTCTTAACAAGATTTTTTTTTCCATTTGCAAGAGTTGTTTTTGCAAGTGTGATTTCTGTGAAAACTATGATTGCTGCTGTCTTGTTGTATGTGTTTTTTCAAAACATTGGATGGGTACTTCACACTCTTTTTTTTGTCGTCATTAATCAGGCAGTCATCCCGAGCACTTTGCTTCACAAAGAGGAAAGACAGTTTTATACAGAGATATTCCATTCAAATTATAGGAGGACAAGAACCCTTGCAGAGGCTGGAGAGTTCTTGAAATGTCAGAACAGCTTCTCTCATCTAGAATGAGAAATTCCGCAGCTATTCTTCACATGCCTATAAAGGAGTGGAGCTGAGAGCTGTGGCTTCACAGTTTCAGAACATCTCAGTGTGATCATACATTTGATTGAATGCATATTCTTCTTGCTCTGAGTTTTGCTAATTCATGTGTGATATCAAACAAACATATAATCATATCAAGGCTGTGTGTCTGTATGTTGCAGGGTTTTGTTAATGTGCACAAATGCAAGAGCATTTTGAGAAAACATCACATAGAAATAAATGTTCCTTAAGAATGATTTTTTTTTTGCAGCATATTATCAAACTGCACATGTGCTGCAGTAACATAAAAGGGAAATAGACTAGAGCTTAGAAAGTTTCTTTTAAGAAGAATACATATTGACATGAGAAAGCCATCTATAACTAAGCAGAGGTAGGATATGAATTAACAGAAGGAATTTGGGCTTAGCCTTTCCCTTCTAGGTTGGGCTATATAATCCAATCCACTTTGGCATTAGCATCCTTTGGTAGGCTGGGCAGTGACAGACTTTGGAGAAATAAGGAAATAAACAGCTAAGTAGTGTTTTAAAGTGTTTCTTCAGTTTACCATAATCTTTGTCTCATCTGTTGATTCTGAGTGAGTGCACAGGAGAAAGCTTCTGTAAAAAGTGTGAATTTGGAAAGAAAGAAAGAAAAAAAAATTAAGAGACAATGCAGAAATACCAATGATCAGTTCCAGTAGGGGGAAAAATTAGATCAAGTAATTCAGAATACCTCTGGTGAGGGAGCAATTTAGATGGGGAAAATTTCAGAAGCATCTCATTCACTTTCCTACCAGAACTTTTCTACAAGAACTCTCCCCTTCCTCCTCTGTTACCCCTGCCTTCAATTGTTTCTACTGTTTCCTCACACTAGAATTCAAAACTGGAATTAAATCAATTATGTTTAATGTGGGAGGGATGCATTTTGCAGGAGAGAATCAGCCGATACAGAATAGTGTTTGGGAGTAACGAAAGAGAATTATCATAGTTACTTGTAACATGTTCCCCTTTTGTAATGAGATTGCAACAGACTTACATTTCAGGAGTCATATTAATGAATAGAAATGATGCTAAAATGTGTGTGTATGATGTAAGTGATGTAAAGTAAATTTTTTTTACTGTCTTTGTTACTTTTTAAATGCATTTTAGAGGCATACTGAGTGTAGTATGCTTTCCAGTTTACAGTCAATACTAAACATTTAAAAAGTGGTGAAAAAGAAACAAGTAGATAAAAAGCAACAACAACAACAACAGATATTGTAATGAGCTAGATATTTATTTTTTAAAAAAAAAGATTTCAAAGTTCTGATCTGGAAGGGTTTAAGCACAATTTCCTGCACAAATATCCCCTTCTAGTTCATGTTGATGTTGCCTAAACAAAAACTGTACTAAGAGCAGGCACTTGCTAATTCAGCATGTACTTCCACTGATGCCAATGTAATATCACTTTCCCTTCCTCCCTCAGATGATAATCTTTTCAGATGGTCCATGAACATAATTTTTCTGCACCCTGTCATATTTCAACACCACAGTAATCTCTTCTGATGTCTAGCTTATTACATTTCCCCCTTTTTTTGTCAAATTTCATTAGGCTGGACACACCTAAACAAATCTGATGGGGTTATGTTCCCCAATGACTTGGATATCAGATTTCTTCATCTTTCAAAATTGATTACCCCTTCTTCCTGTATATGGAAGGCTGCAAGGCTGGGTGCCTAAACAAGGGACTTCCTGATTCATAAAGCATTATTCCACATCAGTTCTTCACCTGCACATAGAATGTGTATGGCTTTGTCAAGTGGAATAAAAAATGTAATGACGCACTACAGACAGACTCTATCTGTAGTCATACAAATGAATTTTTAAAAAACTTCACTAGAAATTAGTTTCTTGCCCCTCCTATTCACAATAATAGAAATTCCGTCTTCACTTACATTCAAGAGAGCTAGAACATTTAGCTGTAGACATAAAAACGTAATAGCTATGGGTAACAGGGGAATTTGACAGACTTTGCTGGGACCCCAGCAAAGTATGTGATGAATGAAATGTGATGTAATGAAAAACCATTAGTCAAAATAAAATGTCTCTCTGACTCTAGGAATATGCAGTTTCATTGTTACATTTATAGTTAATCTGAGTAATCAGTGTGTAACTTCTCTTCCCTGCTGAGTGAGGCCATTGGGGAAGGACAGTGTTACTGCCCTGGCTAGTCCAAGGTTTGGGGATGTTAAAAGATATCCTCTTGACATCATAATTCGGCTTCACTTCTCTATTCATCTCCACATGTTTGCGAGGCCGCCGGACAAGCACGTAAACAAGCTCGGCCGTTAATAGCTGTAATATTCAAACTACAATACAGGCAGGCCAGAAATAGCTGACTCACTGCTTTAGGATACCTCCAGGCAAGTACTCTAATTAAGTATGCACGCAACCTACAAAAGAGCCTCTGCCCCGCGATGGCAGCTTGATGGGTAACCTTTACAATACCCAAGTACTCTGCCTTTGCATACTGGTTACTCTATTGAGAACCGCTTCGATAACTCAATCATTCAGATTCTGACCTTTCGGAGGCTTTGTCTCCAACTCCAAATCTATTGTTTTCCCCCAAGTACAGCATAGCCTGAAGTCACAATTCTCTTTATAAAAACTCTTGATTCTGAGACCTTCCTTGGAATGCTCCCGAGTTTCATCCCGCCATGCTGCCGCTTTGCTTGGCGAGCCTCCCCTCAGCTCCACGTGCTGAGCTACATCGCACCCCTGCCTCGCTCTCCATTTTTCCGGGCTTCAGGACAGGTGAAGTATCACCCAAACCAGCGATCCCTCTAAAAATCCCTCTATACCACTCCAACCTTTATTTTCTTTCGTTATCTTGCATGAGTGTGTCGCATACACTGTTTTGCCTGTATTTAATAAACATCATTTATTGTTTGAACTTTTGTGTGCTCCTTGACTCTACCCGACCCCGTAGACATAGGGTTCAAGATCTCGCTACGTTACCCTTCCTCTCGTAACGCTAAGCAGTGCTCTGAGCTGATTTTCCCCACATTTTGTTAAGCACATTTTGGTGTCCCTCCCAGGACCCCCAGTACACAGGGTAACAACAGTGTATACAGTCCTACCTATATTCTCTTGCTGGGGGAAGGGGAGGGAACAAAATGGTAGCTCTGATACACAAGAGGCACTTACAAACCTAGATGGCTGATTCTAAGAGCCTTTTTCAGAAACTAAAAGAAGAAATAAAATTCCTTTCTTTGATTTGGTTGTTCTCTTCCTTTTTCTCTCCAACCTCTTTTCCTTCAGGAAGATTCTGGGGAAGGAAGAAACAGGGGACTATCCCTTGGGGAAAAAAGAAAGAAAAAAAGAGGATGTGCACACAGCAGAAGGAGTTGGACTGAAAAGCTACCCTAGCTGTCTCATTTTTCCCTGTACTACTTGATAACTATTTTGCCTATAAAATGTCATGTTTTCTATTTTATACAGTATCATTCTTTAGTTAAATGTCTGTACAGTTCAAGTCAAGCTTAAAGAGATAGAACCATGAGAAGCGAGAGACAGCAATGGCTTTCAACAGTCAGCACGGTTAGCAATGAGCATGAACTAAGTGGGTATACAGATTACATGGCCACAATGTTCTGAGCTGTGGTGAGATTCTGGTATTTCTGCTTAAATATAGAAATGGGGAATGTGTAGCCCATCACAAGCTGTTGGACTGCAGCTCCTCTCAGTTGTAGCCAAAAACGCGAACAAAAGTGAAGGACGATGAGAGATGCCGTCAAACACCTTCTGGAGAGTCATGTATTGCCCATCACTGAGTTAAATCATATAAATGACATCTAAAATTTGAATCTAATCACCATATACACAAATATACATCCTCTCTTGTTTCTTTCTTTCTTTCTTTCTTTCTTTCTTTTTTTTGCTGATATGTTCCCTCCCTACTTTTTCTCCTGATGAGTAAGAAGTAAAGGTTTTAAAAGCTGGACTATGCATTCATAGCTACATATTCATATGCATTTCACAGAGAGGCCCCTGAAGCTTTTCTAGCACAGAAATGTTACAAGTTCAAACAGCAATTCCAGTGAGACCCTAGGGCTAAGCAAAGTATTGCACTAGGGCTGAATATACTTCCCAAGGCTGGTTTCTACTGTAATCCCTCCATTTTCCCTCAGAAACCCCCCCTTTTTTTTTCCTGATAAAAATAGTGAATTTACTTTCTTGGAATCCTTCAGATGTGGTGATAACATGTTTTTAAATGGTCACAGAGCTTTCTTCTGCTGTATAACACTTGAAAAATAGACACTTTTAAAACAGTTAGGCTTCTCCTGGGGGAGGTTTCATTTTTGGCAGTGTATATGGTCCCCAAAAGCCAGCATAGTGTAATGGGTTGAGCACTGGACTGTAATCTTGGAGACTAGAGTTTGATTCTCCATATGTCACATACTCTTAATCCCCAGAAAACCCTATGATAGGTTCCCTCTAGGATCACCATAAGTTGGAAATGACTTGAAAGCACACGACACACATATACATACAGAAAGTCTCCAGAGGTTCTAAGATGGAAATAAAAGCTTCCCCTAGACCTTCCAAACTTTCCCATTCATGACATAAACTAATAATTGTATTGCTACGTTTTTCCTTACCACCATCCCAAAAATATCATAAAGGCTCTTCTAGAATCAGCTACTCCTTCAGATTTCAGAAAACTTTATTTTGATGCAAAGATAGTGGGAGACCAATCTATGCTTATTAGCATAGCTGTCTTTGACAATGTAATCTAATTTATATATTTCTCTAGAATAAATGGCTCCATATGGCAAGGTTATCAATCTTTATTTTTATGCCAACAACTTGAACAAAAGCCAAAGGAAAGTCCTTGCAAAAATGTCACAGTTGAATTAAACATCATTAAGGTTCAGGAAATGTTTGTGCCAGAGCTCTTCATTAGTATACTTTAGAAGATTGGAAAACAAAACAAAATATATGACTAAGTTAAAATGTATTGCTGTGTGAAGGCCTTCACAAAAGAGAGGGATGTGATTGTTAGCTTTCTGGTTTAATCTTTGTCTACAAGGTGTGGCAAAGAAATTACCCCACAGGAAATAAGAATCACAAAGAGATGAAAATCTTCCAATTTATGTGTTTGTGTGTCTCTATGTGTGACCTGAAGAACACTCTCTAAAATCTAATTGCAGATTTAAATCTACTTCAGAGAAATGAACTGTTACAATAATGGATCCTGGTGGAATTAGGAAGGAACAGTTTTGTCCTGACAGGTATACTGTATTTTGCTGAGGATAACTTCCTATTGTTTCATCACTGCCTCTCACACTTCCTTCAGTGGCTCCCATGTGTCTGGATTACAAATTGTGCACAGGAAATTAGAAAATGGATATGTGGTGACATGTAATAGTATAACAAAGGGTTTAGAAATGGATGATGCAAGAAGCATAGTACCAGATTGTTCTATATTGACAAACAAGTGCAAGAATTTGTGGTTTATCTTAGATTAATGGAAAAAAATTGTCTGAGCTTATATACATCAATTCATAACATGGTAGGCAAATTATGATTTCCAGTAAGGCAAGATCACCCATCACCAATTAAGATTCATGCTTTGTTCCACTGAACATACTTAGATCACTTTACTAGAAATATTGTAAAAGGGAAAACTAGCTGTGGTACCTCACTTAATAAGAACAGTCTAACCCAATTAGCTTTTTATGTAGGTTGTATATGCTCCAAATACCATTTGTCTGTTTCCTCATGTAATTGCTGCAGCACCCATAGATGATCTTTGAAGATTATTATATTGATGGAAACCAAAGTTACACCTGTAAGGTTTTTCAAGGATATTCTGCCTGTTTTAGTGCTGAAACATAAGTTAGAGAAAAGTCTAGATCTTGTTTCCACCTGGAGGGACTTGCCATTTCTCTATACTGGGTTTATCAAGATTTTACTGTGAATTATTGCCACTGGGTTCCTTATCTGCTATTGTACACTGTTCACGATGCTGATAAAGTTCTCTTCCCACATGGCCCTACCTTTTCTTAAATTCATCTGCTGAAGTTCTGCTTCAACTATCACACTAATAAGAAATACATTACACAACTGCAAGGAAGAGTGTCTGTTCAGTAGTGTAATCCCAACATTGTGGATATATATGTTTGGTGCCTACTTTACAAGCTTTTACATGGCAGTTAAGGGGCTAAGATACTGTCACAAACAAAGTCAATGTCCCTTCTTGCCATCCTTGGAAGCAACACAGCAGCACATTGTAACCATGAGTGATAGAAAAGCTGTGATCAAGGATGCAGATATGTCTGAAGAGATGCAGCAGGACTCTGTGGAGTGTATACACAGGCCTTGAAAAAATACAACGTTGAGAAGGATATTGCTGCCCACATAAAGAAGGAGTTTGACAAGAAATACAATCCTACTTGGCACTGCATTGTGGGAAGAAATTTTGGCAGCTATGTGACTTATGGGACCAAACATTTCATCTACTTCATTCTACTTCTACCTGGTTCAAGTTGCTATTCTAATTTTCAAGTCCAGTTAGATATGGGACTGTTCCACCTAAATATGTATTTGGTCACAGGACTACATGCTAATTCCAAATAGACTGGAGCCTTCAGACTTTCCCAGGGAACATACCTTGATCTTCAAGCCTTTTGTTTTAATGGACAGGTACTTCTCTGTACCAATTTGTGGTTTTGTTGTGGCCATAAAAAAAAAGCAATAAATAAATAAATAAAAGGCGCAGAATTTCATGTACAAACATTTTGTTTAAAAAAGTTATTTTTGTCTTTGTGTGATGTTTAGAATCTGGTTTTATTGTATACTGTATTTTGTGCAGTTGTACAACATCCTTAAATAGTATTTGGGGAACAGCAGTATTGAATTATTTAATATCTATACAATCTCTATAACAGATGAAGTCATAAGGAGTTTTTGGAGATGATGATGGCACTCAGTTCTACTTCCCCGAGTCATAGAAATCAGTAGAATCCTGATAAGGCAGAAACTACATGGATCTGTGAACCACAGGGCCAGGAACTGGGTAACTGACCTGCTGTGGATGGGATTACACTCCACTTGATGAAGCAAGTACATAGTTTGGGAGTACTCCTGGATCCATCTCTATCTCTGGAGGCTCCAGTAGACACCATAAATGGAGGTGCTGACGACAAGCTTCAATCGGTCCATCAGCCTTACTTTAACAAGGATAATTGTATTTCATGCACTGGTAATTTCCCAGTTAGACTACTACAGTGTGCTAAATGTAGGGCTGTCCTTGAAGATGACCTTAAAACTGCACTAAGTGCAATACCTTGAAGTTAGAAGGAACTTCTTATAAAAACCACGAGATCAGCTTAAAACATTTGCATTGGTTGCAAGTATACCTTCAGTCTGAATTCAAGGTGCTAGTAACAACATTTAAATCCCTAAATGTCTTGAGACTTCAATACTTGAAGGAGTTTCCCTCCCCTTATATTTCCCCTGAGGGGCTCTCTCTTCTGTTCCACCTGTGGGAAAACACACTGTGTGAGAATTGGGACAGGGCGGTGTTGCTGTGGTGTCTCAGTTTTTGAGTGGTCTCCCCATGGAGGCCTAATTGGCACCAACACCAGCAACACATTAAAATTTACAAATTAAAGCACAGTTTCTAATCAATACCTTAAAGGTTTATTGGTTTTCCCTCAATTTGTACAAGTAGATTGTTTTAAACTATTTTAATTTGCTTTAAATATTGAATTGTTCAACACTGTTTCAAACTTGTCATTCCTTTTTTACTGTTTTACATCTTTAAATTGTTCTAGACTATTTTAACTTGATCTTATCTGTACACTGTCCTAAAATTTTGCAATATATAGGGTAGGATATATAGTAAGTATTTTGACAAAATTGAAGAAAAAATTTCAGAAAATACATTATCTTCTACTTTGTTATGGATCCTTGTGGGCACGTTTATTGCAGCTAGGGCCTTGTGGTCAAAGTTATTGTTCCAAGATATGCTTGAGTTTTACTATATAAAATTAATTAATTATAAAATTAATTTTATAATTTTAATTTTAATTAATTAATAAATTAATTACTGTATAAATTAAAATTAAATTAAAATTTTAATTTATACAGTAAATAATAATAATTAATAATTAATTAATAATTAATTAATTAAGAACTATTATTAATTACTGTATAAAATAAAATTTATTCCACTTGTACCTCAGGAAGAACTTCCTGATGGTCAGATCTGCCCAGCAGTGGAATATGCTGCCTCAGAGTGTGGCGGAGTCTCCTTCTTTGAAAGTTTTTAAGCAGAGGCTGAATGGCCATCTGTCGGGAGTGATTTGATGTGGGTTCCTGCATGGCAGGGGGTTGGACTGGACTGGGGAAGGACACACGTAGATCACACTTCTTCCCTTTCTGCATGGCAGCCAATGATGTGAGACGAACGGAGGCCATTACCAGATTTTTTCCGCTAATGAAATATCCCACAATTGCAATCGCTGGGGACACATGGGCAGCGGGATCACAACAACATTGTGTGAAAGCACTTCTCACAGACCAGCAGCAATATGTCCCCATCCCAGAACAGCACTGTACTGCAGAAATGGTCTAATTCTTATGTTGCCCCTTTGCTGGTGTCAACATGTGTACAATAAAAGAAGAAACAAAGTTTATAAAAAGAAGCCTTGCCCAAAAAAATCAGATTAGACAGGTATGGGGTTAGGGAGAGTGGGTGTTTGGGTTTAGGGAGAGGGGAACATTTTTTGGGGGGTGGGCGTGCTTTAAAAAAATTGTATAAAAAGTTGACTGCATTTGATTGTCAGGTGCTTTTAAATCTAAATCTTTGGGAATAATGCTATATGGTAACACAGTACCATTCCCAGTGAGATTTTCAAGAGAAAAGGATAGTTCATCCCATGGACCCAGCATACATTTAATGTGTGACAGAAATAAAGTAATAGAGTTTTAAATTGTGTAATTTGACATGGATTGTTGGCATACAAGTTGTTGTAGACTTTTAAAATATAATGACATGTCATGGTGGAATGATAGTCCATATCTTCACTTGCACTCCATACCCTATTTGCTACAGTTTCCATGGCAACTTCATTTAAGCCATCATTCAAAGTCAAATTTGGAAGTAAGGTTGGAAGTAAGGAATTTCATTTTAGAGGAGATACCTGAGAACATATTATGGTATCCCAATGACTTTTAAGAAGATTAGTACAGTCTCTCAGGGGAGGATCTCCACACCATTAGGTTGATGTCAGAGTTAGCTTCGAGAAAAATTCAGAATGAAAATAGACCTTCCTTCTCAGGTCCAGCAGCCAAGAGAAATTTGAAGAGTTATAAATAACTGGTTAGTAGGGCTGTGCAATGAATTTGGCCAAATATCCATATTCAAATGAACCTGGATAGTTCAGACTAATAAACTGAAATAGAAGGATAACTAAAAGGACTTCAGGGCAGTTTGGGGAGCAGGGCCTTAAATACAGATGGGAAAAAACCAGACAGGGTGTCTCCTATATAACCGTACTGGTTTGATGTGATGAAGGGGAGGACAGGAGTTGGACATTGCTCATTGAAAGTTCTATCATACTATCTGGGGCAAGAACCCCACCAGTGATTAAATGCTGGTACTGCAGCCACAAGGTTGTGAGTTTGATTCTGCTGGGCTCTACGTTGATTCAGCTTTCTATCCTTCCTCAGGTTGGTAAAATGAGTACCCAGCTTGTTGGGGTTAATTAGGTAACACATTGTAAATGGCTTAGAGAGCACTTCTTGATAAGTGGTATAGAAATACACATGCTATTGCTATTGCTGTCAGTACTTGTAGAGTGAATTATGAAGAGTTATGAAAATAATATAATAAGTTATCACCTCCTAACGTCTCTTTGTTATATTTTAGTAGAATATCAAGGAAGAGATGTGATAAGGGGTGGGCTATTGTTGGTTCTACTGATCCTTTTAATTTGCTTTTTTTGTACGAAGACAGAGAGGCCAAACACTATGTTCTGGTTAAGTGGGTTGGCCACAACTATAATTCACCAAATACAAATAATTCCATTCAAGTACAGTTAACTCTTTTTTTTTAGCAAACAATGCATAGAAAAAGTGGGAGGGCACACTGGTCTTAGTGGTTTCCATACCAATACCTGCCCAAGCAGGGCATTAAGCTTTGGGGTTAGTAAGCATCTGGCCATGCTTGCTATATTTTCCAACAGGCTGAGCAAAACAGCCTATCAGTGGAGAAGAAACTTGCAGATGCCCAAACTGCAGGTTAGGTTCCTCTACACTAATTTTGCAGCAGCTCCTGGACTTCCTTTCTCCTGATTTAGCTAGTCTTCGATGTCCCTTTCCTCTTGCATACCTGCCAGTTGTGAAAAACAGTGCAAGAAATCTCTCCATGAGCAGCATTGATAATGTGAATAGTCCTGATCCCATTTCCATATGAAGTGGATGAAAACCTCAGGGAAGATTAATAAGACAGACCATAATAGCATGGAAAAATTCCCTTGTATCCCCTGAAGGTGACCAGCTAGGTGATTCCAAATGGGTTATAATGATACTAAAAGAGGAAGGATTGGTTGTGCTGAAGATCCAGCTGAAAATGACTGACTGAAGAACCTGCAGACCCATAGTTAGGCCTGTTGGAAATTCCAAGACATCTTGCAAGATGTGAAATCTCACAAGATTTCAAACAAGACCTGTGTTACTGCCCTGGCTAGTCCGAGCTTTGGGGATATTAAAAGATATCCTCTTGATATCATAATTCAGATTCACTTCTCTATTCCTCTCCACGTGCTTGCGAGGCCACCGGACAAGCATGTAAACAAGCTCGGCCGTTAATAGCTGTAATATTCAAACTACAATACAGGCAGGCCAGAAATAGCTGACTCACTGCTTAAGGAGACCTCCAGGCAAGTACTCTAATTAAGTATGCACGCAACCTACAAAAGAGCCTCTGCCCCTCGATGGCAGCTTGATGGGTAACCTATACAATACACAAGTACTCTGCATTTGCATACTGGCTACTCTATTGTGAACTGCTACGATAACTCAGTCATTCAGATTCTGACCTTTCGGAGGCTTTGTCTCCAACTCCAAATCTATTGTTTTCCCCCAAGTACGGCATAGCCTGCAGTCACAATTCTTCTTATAAAAACCCTTGATTCCGAGACCTTCCTCGGAACACTCCCGAGTTTCATCCCGCCTTGCTGCCACTTTGCTTGGCGAGCCTCCCCTCAGCTCCACGTGCTGAGCTACATCGCACCCCAGCTTCTCTCTCTATTTTTCTGGGCTTCAGGACAGGTGGTGGAGCAACGGCGGAGCAACGTGGGCAATGCCGGTACCCCTGATTTGAGAAGGAGTCGCGAACCTCCTCAAATCAGGCTGGTACTGACTTAGGTGATGGTCGGTCAAGTCGTTAGAGCACTGTTAGGCAGGAACACGTGTGTGTGGAGTCTGTGCATGTGAGTTCTAGAGCTATTCTATCTGGGTCGAAATCTGTTCCCCTTTCTTGCTTGGTTTGTGTATGTCAGCCGCCCCGGCATGGTCACTAGCACTAGGCGGTGAATCATTGTCCGATAGCAAGAGGCGTGCACAAGCTGTCCTGGGAATCACATCCCTAACTTGGGGTCTATCGTGGGCTGGGATCTGAAGTGTTAGAGTGTTAGCACCGTAGGAACAGTCTACACTCATCCAACACCATAGCAGAAAGGCAAAATAGCACTTAGGGAAGAAATTCCCCCCCTTAGAGTAGTATATGGGTGTGTCCCGTCCTTGTTAGGAGTGAGAACGCGGGTGCGTCCAGCTAGTAGTTGTGAAAAGCACAGATGCACCACACTGTGTAATTTCGGGTGTGTTCCGAGTGGCTAGCCGACTAGGTGCGGGTGGTGAGTCCCGACCTAGCCTAGGGTTTAGAGATTTTGTCCAAGGTAGAGGTAGGCACCCCTCACCCAGAAAACCAGTTAAGGACAGTTTGGTTTTGGTTCCTTGCCCCTTTTTCCCCTCTGCTTGGCCAGGCGGTGCTGTAAGTTCCACTGGGTTTGTTTCCCCCCTTCAGGCAGGCGGAGTACTGCTGAGGGTTCCTTGGGTCTAGGTGACCTCCCTGTCCCTGAACCATTTCCTTGTCCTTTGGTCCCCAGTGCTGTCGAGGTGGAAAACTGGGCTTGGGAGTACCAAAGTGACTTTGTTTGGGCAGGCTGGAGATAGGTTCCCGTCCCTCTTTCCTAAAGAAGTTCCGCAGAGTTCGTTTCCCTTCAGTCCCCCAGGGGTCTAGGTGATCCTTCCCATCACTCCAGTTCCTGGTCCCATTTGTAGTTTGTAGGTTGTAGTTTGTGTCAGAGAAAGTTGTGGTTTGTGTGTAAAATGGCAGAGAATAGCAAGGTCACCATCAAGGACCTCATGTTGGAGTAAGAGGTCAGAGGTAAACTAGAGAGATGGGTGTTGAGTAAGGGGAAATGCCCCTGGAAGGACACCATCTTCCAGACGGCCGATCCCTTTACCACACTCCGAGAAGCGTATGCCCTGGCACGGAAATCAAAGAACCCATTCGGGCCGTCTAAGGCCGCTTTGGCAGCTTGCGGACTTTGGCTTATGGCCAGAGATGCCAGTAGTGCCCTGGTAGAGACTAGAGAGAAGTTAGCAAGTATAGAAAAAGAGAATGCCTGGCTTCAAGCCGAGGTCGAGACTCTGCATGCGGACAAAGTAACTTTTGTGTCCGTAGCACAGGTGTCCGCACAGAAGCTGAATAACATCACAGTAGTGGCACAAACTTGGGAGGAGAAGGCCCATGCCTTAGAGGCTGAGCTGGATCATGCCCAGTCTGCGGCCAAATTTATGGTGGGGCAAGTGAGAGAACAGCAGGAGGCTGTTAGCCATGTGGCTTGCCAGAAACAGATTGCTGCACCGGAGAGCCAGCTCCAAATGCACAAAGCCTTAATTTTGGCTGTGTGCCCAGAGCTGCTCCCAACGTTTGCAGAGGACTTTTCTGGGGAGGGACTGCCCAAGGATGCTCAGGCAACCATTCCCCACAATCCCGACTGGAGTGACCCGAAGGTCCCAGTCAACCCTGTAGAGACACGGTCCATGATGAGACGGACCACCCTCCTTGGAGAAGGCAGTTCAGAGAGGCAAGAGACACAGGAGACACAAGTCACTGAGACTAGGGTCCCCTGGCGTGCTACTGAGGCCAAAGAAATTGCGGACCAATTGGGTCCATTAAATCGGTCCACTGGCATGATGTGGCTAAACGCGGTGATTCACTCTCACCCGACAGCTAATGGTCAGGACCTGACCCAACTGGCCCGACTTTGCATGTCCCCTTCCGAGCTACCTACTCTTTAATCAGCCATGGTGGCTCAAGGCCTGGTTAGGCTCGAGGCCCATGACTGGATGAGAGAGGTAGTAAGGATTTTGTGGCCTGGACAGAGTGCAGGTGTACTCTATGTCATGGAGCAACAGGGTCCTCGTGAGAACCCTAAGGCTTACATGGCACGGAAGCAGCTCCTCTCCATTCTGGCCGAGAAGGTCCCCTTGACGCCCCGTGGATATGACTTTAACGGCCTCGAGTTTAAGATGCTCTTGTACGGAGGTCTTAATCACGAGACCAAGATGGCTCTTGGTTTGGTGGATCCTGCCACCACTAACTGGGAAGAGTTCGGGAACAACCTCCGGCGGGTCTCTGACCTGCTGCGCGAGGCAGGATCCCTAAGACCTCCCCCCAAGACACACAGGAAGGAACCCAGTATTTGGGAACTCATATCCGAGGTCACGTACTCGAATTATGGGCCCCATTCCCAACACAGGAAAACTGCACCAAATTCAGTTCCCAAGGGGAACTGGAATCCGCACCCAGCTCCCAGACAGGACAATAGGCAGTGGCAGGGAAGAGATTTCCGCAGCCAGCCCGGCAAGGCAGGAAGTCCCCCACAGCAGCCCACTGCCCCCAAACAGCTCTCTGACTCAGGCTCTCCTCGGGAGACATCTGGTGGGTACGATCCCATGGCCCAGACGTACTCCTTGGACAGAGCAAGGGTCTGGGGCATGCTCAGAAGGTTCGGGCTAGACATGAGCCAGTTCGATAAGTGGCCAACATCGGAGCTTTTGGAAGCTTTAGATAAGCAGCTTCAGGTGGGAAGTAAACAGCCGGTCCAAGCCGTGACCAACGGACCACCTCCGGCTGGATACTACCCTAACCTGGATCTGCAAGCATACGGGTGCCCTCGGTCCAAGAAGCTTCCCTGCAACGTTGTGGCTAGGTTGAAGCCAGACAGGTGGGAAAGGTTCTGGGTGAAGGCAGGCATAGGGACCGAGAGGAATAAGACTCCTGCCACCCTTCTTGTGGACTCTGGTGCAGCAGTAAACGTACTGCACCCCAAACTTGTGAGGTACGGTGAACCCACGCCCGAGCATGTCCAGCTTTCTGGATATGGGGGGGGGGGTCACCAAGCTAGGGCATGGACAGACATCCCAATGTCTATAGAGACGTTTCGTTTTCAGTTGTGGGCATGCGAGAACCGGGGAGAAGATGACGGCCTTTTGGGCATCGGTTTTCTCCGGGGAAACAGGCTCACAGTTGATTACACAAACGAGTTTCTATGGAAGTTAGATCTGGGACCAATAGAGATTTCGGTCTTACACCGTTGTGCCGCCATTGAAGCTCCTGCCCCTATCCCGGTAACAAACGAGCAACATGTATGTTCCTACCCGGAGGTGAATTTGGCTACCGCCTCACCCTCCATGCAGATGCTCTGGTGCCGCCTTGTCCTCAAGGGCCATGGCACCGTTGTAATTGTGACTCTGGTAATTGTAAAGGAGGCCACGACTAACTATGGCTCCATGGCAGTTACCATTTGGACTAATGAGAAAGGCTCCCCAGAGGCACGTGGGTCCAAGACCAGCCTCCATACCAAATTAAGAGTATGGGTCCCAAACCAGGAGCAGGCATTGCCACTCTTGCTGGTAGTTCCGGAGGCCCAAGAGAAGGATTGGAAAGGGAAACCCCCAGATGGGGACGCCCTTTTGATGGCACGACAGTGTGATGGACAGGCTTTGCTTCCCTTCATGGGATGGCAACCCCCATGAAGAGGTGGTTGCTCCAGCTCCCCTCTTCTTCCCCCTTTCCTTGTAAATAGACCCTTTTTGTTGTAGTAACAGAGCCCCCATCTCTGTGTTCCCTACAGGGAGACGGAATGGGACCACTCCTGAGGATTGCAGTTTTGTTTTGCGCTAGTAGATACGCCCTTGGAACCTCGCCCGAATCCAACCATGTGTATACAGACTGGCAGTTCAATGTACAGGCGGTGTGTTATTGGAACCCATATCCAGAGGTAGAAGCCTTGTTGACGGGGACGCAGCTGCTCCCCTGGTTCAAGAAAAGGTACCCCTTCGAGTTATCCACAAATTTCCATATACATTCTAGGAATAGATTGAGTGCAGTGTTAAGAATGGCCATTGCTGGCGAAGAGGTTAAACTCCACCCCAGCATGGCCACAGCAGCCGCTCCCATGACCTCCAAAATAGTCCAGGGCGACCACAGCTATGTCTCCCTACTAGTGCTTAGCTTCACTTTTGATAATTGACGCCCTACATGGGTATGGAAGACATACATGTTTCATTGTCAGAATGTCACCCTGACCCCGACAGGTTGTAAGTTCTCCTGAGGGAAGATGTGGTGTCCCGATTCCGATACTTACACCCCTCTTCCTCCTGAATGTCACCCGGCTATGTATGTAGGTAGTTCCGTAGTTCGCAAAGACATAGAAATGGTCACTTACTCGAATGTCCAACCCATAGTAACTAAAATGATATTAAATTTTACGGTTGTCAACATCTCTAGAGTAATTCCAACTTGCCAACCGTACCTAAAACTTGCATGGACACAGTGGGAACACTGGGAGAAACGATGGCTGTCTTTCTCCTACCCACACACTTGCTGTAAGGGAAGTGTCTTAGGAACCACTTTAGGTGGAATTGGAACTGGCGGCACATTCATTAATGCCATAGGTAACAAGGTCCTGGCAAACAAGTTAGGCGTAATTGGAACCAAAACCAGAGACATTGGAATATCCTCCGCTGCTGGCCTAAACAACATAGTGACAGGAGTAGATCTGATTAGTCAATTGCTTCCACAGTGGGTTGGCATCGAGCGAGACGTAATATCTGACCTTGGCCGTGTTCTACAGATCACGACCCATAATTTGTCAATTGCAATACAGTGCACACAACTGCAGAGCACCGTGATCACCTTTGCTGCTCAGGTGATCCAGGCCAGCCTCATGGGGTTAATGCACCCTGAGATCCTGAGCCTGCTCCGAGAGCGATACCCAGAATCGCTGGAACACCCTGCCGCTTTGGCGCAAATACGGCATGCCACGTGGAAGAGCCTAACTCTCACGGTGGGCGTTGCCCATGAATGGATTCTGTATCCGGTAATTCTACATCCAGTATCCCATTTAGGACTCCCCCTCATAGCCGCCAATGCTACTTTGCTTCTCCCACTGATGTACCATTGGTCCAACGGTACATACTCTTTTGATTTAGTTGGCTGCCTATTCAACTGCCATTGGATTCAGTGTTTCCACAACCTTAATGGTCTTAGCCTTAGTGATACCTCCGAATATTTGGTAGTACCTGTAAATACCACAGTCATGGCCCAGATTAACCGTGAGTGCTTCTGTTTAAGGACTCCTTGTACCAATTTGATAGTACTGCCTAGTGGTGCTACTGTAAGAGTAAACCGTACCGCTGGGAACCCCTGTTTTTGTCCACAGATGGTCCAAGACTGTTTTGGCCAGAACTTCTATCTCCAGCGGGAGATATGAGATTTTGTGTTTGAAAGCGCCTATGCACCTACAGAATCCGAGTTAGTCAGGTTCCACTTTGAAAATGAGATCCCCACATCTTTATGGCTCAAGAATCTCACCAGTATGTCACAACGAGTAAAGAAGGTATCGCACTCCCTCCATCAGATTGCCTTGACTATTAATCATACTGCTCAAGTAATAGCACCTCCGAGGATTTGAAATCCGCCGTGAAACATTCATGGTGGGATGTCTTTAATTGGTCCTCCACGGGCCAAGCTATAGCCCATTTCGCTCTCCACCCTTTAGTCATCTTGGTGGTGTTTGAGATCATTTTGGTAGTCAGCCTTGTTGGTTTGGTATTTTGGATAAAGAAAAAGATCCTCATGTTGCAAGCTGTCCGTTTTTATTAAGGGAAGAGGTTCCCCCATTTGTAAATATTTGCTTGCTGTCAAGTATAGTTAGTGTGTTTGGGTCTGTCCTTTAACCTTTTAAGGGAGTTTGTTTTTGTTTTTGGAGGAAACTGATTATTGGGATGGCTGTCCCAAGATCCTCTTATCCTCTGAGGTTGATTGGGCCTACAGAGTCAGCCCTGATACTCTGAGGAAGGTGAGTGGGACCGGAGTACCGACCTTCTCCCACTCTGAACGCCGGCATTCTCTCACTCGGAGGGATTGCCTCGTGCAAGGGCATTCTGGTGAGGTTAGGGCAAGACAAAGGGGGCCTCACGACCTTCTCAGGAGAACCAGGTCTGACTCTGGACTCCCAGTCTACTACCCAGGTATGCCCCTCATCAGATCGAGGACCTCCTCCCCACTTCTTTAGTGTACTTGGATTGTTAGGGTGAGAACAATCAGCTCCACTATTTTGCTTGGTACTCCATTTAATTTTGATTTCACCAATTTAGAACCACTCTCCAACATCCCATAAGGGCCGGAGACCCACACAATTGGCCTGACGCCCAGCCCTGGTGCATTGTGTCTCATTTGCATATGTTAGTAGGACATTTGCATACGTGCATCCATCCAGCCGGGCCAATCACCGAGGGAGTCAGCGTCCACTCTGGCAACGAGCAAGCGTACACTCGCTTGTCTCTGATTTGGTTTATTCTATCTTTTTCACCATTTTGGGGGCCCTGCCACCAGGCAGAGCAAAAAAAAAAAAAAAAAACGGGGTCAGAGCCAGCCTAGTTCAGTCTGAGCATGTGTGTACCGCTGCCATTGCAGATGGGGCTTCAGTAGGGGCAACTTAGGTGTGGCTGTTTGAAACAAAGTGCCAGCCTCAGTTGGTCCACCTGACCCCTGAACTTTGCAGGCCAAGTCTTACTCAGAGTGAACTACAGTTGGGCACTCGACTCCCCAAGCTCTGGCAGACACATCACCAGCCTACTCTATTGTGAACCGCTACGATAACTCAGTCATTCAGATTCTGACCTTTCGGAGGCTTTGTCTCCAACTCCAAATCTATTGTTTTCCCCCAAGTACGGCATAGCCTGCAGTCACAATTCTTCTTATAAAAACCCTTGATTCCGAGACCTTCCTCGGATCGCTCCCGAGTTTCATCCCGCCTTGCTGCCGCTTTGCTTGGCGAGCCTCCCCTCAGCTCCATGTGCTGAGCTACATCGCACCCCAGCTTCGCTCTCTATTTTTCTGGGCTTCAGGACAGGTAAAGTATCACCCAAACCAGCAATCCCTCTACAAATCCCTCTATACCACTCCAACCTTTATTTTCTTTAGTTATCTTGTGTGAGTGTGTTGCATACACTGTCTTGCTTGTATGTAATAAACATCATTTATTATTTCAACTTTTGTGTGCTACTTGACTTGACCCAACCCCGTAGACATAGGGTTCAAGATCTCGCTACGTCACCCTGCCTCTCGTAATGCTAAGCAGTGCTCTGAGCTAATTTTCCCCACCTTTAGTTGAGCACATTTTGGTGTCCCTCCCGGGACCCCCAGTTCACAGGGTAACACCTGTGTGTATCTCACAATCAGCTGTCATGCTCCACTTTCACAATGGTCGGCTTTGTCCCAGCCCTAAGCAGAGCAGCGGCTTAGCTAGGCCTGGAAATTGTGGTGCTGGCCAGGGACTCACATAACATGCCCCCGCTCCATGAACATGTCAGGGGTAAACCTTTTGTTGAATAGCATCATTTAATGCTCTGTTTGCCTTTTTTTCCATCAATTTCTCTGTTTAATACAAATCTCTGTGTTTTAGACAGTGAAAACTATTTTCTTCTTGCCTCAATTTGCCTTTAGTTGTTGTTACTCAGATGTTGGATGGAGGAAGGCAGCATGAACCACCACGGGAAAGTCAGATCACCTTGAGATGAAAGCACATCTCATGATCTAGCTTCACTGTCAGCCACAAATATTCAGAGGGTTTTTTTTTTAAAGAAAACTTACAGTGCCAGTAGTCTGCTGCAACACAGTAAGAGGTAGCATCAACTGCTCTTGCTCAGAGGAGAGGTGAAAGTAACATCCAAGCAGCTAAACATGGTGAGATCCATAGTGCAGTACAGTAGGCTAGTCAAGCAACTTTGGAAGAGATGGCATGAAGAAATTACTGAGCCATGACAGTAATGCCAGCCCAGATCACCAAATGGGAAAGGGGATGGATTGCCAGGGGTATGTCTCCAGATGAACTTAAAGTAACAAACAAAACATACTGCCATTACTTCCTTATGATGCATAACTTAAAATGCACCAGTTGATCTGCTAGTAGAAAAATGTTAAAAATACCCTATTTTCAAGTATGCTGCCATTTCATTATTAATACAATAATCATATAACTTAAACTTCAGCAGATTTCACTGACTGATGCTCTACAGGGAAAGTGCCATGCCAAAAGCAGGATGAAGATTATCAAAACAACAAAAACAATTTTAAAATGTCTCTGTGAAAAAAATAGTTTTACAAAGGTTTAGCACAAAAGCTCCTGAGTTATCTGTCAGAAACTGGCCTTTGAAGATCTCCCATATTTCTAAATGTTATGCAGATGGATGAAATACACACAAACACATACAAAGTTGGGTTTGGTGGTTTCCAATGGAAGTCAATACTGGCAATCTGTATTTCAGCATTTCAGTTTGGATTCAAGGTCCCGATTGGACTGGACTGGGTCCAAATCAATCTATTCCACATTCAGTTGTACTGCTCTTAGTAAAAAGAGTAATTTAGTAGAAAACATCATTTAGTCTTACTTAAGCTGTATCAACTAATAACTATAAAAATTGGAATTTTCATTAGCCTTATACAGCCCTGAATAACTAATGACTACCGATGACTAATCACTTCCGATTAATTCTCTCCTGGTATTATTACTCAGGCAGTATAACTACATTATGTTATGATTTTAATTTAATAAGGGCCAAGTTCTTTCCTTTTGTGTTATAACTGTAATTTACTAGTTACTATTATCATTATGGGGGTAATCTCATTATGTGGTGGAGAATGGATAACATATGCTCCAAATGCAGGTTTGCACTGTGTCTTATACGGTTCCCTTATGCTCTGTTGCATGTGATGACAATGAGGTGGGTAGGGGTATATTTTGTACTACAGGTTTGTGGCTTGTAGTGTTCAATTGGTTTCCTCCCAAATTCCAAAGCATAAAAAATTAATCCTTTCAGAAATTTTGAGAAACAGGGAAGCAAGAGGTTACTTTTAATGTAGTAAATATAATGGTAATTAATTATCTTTTGAGGCGTTGGGATGCTAGGTGTAATCATTTTGTTTTTTGAGTCACATTCCAAATTATGTACGAGTTTCATTAATGCTATTTTATTTCCTCCAGCCAAAGTCAGATATTAAGTACATTGCATCCAAATAATGGTGTGTGTGTGTGTGCGTGTGTAATGACTGCCCCTTTTCATGCCAGAAATAATTCATTCTCTTTCTGAAAGATTTATATTCCCACCCTGGCTGATATCTCTTGATCTCCATTAATACTTCTATTATGTGTACAGCCTAGATGAGGATATAAAAAACAGATGTCAATCTCTGCATCCTTGTACAATTCTGTGGATTGCAAATCCTTTATGATCTTCTTCTCTGAATATATCGATAACCTTTATCCTATGGATATTAAAAACAGAAGTCACCTTTAAAATATTATTATTGAATGCAAACAGCTTTTTATAGCCACATCTTTACTGTGTGGGAGGATATTTTCAGCTCTTCCTGAAATCTATGCTGGAACAGCATTGTCCTCACAATATAGTGCAGATCTTGTACATCTATGGCAAATGTGGGGCAAAATTTGACCATCCATACATTTTGGACTATAACTCCTATCAGCCCCAACTGCCATGCTTAGGAATAAAGAATCATGGAAGATGCTGTCCAAAACATATGCAAGGCAAAAGATTCCTGATGTTGAGTCTATGGAAAGCTTGATATCAAGTCAGAAGCTAGAATTTTAATGTGAAATCAAGGACTAAGAGTTGACCCACAGTCCTATCAATTTGTAGTGGTTTGACTGTTGGACTACAACCAGAGTTTGACTACCACTTGGCCATGAAAACCCACTAGTTGATCTTGGGCTTGTCACCTACTCTCAGCCCCCAGAAGACTCCATGATATGTTTACCTTAGGGTTGCTGTCAGTCAGAAACAACCAGAGTACACACACACACACACACACACACACACACACAGCTTATGCCAGCTGCTATTTTAGAAACATGTAATATCAACTATCTCAACTTCCCTGGAGAAAACTTTTTTTTTAATGTACCTACATAAAGCAAAAAGACAAAGACTAAGTTCTTTAGCAAAATTGTTACCATGCTGTACCCCCTAATCCACAAGATTGTTTAATTGGCACATACATCAATCATAAATTTATGGCTGAAAAGCCATGCTAGCAAAGAAGACTAGCTATACACATACAGAATTAGGTCAAAGGGGACCTCAAGCCATGGCCAGGTCATAAATTCACTGAGGATTATTTGGAGAACTCAACTAAATGGGTTAAGATGATCTTCTTTATAGCCCAAACATAGAAAACAATAGCCACCTAGACAAAGCAACAATACCAATGCCCTCCTTCTTGGTGAACTTCGCCTTTTGTTTCCTCTCCTGCTCAGATACTAAAAAGCTATCATAACTCCCATCAATGCTTTGTCACCTAATGCTAAAACCATTAGCCAGCCCTGGACCCCATTGTTTGCTCTGCCAGAGAGCCATTAACACCTTCCCCTTCACAATAGAAAATGGGTATTTAAACCCTGGCTCAGATCCTGATCTTTTGCTAGTACTTGGGTGTCACTCTGTACCTCAGACTCTTTTACTCCATGCTGCCCTCAGACTCTCATGTTTGAGCTATTTCACTGCAACTTTCTTCTCTCCAGGATTGGTAAATATCTCACACTGTATCCTAACTCTTCGCTACCCAATTTTTTCCTCTTTTCCTTCTGTTAGCTTTGTACGCTTGCAAGACTGCTTGAATCTTATGGGTGTTGGTGATTTTCCCCCAATAAAACATTCTTAATCTCCAGTTAGTGTCTCTGCATTAGTTCCAGTATACACAGGTGAAAAGATCCCAAAGTTATCTCCCCTCACAGGCCTCCCTTTTGAGCTATAATTTCCTGCCTTTCCATAGAGGCATTGGCATTGCAGGTAGACCCCTGAGTCACCCATCTTTTGGGATAACAATATACCAATGCATATTATTTTAAAAATAAAGGCTTCAATATGCAAAGAATTATCCTTTCTGGCAATCAATCAATCAATCAATCAATCAATCAATCTCATTGGTTCCCTTCATTGTTAACTATAAGCCTCAATATCTCCCTCTCAGTCTCTCCCTCTCCCTCTCTCTCTCTCTCTCTCAGTCTCTCTCTGTGTATATGTGTGTGTGTGTGTGTGTGTGTGTGTGTGTGTGTGTAAAACATGATATTATTACTTTGGCTTACACATTGGCATTTCGAGTAATGGACCGTCATCTGTGGCCACCTTTACCTTCAATTACTTCTCCATGTCTTTCCTTTCCTAAACTTCTGCATGATCATTTATGATAATATATGATTTCAGTCATGCTGAGACACTTGGGGATTTGAAATAATTTCTGAAATTAAGTGTTAAATCCCTACGAATGTATAAGGCCATTTCCTCATGCCATCACTATTGTGCAATAGCAGCAGGTTGTTTCCAGTTCAGGAGCCATACTACTGCAGGACATCATTGCTATCCAGCTGCTATCCCATTCCCAAGCATTACAAAACCAAAGTATTCTATTTCCAGAAAAAAATTGGTTAAGAGCCTCCATTAGCACTTCAATTCTGTCAGCTTAGTACGGAACTATTATAGTGCTTGACAGCATTTCTTGTTATCACATCAGGAGTGGACGTGCCTAAGGTTGTCCCTCCATCCGTTACTCCTATGGAGTGGTAACTTTGAAACCCATCACCTCTCTGCATTTGTTTTAAATTTCTCCTTTGAGTTAAAACTTTTTATTTTTTAAATACATATTTAAGCATCATAGCATGAAAAAATGCAATAGTGTACTGGCATGTCCCGCCCTTACAACATTGTTTCACTAGTACAAAGCTTCCAAAGAAGAGCAAGCAAGCAAACAAACAAAAATAACCAATCAGGGATGGTGAGGAGGGATGAAGGCAGGGACAGGAAGTGGCCAAGGATGCTGTAGTGCAGAAGGACTACCAGTGGCAATACTGCTACTCATCCACTTAAGGCAGAACAGTGTGGAAGAGAGTGTTCCTAACCCAATGGCATCACACAAATGGCAATGCTACAACATGCTAGTCTAGTGGTGTCTAGTACAGAAATGGTCTAAGTCTACAGACTGTGGGAGAAGCATAGAAAAGAAATGTAGGAGAACCCAGTTTATCATTCTCCCTCGACAACCAAGCATCCCTCCCCCCAAAAAAGGAAAATTATTTTCCTAGATCATTTCCCTTACCTCTTTGTTCTTCCATGCCTTCACATCTCTGTGGAAGTCCCAAGGCCCCAGCTTTAATAATAATCTAACAAAGTCATTTCAGATATACAAAAATGCCACAAAAAGGGCTACATCTAATCATTCGGGAAATATTTAATTGCCATTTCTGAATTCATATGAATTTAGAGTATATTGGAATTTTTACTTGTACATTTTTTCCCCTCAGTTCCATCTATAGGGCAAAATAACCTCCAGCAGACACAGATTTTTCCTGACATGCTATATAAACATAACCTTTAAAGTAGCTTCTAGTATAAAAAAAAATGAGTAGGGAACAAAACAAGTAAAGAGAAATATGGTTCAGCTATGAGTACACAGGGTTGTCAGATTCTCTCTGAGTTGGCCTTTCTAGAAGCAAAAATAAACTGAAAAGTAAATATGTCCTTTTAAGAAAGAACTTTGCAGTCAGCCATTGTAGGGTAGCTGTGCAGATTCATTTCTTTTAGGGCTGAGAATACTGGAGGCAAACAAGCAGGAAATAACTAGATATACAGAAAGAAGTGGCAAAACCACATGTGAATATTCCCTGCCTAAGAAAACCCTATGAAATCCATAGCACTGCCATAAACTAACAGGCAGTTTGAAGGCTCATACACACCCACACATTCAGTCAGTGTTGATCCCAGTGACCTAAATCCGCCAAGAGACAACAGCATTCCTGGTGTTAAAGCTCTAAAAACATAGCACTTCTGTTTTCTTTCTCTAGTAGAGTTCAAGTAGATGCGTTTCACCAGTGGTGTAATATAACCAGAATGTTCCACAGTAACAACTTTTTGATGTTGCTTTTCTCATAGTTCTCCTTTTGCAGGAAGGTTTTTTAGCTCTGCTGGAGCATGGATTCCAGCTGTACTGAAGTCTAATGGCAGTTTTGAGTTTACTTGTATCTTGAGTTTCTCCTTCTTGCCCAGTCTCATGTCCAGACTTCAATTCCTCTTTCTTAACTCTTTCCCAATCCAGTTCCATCCTTCCTTAATATTTCTTCTTTATTTAAGCAAATCTTTGTGTTGCTTTAGCAGCTGCTTTAAATAAGCAGTGGTACTTTTCTTACCCACCCACCCACCCCTTTCATGTTGGCCATTAGAAAGGATTAGATTTGATATCAATCTGGTTAAAGATAACTTAGCAAATAGAAGCCTTATTTGGGTGCTCAAAAACAGTTAAAATGAATGGGTGAGCGAAGGAACAGGCTAGATTTTTTCCCATCACTGTCGTTTTTTAAGATAGAGGAAATAGTACATCCTCGTCACAGGTTGCGTGGGCTGTTCCTTTCAGATTTTCACTCCTTTTCACATGAAGAGAGCAAGAATGGCTTAGATTGAGGAGATCTAACAGACCTTTCCACAGAAGTCTCCCCTTCCAATATGGGGACAGGAGAGGAGCAGGACCACAATAATGCTTCTGCTTGATGTCATCACAGTCCTGTCCTTCTCCCATCACCAGGTGGATTAAACCATTCAGAGGGTTTTCCCTGTCAATGACACATGATTGTGCTGCCATCTCACAATTACCTGGCCTATGCAAGCTCTGGAAGCACAATGGAGGTGCTTCCTGCCCCGGTGCAGCCTAGGAAAGCACCTGGCTGCACTGCAGAAGGAAGAGGCATGTCCCTCGCACTTCCTTCAGCAGAGAGTCAGCCTATGCAGTGGAGAGCATTTGCATTCCCACTCTCATCCCGACAGAGGTGCTGCTGGGATTGAGACCAGATGACGACAAATCCAGGTAGGATGCAGAAGGGACCCTTATTTTCCTGAACCTGCCTGGATCCTCAATGAAGTGCCCTTATTTCACCTCCATCCCCTTCCCAGGTATGGCTGGTGGGGATAGGGTCTTCTCAGTGGATGCCCCTAGGATCTCCTTCTCTTTGCCTTTCATGTCTTTTCATGGCAGATGAAATTAAAAGGTTCAGCACATTATTGCCTATAGCAGGCAGACAGTTGCTGAAGGCCTTCCTGAATAGAAATGTAAAATAAAACTGAACAACAACAACAACAACAACAAAAGTTATGGACTTTTTACTTACCAATCCAAGTCAATGGAAGACATGAGGTCTCGAATTTTTGAATGTTGATTCAGATCTGAGTCCAAATTGGGTGAGATTGGGCACCAGTTGATGAAAACTAAATGTGTATTAGTGAGATACTAACAGTAATGAAAAGTGAGAGTTAATCATTCAGTAACAAATAATTCAGCATTTCACAGCATTCATTTTCTTTATTTGTTTTTTCCTAAGATCTTGGTGTTCAATCCCATAATACTTTGTGCACACCATAGAATTTCAATGCCATAAAAATGCAGAGAGAAAGGAAAATCGCTTCTCTCCCCTTCTACAAGTTATCCAATGTTCTCAAAATAATTCCACACAACAAACTGGTGTTTTCACCAAACTAATATTTCAGTCAAATCAGATTTGGAATGTAAACTGCAAGAGATGTGAAGGTATCAGCTAAATTAATTCTGCACATAAGCTTAACAGTTGACAACTGATGGAAGTATATATGACATAAATGCATATGTGAAAAGAAGATTAACACCAATTCTTCATTTTCTTCTTTCCTGCAGAAGGGACTGTTTCAGGCTGAGACAGGTGAATGTAACTTTTTTAATATTCTAAAGATGTAAAGGAAGTCTGTTTTATTCCTCTTCAACAGAATTTGTATTCCTTTTCAGAAAAAAAAGGTCTTCATCATTTAGCTTTTGCACAAGACATTAACTTCTAATCTGACAATTTACATAAAAGCTAAATGTTGTTAAGACATTCCTTAAACCAGGCAAAGAAGTGAATGTTAAATAAAAAAAAAAATCAGGAAAAGACTACACAGTGTTTAAACTTGCTGCTGCATTTTCAAGAGGAAGCAAAATGTGAAACAATCTAGACAAGGTTTTATTCTTCAAGATCACAGGTTACTTTGCACAACTTAATTGGATAATTCTTTTTTAATTTAGTGTTTCTTACGTCTTATAAAAGTCTTTAATTTTACCTTTAACTGTTTAAGTTTAAACATTGTTATCTGTCATTTCCAATAATACGTTTCCAATAACTTGTTTAATTGGGAGCCTTCTCTGATTTTCATATTACTGGCCAATTTCATCCCTTTTGTAGTTTTCTAATTTCTCTTCAAGTCAACATTTAATGTGGAAGACTTCTACTTCCCTATGTAGTAGCATTCAAAGTCATGTTAGGCTGTATCAGCATAAAAAGATATGAAGAAATCTTGTAGAACCTTTGAGAAGCATAAGCTTTGTAGACTCAGGCCATTTCCATACTACACTGTTATAATGCTATTATTTCAACATCCTGTGGAATTCTGGGGTTTGTAACTTAACTGAGTCCAAAGAGCTCTCTGGCTGAGAATTCAAAAGGCCGCTCCCTAAACTGCAAACCCCAGGATTCCATAGGATGTTGAAAGTGGAATAATAGCACTTTAACAGTGTCGTGTGTGGCCTGATGAAATGACATCAGTTGAAAGTAGACTGAACCTCATTATGCTACAAAATTCTTTCTCTCAGGCCCTTTTCACGTGTCG
This sequence comes from Cyclura pinguis, assembly GCA_030412105.1. Lineage (NCBI taxonomy): Eukaryota > Metazoa > Chordata > Lepidosauria > Squamata > Iguanidae > Cyclura > Cyclura pinguis. The sequence continues at coordinate 160,572,885 of CM059601.1, read as the reverse complement.
GGGGGGGGGGAACGGGCAAAAACTCCCAAAAACGGAGCTTACCTCCAGCCAGGTAAGTCCGTCGCCCTGTGGAGCAGCGCGAGCTCGCTGCTCCACACTCCTCTGGTGTCGCAGATGGCAGCTTCCGGTTGGTGGAGGCTCTCCACCAACCGGAGAAGCTCGTCAGCCAGAAGCCCGCCCCCCGCAGATCTGCAGGCACGCACTTGCGCTCGCCTGCAGATCCACTTTAGAGCCGGGTGACAGAGCGGCACGGGGCTGCGCACTCCGTGCTTTTTAAAAACCTCTAAAAAGAGGTTTTTAAAAAACACACAGCCCAGCTAGTTCCGGCCACTTCTGAGTGGATTCTGGTGTGAAACTACGAAAAGTAGTCCCCGCTGGTCCACTCTACGGTGTAGACGACCTCTGTGAGAGGTCGCTCTACACCGTTCCCCCCCCCCACATGTGAAAAGGGCCTCAGTCTCAAAGACAGGGAACTGGGATAGCTCACTATTGTTAGGTAGGTCATTATTAATTTTGACTACATCTGTCTTTACAAAACAATGAAAGTGCAGAATACATTGTGTAGAGAAGAGCAGAAACAAATCATACAACACTTGAAAAGGAGTTCAACTAGAAAGCCAAGGATTTCCCAGCAAACCTCCTCCCATTTTAGCTGGTAAAATGCAACTTAACTCTCCAAAGAACTTTTACTAGATTTCTGGTAGTGTCATTCTCAGGGGCTTTCCAAGGGAAAGAAATTTTCACATTAAGAACCCATGTAAATTTAGTCTCATTCGCTATTTTAAAAACTTCTAAATCATTTCTGTAACCTGTTTGAGATCATATACTGATGATAATTGAATATTACTAATCTTATTCATAATGAATTATTTTTCAATCTGCTTAAATTTATCTAGACATGCAGTGTATAGGACAATCTTGCATCTACACTCTTATACATGTGGATTTAGAACTGGGAAAGCTGTGCCGAATTGCTTCTTCTCCTTAATTAAACATTAGTGTTATCTAGTGTACAGATGCACTTGGCCATTAAGCCCAATGAAAGGGCCATCAAGTTGCCGTGCTTCTTCCTACGGTGTGGCACACATAACACTCATGCTCCAAGCACATCTACATGCAAACATAGGAGATGGTCTTTGTAGCTCATAATGTAACTCTTTGTAGTTCTTCCACTCTATATCTTTCCATCAGGAATGATTCGTAAGATATGGCTACTGCTGAAAGTGTTCCACAATGTATCTGGTTATTGCTTACAAAGGCAGTGTCATCTGTGTTTTCTATGTCCAATGTCCCTTCAGTAAAATCTGAATATGGGAAAGGAGGTGCCATACCCACACTTTTCAAACAGAAGAATCAGATACAATGAGTGTACACTTAAAAAGAAGAAAATAAATGCAGATTATTTAACAGCTCTGCTACATGTGTTTTCTTCCTAATTACTTTCATGTTCAGGTTCTGTCTCTCTCTCTCTCTCTCTAGTAGAAAATCAATATGAATACTAATTTTTTTTTGGGGGGAAGCCAAACATAGCAGGTCTCTGTTTCATAACTAGTGCTTATATGACAATTCAGAGAAGAGCTTGAAACATTACTTTTAAGAAAAGGGAAGATAATGTCATGCTGAATCTCTTTATAACTTAGCAGTATAAGGGTGATGTTTTGGGTCTTCAATCAATACAATATATGTCTTGAGTTTTAAGGGAATCTAGTTTATCATAAGGGAGAGGAGGGCTTTCAAGAGACATCTAAACACAAGAGTTTACCATTTTAACCATAGGAAGTGCAGGATGTCTCCCCTTTTGATAGTTAAAATGGATTCTTCATGATGATAAAGAATGCTAAAATTAATGTGGGAATGCCAGATGTAGGATGAAAAAAGAAAAAAAAACAAATCTCAGTAATAAAACTGGAGAAATGCACCTTGTGGACAGAATGCTTTCAGACTTTTTCAAGATTACACTTGAAACAACTTTGTTGGTTGAGCTTGATCAACATGACCTTGTGCGATACGGCATATTTTCATATCCCTTTGCTTGAAAATGGCCATTGAGGGCGCTATAAAACTATGGGTTATTAATTCCATTCGTTCAAGCATGAAATAAACTCTACCATGAAAGTAATCTATCTCAAACATTTATCAGGGAAGAAGTAACAACTGGTTGGCTGATTTTTAATTAAGAGTAGCCAGCTTTGTTTCAATAATATATGGCATTCTTGTCGTTATTATCATGTTTAGTACTTTGTACCAGATACAGCAATTGACATTTTGTATCAAATGTTGTATGGTACACAGAAACCAGGAAATGTACAATGGCTCATTGCACTGGACAAATACTAAGATCGGAGTTTGGGGAAATTATTTTTAAAAAGGAATAGTTGCTGTTATTCATTATGTGAATATTTTAAAATTGTCTTTTGCTTATTTTAGGATGTCAAAACATTATGTGGAGATCACTCACAGATATTTGACACTAAAGATGTAAGGTCCAATAAACAGCTTCCTTAATGTATAAGACAACTGCTAACCTAGCTGTAAAGTTCAATTTTCATCTAAGCTAGAAAGGAGGGCCCATGATCTGGAGCACTCCTGGGTCAAGTCAAAAAACACAGGAAGAAATAAAATAAAAGTATCTGCTGACGAGACAATTGGTTTGTATTTGGACACTCAGCTTCAAAAATTTACTAAGGGAGTGAAAGTTTTGAGTTGGGCATGCATCTGTATAAAAGTGGGGGTTTTTTGAGAGGAGGGGTACATCCGGACCAAAAACAATAACTACAAAAAAGAAGGAACCACAGTTACAGAAAGTTTGGTTTTTCAGTTGTTGAGGGTAGAGTTGCAGGGATTTAAATGTTATGGATCAGGGAATCTTAAGACATCATGTCATCTTCAGCTTTCTGGGGCACCCTCTGTGCCTTTCGATTAAAGATAATGCAAAATGATCGTACAGATCTGTTAAGGTGATCTCTGTGAGTCAGCTTAGTTGTATGACTGTTCCAAACTTCCTCAGTTTGAATGTTCAGGTGTGTGACCCTTGTTTTGCTCTCTGTTGGATTTAATATTTTTAAATAGAAATTTGTTATTTTGTGCCTTCAAGTTATCTCCTGTTTGTGGAGACCCTAAGGCAAGCCTATCACAGGGTTTTCTTGGTAAGATTTGTTGAGAGGGGATTTACCTTTGCATTCCTCTGAGGCTGAGAAAGTGTGGCTTGCTCAAGGTCACCTAGTAGGTTTCCATGAACAAGTAGGAATTGGAACCATGTTCTCCAGAGCTGTAGTCCAACACTCAAAACCATCATACTACACTGGCTCTATTAAATAAAACTATTTAATCTGATTTTAATCTTCTATGCTTTAGGCAATCCTCAGAGGGTGGATTGAAAATCCATGCATTTGAATAAGTGAGAAAAAAGGTTGTGGAGTCTTATTGAACTTAACTAGTAATTCTACAGAGCCAGAAGGCTGTTTAGATTCTGCTTTTAACATATTCTTCACTACTCCTACTATACATGCACATATACATGCTACTGCTATACATGCATACATACATCCTTACACTAGTAGACCAGCAAATTCCTTTTGCTATTTGTTATATTCCTCTTTCTCACCAAAAAATATGAGAAAATGACCTTAAATTAAAATGGTTCCCTCAAAATGTCTCAAAAGTATTTTGCCCCCCCCCCCAAAAGTAACAGGTAAGTACTGGCTACTTGCTATAGGAAAGCTGTAATTACCAATTGTAACTAACATTTTTATCTCCTTGTGAGCCCCCACCCCTGCTTAAAGTTACAAGTGATGTAACTTTAACAAGTGGTGGTTGTATAATATTATTTTACTTCCTATATCTAATGAAGATTGGTATCCAAAGGAGACACACACCTACAGTACATTAATTCCACAACAGGACGAAACAACAAGATGAAATGTATGGCCCAAAATAAAGCTGGACACAAGCGTGTTCACAGAAATTCCTCCAGAAGTATTCACATATTGAGCTATAATTAAGGACATTCTATACATGTATTTATAAAATAGATGGATTTGAGCACTTGATCATTACCAACCAAGTATGTACAGAATTGTATTTTGTATTCTGAGTTAGAGAAGAACATCCTAGGGAAATGATCTGAAACTTGTAATGCAGCTAACCATAAATGGAACCACTCTAATCTCAGTAAGGACACAGAATGGGCAGGATTTTATGACCAAACAAATGCCAGACAAGTGATGACAATTACCAGTTATGTTTTCTGACACAATAGCTTTAGAAAGCTACTAGAGGCATCATAATAAATGTATTCACTGTTACCCTGATTTCTGGGGTTCCTTGGGGGACACCTCAATGTGCTCCATGTGATGGGGAATGGAAACTAGCCAGAGCACGAGCAATAGCAATGCGAGAGGTAGGGTAACCCAGCTGGGTCTTTTTACCCAGTTTTTACGGGGTCAGGCCAAGCCAAAAACCAAACCAAAATGTCCTATAAATTATTTTATTGAATGCAAGTCTCACACACCAAAGCAGTCACGCACACACGCACCCAAGAGCTATTGAGAAGCAATAGGGGGGAAATTGGGCAGAGGGAGTATTGAAGGGGTGTTGTTGGGGTAATATTGCACCTTGTCCTGAAGTCCTGGGTCCGAGAAAGCAGCAAAGAAGTGGGGCTCAGCACGGAGAGGGCTGAGGGGATCACTCAAGGGACGGAGAAATGGTCTGCTGGGAATGACTGGGAGTGATCCAAAGAACTGCTCAAAAACTGGGACTATTTGTAGGGGAAAAAGTACCTGGAGGACTAATCCCTTCCTGGGGAGAACAATGGGTGTTGCAGAGATAACGAAGCTCCACCATGGTAATTTCCTTCATGTGATGGGATTGCAGGGTGTTGCCAAAGTCTCAGCATCTTCGGCTGCGTTAGTTTGTGGTGTGACTTCATGTAAATGGTCCTTGCCTGATGGAATATTTGCTCAACTTTGGGCAGACACGCTAATCCCCTCAAGTCAGTTTCTCAGGGGCTGAGGACCCTTTGTTTATTGTGGGTTTACACATCTTGAGGTCTCTTGGGGCTACATGACTAGGGATTTTACTGGCCTGACCTGGTTTTCAGTCTTTCGACTGCGTCTGCCTACGTGCCCTTTTGGGGGACCTCTCTGGCACACAGAGCTATATTATAATATTAAAATTGTAGACCCCAGGATAGGGTTTCTCTCTCGAAGTAACACCACATCAGCATAATTATTATTTTAATAAAGGAAGTCTCAGGCCATTTCTACTCTATACTGTTATAGCATCATTATTTCACTCTCAACATCCTATGGAATCCTGGGGTTTGCAGTTTAGAGAGGGGCATTTAGAATTCTCAGCCAGGGAGTTCTTTGGCCTCAGGAAACTACAAACCCCAGAATTCCACAGAATGTTGAAAGTAGAATAATAGCACCATAACAGTGTAGGGTGGAAATGGCCTCAGTAAAGGTTGCTCACAGAATTCAGTTCCTGTGAATTCCTATATAGGATCAACTGCAGATCAGAAGGTAACTATCTGCAGGTAAAGGTTTCATACTTTCTCAGTTCTTGTTATGTATCACTTTGTAATTTGTACACACAAAAATAATATGGAAAAGATTTCTGGAGAGGTAAGATTCACCACATGTATACTACACCCTTGTCCTTCCTGGCTTAACTAAACAGGACAAAGAGGGACTGGCTGAGTAGGCAGAAGGAATGATTACTACCTCTTTACAACAAAGCAGGGTTCTAGCATACAGGGTTCTAACAACAGGCTATGTAAGACCTTTTATTTCCTTGGAGGGAGAGTCTTCCCTGGATCCTTCTATACTGGATAACTACAGGCCAGTTCGTAACATTCCATTTTTAAGGCAAGGTATTAGAATGTTTGCTGGCTTCTCAGCTCCAGCAGTCCCTGAATGAGGGAGATTATCTAGATACGTTTAGGTCTGATTTCAAATCTAGTTGTCAGATGGATACAGCTTTGGTTATCTCAATGAATGAACTATGTCAGTCGATGAACTATGTCAGGAACTGTATGGGGGAATGTGCCCCTGGTGTTTCTGCTGGACCTCTAATGGTATTGAAAGCAGTAGCCTTCAGTGCATTTGACCATGGTATCCTTCTGGGTCACCTCACTGGGATGGGATTTGGATGTACTGTTCCACAGTGGCTCTATTCCTTCCTGGAGGCATAGTATCAGAGGGTGATGCTGAGGGTTTTCTGTCTGATGCCTTGGCCACTGGCCCCTATGCTATGTCCGTGAAACCACTAAGAGAGGTTGTCTGGAGTTCTGAGGTCAGGTGACTCCTGGTATGATTGACTGCTCCTTTCAACCTAATTTCCAGAAAGCTGTTTCTTTGCTAAACCAGTGCCCGACATCTGTAATGGATCAGATAAGGGCGCCCACACTGAAACTTAATCCAAAATGCTCCTGATCAATTGAAAGACAGATCTGGGAACAGGGTTTCAGCCTGTGTTAGATGGGGTTATAAGTCCCCTGTAAACACAGGTTCACAATTTGGGGGTACTCCTGGACTCAACTCTGAGCCTGGAGTCTGAGGTTTCAGCATTGACCAGGAGTGCATATGCACAGATAAAGCCACTGTACCAAATGGGCCCATTCTTAGAAAAGCTGGATGTGGCAGTGGTAACTCATACTTGGTTACATCCTGTTTGGATTATTGTGATGTGTGCTGTTTGTAGATGCCTTTGGAAAGTGCTCTGAAACTTCAGTTGGACCAAATTGCTGGAACCATATGCTATTAATGGTGACAGACTGCAGTTCCCTGTTACAATAGCTCCACTGACTACTCTTCTATTTCCTGGCACAATTCAAAGTGCTGGTGAATATTTATAAAGTCCTTTATGGATTGAACCCAGGTTGTTTGAAGGACCATATCTCCTTTTATGAACCCGTTAGAGCACTAAGAACTTCTGAAGAAGCCCTTTTCTCTGTCTCATGACCTTCTCAGGCTTGTTTGATGGGAACAAGGGTGGCAGCCTTCTCAATGGTTGCTCCTAGACCCTTTCCGCATGACAATGGCATCCCGGCATGGGGACGTGAGAGGATTGGGACTGTGACAATGCTTCTGTACGACATCTTCATGGTCCTGCCTTTCTCACATTGACAGACAGCATTATCGTGGGGTATATCATTGACAGAAAAACTCCTTCAATCCTCCTGATCGCATGAGCTTTCCATTGCATCCAGCCATGCAGAAGGGCTGGAAGCACAATTTATGCACTTCTTTTTCTTCTGCAGCGTGGGAAAAAAGCTGGCTGCAGTCTAGAAGGATGGAATGTGTTCCTCACACTCTCTTCTGCAGGCAGCTGTTTGTGTATGGAGAGGAGCATTGGGAACACACTCTCATCGCAACAGAGGGACTGCTTATACTGTGATGGGATGAAACAAGAGAGTGTCATCTTGTGAAAAAAGCCTTAAACTTTGGAACTCCCTCACTAGGGAAATCAGATTGGATCTGTCCTGGCTCCCCTTTCACCCACAAGTCAAAACATTTTTATGCCATCAGGTTTTCAGAAACTGACTAGAATGGGCTTTTAATGATGAGTTGTGTTGTGTTGTGGTTTGTACAGTCTTTTAATGAATTTCAATTTTTTAAAATGTAATAGTTTAATTGTCATTTAAATTGCTTGTATATTTATACTTTTATTGAAGTGTTTGTATAGTTTTTCAATCTGTATTGTTTTTAAATATGATACAAGCCATATTGAAAGGCAAGATGTAAATGAATAAAACAATAACAACACCTACAATAATAGTTTGTGTGTATTATTTGATACTGTTTAATAAATTTGATTTCTTAAATCCATTTGAATCTTTCCTCAGATTATGGGGCAGTTATGGGCCTGAGATTCCTGTGATTGCCTTGGTGAATGACCTCCACTGATGCCAGAAGCAAGAATCACATCCCATTGGTTCATCCAGACATCTGTGAAGTTTCAGTTGAATAGAAAATATTGCAGAGGAATATTTGTTTTCTTCAACAACAGGAAGACAAATAGTGTAATTTTGTAGTCTTGTATGGGAGGACAAAATCTCTGTTTAAAATATGACCGTGCAAGTTGGGGAGGAACGTGTGGGAGAAGGAGAAGGAAAAGAAGCCCTTTGTACCCAGATGCAAAAGCCCAACACATCTTTTGATTTGGTAGTTTCCTCATATCAGGATCTACCTTGCTTACCAAATAGGATTATCCTGCCTTTTTCTTCTTGGAACCCTAAACCTTCAATAGGCAAAAATCATGTTTGTCTAAAGAATACTCTGTCAAAATGTGTAGATCTGGGCTAGCCGGGCCTATGACAGATCAGGTCTGCTTTTAGTCTCCCTGTCTGGAGAAGCAGCACCCTTTTCTACATATTTATCACCCCGTGGCTCCCTCTCCACATTTATATCTCCCTCCTGGTTTCCCTAAACCCACAACCCTTTTGGATATACGGCAAAGCATTTTCAGGTTTATCCCAATGAATGTGTCACTGGTGGTAGCTTATGTAACTGAATTCAGATTAAAGAAACAACATACGGAGATGTTCTAAAAAAAAACTTTATTAAACAAACTGACAAAGGAAAGGTATTTGGCAATTAAATGTTAGCAAACAGCAAAACACTTTCAGCTCTTAACAGGCAAACGCTTCCCTAACTCTTTCTTTCACTCTCTCTGAAGGAAGTCCTCCCCTTTCAAACTTACAGATCGAACTCTCCAAACTTTGTTTCTGTTATCTTTCTGTTATGCTGACTCCCCCACCTAGCCCCTCCCTCTGGCTAAACTGGGTTCAGCATCAACCAAATTAAATTCCTCTCTGTTGCTAGGGCATCTCTGCTGGCTACGCAGCAGAGTAGCGTCCAATGTTCCCTTGGACCTCCGAAGGTTCGTCACATACTCTACCTGTAGCTTAAAGCCATTCAAAACAAAGAAATCCTGCCTGCCTGATTTCTTCAGCTTAGAAGCACCACTGATAATCATTCATACAGGTTTGCAGAAACATTTTGGAATGGCTCAGTGTAAATGACTTCTACTTCATATAAGTGCTGTAATTTCCAAGTTCCAAGATTAGGAAAAATAAAATATAATTTGCAAACCAAGAAGAAGGAAAGTGTTTTAAACCAAGGAGAGATGTTGAAATAGGTCATGTAAAAAACACACGGTTATGTTGTTGTTGTTCTTTTTTAGCTAAAGTCTCCAAAGACTTTTTAAAAATCAAATTTCATCCTATTATTAATGCACTTGGGATACATGCAAGGCAACATAATCCTTGCCATACCAATCTGTTGCCCAGGGAAACTGAAGTAAAGCTGTGAAATAATATTTAACTATAGGAGGGAGATCTCAGACAGAGCATGTAATCCTCATCTTAAATTTCTTATTCAGATCAAAACAGTGAGAATTTTTATGGCTAAAAGGAGAAATGTAAGTGAAAATATCGGCCAAACTGGCCTGTGTGCCCCCTCCCCACACACATTCTTCATTTACAAATTGTAATCTGCAATAAATTCACTATTTCTTCTGACATCTTAAGGAGAAAGACAGTAATAAAAGTAATTATTGACTAATATTTAAACCAGAATCCCTCTAATAGTTTTATGAAGATTCAACAAAAGCTGACAAAGAAACAGCCTTTAAAGTACTAACTGAATACAGTGTTCTAGCTTTCCCATTTGTTTCCTTTTTATCAATCATATTCTATATATTATCAGTTATTAAGTGTAAGATCACAAGAAAAAAAATAAGAAAAGCATGACCTTATACACTGAATGGCAGATTTATTCTCAAAAATGTTGAAAAAAGATTAGGGAACATTCTGGCCAAATTATTGCAAATGAGTTATTGCAAATGACTGTTTAAGAAGAAGCCACAGTCCTGATGTGGATGGGCTAAGGACACTACCCAGAAACGCCTCTAGCTGAATGCTCCTTTAATTAAAAGATCTGTTTTGTGTAAATAACTGTTCTCTATGAGCAATACCAAGTTTAAGAAAATACAGTTCTTCTTCTTTATAAATTCTGGTAGCTATCAATGACTTGCTGAACAGGGGATTTTCTTGTCACTTTGGAAAGTGTCAGAACCCATGGTTAGTTTTTTTGGAAAGGATAAATGATTGATGTTGTGGATATCATTATCCCTGAGCACCTTATGCCAGAAGAGCTAAGCAAACTTTGTGGTTCTGTGGAGATATTGGGATGATAAAACTAGGGGAACAACAGCTGGATCAACAATGGCAGAAAGCTTGGGATCGGTCTGACTGAAGATAGTCCACATATTATTAGGGACCATTTAGTGGCAGTTATGATTATGGTCAGACCTAAAAATTCCAAAGGCAACAGATCCTGCCTGATTTTGGAAGCTAAGCAGGGTTAGCCCTGGTTAGTACTTGGATGGGAGACCACTAATTACTACTAGCTGCTGAAGGCTATATTTCAGAGAAGGAAAATAGCAAAACTGCCTCTGATTATTCCATGCCTATGATAACCCTATGAAATTCAGGGTATCACTGTAAGTCAACAGATGACTTGAAGGCACATACACACACATGGTTAGTGTCTCCTCATCTAGGAGAATAGTTTTTTTTTCCCCAAACCAATTATTTCAGGGCCTACATAATGGTAAGGAGGGCTACGAAATAGCCTCGTGTGCTCAGTTCTCAGTCTGACATCGCTCAGACCAATTCTAGCATGAATTGACACAGAATATTTAAGTCCAACCTGGTTTTAGGATGAATTACAGTACAGATTTGCTTTCTGTTGTCTTGGTGGATGATTTTAACTGGAATATGAACACAGTATATATACATACTAGCATATATACCCAGTGTTGCCCGGGATTTTATTTTCTCTTAGATAGTACTTGTTAGAAAGATTTGAGATCCTGTGTCTTTAATTCCCCAAACTGTCTTGTCCAGTACCAGTATTTTTCCCCATATTCCCCAATCTAATCTGAATTCAGAATTATCAACATACACAGGTTGGGTTCCTGAGGAAATACACTGGCCTCCTCCTTGCTGCTAGGTCTCATCTCCATAGATACCAGCCAGGCCCAATTGCTCTCTGGCTGAGGATTCTAAAGGCCCGCTCCTTAAACTACAAATCCCAAGATTCCATAGAATCTTCATAGGCAGCCAATCATATGAGGTCTTGTCTCACACAGCCAATCATATGAGGTCTTCACCTGCCTGACACAGACAAACAAACTTTTGACTTTTCTATATTATATACACACACATATATCTTTATTTTTTTAAAAAAAAATGCCAACAGTCATCCAAACATAATCAACATACATTTCATCTTCTGCAGATCACACATTGGCTTCCCCTTGACAAGCCATTGATTTTTTAGCACATTATACACAGTAGACCCTTTCCGTTACTTAAAACAGCTATACCTCTCATTAGATTTCAGAACAAACAGGAACGGCATCCTTCTGGGCTGTGGGGCTGGTATGGGGAGGAATGGCTTTGTAGAAATTGTAGTCTTTTCTGGAGGAGTGATTTCAGAAGGTGTCATTATGGGAATCCTCTTTGACACCTTGGTTATTTCTCTATGGGCTACATGGAGTGTAACGGGCTAATAGATCAATTATATCTGGTCTTTGGGAGCTCTACTGGTCACATGCCTCTAGAGCTCCCATTGTCAAAAATACCAAAAAAGCATAACTACCCCTCTCAGAATTGGTCAGAAGTGTACATTTGGTTTTGGAAAAGAAAAAATGCATTTTAAAATGTTAAAGGGGGGGAGAACAATCTGTTTCAAGGCCAATGTTCTCTCCTGAAGTCTTCACTTTTATAACCAGAGAAGTTGCTGTCTGGGGAGGCTGGATAGGCTGAGGGCTGCGAAAACAGCTCTAGCATATATGGCCTAGAACTACACTTAGTCTAGAGTAAGTCCTAATTGTGAAAAGTCTTTGAAACTTGTGCAGTTTTCAGAGTGGCAATATATATTGACAAGGATATCCCAGCAAAAAAAATATTGGAAGATGAGGAAGGAAGAATATTAGGAGTAGAATTTGTAAAAAATGGCAAAAAAATATTTTTAGTAGGAGTATATGCTCCAAATCAAAATAAAATTTTATAAAGAATTGCGAGAAAATATATCAGAATATGAATATGAAGACTGGATCCTAGCGGGAGATTGGAGTGGAATCATGGATGTCAAAATGGATAAAATAACCCCTCCAAATAGGCAAGATCAAGGAAAGAGAGGTAAATTGCCAAAAACTTTTTTTGAGATGTGTGAAGAAATATCAGCTTTGGATACATGGAGAACTCTTTATCCTAATGTAAAAGGCTTCACTTATTTTTCGGAAGTACATCAATCTTGGTCTCAAATAGATATGATTTTTATCTCTAAACATTTGCTAACAGAGATAAAAAAGATAGAAATACTGCCTAAGATCATCTCAGACCATCATGCAGTGATGCTGCAAATACAGGAGACCACAAAACAGTTTCAACAGCAGTTAAATGACAGTTTATTAAATGATGAGGAGATAGTACAACAAGCGAAAGAAGTGTTAAAAAAATATTTTAGAGAAAATATAAGAGAAGATATGAAGACGAAGACAGTCTGGAATGCATCTAAAGCAGTAATGAGAGGGTTTTTTATACAAAAAAGACAAATCCAGAATAAGATAAGGTGAGAGAAACATCAAGAGTTGATGACTAAACTTCAAGAGAAAGAAAGAGAATTTAGAGAAAATCCATCAAAGAAATCACTACAAGTGGAGTTAAAGTACAAAAAGAGATAATGTTGAATACATCAGAGGAAATAGAAAAGAAGATGAAACAGATGAAATTGACTCAATTTGAACAAGCTAACAAAATTGGGAAATGGTTAGCATACAAACTTAAGAAGAAGAGAGAGAGGAACACTGAACTGAAAAATTGGAAGAAGATGACTACACAACATGATAAGATAAAACAGAAGTTTAAAGAATATTTTGAAAAATTATTCTATGAAAAAAACCCTCAGTATTGAAATGAGAAAAAGTGGACAGAATTCTTTACTAAGATCAAGATTCCAAAAATATCATTGGAGAAACAGGAACAGTTAAATAAGTCAATAACACCAACTGAAATAGAAGAGGCTATAAAAGATCTGAAAACGGATAAGGCACCAGGACCAGATGGATTTACTGTGTTATACTATAAAAGATTTGTAAAAGAATTAATTTATTCATATCAAGCAACCTTGAAAGAAATAGAGAATTATGGGAAACCACAATCCTGGGGAGAAGCAAACATCGTACTGATACCCAAAGAAGATAAGGATAAAAGAGAAGTTAAAAACTATAGACCAATCTCTTTGCTGAATACAGATTATAAATACTGGTGACAATATTGGCAAAACGATTGAGATATGTAATACAGGACAAGATTCACGAAGGTCAAACAGGCTTTCTCCTAGGCAGATAAATGAAGAATAATATAAGAACACTATTGGATGTGGTTGAATATTATGATAAAAACCCAGGGAAGAAGATAGCTATTATTTTATTGGATGCAGAAAAAGCTTTTGATAATGTTTCCTGGGAATTTTTGCACTCAGTCTTAAAAGACTATGGCCTGGGAGAAGCCTATTGTAAATGGATTGAAATGATTTATCAGGATCAATCAGTGAAGCTAATCATAAATGGAGACACAACGACAAGCTTTGGTATGAATAAGGGGGTACGGTAGGGGTGTCCCTTATCACCATTATTATTTATAGCTGTATTGGAGGTATTACTGATTGTAATAAATGAAGACTTACAGATACGAGGTTTCAGAATAAAGAATAAGGAAATAAAATACAAAGCTTTTGCCGATGATGTAATTATATTTCTGGAGGAACCACAAGAATTATTTCAGGTGTTAATGGACATCTTACAAAAGTATGGACAAATGGCAGGATATAAGATAAATAGAGAAAAGACAGTGATGATGACATTAAATATAACAAAAAAAGAACAAGCGGACCTGGAGAGAAGATCAGGATATCAAATCACCAAGAAAGTAAAATACCTAGGTATGATAATTACAAATAAAAATCAAGATTTATTTGATAACAATTACTTGAAGATATAGGAGGAGATTAAAAGTGAAATGGAAAAATGGATGCATTTAAACTTGTCTCTCCTGGGAAAGATAAATGCTTTTAAAATGTCCTTACTACCAAAGCTCATGTTTCTCTTTCAGGATTTACCAATAATAGGAAGAGAGAAGATTTTTAAAGATTGGGGAAAGAGCTACAAACATTTATTTGGCAAGGGAAAAAACCAAGAATAAAATTCAAAATATTACAAGATGCAAAAGAGAGAGGAGGATTTGATGTGCTATCGTTAAAAACCTATTACCAAGCATGCTGTTTAGACCTAATCAAAGGTTGGACACAAGTAGAAAACACAACAATTAAAGAATTGGAAGGAATAAATAATAGGTTTGGATGGCATGGATACTTATGCTATGACAAAATAACAGTGAATAAAGAGTTTAATAATCATTGTATTCGAAAGACATTGTTGAAAGTTTGGTTACAAATAAAGCATAAATTTTATAGAAGACTTCCAATGTGGACTTCACCCCAGAAGCATATAAAATTGCCCCAACAAAACGAGAAAATCTATTAACTTATCAAGAATTGTTGAAATGGGAAGGGGATAAGCCACGAATGTGTACAGAAGAAGAATTAAAAGTTTTAGGACATGAATTTAATTGGTTACCATGGAGACAACTTAAAGAGAGATTTAAAATGGATCAAAAATTATATGGATTTGAAAGAAAAGAAAATGAATTAGATGTATTGATGAAGGGGGACCAGAAGAAGAGAATCTCCAAAGTATAAATTATTGTTGCAAAGAGAAATGGAATCAGAGACTGTCAAAGATAATATGGTTAGATGGGCACAAAATATTAGATGTCCAATTGAGCTGGATACATGGGTGAGGGCATGGAAAACAAATATAAAATTTTCACCAAGCCTAAATTTAAGAGAAAACTTTTATAAAATGCTACACAGATGGTATATGACACCTGAAAGGTTGCAAAAAATAACTAAAAATGGAAATATAAGATGTTGGAAATGTGATGAAAAGGTGGACTCATTTTTTCATATGTGGTGGACCTGTAAGATAGCAAGGAAATTTTGGAAGAAAATACATGATGAAATTCAAAGAATTTATAGTTTAAATTTTGAAATGAAGCCAGAGTTTTATTTGTTAAATATGCTAGGGCAACAAAGAGAAATAAGGTATCAGCAGAATACATTGTTATATGTGATAACTGCTGCAAGACTGACATATGTGCAATACTGGAAAGAAAGGAATTGATATAAAAGAATGGAAATTAAAAGTCCTGGATATGGTAGAGATAGAAAAGTTAACATTTTCATTGAAAAATAAGCCTATCCAGAACTTTGAAAGGGAATGGAGAGAAGTCTTGAATTGGATAAAGATATAGCATAAGAAAAGGAAAAGGAACAAAGCAAGATTGTATGTAATGCAAGGCAACAACGTAATAAGGTAATGTAACAAAGCAGCAATGTAAGAATGTAAGATGCAACAATGTAAGATTATTCTTTAAGCAGAAACTATGAGTGGAATGTAAACACGCAGACTCAACCGGAAAAAAGCTTGGAGGTGGGGAAGGGTTTTTTTAATTCATTTATTTTCAATTTAAACTTTAATAAAAATATTCATAATGAAACTTGTGCAGTTTTCAATGACTTTCTAATGATCAGAAGAAAAATGGTAAAATTACTCATTCTTGCCCACAAGAACATTTATGAAGATGTACATTCCTAGTCTATGGTATGCCATGGAGTTCTGTTCTGTACCCATGCTGTTTCAGATTTATATGAAATTTATTTGAGAGCTTGTCTGAGATCTAGCACTCAATGCCACCAATATGTTAAAGGCATCTGTGATGTCATGGACATTTTGTGTAAAATGTTATTTAATATATATTAAGGCGATTTTTAAAAGCATGCTCTGCATATAAGTTAAAGTACCATTAGGAGGGAGTGATAAAATGGAATGTGGAGAGTCAGTGGTGATGGAGATTTGAATAAGATAAATGGTCAGATAGAGTAGTTAGTGTAGTTAGAGAAAGTGAAAAGGACTCAGTAAAGTGAGGGTGAGAGTAAAGAGAGGCAGTGAAGTTTATAAATTAATCAGTCATGTTTAAGAGTCTGAATTAACCATGGCCATTTCTGCACGAGATGCCAGAAGCAGGTTGCCACAGTTCATCCCATCCCAAAAGGGGGAGTTTTACACCACGCTCCACAGCGCTTCACTGATCACTGTTATCTGCACACACTCCTGATCTCAAGCGGAGAAGTGTGGTTGGTCCATCCACAATATCTAGTCCCTGGCCACTCCACTGGCACTCCATCAATCTGTCCAGCCCTGATTGGGCATTTTTTTCTCTTTATTTTTTTACAAACGACAATGGCCATTTCCGCACCAGGCTATTAAAACGGTGCAGAGCGACCTCCGACGGAGGTCTTCTGCACCTTGGAGTGGACTGGGGCAGACTACTTTTTGTAGTTCCATACCTCAAACCAGTTCGGAGCGACCAGAACTGGTTGTTCAGCATGCTTTTTAAAAACCTCTTTTAAGACTCCGTGCTGCTTCGTTGCTGCGTGACTCTGTGCCGCTCCGCTGCTGCGCTTCGCTGCAGATTTGCAGGCGCGCACAAGTGCGTGTCTGCAGATCTGCTGGGGGTGGGCTTTAGGCTGGCGAGCTTCTCCGGTTGGTGGAGAGCCTCCACCAACTGGAAGCCACCATTTTGGATGCCGGAGCAGTGCGGAGCGACGAGCTCGCATTGCTCCTCGTCCCTACGGACTCGCCCAGACGCTCAAGAAAGCCGGTGAGTTCTGTTTTTGCGTGTTTCCTTTCTCGTGTGTGGAAAGGGCCAATGACATTTACAGTCATAACTTCTTCTGGAAAACAAAATAAGAATATTTCACCCAACTTGCCTTGGAGATTTCAACAGTTCAACATTTTCTATTTAGCACATGGAGCAAAAATGGTGGCAGCCTGTGCTTTGATGGGCGGGGAGAGATGGCGAGGGAAGTGAGGAAGGGAAGAGCTGGCACATCCATAACCCACCCACTACTGTGCAGTGGTTCAACGTAACATTTCTGCATTAAGGGGAAGGAAGAAGCAGAACCTCTGAGGGAGATTTAAATCAGATTCTTTCCAGTTTTCAAATAGTGCAATCTCTCAATGCATGGCAGTACACTCAAACCTGATTCTCAGTGCTGTCATGCTGAACTGCGGATTAAACTGTGACGCTAATACGCTTCTACGTGCAAAAGCACATCTCAAGATTTGATGCTACTACACATTAATGAACCCGTGCAAAAATGGTCTAGGAGTAGCATGTATGAGACAGTGTAAGCTATCTTTTAAATATATTTTAAAATATGTTTCAATTATTTTGGTATCATTGTATCTGTGAATAAAACAGGACAACACACTAGTAATACTGATAGTGAAGTTCAAGGTGTGGCAGACTGGAGAATGTTGAAATAATTTTGATTAACATAATGAAACATTCCATATGAAGGAGTCTGCAGTTTGAAAGTGTCCTTTGACTTTCATAATGACATATCTCTCTGTGATTGGAAGAATATCCGGAATTTGTTAGTGGAGATGAGATGTAGCAGAGGCACCATAATGGAGAAGTAATATAGAGTGTCTTTTTATTATTACTATTTTATTTTGCAGCACTTTCCTTCTGCTGTGGAGCCCAATATCAACACTTCCACTGTTCAAGAAGATAACTTAATTCTTCACAGGACCAGGGAGCAAAAAGGGACACTTGTGGTTATCTGAAGTATATATTGTGACCTTTTTTCTATATTAAAGACTGAGCACCAGTCTAATTCAAACCAGTTGTTAAATGTCAGAAAATATGGGCTAACCCATGGAAGAAATTGCAAGCATATTTCTCTGGTTGGAACCTCCAGTTCTCCTTGTTTGACGTTTATTTTAGAAGATAAATTCTTCAGCATTTAGCTATTAATTCATTCGTTCATTTATTACAATCAGTATAGTGTTGAAGGACATGGCCTTCCACAGTATAAATAGGTCTACATAAGCAACTACAGGACAGAATAAATATAAGTTTAGTTTATGATGTGATGATCTTGAAAGACTCATTTGTCTTCTAAAGTACTTATTCTATATTATTGGTTATTGGTTATCACAATTATTTAAATAACTTTTTTTAAAAAAAATAATTCCCAAAGTTTAGGTGAAAAATAAGGTCTAACTTTATACTGAAACTGGTTGATCATCCTCTTCTGCAACAGGAACAACAACAAAGATGCAACTAAATGAAGAAAATTATCACTACTACTATCTGCTAGTGATCTTGCATATTTGTATTTGTGGTTAAGGTTAAGGAAGTAATAAAGTTTGAAATTTCACCTACAGCAAACTGTACAAATAGTTGGGGGGGGGAGGGCCAAAAGAATGTAAACCTACAATGGAGGACATTAGAGACACTCTTTTTTAAAGTCCTTTAATCACTGTTTTTTGTATTCTATCCAGAATTTTACAGTATTATAAGATCCCATAAGAGAATGGGTTGGATAAATCTTATTCTTCTGTTACAACCAGCAATTGGGAGTGGAGGGCAATTTCTCAGCATTTTGTAACTTGAGTACACATGGAATGTCCTTGATATACCTTATTAAAAATGAAAGTATGCTTACTATATGAAATATTTAGTTGAGAAAAGTTAAAATCTTAGGTGTCTCCTCCTCTTTCTTTAGCAAGTATGAAAATATATGAAATGTGATTACAAAACACACAGCTGGGAATAAGCACTACTTAAGTCAATATGACCCAGTGAAATTCCCTTTTCAACACTATTAATCATAGAATCCTAGAATCATAGAGTTGGAAGAGACGCCGGGGCCATCGAATCCAACCCCCTGCTATGCAGGAACACCCTTCAAAGCATTCACAACAGATGGCCATCCAGCCTCCACTTAAAAACCTCCAAAGAAGGATACTTAACCACACTCCGAGGCAGCATATTCCACTGCCGGACAACTCCGACAGTCAGGAAGTTCTTCCTGAGGTTCAAGTGGAATCTTCTTTCCTGCAGCTTGAATCCTTTGCTCCTTGTCCTAGTCTCTGGAGCGGTAGAGAACAAGCCTGCTCCCTCCTCAACATGACATCCCTTCTAATATCTAAACATGGCTATCATGCCCCCTATTAACCTTTTCTTCTGCAGACTAAACATACCAAGCTCCCTAAGCCGTTCTTCATAGGGCATGGCTTCCAGACCCTTCACCGTTTTGGTCGCCCTCATCTGGACATGTTCCAGCTTGTTGACATCCTTCTTGAATTGAGGTACCCAGAACTGGACACAGTATTCCAAATGAGGCCTAACCAATGCAGAATAGAGTGGTACCATTACCTCCCTCGATCTAGACACCATACTCCTATTGATGCAACCAAGAATCAGGTTGGCTTTCTTGGCTGCCAAGTCACACTGCTGACTCATGTTTAGCTTGTGATCTACCAAGACTCCTAGATCCTTTTCACACGTACTGCTATCCAGCCACATGTCCTCCATCCTATACTTGTGACTTTCATTTTTTCTGCCCAAGTGCAGGACCCTACATTTCTCTCTGTTGAAATTCATTTTGTTAGCTTTGGCCCAACTCTCCAATCTGTCAAGGTCGTATTGAAATTTGATCCTATCCTCTGGTGTATTAGCAACCCCTCCCAGTTTGGTATCCTCTGCAAATTTGATCAGCATGCCCTCCACTCCTTCATCCAAGTCATTGATGAAGATGTTGAATAGCACTGGGCCCAGGACAGAACCCTGTGGCACCCCACTTCTCTCCAGAATGAAAAGCAGCCATTGGTGATCACCCTTTGGGCGCAGTCAGTCAACCAATTACAAATTCAACTAACAGTAGCCCTGTCCAGCCCGCATTTTACTAGCTTCTTTGTAAGAATGTCATGGGGGACTTTGTCAAAGGCCTTACTGATATCAAGATATGCTATATCTACAGCATTCCCTTTGTCTATCAAGCTTGTGACCCTATCATAAAAAGAGATAAGATTAGTCTGGCATGACTTATTTCTGAGAAATCCATGCTGGCTTTTAGTGACTACGGTATTGTTTTCTAAGTAATTACAAACTGACTGTTTAATTATTTGCCCTAGGATCTTTCCAGGAATTGATGTCAGGCTTACCAGGCGATAATTATTAGGGTCCTCTTTTTTTCCCCTTCTTGAAGATGGGGATTACATTTGCCCTCCTCCAGTCTTCTGGGACTTCTCCTGTTCTCCAAGCATTCTGAAAGATTATGGCAAGTGGTTCAGAATAGAATAGAGAATAGAGTACACTGTGCCAGGCTTTCCCCTGTCCTAAAGCCACCCCACGCATGGACTTCAAATGGGGATCTCCATATTCAAAGCAGTTGCTCTTCCACCTTTGACAGTTATTTAGATTAGAGAAGATTGTATTTTATAATCCTTGCATATAGTCCACGTATGTAAAGAAAGGATGGTACAGTTTTGCATCTTATTTTTCAGACAGTTGAGAGTTGATTAAAGATTTTTATTTGCTTTTGTGCAAAGTTGACATTTTCTATATTTGCAGATCTTTTGACCAGCAATGTTTGCAAAGGATTAAGTTACTGAGAAATGGTGGGTGGCAGGATGTGAAACCAACTTATGTGAATGGATATTCTAAACATTTTTAGCTCTGGGAGTTATGGAAACAGGTTATTTTTCCAAAGGAGAGTTGAAGAGCACATTTTTCAACAAGACTAGCGGACAAAAGGTACCTTTTTTTCAAAACATCTTTCAATGTACAGTATGGTTTAAATCAAGACAGTGTACTGGCAGGGAATACATTCAGTTTGCATCTTGCCTCCATAAAATGAGAGGACTATTATCTCTTGCAGGCATAGTGATTGTTCTGTATCTTGCCACCAGAAAATTCCAAAATCACCCAGTGAGAAAATCTTTAGCAAGAGCAAAATATATTTCAGTGGAGTAGAATAATATAATGGACAGTCAGATCTTAAAACACATGTATGCCTA
Source organism: Cyclura pinguis (assembly GCA_030412105.1). Classification (NCBI taxonomy): domain Eukaryota; kingdom Metazoa; phylum Chordata; class Lepidosauria; order Squamata; family Iguanidae; genus Cyclura; species Cyclura pinguis. Next base: position 160,551,819 of record CM059601.1, on the reverse strand, counting down.
CCTATAAAATGTGCAGTGAGTAATGATAACAAATAAATTTAAAATCATGATGTGTGAAAAAGAAACGTGGGGACTAAAGGTAAATTGTAGCATGACCTAGTGCTGAAATCAGGAACACAACTGACATTAAAAGGGAAAGGTAGAGAGGAGGAAATGCTGCATGAAAAATTAGGAATGAACACTCTGGCTGGGAACCTACAGTTGTTCACCAGTTTCTGTAAAGTTCTGACATGTGAATGGCGAGTATAAAGATACGCTGCAGATATACTGAAAGTTTAGGTGGCAAAAGAGAAGAGTGGATGTTCCTTCTAAGGGTATTTGTTTTATTGTCTTTCTTTTTTCTTGACTCCCCCTTTGCTGTTTGTATCTACCCCAACTCTCCTAGACAGGGAAACCAACAACTCTATTATTGTGAAGATTTAAAGCCAAGTCTCTTAGGGATATGGTAAGAACTAAATTGCTCATTGGAAAATCTGATATTGGAGTAGACTAAAGGTACATCTACACAAAGAGCTTACAGAGTGTGAATGATTAGTATCTCTATGCTCACACTGTCATATGCAGCTGTGGAATGCAGTAAAAAAAAATCAGCACGTGCCATGTGGCAGGAAACATTGCTTGTGATAGGCAAATGAAAAACATGTACTAAGTCAGTTATCTGGTTATGCACCAAGAATATTGATGATTTATGTGTCATTGTTGTTACTAGGGTAGCAGACTAAGAAAGTGTGTTACCCTACACTTTGATATGGTTTAATTGGTGAACTATGATTTAATTGAAAAGATATATTAATTGGTGTTGATATAAAATGTACCTTGATGTGACTGTATGGCCAAGCTGGTCAATAGGAAGATGCTGGCTGAACACATGTGCTGCAAAGTAGGTCAGAGACCTGCTCTAGGCATAGCCAGGTCATAGGAAATCACCAGATAACTCCAGAGATAATAGGCTTAAGCTAGCCATAACAACTTTGCTTTTGGACAATAGTGATGGGGAAGTTCCCACCAAACTGCTGATTTTTTTCAACCCATCTTCCCACTGACCTGTAAATCTCTCTATTGTCCTCACACCTGTCCAACCATTACAGAGCTATCATGATATCCATTATTCCTCTGTTGTTTAATGCTGAGATGATTAATCCATTCTGGACCTCATTGTCCACTCTGCAAACTCCATTGTTCACTTGGCCAAAGAGCCATTCACACCTTTGACCTCTAGGCAGATATTGAGTATAAAACCATTCAGTTTTAGCCAGTTAGACACAATACTTCACCTGTTGGTAGCCATGCTGTGAGTCTGATTCATGAAAGTGTACTGTCCTTAGGTGCAAGTCTAAGCCATATTACTGCTTCTTTGCTGTTCTCTGAGGCCAGTAAATATTACCTATTGCATCCTGAATCTTGCTCTCTAAAACCCTTTCCTCCCTTTTCCTTCAGTTAGCTTTGTGTGAGTGTATGACTGCTTGAGTCTTGTGTGCATGTAATCAATTCTCCAATAAAACACACTAGAACTTACTTTTGAATCTGTGGTTGGTTCTTCACTGTGAAGACCTCATAAACATTGGTGGAAAAAAATCTCACTAGGTTACCTCTCCTTGCATGTTTTCGAATTTGAGCTAATATTCCCCATCTTTGCACAGAGGTATTGGCATCACGGGTAGACTCCTGACCCATCCATATTTTGAAGTAACACTATTATCTACGTTTAACTTCAAAACTATGGATTAGATACAGTAAGCTACAGTTCCTTCAAATCTGGGTATTGTCTTTAGCTGAAATATGCATTCAGGGACCAACTTGGTAATGTTTCACTATGGTCATTTCTGCATGAGAACACTCTTCCATGTCATCCCATTGCAATCTCAGCAGCATGTCTGCTAGGATGGGAGCATGCTGCCAACACTCCCCTCCACGTCCAACCAGCTGCCTGTGGAAGAGAGCTTGAGGGACATGTTCCTTGGTTCTGCACTGCAGCCAGTCTTCTTCCCATGATTACACTTCTGGCCCTACTGCACGGCCAGCTGCAATGGATGCCTCATGCAATCAGGGGCTACTGATGGAGTTTTTCTGTCAATGATATACCCCACAATTGTGCCAGTTGGGGGTGCAAGAAGGGCAAGACCATGACAACATCATGCGGAAGCATCATCACGGTCCTGCTCCTCTCACATTCCCATGCCAGGACACCACCATCCTGTGAAAAGGGCCTATATATTCTGCAATCCAAGTTACTTAGGCTGTGGTCACATAGTGGGTCCCAAGTAAAGCCCAATGATCCAGTTTATTCTTGACAGAAAGTGTGTGCAGCCAAGCATTAATGCTGATTAAGGAGCAAGGAGACAATGGCTTTAGAAATACAAACTAAAAGGCTTTATTATAGGATCTTCATTTTAAGATAGGGAAGTTACTCAGGATGGCTATCCTAATCTAGCTGCATTCCTGGGAAGAGATGGGAAGAGAGAGCTGGGGAGAGAAGTGGTGACAAAACATCCCTAAGGGTATCAGTATACATCACAGAAGAGTCAGGATAGGTAGAGTCAGAAGGGAGGACACGATAGGTCACTCAAACTAACTGGCTTTGCTGCTGCTGCTGCTGAGTCTGAGGCATTCCTGCTTCTTGAGTGCTAACAGTTGTTACACTTCAAAGAATTCTTACCATTCCTGTCAGTATTTTACGCTGTAGTCAGGGCACTCTTTCTATTCTAGACTGTGGCCATAAATACGACAAAGATTAATCACAATGGAAATCACCTGTTCTTTACTAGAACTCCTATACTATAATCTTCAGTTTTTCTGAAGTGAATAACGTGAGTCAAATCTCCTCTTCATTTTGTCTGAGGCTTATAGAAAGTGGGATATGTGGTCTTATGACAAGACTGTGGCTATTGCTAACCTATACAGGCCTGAAATGAATGTTCTCAACTATGTGTGGGATAAAGGTATTGTTGCTGCTGTTTTAAATAGTATAGAATTGTTTAGTAATTGTTTAGTAAGTGAAATATTCTTAAAAAATACCCTCCAGAATCATGCAGGTTAGGGGACATGGTGGATAATGACTCCCAATGGAAATCAAGAGTTTTTGGCATATGCCTAAAGATGGTAGTGTAGTGAAACAAATAAATCTGACATGCACTGTCAAGATATGTCAACACATAGCCAGACATTAAGCCAAAAGCTAGAAAACCCTTACAGTAAGTACTGTTGCATCAAAATACTTTCTGGGGACAATAAGGAGGCAATATCATCAGTTTTTCAGGAACATGGGGGTTTTTAGGAATGTGGGGATTTTTAGACTAATGAATAGTGTTTCCCAGATATTGCTTACTAAAGGGCTTGGCGGGGGGGTGTTTTATACCTTAACCAGATGCAAGATGGCTAGATGATTGTTTTTCTCCTTTCTCCTTTTTAAACTTTTAAACAGGTACTCTGCAGAGTAATACAGGAGTAATGCAGGAACCTGTGGCTTGCCCCCTTTCAACTCACCAAGAGTGATTCAGCCAAGAAGTATGGCTGGCAGCCAGCACTTCCTGGAGTGGCTGCAGACCAGTGTAACATAACACTAACACACACACACACACACACACACACACCCTGGTCAATGCAGAGTGGAAATGAGGGGAATTGTTAATAAGACTATATTAGCTTTCATGCTGATGTTTCCAAGCTATGATTGACCTAACAATGGTCAAATTCCTATTGCTTAAATGTCAGTTCAGTGTGTGTGTGTATGTGTGTGTAACGCCTCTTAATGTCTTCTGGAACCTATCTTTTGACAAGAGCTAATTATTTGTTCGAAGTGAGGGACTTTCTATCTATCTAACTTGGTTAATACGATTGAATGCATACTTTGAGTCACCTGCCACAGACTACACTTAAAAGTAGCAGAATTAAACTTTTTCAGCTCTGCCTTCATCATCTAGTTGGAACGAATTTGAAGAAAATCATGTCTAAAGGTGTGAATATTCTGTGAAAAAGAATTAAAGCAAGGAATGACATTGGCGTCATCAAGGACAGAATGATACTGGATTTATAGTCTGCCAGACACCATAAAAGAAACTGACGGTTGAGACTGTACCTTCACTGACATATGATATCATTCAGGATAGAATATAACAAGACTGGACATCTCAGTAATGTGATTAAAGGAAGACATTTGGCTTGCACCTTTTAAATTAAAACAGACATTCTGATCTGAGGTGGTAAATGACAAATCTGAGGGCCAAGGAATATCCCCACAGGAGTTTAAAATTGCATATAGTTGCCCTTGTCATTATTTGACTAAGAGGAGAGTTAAAAGCCCATTTGAACAAACAATATTTACTGATTTAAATGTCTTTAACATAAATAGTTTATTTCATTGTAGCTGGTGTACAGCTCCTTCTTTTCTTATAGCTAATCATGGTAAAACAGGGCAGGATTGCATTGATAAACCAGTAATATACACATCGTTGAACTGTGCTCTGTGTTTACTATCGTACATTCTTTATATTACCTTTTTAAAAGATAGTTAATAAATTATCTGAGACTTATCATCTTTACCTTTAGTGCTGGCACAGACATGTTTAGCTTGCTTTAAAGTTCTCATAAACTGTAGATTTTGGAGCTCTTTAAAGATGGGGGTTGTCCCCCCCCCCTTTAAGAACATCTATTTACTTTTTTACAGAATCACATTTAGGGGGAAAAAAGAGAGTAGACTGTGATACAAATCGCCTATTTCCATTTGAATTTCATTTTTAAAAAACAATCTGATGCTGTGACACACAAGGATATTGTCACATTAAAGAAGCAGTTCTATATAGACTTACGAAGATGTAAATTCCTTGAAGTTAGCAATTGAAAGAAATTTCATTGTACTCAATCTTCTCAACAAAAGTAGTATTTTTTAAACGTCCCAAGAGTCGTTAGAAGAAAAAATGTACCTCACTTTGAGCATTTGCACATTTTTGAAGTTTATATGCCATTTCCAAGAAATAAAGCACACACAAAGTAACACACACATTTAAACAGCCAAAATGCTCAAATGCATGTAATTGGAACAAATACACAGACATATGTTTTAGTTAATGGGCAGAAGTTGAGTAAATTAGGTAAACCGTGTATGTGTGTGTATATGGAGCTAAACACATTAAAATTATATGACTTTCAACATGTGGGGACGCCAAAAAGTCTTACAATCAATTTTGAAATGAGGAAGGGAAGAAAAGGCAGGTGGATTCAGAGAAAACCTGTGAAATAAAACCTGAAGGATTTACTGGCTATTTTGGAAGACCAGATCAACTTCAAAAGGAGAGTCGGGGTACTGAGATACAGTCTATTAACATGCGACAGGACTGTCTTGGGCTTCTTCAACTGTGAACAAACTGGAGCCTCGTTGTTAGTCTACAGTCTGATGAAACTTCAAAGGAGGGAATGTGAGAAATGATTTTTAGTATTTGACAGGAAAAACAAACAAGAAAACTGTTACCGCTGTTTCTAGCCTGAGCTTGTGGGATATTAGATATCATTTGATATCAATAATTTGGCCTTCTTCACCCATTCCTCTCCATGTGCTTGTGAGGCCCCCAGACAAGCACGCACACAGGTGTGGCTGACAATAGCTGAACCATTCAAATCCCGATCCAGGCAGGCCAGTCACTGTCGAATGCAGTTTTAGGAGACCTCAAGGCAAGTACCACATTATGTATGCACGCTACTTACAAAAAGATCCCCTGCCCCGAGCAGGCAGCTTGATGAGCGGACTATACAACTTTCAAGCACTCCGCATTTGCACACTGGCTACTCTATTGACAACTCTGTCATCATTCAATCATCTAAAGCACTGACCTTTTGGAGGCTTTGTCTCCAGCCCAAAACTCATTGTTATCCCCAAGTACGGACTAGCCTGCGGCCACAATTTTCCCCATGAGAACCCCTGACTTTAACCATCTCATTGGATCACCCATGACTTGCCTTCCAACTTGCTGTCTCTCCATTTGACGAGCCTCCTCTCAGCCCCATGTGCTGAGAACCTACGCTCCCCAGCTTCTTTGCTATTACCGGGCTTCAGGACAGATGTAGTATCTCCCATACCAAACCTCCTCTCAAAATCCCTCTATCCAACTCCTACCTTTTATTTCTATAGTTCTTCGTGTGAGTGTGTAGGATACACGTGTTGGACTGTATCTCAATAAAACAATTATTATTATTAACTTCTGCCTTATCATTGACTTGGCCTGACCCCGTAGACATAGGGTTCAAGATCTCGCTACGTTGCCCTGCCTCTCGCATTGCTAACTAGTGCTCTTTGCTAATTCCCTCCCCACTGTTGTGAGCACATTTAGGTGTCCTGCCCAGGACCCCCAGAAAACAGGGTAACAAAACAACAAATAGAAAATGGAGTCATACTTTGCACCATGCATATGACAGTAAGCCATGTGCTATATACATAAATTCTTTGCTTATCATATGAACAATTCAGTGGGACAATCCTCATAGTGTACATGAATGGAAGAAGAATTATTGCAGATAATCGGAAGAGCGGTGGCATCGATGACAGTACTCCCTTCCTCTGGTGGAAAGATGCATCAAGTGGATTACAACTGATTTATACATCATTAATCACTGTTCCCTGCAAATACTGAAAACCTAATTCTATGTGGGTTTTTTAGACTTCACCTCCCAAAAGCACTAGTCAGCATGGTGACTACTAGAGTTGGTCCAAAATGTTTGAAAGCACAAAAGCTATAAACTCCAGGCTTGCAAAGTATGACTCTAGTCACAGTTGCTTTCCTAAGGAAGTTATCTGGTTCCTGCCATGAGAAGGAAACCATAAATCCTCAGTATCACATAGACTTCACAGAAATCCTACCTCTGCTTGATCAGAAGGCAGAGTGTATAAAAGCTGAAGAACCATCTCCAGTACTTCAAGGGCTTCCAAGGGCCCCTTCAGAGGTACTCAATGATCCTGCTTAATGTTCCAAAAAGAAAAGAAAAGAAAAAGACTGCTTTTATCAGTATCAGGTTCAAAAAGACAGTGCCTTTCATAATAGTGACTACTGTTATATTCTACAGCAAGATATTAGTATGCAGTTCTTCTATATTTTTTTTTCTTCTAATGGAATAATACAAGAATGTAAGACTTGCCAATAATGCAAGAACCATTTCTAATTTCATCTAAATTAGTCCTATGTTGTGTGATGGCGAGGGGGATTGGTGGATTTTCCAAGAACAATTGTATCTGTAGTCCCAAGTTTCTGCTGGGTAAGAAATCCTCCCCATTGTCTGAATTTTAAGACTCCAAACCTAGAAACATCTCTGCATAGGCTTTTGATTAAGTTGCACTACACCCTGGGGAATGTATAATGTAGCACAATGTGAATTCAAGCACACATACGATGTAGATTGTACAACCCCTGAGGAAGCTGAGATAGGGGCTTCCACTGTCATTTCTTCTTTGCTTCTCAGAAGCAGGGTTTTCCAAAATAAAGATTCATTATTCCTTTTCAGGTATGTCTCTATTTTGTTTTATTGAAAATATATATCTGGGGCATGGTATATATTCTATGCAGTGCAAAATATAATCCAATGAGAAAGGCACATAGTCTAAAACACATTTTATCTCTATGTTTCACTATGCTTTATGGCTCCGTTGCCTCTTTTGTAATGAGATTGATTATACCGACACAAAACATTACAGCTTCTGTTTAAGGCAAACGAACCAACAATTTATCTTTGTCACCAGAAGAAAAACAAACCAAACATATTTTTGCAGATGATACATTCCCATTAACAGAAAAAGGTTGGGGGAGATACTTTTATTTCATGAAACCTGCAGTTCTAAAGAGTATTCATTCATACACACACACACACACACACACACATACAGTCAAACAAATAAACCTATTATTTATCTAGATATGAAAAATCCTTTTCTCATCATATGAACATTGACCTAAAAATGAATACAAACACAACACCCCCCAACACTATTCTTTTTCTCATTTCATATAGTTTTCACACTGATCTTAAAACTGCTACAAGGAAGTAACACTCTCTGGTTTTACTAGGATTTGTTTCCAAATAAATGCAGAAAGTGTACTGTCTTAATAGGCTCAAGGTCAGAAATATAATATAAAGAGATGTGGTAGTTATGGAAAACTGAACTGAAGGCTACCTGGCAGGAACCTGTTATGATAGTGCAGTGTGGATACACTCCATCCGGCAGCTTTTACTATTACTAAATGAAAAAACAACGACTGCTACTGCTAAGAAACATCAGCATTTTGTCAGTAAATTCAGTTACTTGAAATTTTATTTGAACATTTAGAAATACAGTTTAGGCATCCAAAGAGAAGGGACAGGCAAAGAGGCATCAACGCTTGCAAAGATGAGTGAAAGGGAGCCCTGAAGAGTATGCCTGTCCTTTTGTTTAAACTATATATTTATTTCTTTGATCTACGTTCTCAAGCCTTTTTTTCCTGCCTGCTTGTCTGCAGAGGTCACTTACCTCCTCTTCCAAAAGTTAGTCCTTTGTCTTGCTTTGTCTGGAAAGGGAGCATCCATGAGACTTCTGCCTCAACGTGGCTTACACTTAGAGACTCTTTCACCAAAAGTTGGGGAACTCTTTCTCTCTCTTTCTCTTTCCCAAGATGAATTTCCTGAAATAATAAATGTAAGGTTGTGTTTTGTTTTTGTTTTTTCCTTTTGTAACTTAACAGGAGCATCTTGGATATTTTTACTTCCTGTTTATTACCAAAGCTTATGGTGCACTGGATACACCGCATTGTGCTTAACAGAGATACCAAATATTCCTATAAAAGTTACCCTGGAAATGGAAATACAGCAAATATGAGTTCTATGTGTGAATGATTTTCAGTGTCTCACTCTCCGCCATGGTAGAAATGTGGAGACCAAAAGAATATTTCAAGGGAGGCAGAATTCTTTTTGGCGGGGGTTAATGTCCTAAATCGTTCCCATAGCTACACCCCAGAGGGATAACAATAACCTCACCTGAACCCTGCTGTGTCCAGATCCCATGGCCAAGCTCCAGGCTTAAGGTGCACTTACATGAGTTCTGAGCATGGTCTGTTCCTCAGACTCACTCAAAAGTGACTGAACTGGACCATGAAGTTCCAGTAAATCATACTTAAAAGTGACAAATCTTTATTTTCTCACAGACATTTTTAAATTAAAAAAAAAAAAGAAATTTATGCAAGTATATATTTTGCAAGCCAGCTAGCATTAAGCCATAAGATATTACAAAGTTAGAAAGATGTCATTAATCAATTTTAGTCAGCTAAGGTAACTTAGTAAAAAGAGGTATAAAAGTGAAGATAGAGAAGGGAGAATGTTAAATGAGAAAAATATAACATAATTAATTGTACCTATGCTGGTTCCATACAAGGTGAGGTTTAGATTTCCAAAAGGACTTCAAAGTCAGTCTGCCTGTTCTGCTGATAAAGCCAAAACACAGATTGCCCAGGGAAAGTTTTGGTTTCGCTTCCTCCTAAATATTGGAGAACAGACTGTCTCCTTTGCTGAAGGTGGGTATTAGCTATCCTAGAACCTTTATCGCTCAGTAATAATCTTCTGTTGTGGGCAAAGCTTGGGTAAAGGTTATGTATTTATAGTGATTGTACTGCAGACAGTGATTTAGTGTAAAAATTTGAACTGCAGGCACTCAGCAGGACAGTCCCCATAATAATGCTTCCCCATACAGGTGCTAGTGTTGATCTCTATTATAGAATGTGTGTGAGTAGTACGCATAGCCAGACACGCACACATACATACACACACACACCAGCTCAAGACTTTCCTGGAATTGCTTTTCCTAGCACCAGGAAGAAATATTTTCATCCTGGTTTGTATGAAATTTCAGCTAAACTCAGAGGAAACAGAGAAGTCTGTGAGGGATGGCAAACAACATGATCCCTGCTCACCAAGAAGCTCCAGCATTTCAGCATGTGAGCCCTTACTCTGATGCACAGCTGATTATGGAAAAAACTGAGTTGCAGTTTTCCCCTTTTGTAAGATGGATTTCTGTTCCTCATTCAGCATTATCCTGAGTAACTTATATCTTAGATGAAAACATACCAAGATCCCCAATAGGCCTATTTATTCAAGTATCCTGGTCATCACATTAATCAACAGATGGTTACATGAAGTCCACAAACAAGACACAATGGGAACAGCCCTATCTAGTGTTGTTTTCTAGAAGCTGGAGGTAGTGTGTAACCATCATGACTAACAAATTGATACTGATAAATTGATGACTGATAGACATATCCTCCATGACAGTGATCCCCAAATCTTATGGAGGCAAATTCCATAACCACTAGCTGCTAAATGACAAAATATTTGCTTTTTGTCTGCCCTGAATCTACCACTTAGACCTACTGGGGTCGAAGACATTTTCTATATCTGTTGCGATCCAGGAAAGAGCAGTACAAACATGAAAATGAAGACAACACCATCTACCATGGTTAAGCCAAGACATTATGTTTTATGAGACAAAACAACGAATGGTGTAGGCTGTCCCCTTCCCAAAATCAAGAGGTATAGTATCCAGCTAATAAAGTTATTTGGGTACCTGTGGCAGAAAATCTCACAAGCATTCCTCTCCCATTTCCTGCCAAAAAATGTGATTGTAATAAATCGCACGCCTAGCGATGTGCTCCCTCTTTGGGCTACACTTGATCTGCTGCTTAAGCCATCCACCTGTCTCTGCTTAACAGACAGTGTTGTCTAGAAGGAAAATGGAAGCAGGGAAAGAAAATACCTAAGAATGGAATGGATGAGTTTGAACTAATGATTGAAAGTGAGAAGACAAACAAAAGTTAAAGAGTTGTTAAAAAAACTAGAACTGGCATTTCTTTTTTCTGAAATAAAAACAGATATTTCTGGTGTTTTCAAGATGTCATATGTAAAGTCTTGACATAATCATATTTAGTTCTTACTTACATGATAGCATTGATAGACAATACTCATCCACACATCTGAGCTGAATAAGAGAGAAAGAAATCTGGTAGGTGTGCCAAATTTGGACATAAAGTTATATACCTTGATGTCTTCTGACGGATTATTCCAATTTATAGCTGTAGATTAAATTAAATGACTATCAAATTCTTTTTAGTTTTGTATTTTTGAAGATGCATGCTTTTAAATGGAAAACTGCTGAAATCTTAACAGTTCTAGGGGACAAAGACACTGTAACAGATTCTGACAACTGAATGTGCATAGAATTCTACACTGGTAAGTTACAGAACAGACAGGAAGATGTTTTAAAATGAGCACAATGCTAACCTGTATACTACTGCCATTATTACGTTTCAACAGTAAAGGCTACTGGGTAATATCATCATTAGTTTATTGAGGCATGAACAAGTCAAAGTTAAGTACTTTCATGTCCCATTGACTTTGACAGGAGAGCTTTAAGAGCAGACAAAATTGTGTTTTTCATATAAGGTGAATTGAAAGTGGTCTACTTTAGCCAGATGTCATGAAACTAATTATATTTACCAGTAATATTAATAAATACCAGCACAACTTAACTAATTAACCATGTCCATCTCCCACTGACATTAAGTTTATTTTCAAAATCCAGAAATCATGTAATATAGAAAACTTATGTTCAAAATGGAATTATTGTATAAAAATGTGAAGTAAATTGGACAAATATTTGTTATCAATTGCAGAACGCACATTATTGTTCCATTAGTTAATTAATCAGTTTTTTAAACTAATTTTAACTAACATTGCCCTCCTTACTTTATTGTAATATTCACCTATTCAAATATTTTATGGTGGATGTTACATTTCTCTGAAGAGGAACATGAGTGAAAAGTTAGTGCTGTATGTTCATATGAAACTAGACTTAGATGTTTTATTATTTTTGTTAAATTATTCTAAAGTTATAGCAATACTATCAAAAGCTGCAATTGTATATTGAACTGTTGCTAGATAGTGATGTGTTAATGGGGAATAACAGCTGTTCCTAAAGATATATATAGAGAGAGAGAAAATTATGCTACTGCTTCAATTTCCCTTGAAATCAATGTGATTAAAAAGTCTCTGAACAGATCTAGAGCATATCTTCAATTTTACATGCAGTTTACATTATTTCTTAAATACAGACTTTGAGTTTTTCCCTCATTGGTTGAAAGTCAGACCTCCCATTAAACAGCTTTTGATGATCTGTGGCTTTTCTGTTTCTCCAAGAAAAATAAAGTTTTCAGAGCATTTTACCTTTTGTGATTCTCTATCTATGGAAGAGCAAAAAATTATCTAGTCAGTTTGTGAAGAGACAGAGCAGGATTTTTTCTAAAAAAATTTTTCTTGTTTCTTTTTTCTCTTTTTGTTGTTACTTGGGATGGTATTGCAAAAAGGCCTCTAAGAGCTGATATGAGATTCTGTTGCAAGAACCTGAGACACCTGGGAAATTGGTACCCAGCCTACCTCTCATTGCTGACCATCTTGAATAGAACGGAGGAGGAAAGTGGTCCTTGGATCCTGAATGATTTATCCCTGGAGTGGAAATCAGGCAGCCCTCTGATGTTGCTGGATAGTTACCCCTAGGACTTCTGGGATTTGTAGTCCAGCAACATTGGGAGGGTAGCATGTCTCCCACTCCTACATTTGCTCATCAGAAATGTTTCCCACTGCTGTTATTGCTCATCCAAGAGAAGACTCATGCAGCAGTTAAGGAGTCCTTGATTTTCCTTTATGGTGGAGAGGTCATCAAAGACATAGACCATAAGCTGATTGATCTGATTCCTTGATCCAAGCTGTGGAAAGCTCTCTTAAGAACCTCCTCAATTCATAGGATGTGCATGCTTGTCTATGTAACTATGTTTATTACTATTTTTACACTACATTTATTAAAAATCCTACTTATCTACTTAATAAACCTGTGGCTTCTGTAGTCCAAATACCATCTGGCATGCTTCATTCCAGCAATAGTGCAAATTGGCTTACAACTGCCAGACATGGTTCTATTATTCCTCAGCTTATTGTAATGCAACAAACAAATTCTTTTTTTGTTTCTACCTACAGGTTTAGACTCTGTCTTAGAGCTGGAGACCCACTAGCCATTAATTATAACTGTAGAGAGAACTATAATACTAACTTTAACTAGCAAAAGTTATTCAAGAAGCTTCTTATTTTAACTCTAGAAAGTTGACCATAGTCTTCATTAGCCATTAGAAAAAATGTAACCACACCACAACAATATTTCCATGACAGAAGGTGTTTGGAAGAAAAACAAAGGTTTTAGCTGTTATACTACTGAAAATAATCTCTGCATGTAGGTTCTTCTGCTTTTTTCATGTAAAATTTGTGATGTATCTTATTTATAGATGCAATATAATTTAGAATACTGAAAGAGAGAGAGGGAGAGAGGGAGAGAGATGGATTTTTTTTTTCATTTAAATTTAGTGTCTGAGGTTCTTGAACTGACTCTTCTAGTATTTAACAATCTTCTTGAGCTCATGTCACTAGGGAAATGTTTTCCTAAATTGCACAACCCAGCTATCTGGGTTATATCTTCATTAAAGCATCAGTTAACATTTAAGAAAAGTTCAGCCTCTAGGAATAGCTTAGCATATGATTTGATGTGGAATACTTTTTCGTTACCACAAATTGTAAGAAGCAGAAGAAAGCTACATATAACGTTGCTATGAATCCAAAGGCCTTATCACAATGCTCATTCAGCCTTGTTCCAGGAACTTTGTTAACTAAATATCTAGTGCAAAGACTTTTATTAATATTTTGTCAATTTAGAATAAATGACTAATCTTACCAATATCTTTTATTTTTCAAAAATACATATAATATATTTGAATAACCCAGGACAGAATGTAAAAGTGGTAATGATGATGTTGATGATGCTAAGCTTGTTGTTGTTGTTGTGCACCTTTAAGTCATTTCTGACTCACTAAGTCTCTAAGGTGAACCTATCATGGGTTTTCTGGGGCTGAGAGTGTGAGATGTGCCCAAGGTCATCCAGTGAATTTCCTTGGCTGAGCAGGGAATTGAACTCTGGTCTTCTGGCTCATAGTCCAGTGTTCAAACTACTACTCCATGCTGACTGCCATGATGATGAGCAGAAACATTTATATTCCAGCTTTTCCTCAAAGAATTCAAAGGAGTACCCCTTGTCCTCCTTCTGCTTTAATCTTCTAGCTTACGTTGAGAAAAATCAACTGGTCCAGGACCAACCCGTGAATTTAAGCTTTGAGCAGAGATTAGAATTTGGGTGTCTTTAAGTCCTAGTTCAAAACTCTAATCCAGATGTTTCCAAACATGAGTCCCCAAAAGATGTTGGACTGCAACCCTCTCAAATCCCTATCCATTGATTGGGCTTCTGAAAAGTGAAGTTCAACAAAATCTGAGGACTCAAGTTGGAGAACCACTACTCTAACTACCATAGCACATGTGATTTCTCAGTATTCACAGGGAGCCCTTGTGCTCTCCCTCCAAGGCATTGAACAGGCACACCTACATTACCTCCTCACGCACTTTCAGCCCATTACTTGAATCAGAATTAGCTCATTTTAAAAATATGCTACAGTTTGGCTGGCCAGTGTGTAACATGCATGCCACACATGACATGCAGAAATAAGGGTAGCTGTAACAAACCTGGAAAAGATTGAGAGGTTCTGTAGCCATGGTTCCTTCCTCTTTTTTACTTTTGAGAAGTGCAGGACAGTGTACAAAAACAAGGATAAAACTCTTCCTGTATGCTTATACATACATTGATGCCTCCTTTGTAGTCTAGAGACAAACAATCATCAATATTTGCGAAAACAATGGGGTAAGGAAGTCTTTCAGGCTGTAAACAGGTTCAGTAGACTCCTCACCTAATTTTTCCGATAAAGTCTTGGGAATATTTTCTTTTTGTGTTTGTCTTTTAGATCACAATGATGTCGGAAATTCTTCTGGTGCAGTATGCTGGTCTAACTACACTGGCACAAGTGATAGTAGCAGGAGGACAAAGGCCACAAGCACAGTGTCTGTGAAGAAACTGGGCATCGGAGAAATCAGTTTCTTGGAGCTAGCAGATTGCATCTGTCATCCCTCATTGCATCTGCACGGTCCTGGAAAAAGTGCAAGTGCTAATACTGGTGTAGCAACAGGATTTTTGCCTAAAGGTTCTGGTTCTTATTGTGTTTATTTAAATAAAAAAAGATGTTTGTGATCATCTCATAAACTTTGTAGACTGCCACACAGCAGTTAAGTAGCACTGGACTGGCATGTTTCCATCATTCAAACTTGACTGGTGGCACACTTGGCAAAACCCTTAGCCACTGCTGAGTTAGAAGCATTCAGCTTTTATATGCAACATGAAAACAACACTTTTGCCTGCAAGTACTTAAATGTTTATTTGACTAATTGGTTTAGATGTTTAATAGCTGGCTTAATCATCTAGCTTCTTTATTTTTCATTATGGAAGATGCTAAAGCAATCTTCTTCCTCTTTTACATTAGCCAAATGTGCTTTATTTTTCCCTTGGCAATTACTGCTTTGAGTTCAGTTTGCTCTGCTTGTTCAGGAATTTAAATATCTCCGTGTCCATTATTGCTACTACTTGGGTAAATTTAATAAATGGTCACTATTTTGTGATTACCCAGAAATGTAATAATTTAGGTGATAATGGTTGAGAACAAGCAAAGACATTTTTAATATTGATCAGGACATGGTGTACCTTACAGCAACAGGAACTTCACAGAGGAAATTTAGCTAATCTAACATTACAGAAAAGGGAGAGAACGTGGGTATCTAGTTGTAGTCTATTATATAATGACTAGGAACTGGAGGTGGATTTAATATTTTCCAATGGAACTGGAGCATTAATCAATCAATTATTCTACCATCTGCTGACAAATGGATCCAGAAACAATACCTCTATATTTTTGTTTCTTTTGTCATATCTGAAGAGGAAACTTGTATGAGGGTATGACAGATATCATGTGATGAATGGCAAAATAACAGCAGTAAAGCACACACTTTGCATGCAAGAGGTCCCAGCCCCTGATATTGCTATTTTCCAAAAGTTCACATAGTAAGTGATAGAAATGTCCCCATGTGAATGTCCTGTTTGTCTTCCCCAAGAAACCTCCTTCACAGTGAGGCCCTTTCTACTCCACCCTCCCAACCTGCCATAGGGACAGGAGAAGGATGGGACTGTGACCCTGCTTATGCATGAGGTCATCAGGTCCTGTCCTTCTTCTGTCCTCTGGTGGTGAGATTGTGATACAAATCATTGACAGGTTTCCCCTGTCAATGACAAGTGGTTGCATTACCATCCCACCACGCACCCATACTTACCTTCCCTTTTGGAGGCCCTGGAAGTGCAATGGCTGTGCTTCTTGCCCCAGTGCAGCCTGGGACAGTACCTGGCTGCACTGCATCAGGAAGAGATATGGCCATTGCACTTCCTGGATCCCAGAGGCAGCTGGTGCAAAGGAGAACACTCCTGTTATGCTCTCCTCCCTGCAGGGTCAATGCTGGACCCACACCAGATGTCTCTGTGACCAGGTAAGGTGCTAAAAAGGGCCTAAGACAGATTTCATCTCTATGAGGACATGAATAAAACTCTGGCAGCCACTGAGTTTCACACTGGGATACACTGAGTCCACAATGTTATTTTCCAGATTTAAAGGAGCTGTTGAAGATGCTGAACCTATTTAGGGGATAGGGTTCAGCATGTAGGATATCTTCTTTAAAGTCTAGAATAAAACCAAAAGAAGATTCATCTCATCCATTACATGGAAGCTTCCAGTCACCACCATTTTAGACTTGAGAGACTTGGCTCCAAGTCTCATTTCTGCTATAAACTTTAAATCATTGTGAATAAGTTCAGTCTACGTTATACAAGAGAAAAGCAAAAGTTTATATGTAAAAATGGTTGCAATTTACAAGCCATTGGTTCAGCAGTGTAGTTCAGATCCATATTACAGTGAAGCTGGAATGTGGACAGTGGTCTAGCAGAAATAAAAGAAACACTACCAAGTGCAAGCCACTCCTTGTGAACCTGTACAGCATATTTGTTACAAAAAGAAACTTCTAAACCCTAGATTTTATGCTACTTTGTCACAAAACTGCTTTTTTTCTGGAACCAATTTGTCAACAGGTGCCTCTAAGGAGGCTCCTTAGTTAACAGCAGCAACCAGTGTGCAAGATTCATGGTTACCCAGCACTCATATTGAGTCAATACTTGTGAAAACTGGTACCTCCACAAGAATAAAATATGTATAATTGCTATGATCTGTGCAACTGTGATGACTTGAAAAATAGCTGTCATATGTCTCAGGTAAATCATAGTGCCTGTATAGCTGTATATCCCATGAAGGTGCCAATTTTCATAAACAGAATTATAGAGCCACTCTGTGTTAAAGCTGAATCAGAAAAAGTACGTTCTACAATGATAAATAAGACTTGGAAATGGTGGATGCAGTAGTTTTCTGTGATGTAAATTCAGAACAAGGCTCTCTAGACAGATCTAAAAATGTAATGGTACAGGAAAGATCAGTTTGAAGTCTACATGCATAGTTTGAGTTAGAAGGTTAAGAATGACTTACCTGTAGGATTTCAGAGTTTGCTGACTGGTCTCCCATCATTTGGCAGGCATTTGTTGATGTTTATGTCCCTCACAGATTTAACTGAAGTTATTTTAACAGATGATTAGATTTCTTCATTTGTACAGCATCTTTCAGAAACAGTTATAGAATGATGTCACATCAGGGCAAAGGTTTAGTACACTTTTTGCCTTAGTGGCCCTGCAAAATGTTTATAGTTTTTATTTAAATTGCATATTTCCAGCCCATTTGATTCTAACGTAGCTCATAAGGTCTCTCCAGGGGCAAGCTAGTAGGAACCTTTGCCGTGATCAGGTGGGAAAGAGTAAATGGAAGTAAGTGTGGCTAGTTAACAGGGAAACGGGAAAGAAGGCAAAGAAAGTGTGTATTATGGCAGTTATGGATGTCAGGTATGTCAGTTATTAATGTCACTTGTGTCACTTACTACCAGGAAGATGAGAGATAAAAGGAAAATGAGGTTTGGGTTGGTCGGGGACTGGAGATGTAGCATTAACTGTATTTTAAGTTTTGTTTTTGTTTTTTTGCGTATTACTGTATTGTGCTGGTGGAATAAACTCTGTTCTTGTTCTTAAGTAAAGTCCAGCAGTACGTAGTTTTGCTTTTGTCTTTTTGACATTAGCCACAGTTTGAATATTCTGTTCCTGGAAATATAAGTGTTCAGTGACTAAATTATTGTGTAATAAGTAAATCCAGTGTAAGTATGGGAAGATTATTTCTTTTGTTCTGTTTTGTTTTTACTGTTCAGTGGGCAAAAGGGGATCTTCACAAAGGAGAAGCCAGAAGAGGAAATGGGTAAGAAAGGATCTTTGAATTCAATCACAGTAAGGATGTAAACATTCAGCTATTTCATCTTTGCAAGTAAGAGCAAATAATTTCTGTAGTTCTCTCTCCAGGGACAGTGGTGTGTCGGGTGGCTGAGCCGTGATGGTAGTATTGCAGATTAGTCAGAGTGAATATAATGGTTTGCAGAGAGCTTGTGTGGTATAGCGGTTTGAGTGCTGTACTATAGTTCTAGGAGACCAATGTTCAAATCTTTGCTCAGGTATGGAAACCCTCTGGGTGACCTTTGGCAAGTCACACTCTCTCAGCCTAAAGAAGAAGAAATGGAAAACTTCTCCAAATAAATCTTGCCAAAAAAAAAGTCCTCATAGGTGCACCTTAGAGTCTCTGTAACTTGCAATCAACTTGAAAACACATCAGCAGATCTCAAAATGCTTGTGGAAGTTATTCTGTGAATAAATACATGTAGGGTGTTTGCCCCAGATTCATGGGTTTTGTGTAACACTGCCTATGTTTTTCATGTGAAACAAAAGTCTCTGGTTTCCAGAAATATGTGAGGTGGTGTGTGTGCATTTTTTTCATAAGTACACCAACTTGGAAATCAAGAATGTGTGTTTCTGGGAACACATTTTTTGGTTAGTTGACTAGTTGGTTGGTTAGATTCATCAGGTGTTTTACCAAAATCCCATGATTTTTATGCCCCCTTCCAAAAAAAATCCATATACATTCCTGTGCAGAAAGTTTCCTGAAACATTTGCATTTGGAGCATTTGAGGAACTTCAAATACCATGTGAAAATTGCACAAAACACTCATCTCTGTCTTACATTTTCTGTTGAGTTTTTTTTACTCCATTTTTTAGCCCAGAAGCTAGTAACAGTAGATATTCTTTCTATCCCTAAATTGCAGCCTACCATGTCTTACTTTTGAGTAGTCTGTGGAAATAGTTCAAAATTTGGATTCTATATATCACTGAATGGTTGCGATAGTATGCTGCCATTTCATTACTTGGACTTTCTCATTGCATATATTTCCCTACAACCTTTATAGCCTCTACTTCGCTTTGTTTTCTTCTTTTCTCACTAAGATAGATAGACAGACAGACAGATGTGTGTGTATATGTATATGCACTACACAGCTATATCAGTTTTATGCCAATGTAATTGTCAAGCCTGGTTGTGTACTTAAAAATCTCACCTAAAATCTCTAATCCAATACCCCAAATCAGATTTTCAAGACCTGCGTACCTGTCTACATTACAGAATTAAATAGATTTACTTTTCAGTCTCTCTTGTCTAAGGGTAACATTGTATCGCCTAGGGGTTCCACCAAACTACAAATCACAGAAGTCTTTAAAATGAAGCAATGACAATTAAAGGATATGAATACTATTGAAAGTTACCTTTTATTATGTACTACAACTCTTTTTTATATTTGACTGATTTAACAGCTGTTGTTTCCTAGCATTTTGGAGATTGAGTGAACATGGAAAGCCCATGATATATTAAACAAAATATATTTCTTATTAACTAAATCTTTCTGTGAGGGAGACTCAGCTGTGGCTTGTGAGCAGGGTTATCAGGTCAGATGCATCTGAAGCCAAAGATTTCAGGATCAAAACCTGGGGCATATGAATGGCCCCTGGTAATGTCACAGGAGGTGTTCCCTAGTGATGTCATTAAGCATGATACAGTAAGCATCAGCCACTGTCATTCAGTGCGTGTCAATCCAAATAAAACACACACAGTCTAACAACTGTGAAAATATTTCTCTGGGTGGAAAATAAATTTTCCAGTTCATTCAGTGGAATATACATTTACTAAAACCATAAAAGTCCATAAATAATGGAAAGACAGAAGATATTTAGAATCAGAAGAACTAGGCCAAAATACAAAGGATATCATTCCAGTAACAATCACGTTGTTGCCTTTAAATACTGGAAGTGTCTTTGTGGAAGAGATGGAAGTAATATTAGGAAATATTCACAAAATGGTTGAAAACATTTTTTTTTTTTCAAATTTTGAGAAAACCTGACAAGAAGAATGCTGGACTGATGGAAATCTTTCTGGCTGGAGATAACTGTCATGAAAATTAGTCCAGGAGGAAAATGCTCATGTTCTTTATATAAAACATGGAAATATTATTTCTTGTACAGAAAATGCTGCTTCTTGCACAGAAAATAATGTAATTTCAGAATCAATCTATGTTTAAAAAAATTGCAGGTGGTTGAATTGCATAGATTGCACAGGGAAAAGTATTATCTGTGCAGGAAATAATATTTCTGGAAAAAAATGCTGTTTCCAGCACTTGAAATGCTACTTTGTGTAAAAAACAAAAACAATCAAAATGTGTGCAGCATAAGTCCAAAATTGTGAAAAGACTTCAAAACCCACATAAATTGTATACATGAGCATTACATTTTTTTGCGGGGGGGACCTTAGTTGCACTGGTCACCTTAGATGCACTTAAAGCCTTTGACCATCTGTGCTGGTACTATATTTTTGAACTCCTTAGGTTCATGAACATTGGTTAAAGTGTTTCTGATATGATCCAGTAACTCTATAGAGGCTTACTCACTGTTGTGGACATCAGTAGTACTGATTCTCAAAGATTCTAAATAGGGATGCTCTCTTTCTTATTTGCCCTAGCAATGGAACATTTAGCAAAGCTAATTCGCAGAGACTCAGGCATTAAAGATGTGGTGATTTTTTTTAAAAGAGGAACATAAGATTAGACTTTATGCTGATTATGCCTTACCTTTTTTATGCCCAAAGTAACATTTTAAAACTTGAAATTATCTTGGAAGTCTTCCAAGAACATTTTGGGCTGAAAATCTATTACAAGAAGTCCAAATTGTTCTGTTTTACCATCTCAGTAGAACAGAAACAAATCCAGGTAATCTCAGATTTGTCCTTCACTTACTCTTAGATGCTTAGATGTTTCTCTAACAAACAATTTCAATAAATCACTACTCCAAAATTAGAAACAGCTATATTTATATGTCAAACTAAATTGGAAGAATGGTCTGTCTGAAAGTTCTCAATATTAGCTTAATTAGTAATGGTAAAACTGTTTATTTTACCAAAGTTTTGTTTCTTTTTCAAACTCTGAAAAATTGCAATATAACAAATGTTCACAAGTTTATTGTAGGAAAAAAAGTTGTTAGTATGGTGAAATATAACCAAGTTAAAATGGGGCAGCTTGCAACTCCTAATTTAGATAAATATTATTTGGCATTTCAGTTAATGTAACTAATTAAATTTATTAAATCCAATGACACAGTTGTGTGAGTTCTGCTAGACACTGATAACCTTTTAGGTACAGCCAATGACTTCATCTTTTTACCAGTTTTCAGGAAATAATTGAAGCAGACTGAGAATCCCTTTTTGTTTGAAATGTTCAGGATACGGTATACTTATGTTACAACATCTGCCCCACCTCAATCTCATTTATGCCCTTTCTTGATAATCCCTATATTGAGCAAGGTGGTAAATCAAACCCAGTTTGTCATTTGAAAAGAAAAAGGAGTACATGGGGTCAGAGATTTATTTATAAATGATAGACCTAAATCAGGACAGCTAGCAAAAATAAAGTAAAATAAAAAAAATAAAATAAAAAGCCACTGGAGGACTATATCCTTACTTAATTTAACTAACACCAAGTCCTCACATTTGCCTCTAGGCTGCATAAGGACACAGCCTTTTTGCTGCCCTGACTTCTAGGGGTCCCGTGGGGGATACCTCGATTTGCTGTGAAATGCAAAGGTTAGGGAAATTAGCAGACCACTGGCAATAGTAAAACGAGGGGTAGAGTAACCCAGCAGAATCTTTTACCCAATGTTTACAGGGTCAGGCCAAGCAAAAAGCCAGACAAATGTACCAATATTTAGATTTTATTAATAAATGTGTTCTCACACACTAACACACTCACTCACTCATGCACACAAGGCCTATGGAGAAGGGAAAAGAGGGGGAAATTGATTGGAGGTTATAGCAGAGAGGGTTTAAAGGCAGTGATACTGCACCTATCCAGAAGTGTTCAGTCCAGGAAGCGGTGAGGACAGAGCTCAGTGAAGAGAGGTAGCTGAGAGGATCACTCAACTAACAGAGTGCTGGTCTGCTAGCATGGCAGGGAGTTCTCCAAAGAGATCCTCCAAAACTGAGACTACTTATAGGGCAGAATATACCTCGAGGGCAGGCCCTCTCCTGGGAAGAACAATGGCCAAAATAAAGGGAAAAATGCCACACAATAGCAACTTGATAGTTTGCATGATTGGGTCATGCAGATGGACCTCGCCTTCTTGGGATTTTCCAAAGTTGGAGTTGCTCAACCTGGGAAAAACCCAGTAATCCCTTCAAGTTGGCTATTCATGGCTGAGGACCTTTTGTTCATGTGGACATGTTTAGCCTGAGGTCTCCTTGAGGAAACATGACTGGGGATTTTCCTGACCTTGACCTAGTTTCGATCGTTCAACCAATTTGTCTACGCATCCACCTGGGCAACCTCTCTGGCATGGCGGGCATATTTGATATCAATTTTATATCCCCTCGGGATGGGGTCTGCCATTGGGATAACACCTTCACCCACTCCTTAGCAACTTTACAGGTGTATTGTGTTGATATTTCCAATAGAATTAAGGGACTATCTCTGAGCTTTATATAACTATTATTGAGATTACCTATGGGTCTATTAAAGGATCTAAAGGTGCCTGGAAACCTGAGCATGTAGTACAGAGCAGCAGAAATAAATAGGATAGAATTTGCAGATCTCTCCCAACTAAGTTCCTGTCTGCAAAGTAAAGGAAGTTACTATTAAAGTGAAAAATCATTCCTATTTGTGCCCCTTAAGACTATATAGAATCAAAATTGATTTATCAGATAGATATTGGAGAGGATGTAATAATGTTGACATATTGGAACACATGTGGATTTGTTGTCCTAAAATAATTCCATTTTAGCTGGAGGTTCTGATGTATGATAAAGATAATAAAAATACTTCATGTAAAGATCTTATAACTATTTTGCTATATGCAGCACTGATAGAGAAAGGTCATGGAAGAGATTACCAGGTATGTTTATTGGTTTCTAGTTAGAGTATGGCCCCTCTCATTCAACTGACAGGCAAACTTCATCTTGCCAGAGGCAAAATAGCTGAAGCCACTTTTGAGACAATATGACATTCCTTTATAACATATACAACACACGCAATTCTATACACAGCACACTGTTGAACCACATACTTTGGAATCTATCATGATGGGCACTTTTTGGATATTGATTATGGTCTGTTGCTGTCATTTGTCTTTGATAGTAATTATCTAATTTGTCAAGGTCAGAGACCCAGGCAGCTAGCCAGCCCAGAGAACAGAGAGGGAGAGATAACAGAGTCCCACCAGGAGGAGTCAAAGCAATCAATTACTCATAGGCAGTCCATTTACCTAAGCCTGAGCAATAAGCAAAAGCCATAGTAAGAGCCCAAAATCCAGGGGTCAGGAGCCAGGAGATCAATCCAAGGTATCAGGAGCCAGGTGCTGGAAGCAAGGAACAGGCAAGGAAAGGGCTTATAGAAAGTTTGCCACAAACAAAGGAAAGCTTCCAGGCAGGCAGTTATATAGCCCAGACACAGGTGTGGCCAGTCACCGCTTCTTGAACATAATCAAGGAAGCCTCCTTTTGCTCAGCTCTCTTGAGTCTTCGTCTTGTTTGTGGGCTGATTGACGCAGGCTGCAGGGCATCCTCAGGATCACAGCTGGATCCCTGTTGCCCTAAAGGAGCAGGCAGAGGAACATCCAAGCCTGCTTGGTTCATGGCAGCAGGGGGAGCTTTTGAGCTGCAGGACTCATCTCCAGCCAGAGCCACAGGGACCAACAGCTGCTGCTCATTATCTCCACCCTGAGCAACAGGGAGCAACAGCTGCTGCTTGTCATCAGCAGCTCTGACAGGGGCTTCAGTTATCACATAATTACACTTTGAATCATGGAATGTTTTCTGTGGTGAGGAAGGGTAACAGATAATTTACTATAGTTTCTTCAAAAGCAGTCTAAAGATAAAATGTTTCCATGCCAGTTTGAGAATAAATTGAAGATAGATGATGCTAAGATCATGATATTTAAAGAAATATCCACAAGGATCCATTGCAAAAGAATGAGATATAATTTTTTAATTGAGAAACTGAGATAAAATAGGATCCCATCTAGATGGGAAAGACTGGCATGGATTTCATTCAAATACAAGCAAAAATTATTTTTAGTGAATGCAATATGAAAAACTAAAGAATTTTGCAGAGATATTTAAAAAGAATTGGACCAATGGGTGAAAAAAGAGAAGCCAGGATATTACATTAGATCAAGATAGGAAGAGGGACAAGGACAAGGTTTTAGACAAACAGGACATTAGAGGTGCATCAGAATAGACTATTCCAAATTTAAAGATTGAATGGCTCTGAGATGTATGACATGGAATGTGAGGGGCATGGTCATCCCTTTGAAAAAGACTTAAAATCTTTCACTATTTGTAAAAGATGAAATATATCATTTGCTTGCAAGTAACATGTTAGAAATAGAGATCTTAAATATCTGCATTGCTCAAGGTTGGGAAAGGAATTCATTGTGTGCCATCACCAAAGAAGAAAAATGAAGTAGTTATTCATATAAACACTAGTCTATCCCCAGAACTGATGTTTGAAGACCAAGATGGCAAGTTAAGATGTGGAGGTTCAAATTAATAATCCTGGAGCTAAAATTTTGGTGGTGATGGTATCTGCTCCAACTGAAACAAGGGAGTTTTATTTGAGAAATTATTGGATAAATTCTTGAATTATTTGTGTGATAATTTTATGTTATTTGATGATTAGAATGGAATTATTACCCCAAAGTGTAATAGACTTTCATAGAAAAACATCAAGAGTAAAGAAGGGAAAGTCCTTAAACCTTTTCCAATGTCATAAATAATTTGGGGTTGGGAGATTCTGGGAGATTGAATTATGACAAGGCTAAAGACTATACTTCTTTCTGAAAGACAGAAATCATTTTCAGGAGTTGATATGTTCTTGATTTCAAAGATGTAGGCCAATGACATTAAAAAATGTACAGCCTACCTAGCACTTTTTCAGATCACAATCCTGTTAATTTAATAATGAAAGGAAAAGGAGTAGGAGGTTATTGGATATTGAATGACTCTCTACTTAAAGAAGAAAAAGTTGTGAAACAGTACAGAAAAAGAACTTAATTTTTTTAATATAATATGGACAAAGGCACTGATAGTGGAATAGTATAGGATGCCAATAAAGCATTCATCAGATGATGTTTAATTTAACAGAATGCCAAAATTGGAAATGATAGGAAAAATTACAGTTGCTCTTGGATAAGATTAAAAGAAAAGATGAGTCAAAGAAGTACCATATTATCAAGCAATACTCAGTCAAATAAAGATGCTATAGAGACAATTATCAATGATAACTATAGTTGTGATTAAGAAGAAGTTACATTTTATAAAGCAGAAAGAATTCAAATTTGGCCCCCCCAAAA
Organism: Cyclura pinguis; assembly: GCA_030412105.1. Lineage (NCBI taxonomy): Eukaryota > Metazoa > Chordata > Lepidosauria > Squamata > Iguanidae > Cyclura > Cyclura pinguis. The sequence continues at coordinate 160,525,944 of CM059601.1, read as the reverse complement.
TAGAAGATGGTTGGCTTTTAAGCTGAGAAAAGAAAGAAACAAAAACAAAAACCTTATATTAAAGGTACAAAAGGGAAAAGAGATTGTGACTGATAATTGTGAATATTAGGAAAGTGTTTCATCAATATTATTTTATGTTGTATAAGAAACAATAAATTTCTTTGAAGAAGCTAATTTAGATAAACAAGATCTGCCTAGGATTTCCGGTTAAAACCAGTAAGTGAAATTGGTGAGGGTATTAAGAAGATCAAGTTGGACAAAGCTCCAGGTCCAGATGGTTTATTGCCATAAAAGCTTTGAGGGGCATTTATATCTAAAATTCCAAAAGCTAATAAAAAAGATTCCAGGGATTTCGAAAGAGGGATTATTTTAATCTCTAAAGAGGGACAGGACCTGAGAATGATGAATTATAAGCCTATTTCTCTGCTGAAAAATAATTACAAAATTTTTTTATAACAATTTTGGTGGAAAAGATTAAAAATGATTTTCCATGATTTTATCCATAATGATCATGTCAGATTTTTCTTTTTTAACTGAAAAGACAGCTATGAGTCAATGCTAGATATGTTTTGGATATGCTGGAAATCTTAGATTGCCACAGTGAGAAACAGGCTGCTCTTACTTTTCTTAGATGCAGAAAAGGCCATTGATAATCTGAATTGGGGTTTTTTGCTTGGAGTTTTGGATAAGACAGGGTTTGGGGATCACTTTCTTACCTGGACAAGTTAATTTATAATGATCAGAATGGACATATACTTATTAATTAGAAGTTAAGTAAACTGTTGTTACCCTGTGAACTGGGGGTCCCGGGAGGGACATCAAAATGTGCTCAACTAAAGGTGGGGAAAATTAGCTCAGAGCACTGCTTAACGTTACGAGAGGCAGGGTAACGTAGCGAGATCTTGAACCCTATGTCTATGGGGTCGGGTTGAGTCAAGGAGAACACCGAATTTGAAATAATAAATGATGTTTATTAAATACAAGCAAAACAGTGTATGCGACACACTCACACAAGATAACTAAGGAAAATAAAGGTTGGAGTGGTATAGAGGGATTTGTAGAGGGATTGCTGGTTTGGGTGATACTTCACCTGTCCTGAAGCCCAGAAAAATAGAGAGCGAAGCTGGGGTGCAATGTAGCTCAGCACGTGGAGCTGAGGGGAGGTTCGCCAAGCAAAGCAGCAGCAAGGCGGGATGAAACTCGGGAGCGATCCAAAGAAGGTCTCAGAATCAAGGGTTTTTATAAGGAGAATTATGACTGCAGGCTATGCCGTACTTGGGGGAAAACAATAGAATTGGAGTTGGAGACAAAGCCTCCGAAAGGTCAGAATCTGAATGATTAAGTTATCGTAGCGGTTCTCAATAGAGTAACCAGTATGCAAAAGCAGAGTACTTGTGTATTGCATAGTTTACCCATCAAGCTGCCATTGCGGGGCAGAGGCTCTTTTGTAAGAGGTGTGCATACTTAATTAGAGTACTTGCCTGGAGGTCTCCTAAAGCAGTGAGTCAGCTATTTCTGGCCTGCCTGTATTATCCAGGAATATTGCGGCAATTAATAGCCGAGCTTGTTTACGTGCTTGTCCAGTGGCCTCGCAAGCACGTGGAAAGGAATAGAGAAGTGCAGCTGAATTGTGACAGCAAGGGATATCTTTTAATATCCCCAAAGCTCGGACTAGCCAGGGCAGTAACACTGTTATATTTAAAAGGAACACAGCAAAGTTGCCCACTTTCTCCTCTGTTGTTTATTTTGGCCTTTAAGGTTTTGCACAGAGAAATAAGATATGATTAAAGGATATTAAAGGGGAAAAATAGCAAAAAAGGAGGAATACATATTAGGAGCATTTGCTGATAAGTTGAGGGTTATTTTAGAAAATCCTATTGAATATTGTGGAAGCAAGGGTAGCTTTCTCTTCTCTCAGTCTTGAATGGCAGCCTCTCTCCCCACCCCACCCCTTCCCAGTTTGCCAAGACACTATGCCATGTTATGCACAGCTCTGGTCTTCCCTAAAAACATCACCTTTGTGTAAATAGGATAAAGCATTTCAGTTGTTAATTAAAATTCCTTTAATGATTTATGGTAGCGTGGTTCTGGTGGGTTATAACCACTGGAAATCATTCAGCTGAGACAATCTTTAGAGGAACATACAGTATAATCTTTATTAAAACAGCAGACAGAATAACTTATTGTTTTTATATAGGTAAGTTCAAACAGATCTTCAGTGTGCATTTAAACAGTTTCTTGTATCTTTATAACGCTTTACGACAGGTCTTTCCCTCACGCACACAGCCTTCTGGCTTCCCTCTTTCCCAAAGGCTGTGTTGCCAAATCTAGGCCATTTTCTCTGAGCAGATTTAACAATGGGTTCATTTCTTCTCTGCCCCTTCTCTGGGCTTTCACTGAGAAAATATCCCTCTCATTGAACCCCCATTGACTGAATGAGAACTTTGACTGAAGGATTCACCCTTCACCTTGAGCCCTGAAAATCTGACTCTGTTACCAAACCAGTGTGCCTGCTGTAAAAACATTTCCATTCAGGCTTCCAATCCCTCCTTCCCAGTAAAGGTGCTGGGTTTTCCTTTGGAGGGGACACTCTAGTTTCCTAGCAACCTGTTGCTAAGTGGCTTTTCAACCACTCAGGATACCACTCCCCCTATACTGCATCAGAAAAATATAGAAGTGTTGTTAGAAAAAATAAAAGAATTTGGAAGTATGGTGGGATTTAAAATAAACAATCAAAAATATATTGATACAGATAAAAAAAGAGAAAGGAAGAACAGATATGTCTGATGCAAAAGTCAAGTTTTAAAATAAGGAAAAAGTGAAGTACTTGGATATTACTGTGACAAACATGAATTATCTGTTGTTGAAAAACAATCTATTTCATAACCAATACAACTTGTAATGCAATTGGGTCTTCAACCTTGCTGAGTAATTTGCAGAAGGAGGTGTTTAGTGGGTGATATGCAGAAACTCACCTGTGGCAAAAAAAAATAAAGGAACGGCCCTGGGAACTGGGATTCACCAAATAAAGTAAACATAAATTTTGTAATTAGTTTGTAGACAAGCCTCTTCTGTCACAAGTTTTTCCCCCTTTTAGATGATGATGATGATGATCCTTTTGCTATATAGTCTGTCAGAAAAATAGAGGTTTGTTTTTTTAAAAAAAAGACTTTGATGAATCATATCCATTTTGAAATCAAGGTGATATAAAACATAACTAAGGCCATTTCCATACCGGGCTTCTGAAACGGTGCAGACCGACCTGTCACTGAGGTCTTCTACACCGTAGAGTGGACTGGCGTGGACTACTTTTCGTAGTTCCACACCAGAATCCACTCAGGAGCGGCCGGAACTAGCGGGGCTGCGTGTTTTTTAAAAACCTCTTTTTTTGAGGTTTTAAAAAAACACGGAGTGCACTGTCCCGTGCTGCTCCGTCGCCCGGCTCCAAAGTGGATTTGCAGGCGCGCTCAAGTGCGTGCCTGCAGATCTTCCGGGGGCGGGCTTCCGGCTAGTGAGCTTGTCCGGTTGGTGGAGAGCCTCCACCAACCGGAAGCCGCCATCTGGGACGCCGGAGGACTGTGGAGTAGCGAGCTCGCGCTGCTACACGTGGCGACGGACTTACCCAGCTGTGGGTAAGCTCCGTTTTAGCATGTTTTTGCCCGTTTCCCCCCCCACATGTGAAAAGGGCCTAAGATTTCCATGTTCTGCACTACATAGAAAAAGCCCCAAACTTTTCCAAGCTCTTTTAACATTTTTCTAAGCACTGCTTTTAAGAACACATGAAAATGGTACCCAAACCAAAAAAATGTGTGCCCTTGATGACCGGTTCCTCTGAATGAGCCCTGTAATTTGAGAAATTTTTAGCTGGGGAGGAGAGAGAGGAAGATGTCAGGCAGATCCCTGGAGAGTCTACCATAGCTGCACTGAACCATGCTGCAGGAGCTAGGGCCAGCAGGACACTTTTAAAAAGAAAATCAAGGTAACACTCTCACTCTGAGATTCCACTTCTCATCCTGAGAACTAGAAGAGAAGTGTTAGGTCCTGCTATCTAGGAAAACTACTTATGAATGTGCTTGTAGTCCCTATATACCACATCTCCATCGTAAATATTAAATGGCAGTATCAAGCACACAGAACAGTGTCTGGATACCTGCTACTTTCTATAGCAAAGCATGCTTCACAAGAGATGTGATAATTGAGAAATAATTTCCTCCCATTCTTCCTCCACATCTTTATTTTTTAATGCTCAATGAGGCAAATAATATTTGATGTAACAAAAACGCCTGAAGATATTCTTCATCTTATTCATTAAACAAATCTGGCTGTATAGCATCTCCAAACACAAATTTGGTGGCACTAAGAAGATTTCACAATGGATAAAGCAAAACAGTTTTTATCTGGCAGTTCTGTACCAGTTCAGTATTTATAAGACTTGAGAATTTTGAAACATGTTATGTAAACAGCATGGATAATTTAAGGTTTTGATTAATGTTGTCAGCTTCAGCTTCTTAGTGGCATCCAGAATGTATATTGTATTCAGTTGCAAGCAAACATCATATATCTCTATATTAACTTCTATTCCAGCACTGGTAGCATGGTAGTTTCCATACCTGAAGTGACTGTAATGAATACACACAAACAAACATATTGAGAGGACATAGCCAGTCACAGAAATAGAAATTGGAACCCTAAGGAAATGAATACGTATTCAGAGATGAAGTTGTACTCTGACACTCTCTTTTATTCCTCACTCAAAGGACCTTAAACTGTATGAAATGAAAAACCACAACTGTCATTATGGATGTCCAGAAACAAATCAAATAAGATGTTTACATATACAGGCTGTGGGGAGGGAAGGAAAGACAGAGAGAGAGAGAGAGGGAGACAGAGAGAGGAAGATTAAATCAAGGCCCTCTCCTACCTGCAAATGTATCTCCTTTCTCAATAATTGCTCTATGATGAGACTAGGGATGTGAAAATCTCTTTGTATTGATTTTTTGAGCTTCTCTGAATCCCACCTGCATTTTCTTCTCATCTTTATTTTGTAATGGCTTGTGAGACTTGGTGTTTTCTTCTTGCATTGAAATTCATGCAATTTTAATGCACTTTCCTAAATGCGTGCATTTATTTGTGCAATTATCTACTTTGCGTAACTTTGCTATAATGTGTTTCTGTGTATTTTAAATTATTCACATTTTAGCCATTCAGATTTTAATATATGCACATTGTGTTTTATGTATTTTATTTCTCAGAAACACCATGCAAATCTCACAAATGTGTTGATGTTCAACACAAGATGCGCATTTTCTTGCAACAAATCTCTGGAGATACAAAAAAAAAATCATTTTTCATCAATGCTGTTGGATCTCTTCATTCCACACTGAAATAGCTGGTTTTGGCATACTCTTGAATAAGTAGAGAGGCAAAGATTGTTGTGAATTCTAAGACATGCTGATAACAATCCTCTACTACACATTTATGTGTAAGACCCATTGAACACAATGAAAACTGCTTCTGTGTGGATGCACATAGGCTGGAATCCTGTTGATTAGTCACAACTACAGGAGACCCATGGAATCAATCATTGAATGGTGAGACAAGACACAAGTACGTATAACTGACTCAATGGCTCTAGCTGAGTTGAGATTAAGTGGTAAGATGTCACTACAAATGACTCAACTACAGCAGCATAAAAGCATCAAAGATGAAGATAGACATAGAGGTACTTTTTTTTATTGTATGATGGTTTCTGGGAAGTTTTTACATTCTAGACAAACACTACAGTACTTCAGTGAGCTAGATTTTAAAAAACAAGAAAAGAAAAAGTTGCTGCTCAGGAGAAAATAAAGTAATTCACAAAGATTGGGAAGTCATTTCCTAACACTATTCAAATGCAGTTTCATATAGATCACATTATAGTATTAAAAATAAGATTTAACTAAAGCATGTGTCACAATGGCCAAATGAGATATCTTAAGGATTCGTGCAGCTGGCACATAGCCTTAGCTCCACAAACATGGTCCTGATCATGACCAGCTGCAGTGCACCACTGGGCATCCAGGTACAAAGCTAAATCCAGAAATACAATGAAAATGTGAAAATCAGTCTTTAAGAGGAACATAACCTCATGCCATGCATGTTGAATCTTTACTCCTCAGTCTGGCTTCTGCATGACCAGGAACATCTCTGTCTTGTGTGGATTAAGCTTCAATTTAATTTGTCTGAGTGTCCTCCAGCACCACTTTCTGAATCCGTGCCTGAAAAGAGGAAATAGACCACTGCAAAATGGTGCCTCGAAGTACTAGCCAAAGGAGGTAGTCCAGAAGGACACCATGATGTTGAAAGGTGCCAAGAGGTCCAGCGAAATCATCAGGGGCACACTCCCTCTGTCCAGGCCCCAGCATAAATTGTCCATCAAAGTGATCAAAGTAATTCCCATCCCCATCCCAGAAAGCCCAAAAGCAAGATTAAAATGGACTGAGATAATCAGTCTTGTCCACATAGTCATGGAGTGGGTGTGCTCAATTGAACTGCTTATATTACAAAAAATAAATAAAAAAATAAAAAAACCAGTCCAAGTGGTAGATTTTTGCTGCTGTCTATTTGTACAAATTCACAGTCTATCAAACACCTTAGAACTGATTACATATTCATTGAGATGCAATTATGGGTTTAGATTCCTTCCCAGCAGAGTAACTCATTACAAAAGCTTAAGGTCTTGCCTTAATTGCCTCTCTCTATATTTTGGTTGCTCAAGTTTGAAAATAATTTTCATTTTTGACCTTTTATATTACTGTCAACTTTAGCCCTTCGAAGAGAAGCAATTAGGGGAAAATTGCTTACAAATGGGTTACTGAGTGTTATAACTAATGAGGGTCCAAAGCTTATAGAAAAGAGAGAAAGAAGGTAACAAGACATCAGTCTGCTGGTGGTGTTTAAAAGATATCTTTTATGCAAAAAGTGATCATTGTTATAACTGCATGATAGATAGATAGACAGATAGACAAAGAGATCTAGTGCTGAGATGCTGTCTCAGTCACTATGGGGATGTACAAAATACATCTACCACCAAAGCCAGAGAAACAAAAATGGTTACAAATGTGTTAGATTTAACTGAGAAGTGTTGCCCTGGCATGAAGTAAAAGTTGAAGTGTTGAATAGCTCAGATAACCTTGTCATACCTTCTTAACCCACTATGGAGAGAAACCACAGAGGGACAGTTTAGAAGCCAGTTGGGTGCATGGCCTTTGTGTGGTCCCTGTTATCCGTGAGTGAGGCTGGTGCTCCACACACACACACACACACACACACACAGAGCTAGGTCTGACCCTGCATATCTGCTCCCCCAAGGTCCCCTAAGAGGATCTCCATCACAGAACCAAAGGGCAGTATTCCTCCATTCCTCAAAAACTGAACCTTGTCCTATGCCACACCACCACCAAGGGTGGACTCTTTCTTGCTCAGCATCTGTCTCCTGCCAGCCTAACTCAGCTTCCATAAATAACAGAGTGAATCCCACACAATGTCCTTCCCCTTGTCCAACAAGTGAACTCAATTTGAGTGATATAGGGCAAAGTGGCAGGATATGTTTTGGTGCTTTATCTCCACCCCCAACTGCTCTTTGATAGGATTCCTCCAGTGGCCTGGTTCATCTTGCACTTCACCGTGTCAGTTTTTGCTAGGACTCACTCTCATTTCCAGCTGTCTCATTCAAAAGGTTCTGACCATAGCACCATAGTATTACCCTACCTTGCAGACCCCCATCCCGGGGAGTACAATTTTGATATCGAAATGCATCTGAGCCAGAGGTGGCTGGGTTGGTACATAGACAGTCAGGCTAGCAATCAGACAAAAGATCAAGGACTCGAAATTTCCCCTGTCTCTCCCCATAGGAAATCTCGGAAAGGCACGTAGGCACAGGTAGTGGGCCATCAGTACAACAATACTTCAGGGAGATTGCCTGATTCCTCCCAGAATGCTTGGAACAAAGCCAGGTATACAAAAGCAAGGTCCAGTTACCCGATGCGACTATCATGCAGCCATCAGGTAGATATTATGCAGCCATCAGGGAGATATCATGCAGCCATTAGGCAGCTATCCCACCATCATGCTTCAGTTTCAGCCATTATTCTTTCTGGGAAGAGGGTCTGCCCCAAGGCATGTTTGGCCCCATAACTAGACCCCTTTTTGACTCCATTTCAGAGTTCTCCCAGACTTGACTGGCAGGCTGTCACTCTGTCAGTTGAGGCTCCCCTCAGCACCTCCCCTATGCTGAGTTTTGTTCTCCACTTGTCTTTTTCCCAGCTGAAGACATCAGGACTGGTACAGGATTACCCTCTCCTCTCACTCCCTCCATTTTTCCCCTATCAATTTTCACCTCTTTTTAAATTTCTATAGCCCTTGTATGCTTGTGTGAGTGAATGCATCAGTGTGCTTGTGTGTATTTTGACATCTTTTCCAATTGAACAGTTAACCTAATTCTCTGTGGTCTGATTCCATAAAACTGGGCTCAAGATCCCTTGAATTACCTTTACATTGCTACAGTGTTTAGCTAATTTCTTCCACAAGTGATAATTTTGACAAGCATCAGGAATCCCCCTAAGGGACTGTCAGCAAGCAGGGTAATAATAGTTTACAGAAAGTGACCAAGCAAGGGGCAGGTCCTGAAGCCCAAGCCAAGTTATACTTTATAGTGTACTGAAATAGTTTTCAACCTGATTTTTCTATTATTGAGAGAGAATAAAAACAAGTTAAACATATAATCCAACAACAGGATTCATTTTGGGGAACTATTATTAGGATTAATATTGTATTTATCAAATGAAGGTAGCTATATGGACAATTTAAACATATAATGAAGGTTCTATCATGCTTTTTCCAGTTCCTATTTCTCTAATTTCATGTCTCTCATGTAAGAACTATTATTTGCCCTCAGAGAATGAGACGTTTTTAGTTAGTTTACTGTGCCAGGAAAAGCATGGGGGAAAATAACCAGCATCTCTGGCTATGTCCTAAAAGTTGAGAGGCATCATACAAAGAGCCATCAGCACTCCTACTGAGTAAATTACAATGTATATTTCGTTGACAGTTTTTAGTGTTCCAGCAGGTGCTAAGCCCTTTTTTAGAATCATTCTTTTAATAGAAAACAAATATTTACTTTGTTGAAATTAGCAGGTACGCTTGAGTGCCTCTTGAGAGAGAAGAGCCTCAGCAACGATTTTCAGAAACGGTGTGTAAAAATATTGAGATTTGTGCAACATTTCACACAGAATCATTCAGGGATTCTGCCCAGGGTGACAATCCTCATAAAAAGTATCGCACAAACTGGTTCTTTGGTCATACATAGAATATAGAAGACCTAACTCAAAGAAACACCAGCTGTAGGTGATTAGTATTAAGCATAATCCACTGATTTTAGCAGAAATGCCTTCTGCCAACAGAACTCTCTTCAGAGAGCTGATTGGTTGATTGACTGATTGAAATTATATCCTGCCTTTCTCCGAAGATAAGTGACTTAGAATAACCTTAAGAAGATTAGGTTAAAACATTAGCTTTAAAAAGTTTTTAAAAAGAAATAAATAACAATACATTTTTTTTTAGAAAAAACATAATTGAAAACAATTGAAAACATCTAAAACATATTTAAAACACAATTTCCAAGAAAAAAAAATCAAAAATACAGCAAACCGTTTCACATCCATACTATTGCTCCATAATTAATATTCAAAGGCCTGCTTGAATAAAGATGTCTTCACCTGCCAACAGAAAGAGAGACAGGGAGGGGACCAACCAGACCTCCCATGAGAGGCAGTTTCACAGCCTGGTAGCAGCTACTGAGAAGGTTCTCTCCTGAGCCCTCACCAAACTGACCCCCAATTTCAACTGGGGAGTCACATGATCCCTGTAATAAGCATCAATCAGCAGCCTGGCTGCAGTATTTTGAACCCACTGAAGTTTCCAAACAGTTTCTAGAGGCAGCTCCACATACAGTGCGTTACAGTAGTCCAAATAGGATATAATCAAGGCATGTGTCACTGTAGCCAGGTCTGACTTCTCAAGGAATGGGCACTATTGGAATACTACTTTTAACTGTGCAAACACACTACTAGCCACAGCAAAAACCTGGGCAAGCACACTCAGATCTATGTCCAATAGCATACCCAAGCTGTGTAATTCCATCCAGTTCAGGCTGAACTTCTACTCCCTGATTTGCTTTCCAACTGACAAGAAGCACCTCTTTCTTGTCTGGATTAAATTTCAATTTGTTCACCTTCATCCAGTCCATTATTGACAAGAAACTCTGATTTAGTACAGAAACAGCTTCCTTGGCACCACATTTAAAAGAGAGGTACAGCTGTGTGCCATCAGCATACTGATGGAGGGCTCACTGATGACACCAAAACCCAAAACTCCAGATAATCTGTTTATATAAATATTAAACAGCATGGGGGGGGGGCAGAACTGAACTAAGGGAAACACTACAGTCTAATGACCGAGATATTGAATAGGAATTCCCAGTGACACCTTCTAAGTCTATCCTTCCAAGAGAGACTGGAACCACTGTAAAACAGTGAGCCTCATTCCAGGGAGGTGACGTAAAAGCCATGGTCGATGTCATCAAAAGCCACTGAGAGGTAAAACAGAAACAACAAGCATATACTTCCCCTGCATTGTTCCCTGTCTAGGTCAACTACCAATGCAACCAAATTTGGCTTAGTCCCATAGCAAGGCCTGAAACCAGATTGAAATGGATCTAAATAATTCATTTTATTCAAGGACCCCTGGCCACCACATGCTCTATAACCTTGCCTAAAAAAGAGATATTGGAGACTGGCTTATAGTTTTCCAGTATAGTGGGGTCCAGAGAGGATTTTTTTCCACCACAGCCTTTTTTTAGGAAAGATGGAAAACTCTCTTCTTGTGCTCTTTACGACTCCTCTTACCCAATCCATTGACTTCTTGGGCTACTTTTAACAGCCAGGAAGGGCATGGGTCCAGTGCGCATGTGTTAGTTCTCACCTCTCCAAGGATCCTGTTCACATCCTCAGGTTGAACAAATGAAAATATTGAATAATAAGACAAGCAAGGGCCAAGGTTATATCCACTTGACCTATATCAACTACAGCATCCAAGTCAGAGTGGGTCAGAGTGATTTTATCCATGAAGTGATATGCAAATTTTTCACAGAAGCTGCCCAATAGTTTACATATGGTTCTCATAGAGCAGAATGTAAAAGGCCCCATCCAGCTTCAGGTCTCTATAACACAAGCCTAGTCAGCATGCTCATCCAAGAATAGGTCCTGAATCATTTTTTTTTTTCCATTTACAGACCTGACATTAAGCAAATGATCTCAGAAATAGTTTGACAGTACAATCTACCAGAAGCACTGCTGTGGTGGCTAAAATCAGCTAGTAGAGGGAATTCAAAAAAGGATCAGTGAAAGGGCAAGAACTGGAGGAGCTGAATTACACCAGCACCATCCCATTGATGCTGGCAAAAACATAGCACAAAGATAGCCCAAGGTGAGGGTAGTGTTAGTCATTTTCAACATTGTTAGGCTGAGGGGAGGTGCAGGGGGGATTCAAAACAATTTCAGTGGCTACATGTTATTTAAGCTAGATTTGATCATCACAAAAAGATGCAAAAAAAAAAATGGAGAGCATCTGGTTGACCCCATATACAAAAGAAACATGTCTAAAAATATTATTAAATGATTTACATTTTCAAAAAGTCTGACACACTTCAGCCTGTTAACATTTTAACATCTCCTTCAAGGAACATAAGACATAAAGAACAACGGATGAATGTATGCATGTAAACATCACAAAATATTAAGTTATTAAAATCATTTAAATAATTGAATGTGTACATACAATTGTACACATACATACAATATTGTCAGACTTTTTCCTGAGAAATGCCTCTTAGCAATCTTGACAATTAGGATTGCATTCTTAGGCCCTTTCTGCACGAGGCTGGTGAATCGGTTTGTACCATTTCTTACCGGATTTTCTGGGCTCGAAACAAGGCAGACTTTCCCTCATTTCCTTTTGCACATCTACTGCCTATGTTCCATTCTGATTAGGAGGAGTGCGAGTTCATGAATCCACATTGCCTCTGCCGTGGCCACTCCAGCTACTCCCCTCACCCCTCCCCGTCGGCTGTGATTGGTCCCCTTTTTTTTTGCATGATTTAGTACGTCATTGTGTACGTGTGTACGTGCGTATGTGCGTAAGTCCATACTACCCCCTGGCCCCTCCCCTGACCACCAATTCGCATTAGCATGAATGTACGTGTCTGCACCACTGTGAAAGTACGAATTGGATCGATCTGGAAAATTAGAAAATCGATTTCTTCTGGTTTTCAAATAGCGCACTTTACTACCACATGGGGGCGCATTTAGTTGGAATTATGTGCGGAACGAAGGTAAATAAACCGAACCGAGTCCGCTCCAAGGTGCAGAAGACTCCATGGAAAGACACATTGGCCCGCCTTAATAACCGCGTGCAGAAAGGGCCTTAGTCACAGATGGAAGAAGAGTTATTCAAAACTATTAACCATGTTTCTACTGATTTTCAGTAGATTCTCAGTCACAACAGTTCCCTGAGACTTTAGCCAATGCCTTGAAACCTGGAATCTCTGTAATATGTGCATCTATGTACCTCTTTTTTCAGGCAAAGGTGACATGTGTTTCCAGCTTTAATCCATTAAATATACAAATTGGATCTCTAAAGAACTGTGAACAACATGTGGCCTCCACTAATGTGAACCATGTGTGCTCTCCAAGTTTCTATATTTCCCTCATCCAATTTGTCAGTCACAAAGCTTGAAATTTTATTTCAAATAGTAATGAATTGCCCTAACGGACTTCACTCCTCTGTAAAAAAATGTGCTTTCTTAACATTTAGTTATAATTTTTTAAAAGAAACCCTGCCTGTCAAAATTAAAATTTTTGTTACTTCATTAAAACAAAATCTGATTGCTTCTTGCATGTGATGCAAGATGCACTCCCGCTCCATCTTGTCACCACCCTTAACGCTCGTAAGAGAGAACACAGCAGCAGCACAATGCAAAACATGAACCAGGATTTGAACCATGTGCTATTCCTCCAGCTTTTACTAAGCTACATATGTATTCCTACCACAATAAAAGTTACTGTTAAAATGTAAAGAGAGTGAAGTTACTCCCTCATTAAATTGCAGTGGCAGAGTAACTTAGTTATGCCTTTCTTAGTGCATTAGGGAATTATTTATAAGTAACTAGCTTTCTGTGACTAGTTACCTTCAGAATGACAGCAGCACAAGGCTTTATGGGCTTGAAGACAGTTCACGTATACTGTTTATCATAAGGGAACCTTATTCCCTTCTCTAATAATTAAAATCCTGTAATATAATAAAAAAATATTGTGCAAGAATTGCTCCATCATTAATGAAACAAGAATGCTGGCCCCAGAAACGTAATGTTATAAAAATATTTGACAATCTGGAATTAAAAAGTCTTGGTCTATAGTCCAGTGTATCATAAATTTATATTCATTTAAAATAATTAGATACAATTCCTAAAGCAATAAAAGCAAAAAGCAAATGTACTATAAACTAAAATTATTCATTAATAATAATCCATTGAAATCGTTTATATTCTGGCATAAGCTCTCACATTATCTTCAGCTTGCAAGGCTAGTCTTAATTACTGTATAGATTAATAACTGTCAAGGGTGTCCTACTTTCAATAAAATATGAACATAAATTAGCTTGATATGTTGGAAATAGATGTCCTATACAGACTTTCTGAAGAATGTGTCAGGGTAAATGCAGGGATGGGGTACAGTGGCCTGCTCTGCAATGCCCTCACATGCACCCATCCCTTTACTCCTCAATCTTGTCATTCATCCTGTGAAGACTGAACGGGAGTGTTACTCACATGCAACTGAATGAAAATTGCATGCTTCACACAACTGAGGATGCTGTGATGTCCATTGTGCATTCTTCTTACATACAAATTTCATGCAGACCTTGTTGCTTACTGCAGGGTTGGAGAATGAGGGGTCCAGACTGAGTGTGAATAGGAATGTTGTGTGCAGCTCATCCATTCTTTGGAAGATCTTCATAGGACTCTTGTGAGTTGCTGATGAGTGCTCTTCTAATTTCTTCATAAAATGTATTCTAGCACTGCATTTGCAACACAACTGTATCAATATTACAGTGTTAAAGATTTTGTCCTCGTTGCAATGATGTGTCTACTGTTGATAGACTAACTTGATGTGGTCCCTCAAAATGTTCACAAAGTAGCTAAGTAGCTGAAAAAGAAATTAAGCTACAATTAACATTGAAAGACAGTCTCCTCCAAGAGAAATTACACACAGGTGAGGTATAAATACACCTTACTGTGGTTCTATATCCAAGAGAAGAAGAAGTAGGCTAATGTAAAAAGGTCTCAGGAGCTGGAAAGCAAAGGGCAAGAAACCCAGATATCAGTGGAAATGTCACCAGTGCACTGAGATGCAGAACTCTGAGTGAAGGGTGAATAAGCAGAATCTAGTGACCCTTCAAGATTTAATTTTGTCAACAAGTGCAAAAAGTCAATTTCTTTTTTCATTCTTCAGATGTCACCAGGATAGCGGGATAGATATGAAGGTTCTAGTTTCTTCCAAGTTAACAAGTTTTCTATGTTCATCACATTACTCAAACCATTCAAGAAGCTGAGCAAGTTCCTGTTCATGATAAAATGTGGGCCTGGTACAGATACTCACTACTTCCCACACAATTAAACATGGTAATATTTGTAGTTGCTGGGAGACTTCTCACCACAAAATATTCAGAACATCTGCTGCAGCAACAAAATGGCATGTGTCTGATGGCATAAACCAGGCACACCACATAGGATGCAAACACATAGCACATAGCTGGCCATAAGTGGTATACGACCACAAGGATTCTTTATAAAGTCTTCATATTCACGTGGTTGCCCTCAACCATACAAACTGATCTAGAGAATATATGATTACCTATAGTCAAAGATTCTAAAAATAATGAGATGCTTTAGAATCAGGAGGAATTAGGGTGATTCCAGATGGAGGGATTTTATGTTTTGGACCTAAAATCCAATCCAGCTGTCTGACACCTACAAGCCAAACTAGGACTGTGATGAGTCCAAAAGCTGATCCTTTCTGTTCAAAATAAGCCACCAGGATCAGTAAGTGGAAAAACTGCCCAAATAACATGTTTGCTGCTGCTATTTCTGTTCCTACTTCTCCTTCCTGTTCCATCAGTCCGAATGCTTTCAATTTCCAGCATTCAGAATGTTCTGAGAAAAGAAAGGAAGAAAGGAAGGAAGGGAGGAAGACTCTTTTGTTGCAAAACTTGTTCAAGTTTTGCAGAGCTCAAAACTCACGAAGGTCGTTACATAATCACCTTTCTGTGAACCAAAATCTTTTTTTTTCCCCTGCGTGCTGATGGGCGCTTGTTGTGACTTGGCACAGAAATCTTGTATGAGGGAAACCACACACCCCCCCAAGCCTGAAATCCAGAGGTGTGCTTCTGTCTGTACAGGAATTGGGCAATTTATTGAATGCCCTCTCAAGATGTGTGCTAGGGTATAATGCTTGTCCAAAGTTCTGCATAACATTGCATAATGTGCTACATTAGCTCATATACAGCAGTTCATGGAACATCACTACCACCAGAATTTCTTCTATTAGCACACCTCTAGATTCAGCCCATTGGCACCTGTGAAGCTCCAAGCCATAGGACATTTTTCAAATACTTCTACTATTGCTAGTTTAAGCCTTTACCTAGCATCTTTAGGACTGTATGTAACAGTGCAACTTTCTTAGTTCTGACATCCTAGCAAAATTTCAGGTTACATGTAACCATATTTCAGGAGCCATAGCCCTTTGCTTCCAACTTTGTAGTATATCTTGCAACTCTAAAGAAAGATGTCACCAAATAGACAGCTATAGAAAATGCATGTTTAAATTGTGGGGAAAATACTATCAGATACTTATTTCCAAATCACTCATGCACTTTCATGTGAACAGACTTAGGAACAAATATTGTTAGCATTTTGCTAATAAAAAGGAGCTGCATTTTATGGGTCATGTCATTCACTCAGCTTGGTATAGATCTCTATACTAGCTTTCTCCAACCTGATATCTTTCAGGTATGATGCAATTTATTTCAGTGATTCTGGCTCATTGGTGATGATGGTTGGCTATGATGGAAGTTATAATCCAATGCATCTGGAGAACATCAGATTAGGGAAGGTTATTTTATGCCTTTGATATTTAATTGTTCTAGTACTTCATATAGCATCAAAGATGAATCTGAGATATTTAGCTCCATTTTTTTTCTGTACATTAAACAAGGAGTTAGTCACATAAGGTGTTGCAGAGAATGTTTTCCTTCTGAGTATAATGTTGGCTATCAGAACTTTTACTCTGGGAGAGTAACTTCTCAGAATTTCTCAATGTGCAGTTCTTGTATAAATTGATTCCGAACACCACTACAATGGTTACACTAGCTATTAATTATGGAAGGAAAAATCAAACTTATCTAGAAGGTAACCAATGAGAGGTTTAAAAACATATGGTTTAATGACTTACAGTCTTGCTGGAATTTGCCTCTCTGCACTGGGCCTATGTGGATATAATATGAGCAATTGGAAAATCCAGTGGTACAATCTGTGGCCCTTTCCAGACATGGGGATGGAGCTGCGCGAAAACGGGACTCCCCGGACTTCTTCTCCGTCCGGGCGAGTCCGTCAGGATGAGGAGCGGTGCGAGCTCGTCACTCCACACTGCTCCGGCATCCAAAATGGTGGCTTCTGGTTGGTGGAGGCTCTCCACCAACCGGAGAAGCTCGCCAGTCTAAAGCCCGCCCCCGGCAGATCTGCAGGCACACACTTGTGCGTGCCTGCAAATCTGCTCCAGAGCGCAGGGATGGAGTGGCATGGAGTCATGCGCTCCGTGCTTTGTAAAAACCTCTAAAAAGAGGTTTTTAAAAAGCACGCTGTGCGACCAGTTCCGGTCGCTCCGAACTGGACTGAGGTGCGGAACTACAAAAAGTAGTCCGCCCCAGTCCACTCCACGGTGCAGAAGACCTCTGTCGGAGGTCGCTCTGCACTGTTTTACTAGCCCGGTGCGGAAATGGCCTGTATGCTTAAAAAGGATGCTTCATGCAATTCATACATGCAGTTTATACATACAAAAGCTCTATAGAAAAGGTCAGATAACCATATAGTGATGCAAGGAATGGTAAGACAGGTAGGTATAATTCTCAAGTCCTTAAGCTGATCACAACACAGATATGCAATTCTGAAACTTAGTTTTGGTTCCACATCTACTTTTATTTCTGATTCCAATAAAAGGAATATAGAGACAAAGTCAGAAAGCTACATTAGCAAGATGAAACAGAACAAGACCCTTGATGTTGTTTACTTTCATTTATCAAGTACCAAAGCATTTTCTCACATTACCAAACTTCTTGTTAAGAAGAAAATATTGCAGAAATATGGCAAGTTGGCATAAAGCTCGGTAATGATGGCCAGAAATCTGTGTTTCTGGGAAAACACGGGGCTTGTGAAGCAACACATTTCTAACATGGAAACCCTGATTTGACTGAGATCAGTCATGAACAGGGAGAAATGATCATAGCAAAAAAAGCAACGTTAGCACCACAATTCACAATTTAGGCCATTTCTGCACTACACTGTTATAGTGCTATTATTCTACTTTCAACATCCTCTGGAATCCTGGGCTTTGCAGTTTAGAGAGGGAGATTTAGAATTCTCAGCCAAAGAACAAACCCCAGAATTCTGCAGGATGTTGAAAGTGGAATAATAGCACTATAACAATATGGTGCGGAAAGGCCCTTCGTCTGCAGCAGGAAGAAACAAAAATAGCAGGCACCCTCCTTTTGCATGGTTTATCCATTTAAATTCAAATTTAAATTGATGACACAAGCTACTGGCTTTACCTCTTTGGCTCTGGTTTCATTTGAAATTCCAATAACATCTGCCCATCAAAAGATACTGAAAGCCCAATAGGGCCAAGTCTGGGTGTTATGCAATATACAGACAATATGAAATCATTGCAAGGATGTTTTCTGTAGATTATGGGTTTCAGATTAAGAATGCACAGTGAAAAGAATATGGAAACACACTTTTGATGGAAGAAATTGACTCATCTTTTTTGTGTGTGTTGAGAGAGAGACAGACAGAGAGGTAGGTGTGTACTATCTGTCACTTGGTCCTGATATCCCACATAAGCAGCCCCCTACCAGCCCCATTCCTGGAAAAAAGAAGTTTTTTAAAAAAAAATCTGTCAGAGGACTTGGAAGGGCAGTTATGAAAAAACTAGACAGGACCTTGAAGTGTAAAAGTATATTGTTTAATACTAAAGTAAGGATGGTCCATGCCATTGTACTTCCAATTTCTATGAATGGTTGTGAAAGCCGGACAGTGAAGAAAACTGATAGGAAGAAAATCAGTTCCTTTGAAATATGGTGCTGGAGAAGAGTTCTACAGATAACATGGATGGCTAAAAAGACAAATTAATAAGTCCTAGAGCAAATCAAGCCTGAACTCTCCCTAGAAGCCAAAATGACTAATTGAGACTGTTGTTATACTTTGGCCATATCACAAGCAGACATGCCTCACTAGAAAAGACAGTAATGCTTGGGAAAGCAGAAGGCAGTAGGAAAAGAAGAAGACCACACTGCAGATGGATAGTCTCAATCAAGAAAGTCACAGCTCTTAGGCTACAAGACCTCAGCAGGGCTGTTGGTAATAGGGTGATTTGGAAGTCTCTCCTTCATAGGGTCACCAAAAGTCAAACATTAGTTGATGGCAGTTGGCTACAAACTGTTGTGTACATTTTGGTTTCTCTGTGTTCAATGAAATCCCCCTTTTAGTGAGATCTGGGTGAAAATAGTTCCCTGACTTCAATTTTCCCAAGACATGCTATTGGCCAATGTCACAAGATCCCTGATAGGCATGTGTAGTCAGAACATATTTGAGTTTATTCGTGTGTTCAGAGGCCAGTTCGCCAGCGTACTCCAAGAGCTGTCATATAGTGGAGTTGGCTGAATTTTATATGGATTATAGACATGTTGCCCGGTGCATGTTTGGTCTGTTAGCTGTTCAGATCAGCTTTCATATATTTATATACAAAGAATATTCAGATAATATTATATACGTATTAAAATACCTAGCAAAACAGAAATGCTCAACAGTAAAAGGAAACTATTCCAGCTTTTGTCTTTTGAGCTGAATCAAAATATGTACTAGCCAATATGAGAATTATAGAATAAGGAGACTGGGATATTCTAGGTATAGCATTTGTACTGGATCAATGATGTTTGGTCATTTCCCGGTTGAGAACGTGCAATATTAAAGTTCTAAGTTACGGTCTGGATTCTCCAATGTCCTTGCATTAGCACAAGCATCACTGAGTTAGCAGTTGTATATTTTCTGAGTTAGTGCAAGGGTGAAATATAACAAAGGGTTTATCCCAAAGCTTTTTTCACAGCTTGAGGTTTATCCTATGCAAAATTCACATGTGATTGTTTTGTACTGAAAGCATCATTTTCTTGCAGAAAACAGAATTTTCAAAAATGTATGTTTGTGTGTGTGCATAAAATGCTATCTTCTGCATAAAACAACAATTATTTATTTATTATTGAATTTATATCCCAACTTTCTCCCAAGATGGAATTTTGAATAGTCTTTAAAAACTGCACAGTTTTCAAAGACTTCCTTCAAGTGGGAATACATTGATTAAAACTATATTTGCTTCCTTTAAGAATAAAACTGGTAAAAGATTAGATCTCTACACCTTTGGCCCATCAATAACCAGCCCAATTTCAAAGTTCAATTGAAAGTAGCAGCTTGGGCTTCAGTGACTTAAATGCAAGCAGGTTACATTTTGAAATACGTTTTTAAAAGGTGACCACATTTGCTTTCAAAATGAAACCTGTACGATTAGTAAACAAATTGCATAATATGCATAATAGTCTTCCCAGATTTGTGGGACCAGAATATGGCAAGCTTAGTCTAGGAGTGTTTCCATGTTCCTTTTCATATGAACCAGACTGAAGTAAATTGTATCATTCATATAAAATTCATGTCCTAAGGAGCTGAACTGGGAACACTTACATTTCCTAGTTCAGAAAAGGGTTCAGATTGAAACAGTGTAACAAAGATCAGCAACTATCCTTACTATTCCCTTACCCTTGGCTAATGAAACTCGTTAAAGAATCATTTGTGGGTAGGGAATGTTGTATGGGGATGGATTAAGTTGGCCTTTCAACCTGACATTCTTTTGGATTTAATCATGCCCCTCCCTCATGATTTTGAATTTACTTGTTAGAAATTCAGATTCCTAGGCCAAGATTCCCATCAAACATAAATTCCCCATATTAATTAACAATCGCCATCAATCATGCAGCTACATAAATTTACACTCTGGACTTGACAGTCTAATTTGGGTGGGCTCTTGATAAGTTAATATGATTTACTTCATTCAAAATAGGATAATTCAAGTCCTATTCCACTGTTGGGCCTCCTTCTTAAATCTGATAATCTGGAAAGGCTGTATATATTAACTCAGTCTAAGATTTTTATCTCTGAAAATTACTTTATCCAGAATGTACTTCACAGTTAACTGCCAGATGTTATCAGCACAATACACATTGTAGAATATATAAACTCAATTAATAGGCCTGTATGAGATAAGAACAGATAGAAACTGTTACAATGATAAGTGTTGCTTTTTTTCCCCCATGTAGTGCGAGAGAAGAGGATGTGGTCAAGACTCAACAACATCACATTGTTCAGGTAGCAATTCCAAGGCAATTGACATATTGTCTACTTTCTGTTGCAGATGAATATCCTAGCCTTTGTATCATTTGATCAGCACATTTACATCATTTTCTTTTTAGATTCTTCCCAATATTTCATATTGATTTACATTCTTAAGTACTTCTTCAAAGGGAGCACTTGAATAGGAGTGACTACAGAAGAAAAATCTTCAGCACAGAATATGGATTTTGGAAATTTTTAGGGATACATGCATGTAAAGCTCCTAAACATCTTATCTATGCATATAAAGCCCTTGAAAATCTCATCAGATGAGATAAAGTTCCACAGGTCAAGAAATGTTATCTTTTCCAAATGCCTGGTATATTAGCTAAAACCTACGTCATAAAAATAGCTCCAACACAGGCTTGTCTTGCAAGACTGATGTGAAGTTTGCTCCACATGGAAAGAAAAGTACAATGATGTAAAATAAATGAATGCTATTGAGGTTGCTTTTTTTGCCTAGTTGGTAGAATACCTAGTTCTTGGCAATCACCTGGTGCCTGATTGGACTACCAGCTGACTTGGATTCTAAGGCTGTTTCCATATGATGTGACTATCCTGCAACAGTAGTGGGTTGTTTCGGGTCCAGGAGTCATGCTGCCACATGACATTGTTGCTATCCAACTGCTATCCCATCTCCAAGCATTGCAAAACTACCTTATACTATTTCCAGAAAAAATCCATTAAGAGCCTCCTTTAGTGCTTCAATCCCATCAGCCAGCTCAGTGATGTACTGTAATAGCACTTGATAATGCTTCCTGTTCTCCTGGATCCAGGAGTGGGCTGTGTGTGGGCAGCCCCAGGTTGTCCATCTCTCAGCTATTCTCATGGCATGATAACTTCAAAACCTAAATCAAAATCTAAATCATTGGCATCAACCAAAAAGTTAGTAGGATGTGTAAAATCACCCAATACAGTTTAATTCATTTATTGATATATTGTAACAACACAAGGAGGTGCAACAAAAGCAAAACGGACAGATTTACCTATTCACTAAGCATGGCAATGAAATGTATTCCAGTTTATTTTCAAGCATTTTCATTCAAAATTATTTTCAAACAGAAGGCACATGAATCTGAACAATTTGAATATGACAGACAGCAAAAGTGACAGATTAGCCAATCCATAGCACGGAAGGGATTTGTAAGTAGGGTTTAGGTCTGGGCTGGAACTACTTATTCTTTTTCATCTGCTTCTTGTATTACATTACATTATAAAATATTTCACCTCATTATATTTTCATGTATCTGTATTGCCAGAATAATCTTTATTGAAATGATTTCTTGAGATTAATAAGAACAGAACTGCTTATTCTCAACACTCTTTTTTCTTAAAAAAAAAAAACCTTTCTGATGATCATCAGCAACAATAATTTGCCTACATTGGTTCTTGTGTGGATATGATTGTATGTGTCCCTCCGTGTATATTTTCTAGTATCTGCAGATTATCATTTTAATGTTTACCTCTTAAAAAAAAAGTAGTGCATCTCCATTTGGGGAAAGGCAGAAACAAGTTGGATTTGTCAGTGTTTCCATTATGTCATTTATAACAGCAAAGCACTAGGTATGACTCTGACTAATGCAGCCAGCTTCAAATTAACTTTCCAAAAAATGCTGAGATAAAGAGCATCCATTATGTTGCAGTTCTGAACATTTGTGCTGAATAAGAAAACATATGCATGGGGCTAATATTACAATTGTTGTAATTGGTTTTTCAATAATAAATGGAATTAGAAGTCCTTGTTCTGTAGTATCGCATTTGTAGCATTTTGTATACTCCCATGATGGGCAGAACAAGAGAGACTCCTACTGGTACAGTTTCTATATGGAATAGCACAGTGTTTCATCCCTTCATTTTCTTGTCTGTCATATAGAGATTTACTGTTCACATAGGCTGGTATGACAGCACTATCCACTATCTTCACCCTCAACGCTGTTCATATCCTAAAATGAAGCCATGTCAGATGGGGAATTTTCTCAGTCTAACTTAACAAGATGATCAAGAGATATGAAAAAGAGAAGGAACCGTATGAAAAGGAAAGATGTAGTATATATTATTTGCTGTCAGAAATGAGGAAATAAAGAAATTGAGATAAAAATAATATGCAAAGGACCACAATTTAAACATTCCTTATATAGAAAGTCCTGAAATGTCAGTTTCACTTTCTCTACATTCTTTCGCCCACATTGAGTATTATAAAACCTCAAGTTCTTTCCATCCCATTTATGAATAAGTTAACAAATTTAGATAAATTATTAATAGTATACAGAACAAAATTGTCATCCATTCCTATTGCAGTACGTATGATACTCAACCACTAAAATTCTCTCGTGACTATCATATCATTATCATGACATCTGCAGCTGATAACATATAATTGACATCAACCAAATAATCAATAGGATGTGTAAAATCCCCCAATACAGTTTAATTCATTTATTGATATATTGTAACAACAGCACAAGGAGCAGCAACAATTAAACCACACAGTGGCTTCAACATTATTAGTAACATATCACATATCTTTTCATATGTGCTGTCTTACCATGTTCTCTGATCTATTATTGCTGATTAGAGTGAACATCTTTTGTTTTTTATGTCAAATATCTTTGCTTTGTTCACATGGTAACCATTAAAACCCAGCATCTATATCAATCTTTGAAGACAGACATGTGGAGATACCAGAAATGTTTCCTATAATACAGGGACAGGATTTCTAGATTGGTGATTCTCAACCTTTGGTTCTCCAGAAGTTTTGGACTTCAACTCCTGGAAGACTCAGCCAGTACAGTTGTAGTCCAAAACAAAGTGTCAAACATAGAGTACCACTGATATAGATGCTACAGATGTTGTTGGGCTGCAGTTCCCATCATTCTTGGCTATGCTGGCTAGGGTTGATGGAAAGTGCAGTCTAACAATATCTGAAAGTCTACATGTTCCTCACTACTGTTATAGTATTATTCATCCTACAGCTGTCTAAGTAGAATAGCACTAACAGAATGAAAAGACTTCTAGAACTACAAATGACTCATCTGTTAGTGAATATTCACTGAATACTTGTTTGAATGTTTCTAAGGATGGATCATATTCCCCTTGAGCTCCATTTCTCTTCACTTTGCTAGTGTACTGAAGATTTCACTTCCATCCACACTGGTTTTACAAAATAGTCCCAGCTCCAGCATGTTTCTTCATGATCATAAGAAGAAGGACTTAGAGGCAAATCCAGCTTGTTTAGAATTGTTCTATGTGACTACATATCTGTATATGTATTTATTAGGGACACAATTCTTTATTTTTTATTTTATTTTATTTTTGTTGCTGTTGTTCAAAGGAAGCAATGAATAGTTTTACCAGTTTTTTTTTCACTGTGATAAAGTCTGAATTCTATGCAATTTCCAGTGACAATTCACAGTCTGGAACTTATTTTATCCAAAATTTGCATGTGGTTCTTTTCTACATAAAACAGCCTTTTCTGCACAGAAAATAATATTTCTGCATGGAAGCATTTCTTCACAGAAAATGCTGTTTCCTCCACAAAAGAACCATGTGCAAATTTTGTGTAGAATAAGCCCTGAGATACTTCCCAATCCAGCATTCTAACCATCAGGATTACTTTCTGAGAAGCATGGTTTCATTCATTATTTTAAAATATATTTTCAAATCTTCTTCCTAGGCCTATTATTTATATGTACATATTTATGAATGCTTGTAATTATAATGATCCTGGATATAAGTCATGGAAAGGTGCTGAGATGTGGGTTCATTCATCATCATCAAACAGATCTGTAAAAGATGTTTTGTGGCCACATGGGCTAGCCCTATCTTCACCATGCCCAGAAGCCATGACTGCCACCAGTAACTCACCTCGCAGCTGTCTACTGCGGGATAGCCACATCTACCCACCATTGTTCAGGGCATTTCAGAAGGAGCTCTGTATGTGAACTGATATCTATTCATTTGTGTGTTTGCTTATTAGATTTATATCCCCATTATACTCCACCACCTTGCATTAGTACATACATGCACCCTTAGATCAGTACACTGGTGGGAACTATTCATTCCATTCCGGACATGAGGCTCAGTGGGTGCCACCAAAAGCATCAGCGGCATCTAGACACAAGTCAGTGCTTATTTGTAGGGGTTCCTCTGCAAATAAATGCATGGAAGTCATTGTTTGAGTTCCACCCTTGGAGGTACAAGCATAAGCTGGATCCAGCAGCACGGACCTGGTCTCTCTTTACTACATGCAAGCCTAAAAGCCAAGCACAAAATACTTGATTCAGTGGCCCTTTCCTCATGGACATGACATCCTGGCATGGACATGTGAGAACAGCGGGACCGTGACAATACTTCCACAAGATGTCAGTGTGGTCCCGTCCTTCTCGCATCGTCAGCCGACATGATCGCAGGGTAAATCCTTGATGGATTTTCTCTGTCAATGATCCCCGATCACACGACGCTCCCATACTTACATGTCTTGTGGAAGGCCTGGAAGCACAGTGGATGTGCTTCCTGGCCCAGCTTATCATGGGAAAGAGCCCAGCTGCACTGCAGAAGGAAGAGGCGTGTCCCTCACACTCCCTTCTGCAGGGAGCCAGTCTGATGTGGAGGGGAGCATTCCCATTCCACTCCCTTCCTGCTGAAGGCGCTGCTGGGATCACAACAGCAGGGAGAAGGGAGAAGGTAAAGTGTGGAAAGGGCCAGTAATCCATACAAAGATCTAACCTTTCAGGTTATTATAGGAATGTAATTCTTTACTGTGTTTCTTCATAAAGGAAGGATCAAGTGATTTGAACAATTTCGTTCCTACTTAGAGTAAGTCTTCAAAAACCGTACACTTTTCAAAGCCTATTCACAATTGGGGATTTAATGTGCACCAAATGTACACAGGGTTATTTCACATTGAAAACAACATTTTCTACATAGAAAATAATATTTCTATGAAGGTTTTCTGCAAAGGAAATACCATGTTTTGAACAAAACAATCACATTTGAATTTTTCACAGAGTAAGTCCGAAATGGTGGAGATTCTCTCACTCCACGATATTCTTTTCATCAGGGTTTCTCAACGCAGTCATCCCTCCATATTAGCTATGGTTCAGGTCACGGGACCCCCATGAAAGTGGGAAAACTGTGAACAACTTTAGGACCTCCCAAACCATTTTAACACACGAAAAGTTATGATCGCCATATTCAACCCACCATGGATTCCTTTGAGGCATCAGGGTTCCTTCACAAGGCAGAAGTATGTGTCTGGTGGGGCTTACTGCCACCTCCACTGCTGCCCCACACCATTTTAAATAGAGAATTATAAGCCTCATTCACAGTTTCTCAGTGTCATAAGGCTTATAGTCCCTATTAGAAATAGCATAGGGAGGCAACAAAGGTGACAGCAAATAATCTGCAAATAATCAAATCAGCAAAAGTGAAACCCACAAATGTGGAGGGCTGTCTGTACTTGAAAAACATGTTATTTGATCATTCTGCAAACATCTTTAGATATTCTTTCCATCTCTAGTTAATTATCTTTATTTCTAGTCTTTTTATATACCTGGTGAATTAGTATGCCTCTAGCCTAGTTTAGTTCTGGTTCTTTTCCTAGTAATATTGGCCATAACAAGGAAGACTTTTAATAACATTACAATCTTTATGTTTATTATCTCAAAAGGTTTCCTGAAACAGTGATATCTGATGCATTCAACATTCTTTCACCCTAATTCACATATTAATAGCAAGTCACATTTGATCTCAATAGAACTCCCTTCCAAACCATATTTTAATTCTTCAGAAAACATTAGGGTTTTTTCATGCAATTTTATTAATTTTATTTTGGCCACTGTACTACATCATCAGCATGGGGGAGGGGGGCAAGGAAAGAAATATAGGCATATATTGCTCGATATACTTAGAAGAGTGAATCTAGCCTCATCATTTCAAGTGTCTATTCAACTGGAATGTCTAACAGTGTGACCAAAACAACATTCAGCAACATTAATTTGGATGCAGGATACCCATATCAAAGATGATATTATTATTATTATTATTATTATTATTATTATTATTATTATTATTAGACATAAAACATAAGGCATTCTAATTACTTATCTGCTATAATTTTCCAGTGGCACGTTGCAAAACACATGATTCTCCAAAATATACTAATTTCTTCTGATGGAAAGGGCACATGATCTAGGCTGACACAGACCTACAACAGTCAGAGTACTTATCTTCAGTCAATATGTATTAGCATTCTTCTTAGACAATTGCTTCTTCTACATGTTTTCCATATGATCCACTGCACCTAGCATACAATTTTGTTCATTTATTTAATACACTAGAGTATAGAAAAGTTACTTTGGGGAAGTGTAGTCCAAAATAGTAGTTTAAGCTCTGTAACATTCCTGTATCCTGCTTTTAGCCAAGATTGATTCCCAAAGCATCTCACAATACAGTCTACAAAAGGAATATGTGGTGGATTTTATAGCAGTCTGATCAGGCCCCAGATGAGTGATACATATCTTCTTCCTCATAAATAGAGAAGGAGATACAGAGGGACTCAAGCAGTGGCTGATGGTAAACTTGCCAGTCCACAGAAACACTTCACCTCAACATCTTCAGAATTTTCTGGTCCCTAGCAGGTGGTGACATTGTTCAGTTTCTGAGCTTTTCTCTCAAGAGGGAAGGAACAGGAGGATACAGAGGGACTATGGAGATGGCTAATCAGAAACATTATGTATTTATATAATGTATATCTTGCCTAAGGTGGCTTACAGTATCAACTGTAGATTATGATGTTGTATATAAGAATTCAGTCTGCATTAAGACAATTTGAATTGATCAATGCTTCAGGTAATTCTTTCTGCACTGAATTTTTGGGATAACTCACTACCTTCAATCCCTTGCTGGAAAATGAGGTTTAGCTTTCACCCCCAAAAATCAGCGCAAAGTTTCTTATTTCTCATCATTCTTATCATCTGGTAACACAGAGACAGTTTTCTGTGTCAAACCTGATTGCCCAAACATTCTTTCTGCCACCATTTGGACTGTTTCATGTCTTTGTTCCTTCATCATCTCTTCAACCTTGGTCCCAGGATTTTCTTTTTAACATATCTGAACAGCTACCAGTAAATTTTGCTGGCCATCATTAGAAGTCTAGCATTTCTTCTGCTGACCTTTTGTTCTTCCTGTACTTGAAAATGTTCTTATTAATCACAACCTCTGGTGTAATCTTCTCTTCACTCTCCACCTTTGCTTTTCTTATCATTTTTTACACTTCACTCTGTAATCTTTCTAGCTCTTCTTTGTGCTTGATGTGTTATACCTCTCACATAATAGCCCTTTCTTCCCTGATATGCTTTTGACTATATTAACCTCCTTTTCTTGATGCAATTATTAAGAAATTCTGTATTGGCACTTTGGTCATAATTTTACTTATTTTTTAACCCTTCCTGTCCTCTCTTGCCCTGCTGCTATTACTTTTGTGTGCTTCATTTCCATGGCTTTTTTCCAAAGCTGAAATCTAGGCCTCCTGAATTTCAGAGAGCCAGTTCAGCCAGTTCAGCTCTAAATGGACTCATTACAACCAGCAAATCAAGGAGCTTTCACATAAAACCACAAGAGGACTCTGTTCCTTTGTATGCCTCTGTTCCTTCTGGATAAAATCAAACAGGGTCTTCTGTAAATGTCTTGCAATGAAATCTTCACTAGATTTCCCCAACATAACAGAAAATGAAAAGAATCCATCTCTTTCAGGAGAACATCCATTAGTTTCTCCTGATTTAATTGGCAAAGTGATGCCACTCTAATAATAGTGAAAATGTACAATGAACCTACTTTTTTGGAGATGGACCTTTTGGTTTTCATGGAGAATGTAACTCAAGCTATAACAAGAGATCAGCTTTCTATGAGTCTGTTTCTATCATTTCAGCCTTACTTTAGGATTAAATTTGATACCAGTTTTCAGTTAAATTCCTGTGTCTATTGCCAGGTTTGTTTGTTTGTTTTTTTAAAAAAGTGACTTTGATGAGCCTTTTCATCTTCAGATGTTCTCTAATGTAGCTAAATTCTATGTTTATAAATATTGGAATAACTGTCTCTCTTCAGAACAACCAAAATTAGAAGAGCTAGGAAAAGAACTCTGGTTTCTCCTGTATGTTAAAAAAATATCATATGCTATGGCTGACCTAAAGATGAATGGATCAACCTGTTTTAGATCCATGTTTTCTTCAGTCCTGTTTCTGTACTGATGTAGAAAAAGAAGTTTTAAAAAAGTATAAATACATTTTCTTTTAAATATGCATTTTGAACAGTTTTAGCCCAAAATAACCATTGCATTTCACTTAAGCGCAAAATATGCATTGTTCAAAACATACTTGAAAAAATTTTTGAGATAAGAATTGCATTGAAAAATTGGGGAAGTGCAAAATCTGAAGGTTAATCACATTCCAGTTCTCACATTAGTCTGAAGGTGAATCAGATCAGTTCACACCAGAATTTGCAAAGACTGAATTCCTCAAGAAAACTCCAGTCCAAGAAATATTATATAAAACATTTATGGGAACCTGACTTCTTTCAAGAAGAAATACGTAAAAAATAAAATCTGATATAATGTTCTGATCTTCAAGATTCACACTGACACTGAATGATGTGCCCTGCTAGGTAAAATACAGTGACTGGGATTTTAAAAAGACAGATATGCATGCTGAAGAAAATTGTACTTGAAGCCAGAGCTTTGTTCATTCTCCTTTGTTTCAATGCAGCCATTCCTACTGCCAAAGTGCCAAGCTATTTTAAAGCAAGTAGTGGCTTCTTTCTTCAGTGGTGGGAATGAAACAAAGCTTGGAAGTAATGTACTAAAAGTAATCATATTACCTGTATCATTATATTTTTCTGGCCATGCTAGCTAAAGAATTCTGTAATAAAAAAAAAAACTTTTCCAACCTTTTGCCCTAACTTTCATGTCTATTAGCTCAGGGGTTTGATAGGTCAGGGACAGCCTGTAGCTAGTAGAGGTGTGCTTTGGGGTGGAGGCTGTCTTGGCCCAGCTCCATGTGTGGAAGGCTTATGTTGTCATTGTTCCTGCTGGGGGCGGGAGTCAGAGACAGCTATGAATATCAGCTACAGAATGTCAAGCATAGAAAATCTGTGACTTTATTGCTATTTTCTTACATCAATTTTTTTTATTTTCAGTTCAACATATTGTCTTACAAATAGAGGTACTGACTTGGTTGACTGAGAATACCAGTTATCTGTGTGGTCAGAAAGTGAAAATATGTGACTACTGAGATGGTTTTAGGTGACCGGATTTCCAGAGTTAGAGACCAAATATACAATGCTTTGGTTCTCACATGTGGACATTTTAGTCAAGCTGCAGTTGATCAGAAGGTAACCAATGCCTCCATTCAATTTGCTTTTGCTCCTCACCTCCTTCCTGCTTCATTAGGAAATTGCTATTTGGATTGTGTTAATATTGCCTTCTTGTATTAAGTCTCTGAAGTCTTCCATACCTATCCTTAAAGATGGGAGGAAAATGTTTTGTTTCTCAAAAAGAACTTATTCAAAGCAAGCAGCTTGGCCATTCTGTACCAGTTGATAATACATAATTATAGATTTGCCAGTATGTCTGGCAGCATAGTTTAGGAAGTTTTTTGTAGGCTTTGTAAGGCAGAACTACTTGTTCCTTTGTTGGTTTTGTTCCAAGGGAGGATTATGGAAAGTTAAATCTCTAGAATCACTTACTTGGCATCTCATTCCTTAGAGGCCTCATAAATCGCAGCAGTTAGATATTCTCTGAAATATGTTCATACAGCTTCTCATCTCAGCCACCACTGACATAAAAGGTGCACTTATCTGTTAAGATGTATATTTCTGTCACTGCTTCCTTTTTTGGGATTAGTACATTAATTGTTACTTTATCACATATGTCTCCCACCTTGCTCTCTGATATGAAAACAAAATAGCCTTACGAAAACATTAATCACTTGCTTGCGCTGCACACCCAAAAATTGCTTCCAGCAACGTTAAACAAAAGTTTGGGGGGGGGGAAGAGAAGAGATATGAACAAAAGACAAATATGTCTATTTTCTTGTGGAAATCCGTTTTCAATAGCTCCTGTCATCATTTTAATTAAACTTTTCCTGGCATAACTAGAATTCAAACTTAAAACCAGCTATTCAGGTCAGTTCAGACTATATTGCTGCCCAAGGCAAAATACCAGGTGCTGCTTTCTGCATTCCATGTTGAGAAGCTGACCTGATTAGGCACTCAGTTGACTTTCTAGTTATAGGCAAGCCTTCACACCTAGTGTAAAACGCCAGTTTAAGTTATGGAAAGCAGGGCCTATAGCATATATAACTCTTATCTCCAACATTTTGCTCTGTCCTCTGCTCCTTGGGATCATTTTGCCTCATGGTAGGGCCTCATGGTAGGATCAGCCCTGGTAGCTGTACATATCCATAGGAAGAAAATTAAACTTTCTGGTGTTACTATGGAACTAATACAGACCAATACAATCTGCTCCTGTGGTAGAGTGGCAAATTGCACCACCATCCACCACAGTAAAAAAACATAATACCTATGTCATCAAAGTTATTTTGTCAGGGAAAGCAGAAAATTACACAAGCCCCTTCCCCCACACACACTTCAGCTATAAAAAATATTTTAAAAATTGATAACTGAGAAGTTTCTCTTCCTTCATGACAACCAAAACCCAGTAGAGTAGGTTGAGGCAACACTGTCAAATAAAAGGGCCAGCCATGGAAAGGAACAGGCAGGTATGTCCAAGCAAGAAATGTAGAGAAGAATTAGTACTAATGTTAGAAATCCCTCATCTATTCTGATTCAGATCTCCCCCCAACAAAAAAAAAGCCATCATGGTGTGGTTGTTTGAGCATTGGACTAAGAGTTTTCCACACAATGACGCTGTCTCACATCATCCCATTTCAATCCTAGCAGCACCTTTGGCAAGATGGGAGTGTGTCTCCAACGCACCCCTCTGCAGAATGGAGTATGAGAGACATGCTCTTTCCTTCCTCACTGCAGCTGGCTTCCTTCCCGTGCTGCAGCGGGGAAGAAAGCACATGATTACACTCTCAGCCCTTCTACATGGCTGGCTGCGATGGAAGGCTCACACGATCGGGGGCCATTGATGGAGTTTTTCTGTCGATAATATACCCCATAATTGTACCAGCTGGTGATGCGAGGACAGGACCATGACAACATCGTGTGGAAACATCATCATGGTCCCACTCCTCTCATGTCCCAATGCTGGGAGAATGTCATCCTGTGGAAAGAGCCTAAGACTCTGGAGACCAGGATTCAAATTCCCATTCAGCTCTGTAAACTCACTGAATGACCTTGGGTAACTCTCTCAACCTCAGAGGGAGGCAAAGGTACCTACCTCAAATCAAATCTTCCCAAGACAACCCTGTGATAGATTTGCCTTAAGATCAGAAGTCAGAAACAACTTGAAGGTGCTCAACCACAACAGCAACATAAATACATAGGTTGCTGTTTACCTATCATCATGTTTTATAACAAGTTATGATAACTGCAGAAACAATTCATAAGAATCCTGAAGTTTCTCATGTGTGGGAAATTTAGTACATCAAGTTACAAATAAACACATGTTGAGTATTCTGTGTTATTTTCCCTTGATGAACTTTTGATTGGCACTCTTGAATAATACCCATTCACAACAATAAATAAAAAAAATAAATAGGGAAAAAATTAAAAAGGCGGTGAAAGGGAAGGCAAAACATAACTGCAACTTGAATGATTTATTGTTTGTCCATATTAAGTGCTGAAGCTGAAAAGGTAAAATTAGTCATTCTTCAATATGATTATAATGTTCAGTACAAACACATAAAGCAAAGAGTGAGGCACTAGGAATAAGAAATTTGTCGAGAAAGTATATTGCATATGTAGAGGAATGAAAAGACAGATAGCCTGTCATTTAACCCACTTCAAAAAAACCTCCATCATGAGCTGTAGTCAGTGCAAATTGGAAGCAATTCACATGAAGCCATCAGTTGGAATATATTCTGAAGAGTTTTAATGAAGTGATAATCTTGCATCTTTCCAATGCTGTCCAGAAAAAAAAAACTCAGAAGTTTGTGAAAAAAAGTCTTTTGTGTTTAAAAGTCTAACAGACTGAGTCACATCTATAATACAAGATCTTTATTGCAGTGTGCAGCTTTCCACATAGATTTATTGTATCTTTTGGATCTTATTAAGTATAAAAAAACCTGGAAAACACTAATTGCATTGATTAAAAATAATGTGTTACTTATTACTTTAAGAGCCTCAAGCTAATATTGTTGTGTTACTTGAAACTGATTTGAAATCAGTAATTAATCTTTAACTCAAGCTAAAGGTATTTATAGTAGGATACTGGTGAAAAATGTTCCTTTACTGAAAGATTGGTATCTGATGGTTTAGAGCATTTCAGTTTGATGACCAAACAGTTTTACAGGCACGGGAGATCAAAATATAAACTGACAAAATTATAGAAAAAAATATTTATTACATTCTCTAACTGTTAAATAAAATTCGGTGTCTAGTTAATCCCTTTATTTTGCACAAAAATTGAGGTCAAATCTTTCATCATTAGTCAATCATATGAATACATTTTTCTGGTGTTTGAAACTGGTCCTATCAGTACCTTTAAAAAAAATAATTAGTTGTGTATCTTGTTCTATAATGATCTGTAAGCCTCTCTGAAAAATCTCTTCCCTAAAAATGCCTTAAAACTATATAAGGTAAATAAAATCTATATGTCATTGTGGAGATGAAATACTGTTAGAACCATAAGTACTAGTGGATCCCCAAGCAATATTCTTCATATTCAGTTTAGTGACTGGAACGAATTCTCAGAACCAAAAGAGTCAAAGTGTTGCCTACTCCCATTTTTCCTAATAGGTACCAATAATTTTCTCCTTCAACTGCTTATGCAAGCAGGTATTTAAATTACCTGGAGTCTGAGTTTACGTCTTTGCAAGGGTGGGGAGCCAAGAGGTTTTGGCTAACATGAGATCCCCACCAATGATACTACCTTTCTCTGGTGGTGGGATTGCATGCTCCTCTAAGACAAGAGGTTGTGCTAACTGCTGCAGTATTGCTGATAGGGTCTCCCATGTCAGGTAGGTTTTTGCTGAGGAGTCAGACTAAATGTACCAAAGAGCTACTGTGCAGCGCCAGTAGTTGGGGATGTGGTGACACTGGCAAAGAATCTCTTAGAGGCAACAAGAGTGGCATCAGAGCTAATGCTTCTTAGGATTGCACAAAAGGAAGCACAAAAAGGCCCTTTTGAATGTCTTTTACCAAGAAAACCCTATGATGAGACAAACCAAAAGGAAACAAGAGAGACTGCCAAAAGATGGGATGGTACCGATCTAGCTACTGGTGAAGAGCACAGCATACTTACAAGTAGTGCTGTGGCTAATGATGGAACTCCACCCAGACTGAAAGGACTTTCAGCTGTTGATGTGATCAGAGGTGAAAGGAAAGTCCTTTTCCTAGCCATCTGTGATGTAGCCTTCCTCTTTTCCTACAGCCTTCCACTTTCCCAAGCATTATTGTATTTTCTAGTGAGCCATGTCTTCTCATGATATGGCCCAAGTATGACAGCCTCATGCTCCCTTCCATAGGCTTAGGATCAAATAATGAAGAAAGAAAAAGAATGATAGAATTTTGCATGGCCAACAATTCATCCAGCACAAACACATTCTTCAAGCAACCCAAGAAGAGATTGTGTACATGGACATCACCTGATGCCCAGTATAGAAATGAAGCAGACTATATAATCAGAAGCAGAAGGTGGAAGCTCCATTCTCTCTGCAAAAACAAGACCAGGAGCAGACTGTGGCACAGACCATGAACTACAAATAGAAAAAGTTAGAGTAAAACTAAAGAACACTAAACCAACCGTCATGTTGAAATACAACCAAAAATCCCATAGAATTTATAGATAATGTGAAAAATAGATTTGCAATATTAAGCCTAACTGACTAGGAACCAGAAGAACCCTGGACTGAAACCACTATAATGATTGATTCAGAGAAATAAAAGATGACAACAATAATAACAACAACAACAACAACAGAAGACCAAGAGACCTCTTCTACAAGATCTGAGAAATCAAAGAGCAATTTAAAGCAAAGGGTGTTCTGTGACCAGCAAGGGAACACATTACATGACCAAGTAGAAATAAAAAGATGATGGAAACAAAACACACAGAAGAACTATATAAAGGAAATGAAAGGATGAGACAGTCATTGCAGAAAGAAGCTTATCAAGATGAACTATGAATATTGGAAAGTGAAAGTAAAGGTGCACTCAGAGCACATGGGACAAGTAAATCACCAGGAACAGATGGCATACCAATAGAAAAGCTTCAGTATACAAAGACAGAATTTGCCCTAGTTCTAACTATAAACTGTCAACAAATATGAAAAACAAAATAATGATGCACAGATTAAAAACACTCAATATACGTTCCAGTCCCCAAGAAAGTGGACACCAAGAATTGAAGTAACTACAGGACCACTGCATTAATTTCCCATGCAAGCAATGTCATGCTGAAAATTCTGCAGCAAAGATATCTTCCATGTTTGGAGAGAAACATGTCAGGTGTCCAAGTTCAGGAAAGGAAAAGGCACTAGGGATAATATTGCAAACATATATTGGAAAATGAAGTGCACGCGTGCGAGCACACACACACACACACACACAAAACTCACAAGAAGATCACCTGTGCTTCATAGATTATAGCAAAGCCTTTCTTATTTCCTTTGATATCCGTGATAATGAGGGTTCTTTTTTGAATATGAGAATGTTACATTTACACAGTAGACATTTATGACTATTTTGTATTTAAGAAGTTTGTTAAATAACAATAGTTTATCAAGAATGAAGATATTTAAGATATTTTCAATTGAGCTAATGTATGATCTATTTTTTTATAATTTGATGTGCTCATTTCTTATAAATGCCATTTTCAAGCTTTTCAATTTCTTCTCATATTGCTAATGGAGGGCTAAATGTAACCATTAGACAACAAGCTGGTGCTTCATCAATGGGGGGAATCCATTTAAGTGTAATTTTGTCAATTGTTCATATTGTGGATAAAATGTTGTATATAATATTTGTATATTGAATGTAAGTATATGTTTTGTATACATTATGCTTTGTTTTGTCATATTAACTAAAGTGGTTGTTGTAGTCTGTCTTGTTTCTCCTTCTCTTTATAAAAATATATTTTTTAAAAAAAAGATTATAGCAAAATCTTTGATTGTGTAGATTATGAGAGAATATGGATCTTAAAGAAATGGGTGTGCAACAACATTTGATTGTCCTGATATGTAACCTGCATGCAGGACAAGAAGTTACAGTAGCAGAGAATAAGGAAAAATGGAATGGTTTCCAACTGGAAAGGTTATCAGGCAAGACTGCATTTTATCACCCTACCTGTTTGACAAAGAGGAACGAAGTGTGAAAATTGGAGGAAAGAATATCAACAATTTAAGATATGCAAATGGCACCATACTGCTAGCAGAAAACAGCAACAATTTGGAACAATTACTGAAGAAAGAAAGGCAGAATGTGCAAAGGCAGCTTTACCATTGAACATTAAGAAAAGAAAAATAATCACCACAGATGATTTATATAATCTTAAAGCAGACAATGAAGACATTAAAATAGTTCAAGATTTTCCATACTTTGTCTTAGTTTTTAATCAGAATGGAGACTGCAGTCAAGAATGACTAGGATTTGGAAGGGCAGCTATGAAGGAACTAGCCAACATCTTGAAGTATAAAGATGTATCATTGAATACTAAAGTTAGGATTGTCCATTCCATCATATTCTGATTTCTCTGTACAATTGTAAAAGCTGGACAGTGAAGAAAGCTGATAGGAAGAAATTCAAATGCTCTCAAATGTGGTGCTGGAGAAGAGTTCTATAGATACCTTGGCATGCTAAAAAGACAATTGAATGGGTCCTAGGGCAAATCAAGCCTGGACTCTCCTTAAAAGTCAAGATGACTAAATTAAGGCTGCCATACTTGGGCCATATCATGAGAAGGCATTTCTCACTAGAAAAAACAATAATGCTCGGGAAGGTGGAAGGCAGTAGCGAAACAGGAAGTCCATATCACAGACAGATAGATTCAATCAAGGAAGACATGTCCCTGAATCTGCAAGACATGAACAGGATGGTTGATGATAGGGTGGCTCAGACGTCTCTTATACATAGGGTTGCCGTATGTCAAAGTATACTTGACAGCAGTTAACAACAACATGAAATCGATTTGAATGTTTCTTAAGAGCAACTCCTTTGTTCTTGGAAGGACTCTTGTTCTTTACCTTCTTTCTGTCTTTTTTTTTTTCTGAAAGAAACATGTTCAAGCTCAATTAAGCCTCCAGTGCATCACTTAGCAATTTCATTATATACTTTAATATTAAGACTTGACAAGCACAAATGTCAAATCTCAAAACATTACAATACTGCCTAGAACAATCCACACTAAATGGAAGCTAATTACTTCTTTTTTAAAAAAAAGTAATTCAAGAATACTGCTTATGCATTTCTTATAATTGTTCTGCTCATAAACCTCCTGGCTGTCCAATCTTAGACAATGTATATTCAAGAACACTTGTGACTAAGGGCTGTATATCAGTTTTATCCTGTTAAAGTAGCAGGAGACTCAGGAGCCCGGAGGAGGGCACAGAAATCTTGTAATTGCATATTTAATTAGTGTTCTGGAAAGCTGGTGTTTGACATTATGGAAGCTTTTGAATCCTAACAAATCATCTGCTTTTCTCCTTAAATTTGCTTCAGACTTGACTTGAGCAGAGCAAGCTGTAATTCTGTCCTCCCTTTTCCCATTCTCACTTCAAAAGGACAGCAACCAGCATTATTTCATTCAGAGGGAAAACAAAAATGCCAGGACAACTGAAGTAGTATTGACTTTTGGGTAAACACGAAAACTTCAAAACAGCAAGCTTTGAAGTCTTGCACAATTTATGGTTTGCTGACTAGCTGGCTGGCAGTGCAGGAAGATTACAGAGGGAAAGACAAGAAGGGTTATGTTTGGCTGCTACAAATACATAATTTACAAAAGCTACAGTTTATTCAGCAAGCAGGAGCTGAGTGGAAATATGTGCATAAACCTTTCACTTTATGTCCATGGTAAAACAACAACCTTGACAACAATGTACTGCACTGTTTGGAGACTTTGCTCTATAGCCTGTAGAAAATTTAACCAGCCCAATATGTCTCTTGCAACTGTTGAATTGTCCCTTTTGCAAGGCTGCTTGACACAAAGGTTTGCTTGGAACAGCATGTTGCCTCAGAAACAGAAGCCTCCCTGGAGGTTCTCTCTTTCTCAAGCTAAAACTAAGCTAAAACTAACACTGTTGGCCTTGCAGCTATGCACACATTATTTGTGGATGGATAAATAAATTCCTGTGCCATAAAATGCAATCTACAAAAATAAACCAGAGCATCTTCAAATATTGCAAAGTGATTTTTTTTCAAGAATATATAAGCATGTTTTACAGGTAAAAATTAGAAATAAACATGCTAGTGTTTTCACAAACGTTGCTAGATTAGGTATGGAAATAAAACCTGTTGGGGTCACATTTCTGTGTGCAGGTTTTGCAGCTCCTGAGACTGGCAAGCCACATACCTCTGAGATTCAGGATGAGGAAACTGTGCAAAAAAATATGCAAAAACAATCATGTGTATATTTTAGAAATGTTCCTAATGACAAACATGTGTAGTTGGAAAATGCAAAAACCTGTTTCAGTAAAAGAAGAAATGCATACAAAAATGTATACATTAGAAGAGGTTTATGAAAATGCATATACTCTAGAAAAAAAATATGTCAGACACCCTCATCCCACAAATTTCCATGCACGAAGAGAAGGTATTTTATAAAATCTGAAAAGAAACTCAAATGAAATAAAAAAGCTGGTTATATTCTGAAAAAACTGAGTGAGAATGATTGTGACAGATTTTCCCTCCCTAGGCTTGATCTTCATACTTGATATTTCTATAGTGCTTCCCTCTAACAAAATGTTATGAAAACACTTACCCATAGGTTATGGCAGTATTGCAATTTTGTTTCTCAATAGTGGTAAGGTCTGAGACGAAAAAAATCTTTCACGTGTCTGCAATATCATGCCTATATTTTCCCTAACTGTAGCTTTAACCTCCTAACAAATTATATCTAGCTCTCCAGAAATCCTGGACTACAATTTCCATAATCCTTTCCAAGCGATGATACCAGCAATTTTAAGCATTTGCAAAATAAAAGGTACTTCAACTCTGTCCTAGGAGGAAGAGGTGGGACTGGTATATCTTAGGTGAAATACATCTAAAGCAGTGGTTCTCAAACTGTGGGGCAAGACTCTACAGTGCAATAATAGTTCAAGGTGGGCTAGGAGAGAAAAGTCAGCCTGCAAGTACAGGAAATATGAAGGAGACAAGCCAGCCTCTCTCTCATTCTCTCTCTCTCTCTTTGTCTCTCTGTGTATACCATTGAGGATTGTTTGGCCCTCTGTAAAAGTGTGACACAAAGCGTCTTCCCTGTTATGCCTTCCTCCAACCTCAGACAGCAAAAATCAACTTGTCTTTTGTTATGATTTTCCCACTCAGTTTCTCCAAACATTTCAACATTGGTGTAGCAGGTGAATGCCCCCTAGTGACTGTGAGAACTCAGCATTAAGACGGGGGTACATGTGGCACAAGGGGCCTGTAAGTGGGGGGAGAGAGGTGTAGGATAGGACACAGGGTTGACGTGGAGCAGATGGAATAGCATCAAGTCAGATGTAAAGGGAGTCACAGGGTAAAAAGTTTGAGAACCACTGATATCAGGCAAGGGTGGACAAACTATGGCCATTTCCACACTACACTGTTTTAGTGCTATTATTCCACTTTCAACATCTTTATGGAATCCTGGGGTTTACAGTTTGGGGAGGGGCATTTAGAATTCTCAGCCAGAGAGCTCTTTGGCCTCAGTAAACTACAAACCCCAGAATTCCACGGGATGTTGAAAGTGGAATAATAGCACTATAACCATATAGCGTGGAAATGGCCTTTGACTCTCAAAATGTTATTGGATCTCTGTGGCCATCCACCTCAATCAGTATATGTAGTGGTCAGGAATAACGGGAACTACTGTCCAAGAACATTGAGAGAACCACAACTTCCTACCCTAAATTCACTCAAGCAGCAACCGTAAACAATTTTAATGAGTAACTCCCATTGAATAAAATGACACTAACTTCCAAGTAACTTGCACAGGATTGAACTGGATCATAGCCTCTGTTTGAAAGAGCTCTAATGTGTGAGCACTTATAAAATATTGTGTTGAAATGAATGGAAAACTTGTTATCAAGTTGTAGTCAACAGGTGCACTCCAACTTCTGATTCCCCGTTTTGTCCACTATATGGGTTCTCCCCTTTAACTGCATTTTATACTTTTGCAGAATTTGTCATTCCCCGCAGATACATTTGTCTGTTTTTCAAAGGCATGTTCTTCTGTGAGACACCCTGTTTTCCCTCTCTCTTTATATTTCTTTTTCTGCTTCTTTTGAAAAAAGCTCACCAAAAAGAAAGCCTTGCTAAGCACAGAATTGTGGGACCCTTGGGGTAAGGAAATGAAATAGCATGTATCTAGCTTATCTCAAGCAACTGATAAAAATGAACGAGAGAGAAAGTAAGGGGTAGCCATCAAATTATCTTTCCCACCATTCCTTTCATGAAGATTGTTATCTACAGACTCCATTTTGACAAGTGATGGGGGGAAAAAACATTCTCATTCTATGCCAATTGACATTGCTTAAAATGTGAATGGTAAACTTGATCGGAAAAGCAATTATGGTGAAATCGTATACCTATCTAGTCAGAAGTGAGATCCACAGAACTCAAAAGGACTTATTCCCAAGGACTGCAACCTCAGTTATCATCTTTCCTTATGTTATTTCTTTGCTTTAAGCAGTCTTCTCCCCACTTGACTAACCTCTGATAGGTTAGCCAAGCTGAGTCAAAAGTGTGCTTAAAACAACAAAGTACCAAGAGAGATGGTGAGGCAAGGGGTTGTGTTTCACTACTTTTCCTCTCATACTTTTTTGTTTTGTATACAATGGACCATCACTATCCCACTGCTCTGTAGATATGTTCTTGCAAATACTTTGGTGTTGACATGAGTGTACTGTATCTGTAGTTGATATCAGTTTCATATCATTTTAATTACTGTGATTCCATCCATGAAATTCTGCAGTTTGCAGTTTGGGTGGTACTTAGTATTCTTTGCTAGACAGTTTCAGTCTACTCCTCTGAACTGCAGTACTTCACTCCAAAATTAAACAGCACTGGGCCCTCAGTATCTGCCCTTCCATACCAAAATTTGTGAATGCTCAAGTCCCATTATATTTGATGGTGTATTAAAATGGCATCCTTTATATAAAATGGCAAAATCAAAGTTTGTTCTTTGGATTTTTTTTTAAATTGAATATTTTTAAGCCATGGGTGGTTGAATCCATGGATACAGAATTCCTGGATACACAGGGCTGACTATAATACATTTCTCCATCCTTCTTTTTTCAACATATCCGAGGCTTTGCATTTCAGAGGAGTTGAGTAGAGTTCTCTGCATATTCCAGGGTTCCTTGGGATGGAACTGTGTCTGTTAAAAATGGTATGAAAGTAATTTAACTGTCAAGTCCCACTAGTGAGAAAAGGGATGCCCTAAAATGTTTAAGTAGGTCTCCCTCTTGCCCTCTTGCCCTACAAAGACAGTTTTGCAAGGAAGAATCAAGAATCGTTTTGCCGATTAATCTTGTGTATGGATTCATTGTAATTGGTTTCATTCATTGTGAAATGGAGAATTGCAGCCTTTGCTTCTAACAGGGCAGTGTCTGTAACCTGTGCACTAACAAACTTTGTGCTGTTACAACTCTGTGATAACAGTGTCAGTCCTTACAGTTCAGTATTGTAGGAATCAGTCATAACCACATATATCCAAAAATAAGCAACCCAAAGTTCAGTGAGGCTTTCATCCAGTTAAGTGTGAATGGGGTGTTATTTTATTTGCCATATTCCACCATTCATGAGAACCAGCATGGTGCAGTAGTGGACTGGGACTCCAGGAGACCAAGATCTGAATACTCACTCAGCTATGGAAAACCATGGTGTGACCCTGAGCAAGTTACACTCTCTCAGCCCTAAGAGAGTGGCAAGGTTAAACCTCTTTTTAAGAAATTCTGCCCAAAAAACTCTGGGATAGAGCCACTATACATCACACTCAATTTGAAGGCATGTAACAACAACAACCTTTGTCCCAGAACTGGCAGACTAGGGCCCTTTCCACATGTGGGGGGGCAAACGGGTGAAAACGCCCAAAAACGGAGCTTACCACCAGCCAGGTAAGTCCATCGCGATGCGGAGCAGCGCGAGCTCGCTGCTCCACAGTCCTCCGGCATCCCAAATGGCGGCTTCCAGTTGGTGGAGGCTCTCCACCAACCGGAGAAGCTCGCCAGCTGGAAGCCTGCCCCCAGCAGATCTGCAGGCACACACTTGCGCGCGCCTGCAAATCCGCGTCGGAGCGGGGCAACAGAGCAGCACAGTGCTGCGCGCTCCGTGCTTTTTAAAAACCTCGAAAAAGAGGTTTTTAAAAAACACGCAGCGCGGCTAGTTCCAGCCGCTCCCGAGTGGATTCTGGTGTGGAACTACAAAAAGTAGTCCACGCCAGTCCACTCTACGGTGCAGAAGACCTCCATGAGAGGTCGCTCTGCACCATTACAGAAGCCCGGTGTGGAAATGGCCAAGGTGGGCTACAAGATGAAGATAGAAATAAAAACAGAGATAAAAATAGATTAAAAGGTTTCTAATGTTAAAATACAGTTAAAACAATATTGATTAAGTAGCAATTTAAATGAATTCACTGGAAAAAAACAAAGACCAATCTGTTACAAGTCTTTTCCCCAACAGCAATTCT
This sequence comes from Cyclura pinguis, assembly GCA_030412105.1. Taxonomy (NCBI): domain Eukaryota; kingdom Metazoa; phylum Chordata; class Lepidosauria; order Squamata; family Iguanidae; genus Cyclura; species Cyclura pinguis. Next base: position 160,483,087 of record CM059601.1, on the reverse strand, counting down.
ATTGCAAAAAGTCTGTCTGATTAAAAAGGTCATTGCCTGCAGAAAGACAACAGGGATGGGACAAACCTAGTCTTATTCAGCAGGGAATTCCACAGTCTGAGAACAGACACTGGGAAGGTCATCTCTTATGTCCTCAATAAACAGTCTTTTGATAGTGAGGAAAGAAGGGTCTTTCCTTGAAGATCTCAGAGGCTATATAGGCTCATAGGGATGAATATGGTCCTTCAGATATAAGCTACCTTGGACTCTAGTCATAGCATTGTAATGCACAAATGATTTTATTCATAAATGTGAACAGATTTTTAAGCTCTCATCTGCAAGATCACACAGCATAGCTTTCAAACTGTTGTTTTGTGACTTTTTAGTTGAATCATAATGCCATCTTCAACATCTGTGTGTTCTCCAGCATTTTGCTATGTTTTGCTCTTTGCTGTCACTGTGGCATATTATAATCTTGATTATACGGGCCAGTCTAAAAAGGTTAGTGGATATGGAGGATTATACTTCAGTGCAGGAAAATCGCTTTTCCAATATGTAATGCCAACATCAGTGACTATTGTCAGGCCTCCACTGGTGTTTACTTTTTAACTTCCAGCAGAAAAAGATAAAAGAAACTCTTCCATCCCTCCAGCATTTCTTCTCCTTTGATTTTGGCATGTGAATGTTTATAAATGAAGAAGAAGGAGGAGGAGGAGGGGAAGGTAATAGTCAGACCTATATCTTTTCCTTCTTTATCATCTTAAATGTTCTATATTTTCTTTTCAGCTTTATAGTCTTTACAATTTTTATTGGTAAATGTCTATTGCTGCAGACAGATAATAAAAGGAGCACCCCCAGTTTTGAATTGTTAAAGATACACTTTTCCCTTCAGGCAAGATCACGTGAATATATTATAGATGAACTTAGTGGATTTTTTGTTTGTTTGTTTTGTTTTGTTTTAAGAGAAAATTAGTTCTGTAGTGATGACTAGCTTCCATTTCCAATGCAAACTATAGGGAATACTCAGTTTCCTGTGAGGCACTTGTAGATTTTTGTAAAGATGCTGGTGGGGATATCAACAATCTCATTATTGCTTCAATAAAACAAAAATGTGGCCTTGAGATAAAGTGACTACTTTGTATTCCCAATGAAGAATTTAAATAGTCTCATATATCTATCAGAGTGTCTCATAGATGAGTTCCTGCTGGTAGTTTTCTCTACAAAGATAAAATCTCGCAAGTATGGGATCAATATTTTTGTGTGTAAAGGGAGGTATACGAATAGATAAATAGTAATGCAGAAGGGAAGCATAAAGTACTAGTCAGGAGAGAGATATTTTACAGTTGTGTTTATTTTAGCTTTTCATTGAATACAGTGGTGACTTGCCTAAAGTGTTAGCTGAGGCCTTCAATCTCATTTTCAAACACGAGGCATTTTATTACATAATCTCACAAAACCTATGACGTTGTACCTTTTATCACTTTTGTGTTTGGTTAAACCTCCCAGATGTAAAAAGCTGCCATCTATCAATTTTATGTTTTCCATTTGGTGAGACTGGTGTTAGGAGAGACTGACAGAAAATCACAGTTCATTGTGAATATTTTAACGAGAGTATTAGCTCCAGTTTGGGTGTGCCAGCACTAATGCTAACTTAAGTAACAGAAAAAAAACAAATCCTAACTGGGCTACTTTTCTGTACTTCAGAATGCTTATCTTTGAAATATTGCCTCCCTGGTACTATAGTGACCTCAAAAATGAAAGTCAGACCACATGATACATTTTGCCTATAGTTAGAAAATATGCTCTCTCAAATGATGAAAGAGATCTGTTTGTCCCAGGTTATGTGTTTCCTCAGTTCAGTATCTTTCAATCTTGTGGTCATTGGAAAGTAAACATGGGCTTAATTTGCCTGTCTTATTACTGTAACAGGCAGCTCAGACAAAGAGGAAAAGAAGTCTCAGTGACAGGGCATGTGAATGCCCCTTAAAATGTAGTTTGACTCTGAGATTCATTTAAAAAACAATAGGAAGTCAATATAACAGGGCTTGGAAACATGTGCGACCTGCCAAATGTTTCTGGACTCCAGACACGCATCATCTCCTATATTAGCTAATGGCAGGGAGAGTGCCACACATCTCCAAGCTCTGCAAAATAGAGTGGATGAGCATGAAACCTCTGTCTATATTCCTGCATAGCCCTGCGAGTCAATCACTGTCTTTTAGAATAGCCTAGATTATTGCAATGAGAATAAAATGGGATATATCACCAACCATTATGCATGTAGCTATTGCTTTTTAGACAAGACAGTACTGAAATGTAAGGGCTGTAGCTATTTCTGCCAGAGTCTACAGAAAACAAGCAACTGTTTGGTACTGATTTTGGTCATAAGAGGGATAGTGTGGGAAGATAAGGATTCACAGGCTGGAATGTTCTTGTGGCTTTATACTGGTTTAACTCTTGCTTACATCAGTAGCTGTGCTCTTTACATTTTTGCATAAGGAGGTATTCAAGACTCCAGCAGCAAATTAGTCCTTCTTCACCTACAGTACATTACAACCACAGTTCTGTCTCTATCCCTCCAGAACACGAATTGGAACAGCAGCTGCAACAACCACCCGAATGTCAATGCTGCCTTTTGTTATTCATGTAAAGATGTCAAACGGAATCTTGGCCTCTACCTGCATCTTTCAGGTCTTCAGGAACTATTTTAAAATAGAGACATTGACAGAATGTAGAATCATCATTGTTTTCAAAAGAAAAGGTAAAGAGACGGGAAGATCTGTCAGATAAAACAGAGCTGATTCACAGCAGCAGCAATAACAAGAGCAGCAGCTTTGCTTTGGGGCAAACTCACAACTGCCAGTTTGCATTCACAATGATGATGGCATTGGAAGCATCCCCATTCATTTCAATGGATCTTGCAGAACATCATCTGGTAGATTCTACCAAAATTGTCTAAGCTTGTCAGTCACAAGAATTCAGTCAGGAAAGGTTAGGGATAGAAAAGACATAGGGTTCATGTTTCTATGTGTACACTGTCGATTTGATATCTTCCAGGACTGGCAATGCAGCAAAGTGCATCGTTCATACATTTCCAAAGTTCATAACTTATAGATTCCAAGGCTTATGGGGCACTTTTGGTGAAAATCCAAATGAGAATGCAAAAGATGCAAAACAAATGAAACTGTCAGATTCTTATATGCTAGGCCAAGTATCTTCTCCTGTACTCCATGTGTTACCCTGTATTTTGGGGGTCCCGGGAGGGACACCTGAATAACCTTGCAATTACACAAATTGGGGAAATTAGTCAAGAGCACTGGCTGGCAGAACGAGAGGCAGGGCAATGCAGCAGAATCTTGTAACCCAGTGTTTACGGGGTCAGGCCAAGTCAAGAAGCAGACCGGTTTGAAAATAATGAATGATCTTTATTAAAGACAGGCACACAATGTAAGGAACACACGCAAACAGATAACTAAGGAAAATAAAGGTGTGAGTAAGATAGTGGGATTTTCAGAGGGATAGTTGATTTGGGTGATACGAAACCTGTCCTGAAGCCCAGAAGAAGATGGAGAGCGAGGCTGGATTTCGATGTATCTCAGCACGTGGAGCTGAGGGGAAGCTCGCCAAGCGATGCAGCAGCAAGGCGGTCTGGAACTCGAGAGCGATCCGAGGAAGCGCTCAAAGTCAGGGGTTTTTATAAGGAGAATTGTGACCGCAGGCTAGGTCAGACTTGGGGAGAGCAATAGATTTGGAGCTGGAGACAAAGCCTCCGAGAGGTCAGAATTTGAATGATTGAGTTATAGCCAAATTGTCAATAGGATAGCCGGTATGCAAACGTGGAGTTCTTGAGCATTGTATAGTCAGATCATCAAGCTGCCAGCGCGGGGCAGAGGATCTTTTGAAAGTTGCTTGCATACCTAATGGAGGTACTTGCCTTGAGGTCTCCTAAAGCAGCGAGTCGGCTGTTTCTGGCCTGCCTGTATTGTTTCGGAATATTATGGCGATTATCGGCCAAGCCTGTATGCATGCTTGTCCGGGGGCCTCGCAAGTACATGGAAGGGATATGTGAAGCCGAATTATTGATATTAAAGATATCTTTTTATATCCTCCAAACTCGGGCTAGCCAGGGCAGTAACACATGCACCTCTTGTTTTGATAAATGTAGTCCTGATAGAACTATATTTGAATTCACGGTTGAAAGTTATGAATAAACTGACTTTGCAAGAAAGAACAACCATTTTCCTAGAAATTATCCTGAGCTAATCCTCAAAAGCTTTCTTTTTCTGAGGAGCTGTTTGGAAAATCTAACTCCTGGAAAAATTCTGAGCTTAAATTTTCTGTGCTATTCAGAGATGATATATTTTCTTAAAAAAAAAAAAGTAAACTATTCTATAACATGTTTTCGTAATCTAAGAGTTGTTAATGCATAAACATTGATTTTTACACATTTAAGAAAATACCTATATCTTTTCCCTACTCTGAACAGGTTTGGAGACAGGAAGAAAAATAATCTTTCATCTTTGAGTGTATGTATTTGTAGTCCTCAATAATGATTGCATGATTATTTTTTTAAAAAAAATGTATTGATGAAAACATAGGCCCTTTTGGCACGGCATTTCCAATGCGAAAGGGCCCCTTGAGCGTCGCGCAAATGTGAGGAGCAGTCCACATGATGCACTCACATTTGCATGATGCTCCAGGCCCTGACACGGACCACACATGCATTTTTTTATTTTTGTCTTGAAGCTGAAAATGCTGCGTGGTCGCGCATTGCTCCAGGGCCCTGCACACACTTACCTTGCGTGTGGAGCCTTGGGAGCCCGGCCAGTCATGCTTCCTGTCTCAGTGCAGCCTGGGAAGGTCCCAGGCTGCACTGAGAAAGAAAGAGGTGGAGCTCTTGCACGAACAGGAAGCTCATGCGGAGCTGAAGAAGCAGGGAAGTGAGAGCCTCTCTCTGGAGGCTGCTTGGGTGAGCACCACACCCCAGCACCAAAAATCGGTGAGTTGCGGAAAGGGTCATACTGAAACAAAGACCCTTTCCACTTGATGCCCCCAACCTGCCATGGGGATGGGAGAAGGATGGAGTTGAGATGATACTTATGCACAATGTTGTCCCAGTCCTACCCTTCTCCTGTCTCCAGATTGCACCACAAATCACTGACAAGTTTTCCTCGTCAATGATCGGTGATTGTGCCATCCTCCCATCACTCACCCTGAACTTACCTTGTCTGCAGAGGCCCTGGAAGCACAACGGTTTCACTTCCTGCCCCAGTGCAGCCTGAGACAGTACTTGGCTGCACTGCAGCAGGAAGAGCCATGGCCATCACACTTCCAGATTCCCAGAGCCATCCAGTGCAGACGGGAGCACTCCATCATGCTCCCCTCCTGGGAGAGCCACTGCCACTATTGTCATAACTGTAAGTATTCCCTTCCCTTTCATTTCTTCTCTTTTGTTCTATTACAACCTGGCACTGGAATGGATTTAACTGGCACTGTTTACACAAGACACACAACACTGCAAATGCAAACATTTTTATTGTAAAGTTAGGAAAAACACTTTAAATTATGGTATAGATATTGATTATAACATGCAGGGTTCTTATAAAGATCACTATATGATACTGTCTATGACAGACCGTAGAAATACATAGCAACATCTTCTGCCTTTCTTTCACTGCAAGAATTAAGACTGGGAGCATGATTACCTTATGGAATTCTACATGGGAAACAAATAAGAATTTCAGCTTTTCAAGTTAATACCAGAACATATGTCCTTCAGTAACCATTTGCTGGCTTTCCCTTGTAATGCTTGACTAAAATTTGCACTTCAGAACTAGAGTTTTAGGAGAGCTTTACATTAAAAAAAAAAAAGGCAATGCGTTACATTTATACTCCTCAGGTCCCAAAACATAGTGAGTTACAGTAACTGCTACCAGTTTTCATGGGATTGTTTACATCTCAAATAGGAGTAGAACATTTAAATGCTACAATACATCCTCCCCACGCATCCATCTTGCTGTTGCCTCAACACCTACAACAAAGCATGAAGCAGGAACATAAGAAGCATGTGATACTAAAGCATGTGGTATTCATCCTGTACCATTCATAACTATAGATGGAAATAAAAGGTTACTGTTACAGCGCAAAAGGGGTAAAGCTATCTTTCATTGTTACAAATCCATAATATTAAGCACCATAGCATAAATACAACACCACACTTTGTATTATGTGATTTCACTTCTGAAAGTAATGATGTTGTAGGAGCTCCTACTAGTCCAAAAATACATAAGGAAGAAAAATGGTCTCAGCAGTTCATTTAAAAAAAAAAAAAACCACTTCTCTACTTGAAGGGGAATACATTTAAATCCTTATGGCATTCATCATGAATCTCAGCTCCTGTAATTACTTTTGCTCTGCAAAGTCTTCCCTGGCATTGCAATTAGGTAGGATTTTATTTTTCAAGAAAACACCTTATTTCATCTAAAATTGTGTGAATGCTGTTTTGAAAACTGCTGAATTCCACTGTGATATGGACAGCTTTTCCTGGTTAGTCTTTGAAGCTGCAGTGTCCCTCTGTGTGCCCCGGTGATCGTCTCTCGTCCAACCTGTCTTCAGACAGACCACACATCTTCACTACAGAAGAAATGGCGCATTAACTGAAGAAAGTCAAGGAACGTATCTGCCTTTGCAGATCCTTATTCCTTCCCTGCCATATTTGCCTTTATTCTTTAACGAGCCCATACTATTGTTTTTATTGACCAGTCCAAAATGTGGAAGGGATGCTAGTGTGACCATTTGTCATACTTTGGGAAGGATAGCCCTCTAGTTGATGATGTCACCCAGTTTAACAAGACAGAGTGGAGACTTATGCATCACCAGTTGCCAGCTGGACAGAAGATTAATCAGAAAACAGGTTATTTGGTCAGAGCTTCCCCCACTATGGTGAGATGTACTGCTATTGTTAGATGTATTGATATTTTTGCATATATAACAGCACATGCAAAGCATGTGATTTCATTCTTTTGCAAAGTAGGGCATGTTTTAGTTTAGGCTGCCCAACATGGTACCTGTGGGCATTAATGCTTGCACTTCCCATTTGTTGGAGGAGGAGGAGGAGGAGGAGGAGGAGGAGGAGAGGCAGATGGCTCCTTTATTTCCAAACTTTTCACTGAAACCCATATGACAAATAAAGATTAAGATGGCCATTAAAAAGGGGATAAGAGAAGGGTAATCAGAAGCATCTCAGAGAAATAGATGGAATGGTAAGAAGGAGGGTCATTTTGTTTGCACATTTTGCGTGTTCTGGTTTTGTTATGTTTCTGGTGTACAGGGTGTGCTATCTAAGCTGTTTATTTTTGTATGATATGTGTTTGTCCTGGGTTGTATGTGTGTATTGTGGAGGGAGTAGGTAATATCTGTTGTATATGCTTTATCTAGAATTTGGGGGGCTTCGAGTGGGGTCATGTCAGTATTTATTTGTTTTCCTCTCCCTCTCACCTCACGTTTTCGACCATCACTACTTAGAATTTTGTGAAATGCATATCCTTCTGGGCTTTCTATGTGGTACCTGTTTTGGTATTTGGAATTCACACTCATTCCTGCTTTGTACTCACTTTCTTGGCCAAATTATTGATATCTGTCAGTTTGCTATTATGAAATGGGTGTTGGAGTAGAAAACTGTGGGTTCGAAAACACAGATTGAGAAGAGGGGCTTTGTGTTCTGGAACTCATACCTACATTCTCCATAACAATATGGGGGGGGGGCTTAAAATGGAGGAAATTATTTTGCAATTTTGTACTCATTTAGTGTACTCAGTGAGACTTGTTACAAATAAGTGTTAATGGGAGCAGACTATGGCCCTTTCCGCACGAGGCGAGGGAATTTCTCCGTGCCGTTACTCACCACTTCTTCTGGGGTCTGAAGCAACGCGGACTGTCCCTGAAGCCCTTCTGCAGGGCTCCTCCTTGTTCCAGGGCGAATAGGAGCAGTGCGAGGTCTATAGAGCCACACTGCTCCGGCTTCCAAAATGGCGGCTTCCAGCTTCCAAAATGGCGGTTTCTGGCTTCCAAAATGGTGGCTTCCAGCTTCCAAAATGGCGGCTTCCTGTTGGTTGTGGGTCCTGACCAACCACTGAAGCTCGCCACGCCTAAAGCCCACCCTCTGCAGATGGCAGGCTCGCATTGGTACAAGCCTGCGAATCTGCACAAGAGAGTAGGAACACAATGGCGCATTCCAGGAAAATAAAGACCTGTTTTTTCTGGTCTTTCAAAAACACGCTGGAAGACCACCTGGGGTCCTCTTGGAGCAGACTGACGTGCGGATCTCCTGTAAGTAGTCCACTCCTAGTCCACCTCAAAGTGCAGACAACCTCCGTGCGAGGACACACTGCCCTGTTCTAATTGCCTGGTGCGGAAAGGGCCTATATGTTACTTAACAGTATTCTTTATTTTCACTTTCATGCTACTAAAATCTTGCTTCAAGACATCAGAATGTAATTTAACAACCTTAAATAAGTGTATGTACAGCATAATTATAGCAAATACTATAAATGCCTCTAGTGTATTTGGTGAAAATAACTTTGAATTCAATATTACTCCATGAATTTCTAACATACAGATCTATAGAATAGATCCATAAGCATCTATCTAGACTAATAATTTATTCTGTAACTCTCAAAGGTACATAATAATTTACAAGTGTAATAAAAGAATCAATATTCACACTGGCATACATATTAGCTTTAATTGTTATAAACCTGATGGGAAATCAGCTCATAAACTGATAGCAAGTGAAAACTATCAGTTAAGGCCTGAATGCCGTTGTATATATGGTGTTGTATATATGGCGTTACCCACCTAACCCACCGAAAAACTATGTCCTGAGGGTCCTAATTATTTTCTACCAAACATAGTGAGCCATAGAGATCTACTGGAAGGACACGTAGGCAGTGGAGATATGGAGATAGATCAAAAGAGTAGCCTGTTTTCTGTCACGCATCCTAGGTGAATCTTGCAAATGGCTCACAGGGCATTTGAATGGATTTTCAGCAGTGAATAGGAAACAATAAGTCTCTGGGAACAAATAAACAATGCAAACAGCCTGGAATGTGACACTTTGAGGTATGCATCCCTGGATGAAAAACTCATCTTGCAGGAAACTACAAGGATGCTTGGCTGTATTTTCTTTGAACTACAAAGCTGAAATCTGTAAAAATGCAGCGATCTGGTCCCCAGGACATTTTTTTCCAGCTCTGTTTACCACTATAACTAGCCCCATTTTCTCCGTTTTTTTTTTTTTTTTTTTTTTTGGAGTTCTCCCAGACCCGCAAACCATGATGCTGGTAAGCTCCCCCCAGCCTCAAAAGGTGTGGCTGAGACCGGCTTTTCGCTCGTTTTCTCCCAGCTGAAGACTTCTGGATTGGATTACCCCAAAACCCTTATGTCTCTTTCTCTCTTAATTTTCATCTCTTTCTAAATTTCTATAGTCTTGTATGCTTGTTGGAGTGAGTGCAGCTGAGTGATTGCATGGATGTCAACATCGATGTCAATAAAATACTTAAATTTGAACAGTTAGCCTGATTCTCTGTGATCCAACTCCATAAACACTGGGCCAAAAATCCTTAATTACCCTGCCCTCTTTGCATTGCTAAAGCGGTGTTCATAGCTAATTTTCCCCACAAGTGATAATTTTGACAGGCCTTGGGAATCCCCCTAAGGGACTCCCAGCAAGCAGGGTAACAGAGGCAAAATTTGTGGTAGAGGTTACCAGAGAAACTTGACATCACATCTCCATTATTAGAAAGAAATTGAAAGGAGCTGAAATCAACTTTAGATTCTCCATTCTCAGACTCTAACTACCCTCATTCTAGTTTCTTTGGCAGCACAGACCTGATCAAGGGGGATCATAAAAGATAGAGGTATGATTTTATTTAGTGTCTACTGACTTTGCACAGTAACACCAAAAACTGGTTACTGGTCATCTGGCTGAAGGATTCTGGGATCTATAGTCCAAAAACTCTGAGCACAGAGTTTTCACAAATTCTGTTTAAATTACCAACATTAAATATAAAAGATTACTATTTTTTTTTCAGAAGATACAGATTTGCTCTGTCTGTGAATCTACTTTCCTGCAGAGAAGACAGAGACATGGGAGACTGATGAATGAAGATTTCTTGATAGTTTCATTTTTACATTTGAAAGGAAACTGCTATGGAAAACTAGTACTAGCATCTAGACCAGCCTTAGGCCATTTCCACACGAGGCGAGGGAATCACTCTGTGCTGTTACTTACTGGATCTTCTGGGCACGGACCAATGTGGACTGTCCCTTAAGCCCTTCCATGGGGCTCCTCCGTCTCACCCAGGGTGAATTGGAGCAGTGCGAGGTCTTAGATCCTCACTGCTCCGGCTTCCAAAATGGCGGCTTCCGGTTGTTCGTGGGTCCCGACCAACTGCTGAAGCTCACCACGCCTAAGCCCACCCTCAGCAGATCGCAGGCTCACATTGGTGCGAGCCTGCGAATCTGCACAAGTGAGCGGGAATGCAATGGCGCACTCCAAAAAATTAAAGAACGGTTTTCTACAGTTCCTTAAAAAGTGTGCTGAAGGACCAGTTGGGGGCGTTTTGGAGCAGACTGAGGTGCGGATCTCAGGTAAGTAGTCTGAGCCTAGTCTGCTCCAAGATGCAGACAACCTCCGTGAGAGGACGTACTGGGCCGTTTTAATTCCCTCATGCAGAAATGGCCTTAGACAGAATGATGCAAATGCCTTAGGCAGCAGATGCTGAAGTATGAAGGATGATTAGAGGTAGTGGTGGATGCTGTCCTGGTGCCAACACTGAAATAAGATTCATCTCCCAGTTTGGTCAGCTTTTGTACATGTAATCAGATGGTTAGGTGGAGATGCATGACCCTCATCTTTTGCTTCAAGTGTCAGGCAACAAAATGTTTTGAGCCAGCCCTAGCTACAACATGAGAACAAAATCTGTTCCCCAATCTAAGTCTCTGTTAGCTTTGTGGCACAAAATTGTGGAAGCTATACAATTCATTGTATGGTTGTCAGCCAAGAATAGTATATCTCTATTTTTTATATATAGATGTAGATGGAATGGCTTCAGAGTTTTCTCATAGGGCGTAAGTTGCTTTTGGGGGCTACAGATACAGCTCTAGGATTTATCCAGCCACCACAGCTAGTGCACTTTGTATGCATATCATATTAAGTATACAATTATACACATTAATGGAACAACTATATCCCCAAGAGCTCATACCCCAATATTATGTTCTTTCTCAAAAACATGGCTGCCCTGAAGCATTTTCTACAAACTTTCTTTCAGAGCAACAATCTATGAGTGAATAGGAAAGTACAAAACTGAACCTGCCTCCTAATATATTTGTTCCATTTCTTGATGGTTTTTGCCAAATTCAGTACCTTGGCTTTTCTGAATAACTATAGCCTCTTCCTGATCCTAACTAATTAGGGATCATAGAGTTAGTGAAATAATGGCATGCCAATTTCTGGGCAGTGAGCCACAGGTATATAAAATAGTAATGGTTTGTTGGGACGACCACTGCATTCAGGTTTCTTCATTTTGCTAAATGGAGACTGAAACCATTTTCTTCCTTTCTGACAACTGTGATCCTACCTATATTTAGTGTGATGTTCCAGTCATTGGAATTAACTGCCTAGATCAGTGGTAGGCAACCTGTGGTTCTCCAGAAGTTTCAGACTACAGCACCCATAAACCCTGTACAGTATAACGAATGGCATCACACACACACACACATACACACACACCATGTTGTGGATGTTACATTGATAACTTCCAGCCTAAATAAAATGCTCAAGACTGGATCTAAATTATATGGACTTCCCAGTGTTGTTGGATTGCAGTTGTCATCATCCCTCATGCTAACCATAGCTCTTGGACCTGCTCTCCAACAACATCTGGAAGGCCATGTGATTCTCACTTCTGTGTTATATAAGGCTTCTTACTTTGATAACCGTGCATTAGATTCAAACCTTTAGTAGAACATTAAGTCAGGTTTCTCTTGGTTTCCATGAACCCATGGAAGTCTCCTGGACAATGCCCCCTGTTTTGAGAGGATGCAAATAGATCATATAATGCATTTTTAAATTCCAATTTCTTTTTCTCCTGGCATGTTTATATACCTTCATCATTTTCACTGAATTAATGTGTTGGAGTGGGGAGAGATCTTGCAGCTGCAGGATTGCTGATAGCTGCAGGGTTTTTTCCTACCTTATGCCCCTGCTTTGTCACTGTCTAGAGATCCAGCCACCTTATTTTCACACTAGCTTAAATATAATGCATTGAATTCGCTTACTTTCTTCTTCTAAAAAATAAAAATAAAAATAAAATGCATGCTCTATAAAGCTCAGGGACATTTGCAATAATAAGAAGGAAAGAAACACCAATTGCAAACAATTTTTCATATTCAGCCCACCACCACACACACACACACACACGCATGCACTTTTCAGTTACTAATGTCATAATTTTAGTTGACAAAAAGCTGTGTAGGTTCTGTTCTTTCCTCCACAATATTCCCACCTCTGGCCTGCTTGATGCCTATTTTAATCCTCCTGCTCTCCAGTTAACAGTCCATTACGTTTCAAACACCCATACCGAGGTTACTTAGTTTCTCTCTCCTCAATGGTTGCTCAGTTTTCTACAACCCTTTTTGGTTTAGATATGCTGAAAAGATACACAGTGTTAGGGATCTCAGTGCTTTGAGACACATTTGGAATTTGGAAACTGTATTGTTTGTACTCTGTTTGCTGTCGTGAGGAGTGGAGTATTCCTGTTCACAGGGCAATTGCCATAGGGCTCTTCCAGACAACTGCAAAGAAATGAAGGCTCCCACAACAGACAGCTGAGCTTATTAGTGATGGGTGTCTCCTTGTGTCACTTCCAAATCCAAACTGATTTTAGCCCCAGTAAGAGGCTGCAGATACTTCAGCCAGTCATAATTTAGCTGTCTTGAAACTAGGTAACTTGGACAATGAAGTTCCCTTTGCTGCCTTTCCACTGAACTCCAGCTCTTTAATGGAACTATATTCTGAAAATCTGTAGGGAAAATATCCTACCTCCCAGATAGTAAGGAGGAAGAATGACCCAGGAACACAGTATAAACCTCAAGTATAGAAACATATCATTCCTTAGGATTCTCATTGTTGTTATTGTGATGTATCCTGGATGAATGGATGGATGAATGGATGGATGGATGGATGGATGGATGGATGGATGGATAGAGAGAGAGAAAGAGAGAGAGAGAGACAGACAGACAGACAGACAGACAGACAGACAGACATCTCTGGGTGGGAATCAAATATTGATGTTGATGCCAGGAATTACGATGGAAGGATCTCCGGTTACAAAAACATTGTCTGTTCTTTAAAAAAAAAAGAAAAAGAATTACAACAAATACATCAGGCAACAAATACAGCAGCAACATTGGTTTTGTGTGTTTACCCCCATGGTCATTCTCAAAACATCCATTGCACACAGGACAATCTGATGAGGATAAATGAAAAAGAACTTCCCCAAAAGCCTAAGTTCAAATCAGAGATGGGGGAATGAGTTCCAAAGCACACATCATTCTTATCAATTCATATTTTTCTATGCCAGCATCCCCTGCACAAGAAGGTAAATTAATGAGGTTTAGAGGAAAGAAAGATAGGAAAATGAGTGTGAAGTAGAAGTGGAATCTAAGCCTCAATTGCCCAATAATGTAATTTATTCCACAAAGCAAGCAAAAGCACTTTGTCAAATGTTAAGAAATCTGCTATGATTTGCTGATAAGTTATAGTAGGTGCTGTTTTTTGCTCATAGCAATTGCTAATTTTAACTTGAAATAGGATGCTGCAATTTGAACAGCATAAAAATAGTTTCTCACATTTTGAGATATCTAACACAATATCCTAATGAACTATGGCTACTACAGAGGCGCACATACAAAAAGGCTGGTAGGAGGTCATAGGCAGAGCTTGGAAAGATAATTTTTAGCCGAATTAGTATAATGCATGCTGAAGTCATCCCTCACTGAGCAGTAGAATTCTAAGGCTCTGAGTCTAAGAGCGTCTTCTTAATATTGTTCAAGTGTGGATGGCTTCAGTATGGTTTTCTATTAATCTATTTGCACCCAACACTTCTTTGCTCTTTCACAAGTCCACCAAATATGGTAAAATGCCCTTTCAGCCTATTCCATTTCCAAAAAAAAAAAAAACCTTTTAGACAATTTGTCTGGGATTAAATACCATCTCTTTATCTGATTTGAATCCATTTCTCTTATTTGTTCAATTACTGTTCTCCTTAGGACTTGCAGTGCCTGTCTTGTTTTCCTGGGTTGCATTCTGGCAGTTCTTTGACAGCTGTCAAAAAAAGATGCATTAAGGTGCTGTTGTTTTTTAATTTTTAACTAATTTTAATTATTTTTTAATTTTTATTATTTCTTTTATTTTTAATTATTTTTCTCTCTTTCACAACTAGATATTAGTACTCAGCAGTAAGCAGTCTTTCTACTGTATTATTCCAACTAGCTTCTGTAGAAGGTTAAAGCTAGTTCATTTCTAGGACATGTAGGGTTCACTTCTTGTTGTTGACATGGCAGATTGTGACTTCTGAACTCATCTAGTTGCCATGTTGAGTATAAAATCTAATTTTAAATGTTCAGTTCATCATAGCATTCCTTATATTTAATATGCACTATCTCTTTAAATTTTCTGGTGTTCATGCTGGCCGTTGCTGAATACCAGGCAACATCCTTCATATAGTTTGCTTAAAAGTTAAAATAAAGAAATCAGTCACTCACAATTTAATTGTAGAATGTAATTGGTGAAGTAGATTTTGCTCTGATGCAGGAGAGCTTCAGGAGAGCTCAGTGGTAGAGCTTGGAGTGTGTGGAGGGGGAGGAGGACGGGGCTATGGCACAAGGGACGTGGCCAGGGTGCACAGGGGCATGGCTGCAGTGCATGGAGGCATGGTCAGGGTGCACGGGGGTGTGCCCAGGGCATGCAGGGCTGTGGCTATGGGCCAGGATGCCACAAAAACATTACCACCCAGGGCAAATCGTCCCCCCTGCCCCCACATCCCTACGCGACTGGGAGAGCTTGTGAAATGCACAAAGTTCATTCCTGAAGGCTTTAGAAAATTGAGTAGGCAGAACTTTAAAAGCTTGATAGCTGCTGCAATGTGAAAGGCTTGGTGATGTCCCAGGTCCCCTCCAATATGTCCAGACTTCGTGGAGCAAAAACTTTGTTTCCCTCAGTGCCTGGATTGGGAATCCAGTCCTAAAAAGGGTTCCTTGAGCCCCTTGTCCTCAAGAGATAATTTCAGCCAGTTTTGGCAGTCATAAACTGGCTCCAATCATATCCAGCACATTGCTTCTTGGAGCACTTCTCTAAGGGTCATGGCATTTCGCCATTTTGACTGGAAGTCCTACTTCAGAATAATATTACTGATGATCAAATAACCATTAACATTAACATAAGCCCATATCCAAAAAAAAAAAAAAAAAGATCCAGCCAAAAATAATGACTACAAAATATACATTCAAGTGTAAAGAGAACAGTGAGATCTTCAGCTATTTGATGATGTATAACTTTACAAACTTCAAATATAAGGGTTGGACATTAGCTATTTAGTGAGAACAACGGATAAGATGATACTAATGCTAGGGGACATGACAGCGTGTTGGTGCCAGGGGAAAACAGGCAGGAATCAAAGGAAAAGAAACAAGAAAGAGAAGCTGTTTAGACCCAGCCAAGGAATCTTTAATTTCCTTCCCCCCTTTTAAGAGACCTTGTTGTGATGCTAGAGCTGTAAAATGTAGAGAAAATTAAAGCCCTTTCTGCAGGACAGCAGCATCCTCGCATGGGGATGCAAGAGTACCAGGACCACGATGATGCTTCTGCATGTTGTCATCACAGTCCCACCCTTTTCACATCACCAGCCAGCACCATTGTGGAGTATATCATTGACGGAGAAACTCCATCAATTGCCCCTGATCACACAAGCTTTCCATCACAGCCAGCCATTCAGAAGGTCTAAAAGCACAATCATGCACTTTCTTCCCCACTGCAGCATGGGTAGAAGGCTGGCTGCAGTGCAGAAGGAAGAAGTATATCCCTCTCATTTCTTTTCCTCAAGCAGCTGGTCAAGTGTGGAGGGGAGAGCTGGGGACACACTTCCATCCTGGCAGAGGCACTGCTGTGATGATGTCTGGATGATGACAGAGCAAGTTAAAGTGCAGAAAGGGCCTAAGTTATCTCTGGTGAGCAAGGTATATCTCCTTCCGGGTAAGTATAGAAAAATAAAAAAATTAAAATACATAGATAGTAAACCCTTCTGGTGAGTCAGACTTGAGAATTTAACGGGAAGAAAGCTACAGAAAGAGACAGTGGTGTTCCCACTAAGTCTGATAAGTCTGCTAATGTTGCCCTGGCTTCTCAGTGTGATAAAAGTGTCAGTTACTGCCAGACTGAATTGCTCCTGAATTGTTTCTATCTTCTGATTCTAGTTCTTGGAATGGTTGTTATAATAAAGCTTTTTTGTTCCACAATACAAACAGCTTTCGGTTGTTGTTTTTCTGTTTGTTTGTTTGTTTTTGGCAAAAGAAGTAAAGAGTCAGGGACATGCAGAGCTTGGAAAACTTACCTCCTTTTTTTAGACTGGGGCTCTCAGAATCTCAAGCCAGCAGAGCCAGTGTCATCAACCACATGTTTTCTCAACCCCTTCCCTTCTTTACTAATATATGATGGCAAGTAAAATTGGTGTGATTTGATGAATCTAGAGTCTCTTAAATACGTCTTTATATGAAGTCATTTCCCGCCCATAAGATGATAGGACTTTGACTGAGTCGGGGGAAAGCCCACTCTGAGTACAACATGAAGATTCCTTTTTTGAGAGAAATACGCTTAAGAGAGAGATGACAAGATAGCTAACTACAGGCATGCTTAGAAGACTGATCAGCTAGATCTACTTCAGTCTGGATTCCAGCCTAATAACAGCTGAACTAGTAGATTATTGGCCATTTCCGCACGGGGTGAGGGAATTGCCCCGTGCCGGTACTTACCAGACTTCTTGGCTCCATTCTTGGGTCCAGGCTGGTCCGGAGCAGTGGGTGGCCTCCACTCCGCACTGCTCTGGGGACGAAAATGGCAGCTTCCAGTTGGTCGAGGCTCTCCACCAACCGCTGAAGCTCGCCAGTCTAAAGCCCGCCCCTGGTAAATCGCAGGCTCGCACTGGTGCAAGCCTGTAAATCTGCACCGGAGCGCAGGCATGCTTTTGAAAGACCTGTTTTAAGCGGTCTTTCAAAAGCACGCTGGACGACCACTTCGAGTCATTCTGGAGCAGGCTGAGGTACGGAACTACACTAAGTAGGTCCGACCCAGTCCACTTCCAGGTGCAGACGTCCTCCCTGGAGGACGCTCTGCACCATTTCTTTAAGCCCGTGCAGAAATGGCCATTGTTATCAAGACAGGAACATGACAAACACAATCCTCTTAAAACTCCTTAATCTCTTATTGACCTTTGACATTTGATGTCCACTTAGACTAATTCAGTGGATTGGGCATTAGAGGCCCCGTGCCACTCACTGTGATTATGTTCCTATTTTTATGGTCATCAGGTAGTGAGTATCAGTGAGTAACTATTTCAGAAATTGGTGTTAGATGGTTGTTCCAATGGCAATTGAACTATATGATTTTGCAAATTATTATCATAACTTTAAAAAGTAACATCTATATGAAACCACTGAGAGTGGTCATTATGAGATATGGAGCTAAGAGATATCAGTACACATGACATGCAACAATACGTCCATGTAATATCAGAATCAAGTGAGTTCATGTAGGTCCTTTATTAGTATTTGGACTCAATGATGAATTGAATGAGGCCCAAGAAACTCAAATCTAATCTGAGAAAAACCAGAGGCTCTAACAGTAAGTGTAGGCTAGGTTTATTACTTGATATAGATTAAACACTCTGTAAAAGAGAATCTTTGTATCTTGGATCTACTCTTAAATCCATCTTTGTCCCTGAGAGTCCAAATGACTGATTCAGTTCAGAATACTTTGTACTATTTTTGGATAATAAACAAGGCACACAGTCTTCTAGATAAGAATAGTTCTGTCATAGGAATACCAGCACTAGTGACCTCATAATTCAATTGCAGACACTGTTGGTCTGCCATTAAGACTCATCAAGAAGCTGCATGTGTCAGTTCAGTTGCTGCTGCTGCTGCTGCTGCTGCTGCTGCTGCTGTTGTTGTTTTTAATCATCCTCTTTTAAAATGAAATACCTTTACTGAGGCGTCTGTGGTGACTGTCCCTTTGTTATTAGGTGTAAGATTGTAGCAAAGACTGTGGGAGGTTGAGGTAAATACAAGCCTTCAACAACTTGACACGGGATATTTAAGGTAGCATTTGCTACCCTATCTACCTGCCAAGTCACTAAGGTCTGCTTTGGGAACACTCAGGTAAGAGCTTTTAGCATGTGGCTGCCAGCTGATGTTAGACATACACCAGCATTTCCTCCCTAAAGATGATTTATTTTCAAAAACTCTTTTCATCTTGAAAGACCAGTTGTGATTTGTACTGGTAAAGATTTTCTCTCCAAATCCTACTCCTAATCATAACCCTCAAAAGCTATGTAAGCAGGGCACAAGCTCTGGTAGGTTCTGTCAAGCTGTTAAATCTTCATGTTAGGTTCTGGTGGCATCATGAGGTGCAGATCCTCCATCCAAAGAATGGCCTGGCAGAGTAACAAAGTCTAAACACCAAGTGATGAAATGGCCTCAGCAACTGTAATAACAATGACAGTGTATGCTAGTTGCAGCTTGCAGTGAAACTACCTACTTGGGGAGGGGAAGGTACCTACACTAATGAAGCCGTGAATCTTCAAAATATTCAAGGTAGAGGTACAATTGCCTTTTTCATTTAACAAGTCAATTGTATTTTGGTGGTTGTTCACCACTCTGGGATTTTTGAGAAATAGAGTGTACTTTGTCAACAGAATGAATAAATAGTAAAGTTATGATACTGAGCTTACTGATTTATTCACAGCTTAAGAGAGAACCTTGAAAGTAGGAGATTGGGCCACTTAGCTTTGAGTAAATTCTTGTGCTGTTCTTTGTCATTCAAAGGCACAGAAAGCACTGCAAAAGTAAAATAAATACAACGGAAGGATAAAATGGGGCAAGAAGAAATGAAATAGAATGAAATAGCTAATAAGCACTTGTGCAGGCAGATACAGTTTTGAACAACTGCAGAAAAAAATAAGTGCAGAGTTTTCCACTTAAATTGCTTATTTGTTCATCATGAAGTGTAGGGGATAGGCATTTGGGTAAGAAATCATATCAGGCCTTCAAAACAGTATTCTAAATGTCTGGAACTAATTTATTCTACAGGAAAAAGCCAGCTCATCCAGTTTGAGATGACAGATTTTATTAGCATTATTCACCGAAAGGCCTTGACAAACAACATACATCACTTTAGGTCATAGCAATTACAATGCTTTCTTTTTTTCTTTGTAGTGATTTGAAAGCTCAGTATGAATAAAAGAGAAATGTATTCTGCAACATAGAGACAGAAACCAATATTAAGCCATAATTGAAAAAGATGTATGTTGCTTGGAAACTGCTGAGGATACAGCTTTGCTTCTACTGAAGAGAAAAATAAAAGAGTAATTAAAAGAGGGGAGATTAAAAAACAAACATTTTCCCTTTCTTTGGTGCAACTGATGATCACTTTCCAAAGCAGTGACTTAGAAGAGCAGCTTGGATTTTATATTTATGAAAAGAGGTTCAATAAGCTGTCCAGTCAATGTCAAAAATATACTGAGGATTTCAGATATTGTTGGATAATTCAGAACTATTATGTTATGGGAGCAAGTTTGGGTTGAGGTATAAAGAAATTGTTTTGTTCCTTGAATTGTTTTTAGAGAGTGCTTCTAACTTAGATAGGTGTATAATTCATCTTAGATTTTTAGTGAATGGAGTTGGCTGCTAAGTAGTAAGTTACTTACTACAATTATGCCTGGCAAATTTGGACCAGTTCAGCAGAACTTCTACAGTTCAGCTGCACAGATATTTGAACTATATATCAAGTGCTGAGTTTCCCAGTGAGTGAAAACTAAAGGTGCACAAGAAGCTGTGACTATCCATCCATAATCTCTTATCAAAGACTTTGCTGCATAGAGCTGATGAAATGACCACAGGTTGGACAATGGTGAAAGTTTTTCATAACTAGATATATATTTTAAGGCTTTGTAACAAGACTATTTATGCATAGATGTGTTTACTTTGTAGAATATATCTGTTTTGTTTTGTTTTGTTTCTTGTTTTTTGTTTTTTACAATTATTCAATTATTTGACATTTATCAACCAAAGTAAATATTTCTATGATACCATCAAAATTATTAAGGACATGGGGCACCTTTTTTTTTTTTTGACAAAGATAGGCCAAAGCATTTCAAGATTTTGGTTTGGAGAAAATGCTACCAAGGAGAGATAGATGATCTTGGAAAGTTATTTTTTAATGTTTAATATCGACTGTATCAATGACACCTCACCCAGATCTCTAGGCAATCTCTCCTGGCATTTTCATGCCAAAATGAGAACACAAGCACCTTGCAAGACAAACTCCAGGGGAAATTTCAGCATTACCACCTGGACTTTGTCTGTCTGTAAGAAAAGAAGCGCTGCAAAGCAATAGCTCCAATCCCCATTCCAACCAGATGGCCTATGGGAATACTTTGTTGATACCATCAAAGCAGTTGACAATCTAGGACAATCAAAGGGTTACACAGCATGTCTGTTATCTTCTAGCAAAATATCCTGCTTGGATATTGACCTTTAAATACAATGAATTTGTGCTGAATACAGTTTACTGCAAGATGCCACACAATGTGATGATCTTTAAAATAAATAAATAACAATGCCATCCAGTGCCAAATTTCCTCAAGGAGTTAGCATAAGCTTACAACTCCATTTCCAGATAATTCAGTCATATAATAGATGCCCTTTCACAGTGATGAGATTTTTTTTGAACCAGGATTGAAGCAATATATTTGAGAAGTGCACTTTTACTCAGAGTTCATCCATGTGTCTGGCTAGTAAATGCAACAGCTTTGCAAGGATAATAGAGAGCTGTGTGTTTTGTTTATCTTACTCCTCAGGCTGGTACACATACATTTTGCATAATGGGCTTTTCCCCGCTCTTAATTAGGTCAAATGTATAGAACAAAGTGCCATCAAAGCAATTGGAAACTTTCTCTTGGATATGACACTACACTGCCAGAAGCCACCAGCAGTGAAGACAACTTTTGCTAAGCGAGGATTTTAACAAAATAAAATTTTGCAGCCTTGGATAATCAGCACTTATTCTCCACTGTCTGACAGAATATAAACTGAGCCTGAGGGGAATGGGGAATCACTGGTGCAATTTTTTGCACAAAATGAATGGATATTCTCAGTAGTTAAGAAACAGATTAACACAAAACTATATAAAATTATGTTATTTTATTCAGTGGTGCTGCATGCTCAGAGAAGGATTCAGCCAGCCAAGGCTTCAGAAAACTAACAAGACACCAAAGGCATCATTGGCTTCATAGAACATAACTCCCCAATATTTAGAACAAAGACGGTATAGCCTTACCTCCACTAAAGAAGCCCTTACATCAACTGTTGGAGTCAACCTTCAAACAGTAAAATCTGCTACTGGTGAGGTTCCCCCATTTCTTTTGATCATTACTTGCTGGCTTGATCCACAGGAAATTAAATGTACCTTTATCCTTGATGTGCTCCTCCAACCACAAGAAATCTAAGTGTCATTCTCTCCTTCACCCTCAGTTCCACCTGTACACCGGGTAACAAACTGCAGATCTGCCAGACTTTTTTTTGGTTATTACTACATCACTGAGGAAGAAGGTGTGGCTCTCCAGCTGTCCATGGACTGCCACAACCTTGATGCTCAACACTGTCTATGCTGGCTAGGTCTAGTAGGAATTGCAGTCTAAAAACTGGAGGGTCACACATTCTCCACTCTGTTATAAATAATGGCACATTTACATCATTTTCTAATAGACTGATACACTGCAATTTATATCCCTGGACAGACATTTCCCTCAGTCCTGTGAGCTCTGACTAACCATTCTAGGATCGAAGGAGCAAAATCAGAGAAGAGGAAAGTGAAGCTTGAAGGCCTATTCTTGTGCCTGCACCACTCTGAGCTCTCAGTGGTTCTGCTGAACCCCATGATCTGCCCCAATGCATACAAAATGGCTGAGAAAAAAACCTCAGCAGTCTCTCTTTCATTTCATTTCTTTCATGTTCAGTGGATAGATGCAGAGGACATCCCAGTAGGTCCCTGTCAGAAGTGAAAGATAGTAGTAGCCGTCTTTACATCTGCCACAGCGACCAGCACAAAGACTTGGCTGACAGACCTCTTGAATTTGCCTTGAGGATGGAAACAGTGAAGTTGTCATCAAACCATCTTAAAAGTATTTTTATTCTTCAGCCTCCCTGCCTCTTACATTGCTTTTATGCTAGCACTACTCAGTGGGTCTTGTGTTTGCTGTGACAGTGACGAACTACTACAGGCAGGCAGTCTGCCCTGGATATTTTCTTATGTAAGCAGTTTATTAAAACTATTCGTATACCACCCACCAGTAGCATAAACTTCATTCATGTATCCAATTTTCAAAGAATTTCCCCTTTTTCCTTAAGTGTTAAGCTGTTATTACCTGGAGACATCCATGTTGGCAAAGATGCTGACAACCGTAGAGACTTTGGGATTTCATGTTTGTACAATCTGACAGGTTTAAGTTAGTTTTGAAATGGTGAAAAGACATGGTTTGTAAGTGACATGTACAATAACAGAGACATTATAATCCACAAGCAGAGAAGATTTCAGTGGGTTTGGGATTCTTAGCAAAACAATCCATTCATACCTCCCAAGACTCGTTGTGAATCAAAGTGCCACTTGTCTCAAAAATTAACACATTTGTGAGACACGCAGTACATTTTGGGGAAATAAAAAAATATACTAAATGATCTATACATTTTTAAAAAGCAAATTGACGAAATGGTTGCAGTTGAAGCTTAACCACGATGTCAACGGCAAAAATGTATACAGAAATATGTAAATTAAGCAAACTGAATAAATGTTTGTGTTTCGGGAAAAGCATACAGGGAAAAAAAATTTCCTCATAGGAAGTAAAAATTAAGTGTTGTAGCCTGATTCAAAGGATGGGATGGGAATGCAGGTGGGATATGAAGAAATTTGAAAAAAAACAAGGCTGAACATTTTTCACATCCCCATCCTCACTACAGCCCAGCCTAAGAGGAAGGCAATGAAAGGCATCCTCTGAATCAATCTTGTCAAGAGAACCCTGTGATAGGACCACATTAAATTGGAGTCACCTTGAAAGTACATAGCAACTATTCTAAATCCTCAAGATCCACTTGGAGACATTTCTAGGGCAGGGAGCATCTATAGTCCTTGTTTCTGGTGCCTCCAATATTTGGTGTGTAGCACAAGATCAGTCCCATATCAACCATAGTACCAGACTGTTGTCCTTTCATTTAGTTCCTAAAATGTGAAGGGGACCATCAGTAGTGATGCCTGATGTTATCTGAATAGCCCAGTATCTGGCGAAGGTGGGATATTAATAATTAATTAATTAATTAATTAATTAAAGTAGTTCCAACCTTTCATTTGCACCATTTCATATTTTATTTCTCTTCTTGATCATTATAGAATAAGATAGAACTCTGGGATTTTTTTTAATAGACCATATACCGCAGTATAGGTCACACTGGCATTCTGGACTGCGTTCTAAATGAATATATACTAGTAATCTTTGACAAAAAACATGAAATTTCAGTTGTAAAAGTAACTTGAAAATTCATTGTATTTCCTTTCCAACTAGACAAGGAAATTATTTCTCTGTGATGTCTTCTACCCCAGTTCTTAATTGAATGGTTGAACCAAAACATGACGGCAAATGTTTTGCATCCCAAAGCTCCCCAGTTTAGTCTCCATCGTCTCCAAGCAGAACTGGGAAAGAAAACCATTGCCAACCAATGCAGACCACACTAAACTAGATGGGCTAATGCATAATGCAGTTTCCTATGCTCCTGTGGGGTGAGGGCAGTGGGGTAGGACTAAGTTTAATTGCATGAGATAACTGCAATTTTAAATGGCAGTTTAATTGGAATGTAATTGTGGAAGAGGACTCAGTTTAATTGCATGAGACATCTGGAACCATTTGCAGCTGATGAGGTTAATTCTGAACTCTTAACTATGAACACATCTTATAGGACAATTATGCTTTTCGTTGTACATCTTCTTTTTTAATTGCATGAACAGGCCCACGACATGTTTGAAATGCAACAGTTCTAAAATAAGTACAACTAGATCCTGTATAAGATTACACAAGGAATTAAATATTTGTGCAGTTCAAGCAAAGGAGCTACATGACATCCTGAAGCTGAGAAGGCAGTGTGAGACAGGCTACTGCACATCAAATAGGTGACAAATACAGCAAAACAAAAAAATGTGATTAGTAACATGGAGAAGGGGAGCTAGTCATCACTGTGAGAATGGTGAAGTAACTTTCTTTAAAATGGCATACCTATTTTCTTCCAGTACAGAACTGGAGGGCAAACAAGATGGTGAATATTAACAAAACAATCCATTCTTATAATCTTGACTCTCTTTTATGAAAGAAAGAAAGAAAGAAAGAAAGAAAGAAAGAAAGAAAGAAAGAAAGAAAGAAAGGAAGGAAGGAAGGAAGGAAGGAAGGAAGGAAGGAGGGAGGGAGGGAGGGAGGGAGGGAGGGAGGGAGGAGAAAGAAAGAAAGAAAGAAAGAAAGAAAGAAAGAAAGAAAGAAAGAAAGAAAGAAAGAAAGAAAGAACGAACGAACACGAAGCTCAAGGGCATGTATTTAAACTTGCATTAATCTAAATGCCAATAGATAGCTTGTATTCATTTGTATTAGAGACAGGTTTTCCTCTAGCTGTGTGTTGCATTTAGACAAGCATTAGCAATCTAAATACTGAGCGTAAATGTCATACACCTTGCTAAATAGGACTTTACAATACTTTTTTTTTTTTTTAAAGATCTGGTATGTAGCAGCCTAGAGAAACAAAGCTATTTTGAGACAGGAAAAGCTTACTTCCAGCTATCATTTCCAATGTTTTTTATTTTTAAGGATCCATCATAGCATAAATAGGCTTTGGCAAGGATGTTCTTTCTTGTTTTATATCAAATGTTCAATAACTCACACTGGTATGCCACAGGAGTTTCTGCAGTGGTAAAGTAAATAAAAGAAGTGCACCAGCTGTGTAAATGGGCTCTAAAGTGGCTCACATTAGCACAATCATTCATATGCTCCAGGTTTCCCCAATATGGAATAAACCAATAAGAACAAGAGCAAAGGTTGCTCCAGGGGCTCTGGAACTTTCATGCTTGCCTAAGGGTTCTCCCATCTTATTAGGCTGCAAGGTGCTACAGGAGTTGGGGGCAGGGGAGTCTGGAATAAAAGATTCCAGTTCCAAGGTCCAGCAACTCATGGACACAATGGTGGCCTCCATTTCACTGGGGTGGTGAACCCACTCTGGTTTTCAGTCTGAACTTTTAAGGAGCTATCCAAGGTGCTGAACACAATCCCCAAAATGCAGCAAAAACTGGAGTGGTTTCATCAACCCACTGATATGTAAGTCATCAGCTTCTACTGGTCACAACTGCTTTTGATGCTTTGTACAGATTAGAAGCTTACCAGAGTGTCCTCTTTCATTTCAAAAGTGTCACTTTCATTTCAATATCATCTTTGTCACATAGAAGATTACTCATTTATCAAGAAAGAACTTTTTTTGGCTAAATGTTTGTTCCTGTCTCTTGTTCTACTGCCTTTTGAAATATGAATGCCAAAGACTACTTTTAAAAATAATAATAATAAAAAAACACAATAGACCCTCCTATACTTTAGTACTATCATGGTTCCCTCTCTGGAATCCTGTGATTTGTGGCTGTGTAAGTATAACAGAATTCTCAACCAGAGAATTATAGTTCCTTTCCAAACTATAAATCCCAGAATTTCATAACAAGAAACCATATCAGTTAAAGTGGAATCAAAATGCTATAACTGTATGGTGTGAAAAGGCCCCTGGTGAATAAATTGTGATCATTATTAGAAAAAAAAATGTCAGAACTACAACAGTTCTCACCCTATAAAAACATGTACTTTTTTCTTAGTTTATTACTGGCACATTAAGTTCCAATCACCAAGGCTGTTGACATAGTTCAGACAGCTGAAGCAGTACAATTACAATGAACCAGGAGGATTAGAGTTTAAGAGTTCTCATGGAGCTCCCTGACCCATAGGCAGCATGAATTTAATAGCTCACTTCTTCCTTTGAGAAGTTAAGTGTCCATTTATGTTTTCTTTGCCTCCTCCGGAGAAAATGTTTATTGAAGTGACTCTTCAAGACCAAAGCCTACATAAAAGACTTCTTCAAAAATGAGAATGAAATATTGTGAAGGGGTACAAAGGTAGGGAAATAGCAAGAAATAGTGTCAGACTGTGATGTATACCTTTGTGATGCTGGAACAGTCAGGTGTGAATACGTTACATGAATCACAGCAAGTGTCTTTTCAGTTCTGTTTATACTTTTGTTTGTTTCAAGGAGCTCAGTGTTTGTTTGCCTGTGTGTACACATGGGTAAATTTCAAGAGGGGGAAGAAATAGGATGCCCCTATTGATGGAATCTCACACAGAAGGAGGGACAGTGCTGCACAATGACATGCCAGGTAAGGAAAAGGCAGGATAGATATCTAAAATATGTACTGTGTTTCAGTCCTTTCTCTGACTCTCACGAACTTGGTTACCCTTTTAGCCTTCCCTCTACTCCTCTGGTGCTGCTGCTGAATAGTCTGTTCAGTCCATGATGAAAGATTCATCATCCATGACTTGCTTGTGGATGAATGGGCTGACGTGGTATTGCCTTATGGAGATCTGGATGGATGAACTTGATAGAGTGAACTTGCCCTGGCCTTTTCTGCCTGGGCATTTAGTGAAGCAACAGGCTGCAGGACCAAGGAGAGGAGTTGTTATCATCTTTATGGACTCTCATGAGAAAGCCGACCTGTGCTAGCACTGACTTGGAAGGTTTGTACCTTTTGCTGGGTGAAAGAGATAGAATGGGGATGCTGCTGGCATATCACCCTCCAGTTCTCAGAGGTACTGCTGGGACACCACATGATGATAATTCTGGAATACTCCAACATCAATATCAATATCAAGGCTATTCTGATGGGTCTCTCTCTCTCTCTCTCTCTCTCTGTGTATGTGTATATATATATGTCCGTGTGTGTGTGTGTGTGTGTGTGTGTGTGTAAACCTTTGCATCAAATAGGTTTTTAGTGTAATTTGATTTTCACTTGAGAAAGGTATGATATTAACAAAACAAAATAAATAAATAGGGTCTGCTCAGGACTTCTGCTACTGCCCTGGCTAGCCCAAGCTTGTGGGATATAAAGATAAATCTTGATATCAATAATTCGGCCTCACATACCCATTCCCCTCCATGTGCTTGCGAGGACCCTGGACAAGCACACATACAGGCTCGGCCGATAATTGCTGTAATATTCCGAAACAATACAGGCAGGCCAGAAATAGCCAACTCGCAGCTTTAGGAGACCTCAAGGCAAGTACCTTCATTAAGTATGCATGCAACTTTCAAAAGATCCTCTGCCCCAAGCTGGCAGCTTGACAATCGAACTATACAACACTCAAGTACTCTGCATTTGCATACTGGCTATCCTATTGACAATTTGGCTATAACTCAATCATTCAAATTCTGACCTTTTGGAGGCTTTGTCTCCAGCCCCAAACTCATTGTTTTCCCCAAGTACGAACTAGCCTGCGGTCACAATTCTCCTTATAAAAACCCCTGACTTTGAGCGCTTCCTTGGATCGTTCTTGGTTTCCATCCCACCTTGCTGTCACTTTGTCCAGTGAACCTTCTCCTCAGCCCCACATGCTGAGATCCACGCTCCCCAGCTTCTCCGCTTCCAACCAGGCTTCAGGACAGGTGAAGGATGGCCCAAACCAAAAACTCCTCTAAAAATCCCTCTATCCCACTCCAACCTTTATTTCCTTAGTTATCTGTGTGAGTGTGCTGCATACACTGTTTGATTGTGTTTTAATAAAACCACATTTATTATTTCAACTTCTGTGTGCTCCTTGACTCGGCCTGACCCTGTAAACATAGGGTTCAAGATCTCGCTACATTACCCTGCCTCTCGTATTGCTAGGCAGCGCTCTTGACTAATTTCCCCAACTTATAACATTGAGAGCACATTTAGGTGTCCCTCCCGGGACGCCCAGGTATCAGAGTAACACTTCGTTGTGTCATGAGGACCAGAGGGTTGTCTCAATACACCATTGAACTGGCACATGTGGTAAGACATATCTTGGAATTGTGTGTG
This sequence comes from Cyclura pinguis, assembly GCA_030412105.1. Classification (NCBI taxonomy): domain Eukaryota; kingdom Metazoa; phylum Chordata; class Lepidosauria; order Squamata; family Iguanidae; genus Cyclura; species Cyclura pinguis. The sequence goes on along the minus strand of CM059601.1, from coordinate 160,454,598 downwards.
TGTGTGTGTGTGTGTGTGTGTGTACTGAGTGGAAGTTTGAAGTAGGAGGTTTGGTTTAGCAGTAGCAGACCCTCCCTGCAATGGTGGAGAACTGATTAAGATGGTCTTCCTTGAAAAATTTATGGCACTCACAGTGATATCCCATATAAATATTACGGGAAGGAAGAGGAGAGAAATAACTGTAGAGATGGAGACAAAAGAATCCCTAGTTGTCTGCTGAATGTTGCATGTGCAATGTTTGTCGTCTTGCCAGCAAGGTCACTATCTACACATGCAGCAAGTGTAAACTGGTAGTTCTCTTGAAAGAAAAGATCAGTGCACTACAACTATATGTCGGTCCCCTCAGAACAGAGCATGGGGAAAATAGATCCTACAGAACCTACAGGAAGAAATTTTCAAGGAAAATGAAGAGACCTGTAAGAGTGAAGAAATAGCTTTCATGACAGTCACTGTCAGTACAGTCACTGAATAGAGCATAACAGAAGGGATTCAAAACCATTTTAACTAAGCAATTGCTTCCTAAGGGTAGAAGCAGTGAATACGCTCAAACAGGAACCCAGCAGCAAAGGCTGCTGCATGCTAAGGCAGGAGTCAAGGTAACCACCAACCACAACAAGAAGAAAAATGATAAGCACCTTTATCTTGATGAAATCCAGATAAATGACATCCATAGCATCCCTACCATCTACTAAACTAGTGATCTGATTTTTTTTAAAAAAAGATATAACATTATTTTGGCAGAATTTGTTCTCAAAAAATCCTTGTTGGCTCCTACTGATCACTGCATTGACATCAAGATACTTGCAGACAAACTCCTATATGGTTTGTTCTATTATTTTTCCAGGCATTGAAGTCAGGCTGACTCATCTTTAGATTCTCTTTTCTGCTCTCCCTCTTTTTATAAGAGAGGGACAATGTTTCCCCTTCTCCAGTCCCCTGGTATAGAATCATAGAATCATAGAATCATAGAAATGTAGAGTTGGAAGAGACCACACGGGCCATCCAGTCCAACCCCCTGCCATGCAGGAACACCCTCAAAGCACTCCCGACAGATGGCCATCCAACCTCTGCTTAAAAACCTCCAAAGAAGGAGACTCCACCACACCCCGAGGCAGCATATTCCACTGCCGGACAGCCCTGACTGTCAGGAAGTTCTTCCTGAGGTTCAGGTGGAATCTCCTTTCCTGCAGCTTGAATCCATTGCTCCTTGTCCTGGTCTCTGGAGCGGCAGAAAACAGGCCTCTCCCTCCTCTACATGGCATCCCTTCAAATATTTAAACATAGCTATCATGTCCCCTCTTAACCTTCTCTTCTGCAGACTGAACATACCCAGCTCTCTAAGTCTATCCTCATAGGACTTGGCTTCCTGGCCCTTCACCATTTTGGTCGCCCTCCTCTGGACTTGCTCTAGCCTGACCGTGTCCTTCTTGAATTGGGGTGCCCAGAACTGGACACAGTATTCAAGATGAGGTCTAACCAAAGCAGAGTAGAGTGGTACCAGTACCTCCCTCGATCTAGACACCATACTCCTATTGATGCAGCCGAGAATTGCATTGGTTTTCTTGGCTGCCGCATCACACTGCTGACTCATGTTCAGCTTGTGGTCTATTAAGACTCCTAGATCCCTTTCACACGTACTGCCATCCAGCCACGTGTCCCCCATCCTATATTTCTGCATTCCATTTTTTCTACCTAAGTGTAGGACCTTACACTTCTCTCTGTTGAATTTCATTTTGTTAGCCTTGGCCCAGCCTCTCCAATCTGTCCAGGTCATTTTGAATTTTGATCCTGTCCTCTGGCATATTAGCAACCCCTCCCAATTTGGTGTCGTCTGCAAATTTGATGAGCATGCCCTCTATTCCTTCATCCAAGTCATTGATGAAGATATTGAACAGCACTAGGCCCAGGACAGAACCCTGTGGCACCCCGCTAGTCACTTCTCTCCAGGATGGTACTTTGTCCATTCTCCAAGATTTCTCCAAAATGATGGCAAGCGGTTGAGAGAGTATATCAGCAAGTTCCTTCATTATTCAGGAATGCAATTCATTTGTCCCTGCAGATTTGAGCTTGTTTCAGTTAGCTAGGTGATTCCTGACTAACTTCCTATCAGTCCTGATTTACAATCAAGGCCTCTGCTGCTGTATGAAAGCATATAGTTGTCTTTTTCAGAGAAACTTGAAGCAAAATAGGTATTGAGAAGTTCTGCCTTTTTGTTGTGGTCTGTTAGTATTTTACCATCCTTACTGAAAACAGCCCCACTGCTACTGACTTGCCTTACGTGTATCTGAAATGTATCTGAAAAAAACCTTTTTGTTGTTCCTTGCTTGCACAGCAAGTCTCAGATCGTTCTGAGCTTTAGCTCTCTTTGTACTATTCCTGCAAGCTTGGGCTATGCACCTGTATCCCTTGTTGGTGATTTATCGTCTTCTTTATGCATACTCATTTTTCTTTTCACTTCCTCCTAAGATGTGATCTGCTCAAAGGTTTTCCTAACAGTTTCACTGGTGTCCACATGAAGAAGGACAAAGCAAGGTAAGATTGCCCCATGATGTTTTGATTAGCAAACAAATTAAATGTGGAAAGATGGGAACACTGTCAGATGAATCCATAACTGGTCGCAAAATTGTGCTCAAGGAGCCATAATCAACAGCTATACCTCACACTAGAAGGTCTCAAGTGTATTGCCTCAGTGTTCTGTCATAGGGCCATTACTCTTCAACAAGTCAAGGGACGAAATATTCTCTGTATATTCTCCACTGGTCAGGCCTTATCTGGAATACTGTGTTCATTTCTTGGTGTCTCACTTTAAGAAGGATATAGACATGTTGGAGCAGGTTTAGAGAAGGACAAAAGGATGGTAAGCTGTATGGAGAATAGAACATGTGATGAAAGGTTGAAGAAGCTGGACATGTTCAACTTGTTAAAAAGAAGACTGAAAGGTGACATTTTTGTACTCTTTATTTTTTTCAAGGGCTGTCACAGAAAGGAGGTGGCAGGCCTATTATCTGCTGCCTCAGAGGGACAGCAGAGAATAAAGGCAAGGACCAGGTCTAAGTTACAGGAAAGTAGATTATGATTGAAAATTCGACAGAATTTCTTGACAGTTAGAGTGGTTTGACAGTGGAAACAATTGCCTACAGGTGTAGTGGAGTCTCCATCTCTTCACATCTTTAAAAAGAGGTTGGACAGCTACCTGTTGGGGATGCTTTACCTGGAGGTCCTATATTGAGCAGAGTGTTTAACGAGATGGTCCATGAGGCCCCTTTCAGTTCTTTGATTCTACGATTCTACTCTATGAATCCAAAAGATTCCTGAAAGTTGTGTGGGAATTTTTGCCTCATAAGGTTGGCAATTTGATTGAGGCCTCAATCTTACTATGGGATCGTGAGATGGCAAGGGCCGTTGATACATCATTCCTAAGTGCTCAGTTCAGTGATGTGGAACTTGTATTTCACTTTAGCATACAAAAGATCTATGGTAAATAAAGCAGGTTGGGTGATGGCCAGACTGCAGGTAGTGTAAATCACAGAAAATTGGTGATGCCCTTTCATATTATGCAGCAGATAAGCTAACATCCTATTATGCCTTTACTAGTCAGTCCTCAGTATACCATTCTGCAGAGCTATTCTGAGTGGGAAGAAACTTACTGGGATCAAGTCTATGAAGGCCAGGGCTAGAACACCTGATTACCAACTGTGATGAATTTGTGAGAAGAAAGTCACTCATATTCACTTAGGACTTGATGCCACAGTTATTGTAGAAACTAGAGAGGTGATCCCAATTTTCTGCCAACAAAATACTTGACTCAGTCCATCCCATCACATATAAGCTTGATCCTTACCTGTCTTGGCTGATGAGATCTTGCAGAGGTGTATTAATTGAGTGGGTCCTCTGGGTGCTTAGTGTATCACTATATCAGGGGAAGTTGCATGCTGCCTTCACGGTGGCTGTAGTATGCATTGTCATGAGGAAGACTTCCCTAGACCCGGAGGTAAGTGACAATGACCATCCCACAGCTGATATACTCTTTTTGTGTATACTGCTTGAGTGTGTGGGTGGCTTCATGTATTCTTGGAGAAAACAGAATATCTAGACCCATTTCAGTCTGGTTTCAGGCCAAACTGTGATATTGAGACAGCTTTTGCTGACCTGACTGACAACCTACTCAGGCAGAAAGACTAAGGCCCTTTCTGCAACTCACCTTTTTGCTGGCTGGGGTGTGGGGATTGCGAGAACAGCTTCTTCTGAAAGGCTCTTGTGTCCCGGTTCCTTCAGCTCTGCAGCTGCTGCCTGCTCGTTCTAGAGCCCCTCCTCTTCCTTCCGCAGTGCAGCCTGGGATTTTCCCAGGCTGCGCTGGGGCAGGAAGTGTGAGCACTGTGGCTCCGGAGCTCCGCACACATGGCAAGTGCACGCAGGGCCCAGGAGTGATGCGCGATCGCGCACCATTTTCAGCTTACAGCTGAAAATGAAATAGTGTGTTGTCAGAGCCTGTCAGCCCCTGGAGCGTCGTATGACTGCGAGTGCGTCGTGTAGACTGCTCCTTGCAGTTGTGCGATACTTCAGGGGCCCTTCCACATGGCAAATGCCATGCAAAAAGGACCTAAAAGATTGCTATACTGTTGATCTTTCTGGATCTCTCAGAAGCTTCCGATTCTCGGATAAAGGGTGGCATATAAATATTTAAATAAATAAATAAATAAATTCAATCATGAGGCTGTACCTCTGCATATTCAATAATACGTGGGAGGAAAACTCTAGAGTTCTTCTCTAGGTCAGAGTTTTATTGAAAAGACATACACAATCTGGGATGTCCAAAAAATGTTTTAAGATTGATGATCCCCACACTAGCATTTGCAAGAGAGTATGGAACCAAGGGCAAGCTCATGACCTTGCCACAATGATGTGGAGGCAGCAATTGTATAACCTTGCCTTTTTGTTGGGCCTACCAAAGCACTCTCACCAAATATGTGTGTACCTATATGGTTACATCATTCTTTTCCCCAACTATATGCATATTTGTGGTGCTCTTTCATGGCCTTTTATAGGCAAAAAATGTTTTATAAAACATCACAGATATGAGTGCAGTGGAGACAACTGGGCCTTATTTTATGCACACCCCTAGATTTAATGTTGCCAAAAAAGCAGATTTCTAAATGGAACCTCCCTAACTTTTGTTCACTTGAAATATAAGTTATCATATCTGAAAAATGAAATCATATATGTAGCCAATCAACAATCTTTGAGAACAGTGTTAAGTGTGTGTGCGCGCACACACGCATGCACACGCGCACACGCACATGCACCCATTTGTGAATTTCATGTACAGACATGGAATTGAGACTTCAACCAATTGGGGACACTATTCCCTCACTGTCCTTCTTCTTGGGATACAGACACGATTATGCAATTGTGCCTATCTTGAACCCTATGCTGGTCAGAAATCCATTTTTACATAACTGTACTAAGCATTTATTCAAAACACTGTAACCCACTTACTTTCAGCTGAACTACTTTAATCCTTGCCATATCAAAAGAAATGTCAACAATAGCTTAAAGAAGTTTTGACATGTCATGTGATACTCTGGCATACAGGAGCTAAAATGATTGCCCACAGTGTTTCAAAAGTATTTGTTTGGTTTTATCAGTGTTAAAACTGTTCACAAACAAGCTCCCATCTTTCTGTCTGTCGATTCTTCATAAGTCAACTCACAAGTAAAGATACCAGTTGTTTGGTTTTGTGCTGGAGTTGTGGGAAGTAACTAACTAATGAGCTGCACCTGAGAATACAAGCCTAATTAAGACAATGTGTACCATGAAGCAAAAGTTCTTGTATTTATTGTCCTCTTAGTCCCACTTTTATTACCTAAATATAAACCTTTTTTTTCCCCTTTCAGGCTGTGTTTGTACCAGCACACCACTGTTTCAGTTTTTAATGTTTTGCTTCATGATGGATTGTTCTTTGTTTTCCCCAAGCAGCATATTCTGTTAGACCTGTGCTTGAGCTTTGTTTGCAATATATACAGGCAAGAAGAATGCTCTATGCTTCAGATCATGGCTAGAAGCCAGAAATGTATTTTGTTGCACAAATTAACTCTCTCGTGGGTGGGCCAGCTACATAATAACATTGACACCATCTAGAGGCAATCTAGGAAGGCAATCTGATAAAGTAATGTATTGGCTAAGAAAATGTGTATGTCAGCCAAGGAGACAATGCTTCAAATATTATTTCTGTCACTGACACTCTAGGGCAGGGCCAGGAAAGTGACACCTTGGTCAAGGGCTGAAATTCTGCATATTTACCATAAATAAAACCACCCAGAACTCTATGAGACTGAATAAATAGGGCTGCAGTGTGTATGTTCTAGGAGAATTCACTAGCTGCATTCAGGCACGGTAAATTAAAGTAAGTAAATAAATTATAGTTTTAGTGTTACTTCATAATGCCACTTTCAAACTGTGGATTGTTTTAAGTGAACCATAGTTAAAATTAATCATAGTTTATCCAGGTTCTTCTTGCAATGAGCTATAAATAGAAGCATGGGGAGGCATTGACAGTATTGCCACAGAAGCAATGAGTCCACCTTTGATTTTGCCACCATTTTCCCTGCAGCTGTTTTGAGTTTAATGTAATCTATGTTGACATTCACAGCCCAAGATGGCTCTGTCTGTTCCTGTGTTGAGTTAACTGTGTTCTTGTTTACTGTGCTGCCCTCTCTGACAGCAGAAACCTAGCAGTTCCCAGCACACAAAACAGATAAGGGTTTTCCCTGAGAGTCTCTTCAGCCATCGCATCCCATAACAAAGGTAGTGTTTACACTAACAAAGTTCCCTGTCCCTCGTTCATCCCATGGTGTGAAGAATTGTTGACAAGCTACTATTTAAGAGCAGCCTGAAAACAGGCAGTGTGTATTTTCTCTTTATGTATTCTCTTTGCTACTGATGTCTTTGTCCAGACATGGATTTTACTTAAACCTGCTGAACATGTACTCACGCTTCCTTCAATAAACTGAGTAGTTTTTAGCCAACCCGGCCGGCATCATTCACTGGCAGCTTTATGGGACTGAACAAATATTTCGTCTTGCTTTTAAGGACAGTTAAACTGTGGGTCATGCTAGCGATCTACAGCATGCCCCCTGCATTTTCCAACAATCTATCCAGGAGCTGAAATAGGGTGCAGCCCTGGAAGAGCTCCCATTCAGCTCAAGCAGACTGGTAGTATAATCAAGGATGAATTCACAATGCCTGTGGCAATGACAAAGTAATTTTTTTTATATATTTATTTTTATTTTGCAATTGTGCCACAGAAGGAGAGGAAACCTAACAGCCCAGGGCTTGTTCATATAATAAAGTTCAGCATTAGAGCCAAATGCAGCCATTACTTCTGAGTCTTAGGCCATTTCCTCACTTGACTGTTATAGCGCTATTATTCCACTTGCAACATCCTATGGAATCCTGGGGTTTGCAGTTTCAGAGGGGGCCTTAGTCCACGATGTAATTGCAATACAGAAATATAAATACTGAAAGAAATGATTTCTGTCTGATAGAACTATACTCTGTCATTGATCTTAAAGTGGTCATTTGATCTTAAAGTGGTCATTTCTTGGACAAAAGAACTTTGAACAGCAATTCTAGCTTGAAACCACTGAAGCACATATTAACTGCCAATGCTATCCAACCATACAGGGTTAAATTCCACCCATTCACAAAGGAAGAAAAAGGGATAAAAATTAGAAAAAGAAAAAAAAATATGAAGTTTGGAAAAATGTTTAAAAAAAATAATAATAATAAGTAAAACAGTAGAAAATATGCCTGTGTCAGTGAATACCACTGAAATCCCTGAAAAAGTGTCTGTCAAATGATACATGAAAAGAATTTCAAAATTTCTGGCAATTTTCTAGTCTAAGAATCATTTGGACAGTTACAGCACAATCCTATGTATGTCTCCATAGAAGTCAGCCCTTCTGTGTTCAACTATTACTCCTATCTAAATACCCTAAAGATACCTGTTCCCATCTCATCTTGGAAGTTAAGCAGGGTTAGCTCTGGTTAGTATTTGGATGGGAGTCCACCAATGAATACGAAGAACTGTACTGTATATTTCAGAGAAAGGAACTGGCAAAACCACCTCTGAGTATTCCTTCCCTAAGAAAACCCTGTAAAATTCATCCTGTGAAATCACCATAAGTCTATAGGTAACTTGAAATACACAAGCGTTTACAGGATTTTAATACAAGTGATACAGAAAATACAAGTGTTTACAGGATTTTAACCTTAGTTGGTAAAGTAATTTGTTTTCCTGTTCACAAATCCTTGGTAATAAAGTTTGAACCAAGAGCATAATTAGACCAACAGCTAGAATTTTATAAGCAGAATTTTCCATGGAATAATAACAAGAGCAGAGCAGAATTCGAGACTGGACTGAATTGTAGAAAATGGTCAACTCTTTCCTCTGCCTTATTTCCCTGATTAAAACTTGCAAGTTGTTGTTTATCCATAACTTACACTAGAGGTATAAATTATAATAAATCAAACAAAAATGAACCCTCTTTATTAATTTATTCCTTTATTCCCATTTTACAGATAGGAAACTGAATCAGAAGACAAAGTTTTGGGCAAAGCCTTATGGGAAGCGAATTGTCATCATGGACTCCAGCTCTCTGTGATCCACACTATATTGTCCATACAGCCTGGTAAATATGGCTTAGTTTCATCCTCTCTGGACTATTGTAACATGCTCTGCATGGGGATATCTTTGAAAAATGTTTAAAAACTTCACCTGGTCAAGTGAGCTGGAGGAAGCATATGATTTTCTTAATGCAGCAGCTCCATTGGCTACCAGTCCACTTCCAGGTGCAATTCAAAGTACTGGTTATGGCTGTGATAATGGGCTGTCCCATTATCTGGGCAACACAGCTGAGAGGTATAAGCCCTTTCTGCAGTAGCCTCCCATCCTGGCATGGGTATGGGAGAGAAGAAGGACCGTGATAACACATCTGCTTGATGTTGTCATGGTCCCACTCCTCTCCCATCCCCAGGTGGTGCAATCACAGACTAAATCATTCAGAGTTTTTTCCCATCAACGACCTGCACTCACACAACCATCCCACACTTAACTGTCCTGCAGAAGGCCAGAAGCACAATGCTTCCTGCCCCAGTGCAGCCTGGGAAAATACCCAGCTGTGCTGCGGAAGGAAGCAGCATGTCCATCATGCTCTCTTCCACAGGGAGCCAGTCCCCACGCCCAGGGAAGCGGTCCTGTCACACTCTCTTCCCAGCAGAGCCGCTGCTGGGATCACCATCGGAGGACCACACAAGGTAAGGTGCGGAAAGGGCCATAGTCTTTTCTCCAGGTAAACAAACACTTAGTGATGCCAGAATTTAAGTTACATTTATTAGGGGTCAGCATTAAGTAGTAACAACAGAGATCACAAGAGACAATTGCCCAATAAGGATGACCAATTTGGGGACAAATGTGGAAGCTTTGAGATGCTTCTGATATTAGAGGTTATAAAACATAGTGCCATGAGGCTTAAGGGGAAAAAAAAGACTGAAATTGATTGAGAGACTTCAGGACAAATGGAGAAGTAAGGGAAGTGCTGCCTGCCTCACTATCCCTAGGGAAGTTTGGTCATAAGTTGGACAAAGCCGTCCAGACTCCCAGCTTCCCATGAACATTGAAAGATCCAGAACACCACTTGTAAGTAGAATAGGAATGTTCAGCCAGTTGCATTAGGGCCCTTTTTGCATGCCAGTCTTGTTGCGAAATGGCCTTGGGAGCATTGCGTGATTGCAAGGACTGTTCCACGTGACATCCTCGCAATCGCGTGATGCTCCCAAGGCCAGTAGGTGGCGATGACACATTGTATCATTTTCAACTTGCTGCCAAAAATGATGCGTGATCGCACATCACTCCCAGGCCCTAGCACCACTTACCTTGTATGCAGAGCCTCCGGACGCACGGTCATCGCGTTTCCTTCCCCCAGTGCAGGCTGGGAAAGTACCCGGCTGCACTGCAGAAGGAAGGGGCGGAGCCCTCATGCTTCCTTCCAGCCAGCATGGAGCTGGGAAGGAGGGGAAGCAGAGGGGACACGAGTGCCTCCCAGATGAGGCTTTTCACACAATCCCCACGTGATGCCAGCAGCACCAGATAAAGTGCTAAAAGGGCCTAGGACTTCTTTTTCTTCTAACTTTGGATGAAGATGACTTAGGCTGTTTCTATAACTTCGTAACGATTCCTGAAGAAAGGTGCCTTCATGTACTAGATATCCTTTTGCTAATGAAAGTTTGCTTCCTTAGAATAAAAACTTTCCTTTAAAGATCTCTTGTTTTTTCATGTTCTCTTCATGTGCCTTTTCTTGGAGTGTGTGTGTCGGGGGGGGGGGAGAGGATTCTCATCTCCCATGGCAGGGAGAGGGAAAGTCTTTGCAGAATCAGATGGTGAAAAAGTGCAAGTTAAGTCCCTCAGCAACTCTCATTAGGTGACTGAGTCACATGGGATGAATTAGTGGTGGTGCCAAATACAATTCAGAGGTTCTTTCTCCTAGTCAAAAGCAGGAGATAGGGTTGGGGCCCATTACAATAGCTGGTAAATCTCTGTACAGTTTGGAGGTAAGCTGTCTTGAAGGACTATGTTCTCCCATACAGCCTTATCCAGCTTGGGAGGTTTGGAGGAAACACTTCTTTTGGTTCCGCTATCCTCAAATGGTGCACTAGCACAGGGCAACACAAGAATGCGCTTTCTTGGTGATTACTCCTAGACAACGGAATTCCCTTCACTGCTGTCCTTTTGCCAGTAGGCAAAGACTTACCTAGTCAGGCAGGCTCTTGGCAAATGACTCTTGCCACGAAAAGCATTTTGTTTGTTTGTTTGTTTCTTGTTTTCATTTTAGTGTGTGGGTGCTGTATTTTCTTTATTGATGGATTTTATGAATCAGCGATTGCCTGGTTTGAATCTGACATAAATTCAGTAAATGGCTTTAGGCAAGATACTCCCACTTAGGTTATTTCCACACTACACTGTTATAGTGCTATTATTCTACTTTCAATGTCCTATGGAATCCTGGGTTTGCAGTTTAGGGAGGGACATCTAGAATTCTCAACCAGAGTGCTCTTTGACCTCAGTAAACTACAAACTCCAGAATTCTACAGGATGTTGAAAGTAGAATAATAGCACTTTAACAGTGTAGTGCAGAAATGGCCTTAGCTTCCTAGTAGATCTTCTTAAGCAAAATAGCTCTACAAAGAAATATGCAACATTTGCTTTTCCCATTCTACTTTCGTTTTTTGGAAGCATGGTCTTTCTTCCTTTCTTTGAGCCACATACCAATCAATTTTTTCTCCTTCTCAATTTTTTCTCCTTCCTATGAATACTTTCCTTATCTGCATTTCTTTCTTTTTTTCTTTGTTTCTGAACTCAGAGCAAGAAGAGTTTCCTTCTGGGTTTGTTTAGAATTCTCAGTTTCAGGTTAAAGGCTTTCAGGCAATTTTGGAAGCCTAAACAAGCCATTTCTTACCTTTTAAAAAGTCTTGTATTGGAATTTCCAAACACTGACTATGTCTTTCTGTTAGACCCAAGAGACAGTCTTTCATTAGAAGGTACTTGATCAGCCATGACCCACTTTTTAATAGCAGTAGTTTTAAAATAAAATAAAACACAGGGTTTCCAACTAGCTAGGGATGATGTAAAAGCTGTAATGCAGTCCAACAAATGTGAGGGACATTGGATCACAGTCTGTGGTAGAGAGATCATGAAGATTAGGAAGAGACAAGATACTGTGCAGGGAGTGACCTATTAAACTTTTAATGGAGACTTGGCTTTCCCCAAGATGTTGTCATGTTGCTCCCTCATGGCTGGATGTCAGAACAGTGTCCTACTTCTCTGACACACACAAAGCCACACTGAGACCATGTTTGAAACATACTTAAGTTGAAGAAGAAGTGGGAGCCCTCATGAACTGGAAGAATAGCCTTATTCTCTTTCTTCTTTAAAAAATAAAAGCCAGGAAAACTGAGTAGGCTTGCACAGTTTTTGCATAAATAAACAGCTGTAACTTTTACTTTTACCACTGCTAGAGAAGTAATCAGGGTTCCACTGTTATTGTAAAGCTTTTGAAATTAACTGGCTGAGAGAGAATTTTCCTGGCAGGTTTTCTATATGGCTTTTATTCCCCCCTCCCCCCCTGCTTTTAAACCGTGCCAGGTTCAACTAGCATGAGGCCTTTGTTCTCAGATGAATCCATTTTCTAAGCTCCTGCTTTCACAGGAGATGCATGTTTGTACGAGGCCTGATAAGGTTTTACATACGATTTTCTAGAATCTACATACTGACTTACAATTTTAAAAAATAGATATGCAAATATGCACATGTACAATATTTTCAGTGACATGCTTGCCTCATAAATTTCCAAAAAATTCTAAATGGCAGATTGCTTTAGGGAAAATAATTGCATTGCATCACAGTGTTACTGCCCTGGCTAGTCCGAGCTTTGGGGATATTAAAAGATATCCTTTTGATATCACAATTCGGCTTCACTTCTCTATTCCCCTCCACGTGCTTGCGAGGCCACCAGACAAGCACGCCAGCAAGCTCGGCCGTTAATAGCCGTAATATTACAGGCAGGCCCGAAAATAGCTGACTCACTGCTTTAGGAGACCTCCAGGCAAGTACTCTAATTAGGTATGCACGCAACCTACAAAAGAGCCTCTGCCCCGCAATGGCAGCTTGATGGGTGAACTATACAATACCCAAGTATTCTGTGTTTGCATACTGGCTACTCTATTGAGAATTTCTATGATAACTCAATCATTCAGATTCTGACCTTTCGGAGGCTTTGTCTCCAACTCCAAATCTATTGTTTTCCCCCAAATACGGCATAGCCTGCAGTCACATTATCCTTATAAAAACCTTTGATTCCAAGACCTTCCTGGGATCGCTCCCGAGTTTCATCCTGCCTTGCTGCCGCTTTGCTTGGGGAGCCTCCCCTCAGCTCCACGTGCTGAGCTACTTCGCACCCCAGCCTTGCTTTCTATTTTTCCGGGCTTCAGGACAGGTGAAGTATCACCGAAACCAGCAACTCCTCTAAAAATCCCTCTATACCACTCCAACCTTTATTTCTTTAGTTATCTTGTGTGAATGTGTCGCATACACTGTTTTGCTTGTGTTTAATAAAACATCATTTATTATTTCAACTTCTGTGTGCTCCTTGACTCGGCCTGACCCCGTAGATATAGGGTTCAAGATCTCGCTATGTTACCCTGCCTCTCATAATGCTAAGCGGTGTTCTGTGCTAATTTTCCCCACCTTTAGTTAAGCACATTTAGGTGTCCCTCCCGGGACCCCCAGTACACAGGGTAACAACAGATAGAGAGAGAGAGAGATTGATTGTTGTAGTCGCATGCCTTTAAATTCTTTCCAAATTATGGCATGGCAACTCTAAAGTGAACCTGTCAAGGGGTTTTCTTGGAAAGATTTATTCAGATAGGGTTTTCCATTGCTTTCCTATGAGGCTGAGAACATGTGACTTGACCAAGGTCACTCCATGGGTTTCCGTGACAAAGCAGGGAACTGAACCTTAGTCTCTAGGGTTATCATCCAGAGCTCAAACCACTACACCATACTGGTTCCCTCTGTACACACACACACACACACATGTGCGTGCACATACATCTGTATGTGTGTGAAACGAAGAGATACATATAGGCTTAAATATAGGTATGTTCTTCAGTCCCATATAGATCGAAAAGGATTTCAGCACGTGGGCCTCTGTCTTGCATGTTGTTAACTAATTGCTATGCATCCATAGTTCAAGGGGTTTAAAAAAAAAATTGGTCTGCAATATATCAACTCTATTCTTAGTCTTGCTCCTGTGCCTTCAACGATCATTTGCCTTGTTTCCATGAACCCTTTTTATCTCAGAAAGTTTAAATCATATAACTTAAAAAAAGCAGTCTAACTTTTGTAGATATGTTTTGAGGACAGGGATGACTTCGGTGTGACTTAGCACATAAAGCAGAAGTCTGGTTTAGACTGAATGCACAACACAGGTGACTGCATGGGAGGAACAGCTGCCAGAAGCTACTTCATACAACCAACAATACTACTGGACAGTTCTACATTGCAGTGAGCTTTGTGAAATAAATTTATACCCATGATCCTCAGTTAGTCCCTTGGTATCATGGCCAGAAAAGGAGAAAGACAATAGAGAGTTTTTTCCAGACCATGACGGACAGCTTCCTCATTAAATCTCTTTCCTTATGTACCTTCAGTAAACATGCAGGAAGAGAGGAACTGTGAAGTCTTTAGCCCTGAATAGTAGAATAATGGAGACAAGGTCAGTTGACTAACAAACAACTGGTGCCTGCTACCTAGCAACATTTTCTCTTCCTCTGCACAATGTACATTCTGTACAACTGCATGTGTCTGTGTGAGAGTATGCTTGCTTTTTAATTCAAACAGTTTTCAAATACCCTGTCCCCTTTCATCAGCTTTTGGTAGCACACGATAATCATGGCTGCTTCCTCTGTGTCATGTATGTAACAGTTTCTCACTGCCACTTAAATCTCTGCACTTTCTCCTGTTACTTAATACATCACATCTTACATACGTTGTTAACATATTTGGTTCAGTTTCTCATATCTCTTAATTACCTTTTTTGACTCAAACCCTCTTGTGACTTTTTCAGGGAAGATCCCACATGCTCACATTTTTTTGTTAACACAGCATGACTTCACAATCAATCAATGCAGTTCACTCCTCAGACATATGTTGCATTCAACAACAGCAGTGGAAATGGATGCCATTAGGGCTCCAACAGTCACAAACAGACCTGAGTGACCACACTTTGCCTGTATCTGTTCCATTTCCTGCTTAAAAAAAAAATTGCTCAGAGAATTTATTTGAAATACCAAAAAATGTGATTCTACCATGTGATGTAATCAGTACAACAAGAAGCAGATATCTCTATAATATGGTACTCTTCTACTTCCATAATAGTTCTTGCAAATGGAGGGGTGAATGAGTTACAAGAAGCATCTTGTAGTGCATTTGATTTTTCCTCATCTAGTTCCTCTTGGAGTGTATGCCTCTTTTTTCACTTCCTCTATAGCTCAGATTTACATTAAAACAATTACAGGGCTTATTTTGGCAGATTTTGATGGAAAATACATCTCTCCACCAACCACAAACAGTAGCCCTACTAAATACCTTTCTAGTACCCTTGTCAAACAATATCAACTGCTTTCAGAAATGAATTTTAATGCACTAAAAATAATACCCATTGCAACACCTCTGAAACATCTCTCCATTCCTTATTCCCTCCCTTTGCAGCAATTCTTCATTCTGGTACACTTAAGCTATTTCCCAGAATCCCCTCAAAGAGGAATGACTCACTCCTTTTGAGCTACATATTTTATCCACTCAAATAGGAAACATGCTCCCTTTCCTCAACCATAAAAATCACAAATAGCTAGCTTCAGAATGGAAGGAGAAATTAATCTCACTTAGATGAGAGACCTTATTTTTCATTGTTATACTTTCATAGTTGCAGAAGGTGCTTACATGGTTGAAGAAATTAATCAGGATGCAAAACCATGCTGGGTGGGGGTGGGGTGAAAGTTAATACACTCTGCAAAACCTTTGCTTACTAAGATTATCTTTCATATTAGTGTGTAGAAATAAGAATCAGATTCCTGAGCTACATGGCAAGCTGACATTAAATACATCTCGTTTGCCAAGGTAAATTAGACCCTCCATCAAATGATCAGGCTGCACTTCTCCTTGCTGGGTTAAAATGACCTACCCTTTCACTTTTAGTATTGTACTTCCAAATATATCTTCTGGGTTTTTTTCTTCTCCTCTATATAGTATACTAAATGTTTCCTCAGAAAATTATTTTGTAACAGAGTCCCATGATCCTTTCTGTAATAGTGGCAGAAAATTAAAACAAGGGAGACACCTTGTGGTCTACCCGTTCTACCATGTTCAAAAAACTATTGTCATGATCTGTCCCCTTAGAAAAGTGATGTATGGCTTTTTTCTCCTTTTTCTTGATGAACAACCAAACATTGTATGGCCAATATATACCTACCAGTCCAAGTGATTTTGCTATAGTGAACTTCCCTTGCAACTAAAGGCATCACATGGAAACATAGTTTAATTAATTGTGGGTATTTGTGCTTGAAGATTCTGATTTCTTTAGTTTAATCATTGGTTCTTCTAGATTGAGGGAGCAAATGTTAATGTTTAACAACTATGGAGAGAATCCTAAGCAACTATCTGGCTGGTGTTTCTCTTGCTCGTGTGGCCCACATGATTCCACCCCCCACTCCACAGTACAACAGGCTTTTGGAGAATTAACCATGTATACTCCACTTCTCTGTCGGCTGAATATTAGCATATGCTGTCCTTACTAGCTGTTAGTTCAACTATGAGTAATTTCAGTATTAATAACATAGTCAACTTCTGCTGCAATACTCTGTAGGTGACATTAGACTTGAATATGGTAGCTACTTATAGAGTAATGAGGTTTCCATAAATCAACAAAGACAATCAGATCATCTTGGCCTATTTGGTTCACACTGTAGCATAAGGTCCCCACTGCATGCTATATAACTTTTCGTCCCATGCCTCAGTTATTTGTATTTAACAACACTGGCCATTTCCGCACGGGGCAAGGGAATCGCCCCATGCTGGTACTTACCGGACTTCTTGGCTCCATGCTTGGGTCCAGGCTGGTCTGGAGCAGTGTGTGGCTGCCGCTCCACACTGCTCCGTGGATGAAAATGGCAGCTTCCAGTAGGTCAAGGCTCTCCACCAAACGCTGTAGCTCGCCAGCCTAAAGCCCGCCCCAGAAGATCGCAGGCTCGCACTGGTGTGAGCCTGCAAATCTGCACCGGAGCGGAGGCACGGAGTGGCGTGCTCCATGCTTTTGAAAGACCTGTTTCAAGCGGTCTTTCAAAAGCACGCTGGATGACCACTTTGGGTTGTTCCGGAGTGGGCTGAGGTGCGGAACTACACTAAGTAGGTCCGACCCAGTCCGCTCCCAGGTGCAGACATCCTCCCTGGAGGAAGCTATGCACCGTTTCTTTAAGCCCGTGCAGAAATGGCCACTATCCTCCTTCTGTATGGTGTCATTTTGTACAGTAAAATGGATGGTAATGATGATGACTGGTGATTGGTAATATGATTGAAAGAGTGAGGCCATTTCCACTCTACACTGTTATAGTGCTATTATTCCACTTTCAACATCTTGTGGAGTTCTGGAATTTGTAGTTTACTGAGGCCGAAGAGCTCTGTGGCTGAAAATTCTAAATGGCCCTCCCTAAACTGCAAACCCCAGGATTCCATAGGATGTTGAAAGTGGAATAATTACACTATAACAGTGTAGTGCAGAAATGGCCCGAATGTAGTGTAGTGGTTTGATCATTGGACTATGGGCCTGGAATGTGCAGTTATAGCAAGTAGATGCCACATTCTTATCCACACTATGTTGTTAATTGTTCTATGGATGTCTACCTGAACAGTCCACTATGCCCCACACTAAGGCCATTTCCACACTACACTCTTACAGTGTGATTATTCCACTTTCACATTCCACTTATTATTATTCCACTTTCCACATCCTATGGAATCCTAGGGTTTTCAGTTTAGGAAGTGGCCGGCTGGCAATCCCCAAGATTCCATAGGATGTTGAAAGTGGAATAATCGCACTATAAGAGTGTAGTGCGGAAATGGCCTTAGTTTTACGCTAAAGTACTTTTGCAAATTTGTTTTTATCTACTGGTTGCAACTAGGCTGGCATGCAGTTTGTGAAAGGGGATTGTTTGACTATAAGCTGGCTTTGACATCATGATATGCATGATATCAATATCTTGATTTTTTTAAAAAAAAACCTCTTTGTTTAAGACCAAAGTTAAGGCTACTTCACGTTAGCTAAAGCTGTATGACTTACAAAAAATCCAATAGATTCTCATTGAAATCTCAGCTACATAGTCTGTCTTATGTCAACGATGTGATATAAATTAAATGTTATAGTGTGGGCATTTAAGCTTCTACATTAGAGAATTTGTATGATTTGCTACACCTTATGACATTTTTGTTTAGGATGAGTTTCTAGCAAGAGAATGACTACACAGATAAGAAACTGCAACAAGAAAAATGCTGACTGCTCCCCACACCCAAAGCTTGAAATTATATCCTTCCAAAGCTTCAGCTGCTAAATCTGTTCATCAATAGTAACTAGTCAAAATGGAAATGAAATATAGTTGTGAAACTCCAAAGTGTGTGAAGTACTGCTTTTCCAACAGAGAATGGTAACTAGAGTGACAGTTCTGCTTGATCTACACATTGTGCCTGCAGGATTGGAGGACAAACCTGAACTGTTGTTGCATATTGCCTACTTTGCACATGTTATATAATACATGAACAGAACAGCACACACCTTCCGTAGTTGTGAAATCTTGCCCCCACTTCCCATAGTAACAAGTACTTTTACGAAAAGGTAAAAGGGTTTCACAGTTGGCTATCCAAAGTGAGCAAGAAAAGTGAGAAGCATCTCAAGAAACCGGAGAATCTACATAATAAGCTTTGTGATGAGTTCTGACTTCAGCGGGACAACTGTAGGAAATGAGTGAAGACAGGGGAAGACAGGTACAGATGAGTAACAAAGCTTGTGGGAAGCGTCAGGATGATCTTAGAACAATTCTAAGCTTACAAGATATACTAAACATAACGAAAGGAGAAAGAGTTAGTATGTTTGGAACAATACAGATAGCAGGGACATTGCAGTGGGGCAGTAGAGATAGATTGGCAGAGACAGATGGCAGAATTGTTGAATTCCTGTTTTCCTTCAGTCTTATCCCACAATGGAAATCTTTAACAAATCTTTAATACAGCTTTTTGCTGTTAAGTAGTTACTCTAAAACAGTTTAAGACTTTTAATGTAAGAGTCTCTCCTTTCATACTCATCTATCTACTTATATATAAAAGTCAAAGCTTTTTGTTTGTCTGTGTCAGGCAGGTGAAGACCTCATATGATTGGCTGGCTGTGAATGGAATCCTGGGGTTTACAGTTCAGGGAGGAGCCTTAAGAATTCACAGCCAGAGAGCTCTTGGGCCTGGCCAGTTGCTATGGAGATAAGACCTAGCAGCAAGGAGGAGGAGGGTGTGTATTCCCTCAGGAACCCAACCTCTCTATGTTAATAACTCTGAATAATGATTGGAGTGGGGAATATGGAGAAAAGTTACAGGTACTGGACAATAAAGTTTGGGGAATTAGACTCATGGAATCTCAAACCTTTCTTAGAAGTATTACCTATGAGAAAATAAAATATCGAGCAAAGCCAGGTATATATGCTAGTTGTTGCATAATTTCAATATGGTTTTATGTACTGCTGTTTTTAATGGGTTTATTTATTAAGTGGTCTTCAAACTGTGAGGATTTGGTGATGATGATGGTGACTGATTTTTAGCTTTGTTTTTTTAAATCTGTTTTGTAAACTGCTTTGGCTCGAAAAGGGGGATAAAAATTAAACAAATAAATATATAAATAGGAGTTATAAGAGTATCCAGGCTACAACTGTGAAGTCAGGTTGATACAGCCTATTTTGTTTGAGTGTGGAGTGTGGAATCTGTTTCTGTTTGATTGTTTAAATTGTGGGGGAAAGCCATAGATGGTATCCTCCTTCCCATCTTTCTATCAGAAGTCTGGTAACACACTGGGTATACTGAATTCTCCAGTGTCATCCATATGATTTTCCAGGCTATGCTATACACTTATTTAGAATCAAACAAGCAAACAAAAAACAGCACCTTTCTTTTCCTCAGGCTTACCATTTAGAAGCCTAAAATGAAGAGGAAAGAACATGAAAGCTCAGGAATCTCTGTTCTTAGTTTCACAGTTTTTACAGCATACATGTTGAAGGGAAATAATTAAATTGATGTATTTGCTTTCATAAACTATGTGTAACTGTCAGATTATTTTTTAACCATTTTCCACTTCCATCTTCAACATCACACTCAGAGCATCCTTGTTCATGTTGTAGTCTTTTGTGAGGTCATATATGAAAACTTTCAGAAAAATTATCTGCTCAATGCACCATGGTTTAGAAGCTTTTGAAACAAATCCTTCAACAAAGTTCTGAAATATATTGATCATCTGCAGCCATGAAGCTAGATGATTTCCTCATTTTCAAGTTTGAAAGAGAGCAAAATAACCCTCCAGCTGTATTCAGGCCTCACTATTCCAAGAAAGAAAAGAAAAGAAAAGAAGACAGCATAACCAGAAAGAAAGAGAGAAAGAAAGAAAGAAAGAGAGAGAGAGGGAGAGAGAGAGAGAGAGAGAGAGAGAGAGAGAGAGAGATCTTTGTATTAACCAGTAGTTAATAGTACGAAAACTATTTGTATAAGACAATCTCCATGTGCTAACAAAGCATCTTAAACAGAAAATCTTAAAATAGTTCATATAAAATTATTAGAGACATAAAACGTGTCTGTGTACCACTTGAATACGTTTTAACCCTAAATCTTCCTGAGTAGCTTCTATACGACGCAATTCATTTTTAATTGTACAAGCACACTTAGGGATTCCCCCTCACTCCAAGAAAAGTAAACCTGTTTCAAATAGCCCCAATATTGTTTTCACACTCTTAATGTGGGTTGAACTATAAGAGGATGAAGCTAATACAGTAACATTTCAGTGTACTTTCAAATATAAAAGACAGCAAATTTATGCATACAATATTCTATATACAAAAATGATCTGTTGTTGTTAATTGCCATCCCCTCGGCTTCGACATCTTGACCTTATGAAAGAGAAAACTCCAGTTCACCCCAACATCAACAGTCCTTCTCAGGTCCTGCAACCTCAGCAGTGTATCTTCTTCAGTCTATCCACCTATAACAAAAATCCTACCTCTTTTAAATTCTGCAGTTGCATATACGGTCAGCCTTCCACATTCACTCACCTCTGCAAGCATCCTATCTGCATCCTCAAGCTGCACAAATCGCAGTGAAAGTTGTATTGATATATCAAATAAACAATCCAAAAACTTCAAAGCTATTTAAATCCTTTTCTGTCTTGCTATCTTATAGCCCATAGATTAACTTCTCAGAGAAAGTTAAAGATGAAATTCTATTTAGCCAGGGTCATTGTGAAAGATTTTGTGCCATCTTCAGTTTTTATTTCTATTTCAGCAATACCTGCTATCAAAAGCTTTCCAATTAGCAATTTATGAGATAACGGTTTATTTTCTCCCTCCAAAATGGAAAGCAATAACAATGAGGAGCAATCCTCTGATTTGTCATGCATTTAGATAAAATCTATTACTTGATTCCAGAATTCCTTTACCTTTGGTCATTCTAGCCACTACTCCTCCTCCTCCTTTTTCTTCTTCCTTTTCTTCTTTTTATTAAAATATTTGCACCCTACCCTATATCAATTATCTCAGGACATCTTATAAAAACCTCAGGCTGGCTTATAAAACAAGTTATAAAGTTTAACAATAGAAAAATTATATAAGTTAAAAATATTAAACAGCAATAATAAGTTAAAAATGTGTTTAAAAGATTTAAATCTATGTACACCCATATTTGGATTGAATTAATTAGGCTCAAACGTTTTGATGAACAGACAAGTTTTAATAGTGCCTGAATGACATGACTATAGGTGGCTCAGTGCTTCAATGCCTCAGTGTACCATTTTTCCTGCAACCTCACAGGTATTTTGTACTTACATTTTTCTCAGTATTTGACATCTGTAAAGGAGAACAGTGCCATCGGTGGAGTACTTTTAAAATTTTAAAACTGAGTTGAATGGCTATGAGTTCCATGAATTGAACCAAGATGTCTCAGGTAATTTTATTTCTAAGTCACGTTCCCATGCTAGACACAATTTCTGAACAAGTGCAATCTCCAAATGCAGTCTCCACAAAATAGCTATAAAGTAAAGATATCATTCCTTGGAATTTGCTCAACACATAAATTTTCATACACTGTTAGAGATCTTGGTGCGCCTTCCATCCATGTCAGATATTTGGCATTTTCTGCAACCATTACAATCAGTATTTCATAAATTGTATTCCATCTATTCTATATTCAGGGTGCAGACAAGTCTGGTCTCCAGGGTCATAATTCTATGCTCAAACCACTACACCATGCTTATATTTCTTATAGTAGTGTAGTTTTTTTTCTCTTGTAGCTGGAAGTGTACTAGATGTGTTCAAAGCAAACAGCAATACACCATCTGTGTATATATTGCTTTTATGGGGTTTTCCATTCATCTGGACCTCCTATATGGTGGAACTTGCTTCTAGTAACAATAAGAATGGTTTAGTGGCTATCACAAACAACACTGGTATTAAGGGACAACTGTCTTATGTTCCCCATGAAGACTGAAGGTTGAAGAACCTGGACCATTCACTCAAACTTGAATTTTAACCTGTGTAGTAGTTTTCAAATCATTGAAGTGAACCTTTCTCCATATTTTCAAAAGTGCAAACTTTCTTCCTTGACTTTCTTCAGTAATCATTCCAGGTCTTTGCTATTTTCTGCTAGTACTAGTGTAGTGGTTTGAGCATTGGACTATAACTCTGGAGACTAGGGTTCAATTCCCTGCTTGGTCATGGAAACCCACTGGGTGCCTCATATGATCTCAGCCCCCCCCCCACAAAAAACCCATGACAGACAAGTGTTAGGGTCACTATCCATAAGCTGGAAATGACTGAAAGGCACACAACAACAACGACAACGACAACAACAACAACAACAGTATGATGTCACCTATATCTCTTAAACTGTTGTATTCCTTCCTCCAGTTTTCACACCTTCTTCCTCAGAGTCTAATTCTGCTTTACATGTGATTCATTCAGCATACAAGTTAAGTAGATAGGGTGATCAAATGCAGTTTTACCTAACCCACCAATTTTAAACCATTCCATTTCACTGTATTCTGTCTGGGCTGCAACCTAGTCCCTTGTCCTGCATATAGGTTATACATCAGGACAATTAAATAATGTGGGTGATCCATTTCTTCAAGAGCAATCCATACTTGTTCATGATCTACATAATCAAAAGTTTAGCTGTGACCTATAAAGCACAAGCTGATTTTCTACTGAAATTCTTTGGTGTGCTTCATTATCCAATGTATGTTTCAACATAATCCCCAGTATCTCTTCCTTTCCTGAACCCAGCTTAGACACCTGGCATGTCTTACTCCATATATGGTAAAAGTCTCTGTTGTAGAATTTTGAGCATTATTTTGCTTGCATGGGAGATTAATTTAGTAATCTTGTACTTACTGCAATTCCTGGTGTCCCCTTTCTTGGAGATTGGAGTGTATATTGAGTGTTTCCAATCTGTAGCTCATTCTTTTGTCTTCCATATTTGTTGACAGATTTTAGCTAGAACTAGAGAGATTCTGTTCCTGCAGCTTGAAGCAGCTCCATTGGTTTGCCATCTTATTTCTCCCATGTGGCCTGAGTGCAGCTTTCTAAAATTGGAAGTTCAGCTTCACATTGTTCTTTCTTGAATGAATTATGTCACTCTTTCATCTCTTTTATATAGCTCTTCAGTGTGTTGCTTCTATCACCCTTTTATTTTGGCTTGGTCATGTAATGTATTACCCTACTAGACGTACAGCATCCTCACTCTTGGTTTAAATTTCTTGTTGATTTCTCAGATCTTGTGGAAGAGGCCTCTTGTTCTTCCTTTTTTGTTGTCATCTTCTATTTCTCTGCATTGGTTATTAAAGTAGTTCCCTTTGCCTCTGCACACAAGTCACTGAACAGTTGTATTCAGGGTGCTGACCCTATTTCCGTGCCCTGTTACTTTGGTTTATCATCTGTCCTTAACTGCTTGAAGAGTTTCATCTGTCATCCAGCAAGGTTCCTCTTTCTTTTTGACTGCTGATAATGTTTTTTTTTTTCTTCCCTGACAGTGTGCCTGGCTTCAACCCTGAGTTCTTGTAGTACCTGGCCAATTAGGCTTAATAATGCAAATCTATTTTTTACATTAAAAGCTACAGAGATGTTCTTTAGGTTATATTGATCTCTCTGGTCTCCATTGTCATAGTCCAATGCTCAATACTTGCTCACTGTTCAAGTTACCTACCCACCAATTATCCTGAGAAGTTCTCATTTCTGACTCCATACTACATAATTGTGTGATGATTGACTTCAAGCAGACAATGTTGAAAACAGGTTTGTTTTTGTAAGAATTTAAAAATCAGGATTAACAGAAGTAAACGCTTCAGCAATTGCTGATAACAAGGAACAGTTCGATATACATTTTCTTCAAGGATATGGTGCAAATACGTGTTCAAATTAGCTATAGATATACATGGCATCAACATTTATGTACAGTACCGTATTGGAAGCCTGAAAGTAAAATGCACTAGAAACCATAACTAAGACTGGAAGATGGAGGTATATTTAAATTTATGGTTATGTCTCAGTAGTGGAAACATTGAGACAGAAATATTTTTAAAAAGAAAGAAAGAACAGATAATCAATAACTGTCTTAGGAAACTGCAGCATTCACATTTGCAAAACCTCCCACAGCTATTAGAACATGATGCCTACTAAAAATTGGTGCTCACTTGCATATTCACGCTGTCTTCCTGTGGAACAGTTCACTAAGTCCCTAGGAAGAAGTTTGAGTAATTAATTTGCAGCCTACCTAAATTGCAGCCTACCTAAATGACTGCATAAAACACAAAGGATTATCTCCATTGCAGTTTGACTGTTTAGGAAGTCCCGGATTCTTTTATTTCATTTTATTTTATTTTTTTAGAATTTCAGTGTATTGTTGCTATTATTATTATTAGCATTATTAGTATTTCATTTATATCCTGACTTTTCCCCAAAACTGGGACTCAAAGTGGCTAACAAAATTGAAAACAAATCAAGTTAAAAAATAAAAAGGAATATGTAAAAACATGCCTACAGTTATTCCAAAAATGCAATTAAACTATACATAGAATTAAAACCATTTTAAACAAATCCATAAAACACAACAGGTAAATGCCAGTAAAACTATATGCTATTAAAAGCACTTTCAGTTGGCTTCTAAAAGTCTCTTGGAACAGAATTGGCAATGGATGGACACTCCAATCTCCCCAGGGAGGGCGTTTCAAAGCAGGGCTACCAAGAAGCTTCTCTATCCACTGTTCACAACAGAAGTCCCTGTGAAGGTGGTGATACTGAGAAATGGGTTTCTCCTGAATATTTTAGACAGTGGGCATACTTGTATAGGAAGAGACAGTGCTTCCAAAAGACTAAACCCAAGCCATATGGGGCTTTACAGGTCATAATTGGTACTCAGAACTGTGCCCAAAAATGGCAAATGAAATTTAGTTGGGGGGGAAAAAAAAGAAAAAGTGGAAAAGAGGAATCCAGTGAAACAGAACTAAAGCATTTAGTCAAACTAGAGCTTTTATTAAAGATTTTCAAGCTCTTGAGTGATTTAATCCTGAGTGTAAATGCTCCAATTCAGCACATCAATATTAAAAGTTCCACTAGCTTAGACTTAAAGAGATTTTGCAATGAAAGGTAGTGCTCTGCAATGAAAGATAGTGCTGGCTGCCCCAGTGGTTGTTATTATTGTTATTATTGTTCCTATTATTACTGTTTTTGTCATTATTATTGTTACTGTTGTTGATTATGATTATGTTGGTAAAGGTGCTTACAAAGAACAAGAACAAATACATTTCACTTTCAGCTCCTTAATGTTGAACAGATGTTATTGAGAAAGAATTCCATGTGTTCTAGAAGATAAAAGGAAAACAATATGTCTTTAAAGATGAGAATGTGGTAACACTGCTACACACACACACACATGCACATTGATATTCATGGCAACATAATCTCATACCACATGCTGGTGATGCCCTCAGATTATCCCTGCATGGAAGAAGAAAATCCACAAGCTGCTATTACTTTCATACTGTCACCAAACAGACAGGACACAACCAGTCAGACACTGAAAATATAAATATCTGCACTTATTCCATCGGACCTTCATCCAAACTGAGGAGATTTTGCCAGTTTCTTGCCCAAATTCTTGCTGTTTGTTTTTGTTTTGCCTTTAAATCTGCTATTTCCAGTAAACAACTAAATCTTATTTTTGGGGATAGACACCCATGTGCTCATGGAGGGAAACCAACGGGTATCCCAATCCCCTTTGGATACTTTTGTTTCAAAATTGGATACTTTTGCTTCAAAAAAAGGTTATGTTCTATGTACTTAGGTATATGCCTCCAAGTCCAAAATTAAACACAACATTTTTGTGTAAACTGAATCAATTAATATTTTACAGGAGAAGTGTTTACAGAACAGATTAGTGATACAGACATATTTTCTGCTCAGTGACAATAGATAATTTGTTTATTGGTTTTCTAGCTATGAACTTGACTTTGTATGGGATGTTGAAAACCTTTAGGAAAAAAAAACATGCAGATAGGAAAATCAGCGTTGTGACATTAAAACTTTGAATTTTGTTTCACCATTCTAGTAAAAGTTGAATTTAGCTTATTACATGGATTTCTGTGTTATCAATTATGTTCGGAATGTATCAGATTTGATTTGCAGTTGTGATAAAGCTGTGTTGTTTTACCACATAAAGAACTGTTAAATGACCTAGATTTACTGCACTTATACATTTTTATCAGGATACTTTGTGGGGGAAAAAACCTGTTTTTGTGGCCTAACCTTACACTAGGGAACATCTAGAATGGAATGATATATTCTAATTCACAAATGCATCCAAAACTAGAATTTGCAAAATGAAATGTAACGACAAAGAGTAAATCCATCAAAACCAATGTGATCTATGCCACTCAATCACTGATAGTTGGAGAACATCCAAATTATAAGGCATTCTCCTTTCCGCTCTCTCTCTTTCTCTCTCTCTCTTAAGTGAGGACAGAAATGCAGCAGTAGAGGTTTGTAACAGTCTAATGGTTTTGTAAAATGATATCAGGGTCAATGGCATATAGAGAAGTTAATGAGTAAAATGAAGCTTGAAAGGAGATTTTTACCAGCATGAAAAGTAAGGTCATTACCCACCTTCTGTAGGACAATTTTACTACAGTATTCACATCTAAAATCACCATCAGGAAGTTTTATGTGCCACATCTGATATCTCCTTGTGTTGCTATATCTCTCCCAGTGCTGTGTAATGAGAAATGGGTTCATTTCAAACTGAGGTTTCCCAGCATATATTTAACTGCATATTGATATATACAGTGTGAAAATCCAGTGTACACAGAAATACAGTTCTTTGTTTAAAATGTTAAAAAAAAAAAAGGTTGGTGTTACAGAACTCAAGTGGAATGACAAAAAGTGTAGCTGTAATTTCAGATTGTGTTCAACTTTTATCAGCTAGAACTAAACATTCATGGTAAACATAAAAGGCACAAGTAAAATGTCCACCTCTGAATGCAAAATGCAGAGAGGATGTTTGCAATGAGCACGAGGTGTGTGAACTGTGCCTGAGTTCCTGCTCAGCCTGATTCCATTAAGGAAGTCTCGTGATAACCAGGATTCTCATGCATCATAAGACTTCCCTGGGATATTTCTCCTCATGACTTGTTCAATAGCAATAGCATGTTTATTTCCACACCGCTTATCAGCTAAGTGCTCTCTAAGCAGTTTACAATGTATTAGCTAACTGCCCCCCAACAAGCTGGGTACTCATTTTACCGACCTGCGGAAGGATGGAAGGCTGAGTAAATCTGGAGCCCAGCAGGATCGAACTCACAAACTTGTGGCTGCAGTACTGGCATTTATCCACTGTGCCACTAGGGCTATAATGCCAGTCTTACGGCTGGCCATTTTTGATCATGCTTTCAGCACATGTTGCAATGTTCTAGATCATGCTGCTCAGGTTCTGAAGACCATTCTTAAGCCTTGTTTGCCAGGGTGGTCTGCCAAGTCAGAACTCATGTAGTTAGCTGGGATCCTTCCTCCTAGCCTTTTTCTCCCCACCCCCTGCCTTTCATGTGTTTTTCAGGGTGTTTTTGCTTTGAATAAGTTTGTTTCTTGTGTCATGGTTCCCAGTGTACAAGCTTGCTTCCTGGTGTTCTTGGTTTGTCCCAGGACAAAATTGTGCAAGACCATTTGACTTGCCCCTCATGGATTACCTGCAACTCCTCCTCACTTATACCTTTTCACCCCTCCAGGCCATTCTACATTCTACCCACTTTCTCTTTTCCTTTCTTCACAATATGCCATGCCTGTCAGGCCTCCTGCTACTTTCTCATCTTTCATCCTCTCTCCCACTTCTTTCTTGCTAGGCCTCTTTCTTCCTTTTATTCTCCTCAGCCTACAGAAAGAGCTTGAACCAGTTAAGAACTTCACAGTAAAGCAGAAATATAATAATTAGCTTGTATTGTGGACAATATGTGGACTTCAAGACTTAGTTCCTCCTAGTGCTCAACACTAAGTACCAACTTACTATACTTACTAAGTTCTCAGGTCTTAAACTGAATCCAAGGATGTTGCTTGGCTAAAATATGGCAAGTTCTACTTCTGGGCTATCTTAAATAAGCATAGTTAAATCTTGCTGGATTACATCAAAGGTAAATGCCAGGAGTCTGTTTCCACTGAGTCTTCAGCAGCATTCTTAGGCTTAGTACTAGGTCATTAGGAGAGCAAGACTCCTATTCTTGTTATTGTCATTATGTGGAATTCAGATATATAGTTCTTCTAAAGACAGATTTTGACTCCGATTATCAGGATTACAACCCACTGATAAACTCTGAATTTGAGAAACACTTCTTGAAAGCAAATGAACCTTGTGACTGACAATCACTTCATGTTGTGGCAGTAATTCAGTTCATTTATAACGTGTCAGAAGAAAAGAATTTATCATGCCAGGTTCTTCTGAAAACCCTCCGAATTGTCTGATTCAAAAATTATATGTATGTGTGTGTGTGTGTGTGTGTGTGTATATACGTGTGTTTGTATGTGTACACACACACACATTTTCAAAATGGTTCAAAACCTGACTTTAGTTTTAGAATCTGGCTCCCTACTTTTATCTGCCCAAAGTGGTTCTATATTAAAACATGTTAATTATTTAAGTTAAGCAAAGAGGATCCTGCATGTATGTTTTTTAAAAAGCATTTTTTTTCTTAATTGGTTTTCAATGTAGATTACAACTACAGTTTAAATTTATATACATTATGGCAATACCCTTCTTCAGACCTCCTGTTTAAATGGATGAGTTTTTAAATATTTATACTTAAGACTTTAGAACAGAACATTAAACAGTCAGCCTGTGTGACTTGTACTATGATTATTAAATGTCAGCATGGGTTTCTCAAAAACATGTCATGCAACACTACTCTTATCTCTTTTTCTCATACAGTTACAAACTTGGTAGATGAGGGAAATGCTGGTGATGTAATATATCTTAGTTTCAGTAAGGCTTTGGACAAGGTTCCCCATGATTTTTGCAGGCAAGTTGGTAAACTGGGGACTAGAAAGCATTACAATTAGGTGTATCTGTAACTTGTTGATAGACTGAACCCAGAGAATACTCACCAATGGTTTCTGTTCATCCTGAAGAGAAGTGACTAGTGGATGTCTTAGGGTTCTGTCCTGGGTCAGGTGCTGTTTAACATTTTCATAAATAACTCAGATGATGGAATAAAACACATGATTATCAAATTTGCAAATGACACCAAATGAGGGAGGGGTGACTAATACTGCAGAGGACAGGATCAGAATTCAAGATGACCTTAACAGATTATAGAACTGGGCCAAAATTAACAAAACTAATTTCAACAGTGATAAATGTAAGGTACTACAGTAGCCCCTCCAGATTCGTGAGGATTAAGGGCACAGGACACTTGTGAATGTGGAAAAACCACAAATAATGCCCCCCCCCATGATTCTCCTCTCATTCCACTCCGGAACTTCCCCCTCTCATTCCTTCACTTCTGGCCCTAGTGCTGGGGGGAGGGGGGAGAAAAAAGACAACCTAAAAGGCTATCAGTACTTTCTCCACAGACAGAGAAGAGGGGAGTTTTGGCATTCTAATTACTTCTGGTGGCCATCTTGAGAAAGGAGAAGTAGGAGAAAAGAGAGCACCTGACCAAGCAGCAGCCAATACAGAGCAGAACGTGCAACCACATGGCAGAGAGCCATGCCTTCAGCAGTGGGAGGGGGCTTTGCTTTCCAAAAGGAAAAAAAGTCAATTTTAAACACAAGCCTCACAAGGCTGGGGGTGAGGAATTCAAGGGATGGGAGGAGGAATATGATGGGGGGAGGCAAGCACCTGCCTTGTGAATAATCAAATTTGTGAAGGTCAAACCCATGAATGTGGAGGGAGGACTGTACATCTAGAGACAGACAGCATGGTGTAGTGATTTGAGCATTGGACTATAATCTTGAAAACCAGGGCTCGATTCTCTCCTTGGCCATGAAAATCCACAAGGTGACCTTGGGCATGCCACACACTCTCAGTACCGGAAAACCCCATGATATCTTAGGGTAGCCATAATTCAGAAAGGACTTGGAGAAAGGACTTGAAGAACACATAATCGGGAAAAATATAATGTGCAAGTATGGAATGGGTGATACCTGGCTTGAAAGCAGTACAGTCTAGGTCTCATAGGAAACCACAAACTAAACATGAGTTAGCAATGTGGTGCAGAAACCCAAAAAGCCAACACAATTCTGTGCTGTATGAACAGAATTAACAGTACCTAGATCAAAAAAGCATTAGTGCCACTCAATTCTGCTTTGGTCAGACCTCTTCTGAAATACTGTGTCCAGCTCTAGGCACAACAGTTCAAGAAGGATATTGACAAGTTGGAATATGTCTTTGACCAAGATGGTCAAAGGCCTGGAAACCAAACCTTATGAGGAATGACCTAGGGAGCTGAATATGTTTAGCCTGGAGAAGAGAGAAAGGCTCCTGAACAATTTCAGTTAAAGAAAAGATCAAAAAAAAGATTGTCAAGAGCTCTTAATTGAATCAGCAGGTGGCAAACGCAATATGCCATATCAGTGAGGGGGAACACTAGCATAATTTGGAAAGCCATGATGGTCACTGTGGGATGTAATATTGCACTGAAAATGGCTGTTGCAGTGGGAGACCAACCAAGAAGGGACTCTCACCATGAATGGTGTCTGGTAGATGCAATCTCCGTAGAGAGGTTGGCAGTTGTTTCACCATTATGAGACACAACCAGTGCAGCAATGTCTCCAGCGGCTTTTATTTCCATTAGTTTCTCCTTGAGGTCAGGGTGAGTTAGAAGGCTGTGTAGGATATACAAATTAGAACTGAAGAACACTGAGGTGACAGAACTATACAGCGAGGGAGACATAGCCATCTCTTGTTGGGTCCAGATCAGGACTGAGTAGCTTATGCCACAACTGCTGATGGTTATGATGTTGCAAAAACATTGATTTAAAGTGGGCATCATGGATGATGATGTGGCAGGTTGTTCTTATGCACACACATCCCTTTCGCTGCGAAAGCTAGTGACGTGTTCCAATTGCCAAAATATGTTTTGCCTGCCAGTGAGTTCCTCTCCATTAGTGAGTTCTTCTCCATTGTGATTTCCCTATCAATATGCAGAGAGGTAACCAAATGGTGGATGTTGAACAGGGTCTGGGCAGGCTGCAGTAAAGGCTCATCCGTATTTGCCATATCAGTTGATGGAGGAACATTTATGTGCTAATACCTTCATATTGACGACATCTAACAAAGACATACCTGCTCCTACAGGCATGATCCAGTCTATCCATATCCATTCCACTCAAAAGGGACTTACAGGTCGAGACCATAACTTGAGCCATTCTGCCCAACCACTTTCACTGGGACATAAATAGGGTGCACACTCTTGCCATTATGCTGAGGTATTCATCTTATGGAGTCCTACCTGGATCTCTTTCAAGGAGATTGTCAGTTGTAACAACATTAATTCTTGTATGTCTGACCTTAACACAAGAGTCCATGAGGGAGGACTCTGCCTGGATCAACGTGGCAGTGTCCTTGATTAATGGATAGAACACAGTAGCAATCAGATGCCAGTGGCTGAATTGGAGAGTGTACTTGCCTTTCTCATGGATGTGGTTCAGGACAAGCATTCCCCTTGATTGGAACCAAATTGAGTCTTTGCTTGAATTACATGCAGTTTGATTTAGAGGGATGAAGAAGGTTGGTGGATCATGTTTAGTGATGTTGGCTTGTGGTATATTCTAATATTGCTTCTGCCAATCTGCAACCTGGATAATTTGATGTTTCCCCGATGGTGCGCCCTTCATGGTTCTCAGGAAAATGGAAAGTACAAAGGGGTCCCCAGCATTCCAAGCTGCAGCCTGCCAGGTTGCAAGCTGGAGCAGGGGTTGTCAAATACAGACTGTTGAACACTGAGGCAGCTGTGCCAGGGTTGCACTGGGCAAAAAAGTTGGGTGATTTTGCCTTTGGGCCTTCCTTATAAAAATCTCCTCATTCTCTTTCTCAGGGTACATGCATTTAGCAAAAGAACAAGCCATAGCAGATTTGTGTTTGGTGAACCAGGGTTGAATTTGGGTAAAAGAATAGGTATGCTTTGGGCTGCTACCATCAACTACGGGAAGAATCTTGCACAGCATTCCCTCACCTGGGGGGTGCTGTGGCTCAATGATTGTACAGTTCCAGGGTAATTCCTTGTTGATGGTTCATAGGTGAAGGGGTCAAGGAAGAACTAACAGGGAAAGGAAAAGGAAAACAATGCTTACCTGATTTTCAGTCTGTGGAGCCATGATTACCATTGTCGCTGTGGGGGAGAAATCAAAATCTACAATCTACAAAACCTAAATGTGCTACAAATACAAATATATACAAATGTAGATTCTTGTTGGAGTGTGTCTCCTCAGGGTGGCCACCATCCCATTAAGGTTACTGACAGATCCACCATTGGCAGTTCCTTATAGTTCAGAGAGATCTGCCTAATAGTTACTGTGCTTACAGAGGCAGAGGTCTCCTCTGCCACCTCTCCGAGTATCTCTGTCTGTGTTGGTGCTGTGTCCTTCCATTCTTTCTGCTGTGATACATCAAAGTATTTAAGCCACTGTTTCTTATGTGGTATTGCTATCTGGTAAATAGTGGGAGAGACTTGTTTAGTAATCTTTACAGGACCTTTTCATCTGGTGGTCAAGGTGTACTCATTCTAGGTGAACTTCAAGTACATGACTAGTTGTCCTTCTTCCCATTGGTGGAAGTTGCATATCCAGGCAAGCCATTTGTCCATAGCCAGCGTGTTCTTACCTAATTGCAAGGCCACGTCTTTGTGAATGTGTGAAATTTCCTGAATCCCATTCACTGTTGATGACAACAGTCTCCAGGTCGGAGAGAAGAGTAGTGTCAAACCAGAAAGCTTCTGGAAACAACATGTTCTTCCCAGTCATCACAGTGTGTGGAGAGAAGCCACAAACAGCTTTCAGTCCCAAGGGGGCCATCAGGATGACAGGGAGTTTCTCATCCCAATCATGCCCTGTCAAATACCTTTCAGAGTGCTTCTTTCAGAGTATGATTGGTTTACTTGATCTGTTCTGAGCTCCGGGGGCTATGAGCAATGTGGAACCTGTGCTTGATCATGAGGGCTTTGCAGAGTTCCTGGGTGACTTCTCTGGTGAAATGGGTTCCTACATCACTATCAAACTCCCTCCCGATTCCTCAGCAATACCAAACATTGTTAAATAACAAACATGAAGCTGTGGTGTTGTTTTTACAAGGGAATACTTTGATCCACTTGCTGAAGAGATTGATGACTGTTAGGGAGTACTTCATGCCTCTTGGTATGGACAGCAAGGAACCAATGAAATTGAGCTGGATTCAGGCCCATGGGCCTTCATTCTACTGGACTGGATTGTTTACTTAGGGCTGGCCTGGTCAGCATTGACCATGGCACAGGAGAGGCAGTTGTCCACTCACTTTCTGGCCCATCCTGGCCACTAGCCCATCTCTTCCACCCTGTCCAATGTGACTTGCTCGCTCTTGCCCAGCTCATGGACAAACTGGACCAGTTCTCCCTGAACCTCTGTAGGCACAACCCAGTGAAGGTGGCCCTTCTTTTTTAAAAATATTCCACTTCGAATAAAAAGAGAAAAACAAAGTAAAACAATAGCAGAAAAAAACACACACATTAAAAATACAAACATATAGCTATAGACATAAACATAACAACAAACATAAGCAATAGAACTAAAGTAAACTAAGTAACAGAACAGTACAATATTAAAGAAACAGTAGAAAATATTTTAAAATGTATGAATAACAATTATTAAACTACACAACAACTAACTAGACATAACTAAAAATTGGTTCGTGCCCATTACCAACAGTGAATACTAATACAACAGTAACTAACTAACCATTAGATCCTAAAATAAAATTAACGTTAATACTTGTCACCTATTATTTATTTTCACAGAAGATCTAAGTTTACAAAATTAGTTAATTAAATTATAAGTAGGTTAATAATATCAATTCTACCTTACTTATCAGGTATTATTATTATTACTACTACCACTATTTTTTAAAAGACGAAACTTAATTATTACTTAGCAAATTTAATCAGCAATACCTAATTCTCATACTATTCTATACTAAAATTAATAATTCTTAAAATAAACAATGTCTCTATAATCAATACTAAAGGCAACAAACAATATGAAGCCATTTTCCACTTTGCAATCACTCTTTTTGTAATAGTAGAAATATCAAATTTAAGATAATCTTTAATAAAGAGAAGAAAAGGAGAAGAAAGGAAATTATGAACATCAAATATCTTCAATATCTTCAAAGATTTCATAGAATCATAGAAATGTAGAGTTGGAAGAGACCACACAGGCCATCCAGTCCAACCCCCTGCCATGCAGGAACACCCTCAAAGCACTCCCGACAGATGGCCATCCAGCCTCTGCTTAAAAACCTCCAAGGAAGGTGACTCCACTACACTCCGAGGCAGCATATTCCACTGCCGGACAGCCCTGACTGTCAGGAAGTTCTTCCTGAGGTTCAGGTGGAATCTCCTTTCCTGCAGCTTGAATCCGTTCCTCCTTGTCCCAGTCTCTGGAGCAGCAGAAGACAAGCCCTCTCCTTCCTCTACCTGGCATCCCCTCAAATATTTAAACATGGCTATCATGTCCCCTCTTAACCTTCTCTTCTGCAGACTAAACATACCCAGCTCTCTAAGTCTATCCTCATACAGCATGTCTTCCAGGCCTCTCACCATTTTGGTTGCCCTCCTCTGGACTTGCTCTAGCCTGACCATGTCCTTCTTGAATTGGGGTGCCCAGAACTGGACACAGTATTTAAGATGAGGTCTAACCAAAGCAGAGTAGAGTCGTACCAGTACCTCCCTCCATCTAGACACCATACTCCTATTGATGCAGCCGAGAATTGCATTGGCTTTCTTGGCTGCCGCATCACACTGCTGACTCATGTTCAGCTTGTGGTCTATTAAGACTCCTAGATCCCTTTCACACGTACTGCTATCCAGCCACGTGTCCCCCATCCTATATTTCTGCATTCCATTTTTTCTACCTAAGTGTAAGACCTTACACTTCTCTCTGTTGAATTTCATTTTGTTAGCCCAGCTCTCCAATCTATCCAGGTCATTTTAAATTTTGATCCTGTCCTCTGGTGTAGTAGCAACCCCTCCCAATTTGGTGTCATCTGCAAATTTGATGAGCATGCCCTCTATTCCTTCATCCAAGTCATTGATGAAGATATTGAACAGCACTGGGCCCAGGACAGAACTCTGTGGCACCCCGCTAGTCACTTCTCTCCAGGATGAAAAGCAGCCATTCGTGATCACCCTTTGGGTTCGGTTGGTCAACCAATTACAAATCCAACTAACAGTAGCCCTGTCCAGCCCGCATTTTACTAGCTTCTTTGCAAGAATGTCATGGGGAACTTTGTCAAAGGCCTTACTGAAATTGAGATATGCTATATCCACAGCATTCCCTTTATCTATCAAGCTAGTAACTCTATCATAAAAAAAGATAAGATTAGTCTGGCATGACTTATTTTTGAGAAATCCATGTTGACTTCTCGTGATTACTGCATTGCTTTCTAAGTGATTAGAAACTGACTGCTTAATGATCTGCTCCAGAATCTTTCCGGGTACTGATGTCAGGCTGACTGAGCGATAATTATTTGGGTCCTCTTTTTTTCCCTTCTTGAAGATGGGGACAACATTTGCCCTCTTCCAGTCTACTGGAACTTCTCCTGTCCTCCAAGATTTCTCAAAGATTATAGCAAGCGGTTCAGAAATGACCTCTGCCAGTTCTTTTAATATCCTAGGATGCAATTCATCTGGCCCTCAAGATTTGAATTCATCCAGTGTGGCCAGGTATTCCTGTACCACCTCTCTACCTATTATGTGCCTTATTTCCCCTGCTTCCTCACCTGCTCTCCTTTAATAACTTATGATAATAGACAAATTTTATGAACTATAAATCATAAACCATTTTCTTCATCAAAACAGCTTCTTCCTTTACTTCTTTCTATTTTTTCCAAAACTGGTTCATGTTTAAATATTCCTAAAACCCTTATCAAGGCAATCAGACATAATCTATGTCATTTATCACTATAACTAGAAACCAAGATTTCAAATTGAACACAGCTAAAAGGAATATTTCTCCTGAGGAGTCCATCCATTAGTAAATCTATCTATGCATTGTTATTCTTCTCTTGTGCAGGTAGAACTTCTTATAGATTCACAGACCAGTTGTCATATATTCTCCAAAGTAAAGTCAATTTAGAATGTACATTGTCTTTCAAGATCATTATTGTAAACTGGTTTGTGATATCACTTGTATTCTTCATTTTTCACAATCAACTATATTGACTAGCTCCTTGCCTTGCTGGATGTTTGTCTTAATTTGTCTAGACATAATTTTCAGATTGCAAGTCAGGGCTTGCAAAGCTTGTATTACATCTTCTTTTCCCTGATGTTGCCAAAATGTTGCATCCACCATCTTTTGCGTTTTAGACTCCTCATCTTTATATAACCAATCACCCAGTTTTTGTGAAACTTGGGACAGTTGTTGTGTAATCACATAAAACTGTTTATCAGTGAATGCTTTAATTTGTCTAAATTCAGCAAGGAAATTAATAAAATATTTAGGCATCTCTTTTGAGCTTCCTAGATCATTTCTAATTTGAATGTCACAATCAAAAACAGAAGCCATTATAAATTATTCGCCCAGGCAGACTAGGCAAACAATTTTAACAGTTCCATCTTTGTAATGTACAGTAAAATTGTCTTAGTGACATAAACAAGTCCCATTACACATTTAATAAATCTAGTGCTATATTCTTTATAAAAAACCATAAAGTTTTTTATATGGAATATAAAATAGGTAAACAGTTACTATTCAACTTCAAAAGAAAGATGATCAACTCTTAAAAATCAAAAGAAGAGAACCATAAGGCATAACCATATCCAAAA
The DNA here is from genome assembly GCA_030412105.1 of Cyclura pinguis. Classification (NCBI taxonomy): domain Eukaryota; kingdom Metazoa; phylum Chordata; class Lepidosauria; order Squamata; family Iguanidae; genus Cyclura; species Cyclura pinguis. The sequence continues at coordinate 160,417,150 of CM059601.1, read as the reverse complement.
CATTCTGAGATCCAAATAAACAACAAAAAAGTATATAATCCCAAGATAAAAATAAGTAAGAAAAAGAAAAAAAGAAAAACTTAAATGCTCTACTGCAAATAGCCTTTGAAGAAAAGAGTACTGTTTCTTTAAATCCAAGTCCAGGGGAGCTTTAACAATAGGCAAAGTACAGCTGCAGCAGACAAGGGGTGCCTTGTTTCCATCAGTAAAAATACAGTTAAAAAATTATATACATATATACAAGAACTCCTGATGCTGAAATATAGTGTCCATATGAGGGGGGTGAGATGCCTTCCCCCTGGCTCCACTGAAGCATATGATTCTCCCCTGGAGTCTCAGAACTGCAGTGCCCTTTGCTCTGTTCCCAAGTTGCCCCCTTTCGGGATCCAATCCTGGCTCACATGGGGTCTTTAGTTTCCCCGTGTATCAGGGAGCTCATTAGCTTGACAGGGGAGGCCTCCTTTGTCAGGCACAACACTTCAGGGGTACACAACTTAGCAGAGTTGTGTCCTCCATTAGAGCAACTGGAAATCAGAACTCAGGGTGGCCTTTCTTGTCTGCGGATCAAATGATGCCTTCCTTCTCTTCAGTGGAGTACTGCAGAGAAGGGATCCTTCCCCCACCTCCCATGTCTGAAATAGTCCAGGATTTCAATTATCCTTCTGAGCATCAAAGAGGTGGAGAAAATATTCCTCCGCCCCGACTCCCAGTGTCCAAAATATTCTGGGTGCCTCTTCAGGTGAGAGGTTGAAGTGACAGTTCTTAATTTTGGGGGTGTTCAGGATGTCTTCTCAGAGTGGATTAGCAGTCTTTATCCTCATTGGGATCTTATTGTGCATCAAGCAGCTTCTGCTAGCAGCTGGCTGAACTTGTCTTGATGGTTGATTGGGCTGACAGCTTCTTAGTGGTGCAAGTCACTTGCATTGGAATCAAATCAAGAAGAGGATTCCTGTAGTGCAAGGAGGGAACTTGGAGAGAGATTAGTCATAAGGCCTCTCCAGTAGAAGCTGTGAGCTATACAGCAGAGAAGCACAAGGTTTTTATGGAAATTGGTATTGCCATGCCTTATAGGTATGCAACACTGTGACCAAAAAAAAACAAAAAACCAACCGACCTTGACAAATCAAAAACACGGGGACCTGTGGGGAAAACAGATGGCACTTGGTATACCAGCCCACTGGTTTCCCAGGAACTCAGTCTACACAAGTTCATTGTAACTGACAGTATGCAGAGAAGAGAACAGTAGGCGAGTCCAAGGGAAATTGGATTGTGCCAGTTGAGGAGGGTGGATCTCCAGAGTCAGGAATAACTACTCATCCATTTCTGTGGGGAGACTCAAGCTTGTGCAGTGCTTATTAATAGGCATCAAAGGCCCACTGCTGTCTGCTAGGACTGTCCAATGGGCACCCTGTCTCCAGTGAGTTTGAGGCAACTTTGTTGGCATTTGCAGGCCAAGACGGTTCTGTCTGTGTTAAGGGTTAACTGTGTTCTTGTTTACTGCGCTATCCTCCCTGCTAGGTCCAGCTGTTCCCAGCTCACAAAGTAGATAAGGTTTTTCCTGAGAGTCTCTGCAGTTTAGCAATCCCATAACAAAGTTGTGGTTAGACTAACACCACGGTGTGAAAACATGTTGACATGATTCTACTTAAGTGCAGCCTGAAAACAGGCAGTGTACTTTCTCTTTTTCTCTTCATGTGTTCTCTTTGCTACTGATGTCTTTGTTCAGACATGGATTTTACTTAATCTGCTGAACATGTACTCACGCTTTCTTAATAAACTGAGTAGTTTTTAGTCAAACCGGCTGGCCTCATTCACTGGCAGCTTTATGGGACTGAACAAGTATTTTGTCTTGCTTTTAAGGACAGTTTAATTGTGGGTCATGCTAAAGATCTACAGCATGCCCCCCTGCATTTTCCAACAAACTTCACCTTCTGTCTTGGACCAGACTAGTTAGCCTGAGGCTGATCTCTCCAGGTTATGGAACCATCTTGCCCATACCTGGCTTGAGTTGCTATTCTTGATTCTGGTGATACTGATCTACATTGACTAAGGGTTCTTCCATGGAATCCTGGGGACCCTCTGGGTCTCCAAGAATGTTGTTAAAGAATAGACTGAGCCCTGGCTAGCCTGACCAATTAACCAATGGCTCTTAATCTGGAGATCTGGTGGCATGTTACCCCAAAAGGTGGGTGAGTCAAGTGATGCCAGTACACTCAATCAAACATAGGGAGTTACTAGCTCAAATTAGGAGGCCTGCAAGAGGAGAGGAAATTTATCAAGATCTTTGATAGCAATGTTTACAGGATCTCATACAGGGAAGAACCAGCTAGAGATTCAAAAGTAAACTAAAATGTGTTTTATTAGGGGAATTAACAACCACATGCAAGGCGTAAGCGTTCACACAAGACTAACTGAAAAGGTAGGAAAGGTTTTAAGATAGCAAGATTTCAGGGTGAAAAGAGTGATAATTTGCCAGTCCAGAGGAGTGTGATAACTGAAGCCCCTATCAGAGCTGCTGCTGATGAGCAGCAGCTGTTGGTCCCTGTGGCTCTGGCTGGAGATGAGTCCTGCAGCTCAAGAGCTCCCCCTGCTCCCATGGACCAAGCAGGCTGTGCAAAGGGAGGCTCCCTTGGCTAAGTTTAAGAAGCGGTGACTGGACACACCTGTGCCTGGGGCTATATAACTGCCTGCCTGGAAGCTTCCCTTTGCTTGTGGCAAACTTCTTACAAGCCCTCCTCTTGCCCATACCTTGTTCTCAGCACCTGGTTCCTGATACCTTGAATTGATCTCTGGACTCTTGACTTTGGAACTCTGACTACAGCTTTGCTTGGTGCTCTGGTAAATGAACTTCCTTGAGTAAGTGCTTGCTTGTTTCCTCCTGGCTGGACTTTGCTGGCTCTCCCACTCTCTTCCCTGGGCTGGCTCTCTGCCCAGGTCTCTGACCTTGACAAGGAGTAGCGAAGAAGCAGCAATGTGTCTTAGATTTGTGTCTAAGGACAGTACCATCAGGAATTAAAGTGACACATGTACTGTGTCTGACTGGTCAAAGCTGAGGGGTTTTATACCAATTTTTATCTTGAGGACATAAGTAGCTCTCTGGCCTAGTAAGCAGTGGAGTTTGCAATCAATACAATAAGGTCTGGAATGGGTTGATGGTCTTACCTTTAGGTGACAAAATATTGATGTAACTCCTGACAGCCTCTCAATGTCTTGGTTGGGTAATGTGACTGAGGAAGGTTTTGGTAGGAAATATGCACAGCAGGAGTGCCTGCCTGCTGCATCTGGGCATTTTCTTTTACTATTGTTTTCTGAGGTTGAGTAGTTAAGAGGATTAGCTTAGAGCTATTAAGTCAGGCTTTGAATGCTAATTTAAACTCAGCTTTTTGAAATGCAAAAGTGTTTCTGTAAATACTTCTGCAATGCCTGTGCAACTTCAAATGAGAAGATGTCTTCTCTAAAACATCCCCAGAATTACTCAGTGGCTTCTAGCCAGGTCAATGCCTCAAAGCCAGAAAAGTGGGCCAAGCATTCAGTGATGGGGAGACCACCAGGGTCCTTTGGGGGAGATCCTTATGTCTGCACTGAGCACAGCTGCAAGGCGTGTGTGTATGACAAACTCTAGGGAACGTACTAAAGATTGGTCAAGCTGTAGGGGAAAGAGGGATCCCCTGCCAATTAAAGGTTGTTCTTTTTTTCCAGAAGTGAGGGGCACCTCCTCCAAATCTGAGCAAAGTACAAAATCCACAGTCATTTATTGCCACCTCCAATGCACAAAACACTCTTCCTCAGGGAGCTACTCTGCAGGGAACTACAAAGGGAGTCTGGGGTTCCTCTTGCCCTACCGACTTCTCCTAGTTGAGAAATTCAAACAAGCGACACTGACCTACAACAGCAGCATGAAGCCCACACAAAATGAAGTTACAAGGTTGTTTGTTACATCCTCTGTAATTCTGATAGAGAAACACTCCTCCCTAATGTATGGTGTTTGTGTGTTCCTTACTGCAGATTTCTATCTCTTAGATCCCACACCATGATAGATCCAGAGGTAGGGAGAGATTCCTGGGTCAGTTGTGTATCAAGTCTTCTCAATTACTATGGGTCACAGATGGCTTGCCAAATATGGCCATATAGGGGTGGCTGCCTAGTATAGACTAAGAAAGAAAAGAGAGCAGATTCCAACCCCACAGTAGCTGTTATGGCTGCAGGCACACAGATTCACAATCTCTCTCACACACACACCCAAAAGTCTATTAGAGTATCCACAGGTTTACCTCTCTCTGCCCTTCTTGAACTTCATATGTAGACTCATGACTCAGGGGATGCAGAGTGATGCCTGCATTCTCCACCAATCTTGTTACCCTAAAAGGTGGGAGATGCTGAGGTCCACCAGCAGCAGTGCCAGTTACTCCTTAGAATTTGGGGAATTATTTGCTCAAGGAAGCCAAGGAGAGAGGAAGGTAGTGGCAGGATCTTTTCAGCTGTATATTCCAGTACTAACTGTAGAGATCACTCCAGTTAAAAGTTAAAAGGAGTATTTTATAGGAAAACAATAGGCACAGACAAGAAATAAAGCAATCCCATGAACTATACAAGGTTATTGAAGGAAAAGGTGAGACAGGTTGAATAGAGAGGGGTTTGGGATGGAAGGGATAATAGTTACCAGTCCTGAAGCAGGTCAAAATGGATCGGTTCAGATTGCAGTCTGAGGGTAGCACAAAAACACAGGATCAGGTGGCAAATGTGCACAGCAACCTGCCAACATGTGCCCAAAGTACTAAAAATTGTTGAGGTTAGAGCTAAGGCTTAAATGCAATTTTTCCTACCTTGAATGAGCATTAATGGTTTTCTTGCTGAACAAACAAAGGAGTCCGGAATAGGCTAATTGTCTTAACTTTTGGTAACAAAACTGTTACCCCAAGCGTGGGTAACTCAGGGTACACCCACAATGCCAGTACCTCCATGGAGAATTATTTCGCTCAAATTGAGAGGTTTGCAAGAAGTGGGGCAAGCTAACAAGATCTTCCACCAAAGTTTAGGGGGTCCCATGTAGGGAAACACCAGCCAGATATTCGAAAGTAAACTGAAATATGTTTTAATGGGGGAATTAATTTCCACACATAAGATGGAAGTTCTCACATAATCACATTAGGCTAACTGAAGGAAAAGGGAGGAAAGATTGTTGATAGCAAAGTCTAAGGGTGATAAGCAGCAAAGAGCAGCAAAGAAACAGTGATGTGTCTTAGAATCACACCTAAGGACAATACTCATTTGAGAATCTGAGTAACAGCATGGTGTTCAGCAAGCAAGATACTGAGAGGTAACAGATCAAAACTAAAGGTTTGAATACCCATAATCTGTCTGGAGGGCAAGGGTGTGAATCACCCTCTGGCTAAGTAAACAATGGTGTTTGTAAAGCAGACAATGAGGGCCAGACTGTGTTAACAATCTTAGCGTTAGGTGACAAAAAGTTAATGGCCATTGTGATAGCTCTGTAATGGTGGACAGGTATGTGGATAATGGGGGAACTGAACAGGTCAGTGGGGAGAAAGGTTGAGACGATCAGTGGTTTGGTGGGAACTTCCCTGTCACTATTGTCTGACAACACAGTCATTAAAGCTTAGCTTAAGCCTATTAACTCTGGAGTTACCTGGTGACTTCCTGACTATGACCTGGCTATGCCTAGAGGGGATCTCTGACCTACTTTGCAACATATGAGTTCAGCCAGTGTTTTTCCTCTGCCCAGCTTGGCCTTACAGTCACATCAATGTCCATTTGATATTAATGTCAATTAATATATTTGCCAATTAAATCGTATCTCATCAATTAAACCACATCAAATCTGGAGGGTGTGCAGCCCAAAACAATCCCCCACCCAAAATGGAACCTTTGAAGAGGTGCCATAAGGTTTCATTTCTCTAGGAAGGTACCAGGCACCTCCAATTTGGTGAATTTTAGAGGATGAGACATGAGGTGATTAGGAATAAACATATAAGAAGGAAGGTTAGGGTGAGAACTATCTTATTTCCATTAGTCTTATCACCTAATCACTTGGTTGAGTGGTAAATGTAGTAAAAATGTGTCCAATTCAATTTCTAAAAAGGGGAAAGAAAGGAAAATTAACAGAGTATCTAATAACACACATACCAGGATATAATGCAATATGCAAATATCATTGTAGCAATTGGAGCTTCAGAATTCAAATACAGTAAGGTCAAATATTTCAAAAAAAACAAATGGGTAGTGCTCCTTCAATGAAAGCAATAGGGAAAATTGCAACCGGCAATTCATGGCACAGTTCATAAGTTCTTTGATTCAAAGAGTCCAATTCATAGGATAGAGAAAGGATTCCTTCCTCCTCTGGGTCTGAAAGAGTTCATGGAATTAGTCCTTTGGGTGTTTGGAGAGGTGGATTGAGGGTTCCAACCCCCCCCTTGTATCCAGTAAATCAGCGTGCTATGAGGGGAGATGGGGCAACATTCCTTGGCTCTTGGGGCTTTCTACAGTTGCCATGCATGCTGGAGCAGTGTATGCCAGAAGCTGGCCAGTCTTGTGTGGTCAGCGAACCGGGCAGACATCTTTGAGTGGTTTTTGGATTCTGAGGTGAAGTTGATGAAGTCCCGGTATTTTCAGAAGGAAACAGAGAGAGACAAAAGTTAGCTGTTGGGCCACTCCAGCCACAGCTGGTGGCCATGCTATGCAGAAGCACTGTCACCTTATGGAGATTTGGGTTATGGAGCTTTATGAGTATGCAACCCTGGGATTGAGAACCAGTGTTTGGGGATCAAAAATGCAGGAGACATGAAAGAAAAGTTGTGGCACTTGGCATACCAGCAAACTGGTTAACTGGAGTACCAGATATGGCAAGTCCACCCTGGCCTGGATTTTGAATGGGAGTATTGGGGATTCTGTGAAAAAGGGGCAAAATTCAATTGGGCAGGCCAGTCCTCCAGAGTTGGGAATGACCACATGTTCCATAAAGGACAGAGACCACCCTAGCACTGGCATCAGGTTCTGCAAAGGCAGTCTCTTTGAGTAGCCAAATGGGGTGTTACGTACCAAGGGAGTTCCAGTGCCTTCTTGCTCAGCTTGGCTGATCTTCTGCATCTTGGCTGATTTAGCTAATTCTCAAAGAGCTCTCAATTGCAACAGCTGTTAGTGGACCCAATATGCCAGACCAGCTAAACACATCACTAGTACAATTTGGAAGGCCAGGATTATGACAATGAGGTGCTACATGAGATTGAAAATGCCCATTGGTTTGGAGGACCAACCAAGGAGGGACTCCCACCATGAGTGTTGTCAGGTGGATGCAATCTCTTTAGAGAGGTTTGCTATTGTTTCACCATTGTGAGACACGACCCGCATGGTGTTGTCTCCGGCTGCCATTATTTCTAATGTCTGTCTTTTGAAGTCAAGGTGTGTGAGGAGTTTATGCAAAACATGTAAATTGAGACCAAAGAACACTGGAGTGACTGATCTATACAGTGACAAGGACACGGCCATCTTTTGGCAGGTCCAGATGAGGACTGAGTAGTCTATGTCAGAGCCACTGATGGTAGTAATGTTACAAAAGCATTAGTTTAACATGGGAACCATAGGCTGAAGTATGTATCTGTTTATGGTGATGGTGGCATTTGTCACACACACACACATCCTTTTCCTGTGTAAACAATTGCTGAATTGGTATCTCCTGTCAGTTCATAAGCACATTGACTGTCCTTGCCCTTAAGGAGCATCAAACACAGATGATGGGGTTGCAAAGCATCATCTGTACAAATAAAGTTTTCTTGGTGTGGCACCCTTCTACTTTGATAGTTTATCATTTGGGTCCAAGCACTGTAGCCCAATAATTGCAGTCTTTGAAATACAGTGTCTCTTGAGACTGTCTGTATTCTGAGAAGAAAGACTGGATGGATGAGGAGAATGGTTTTTGCATTGACAGGAACTACGAAAAGCTGCTGCAATTGGTTCCACTGGGGGATGTAAGTGGCATTTATGACGGTCCAGCATGCTTCGAGCTGCACCTCCTCTTTCCTTAGTTTTGGTCTGATTAATTCCCTAATTTCCTTTAGACTGTGTCCGTCATGAGTGTGCTGAATTAATTCCCTAATTGTCATCAAATTCATCACATGCGTTTGGGTGCAGGCAAAAGCCAATCATGTGTTCCCATTCCCAAAATACTTTCTACCTGCAAATATCAGTGAATTCCTCTCCATAGCTGCTTCCCAATCAAAAAGCAGAGAGGTAACAATGTTGAACATTGGACAGGCCCATATTTGCCAAGTCAGTTGTAACATAGGACAGTTTGTTGGCTAATACCTCCACATTGGCTGCATCTAACAGAGACAGGCCTGCTTCTATAGGCACAATCTAGTCTGTCCATACCCTTTTCACTTTAGAAGGGCTTACAGTACTAGATCATAATTTTAACCATTCTGCCCAGCTGTCTTCACTGGGTGCACATTCTGGCCATTGTGCTGAGGTATTTACCTTATGAAGACCTATCTGGATCTCTTTCAAGGAGATTGTTGGTTGCAATAACATTAATTCCCATAGTCCCACTTTAACACCTGGGAGCCCACAAATGGGGGACTCTGCCTCTATCAATGTGGTAGCTTCCTTGATTAATGGATCAATGATTGGATACTGATAGACAAATTGGAGGGTATATTTACCTTCCTTGTGAATGAGGTTTAGGACAAGCATTCCTCATGACTGAAATCAGATTGAATCTAGGTTTGAATTACAAGTGGTTTGATTCAGTGGGATGAACCAGCTCAGTGGACCATGTTTAGTGTGGTTTGCTCATGATATACTCCAGTATTGCTTCTCTCAATTTGCAACCAAGATTTTCATCTTGTTTCTGTTTTCTAATTCTTGTTGTCTTCTTCCTTCTCTCTCTTTCTCTCTCTTTTTATCCTTTTACTCTACTGCTCCTGCTTCTTCCTCCTCTTCTAATTCTGGTTTCTCCTCTTCCTCCTAATCCACATTTTCTTTATCTTCTAAATGGATCTTCAATATCCTCTCCTACAGTTCTTTAGAAGATCCTTTATTCTGTTTTTCTTCTTGTCCTTTCCCTTTATTCACTTCCTCAGTTATTTCTGTCTTGAGTTTTTTAATCATCTTCATGCACTTGTTTTTAATTCTTCCTTATGGCACCTTAGAAAATTTTGTGCCTTCTGGATCAAATTCTTCTTTGTTGAAATGTAAATGAGATGCCTTCAATTCTGCACCAGCAATATGTGATTCCTCTTCTCTTTAATATTGGTGTTAGGAACTAGCAGTCCTTTCTTTTTTCCAGAATTTGTGAGGCCACATCCCTGAATATTTGTAGTTCTTTATCTTGAACTTGTTTACGTAGTTTTGTTGAATCACCGGGTCTTTCACTCTCTCTCTTAGGAAATAAACTGCAATATCATGAGGTGCATTCCTCTTACTGGCAACAAATAAGTTCACTCTAAACATTTTATTAATTTCAAGATCCAGTAGTTCTGCATTCCAGCCAACAAACTCATGGAGCTTGATTGAATGCAATGTGTTAGCCCAGATCCACAACACTATAATATTCGGCACCCTCAGTGATGGCTGCCAGGATTTCATTGTAGTTGGCTACCACAAGGGCAACTGGAGGAGTTGCAATATTAAGGGCATGGAAATCTGCTGTCATATACCATGTCTTGCTATCTGCCTTAAAGATGGGTGATAAGGGTACGTTGCAGATGGCCTGCATAGTGTTGGAGGTGCTGGCAAAAGAGTGCAGGATCAGCAGAAGGCCATTCACAGTCAACAGAGACACTAACAGTAAGTACAGCTTGGCTGTTCATGGTCCAGTAACAATCCAATGGTCCAGGAATCCATCAGGCAACACAGTCAGATAGTCCAGGGTCAGAGAATCCAGGCAGGGAATGAACAGGGAGTCCAGATACTACAAGACAAGGGCCAGAAAGACACAAGTTGTTTCTGGCATCAAGCTACTGTCCAGTGCTTTCCTTAAGAAGGCTGCAAGCAGCTGGCTCTCATCCCAGTGTAATTAGCTCCTGTTGTGCTTGCTTCCTTGTGTCCTCCTTCAAGGCTGCTGTTTACCCGGGGAAGCTGAGTCCTAGCCTGTGAAACTATCCTCCACCCCAAGGCACTCTGCACCTGTCAGTCTGTGTGCCACTTTCTGGGGAAACCAGTGGTGGAATTGCCAACTGGGGGGCATGTATCAGAGTCCAACGCCCTGCCTGTGCCTCACTGCCTGCAAGAGGGAGGAGGCAAGAATACTTGTTGCAAGGAGGAGGAGATGACAGCAGCGAGGAATGTCTGATACAACAACTTTTAAGGAAACCACAGAGCCAAGCCAGGTCGAAGTCCAGTCCAACAGTCCAAAAAGCAGAGGTCTGTCCAGAGGGGTCAAGGGAGCCAGAACACAAGGGTTGTGAGGCTCGCAAGTAATTTGCTACAAGCAAAGAGCAAGCCACACTGACAGATCTAAAAAGCCACAGAGAACAGGTGTTACTTGTCATAGCTTCCTTAATCTAGCCAACACAGTTTCCCTCTGAGCTGCCCGTTTCAGCCTCCTTCATAACTGGAGGCAAAGGGGATCTGGTAACTGTAATTCTTCCAAATCACTTCTGGTTCCTTAGGAGCTGGCTGGGGCAACTCTGCCTTTGCTTGTCCTTCAACTGCTGGGATGTTTGCAAGTTGGTTTGATCAATCACTGGCTCTGTTCCAGGCACAATCAGTTGTTCCTCGATCTCAGAGCCATCATCTATCACAGCATGGACATGTGAGGCAGTGCCCCTCCTAGGACTGTTCCTCAGGGCTATAGACCTTCCAGTCCAACAGGTGGTGACCCCACCAACAAGAGTTCAGGATTTAGGCCACTTCATGTTCTGCATTGCTAGCTACCAAAATGGGTGGTGGAGGCAGGATGTCTTGCTGGTGTGGAATGGCAGGGGCCACAGGGGTCAGCAAGGAGTGATGGAAGACTGGATATACCTTGAAGGATGCTAGCAGCTTGTTCCAGGAAACTGGGTTGATCCCTGGTTCCACTGGGAAGGGACTAAGGAATCGGGGGCCCTAGTTTCTGCAAAAGACTCTGGACTGGCAGATGCTAGGTGGTGATCCAGACCAAGTCCCCACTTCCAAAGGAACCTCTGCTTGCTGGCATCGGCCAGTCCAGTGCTTGTAATCATCCTTTGCTTGTTCGAGCTGCTGTCGTTTCCCAGGCTAAGCAGGCAATAAATTACGAGCAGCTGCTCATTTCCTACTCATGCAGCCTGAGCCGAAGAATGCCCAAACAGAATGTAAGTCCAGAGCAAATAAATCCAAGGGGTGAATCCAAAACATAGTCCAAACAAACAGAGTTCCAAGGTAAACCAGATCTGAGAGCACAGCACAGGGTTTCAGGACCGAAGAGACCAGTTGGTGACCCTGTGAGGAAAGTCCAGCTGGAGTCCTTTTATCTATGGATGTTGTCACCAAAGATGCTCCCTCATTAGGGCTCGCCTGCTATTTAAATGCGCTGAGCGGCACAAGCCTTCCCTCTCACAGTGTCTCTCTTGCAAGGCAGGTGTTTCTGATATGTCTTCCTCTATTTGTTCCCCTGGCTCAGGCCTCTGTTGTTGCTGTCTATTATCTCCTTCTGGGCCAGTTTCTGGGGAAGCTTCTGCCTCTGGGGAAACTCCTGCCTCTGGGGAACCTTCTGTCTCGGAGTCAGAATCCTCCTCCTCGTCTCTGCCAGGGTCTCCAAGGCAGGGCATGGCAGCTGCTCCCAGAGAATTTGATGGATGGCCTGCAACTCCTGTAAGGACTGGTCAGCAGCTGGCAGAGCAGAACAAGGCAAAGGCAGAGAGAAAAAGAGGGGATGGAACCCATAATTCATGAAGAACAGGGTCAGTCACATTGAGCAGTGGAGGGCATTGTTTTAAGTAAACTCTACTGCATCAAGGAGCATGATCCAGTAATCCTGGTGAGCATTCACAATGCACCACAGTTACTGCTCTAGAATCCCATTAACTCACTCCATCTGCCCATCTGACTGGCGGGGAGGGGGTAGGCAGAGAAGAGATGGAGCTGCACCCCTAGACTCTTCAGAAGGGCCTGCCAAAAATGAGCCATCAATTATGGATCCTTTTCTGACACCAGATGCTCAAGTGGTCCATGTAGGTGGAACACATCACCCGGAAAGAGGTTGGTGGTCTCTTGAGCCATGGGAAGAACAGTGTAGGGAACAAAGTGTGCCACCTTTGTCAGCATGTCCACAACCACCAAGATTGTTGTTCCACCTTGGGATGGGGATGGCAACTCTGGCTCTGACAAGGAGTGCAGGCACCCTGCTGGAATCAGTGCCCCAGGTACCAGGTCAAGGCAGCTGGTCAGGAAGGCAGCTGGTTGACCTTCCTCTTGTCAAAAACATCCATGAAAAACATCCATTAAGTCCTGGTAGTTGGCCAGTAGTACCACAGGAGGCTTTGTGGGGCAGCGTGCACACACTCTGGCCAAAAGTGATCCTGGAAATACTCTGATACAAAGAGCACATTTCCTTAGGACCAGGAGATGTAAGGATCATGCTGGGCTAGCCAAGGCATTCCCAGGACCACAGGGAAGTGAGGCACAGTTGCTATGTAGAACTACAGCTGCTCCACATGGCCCTGGATCTCCAAAGTTATTGGAGAAGTCTGGTGAGCGACTGGCCCAGAACACAAGAGCCTGACATCAATGGTCTTAACTGGTCAAGACACCTTCTGTCACTGCACTGGAATGTGGTGTTGGGTGGCAAAAGCAAGGCCCATGAAGTTGTTGGAAGTCCTGGAGCCTGTCATAGCTTGGATTGCCTGACCTTGGTTGGTATGGCAGGCACAAGCAGAGGATTCTACTTGGGCTTACTAGGGTCCTAGGTGGACTCAAACCCCTCTCCCCCAGACTCAGGAGCCAATTCAAGCCTGGGAGAACCTGTTTCTCAATTGGACAGGGCTGCATTTCTTCACCAGACAACTCCATGCAAGGTGGCTAGAACTTCCACAGTACAAGCATGCTCCCGCCTGTCTTTGCCACTCTTTTTCCTCTGGCAAGAAATGAGGTCATGCACCACCCAGCTCTATGAGTTTCTCTGAAGAGGTTGGACTGGGTGCTGCTGTCATGGGAGTCACAGGAACCAGGCTGGGCAGACAATAGAAGGCCTGGGAAGTGGGGGCCCGGTGTGCCTGCTGACTAGACTCCAGACAGCCTTCAATATGCAGGGACTGCTCAATCAGGATGGCAGGCAGGGAAGCATGGGCAAGCTCATCTAAGATGTCATCAGCTAACTCTGCCAGTACTGGTCCTGCAAAGGTGCATCATTCCAATCCGGGGCCTGGACCAGCAACCAAAAAGCAATGGTGTATGTTGCCACAGACCCCGTTCCCTGCTGCAGATGTCTGATGCAGCAAGTCATAGTCTCTGTTGGCACTCAGTCTCCCCATCTTCCCTTCATTTCCCTCATGAAGCCATCAAAGTTATTGAGGAGAGGGCTGTCATGGAGGAGTCAGGGGATGGCCTATTTGCCTGCTGGTCCAGATAAGAGACTTATCACAAAATCTACCTTGGTGCAGTTGTCAGGGAAATCCTCTGGCCAGATAGAGAAATATAGTTGCCAATGAGCCAAATGCCTCCAGTTGGTCAGAAGTGCCTGAGAACTTCTCTGGCAAAGAGACAGGTCATTTCAACCAAGGAAGAGGTGAGGGAATTGCCGCCGCTGGAGTTAATTGACCTAAGCCTGCAGGGTGGTCACAGCTCCAGTCAGCTGGTTGACTTGATTGATGAGGACTTGGTTTTGCTGCTGCATGACCTCCATGACCCTGAGAGTTGTAAATTAAGGGGCTGGAATCTTTCTATCCTGTGCTGGGAGCCTGCCAAGGCTCCACAGCTGTGTAATCAGCAGTAATTAGCAAACAGTGTTTGTTAAAGCAGTCCCAAAAGCAGTCCAGAGCTACCAAGTCTGAATTTACCAAGAATTTACCAGTGAGAGAGTGTCTATGAGCAGGATGTATACTCCAAGCAAAGGTCCAAGGTCCAAAGAACATGAGCAAAGAATGCAAGAGTCAACAAGACTGTCACCACCAATGGAGTCAGAAGATTCTGGCAGCTTTCTGCCATCCTGACCTCTGATTCTATAACCTCAGAGTCCTGGCCAGCTGTGGCCTAATTAACAAGCTTTTTGTTTTTCACCTGTACTAGCTACTGTTGTTCCTCCAGGGCGTGTCTGTTGGGAAAAGTCCTATCTGGGTCCCAGGGCAGGGGCATGACATTGGGTTTCCAGGACTGCCCACCCTGTTGTACAGAGTATGTGGTCCATGATTGCTGTAGATCACCATCTGGATTGGTTCCCATGACTTGGGATCCTTGCCTTTCTGGACAATCTTCATGTTTCTGACTATGCCTGATTCCCTGAGGAAATCTATTACCCTTCATGTTTGCTGTGATAAAGTGGCCCAGGGGAATATTCCAATATCCACACAGCCCAGAGCCATTTTAATTTGGGAGTTCAAACCTCCATAAAGGCGTGATTTGAACTCTTCATTGTTGAAATCATACATTTCCTGCTATGTGGAAGACTGGACCTTCTGCGCCAAGACAGCAAGCAGCTTTTTCCTGGCTATGTGAGCCTCCAGATTCTCCCCCAGAACCTGACGCTCCACTACATACATTGTATTGGCCGTCTGACCTGGGCAAAGGATCTGGATACTCTGCCTCATCCCAAGGTGCTTGTCCAATTTGACCAGATTGGGAATGGCCACCACTGTCCCAAAGGGCTGGCATATCTGATAGGGACTTGCAGAGCCTAGACAATTATGTCAGGTTCTGTCTATTGGCTATTGGGTATGTGTGAGCAACAGCATTAAGCCACACAATGACTGTGTACTTTTTGAGGGGGACTAACTGTTTGGAAATGGCCTTTGCCTCCGTAGGTGCCCAGGGGATCCTCTCCTCTACCTCATAGGTTTCTGCCACTCTACTGGGTGCCCTTCCCTTTTGTGTATTGACAGACCTAGTCTTAACTGGGTTGAGCAGGGTTGGCTCTTCCCAGTCACGATTGTAGGGTGCATGGGGAAATGAGTCTTCCAGCAGGGACTCCTCTAGAGTGTGCGTGGGGAACGGGAGCTGAACTACAAGGCAAACTATAGCAATTAAGATGTCCTTGGTAGCTAGCCTTTGGCTCAGTTCAGTAGTCTGATGATTGCAAGCCTCATGGCTCATGCTTTCATGCTGAGCCTTTGCTGGGTTCGCTCAGTACTGAGCAGCATGCTGGGCTTTAGCATGCTTTTCCTCAAGTACATCTACCTAGTCTTAGAGTACTTGGATTTGCACTTAGGCAGTTTCTAATTTAGATTGGGCCCCCTGTGCAGCAGACAAAAAGGCCAATGGTGAAGTAACTGGTCAAAATAGAGGGTTTTTATACCCGCAATCTGTCTGGAGGGCAAGGGTGTGAATGGCTCTGTGACCAAGTAAACAATGGAGTTCACAAAACAGACAGTGGGGTCTGGACTGTGTTAATGATCTTAGTGTTGGGTGACGAGGGTTAATGTCCATTGTGATAGCTTTGTAAAGGAGGACAGTGCGGATAATGAGGGAAATGCATAGGTCAGTGGGGAGAAGGGTTGAGACAATAAGTGGGTTGGTGGGAACTTCCTCATCACTATTGCCTGACAACACAGTCATTACAGCTTAGCTTAAGCTATTATCTCTGAAGTTACCTGGTGATTTCCTGACTATGACCTGACTACACCTAGAGGGGATCTCTCACCTACTTTGCAACCCATGACTTCAGCTAATGCTTTTCCTCTGCCCAGCTTAAACTCACGGTCGCATCAGGGTCCATTTTATATTAATGCCAATTAATACATTTGCCAATTTAATCATATTTCACCAATTAAACTGCATCAAATCTAGGGGTTTGCAAGCCAAAATGGAACTTCAAGGAGGCGTGATGAGGTTTCATTTTCTTCAAGGTGGCACCACACACTTCCAATTTGGCGAATTTTAGAGGATAGGACATGGGGTGATTAGGTATAAACATATAGGAAGCGTGGTGAAGTGAGAGCTATCTTATTTCCATTAGTCTCATCACCTAATCACTTAGTTGGGTGGTCAGTGTAGTAA
This sequence comes from Cyclura pinguis, assembly GCA_030412105.1. Taxonomy (NCBI): domain Eukaryota; kingdom Metazoa; phylum Chordata; class Lepidosauria; order Squamata; family Iguanidae; genus Cyclura; species Cyclura pinguis. The sequence continues at coordinate 160,401,028 of CM059601.1, read as the reverse complement.
AAATGTGTCCAATTCAGTTTCTAAAAAGGGGAAAGGAAGGAAAATTAACAAAGAGAGTATCTAACAGCACACTTACCAGGATACAATACGATATGCAAATATCACTGCAGCAATTGGAGCTTCAGAATTCAAATACAGCAATGTCAAATATTTCAAAGAAATCAAGTGGGTAGTGCTCCTTCAATGGAAGTGATAGGGAAAATTGCAACTCCAGCAATTCATGGCACAGTTCATAAGTTCTTTGATTAAAGAGTCCAATTCATACGATGGAGGAAGGATTCCTATTTTGCAATGCATGAGTTCAGCCAGTGTTTTTTGTCTGCCCAGCTTGGCCTTACAGTCACTTCAGGGTTCATTTTATATTAATTCCAATTAATATATTTGCAATTAAATCATATTTCACCAATTAAACCACATCAGATCTCTGAGGTGTGCAGACCAGTAACAAAACAATGTCCTGCTACCGCATGTTTCCCAGCCATAAGTATCTATTTTTATAAAACAATATTTCTCACCAAATTGCCATCCCACAGGATGGGGAGTGTGCAAGGTGTGGTAGTCCCTTCTTCGCTGATCTTATTCCAATTTCTATTGTTTGTTTCATAATGTATAATATTGTTGTTCAGTACATTGTGTTGAATACTGTAATTTTGTTACAGCAGTAACTAACCGCCTTATAGCCCTTTGGCATATTCATTCTTGTTCACATAGTGCTAGGGACTTAGACAATTCAGAGAAAATTGTTATGCAACTCCATCACTATTTTCTCTTCAGTTGGCTTTTACATCTCTCTCTCTTTCCTCCTATTCTGTTTGACTTGGAGCCAAAAGATGCAGCTAGCCCAATTCTTGCCCTCCCATCCGTATGTCTTTCTTTTAAAAGATCTAATCAGAAGAAAGTTCCATTGAGTCAAGTGAGTACAATATGTGTTCTTCCACTGATCTTTGCAATATTACATGTTTTGACAGAGATGTGTCAATATCTCTGGTTAAAAATTTTTCTTCTTTCTAATCTTTAATCTCAGATCTGACTAATAAACAAAGTGTTTGAAGAATAAGTGAGCAGTGTCCATGTTGATGAGCTTGGGGCAGGGTAGAAAAAAGAAGAAAGATATAGATCAGTTACAAACTTTAATTGAATAGCTTGCAAAATTGTAGTTTCACGGGTTTAGATGTCTCGCATAGCTGTGTGAATCAGTCCAATGAATATACAGAAGACTGTTTGTTAATGTGTGTGTGTGTGTGTGTGTATGTGTGTGTGTATGTGTGTGTGTATACACACACACACACATCCAATTTTGGGTGTATTTATGAGTTCACAAGCCCATCAGTAATCAGTCCTAAACTTTTCTTCTCCTGAAAACTAACTAAATAAATAAAATTGTTTTGTTACCTGCTATGAAAATCCATCTAATAGCTCTTCTGTATCCATCTCTGACTGTTAACTGCCTCTTAGTCTGACAAGATTTTGACCTTAAGCTGATTGTGACATCATGCATGACATCAATATTCCATCTTTGACTAAGCTGTCTCCATGCCAACACAACAATCATTAAACTATTCACCTGTCTAGAATGTTTTATATTTGCTTTTGCTTTCATAAATAAACTGTGCATCTTGAAAGCCTGCTTCCACTATTTAATATTTTTGTATTGATCTAATCAAAGCTGCTATCTCACTTGCTATGCATGCATTTAAGTGACTCTTTTTGTAAAATGAAATATTGTTATTCATGCGATTCATGCAATAGAGGAGTCTGTAATGGTCTTTGAGAACAAGCCATCTCTCTCCCAATCTATCTTGATATGCCCTGTCTAAATTTGAGAGGCTTGGACTTTGAGAAAACCCTTTTGGAGGTGGGCATGGTGCCCTCTGCTTTGGTTATTTTTGCGTCTTGTTTTAGACTTTGAGAACTGTCTTATTTTGGGAGTCCCTTACAATCACCTATATTAGTTGAGAGAAGTTTGCCATGGCCTTTGAGAGCCACAATGATTTTGAGAGGTCTTGCAGTGCCTAACAGCTCCTGAGTATTTTGCCCTCATGATCTTAGCCTCAATTCGTTTTCCTTCTACATACTCTATTAGTTGTTGAAGAAATGAAGGAATGTTCCTCCACGGGAATGCACCAAATTATGTAAAAGCTTTTTTTATTATCATGATGATGTATTAGCAAATGAAGATCCTGGGATCCAGTGAGCTAAACAACAGGCAGACATAACAGAGAATTTAAATCATGTTCTAGCAAATGCCAACATGGAAGACAAATGATGTATAGGAACTAAGGGTGCAAAATGAAGGTGTGGACTCTGTGTGGGATCTCTGGCAAGTATAGAAATTCAGTGCCACCCTTTCCTTAATAAGTAGGTGTCCCCCAAACTCCTTTATTTCCTGGTGATGTTAAATAGAGTGCCTACCGTACCTCTGACATTTGTGTTTGTAGTACCACAGCTTTAAAGATGCTGGGACCTTAGCTTCCAAGCTTTCTCTTTCTCTAGAGGATTAATTCTTGCTCCTTGAGCAGGGGAGTTTGGGCAGGGTTCAAAGAAAAGGCTCTGAATAGGCTATGGTGTTGTCTAATGGCAGTTAAGGTTGTTGTGACTGCTGGTAAGAGGAGGAAAGAACATTGCACAGGCTCAAAAGCACCCTTTCTTCTTTAAAATCACTTCATATTCTGTTTCACAAAGTGAATTACAAACTCAGGAGCCAAATTATCATGGGTGCTTGCCTGGAAATCAAAGCCATGGCTTGTTAAGAAGATTTCAGCTCTAACGTTCTTGGGTGACTATTTTATTTTTCAGTGGGGATTCAAGGATGGAAACCAAAAAGGAGGCATAGAGGTCATTATCTCAGTTAAGATTGGTAGTGCTTGATGCCCTGGGCACTTCTTCTCCAAAAGAACAAGAGGTTAATGGGAACATCAAGGTTCAGACAGGACACTTTCATGTGTTACAAGTGTTTTGTTGCATTTTTTTTTTAAAAAAAAGGTTACAGAAATGACAAACAAAGCAAGTGCTGTAGTATTTTAAATAGTATGCAATAAAGGAGAGATGCCTATTGTTACAGGAAAACAGCAGTAAAAATTATTTAAAGCAAAGCCAGAAAGAAAAAGGAGGAGCTTTTTTCACTCTCTGTTAAAAATGCAATTCCTTTATTCTGAAGACCTCCTTCACCATTTCTCCAGGTGACTTCAGCCTTTGAAAAAGTGAAATCCATATTCATTATATGGGATGAAAAAGTACAATATGTTTATTTTTATTGGCTCTGCTTTATGACCTAAACAAATGTGGTTTGATCAAACTATGATAGGAGTTGCATGCTGAAATAAAATACTACATTTCTTAGGGAGGTTTACTACATAAAGCCCATCTAAATGCTACTGCTGTTTGAGTTAGATTTGAAGTCTGTGTTTGTTTTATTGCAAATATGCTGCAGATTAAATATTTTCCTCTCAGCTGTTAATGAAAGTTTCATTTTAATTAAATTCATTTTAATAAGCAAAATAGATCTAAATCATGCAGTTTGTTATATCTGGGTTTGCAGAATAAACATGTCTTTAAATTTCATTAAATATGCTTACAATATGGAGCTATTACAGAATGTGGTTAATTATGTTACAAATTAAACAGATTGGTCCATTAGTTAATAGAATCCTTCTTCTTTGGATGATAACACAATATTTTTATCCTCTGAAGTAACTAGGGATTTCAGAAAAGGATATTAATAAGTAACCTACATATGAATAATTAGATTTGCCCAAACAGATTCCCTTGGTATCATTGTTTTTCCTCCTTCCCTATTCTGTTGGGTATATGTCACACATCTTTATTCTCACCCTTTGTTCATTTTTGTACAGTTGTGAGCTCTTTGAAGTGTGATATGTCTAAGTTTTTCTTATGCTACATCGTACCTGTCCATGGTGCAGTGGTAAATGTTGAAATACATTTACTCACCATGGTGGCCCCCAGACCATACCCCTAAGAAATGACTAAAACTTCAGGCAACTGTATTGATCCATGTCACTAAACCAGTTCTAGCAGTTTCCATCCCCAAACAGGAGCAGGTCATTTATAAATTTAATAGATCTTAATTTGGCTTTCAAGACCAAGCCACCCCAAAATATTTTATTTCAAAACTGGAATAACTCACTGTTACATAATGTCAGTGGGAAATTCCATTCTCTCTTGGGGGGAAAAAACACTTCCTTTCACTCGTTCCTTACAGACAACTTCACAAAAGAATCTTTCTGAGCTCATGGAATTTCTTGCAAGTATATTGCAGGACTTCTGAATTAGATTGATGTCTGCTGCCACCAGTTCTATCAAGCAACCTGGTAGCCTGACACCCTAGGCTTAGGTGTGATATAGAACACAAACACCTGAGAAAGTCTAAAATATTGAGTAAAAGTATTTGTGACAGTGGTAATATTTCACAAAAGGTAAAATTTGTCATTACTTTTGAGTCCAAGGATTAGGTGCTCGAAAAACCTGATAAATGGAGGCAAGCAGAACATATGCATTTCAAGACATTCATATCAATCTCTCCTTGCCCAAAACAGGGTGAACAAGGCCATGGACTTCTTTTTGGTAAACAATGGGACATATTCTATAACACCTAGGCATCTCTATCAATCAAGCTGTGTTGACCATCCCAATGATGGCCACCTTTCGATCTAAGGTAAGAACTGTGGCTATATAAACTATGTAATAGTTTGCTGAATTAGGTTTGTTGTCGTGAGGTTTGTTGGCAAGGATGCTGCCTCCCATTTCTCATTTTATTGTGGACATGGGATTAAATCCATTTCTGGGGGTAAACAAGACAAATTTACCTGTTCTTTAAAAAGAGCTGTTGATAAGTGATCTTGGAAGCGGGACCTCTCTGCGCCTATCTAGCTCAGAGGGCACATATTGGTTCACACCATGGTGGGACCCTGGATCTCACCATGCTGTTGATGCTTCCATGCAAGCAAGCAAGGAGAGCTCAACTGGCAGGTAGACTACCAATGACTGGATCCTTTCTTTGTGCTACCTAACTCTGCAAGGTCTAACCAGTACAGTTGTGGCCTTTGTACCTAATCACTGATGGTGTGTGATTTTTCTTGTGCCCCCTCCCCAGCACTCTCTACACCCATAACTGTTAAAGGTGTAAAACACAGGTAGGGAAAGAGGAGCCCTTGGACCATATTCAGTCCACGGATCCAACTTTTGTGCCCCTGAATCCCCCTTCACCCCTTCAAAACCTGATAGCCATTCTTTTGTGGAAAATAATGTGCTTTTTCCAGGAATTTTTGCAGAAATCATGAAGATCCCCCCCCCCCAATGTACAAGCATACACACACAAAAAAACTCTCATGCCCCACCCAAACAGCCACCTACTGCCCTGAAATACCCCCATTTGATCACAGTCCCTCTCAAACTGGTGATAGAAAGTGATGGGATGTTAAAGGGATTGCAGATAAAAGCAGAGGAATTTGAGCTGGCTATATGTGCTGTGTGGTACAAAGCAGATTTCATGGGGAAAATGCCTCACTGCTGATAGTGATGCATGTTTCATCTTATGTCATGACAATGTACACCTCCCTACTGCTGATACGGATTTTCCCTTATCTGAGAACAGAAGAGGAAAAAAAAGAAAAGAAAAGAAAAGAAATCCCATCTTCCACTATGGAGATCACTGTTGTCCTGCTTTGTACAGGATCCAGAAACGTGTGGATAGCAAGAGAATATATATCAAATCCATGGCTTCTCAGTCTTTGCTATTTCTATGAAATGTGCCAAAGTGACATTGTTTTTGCTTTTTTACACATTCTTGGCTTTCACTCCACATGTCATTTTCAAGGAGATATGTGATAGGATCCTGAAAACTTCCAAAGAAAAGCTAACTGTGAAAGACAAAACTCTAATGTTGAAAATATTGTTTTAATATTCATTGAGCTGAAGAAATACCTGAGGATCTCGAGATGTGGAGATAACTCATTGGCATCCATTTACTACTGTCGAATATTTGCCTATTTCTTTTTTTAATTAAACCACCCAGGGAAAAAATTTAGCTTGAAAACTAATTATTTTTTCTGGAAAGTGAGGATATTGCCCATGGGGCTTTTTGGCTCCATCCTCACATTATGCAGGTCCTCTGTTAATCAAAAATCTTGTCTGATCAATGTGTAACATGACTCCCTTACCCCTTATTAATTAAAAGATGCCTTTCAAATTTGAAAGAGCCTTGTTGTGTAGCTAATATTGCTTACCAACTCTATCTTGGTTTCCATGTATAATTGATTTACCATTTGATACATTTAAAATAAATTAGATGTGTTATATTAATCTTCATCAAAATTCAAGCAAAAAGCCAGGGAAGTCATAGGAGAATGCTGCACATAGACAAGGCCAGCTGGCAAAGTTAGGATTTGTATAGATCTGTTCCAAATGATCCACATTACTACTACTGCATGACACTGAACATGTTCAGTTTTTAAAATAATTTGGGAAAGCCAGGCTTCAAAGATGAACACATCAAGATACTGCCCAGGTTTTTCCTTGAAAATAAAGAAATATGGACCAAGAGGATGTAATAGCAGCCAAGGCTGGTCCAAGATGTGATGGAACCAAAATCCAGGTTTGCTTTTCAGCTCCAACTTCTGGGCTCCTATCACTCACCTTGTCATTTTATCCTCTAGTTCCCTCCCTGGCTCAAGATAACCAGTTTCCTGGACAAGTGGCTACGCTGACCTATGAATTCAATGTGGTAAAGTGTGATCAGTTTTCCTAAACATTCTTAAATGTAAATACTCAGACACACTTGTATAAAATAAAAGCAGTAGCAAAGTGCGTCAAGGCGGTTTGAGCACTGGACTATGACCCTGAAGTTTGATTCCTCACTTGGCCATGGAAACCCACTGGGTAACCTTGGGTGCATCACACACTCTCAGCCTCAGAAAAGTCATGATAGTTTCACCTTAGGGTTGCCATAAGTTGAAAATGACTTGAAGGCACACAACAGCAACAATAAAGGAACATCAGTTATCTAACCAATTTCTCAAAAACAGAAAGTGCTTAATCATTTCAAATGGAAAAGCAGGGTACTTGCTGGCACTTTGAAACATAAGGAAACCTTGTAGCTACCAAATCTATCAATCACAGAACAGCACAGGGTGCATTTTAAACTACAGCAAAACACCAATAACACTATCCATCAAAAGTTTCTTTTAATTTATTCAGTAGTAAGCCATAGCTAATAAAAACCAAATTATTTTTTAATATCCCACATCTTTGAGATGTGCCTAGAGCTTTGCCTGAGATACTTGCCTGACAATATAAAGTTCATGGTTTATTCAACCACAGCAGCTGTTGTAAACCCTAGGTTGTCATTTATTTTTCAGCTTCTGAAGAAGATTTATCATCTGATTTCAAATGCAGCATACATTTAGCCCTCAGATCTAAAGTTAAGCTAACCATGTTGACGTTTTATTAGGCATCAACAAAAGAGGAAAAAATGACTATGTGGTTATAAAGCAGCCATCTATAAATACTAAAATCTTCAGACTTATGACCCTTTTCATAACTATTTTAATTTGCAGAATCTTTTATTTGTCCTCTCCATAACAGCAACCCTTTTGTTCACTGAGCATATGGATTTTAGTTAAATATTTGCTTTTTCTGATCATGTGCTGCTTGCTCTCGCTAAGGTGTGGTTTTGGATCCAACCCATACCTGCCGCTTTGGAAAGGTCACACTGGTTAGTGAACCTAGGGCCTTCTCAGAACATATTGTACATTCTCTAGATGAGCTACACTGTTCTTCTCCCCAGAAGTCTGTATGTATCTTGACCAGACAAGAAGTTCCTATACCTACCCAAACCTTCACATCATATTCAGAGGTCTTGCTCCATGTGCCTTCAGTTAGTCAAGTGAGGTAAGTAGCTGCTATGGAGAGGGTCTTCTTGGTGGTGAAACCTGGCTTACAACATTAAAATGAAAATGTTATAGATTAAAACATACAAAAAATATCATTATAATATAACAGAATCATCTGTAGCATTAAAAATCTGTCTGTCTGTCTGTCTAAGGCAACACAGTATGCCACTACTTTGAGTTGTACCTGGAAACAGACTGGCAGCTGGTGGAGCTGTTTTAAGCAGAGAGTCATTCACTTCTCATAATCATTTCCAGTCAGCAGTCTGGCTGCAGCCTTTGGGGTCATTTGAAGTTTTTAAGTACATCTCAAAGGTAGGTCCATGTACAGCATGTTGAAGTAATCCAGGTGGGATGTAACTATTGTGTGTGTGTCTGTGGTCGAATCAAACATCTCCAGGAATATATGCCACTCATGCACTAACTTTAACTGTGGAACTGCATTCAAAGCCATCACAAACACACGGATACCAAGACACAGTCATGAATTTGGGAGTCCACTGTTAACCTGAATCTTCTAAGGGATTATCATCCCCTCCAGCATAGATTGAATTTTCATTTCAATTATGCAGGAGCACCTCCATCTTGTTCAGATTAAGCTTTAGTTTGTTCACACATCTTTAAAGATGCCAAACTGTAGAACTGAAACAGCTTATGAGTTCACCTGATTTCAAAATCCTGGGAAACATTTTCCAGAAATGTTATGTAGATATTGAATTGTATGGGACACAATGAGGGGATCTGACCCTCATAAGTGAATGGCCACAGTGTCAAATGGGAATCCCGCCCTCTCTGAGTTTATACTTCCAATAGCTACCATAAAAGAATGCCCTGAGGTTTCAGCCCAGGAAAGTAACTGAAGAAATATGGTGTCAAAAAGTTGCCAAGGAGCCCAGCAGAACTAACAGGGAGACTCTGTTGTCCTGTTACTGGAGTAGATAATCCACCAAGGTGACAAAAGTCCCAAAATGCATAACCCAAAGTAAAGCAGCCATCCAATGGGAAAATGTTGGAAGACAGCAGAAAGACTTTGGAGAATATGGAGCTGTGTGCCAACAGATTGCTTTCCATCCACCAAGCTAGCCCTAAACTACTGTTCAAGTATAGTAGAGGATGCAGTCACATCATCTATGTTGAAGAAAATGTCAACTGCCGGTCCATTTGGCTTGTGTATATGGAATGGGAAGCGAGGCCACCTTGTTTTTCACATCAGACACTAGCATGTTTTAGGACAGCTCTTCAGAAGGTTATTCAACCAGTTCTCAAAAGAGTTGTATATATCCCATCTTTTTTCCTAAGAAGGAGGACTCAGAGTGGCTTCCAACAATAAAGAGACTAGTACAGTGCAGTAGTTTGAGCACAGGACAAGGAGAACAGGGTTCAAATCCCCACCCAGTCATAAACACACTGAGTGAGCTTAGGGAAATCTCAGTCTCCCAGACTCAGAGGAGAGCAAAGGCAAACCCCCTTCTGAATGAGTCCTGCCAAGACAACCCCATGATAGGATTGCCTTAGGGTCATCATAACTTGGAAATGACTTGGAGGTACAAAACAACAACAACAACAACAGCAATAGCATGTGTATTTCTATACCACTTATCAGCTAAGTGCTCTCTAAGTGGTTTACAGTGTGTTAGCTAATTTCCCCCAACAAACTGGGTACTCATTTTACTGACCTGTGGCGGGATGGAAGGCTGATTCAACCTGGAGCCCAACAGGATCGAACTCACAACCTTGTGGCTGCAGTACCGGCATTTAAACACTGTGCCACCAGGTCTCAACAACAACAAGTAACAATAAAACTACTACTGATAGGGCCAGTCATGCCTTTCTTTTCATGCAGAACTTTTACATGTGGTTTTAGCATGCATTTTAACCAGAACTGTTAAATGAGTTATGTTGTTACAAAATGACTTTCACACTGCCTCTTTTTTTCTTTTTTCTTTTGTTTATAATTCTAGTACTTTGTGTGTTTTCTAACATTTTCCTTTATTTAGCTTAATTATTAATCCTTCCAAAGTATACCTAAGAAGAGATAACATAAATCTAGTTGGTCAAATCAATAATAAAAAGTCCAGGGAAGCAAATCTGAGTCCTACTCTCTTTTTGAAGTTTTGACTCCAGCTTCCTGTTAGGAACATGACTGTTTCCTTTTGCAAACAAAAGGATATGGCCGCACAATGACTCTTTTGCTTATGTTAGTTAGTGTGAGACTCAGTTGAGGATCAATGCAAAACTAATTGTATGGAAGACAATGACAAGAACAACAAAAGCTCTCATTAATCAAAAGCTGGATAAAAGGACTACTATATAGTCTGCAGATCTACAGAGACTAGTGGGTGACCACAGCTGTTTATGCAAAGAATTTAGACTGAACCAAAAAAAAAATAAATTAAAAAAAATCCATACTTTCCACCTTCCTGCTGGGAAACATCCCTGACTAATTCTATTTTTAGGTTCTTTTCAATTTACAAGCAGCTGGACACACACGCACACACGCACACACACGCGCGTTTAGTAGCCTGAAAGAAATTTGCTTCTCTTCTAATAATTCAAAACAATGGTGTCTAGATCGAGGGACGTACTGGTACCACTCTACTCTGCTTTGGTTAGACCTCATCTTGAATACTGTGTCCAGTTCTGGGCACCCCAATTCAAGAAGGACATGGTCAGGCTGGAGCAGGTCCAGAGGAGGGCAACCAAAATGGTGAGGGGCCTGGAAGCTACGCCCTATGAGGATAGACTTAGAGAGCTGAGTATGTTTAGTCTGCAGAAGAGAAGGTTAAGAGGGGACATGATAGCCATGTTTAAATATTTGAAGGGATGCCATGTAGAGGAAGGAGAGGGCTTGTTTTCTGCTGCTCCAGAGACCAGGACAAGGAGCAATGGATTCAAGCTGCAGGAAAGGAGATTCCACCTGAACCTCAGGAAGAACTTCCTAACAGTCAGGGCTGTCCGGCAGTGGAATATGCTGCCTCGGAGTGTGGTGGAGTCTCCTTCTTTGGAGGTTTTTAAGCAGAGGCTGGATGGCCATCTGTCGGGAGTGCTTTGAGGGTGTTCCTGCATGGCAGGGGGTTGGACTGGATGGCCCGTGTGATCTCTTCCAACTCTACATTTCTATGATTCTATGAAACCTAACCTTTACATATGGGTATCCATCAGTTATTGCAATTTATCTCACATAGATCAAAAAGCAGCTAAAACCAAATTTGGACAAGAAGCAAGACTTGTTTATACAGGAGTTATGAAAATGAGAAGTTGACTAAAGCTTGCCAATTTTTTTTTAAAGGGAAAAAAGTAGAGGATGCTCTAAAAAAATGGAACAATGAACATAGACAAGAGATGAGCCTATAATCATGATTAGGGTTATATATGGTGGGGGGAGAATGTTCTGTGTAGCTTTTCTTTTTAATAGACTTAGTTTGAACCTTCAGATCCAAAAGTGCACCAAAGGTGCATTCCACAAAAGAAAAAACAATGTGCACATATGAAAAACATGCAAAAACACTTTACATATTTCTGAATGTGCACAAACTAACTTCACTCTCTCTAGGTGGGTACCTGTTCATTAATTTTCTGTTTGAAAAATATGTAAAATACTGCAAGCAGATAGCTCTCCTGCTAAAAATAATGTACACAGAACCAGCAGAGCATGCAACTGAGTACCAAAAAAAAAAAAAAGAAATCTAAAGAAAGATACCTGCTAGTCCTGAAAATGCATTACAGTCCTCCCTCAACATTCACAAGTTTGATGTTCACAAATTTGATTATTTGTGAGTGTGTGTGCTCCCCCCACCCCATTCTTCTCCTCCTTCCATTCGTATGTATTTTGCCCCAGCTGAGTTCTCCAAGGCAAAATGGAAGGAAATTGGGAGAAAGGTTCCAGTGATCCTTCCATTCCTCCTACAGAGTTTTCCCCCTTCCCTCTCACATGCATTTTGCTCCAGCACAGAGAACTTGCACTGAGGCAAAACAAAAAGAAATGGGATGGGGTGGAGGAGAGGGGAAAGGAAGGCTCCCAAGAACCTTCCTTTCCTCCTCTGGAGTTTCTCCACATTGAGGCAAAATGCATGGGAAAGGTGGAACTCTGAAGGAGGAAATGAAGGCTCTTGGGAGCCTTCCCTCTCACCTCATTCCATTTTGCATGGGAAGGGGAAGGAGGGAGCACTGGGAGGGAATGGGATCAAATGTGGGGAGTTATTCTTGATTTTTCCACTTTCGTGAGAGTTCTGTGCCCCAAACCCTCATGAATGTGGAGGGAGGATTGTACTTCATGAGACCATGACAGAAGAAGTTGGCACACTATAGATTGCCATTGCCTGTTTTCCTCCTTTTCTGAGGAATACCACTATGCTCATACCCAATTTTGGGGAAAGTCTTCCTATGCCATTGCTGATATTGTAAGTGTCCTGATTCCAGGATCAAAATAGCAGAGTGCTCCTGTAAACTAAATATAATTACCTTGGCATAAGTGCCTCCCTGTTTTCTTTTTCATAGACCTGGTCAATAAATAAATCCTAAAATCAGACATCAAATCCTGGCTTTGAGGCATGAAAGGGCCATCAAAGATCCAGTGCTATAGAGAGAGTTTGTGCCTCATGCACAAGGGGTTTTCACAAAAAACTTTTGTGTCTTTTTTTTTTATAGTCATATACTTAATTTTTTTAAAAAAAAAAAACCCTTTTGTGTCTTCAGTGATCCATCTTCAGGCACACAGCGTTCAAAGAGAGAAAAGTTAAATTGCTTCAAGATGCTTCACCCGAGTGGTAAAGGTGCTGGAAGGGACAGAGTTACAATTCAACTAACACTCAAGATACATGTGTTTGTATGAGTATGAGTGGATAGAGAAATAGATCTGTTTAGGGTTCCTTGACTGACATTTGCCTGCTCAACCTATGCTTACCTTCCTTCTGACCTAAAATGATACTCTTAAGGCTACTGGAATCACTTTTCCCACTTCTTCTCACATTTCTCTCATTCTTGGAAGGGAGGGGTGGACTTTTTTTCTTTTCTTTCAAGGACAGGGGGAAAACACGGGTCCCTACCTCTTCAGTCTAGCTACTTAACGTATGGTATAATCATTTCCTTTTGCTGTGTAAATATGTTTCTCTTGATAAACATTACAGGTAGAATCCACTTGAATACTTATGAATTTATAACAGCTAGTCCGGGACTCCTGGTTCTCTCTCTTCCACCAGTCCCCACTTACTGGGCAGCTCCTACTCTGATCAATAGGGGTCCATTCCTCAGTCGCTTAGGAAATAAGCCACAGGTGTTTCCATACCCTTCCATGAGTGATCTCCATTGCTACCAGCAGGGACTCTGATCAATCGTAACAGGGTCCCTACCCAGTGGATTCTGGTCTAGCTTTCTTATTTTGGATCAAAGGTTCAATCTCAGTGGTTCCCCAGAGGTGGACAGAGACCTCAGAAGGGGGCTGTGAAACCCTGCTACTAAACAGCAGCAGCGGCAGCGGCAACAGGGATGTGGCAGCAGGTGGGAAGTTCAGGAGCCAATCCTGCTCCCTCATTTGCTTTCAAGTCACTTCTGAGTTATGTCAACCCTAAGGTAAACCTATCACAGGGTTTTTTTTGGCAAGATTTTTTTTTCAGAGGGGGTTTGCTTTTGCCTTCCTCTGAGGCCGAGAGAATGTGACTTTCTGTCTCCATAAGATTTAAATAAATAAATAAATAAATATTTGAATATTTAAATCATAAATTTAAATATTTAAATCTTGAGTTAAGTTTTGGGGGTCCTGGCAACAAATTATATTTACTGGGTGTCCCCGATAAAGAAAAGGTTAAGAAAGATTGCTCTGTGTGCTTATGTTCCAGGGAAAGCCAGCTCTTTAACCAGCTGGATACTCGGGTGTGCGTGTGTGTGTGTGCGTGTGTGGGTGTGAATCTGTACAAACATGCAACTGCCAAACCAGACTTTGTTAACTGAAGGAACATGAGAGCGAGTGTACAGAGCTATGTATGCTGGCTCCACTGATGACGTTTGTGGGACAGACACCTCCCCACTCTTTGTTTTTGCAAGAAAGGGTGATGTTTATCTGTGGAGTATTTGGGGTGATGTGGGGGCCAATGGTTGCAGTGCACATTACTGTTGAGGCTAGAACAAGCCTGCATAGTCTCTCCTGTATTCCTTCAGTGGATGGTGACAGAATGTCACATCAAAAGTCCCTGTACATGCATTCTTATATAAATTATAAATCAATCTACAAAGTTAGGTAGTTGGACAGTGGGCAATGTTTCCCCTTGGTATCTTACTATGGATCTTCTAATCTTTTCAGTGTAGCTAATACCCATGTGTTTTCTTTGGAAAGCAAATATCATTAATTATTTGGGTGGGAATACCTGACAGGATGTTGAGGTCTGTTTGTTTGTTTGTTTTAACTTCTCACTCTCTCTCACACACACACACATACACATAGAATTAATGTCTTGTTTTTCCACATGTGAAGGGAATCTGCTAAGAGTCAGCCTTATGCACTTGGGTTTTGTTATAAATCCACAGTCATAAATCACAGTAGTGTTTTCCTGAATATAGATATAGGTCCTGCCAGTTAACATTAAATAAATGGTTTCCATGACTTCATTTCCTGCATTGCAAGTACTGGGAGAAAAGATGTGGAGACCAGATACGAGCAGCAGTCTAGAGTGAGTCAGGACCAAAAAAGAAGAAAAAAAAAATTGGGATTGGATGGTGTGGGAATTACAGAACAAAGCAAAACATGAAGTGAATCCAGAGCTTAGGAAAGTTACTTTTTCACTGCAACTCCTATAAGTCCTCAATCAATAATCCCTACCAGCTATACTAGTCATGGTATTGTGGAAACAGTAACCAAGAAGGAACTTTTCCAAGCTCTCAGCATAGTTGCTCAAATAGAGTGTGTTACTCGGAGAAGGAAAAAGTGGGCCAGAAGGTCACTTCATTGTGGTTACCTGGTCAGAGCATCTCATTCGCAGACTTGAGGCTGGAAAGACAGGTTTTTGTGATGTCACAAGGATAGGCCAAGCAAGGGTTGAGAAGTGATCCTGAATTGCTTCTTAGCCATCTGATTGTAGAATGGACATAAAGAGATTTCATGTCTGACCAATCTAATCAGCGAACATGCCAACCCAAATTCAGGAGATGGACATTTTTAGTGGTCAGGCAGGCATCAAAATGGATCCAGCACCTGCAGCAGTTATTGTCATTCCAGTAACTTGCAACAGGCACAACCTTACCTTTAGGGTATGTGATACAGGGAGAGTTTTCCCCGTTCTTATTCTTCCGGAGCTTGTTGAAAGGCTTATTTCCAGCTGTGAGGTAGATTTTTGCCAGACCCTGTGTTAACTGCTGAGAGGGCTTGTGCAACAAGAGGACTTTGACCCTTCATTTCTTGCTCTGCTCTGAATGGCCCGGTGAGCCCAAGCATATGCAGTTATCAGCTCTCTTCGTAATGCCTTCGCCTACCCTCATTCCTAGCTTTTTGGTACAAGTACAACATACATACTAACACCATCAAGCACAGCCAGTAAGTATTTGGGTCAGATGGGAAAGGCTAGAAATGGATGACCAGCCTTGAAAGCCACCTCGGACACAAACATGGAATTCTCATCTTCCTCAACACTGCTCAACTGGAGATTTACCTCCCTGCCAGGAAATCAAGAGAAGCACTGAGGCGTCACCAAGAGACCAACACTATTTTGGTTTTATGTATATGTGTGTGAGAGAGGGAGCACACACACATGTGCATGTCTGTCTACTGAAGACACATGAGAAATAGTACTTAGGAGTGACCCAGACATAAAACAGGAATTCAGGGAGAGAAACCAAATACCTAGCTAGGATAAACTTTATCTTGGGATGATATGTATAGTACAGGTTAGCACCTAGTTTGGTAACAGATTAAGAATTCTAACAGTCTAATGTACTGGAGTCAGCTGTTGAACAATTTAATGGCAGAAACACATGCTTATGTACTGCCCATCTTCCAGTAATCTCTAACTAGATCCTGGTCTTTTTGCCCATCTTTAACTCCGTCATCCAGCCTCCAACATCAAACTCTTAATGATTATTAAATGCAGCTGCAAGGAGCTCTTTGTTGTTCTTTAAAAAAATAGTTTCCAGTTTTTGTTTTTGTGTTGTTTTTTTCTTCGCAGGTTTTTCCCCCTCCCAGTTATCCTACTATACAAGAAACCAAAATCTATAGATCTGAGCAAAACGCTTCCATCTTTTCAAATGGAATAGCTGCCCAGAGCAGCTGTGGACAGAATAAACTGCTGTGAACCTTTATATCAAGCTGTGAAAGCAAACGGGAAATGTAAAATAGAAAATCACACTCTTCTCTGTGACTTGACTTTACTAGCTAAGTGTCCCACTAGAGGAAAGAAAGAAAGAGAGAGAGAGAGATTTTGCTGCTGCAGTTCTGTAAGAGTGATTTGAAGGGTCCAGATTCCACAACAAGCCCACAGAAATCCTGGTAGTAGTATCCAAACCTAGCACAGTAGAAAGCTGCTGGTGCCCATTCTGATCAAGTTGCAAGAATGTGGGACACTTCAGATCTTCCATGTTTACTCAAAAATGGAATTATCACAAAATTTAGAAGTGCTTCCCAAGAATAAGCATGTTGAGAATTGCAGTTTATTTTTTTCCCTTGACCCCACTCTAGTAGCCATTAATTAATACTCATGATGAAAGCAAAGCCATGAAATAAAACTGGGTAGACATACCAATTATTAATTAGGCTTGCAAGATTTTGGACATAATCTACTAGCTCAGATTCAGCAATGGTTTTCTTAATTAATGATCTTTTGCAGAAGGCAAGGACTTGTGAAGAGCTTTGTTTTGTTTGAAGAACTTGAGCACTTAAATCTGTTTCACAGCACAAATCCCATATGTATCCAACAGTAACTCCTATTACATGAAGAAGACTTATTGTCAGATAGGTTTATATAGCATTGCAGCCTCAGACAAGCTATTGAAGAACAGAGTGTGTACTTCATGACCTTATATATTCAGAGGCAGTGCAATGGATTCATTCCCTCCATCCACAGAGAATGCTCAGTTTTCTACACTGGCAATTTGACAACATGTATGGAAGCCAGATTAGTGATTGCACTCTTCTTTTTCTGTCTTGTTTTCTTTAAAGATCTCATGTGGCTTACCTCTGGAAAACCAGAGGTGTGGGACTTGTGACTCTCTAAATGCTGAACTAAATCCCCCATCTGTCACCATTGGCTGTGCTGGCTATGGCTGATGGTATTTTCTGCCCAATATCTAGAGAGCTACATGTTCCCTGATGTACAGAACATCACATATACCGGTTATGTAAATAAGTTGTTTCACAGAGTCTAACATAACCACATCCTTTGGGTCGAAAGATATAAAGGAATGCTATAGCACCTTTGAGACCAAATGAGGGAAAGAAATTTCTAGCATAAGCTTTCATGGACTACAGCCCATTTCATCAGATGCATGGAGTGAAGCCTCAGTGCATAGACCTATATAAGAATGAGCAGATGGGGAATGTGAATTGTAACAGAAATGCAAATCATGTATATACGTTGATAGGGTGACAAGACGATTCTCAACAGTGGTCATAAAGAGTAGTTAATGGGACAAAAGTGGAAGACATATTTCATATACAAACCAAGGTGAACAGGGAAACATATAAATAGTGGGTGATATTTTTGGTCTAGTACATTGAGGTAGTTACAGGACGAGGAAGGTGTTGCAGTAAAGCAGGCACTAAAACCCTGGGATATCAACCTGTGTTTTGAAATGTGTAGTGTGCAAAAAAACAAACAAAAAAAAAACAATATTGCCTTGGTTCAAACCACTGACAATGAATTGGCTTTTATACAGAAGTTTATTTTTGTTTTTCTTGGCTTGCTTGCTTGCTTGCTTTCTTCAAGGATTGCTGCTTGGAGATCCAAGATAGAATGCCGAGAAAGGGATAAGTGTTTCACAATTGGTTTTGAGGTATTCCTATTTCTAATGTCCTATTTGTGTTCTTTTATCTTCTAGTGTAGAGAATGTCTTGTTTTTCCAGTGTGGAGTGCTGAGGGGCATTTTTGATAAAGAACTGCATTATATCACATTAGAGGATGAACAAATGAAAGCACCTCTAGTGTCGCAGGTGGTGTTATTAGGCTCTGTGATGTGGCTGCCCAGGTAGATGTGGAGGCACAGCTGGCGTTTGAGTTTGTGGCAAAGTCTTACTCCTGTCTTCCCATCCATGTTATGAGTTCTTTTCTAAGTAAGTAACCGTTTGAGGCAAGGGGTATCTGTAGCTGAGTAAAGTCCTGCCTTCTACAGCCACAGAGAGAGTAGCATTAATCTACATTTGTGTATTACAGATACTAGCTATGCAAAGGGACCCATGGATTAGTCTGTCTCTGAATGGACCATCCTACTTCTGATTATGCATATTCTGCCCTGTGGTTCCATTATAGCCTACATTAATTTGTACGTATGATTGAATATTATTTCTATGCTCCTTTATCCTAAAACACACGTTTTAAACACATGCTATTACTATTTTGAGAACCAAGCATTACTTCACATAATTTAGAAGAATGTGAACTTCAACAGGTATTGTGTTTTAAGTCCAGAGCAAGGGTGGGAATTGTGCACATCTCCATATGCAACTCAACTGCAGCTCCTTGTAGCCCAAACCAGCATAACCAATGGTGACGACTGCTGAGAACTGTAGCTCTACAACTTGGGGGGAGCCACTTAGTTTCTGTCCCTATCTAGGAGGTGCAGTACAAATCACTTTGCATAGGAAATAAGAAAGAATCAATCCATTAAAAAAAAAAAAAGATATCCAGCCTCTTTATGTATACATAGTAGAAAGGTTTTGTCACATTTTATTACAGCATCACATATTTAAGTTACGTTAGAACCGTCTTAGAATGGCCTGCTTTGTTTTCACTAGTTCTTATCTTCATTCTACAAACAGCAGTCTGATCTGCACAATTTTTATTGGAGATGATGCATGTTGTCCCATGTTGATTTTGGCAGATACAGCTGTTGTTAAAGACACAGAAACAAGCCAGCCCATCCTTTACCTGGTGGTCTGGAGCCCCTACTGATCCTTTGCAGTACAAACATGTTTGACAGCCAGGCTCTAGTGAGCACTGGCACAAATTGTCTAGAAAGTTTGTAGAAACAAGAACACCTTCTGTAGTTTCCTACAGAGACATGCAGAAATCTGGAGAAAATTGGATAATGAGCAGTGAATTGTACTTCAGTTATAAAGCGGAATCTTAGTTCTTTCTTTGCCTACACTGATACCACTTAGTCTGATTAAACAGAATTACGCTGGGCTAGCACAGATGTTTGTCCAGAAAATTGCTAAATTTTTAAATACCAGAAGGATGAACTCTTCGTCAGTTAACCAGCAAAAATTAAACAAGCATTCCAGTGTAAGGGGAGTTCTCCTGGTGGTTTGCTTTAGAAGCAATTAGACAGCATAAATAATCAGGATGTCTGGTAATATAAACAATTGAGGTTTCTGTAAAAAGAACATTTTATGCTCATTATTTTAATTTGAGCTAAATATTATTATGCAAATTAAGGGGCTGAGATGCCTTTTAAAAAGACTGGGAAGCTAATATATAATTGCTAATATAATCCATGATGGTGGTTAAAAAAAAATCTTAATGGAGAGAGGTTTTGGAGGTACTACAGGGTCAGCTTTCATAGTTACTATTGAAATTAATGGATGATGTCATCAATTAAGACACACTGCCCTGATAATGAGAAAGTGCAAGGCAGACCTAGGAGACCCACCCTGAGATACACAGAGATGGATGGATGGATGGATGGATGGATAATTATTCTCATTTGGCAATGAAATCAGTTTATAGTGAATTCAGATTAGGATCCTGCAGAAATGCTTGTTTTAATGTGAGGGAGAAGAAATTGTGTATACCAAACAGTTCATTATCCAAGAGTGACAACAAAAAGTCTTATGACACCTTAAAAACTAGAGGCGTGTCTCAAAGTGCTCAATTGGTCAATATGTTATTAATAAAAATAACCCAACATGTTTCAGTCTGTGCTTCAGTGGCCTTCTTCAGGGGCTATATAAAATCATAGGAAGAAATATATAATAAAATAGCACATAATATTATATTGTATGAAATCATTATATCCTTTGTACATGGCCAAAAGCCCGTATGTACCTATTTGAAATTTAATCACAGAAATTTTTGGAGTTAACTCTCACACAATTTAGTGGATAAAACAAAGACATGAAAATGAAAGCTAAAGGTTTCTTTAAAAAAAATTGTATCAGCAGAAGGTCAGGAAAAAAAATGGTTGTTAGGTAACACGTCAAGATACCTTGATATAACTGGATTAAAGGAAATACGTACCTGGATCTGTGTTGTGAATGTCACTGCAGGGAAAGGTAGCATTTTGATGGTTTGATGGCCTCTGTAGGAGAGTCCAGGGTACTTTGTGACTGGCACCAGGTGTCAGGATGCTGCACATGATGGGGTTAGAGTTTGTGATTTTGTGCCCCCCCCCCCCCGGTGAGATTTGGTTGTTTATTTGGTTATGTGTTCCTTTTCTGCCATGCTGACTTTTCACCTCTTACCAAGTACCAGTTTTGGATTGTCACTTCAAAGGCCTTACAGAGTGTAGGCACACAAGGGATTAAGTCTGGCACCATGCCTTCCATATTGGGGCTGTCTCTACAACTTTTGCAAGGGCTTGGCCCCACAATATATTCACTGCATTGAGAGATTAGAGATCATCTGCTGCAAAGAGGTACATGCATCGTCGTAAGTTATGATGGCAATGTGACTTACTAATGCTGTTGTACTTTGTCTTTTATGCTAATTCCTTTGTCCTTTATGCTAATTTTATGCTATTTGGTGAGATGATGGATCCTAATAGTATGGTTACAGGGTGCTACACCAAGTCTGAAGTTGCTATTTGGGGGCTCAACTGGGGTTGAGTGACTTAGCCACTGTGGGGTGGCCGAGGAGAAGAGACCTCTGGTGGAATGGTTTGTTGCCTCTTCTGTTTGAGGAGTGCACTGGGCCTCCTCCTCAAATTTTAGTCATTTACCTTGGTAAGAATGACTCAGGCTTACTGATGGCCCTGATTTTACAATCTTTGAGTGATTTTTGTTTTATATATACAAAGTTGTTGTCCTGGAATAAGCATTATTTGTTCTGCTCTTTTGCCCTGCCTAATTTGGCAGGGTAAGGGTGATCCCTGGTGCATTTACCTTGCCCGTAGGAGGGCCCTGAGTAAGGGATTGAGCCACCTTATCCCACATCCCGTCAGAGTTTCCTGATGGCCAGAGCTCTGCCAGGCTGATGGCATTCATTTGTTGCAAGAGGATAACATGTTGTTTCTGGAGCAGTTGCAACAGGGATGAGGGCCATGTTGACTGGCTTGATGGGGGAAAAGAACTAAGCAGACATGTATCCTTTGTCTGTGGCAGGTGGTGATGGGGTGAATATAAAACTTTGGTGTACACTTCTGGGACCTTTTTGGTGTAGGGTAGGGTTCTGAGGTCCTGGGACCCTGGGAGTGGAGTAGGAGGCTACTCTTAAGGCAGACCTGGGATTCAGGCTCTCACTTGTAGGGGCCTGTGATTTGAGATGAAAGTCTACTGGTTTTACCTTCTAATTATGGCTAGCTGGGGTGCATCCCAATTATTGGATTGCCCTCAAGGCTTAAGTATTTCATCCAAGAGAAGGTTGAGGAGGTAGTCAAAGAGTGGCCTCTGGTCTCAGCTGGAGCTGCATCAGGTTGCTCCTCACTCTTCCTCCATTTCCAGGCCAACACAACTTAAACAGGCTATAAGTCAAACAAAGTGGCCCTTATTTAACCCAACTTTCTTTGTCTGGTCTCATTTTCCCATGGTTTGTCATCAATACATACCTGGAGTCACACAGCAAACAATGCTGCAGGGGAAAGTAGTATTTTGATGGCCTCCATGGAATAGGCCAGGGTGCTTTGCAGATGGTGCTGGGCAGCAGAATGCTGCATATGATGGGGCGGAGTCTGATGTTTCAGATTGCCTGGCTGCCCCTTCATGTGCTGCTTTGAATGTTATTCCTCAGCCAACCCTTCTGCTTCCAGATGAGCCTTATTGGTTGCTTCTGGATTGGGTAGGAGTTTTTCCCTTTTACGTGGGTGTTTTTGCCTGCCTTATATTATATTTGACGGACTTGGGCAATTAAGTTTTGGATGGCATCTTTAAATAGGCTGTCATTATGCAGCTACCAGAGCTTTGGTGTACACCTCTGGCAGCCTTTTGGTGCAAGGTAGGAATATGAAACTTCCTCTTTAGGTCCCATGATCTGAGGTGATATAGGGCAGGAGGGTATCCTTGTGGCAAACAA
This sequence comes from Cyclura pinguis, assembly GCA_030412105.1. Lineage (NCBI taxonomy): Eukaryota > Metazoa > Chordata > Lepidosauria > Squamata > Iguanidae > Cyclura > Cyclura pinguis. The sequence continues at coordinate 160,378,761 of CM059601.1, read as the reverse complement.
AAAAAAAATCAGGCTCTCACAGGTAGGGACCTGTGACTTGAGTGGGAGTTCCCTGGGTTTACCTTCCAATTACAGCTAGCTAGGGGGCAACCCAATTGTTGGATTCCCTTGGGGCTCAGGTGTTTCACCCAAGAGAAGACTGCGGAGGTAGTAAAGGAGTGACAATTGGCCTCAGCTGGATCCACATCAGGTTTCTTCCTCCCTCACTTTGTTTCCAGGCCACCAGATCTTAAATTGGTTAGGTCAAATAATGTAGCCCTTATTTAAGCTAACTTTATGTGTCTGTATTTTGTTTATTGTATGGTTGGTCATCAAAAGTATTGTCAAAAAGCTCAGAGGAAATTTCCAAGAGTGGAAGGAGTTCAAGACCTTCATTTGGTCTCTAAGGAGCAAAGATTTTAATGTTAAAATCCACTCTGCTACTTTTTAAAACAGAATCCTCTCATCAGTTGCATTCACCTTTTCTATAGTAAAAAATCTGATATGAGTTGCAGGATGACTTGCTAAGGGAGCACCTATTTTGTTGTTTCTTATATTCTATATAAAGTCTTCCCCTATGCATTTCCTTTCCCCTTGTAATCCTTAGGCACTTGCATTGAATGGTACAGGTAACACAGCTGCTGATGCAAGTGGTGAAGTGTTATAAAGCATACCTCTGTTGACTAATATGTTCTGTAAATTCAGTTATCTTTGAAGTGTACCTACAATAGACTCAATGGTCAATGGTGTCTTATAAGCCTGGTTACACTTATCAGATTGTTGTTTATTGCATGTTTCTGTTCCTTGAAATTTCTACTCACCCAAATGTCCTGAATGCTTCTAGCTCTTTTAAAAGAAACTTATTGACAACTAGATACATGTTAAACTGCATGTGAACATATTTTGATATAACTGTAAACTATTGGTCATCTGATTGAAGGTAAGGCTGTAACTGAGAACTTTGGACTGTGATCTGTCTCATTTAAAAAAAAAATCAGAATGTGGTATTTGAGATGCCTTGTACAGACCCTAAAACATTATTTCTTGTGGATCTCTTCTGACCCTGAGGGGTTTTTTTGTTTTTGTTTTTCTGGTCAATATACCGGCCTCATTCCCAATGTCAATTTCACTGAACAGTTAGTGTTTCAATTTAAGGAACTTCCATAGGAAAGATTGCATCTGAGAAATCTGGAATGTAAACTATCAACTTCTTAAGAAGTATTGGCATCTGTGGGTCTTCCATATAGGGAGAAGGTAAGCTGTTCTTTTCTTCTTTTTTCTCTTTGGATTACAGAGTTGTTATATTCCATATCAAATTGCATATTGCTGTCACTAGAATTTATCCATTTATAAAAATCCCTCCAAATAGTAAACATATCATCCACAAATCTGAACCTGAGTATCAGTTATTCAGTAAATCCACTTTCAGCAGAGATGATTGCCCTTTCAAACCTATCTGTATATAAATTGGCCAACTTTCTTCTCAAACTTGAAATAATTCTTAGTCAAAGCTGTTCTAGCTGTCTTGTTTCTGAATGCTGATCAAAGTATTGAAGCCTTAGTTTGAAAAGCTGTATTGCTTAGGACCCAGATACCCAAAGAAATGCTTCCTATCATTCAAGCTGATTGTGCACTCAGATGATCTTTGAAGGCTGTCCTCCATGTGCTTATGACATCTGAGGTGCAGAGGCTGGCAATGAGTCTTCATAGAGGTGATACATTCCATTTGTGGAATTCCCTCTTATCTCATTCACCTTTTAGAGTTCTTTGAGAGCATTAACAAGCACGTGGATGTGTTGGGTACATATATTAGGATTTTCAAAAAACTTTTGAGAGAGCCACTTACTAAACCCTCTTGCATCTTTACTTTCTGAAACCCTGCTGCCTCTGCTGCAGTAAGAATTGCTTTCCTGCATGTGTGGTGCCTTTAGTAATAATTAACACCAGCTTAACTAGAAAATAGATATTATACTAACTGGCTAGAAATTTCCTTGATGTCTCTTACATTCTTTTTTTAATGGTTACTTTTCATTCCCCAGGGAACATAAATATTCTTTTTAGAAAACCGGAAACGTCAGCAAGTAACAGACATTTGGATCCTTTAAGACTTCTTGAATGGATACCATCTGAGCCAAGCTTTATGTTTTCAGTTTGATGAAAAGCATTCATTTACCTTCTCTAAAATCTTCTTATTCACTTCTAGCATACGTGTAATTTCATTGCCAGTCAACAGTCTAGCTGTCTGACTAACCACTTGCCTCCTCTTGATGGTAGCAGTAGTGATAGTATGACAGAGATTATAAATAGGTAATATGCTTCTTGAGGACTCTTTTCTTATAATGTTTATTATGTACTTGCTTTTTCCACTGGTTGTTGTTCACTAAAGTTTGGTTCCTTTTCCCCCACCTCCTTTGAGCAAGCTTCCATTTTCTGAAGAAAACCTTCTTGTCTGTGATAACTCCTTTGACATTGCTCATGAACCCTACTATCATTCTCAAAGTATTTTTGTCTGATTTACAGATTAAGAAAGATAGCTGAGCTTCTATTAATTTGGTATTGAGGATTCACCAAGCATTCTGGAGAATGATTAATGTTAATTTCTTTTGCACAGTTAATGTGATGTATGATTTGGCTCTCAAGAAAGAGATCTTCCAGCAATTACATTACCAGCCAATCTTGAGGTGGAAAACAATTCCTGCTTGCTACCCTGCATCCATGATTATGTGCATGAAATTTGTACTTCCATCCAGCTTTAAAGGAATGAAATGCTACAGTAAGTATTTTCACTAGGAAGCAGGTTTGCTTTTGCTTTTTCATGCTTGTGACCCAACTGTTATGGGGAGTAACAAGGTTCCTCCCCAACCTGATTCCTCCATAGCCAAAAGTCTTCTGATAAAAGAGTCTTTGTATGCATTTCCTAAAAGCCAAAAAGCATTTTGTGGATTTTTTAAAAAAATATAAAATCCCTAATAAAATAAGGGTTTTGTTTTCACTGACTGTCTTCCTTCAGGAAGTAATCAGCAGAGGAAATGTCAGAAGAACAGACCACATTAGGGATGATCTGTCTTTGAGACTCATTACCCTGAGCAGCTGCTATGGCTAAAGCAGCCTCTAGGACACTAATGGTGGCATGAAAAAAATGTCTTCCCTTCCCTTTTAAAACCTGTAAAGAATACAAACATGTTGCCCAAAGGAGTCTACAGTTTAGCTCCTTTGCTCTGCCTCCTTCAGCTGGGAAGTTTTAAAGTATCCTGATGTCATGTTGCTGTCCAGTTAAATTGGTTGTTTTTTGATATACCACAGACTTTATGGTTATTGTAAAGTATGCTTCACAAATAAATGAAGCAGCTAAATAATCATTTAGCTATTTAAAACAGCACATTGTTAAGGATTTTTGCCTTTGAACTTGCTACCAAAAATCTGTTAACAAATACTCCATACATATAATTTGTCAGAGCTAAGCAGAGCCATATCATTTGATGTGAGCAGCTGATCAGACATATTCTTCATCCTTTTCAATTTAAAATACGAATTAGGTTTCTAGGCACAAAAACAAAAATGACTCTCAAGCTCCTCTTTAAAAGTGAAACAGTGAAAAATTTTGGAGAGTGTGCCTAAGAGGATAGTCCTAATTCAGAGATAAGCAAGCTGCAGTGGGTTATGGTTAGGCACAAGCTTCATTTCCCAGCAAAAAAAATACCCTTCAGCTGGCTGACACCAGAAATTCGGCAAGAAAGAAATCTTCCTGCAGAACTATTGCACTGGCTAAGATCTTCTGGCAGAAGAGCCAAAAAAGAGTGGAGCATGTTGAAATTAGCAACCTTTTAATTCATGTACTTACTGATTGCTAGTTTGCACGCTTACATTTTATCCCGCTCCTTTCAATTGTATGAGTACCTTTTATGCCCGAGGCCTTAATATCACTTGGGTATTATATCCAAAGAAGTGGGTTAACGTCCATGAAAGCTCATGTGAAAGTAAAAATCAGTTTGTATTAAAAGTGCTGCCACGTTTCTTTTTTTCCTTCTCCCTCCTTCTTCTTCCTTTCTATACAGATTTCCTGTTTGTTTACTTTGCCACATATATGTTCTTCCTGTATGACTAACTTGCACCTGTTTTTTCCTTCCTTTGTCTCTCCTGTGTTAAAGCAGAGATTTGATTTTGTACAATATTGAAAGTAAAGCTATTTTTATACATTTCACAAAGAAGACTAAGCTTGTTACTTTTCTTTGCTAGACTGCAGCAAGGGAAAGTATGGGACTGGTTGTTGTTCAGCTTCTCTGTTCAGCTTCTCCATTGCCAATTTGACTACTATGCTTGAGAGAGCCAATACTAAGCCTCACATTTCTAACCATGGCAAAAGAAGAGTCAAATGACTTCAGATCACAGGGACACAGCCGCAGTGCCACCACAAATCTGTAGGCTTAGAGGGTATAGACTCAGCACAGCTTCAGTAGGCCTTTGACCATCTTTGAAAGTACAGCTTCAGCTAGCTTTTGGCTAGGGATTGCATTCCTGAGCTGTTGTACTATAGGTTCATTTGCACTGAGACTACACCATTGTTTTATCAGTTGAACTACTAATGGAGGAAGTCCCTAATGGTTGTAGCATTTCACTGGCTATAACAGAGATGCTAGCAGTCATTTGGTTTAGGAGCATCATGGTTTAGGGGATGGGAAAGAGCAGTAGGTTCACATATTTCTTCCTACTAGATGTACTTGTAAGGGTAATGGGACAGAAAAAAGAACCTCTGCGCATTATTTTGCAGCATTTTTATTGTACCTCATAGAGATATAACCAGCTTCCTTGACTTGGCACCCTCTAGATATGTTGGCCTACCATCCCACCTCTGAGCATTCTGTCTGGGGATAATAAGAGATATTGTCAGGGAAAGTTGTCCTATTTTAATGACTATTATGTTTTCTTATGAACAGATGTGGTTAACTAGTATATTTAAACAGGATGAATATGAACACAAAACTTGAAATCCAGCAGACTATTTGGAATGTTGTAGATATATGTTCTGAATGACATGTGTACTTAATGTGAAAATATGGAAACTGAATGTGTGTGTTTGGTTTGACAAGGGAACTGGAATCACAAATCCATTTTTTTTAAAGTGAATTCTCTGCTAGGAGGACATAATGTGTTTTTGCTATTGCTGTTGTTGTTTTAACTACTATGTATATATTATATGCATTTTATAGACATTATACTATTTGACAAAAAGGAACAATCTGCATTGGAACAGATGATCAAGAAACTTTAGTTGTCTGAGAAACCCTTCTTGATTTCTCTCAAATCTTTATTCCAGCAGTAAGTCACAGGGTTAAGCTCTGGAAAGAAGAACTGATTCTTCACTCATTTCAGACTTCTTTTTGTCCGTAAGTCTTTTAGTCCCAAGTGACGGTTCGTGCTCTCATCTGTATACCGAGTGACTGGATTTAGTTGCTATCTGTCCCTAATGGCTCATTCTGAATGGACAGAGTGAGCGCTTCTGCAAGAGCCTGATTTTAAGTTACATCTTTTGTGCAAAAGATTTTCATACTGGCATCATCCCTGTGAATATGATATAAGGAAAGAGTAACAGGTTCAGTGGCAGTTCCAGGTCTGGAAATATGCTGAGTGGCTGTGAGCTGTGAGTTACAGACAAACCATGAAGGGGGAGGTGAGGAGTCTGACTATGTGTTTTTTCCATGCTATGTAACGATGGGAAACAATTTCAGTTCAGTTCATGTTTGACCAAGGTCTATTAACATGTCCAGGCTTCTTTTTATTTGGAATGTTGAAAAAAAATGGTTTGGCCAGAGTTGCAGAGATGGGGGGAGATGAGGAATCTGTGTGCCTGGGCCTTCAAGTAACCTGTTGAACTATGGCAACCCTATGAATTTCATAGAGCTTTCTTAGGTAGAGAATAGTCAGAGGTAGTTTTGGCAATTCTTTCCTTTGAAATATAGCCTACAGCACCTGGTATGCACTAGCAGTCTTTCATCCAGTTACTAACCAGGGCTGACCCTCCTTAGCTTCCAAGATCAGACAGGGTCCATATCACTCCCCAAATAAGAATTCTACCCCCAAATAAAATCTCTCTTCCATCCCAAAATTTCTATCACCACAATAACTCAAAATTCCAGCTGAACATTTTAAAAAAATAGAGTTTAGGCTTACCAAAAAAAAAAAAAAAGGATCAGGAAAAGTTACCAAGGGAATTCAAATACACAAAAGATAAGTGTTCTAGATGTGAACAATAGGTGTGAACAATTTTCAGTGTCTTACTCTGCAAAGCAAGAAATTTGAAAATGTAAGGAAAATTTTCTTTTGAGGACACAATTTTTGTTTGGGGGTCAATGTTCTCATTTCTCCCTCCCTCCCCATAGCCACATTCCTAGGTTCGGGTTTGCTTTTATTTGAATGACTGTGGAAGAAAATAAAACTGCAAAATTCTATGGTCTAGGCCCTGGCTTTTGAATCCTTAACTCTCAAAGTCTGGTTTTCATGTTTTATGTATTCATTTATGTTAGCATCATTAGTACCCCATGATCTGAGCTGAGGGGGTGTACACTGCCATGGCAGACCACAAGCTATCTTTGATTAATGGTGAATTAGAATTGCTCCCTCTTTTTGGCAAAGCTCCTCTTCTTTGACATCTTTGACATCTACTCTATATGGCATGTTCTACTCTACAACGTGTCCCCCTCCATGATGGGAATAGCTGCCTTTTTGGCTGACACCCATCAGACAGAATTCCCTTGCCATTTGGTTTTGAAGAACTTACCCAAATGTGAATGTTTCTGGATGTTTGGGATGGAAAGGTTTTTTAAAAAAGAAAAAAAATGTGAGAGAAAAAGAACACAGATTGTGCCATCCCTAATTTGGGGAGAGGAAATGTTTGGGGAACAGGATGAAGGGAAGGCAGGGCAGATACAGGCTCCCATTCTCCACTTCTCCCATCTTCGTGAAGCATCCTTTCCTCCAGCTGCTCTGCCGTGGGTCTGCATTGATCAGGCTTCCCTTTCTTGAGCCTGCTGCTGAATCTCACCCTCATCGGTATGGGCAACGGAGAGAAAGAACAGCAGTCAGCAAGATTCCAAAAGCCTGTAGAAGAGACACTGGTTGTAAGTCATTATGGTCAGTGAAATGGATTATTCAGTCACCTCTGGGAGATAATCCGACAACACCGCTACTTACATTATAGTCTACATTTTTCAAACCTAAGGAAAATGCAAAGCCTTCTAAAACAGGGGGGAAAAAACAATTAAAGCAAGCCATCTCAGGTAATTTATTTTAGTAATGCAGTCTGTCCAATCAATTTGGTACATTAAAAAAATACTTAGAGAAAGGGGGAAGGGAATGGGATTTACTTCAGATGAAACATTGTACCATGAAAGCAACTAACTTTATTTTCTTTCTTTTTCTTTCTTTTTTTCTGAAGTGCCAGTAGATTCAAGGATCTATTCCGGAAAACAGTACTTTGAAGCAAAAGTCAGAGAAAATTATTTTGATGTTTTTCTTCTTCTGTATTATTATAGCAAAAAAGCCTTGATAGTAATAAAACAGAAGCCAAAAACTAGAGGGGGGGGGGAGCAAGTTTTCAAACTCTGTGAAATGACAGTGTTATAGTATTATTTTATTTTATTTTTTATTTATAGTATCTACTGCCAAGGATTATTTATCCAGCTTTTCCTCACCATATTACTTCAAGTTATAAATGTGTATGTGAAGATGTGATGGACTGATAGGGTTCACAGGGTCCCTGCTGTTGCCAACTCTGCAACCACAAATTCATCTGGCAGATGAAGAAGTATCCTACAGGAAGTAGGAGCCACTGCCACTCAAGCTGCTTATGGCAAGCTGAAACCTGATGAATGTCCATCAGCCGTGCCAGAGTTGGTAATGCCCACAGCCATTGGGGAGGGAAAAGTGACAGGAGGTGGGGAAAGGAGGAACGATGGAAGGTTCAAAAGAAAGGAAGATCAGTGCTGACAAAAAGGAAGAAATCACAAGACGGGTGGAGGAAACAAGGGAGGGGAATAAGAAGAAAGATGAGAGAGACAGAGACATGGGGAGAGCAGAAGGAGTGGGAATGAATGGGACAGCAAAGGCAGACACAGCGAGGGGCAAGGGTGGACAAAGATGTTAGAAGAAAATGATTATGAAGGATGAGTGAGAACATGAAGGTTTGGTGGCATCAGCAAGAGAAGGCAAAAAAGGGCAAGGTGAGATAGGATATAAGGGCAACAAAAAGTTTGAATGGAAGGAAATAGAGAAGAGGGGTGAATAAGAGCTGAGGAAACCAGCCAAAGCAGAGGACACTGGCACTCAGACCTCTACAGGGAATATTGAATTTGGTGCAGTTGGGTGAAGGGGAATTGGGAGAGATCCTCATAATTGTCATTCTGAATATACCCTGGAATGATGTTGTTGCGGCTGCTGCTGCTTCTGCTGCTGTTTGCCTTCAAGTTGTTTTTAATTCATGGTGAACTTAAGGCAAACCTATCGTATCACAGGGTTTTCTTGGCAAGATTTGTTCACAGGGGGTTTCCTTTTCCTTCTTCAAGACTGAGAGGGTGATTTGATCAACATCAACCAATTTGGTTCTGTGGCTGAGTGGGAATTTAATTTCGATTTGTAGTCCAATACACCAACTTCTACACCACACTGTTTCCCCTTATCTCCATTTCCTTTCTTGAATACAGAGCTTGGATGCCCTAATAAACATGGTATTCAGTGTTCTGAGTGCTTGTCTAGTTGGAATGCATCCCCAGACAAGAGCTGGCCCCACTGTGGCAGCTGCTGCCATCCCAGCATGTCATTTTTCTGTCCTCATGGAATATTCATTAATAAAGGAAGATTTTATGTCTAAACTTCAGCCTTCATAGACAAGATTATTACACAAGATTTTGGGAGAAAGGTGTAATGTGTGTCCACATGTGTGGTTATTTCATTTACCTGTCTTGAAATTGCCTTACAATTGTGGAAAGTTTGCCTTATTACAAGGCTGGGCAAAATAAAGTCCTGGAACTGGATATGGCCATCAGGTTCTTTTTGTACCTCTCAACTTCTCAGATCCTACTGGACCATCCCTTTTAAAAAAAAAAAAAGCAGAAGCAGAAGAAGAAGCAGAAGAAGGAAGGAAAGAAAGAACTCCTCTGGAAGTTTGCAAAAGCAGAAATTCACCATTTTATTATTTTTTTAATATTAATATTTTCAAGACTTTACACAAATGTGTACATATACGTATACACAAACACACACACACACACACCAACAAACAATGCATCTAATGGAATCAGGTTATCAAGTTTGTAATATACATTTACGCAGGTTAAAAATCTTTAGCTGGTACTACTACAACAACAACAACGAGAGACTATCTCTCCAACTATGAGAGAAGAAGGGAGGAGATAAAAGGTTGGCCTTTTCATTTGCATTACTGATAAGCTCTCTCTCTTGTGCATTATTTAACTTGAAAAATACCCATATTTCAAACCAGAAGTGGACTTTTGGGTATTTTCAGTTTTGTTTTGTTTTCATTTTTAGAAGCCCTTGGCCTCACCAATGTTTCCTACCTTTGGCTTTGTAGAGTAGACTATGAGGCCTGTCTAGGATGGTAGCTACAATCCAGTTGGGCAGTTATGAATACATAACCTAGAGTTATTCACTTGTGACTGTTTTGTATTTGTGAACCCTGTGCAGCCTCTAGTTTAAGGGATGCATAGAGATCATGGAAGTCCCCTAATCCCCCCTTACTGAGCAGTAGCTCCTGCCGTAGCTAAGGATCTGTTCTCTGTCATTCAAGAAGCAGCCAGATAACACACAACCAATCTCCAGCACAAGGGGGAATTGTGATAGGGATCCTGCTTCTGTCTGTCACACTGGAGATCAGTCAGGGGAACTGATTCCTGCTGATCACAGCAGCTGCTTCCTGGTAAGTGAGCATTGGAGGGACTGGGACAGAAATCACTATGTAGCACCATAATTATGATGCTTCTGAAGTCATAATTCCCCAAAAGGATTCCCAGCATTTCTGGGACTGAAAGTTCAAGTCCCACTATCCCAGGAATGGGCAGCATTAACTCTGATGGGGCCTTGGAAGGGAACAATATTATACACAGACTTACTAAGATTTACTTTTAAGAAAACATAGGACTGTGCTGTCAATTAGTAATTTCTAAATTGCTTAAAACAGATCACAAGTGTACCATGCAATGACTGGTTATCATAGAATAAACATTAGAAGAAACTTTATAAATCTTTTTGTCCAGCCCTCTGCTATGTGTGATACAATCACCTGGTCTCTAAAATATGCCCAATACATGACTACTTTTCCCATAAGATTCTAAAACTGCCTTAGAGTGGTGCTCTCATAAACACTGCTCTCAAAATTCAGTATGTTTGTCTCAATGATAGATTTAGGTTAATCTGTAGGTTTTTCTCCTAGAGCTGTGATGAATAGCTTAAAGAATGTCTACATCCCTAGAATGACTTATGCTGTACATGAAATGTTGATGACTGCAATATCAAGTGGTGATAACTAGGATGACTTTCACTCTCTTGTTGCCCAGAAAATTTACTGGTCCCTTATAAATATAAAATGGTCTCTTCACAAATGGTGGAACTAGATCTTACAGAAAATACCAGGTATGGATATGTAAGGCCCCGCTTTGGGGGTCCCCAATATCAGTATGGTTTGGTATGGGCACCATATCTAATTGGCATCATATTTAATTGGTAACACACTTTAATTGGCACTGATATCAAAATCCAACCTGAAGGTGAGTGGGAGGTCAAACCAAAAGAGGAAGAAACCTGACTGTAAACATGAGGTCACAGGCAGGTCAGCCTAAAATACCCTTTTGGTATAATCTCGGTCAATTATCAGGTAAATCACTGCTGTTCTAGAGAATAACAGAAGCTAGAATTTCCTGGAGAATGCCATTGTGAGAAGCCCACCAGGACACTGATTGACACATACCCATTCCCTGTGCAGCTGGACTCCTTCTTCTTGCCTCATAGCACCCACAATACAGAACTATTACAACAGTCATCATGTCTTTGTCATCCAAACACTGTGAACATTAGTGGGTTGATAGTCCATTGACTGTACTGCAACTCCCATTGTTCCATACCTGGAACTGCACATATCTTGCACTGCCACAGGCTATTTTTTGGATGCAAATACCCCTGATTTCAGGATGTCCAGTGCAGTCTCTTGAAGGTCTATCCATCACTCTGTCCATCTGGCTCCTGAATGAGAACTGTCCTTAGGTTCTACCTAAGCAAACCACATTTCAATTTCTTCACTACTCTTCTGGACTGGTAATTATAAACCCCCTAAAAAACCCTCAGCCTCTCTATCCATAATTTTTCCTCGCTTTCTCCTTCAGTTAGCTCTTGTGTGAATGTTTCACTGTTTGTATTTTGTGTGCATGCATGAGTGAATTCCCCACAATAAAACACATTTTTAGCTTACTTTTGAATCTTTGGCTGGTTCTTTTCCTGCATGAGCTTGTAAACATTGGTAGAAAGGCCTCATTAAGTTACCCCCCTCTCGCAAGCCACCTCTTTGAGCTAATTCATTGCTCACTTTTGCAAGAGGTATCTGGCATCATGAGGTGGCTCTTGTGGCACCCACATTTTGGGGTAACAGATGCTTCTGAAAACATCAGTCTTATTTCTCTTCCTTCTCCACTTTGTGGCAAAACATGATGTGGAATCACTGTACTTGGTCAACCAGCCACCGCTAATGGTAGGCAGTGATCTCTTGAGAACTAAGAGCAAGATGGCAACACATCATGCATACAAAGATTCCTCAGATCCCCCACTGGGCATTCTTACTGGGAGATTTGAAGAGCTGCAGTTCAAAAAGGTAAATTCCGGAGGTCTGATTTTATTTTATCTCACATTGCAAAGGAGAGGAGAAGAACAAATGCGGGGCAAATGTACCATTTGCTTTCAGCAAGATCTTCTAATTAGCATCTGATTTTACCTATAGATTAAGTGTTCTATTTCTATATGAGGCATTAATAGATGATTATATTATCTTTTATGTCATGTTGCCCTTCTCCCTCTACCTCACCAAGGAAGAACACTGTGTTTACATCTTCAGTCATGTCTAGCCCTTGGAATAAGTAAAAAAACATTCATTTTTCAACTCAAGAATGGCACAAATCATTATCTCATCCATGCATCTCATTACCTCATAGATCATGAAAATGTTGATGGCATCAAAGGTGTGATCACACTCAAATGCATCACTGAGAACAAGGAATGCACCACACAGAATGGTGGGAAGTTAATGCTTCCAACTAGTCAAAGGACAGTAAGGTAAATGAGGAATATGAATTTTATGTTCATGATACCTAGGCACATTTTCCTCCATGAGAACTAAAAGGCTAAAGTGAAGAGTGACTCTTAAATGCATTTTTGTGCATCACCAACTTATCTTGTAGTGTGTAAGTGATCTCAGTGTGTCTGTGTACGTGTGCGTGTGTTTATTTTTTTCCCCTCATACAGCATTACAAAGTCTATCCTGTAAAACAGGCTCTTTGAACATAATTGGCTCAGGAACGCTTTTTGTTTAAATTATCTAGGGAGATCTATTTCTGGACCTAAAGTGATGTATTGCTAGTCCTTACTTTGATTACTTGAACACAAGCAAAATCCCCATTTTTCTTTAGCTTAGGGTGGTTGATTACTTATCTTGCCTCTGAATTATATCAGCAATTCTTGTCAACCATACTAAGGCCCTATTATTTATTTCGTTTCATTTGCACTCCACCTTTTCCTCAGAACTCAGGGAAAAAATGGCTTAGAACATAATTGAGAAACAAGTACCATTAAAGCACAGTTAAGTTATAAATATTAAAAATACAATTTAAATAAGTTTTAATATCAAAACACAGATAACATTTTAGAAGTTTAAAAACATTTCAATAATGATAACCTTTAAAAAATTATATAGTTCCACACATCCTTATCTGTAGCAGGCAGGAAATTGCTGGAGGCCTGTCTGAATAGAAACACGGTAGCCTGCTGCTAGAAGGACATCAGGGAGAGACTAGATTGGCCTGCCTTGAAAGGGAGTACCACAGTTTGGGAGCAGCCCTTTCTTATATGTTCATTAAATATGACGCTGGTAGAACCAGGAGGAGGTCCTGTCACACAGATCTCAAAGTCTGGACAGGCTTGTATGAGAAATACTGGAGTTGAGAAGAATATTTGAATTAAAAAAATAGTAAAAATGTGTGTATTGAGCATTGAGAAACCATGACAAGGAAAATCCTGGACTGATGAGAATCTTCACATTTCAGGACTTACTCTGTGCAAAATTCACACTTTTTTTTGCAACAACAAAAAAAAAGATTTTCTGCACAGAAAAAAGTATTGTGAACATTGCAGTGGATAAGTTCTGAACTGCAAATAGTCTTCAAATTTTCAATTTATTTTAGAAATGTATCCCTAGAGAATACTTTTAGACCCAGGAAACTCAAGACTTGAAAGACCAAACTATATATCCAGTAACTCTGGCCTAAATAGGCTAAAGATATCAGAGCCTGTCTGATCTAGGAAGCTAAGCAGGGTCAGCCCTGCTTAGTACTCGGATGGAAGACCACCAACAAATACCATGTGCTGTAGGCTATATTTCAGAGGAAGGAACTGGAAAAACCACCTGTGAGTATTCCTTGCCTAAGAAAATCCTTTGAAATTCATGGAGTCACCATAAGATGACAGACAACTTCAAGGCCAGTGACCAATTGTCAATTGTATTTTGAGGCTGAAAATTTCAAACACCTCAACCTTAATAAATCCCTTCATTGTTTGGGTTTAGGACATCCTAAGTAGTTGGTGTGCTAGAGGCTATTGCCCCAGTTTGCCTTCACACAGAGGAATTGATATGGTTATGTTGATTGGGTTCTAAGCGTAACAGAAATCAACAGGTGATTTTTGAACACATGCTTGAAAACTTCATTTACCCAGCCTCAGGTCCTCTGCGTCCTAACAAAAAACGTGCTTGTATAGTTTATATGACCAAATTACCAAGCATGTCGCAATTTTCAGAAATTCTTATAATGACCACCTTTTGTGTCCCAACTGCTTTTTTGCCACTATGAAACAGATTTAAAACTACATAAAGTCAAAGATGGAAATCATGCAGTCCTCCAAATGTAACTCTCACCATTCTTCACCATTGACTATAGTGGTTAAGGCTGCTGGGAGTTGAAGTCCAACAACATTTGGAGGGCTGCAAAATCCACACCCTTGAGGAAGGGAGGAAAGCAGCTGGAGAGAGAAAGAGACAATGGTGCATAAGGGGTTAAGAACGACTCTCTTCTTAGTGGCTAGTTCCACTGCTGCAAAGTAACCTCTCTTGAAGATGTTTTTCCTTGCTAAAGAAGTCATCGTACATGGGGTTGTAATGCGCCATTCAGGTCTAAGCAATTACAACTCAGTTCAATAGTATAATAGCCACAGGTCTGTCTCCTGTGGAGCTGACATTGTGAACAAGGAAGGAAACAGCAGACCAGATGTCTGAGTGGTGCAAAACAGTCCATGAACAAATGGAAGGGACCGCTTTCACAGACTCTGCAGGATGGCACAGAACCAATGTGAGCTACCTTTGAATAAATATCCAAATTGCACCTACAAGTGTAACCATCTTGTTTTTGGCTCTGTTTATTTGCTCCTCAGTTTGTGCTGTTGACCCACTGAGCTTTTGCCTACTATATAATGGAGAGGCATGAAATTAAAAGCAGCACAAGTACAGCTGATATAGGCTGAAAGAAACAAAGTTAATTCAAGGTAACTGAAGTTACTATGTTTGTTTCAGTTAAACAAAACGAGCTCAGAAACATTTTGTATTCCATATAATGCTGGGAATAAGAGGAGAAAAATAAGAGAAAAATAAGAGGAGAAAAATTTTGTTTACCATCATTGTGGTTTTTGGTTTATGATGGTTTAAGTATTTAACAACAGGTTACACAGTATTGCAAAATGTTCATAATAATTTCACACACTTTATCACAATAGTTGTTAAAACAATTCTGCTAGCACTTGGTCAGTATTACCATTCCTTGTAATACTGAACTCAGGTATGACTATGCTAGTAGAAATTGAGCCGATAAGACCGCTGAGAAAGAAAAGGAATATCATCAACCAATATGCTCAAGAGAGTCCCATACCCTCCAACATTTCACAAATGAAAACTGGGACACATGTTGCTAATCAACGTCAGAGTGTGTTCAGGTTGGCAAAAGTTGTTCATTAGGAAATGCACACAAACTAGGAGAAACTGCAGCAATTTGTCTTTGCCTAAGGCTACTGGGAAGGGCAAGAATCCTCTCCTTTCCCCACTGCTAAGTTATTTGAGTGTAGACTACCTTTGCATGTGAACTCAGTTTGCAGCAGTTGAAGTAACCTGAGGATAAAGGGGGATAGTGGTAAGAGGAAAGAGAAAGCATGACACTTTAAAAGCACTTGAAAAATTGGAATGATGAAGATTAATCATGACCGTCCCTACCAAACTGACACATGTGGAGGTGCGCATAAGTACAAAACATGCTTTGATTTGTTTTTAAACTATAAGAAAAAAAATTAAAATACACTCACAGCCCAATAGGGAATGAACATGCATATTATGTGTCAGTTGGAAAAGACAGTCCAATGGTACAAGGAAGTCATGTTGAGAATATTTGCAAATTTTCTCATCCTTGGTGAGAAACAGTGGCCCTTTCCACACCCTACCTTGTCCCATCATGCTCTGGTGGCATTCCTGGCAGTGGCTCTGCTGGGAAGAGAATGTGAAAGGAGTGCTCCTCTCTACACGGAACCAGCTCCCTGCAGAAGGGAGCACGATGGACACTCTTGCTCCCTTCCAATGCACAGATGGGACTTTCCCAGGCTGCAGTGGGCAGAAAGCACCACCATTGCACACAGCACAGGTCGATTGTGTGTCATTGATGGGGAAAACCCATCCATTATTTAATCCATGATTGTGACGCCTGGGGATGGGAGAAGAGCAGGATCTTGGCCATGTCATGCAGAAGCATCCTCGCAATCCTTCTCCTGTCCTGTCCCCATACCGGGATGGGAGGACACTGTGGAAAGGGCCAGTGTCTTCTTCTATTCAGAAAACACCATTTAAAAAAATCAGGGATTTCAGAATTTTAGGCCCAACATGAAAGTGAAAAGGTTAGCACCATTTTGAATACTTTGGTTTTCATGCAGGTAACCATAACTTTTTTTAAAAAAAAAGAGTTCCAGAATTCTAAAATCCTCAGGAAATGTGCAAAAACTTCTGTAATCTTGCCTAGAAAGAGAAACTGATGGATAGCTGGTAGGCACCTTGAGTATGTTGTACTGCTGCTAGAAGGTGAAGATACCCTGCTACATTTTATTTAATATTTCCCCCCAATAGAAAAAAAACAGGTGTCTGATGGCCTATTACTTTGTAAGTGAAACAGAACCATTCTAAATAAGGCAGCAGCTTCTACTTACTCAGAGGATGTTCTGTGTATGCAAAACTATATGTGTTTGTGAAATACAAGGGGGAAAATGTTTGAAAAAGCAAACATCAACTGTCTGACAGGAACACGAAGCTTCTAGGAGATGAAGTCTAATAGCACTTTAGAAGCTTTGTCTCATTCCCATCTTGGCAGACTCAGGTATCACTGGCATTCTGTAAACTCAACCAGTTTGGTGCTTGATTGGTGTCCAAACAAATCAGAACTCATGTTCAGTCAAGTCTATGACTGAGAGAAGTTTGAAACCCAAAATGTTGGTGTGCCTGCTGAAAGCATTTCTTCTCTATCCAAAAGAAAGAGGAAGGGCAAAGGGAGGTTAGGAATTTACTTGTTCAAAAACTTGTCGTTTGGGCCTGGGAGCCCTCTAGTATTATACCTGACAAGTCTCATCATATTTGACAAGTCTCAAAAGATTGTACCATCACCATTATTTATATCTCACCTTTCGCCTCAGAAATGTAGCTCAAGATGACTTACAACATTAAATGAAATACAGTATAGATAGGAGCATAGAAATTATGATCAAAATGCAATTAAACTATCTATAGCATTAAACATTTTAAAATATTGATTTTTTTAAAAAAAATTTAAAAGATTTTAAAAGTACTACAAGTGATATGACACACTGTTAAGAGTTCATTAAAAAAAAAATCCCAAAATCTGGTCAGATTTTTTTAAAAAAACCTGCTTATCAGTGGGAGCTCAGAAAGGAGCAGGCTAATCTAGCTTTTTACCCCAACCAAGGAGCAGCCATTAAGAAAACCCTTGTCTTGTGCCCCCAAGGCATGACTGTGACTGTGTTGGGACACAGAGGATGGCCTCTTCCAAAGATATAAGGGCCATGGAGGTTTGTATAGGAGAATATAGTGCTTTAGATAGCCTGGATCCAAACTCCATATGGCATTACAGATCATAAAACACTATTCTGAACTGGACTTTAAACAGACGAGTAGCAAGTAGACAGATTCACTGAGAATTATTATTTCAGTGGAATTATTTTCCATCCCTAGAATGCTAATCCTGTTTTTTCACATTTTGTGTGAATATTTGTACACTACTGTTACCTCATATTGAGTGGTGACAGTTTTTTTACTAGTATAGGAACATGCTTTACATTAAATGACAACCTGAACAGGCTCATTATGTTATACTTTTTAGGACAAGGAAGAGGTAGCAATTATCTGGCAAATATAGCTTCTCATAAGACCTAATCATCAAAGCACTCCGCTCCATTTTACATTTGACAAAAAAAAAAGGGGGCTTCTGATTTGCACATAGTTATTACTTTAACTGATCTCCCCTTGCCCTATTTCTGAGCCATGAGAGAGGAGTCCTCTCTCTCCTCATCCATTCCATTCACATTGATAATTGTCATGTTAAATGATCTGGCTGCTAGCTAAACAAGTGGAACACACTGTGCATACAAATGTCACTGCATATCCTTGATTCTCAGCAATAACAGCTCTGCAGAAACACAGTGCCCTTGGCTAGCACAGCCAGTATGACAATCTGATTAGCAAGGACATGAGGGAATGGTCAAGAAAAGGGACTGAACTTTCAAGGGCAACATGTATTGCAATATGCTTGACAGCAGTTCTGTCTTCTGAAAAACAGCAGACCAAGGAAATGCAGCATACCAGCAGAATACAAAAGGTTCAGCCCACATCATCTGTGACATAGTACACAATCCTTGCAAGCCAAAACACTGGCATTTGGTAAGTGACAAATACATTCTGTCTTCCAGTGCCTCACTGCTGCTCCCCTGTATTTCCTGTTTGAGGTAGCAACTTCACTCTACCTAATGGCAGGGCAGACCCTTCCTGAGAGTCCAGGAAGTATGCATCCAAGCAATTTAGGCCATTTCTGCACAGTGTAACTAAAGTGTGATACCACAGGTTATAGTCGTTTCAGGGCCACAATTCTGCATGATGTCATCACTATCCAGTAGCTAGCCCATCTGCAAGTGTCGCTAGAACTCCATATTTCAAATCCAGAAAAAATTCTGGAGTTGAAATACAGCATTCTAGCAATGCTTGCTGATGGATTGGCTACTGGATGTCTACTGGATGGTGATGACATCAAGCAGAATTTTGGCCCTTGAAATTACTACAACCAGTAGATATCACATTTTAGCTACGCCATAGACACTACTGGATTAGATTAGATTGGATTGGATTGGATTGGATTGGATTGGATTAGATGTAGGTTCCTGTTTGTTCATTAATTATTTGATATTTTCTCAAAACAACATTCCTAACCCATCTAGAAAGAGAAAAGAATTGCATGAATGTTCATTTTTCAACTTGCCAGCTTTGGATGATGAAAAATACTAGAATCTGACAGGTTGTAATTTATCCTTCTCATGTGAGTAGTCAAGGGCTCCAGGGCCCACAAAAGTGGGTTCCAGCAGCTACATTGTGCCCACCCTGGTTATAAGTGAGAGAAGAGAAAGAGAAACTGAGAGTTCATGTAGCTCCATAGATGGGCAAGTGTTTGTCACCTTCCTACACCTCTGGAGAATCTGATATGTTTTCAGTTTTGGTGCAGTTTACTTGGCCCTGTGATGGAAATACTCAAGCTAGTTGTTATGGTTTTAGCACAGAGGTGAATAAAGAAAGACAAAGGCAGAGAATACAAACGGATCTTGGTTTGCTGAGTAAAGACAGAGCAATGTTGGCCAGCAGGCAGATTGGTTGATGGTTGATCCAGGCCCATGCTGATGCCAAGCCTATTTGTAGCTGTAACCAATAAAAGTTGTGGCTTAATTATCCCAAATACATTATGTGGCTGTGTGGTTAATTTAACAGGTGGAGTTCCTATAGCCATGAACCTGCAAAAGACATCTGAAAAAAGCTGACAATAGCAAAGAAGTCTCAGCACCAGTAGCAAATGGCTCAGGATCTCCTGATTTATCATATGAACTTGTGTAGATGTAAACGCATTGTCATATATTCTTAACCAAAACCTGACAATATTCAAGATCCATTTGATAAATTCCCATCATCTTTTGGCATCACAGTACACGCCTGTTTAGTCATAGGCATGTTAATGGAGAAGTATCACTAGATTACATTTACACTAAAAACATTTTAAAAACATTCTTATGTTAATTACTTTGACACTGAAAGGGAGACATTAATTTCAGCACAGTTAATTCAAGTCCATCATTTAAATTTACATTATGTTGCTGAAGCAAAAATCTTACCTAAACACAGGTTTTTTTAAAAAAAACAAAACACTTTTCTCATACCTAGTTCCCAATCCCCCTGCCTAGTTTAAGTTTGGCAAAAAGGAAACGGTGGCACACATGTTGAAAACCCCATTTGTTTCCCACCCACCTACAGAAAGAAATAAATGAGTTTAGAAATAAAGACACACAGGAAGGATATGAGAAAGAAAGGCCTTTATAAATATCACATAAAGTAAAAGTTAGGTGTGTTCTACCACCATCAACCATACTTTAAATTACAAATGTATCTTACATATGAATGATAAACATTATTTTTAAGAAACAATAACCAACAACAGCAATAGTGATAACAGTGGCTAAGATCCTACATCAACCAGGCATAGCGCAGTGTTCCACCCTCACAGTTCCATGTCTTTCTTCTCCCCTTCCTAGTTAGCTGTCCTAGTAAGGGGTGATCCTTTTTAGCTGGGGAGGTGATGGCATAAGATAACTCAGATGATGCAGCTAGTCCAGGCTTGACATGAGGAAGAAATGACTGTGTGTGCTCCCAGATGGAAAATGTACCGCCTTTTTCCTTCCTTAGCTACCTCTTCCACCTCTGATTTGCCTCCCCCTTCTCTCTCTTCTTGAATAGTAAGGAGCAACAACAAGCAGGCCCTACTGGGACTTGACAGTGAGGGAGGGGGGTATGGGGCAGGATGAACAGGGCAAAAGAATAGCTCCCTCAGCCCCAACCGAAAAGACACATGCATGTGTATACACTTATGTCAGCCACTAACAAGCTTTTTCTGGTATCTGCTGCTTTTCTAAGTATTTTCTCCTCTGCTGCTATTCATTTCCTTTCCTCTGTCTCCTTCTTCCTCCAGTG
Organism: Cyclura pinguis; assembly: GCA_030412105.1. NCBI lineage: Eukaryota > Metazoa > Chordata > Lepidosauria > Squamata > Iguanidae > Cyclura > Cyclura pinguis. Next base: position 160,358,201 of record CM059601.1, on the reverse strand, counting down.
AAACCCATGACTTCATTCAGTCTTTTGGTTTGCACTCTCTGAAAGAGAAAAGAAACAAATCCTGAGATATAACTGAGGAGAAAGGGACTTCATATTCACAACACATTCAAAACCTCTAGAACACTTATCTTTGTTGCACCAAAAGTAACAACAAAAGCAACCCATGACTCCCAGCGAAGCCCACTCCAAAAGGTTGCTCTACATTGGATGAGGAACTTATTTGTGCCATTTGGATTGGGTGGTAACAAAAGATGCACTTCACTGACAGGTAGTTCCCCTTACTGGACAGACTGGTTACTGTTGTTTCATACCCCCATCAGGGTAACTCACTCTTCATTCCCAGAATGAATGTTGGTGATCTCCCAACTTCTTGACTGATATGTGGAGCAGCCTGGAAGAGAGGCCAGTTACTTAAAAAAAAAAATCACTGATATTCAACAGTCTTAAAGAATCATAATAGTATAATAATGTATTACAACAAATATTCCTATGCCCGTCTGCATTTATGAAACACATGATGTTGATATTAATATTCAGGCAAATGCTACTATGCATTTATGATTTCTTAATTGGGCCTGCAGTATTTTTAATCCTTATTTGCACAGGTTGCATGAGCTATTTTTGGAATAATTAATGCTGCACTGAAACCTTCCTTAACCTCACAAAAAAAAAAAAAAATTAAAATGCTGAAATGTAGTTATAGTACCTAAAAATTGTCTCTGACCTTATGGATCCTGTTACGTTTTGCTCAAAACAAATATGAGTCCATCATTTTCTCACCAACAGATATGATCCTCACATCTTTGAAGGTCTTCCTCATCTCCCCTATATTATGCAATATCTGTTGTGTCACCATCACTATCAGTTTCTAGTGTCCTGTTTACTTCATCCACTTCCTCCATATTTTTCCTTTTAATACGTTGAGCTGCTTCACTGCATGTTGTGGTTATTTTTATTCCAGATTCTCAAGAGGCTTTTAAATGCCCAGAGGCACCTTGGCTCTGCTTGGGAATTTCAGTCTTCACAAAAATGTAAGAAGGGGTTTCCAGTCTCCCTACCTCCTTTATGGGAATTTCCTGGGGGAGAGGGTGAAGATGACGTTGTTTTATCTCTAACTTTGCTGTGCCTACTCAGTGCTTCTTCAGCTTTTCTTTTAAATTCTAAACAAAACCAACACAAATTGTTAAGGAGGAAAAGCTGGAATAGCTGCATAATTTCTTTTTCTTTGACTGAGTATGCTAGAAGGTGTCTGTCTGGAAGCATCTATGATCTGAACAATCTCAAGTGCTATAGAAATCTAGTACATTACTAATAAATATAGAGAATTGTGTTACCCCAAAATATGGGTGACTCAGGGGTCCACCTGCAATGCCAATACCTCCACACGACTGAGGGGAAATAATTAGTTCAAAATTAAGGCCTGCAAGAGGGTGGTAAATTAACAAGACCTGTCCACCAATGTTTATGGGGTCATGCAGGAACGAACCAGCCACAGAATCCAAAATGTGAACTAAAAATATGTTTTATTGAGAAATTCACACATGTACACAAAGATCCGAGCACTCACACACTCACACATGACAAACTGAAGGATAAAGGGAGGAAAGTTGTGGAAAGAGGAATTTTAGGGTTCAAGTGATAATTACCGCTCCAGAGAGAAGCCAGGAAAAAGCAGCAATGTGGCTTAGGTAAGCACCTAAGACACAGAGTCTGAGACAGTAGAACCTGCTCTGAGTCCTGGCACAGAGACTGTTACAGCAGAACCTGCAGAGCAGACAGTACCGCCACCTGCTCCAGGGACAGAAGTGTCAGTCCCAGCAGGGAGCCCTGCTCATTCTGACACAAAGAATGATCTATCCTTACCTATCTTTGCCCAGTGTAGACACCAAAAGATTATCCTGTGTCACTCCCAGAGAATTCATGCCAAGTGCTAATTAATCAGGCACCAGTTGCACTGACCTTGAAACCTATAAGAACTGGGTCTTTCCCCTCTAGCTTTTGTCAGCAATCAACTGACCATTTTTCCCATGCATGCTTATGTTTGCTTCCCTTGCCTGTTATTCTGCTGTTTGACCTGTGTTTATATTGCCTGCTGTTGATTTATGGACCTTGCTGGGATCATTATTTGCTTCTCATTTGTAAGGTTGTTTTCTTCTGAAAGTAAACTGACTAATTGCTTAACTACCTGAGCTTCTTGACCTGTATTATCAGCTTCTCCTGGCTACCAGCCCAGCCCAGGCATGGACAGGCTATGGGTGTGAATGACTTACCCAGCTGAGTGGGCAATGAGAGTTACAACACAAGCAATGAGGTCCAGATGGAGCAAATGATCTTAGTGTTTAGGTGACAAAGGGGTAATGGCTGTCATAATAGCCCTGTATTGTGGAGAGGTTGGGAAGACAAAGCAGGGAAACATCCAGGTGTGAGAGATCAGTGCTAGAACAATCACAGTTTTGTGAGAAATTCCCTGTTCTGCACAGAGGTGTCCAGCTTTAGCACAAGCCTATTGTCTTCAGAGTTGCCTCGTAATCTGCCTGACAATGATTTTGGTTGCACGTAGAGGGGGTGTCATTGACCTGCCTTGTAATCTAGTGTTTAGTCAGTAATTTTCCTCTTTCTAGTTTGACCTTCCAGTCATTTCAGGTGCCATTTTATATCAATGTCAATTAATGTAGTGACAATTAAATATTTACCATATCAATTGTGGGGTGTGTGTGGGGGGGTAACAAGCAATCTGGCAAATTATGGTCTGGCCTTTTCATAGTTGATGGCACAATCATCCTTTCATTGCCAGAAACACATTCCAGGGATGGTCTATAATCTATTCTGTTATGTATATTTAGGTAGTTAGTTAGTTTATATTACACATGGTTCAGTTTAAGCATCTCAACAGAAAACATCAAGTGAAACCGAATTGCAGGATCAAATTCTCACCCACACAGGAGGCATAGTGTCATTTCTTCTGTGTATGCCAGCACAATGTTCACATGCACAGCATGTTTGATCTTCTTTAGGACAAAAAGATGAAACCATAAGCAATAAATAGATTGGATGCCAAGGTTAATTCTACAAGCATATCAATCCATTATTTAACTGGTAGATTTGAAAAAAAGAAGAAAGCTACAAAAATATTTTTAGACAGAGGCTGCATGTTTTTTTAACCATGCAAGACCATTTAAACCTGATTAGTGCAGATCTGGCACCCCACTCTGAAACTAGGTTACACCTTTATTAATAAAAGTACTTAAGTGTTTATGAAATATGCAATCTAAGTGTGCCATCTGCTGGAAGAAATGTATTTCAGCAGTCCTTTTTCATCTTAATTTTAAAGAAAACTGTCACAGGACTTGGTCAGTCACAACCATCAGATTCCCTCTTTGTTCAAATTATGCACATGTCAATGTCTATGAGGAAAAAAAATACATATATTTGGGGAATATGCACTGACACCCATCAGTGAGTGAGAAAAAATGTGTTAGAATGTGTACTTTAACAGAAACATGGAAAAACTGCAAAACTTAGGAAAGTATACACCGAAGTATACTCAAATTTCTGTGTGGGAGGGAGGAAGTCTGTCCACCTGAGGATGAGATCACTAATGAGATTCTAAGAAGCAGGATGAAAAGTAAAAAAATAGATTTTTGCACTCCTACTGTTTGGTGCTTGCCTTTTGCTGTTTTAATGTTACAGTACTCCTAAGCACACTTTAGGAGTGAATAATCCCATTAACTTGCTCCTGGGTAAATCTACATTGGATTGTTCTGTAAATCAGGCTGCAGTGGGCAATGATTTCCTTTTGGGTGGAAGGAAGAACCGATGAAGGCAAGATCTGGCAAAGTCAGGATTTATTCACTTTTTGCTACACTCTAAAACTGACATTGCAAATGAAATATTAAAAAACTCAGGGAAAGTTGGTGTCTCCTATGGGACAATGGATCTGCTTAGTATTTTAGTCTGAACTGCAAAGACACTTTCCAAGGTATTAAACCTATTTTGGAGACTGGGTCCAGTGCATTGGACAGGCCTTTTAAAGTGTGGAGTAAAACCTGGAGCAGATTGACTGTACCACAGCAGTAGCAGATGTCAGCAGAATGCTGGTGTTGCTCACCTCTGTTTCTCTGTGTCAGTTGAATCACTTCCAAGATACAGTCAAGATACTGAGTCTCACTTTTAAAGCACTAAAGGCCTTTGGGGACAACTATGGGAGGGGGGTGTCTCTCTTTTGGTCAACCTGCCCATACCTCAGGAAAGCCTCTAATTCAGAAACTCAAAGTACAGTATGTGAAAACACAGGAAAAAGCCTTCTCTGTTGTAATACCCTGATTGTAGACCCCCTCCTCAGAGATAAAATGGAAACAAAGAAAAAAAGGTGGAAAAAAGAAACTAGCAATACCTTCGATACTAAGGCCATTTCTGCACATTATCTGATCCCATTGCCCTCCCATCGCAATCCCAACAGCGCCTTTGCCAGGAAAGAAGCATGAAAAGAATGCTCTTCTCCACACCCAACTGGCTCCCTGCAGAAGGGAGCATGAGCGACACTTGCCTTTCTTCCTTCCTTCCGCAGTGCAGCCAGGCTTTTCCCACGCTGCATTGGGGAAGGAAGCACTTCCATTGCACTTCCTCCCCTTCTGCATGGCTGGGAAGTACGGGAGCATCGTGCAGTCACAGGAACTTAATGGATTTATTCCTTTAAGCAAATATCCTGTGATGTCAATGGGTGAGCATGGGATGGCAGTGGTACCACAATGACTTTGTGTGACAGCACGACCTGTGGACCACTGCCATCTCATCCCCATAGCGAGACTGCAACATCATGAGGAAATGGCCTAACATTTATTTCGGCTTTATCTTTTGTGGAGATCACTTCTATTCTTCCCACAATTGTGTAATAGTTCATAAGCATATTACTGTGTGCCTTTAAGTCATTTCAGAATTATGGTGACTCTAAGGCAAACCTATCACCTGCTTTTCTGGGGCTGAGGGTGTATGATGCACTCAAGATCACTAAGTCAGTTTCCATGGCCGAGTGGGGTATCAAACTCTGGTTTCCAGGGTCATACTCCAACACTTAAACCAGTACACCATGCCGGCTCTTAGTGCTTAAGTTCCTGTGGCTTTCAAATTATTCCATTAGTGCATCTGAGGAAATGAACTGATATCCATGACAGCCCATGCTAAAGGTGCTATATAAATATGCTAAAGCTCAAAAGTGCTGCCAATTCCTTCCCCCACTTTTTTTTCTTTTTCATTTTATGCTGAGACAGACAAGCATGGCTATCTTTTTGAAAAACCCCTAAAAGAGGCACAGCTCATGCATTTTGCGTCTGTTTCGGAAGCCAGGTGGTGTTTCTACATATTGTCTGCATCTCCTGCTTTTCTTTTTCCTTGTTCTAACTTAAGGATTTATATGTTGTTGCTTCTGAACTACATTTCCTAAATCTTTCTGGCACCATTTGATGAAGGGCAATATGTAAATATTTTAAATAAACAAACAATAAATATATGATTAAATTTGCAGGTCAAGAACAAGAATACCATCTTCAAATGAAAGCGGGGAAATTCAAAGCCCTGAACCCCTGTCCTGGTTTCCATTTTCACTAACCAGAACTTCCACTTTGGACAAAAGATGTTCTGATCCTTTTGACACATTATGTTTGTTGTGTGCTCTCATTCCTCCCTCCTCCTATGAAAAAAAAATTGAAATTAAATTAAAAACTAGGAGAGCCATTAAAATGGTAGGGCTAAATGTTGGGCTGGAGCTTGGAAAATCTGAGTCCATGTCCCCTTTATGCCATGAAACTCACTTAGCCTGAATGACTTCTGAAGGTTGCTCTGAAGACAGGGTAGAATAAGGAAAGCTATACATGCAGTCTTGAGTTCAGTGAAGGTTATCAGTGTACAAATGTAAATAATAAACACATCATGTTAGAAAGCACAACTGAAAATTAGAGGTTCCTAATCAAGGTAGAGGGAATGTTAAACTGCAACTACTTGTACTGTAGAAAAGGTAGTACCAAAGAAGAAGAAAATAGTTGAATTGATTGTAACTCAGGATACAGCCATTTGCATTTCTTCCAGAAATTTGAGTATACTTTCACTGTTTTAGTAACAATGTTAAACCTTGAGAGTCTTTAGACTATAATAACCAGAAATGTCCAAACAACATGGAATTCTGAGAACTGTGGGACTTGTAGCCTCAAAGTGACTTTTCTTACCTCTAATTTAAAATGAGAATATCTAAAACCTGAGGCTGTCATACTTTGGACACATCATGAGATGAACATGGCTCATTGGAAAAGATAATAATGCATGGTAAAGTGAAGAGCAATAGGAAAAGAGAGGGGGCGCACTACAGGTGGATTGGTTAGATCAAGAAAACTACATCCTTGAGAGAACAAGATGGTAACAGGGCTGTTGATGACAAAGGCTCTTTGAAGTTTCTCATTCATAGGGTCACCATCAGTTGAAGATAACTTGATAGCAAATAGTAATGAAATATTTACAAAATTCATCTTCAGTCAAAGGGGGGGGGACCTGTAGCAGTATATTGTGTTATTTTCATCACAACAATCAACAGTTAAGCTCATAATTTAACCATTTTGACAACTCAGTGCCTTTCTGCTGGCAAATGCATGCAGCAATGGAAATCAGCCCCAAAGACATGTTGATGTCAGACTGATATGGAACCAAAGTTTGATTGTAGAAAAGTGCTGCTAAGATGCCAGACAGAGAAGCACTCATGCTGCATCTGTGTGCCAAAAGCAATGCTTCATCTGTCCAAACTGATAGGAAGCACTAACACTTTCTTCTTCTATTTCAATTAACTTGATGACAATGAAATTCTCTTGTCCTATCCATATCCATTTACCCGGAAGTAAATCTGATTAAACTTAATGAGGCTTACTTCTGTGAAGACACACCTAGAACTGATCTGTAAATGACATTCAAGGATAAGGCCTCTTCTGATTCTAATTTGTTCTGACACTGTGTTCAATACTGTAATAGATTGTGCCAATAGGAGTTTGCCTGCCACCACAGCCCATTTGCTTTTTCTTCTATAATCTTCTCTAATTATTGCACTAAAATTATTTCTGTTCTTAAGTGAAGGACATAAAAGACAACTCCACTGTGATGGAAGCAGAGACAATGTGCAAAGCAGAGCCAGTGGAAGGAGACCTCATTGTTACTCTAAGAAGTGGGGGACCTTGAGGTCTACCTGCAATGCCAGTGTCTCTAGAATTTTGGGAAATCATAGCTCAAAGGAGGCCTGTGAGTGATGCACCCAAGGGTGGATTCCAGTTAAAAAGTTAGAGTATTTTATTTGGATAGTCAAAACACACAAGAAATCAAACACTTTCAAGAACCATGCAAGACTATTGGAAAGTGAAACATGAAAGGTTAGATAGAGAGATTGGGTGAAAAGGGTGATCGTTACCAGTCCTGAAGAAGAAGTCAAAGCAGAGTGGCTCAGACAGTGTCTGAGGGTAGCAAGAACAAACAGAGGTCTGAGCACCACATATTATGTTCAAATACTACAATTTTCTGGGGCCAGAGCTGGGGTTTATATACCCTGTTTCGCACCCTGAAGGAGGGTATATGGACAAAGCAGTAACTACGTTATCACAGGGTTGACAAAGGAGTCTAGGATGGGCTGATTGTCTTAACTCTAGGTGACAAAATGTTGATGGGAGTCATGACACTCTCTTAATGTCTGATGGGGCAGGGGGTCTAGGGACGATTTCTGTAGGGCAACATCACAGGATGTTCTCTGATTGCTTCACCTGGGCAGTTTCACCTTCTATTGTATTTGGATGTACACATGTTTGGGGTCTTGAAAGGATTATCACAAACCCGGGCATTGGATTTTCTGATATAATCCTCTCTGAATTTATGACCTGATCATGTCTAAGGTCAGACGGACATGGCCTTCTTCCAGGCCAGCAAGCCTTTAATCATGTTTTCCAGCCATAAATATGTTCAATAATGAGACTAGCACATACAACAGAATGCAGGTGAAGGGTATGGTAACACCATTGGGAGAAATTATGGACTAGTTAGGGTAGTAGAAAAGAGAAAATGGAGGAAGACATATGCATCCATTAGCATACAGGTAAAATGTCTCTTCCTGATGTTAGGAGCAGGTTGTATCAAAGGAGAGAGCTGTCCAAACATCATCAGGATTAATCTAACACTTCAGCCACGATTGCCCATGTCCATCCTGTTAAATTTCAGTCCCATTTTGCAGCTAGTGAAGCCAGTCTGAATATTGATACTAGTCTCCAGGGGACTAAGAGTATGCTCTCTTAGCAAGAAAGCAAGCACAGCAGGGTTTCTAAAAGATTTGCCACTATAAAAATGCAGAAGGTACTGACCTGTATAACTGTATATGAGGCATTTATCCAAAGTTTCTACTGAAAAGAACTCTCTCTCTCTTGCCTCCTCTAAAAGCTGCCATTTGAATCACAGATAATGCACTGCACAGAATGTAAGAGTCCCAGCAAGTAAGCATTTAATGTACTTTACACTGTTGTTGCCTTTTAAAATGAATGTTGTCTTTCATTTATGGACAGAGCCTGATAAGACCATAAACCAAGATGGTTTTCACACTTCTTTCAGCGGTCACACCATGCTACCATGCTTTAGCAGGCATGAATATGTCTGGGTAGACACTCATATATCTCTTCTGCTCAAATGTGATAATTAATTTTTGCTGCAAGTAATGTTTTGTACTTAACAGGGGGTCAGGGGGCTGCCAAAGTTAGTTTGGTATTGCATTGCTGGAAGCACTCTACTGTGTGTCCTTAAATAACGTTTTGGAAATATCTTTAGAGAATTTTTACACTGTCATCTCAACCAGACCCACAGTTCTGCTAACTGTACTGTTCAAATGTTATGAGTGCTACAAGATTTTTCTCCTTCCCATAATACTAGGATATTCCAGTCCTGTGATGTGTATGGGTGAATTTTCTGCTATTGTTGAATTTGTATGGCATTCACTTCAATAAATGGAATTGCAATTCTGTGTCATTTGTTTGGGTTTTTAAGTATTTCTTATTTTTTAAAAAATGGTTAGTTTAGTTAGTATGTGCTAGTGCTCACCGGGTGATCTCCTTTAAAATATAAAGCATACTCAAGACCAGCTTAAGGTAGATGGTGGCCTGGAGCAATTCCAGAAATAAGGAGCCTTCAGTGTGGGTGTGTGACCTAGACTGGTGACACAGAGATTAATTAACTATATGTGAATGAAATCAAGTTACTATCTGCTTCCCTCTTTGTTAATACATCATGCGTATGGCTGAACTGTTTTTCAACGCATTTCAAGCAGGATGCTTGGGATGGTCTGAATTGACATAGGCTGTGTGACATACAAGAAATTCGTTTTAAGGGCACCTGCCCCCCCTTTTTTTTCATTCATATAGAGTCGTTTCGTAGCTAACCAATCCGTCTTTGTACTGTCAGACCATTGGCATATCTACTCTAAGACTAACTTTAAAAAAGAATATGGTAAAGTTGTAGAATGTATAACAGGTTTTCTAATGAAGATGCTTGATGTAACAAAAAAAGCAAAATAAAATAACTGTCATGAGTGATGGTGGTTTTTCTCAGTATTTTCTGGGTGGCATTTTACTTAGTCATTATTTGTTATTCTTTAGCTGCAGATATTAGGGCAAGGTTTCTCAATCAAGATTCTTGTAAGCCTAGGATTTCTCAAGAAATTATGATTAGGAAAAAATGAACTCTCTCTATATGTATGCATATGTACAGTCCTCCCTCCACATTTGCGGTTTTGACCTTCATGAATTTGATTATTCACAGGGCACATGCTTGCCTCCCTGTTCTCTGCATTTTTCTCCTCACATTTCTCACCCCAGGTTTGTGAGGATTCTGTTTAAAATGGAGGGGTTTTTTTTTAACTTTTGGGAGAGCAAAGCCCCCTCTCATTGCTAAAGGCCTGGCCTCTCTGCCATGTGTTTGCACATTCCACTGTATATTGGCTGCTGATTGGTCAGGTGCTCCTTTCTCAACATGGCCACCAGAAGTATTTTGAGCTCCAGAACTCCCCTCCTCTGTCTGAGAGGAAAGTATGGGTAAGTTTGTCTTTTTTCTCCTCCACCCAATGCTGGGACCAGACACAAAGGAATGGGAGGGGGGAAGCTCCAGAAAGGAATGGGAGGGGGATTGCAGAGGGGAGTTATTCATATTTTTTCCAATTTTGCGAGGGTTCCCCTAACCCTCACAAATGTGGATGGGATACCGTGTCTCTGTGTACACACACACACACACATATACATACATACACATGTATGGTTTCTTGATACCTAAAAATTATTTCAAGGTTTCCTCTAGGGTAAAAAGGTTAAAAATGGGTGTTAGGAAGTGGACATGCTGTGGCCTGAATATGCAAAGTGTGGACCTGTGATAATGGCGTTTCCCCATTATCTAGGTAACAGAACTTAAAGGAGATAGTTCTCCCTCAGGCATACAAAGGGTTAATGGACTGCTAGGGTTAGGTTACACTGATTGGAGGTCACATGAGATAGTTGCCCAATCAGGGGAGAGAAAGGAGAGAATCTTCCAGAAGCTTCAATGAGAAGTATAAAAAAAATCCTCAAGAGACCACAAGGAGGGTGAGGGATGCCAGGAAAGGTAGGCAAGGTTGCTTCCTGGCCCTCCCCAAAATACAATCTCAGAAATGACCAACTGCTGTGAATAGTTTAGAATGTGTCTAGTTAGCTGCATTAGAACTTTGTTATTTTGGACAATTTGGCTGATCTTGAGAATCTATCTGTGCTTATAACTACTTGTAACTATCAAGCGTACCTGGGGGGGGCTTTCATGAGTATTATTTTCTTGTTTACCTTGCATGTTTAAAATAAATACTTTTCTGTAAAGCCTCTGTTCCCTCTCCATTCCCAAGCATTCCTTGGTGCATGTGTGGATAGGATTCCTCTCACTCAGAAGGGGGAGGTGAGGGAAAGGAAAGGACATTTGAACATAGAGATTGTGAATTCCCAAGCAACATCTCACTGCATTGCTGTAGAGTGGGCTAATTCCGTGGGTGGTGGCAGCCCACAATTAAGAGAATTTGGGGGAAATCCCTAGCTCCTATTCAAGGCAGAAGTCAGCATTGAGAGGGAGGAGGGCCCCTTTTTCCCCCAAATCTCCACAGCACCACTAAGCTATGGGTTTTCCTCTTATAACAAACTGTCAGGAGGAAGCGAATAGATACAAAACTCAGAACTTGAACAAAAGTTACTGATGCCTTTCATTCCCCACCTCCCTTTAACTAGGAGGACAATCTGAAGGAGTGCTCCAAGACATATTTTTAAAAGCTTCAGAGAAAATCATAGGGAGTTCCTTACCCCCATGGAGTGTCATAGCCTTGTGCAATGAAGCACATGATACAGAGAAAAGTTTGTGATCATAAATTGTCAGGTGTCAGGGTGAGTACATTAAAAAAAAAATGATCTTTTTATAATGCAATGGTATATTGCTTCAGTTACAAAGAGCAGACAAATTCCTTACAGGAACTTTTCTAAACCTTTGTCATCAGAAGGTTTTGTTTTTTCCCCATTCCAAAAACATTTCATGCTCAAAATGCTATAAAACACAAAGTAAAATATCAGGAAGCTTGATTATTTTATATTCTCCTGTTTGTGAAGGATGAAAAATATTCATCCTGAAAAGTCTTGCTTGTGCTCCAGAAAACAAAGCAAAGCAAAACAAAAGCATGCTAAGTAGGCTAAAATAGATCTTAGAGCAGCAGACCAGCCAGATAGATTTGAGGTTCTTCACCCTACTAAATTATCATGCTGTGTGTATGTGTGTGTGTGTATGTGTGTGTATGAAAGAGAGAGAGAAAGGAAAGTGTAAATCCTTGATTGTTTAATTTTCACATGTGAGGACAAGAAATTCCATATGTGTCCACTTCCTGGCAAGCCAGGAAAATGTTTTCTTTTGGTCTCAAGAGAGTTTTCACAATTGTAAGAACTATTTTTGCATAAATTGCACAAGTTTCCAAAATGACATAAACCAGCATTTCTTAACCTGTGGTCCATGGATCCTAGGGGGGAGGCACAAGGTCCGCACAAGGTCTGCAAATGCTTGAATAAATGTTATGAGTTTCTGCAGTTAAAGTAGCAAAGGAAGGAAGAAAGGAAGGCAAGCAGGCAGGCAGGCATACATTGATCTCAAAGAACATAATAGACTTCATTTGTATGAAGCTCTGTTACAATATCTCAAGCAATTTAAAAGTTGTGGAAACAGCTGTTTGACAGCAAAAAATGTACTCATGTTAGCAACCGTACACTCCCATGCTTTGATATGGTTTAATTGGCATACATTGAAATTGATATAAAATATAAAAACTCCCTGAAGCCTCTCTATCAAACTTTCCTCCCTTTTCCTTCAATTAGCTTTGTGTGAGTGTGTTACTCCGATGGAGAAACCCTATCCTGGTGGCTACAATTTTTGATATTAAAACATGATTCCATGTGCCTGAGAGGTCACTTGACGAGCACATAGGCAGGCACAGTCGAACAACCAAAAACCAGGTCAGGCCAGTAAAATCCCTAATCATGTAGCCCCAGGAGACCTCAAGGTACGTAAACCTCCAATAAAAAAAGGGTCCTCAGCCCCGAAATGCCGACTTGAGGGGATTAGAAGGTCTGCCCCAAGTCGAGCAAATATCCCATAAAGCGAGGACCATTTACATGAAGTCATACCACGAACAAACACAGCCAAAGATCCTGAGACTTTGGCAAACCCTTGCAATCCCATCATGCAAAGGAAATTACCATGGTGGAGCTTCATTATAGCTCCAACACCCATTGTTCTCCGCGGGAAAGGATTAGTCCTCCAGGTACTTTTTCCCCTACAAATAGTCCCGTTTTTTTAGTGTTTCTTCAGATCGCTCTCGGTCTTCCCAGCAGACCGTCACTCTGTCCGTTGAGTAATCCCCTCAGCCCTCCTCGTGCTGAGTCTCATCTCTCCGCTGCCTTCCTGGACCATGAACTTCAGGACAAGGTGCAGTATTACCCCCAGCTACACCCCTTCAACACTCCCCTGTCCAATTTCCTCTCTTTTACTTCTTAATAGGTCTTGAGTGAATGAGTGAGTGCGTTGGTGCATAAGGCTTGTATTCAATAAAATCATTTGTTGGACATCTTTGTTTGGTTTTTGGCTTGGCCTGACCCGGTAGACACTGGGTAAAGGACCCCGCTAGGTTACCCTGCCCCTTGCATTGCTATAGCTCATGCTCTGGCTAGTTTCCATTCCCTATCACATGGAGCACATTGAGGTCTCCCCCAAGGGACCCCAGAAATCAGGGTAACAAGTGTGTGACTCTTTGGATCTTGTGTGTGTGATTGAATTTCCCTCAATAAAACACATTTTAGTTTACTTTTGAATCTCTGGCTGGTTCTTCCTTGCAGAAGACACCATAAACATTGGTGTTCAAGATCTCATTACATTACCCTGCCCTTGCAGGGCTCCTAGTTTGAGCTAATAATTCCCCACCTTTAAACAGAGGTACTGGCATTGTGGGTGGACCCCTGAGTCACCCACATTTTGGGGGTAACATTCACTACTTGTGACTTCTGCATGCAGTGAGAACATACAAGTGAATGATGCTGAGTGGCTGAGGGAAAGCGCATGACATTTCTTGCTACTGCACATACAGCCAGCAGACACCTTTGTCATTGCACCAAACTCTACTGTTGTCCCTGTGGTGCACATTCTTGGAACAGTTATTCCTTCTCAGAATTCTATAGTTGTGTTGAGAATGTTTTCAAAGAAATTCATGTATAAAAGAAAGATCCTTGATGAGCAATTTTAAATACACATCTGATGCACGTCAAGGTTTTAAATCTTGAGTTACATGTTGGTGGTCCATGGAAACAAAAGATGTTTAAAGTGGGGTTTTGGTAAAGCAAAAGTAAAGAACCGCTGGTGTAAATTGCACCGCAAAACCACCGTATCTGTTCTCTTGTTGCAGAGACTGTTAAAAATGAAAAGCATCAAATGGGTTGTTTATGTCATTTTTTTTTAATGAGTCAGTTCCTATGCTTGCTGTCTGTCTGCTTTGCTGCACAAAGATAAAATACACTAGTTTTGTGTGTAGACAATTTGTGCAAATTGCAGAGAACTCAACCAAAAAAAGTCTCTCATTCTTTCATTCTCATGTGAGTGTAAGAAGTTTCACAGGCTTTCTGATATGTTGAGGCAATCTTTCTCATCAACTATGAATAATTTAGTGAGGGTTTTGTTTTGTTTGCTTTGCTTAGTTTTGCTTTGCTTTATGTGTCTGTGTGCGTGCACGTTTGTGTGTGTGTGTGCACACATGCAAGAGAGGGAGGGGGAAGGAAGGAGAGAAACTGACAGAAAGAGAGAGAGAGTAAAAGAGAAGGGTGTCAGTGGGTGAAACCTAATCTTACAGTCATTTGGAATACTGCTAATTTCTTTCTTTTTTTTTAACTGAATCACTGTATTGGCTGGCATATAAGACTCACTTTTCCCCAAAAAAAATACTGTTTGAAAATGGGGTGCAGCTTATACACCAGTGTGTCTTATATGCCAGAAAAGAATATTTGCCAGTGTATAAATGGGGTGTGTCTTATACACTGGCAAATACAGTATATCCTACCTAAATTAATATCTGGTTTCCATGTTGGTGATCATGAATGTTAGCTAAGCTCTGTGGTCCTGGGTTGGGCAAGGTATGGCTAGTAGATCACAGGCAGCCCTCAATGCTCCCCACTGGTCCAAAAAGAAAAAAAAATCCAAATATTCCTAAATGCCCTGTAGGGAATGTGGGGCCATTTTCACTATGATATTACCCTTCAGGCCATTTTAGGCCCAGGAGTCTTCTTGAAAACAGCAAGTGAACAGAAAAATTAAAAGACCTGTCTTGGGCCAAAAATGTCCCAGAGGAACTAAAACAGTATAGTGAAAATGCTCATCCTCTAGACAACTTGAGGGGCATTTGGAAGCAAAATATTAATGTTTGTGGTAGGGTTGAAGGGTGAGGCTACAACTCTGCAAGGTGTCTTGGTTAATAAAGCACTCTAGCCTCCTAAAGTTTACCACCATTCACAATGCATAAGAATGTAGAACCTAATGATTGACTTCCCAGTTTCTAAAATGTCTCACTTCTCCAAAAATCTAGAATTGAAAATTGTGTGAATCAGGTACATATTAGTCCCTCTGCATGTGACACTTTTAGACCAGGATCCTAAAGGGCACAAAAGTCATAGTTATACCAGTAGTTCTTACATTCATTAAAAGAAAGCAAGATAGTGGTGATAATGATGATAATAGGAGGCCTCTGGCTCCAAACTCAGCTATTCCTGAAACCTTTGGGTTTTGGAGGGGGTACAGAATCAAGACAGCAAGGAAGTCGATGCTGCCCCTCCTATACTGACTTTGTTCCATGGATCCAAGTATAAGAGGAACTGATGACTTTGACCTAGCAGCTTTGTCCTCCCATCAGAACCATTACTTCCCCCCTACACACACACATACACACACACACACACGCACTCACACACTTCCTTTCTTTAATGCTGCCATTTTCTTCTTGCTGTTGCCTTTGTCTCTGCCATAGGTGTAACTAGATGAATCCAGCAAAGAGAGTCTCAGTCCCTGACTCCAAGATACATTCTCACATGCAACCATACATAGGTACTTAATACAACTCTTTAATATCTGAAACAAAATTTACTCATTGTCCTGCTGTAATCCTTTTTCTTGGAAATGTCATGTTGTTAGTATGTGGTTTCCAACCTTCACCAGCCCACTACAGGTGTATCTTTTGCAAAAGATTGGTGTGTACATTGCCAGAGGAAAATACAGGTTGGTATGTAGGTTAACTTTTCATAGAACATATGAGCTGAGTCAATGTATAAAGAGAAAGTGGGGCTGTACTGCCTGACACTCCAGCTCCAGTTTCCATATACTCATTCAAAAGTGTGAATAGACATAAAATTCTATGTATATAATAATCTGCATATAGTAATCAATAACAGACTTTTGCAGGATTCCAAACCATGTAAAAGGAACCCACATGTCTACAGTTGCAAATGCATATGACTTGCACATACAGGTGAACAACAGAGGTTGAGTCAGAATAAGCAATCTTGATTCTTCATCTCCAGAGGTTCACTCAGTGTGAACATGAAGAACACTTGCATGCATCTACCTGCAAATATAAGCTTCAGCTGTTAACTTTACAATGGTTAAACACATTGGCCGTTTCTGCACTACACTGTTATAGTGCTATTATTCCACTTTCAACATCCTATGGAATCCTGAGGTTTGCAGTTTAGGGAGGGGCATTAAGAATTCTCAGCCAGAGAGCTCTTTGGTCTCAGTTAAGTACAAACTCCAGAATTCCACAAGACGTTGAAAGTGGAATAACAGCACTGTAACAATGTAGGGCAGAAATGACCATTGTCAGAGCAGGTCAGATGTTTTTCTAACTGGTTGGTAACCCTACACCTGAGGTCCTTTCAAGATAAGAATTGTCTGTAACTGCCAAGGTCTAACAGTTCCCTGTCCCTCAACCAAAGGTTTCATGGAGAAATAGGAGAAGGACTCTCAAGGAACCTCAGAACCACTAGTATTTCCATGGTATCACCATTTCTTATAAATGGTATCACCGTTTCTTATAAATTCTTAAGATGTCAACATTCAAGCTACATCACTGTAAAAGTCCCTGTTGGTTGCCTAGGCTACTTTCCAGATCCCAGGTTACCCCTGCATCATTCATAGGACCATGGAAGTAGAAAGGACAAGCCAGTAGGTAGGAACATCAAAATCACTGGTAGAAGCCCACACAACTAAATGCTGACCCTCTAATGAGATTATTTGGGAAGAGGAGGAAACCTGTGGAGATAGATCAGAGACCAAGAATCAGAAACCAGAACAGACTTGAAGTCCTGTGTAGCAGGGGTAGGCAACTGTGTCCTCCAGATGTTGTTGGATTGGGTTTCTGTAGAAAATGATGGAATGACCAGTTGCCTCTCTCAAAATTCTTGAAAGAAGACAAGGAGGAGATGTGTTATTTCCCAGTCCCTACTAAGAGATTTCATAGAATCATAGAAATGTAGAGTTGGAAGAGACCACACGGGCCATCCAGTCCAACCCCCTGCCATGCAGGAACACCCTCAAAGCACTCCCGACAGATGGCCATCCAGCCTCTGCTTAAAACATCCAAAGAAGGAGACTCCACTACACTCCAAGGCAGCATATTCCACTACCGGACAGCCCTGACTGTCAGGAAGTTCTTCCTGAGGTTCAGGTGGAATCTCCTTTCCTGCAGCTTGAATCCATTGCTCCTTGTCCTGGTCTCTGGAGCAGTAGAAAAGAAGCCCACTCCCTCCTCTACATGGCATCCCTTCAGATATTCAAACATGGCTATCATTATCATGATTTTCATCCCTTGAGCAAAGGGGGATTTAGGGGATAACTTAAGAAAGGTCCAGAGATCTCTCCTGTTGATTCAGATCACCCCATAGAGGAGGCCAAATCTGTGTGGAGAGAAGAGACCATGAACACAGTGCATGTAGCCATCTGCAGAAGCTCCAAACTTCACCAGTTCTTCTTGCATCTACAAAGCTTACACTTGTAAAAGTAAGATCAAGAAGAGGTTTTACCAACATAGACATAAAAGTAACGTCTGTATACTGAGTTGGATTTTAAAAACTTACTTTTTTGGTTTTAAAAAGGAGTGTAAAAGCAAGTATGGAGATTGTTCATTAACAAACTGTGGTTTTCTTTTTCATTTTATTATAAATCATCATTATATGCCTACTAATATAAATTAGTGTTGTGTAGTGGTTTGAGCACTGGACTACAACCCTGGAGATCAGTGTTCAGCCCCCTGCTTGGCCATGGAAAACTAGGGGATGATTTTGGGTGCATCCCACACTCTCAGCCCCAAAACATTCTGATAGGTTCACATTAGAGCCATCATAAATTTGAAACAACGTGAAGGCACAGAAAAGCAACAATATACATTTTGAACATAATACAAAAGTGGACTTTATAGTGTGAGAAAGAAGTTTTGTTTACCTTAAGCCAAGATACCAGCATGGTGAGCCTTGAGAGCTTAAAGTGAAAGCAGCTTCCTGCTCTGTGTGTAAAGAACTGCAGTTAAAAGATAGCTGCATAGAGAAGACTGAGCAGAGAGCAACATCTGGTGGTGGAAAGGAGTTACTACAAACAAACATTAAAAACTCCCTATTTTCCTATGTGATGCTTTGGAGACACCTTTTCACTTATAAACTAATTGAACTTATAGCATAGAGAAAAGATTTAAAGGAAAAGAACTAGAAAGACCAGAAAGAAGAGGATCTGTAGAATTACCCTCTAAAGTTACAGATATAACACAAAAATATATTGAGAAGCTTTGGTCGTTGAAGACTTAGATATCTCAAATGTGTTCCCAGATTGAACACACAGGAGGAAAAAAAAAATCTAATGCCAGAGTTTAAAAGGAATAAAGAAATAAAATGAAAGAAATGAAATCTGATATGAAGGAAGTGAATTAGAGATTTGGAAAATGAGGCAGTCTATCTCATAGATGTCACTAGATATAAAAGAGATAAGTGAGAGGACCCAGAGCCTTGAACAGAAATCAGCAACATTGGAAGCTAGCACTGACAGGCTAGAAAGAGGGTGAGAACAAGGTGTATATGCTTTTGCACTAATGGAACAACAACAGAAATAATGCTGCCTATATTTTCAAGCAGTATCAGAATACGCAAATTAAAATATTTGAGAATGTATGACAGAAGACATAGCAAATTTGTTAGCCAAGCAGAAAGAAGTGAAAGAAGTGGAATTGGACCATGTATACCACATTTCTTTACACAAGGCCAGACAGAGAAATCTGCCAAAAGATGTGATAGTATAATTCCTGGGAAAATGGATTAGAAATCAAGTGTTGTCATGACATTTTGAGAAAAGATTGAAGATTGTCAGTGCCAAGATAGTGATTTTTAAGGAAATATCCAAAAGGATTTTATGTAAGATAAACGAGTATGCCTTTTTAATTAAGAAGCTGAGATGAAATGGGTTCCTATTTAGTTGGGGACATTTGGAAGGCTTTCCATTGATTTTAAGCAAAGAAGATTCCTAGTCAATAAAATAAAAAAAACAAGGAATTGGGGCAAAGAGGAAAAAAAGAGAAGAAGAGGACACTCAGGATGATGTACTGGATCAAGATCTGAACAAGAACAAAGACAAAGTGCCAGATGATGAAGTGGAAAAAGTGCTATGAGAGTGGACCATTCTAAATTTACAGAATGATGTGGATTTGAGATGTATGACATGGAATGTGAGGAGTTTAAATATCCCCCAGGAAAAGACTAAAATATTTCATTATTTGGGGCAGAAAAACTCAGAAACAAAATATAATTTGTCTTTAACAAACACATGTTAGAAATAGATATTCCAAATATTTACACCATCCAAAATTAGGCAAAGAATTCATTGTGATGTCAGGAAAGAAAAAGAATTGAGTTGTTATCTACGTAAGTCCCAATCTGTCACCAGAACTAGTGTATGATGATCAAGAAGGCAGGTATGTGGGGGTTCAAAGTTATAATTGCAAGGTGAAAGTTCTTGGGGTGGAGGTTTATGTCCCTACTGAAAACAAGGGGGTGCTGCAAGAAGATAATGCACAAACTGTTGAATAGTTCTAGTGAAAATTTGATGCTTCTCAGATACTTGAATGGTATCATTGCCCCACAGTTAGATAAATTTTCTGATAAAAGTATCAGGATTAGACAAGGGAAACTGCTAGATTTAGAATTGTATTTCTCTGTTTTTGTTTGTCTGTTTGTTTCTTTTGTCAGTAAATGTTGGACCAAACCTGTAGAAAATACTTTGTGATGTGGGTCTTTAAATGCACCTGTGGAGAGCCATGTGACTTTAGCTGAGTCATGCTGATGAGCAACCAGGGGAGAAGGTTGCATCAGGTGTGGGGAGAATGCAAAGGCTAGCAGGATTGCATCAGCTAGTGTGAGTATAAATGTAGCTGAGAACTAGCCAGCAAGTTGCACATGGTGTCTGATGTGTTTGCCGGAGGCTCTGTCAGAAAGAGCAAACAGAGGAATGCTGGAATGCTTTCTGGAGAATCTTGTAAATATGTATACATTGTAACTGAAGAATAAATTACCTTCTTGATGGAAGAAAACTATTGGTGTGGGTGAGTTTTTCCTGGCTACAGTGCATTGCTGCTTAGATATTCTCTGCTGCTGGGCATGCTTCCAAAGCTGTGGGAGCAATCTCTGCTATATTTTAGGCGTGACATGTTTTAGTTAAAAGACTGAATTATGTTGACAAATAAGAGATTGTTAGATCTGGAAAGGCATGAATTGAGGACTGGGTGGTGCAGGGATTTGTGGCATGATAAAAGTAAAGAGAATGTGAGTTCTAATAACCAGTATGTGAGAAAAGCTTTATAGAGAACATGGAACAGATACAAACTAAGGTTATATCCTAAAACACCTCTGTGGGTATCTTTGCAAGAAGCCTTCAACAGGAGACGAAGCAGCAGCTGCTGTAAACAGCTCCTCTGAAAGTTTATCCTTTTGTTATCTTTTGTTGCCTTTTTACATAGTTTATTGTTTTGGATGCTAACCCATTTTGTTTTACATTTATTCCTTCAGCGTGCAAGCTTAACTGCTTAAAGGGGTTTTAATTTCAGCGAGGAGTTTGCTCTCGCTCTCTCTCTGCCTGCCTGCCTGCCTGCTTGCTTGTTTTCAGTCGAGGTTTTGATTTATCCTCAGCTCCTGTCTGGTTTTAGCTTTAGCAATCCCGCTAAAGAAAAGTGATGTCCTGCTACTGAACTCTGGACCTTTTCCAGAGCATTGCCTTTGTTAATCAGGATTTGCAGGAATAACTTGTTATGTGAGGTAGTTTTTAGTCCTTAATGGTGATTTTAACTCGGATTTTAGTGAGCAAGCTGATTTTTTTAAAAAAATTCTTTTAACCTTTTTAACATTTAGCATTTTAACATTGGATCTTTTAAACATTAAATTGTATAGCTCTGAGGTTTTAATAACCCCAAAGTTTTTATTACTTAGAGATTTAATTATTTAAGATTCTAAGATTTTAAGACTTTATTTGGGCAGCTGTGATCATTTGACAATTAACCTACCTGAAGCTTTTGGAAGGCAAGCTGAAGGATAGCTGAGTGCTGGTAGAGTGGAGCCCAGGCAAATTACAGCTGGGTTGTTTACATCAGAGAAGGCACTTCTATTTATTACTATTCCTTAAGAACTGTTGTCTTGCTGTTTTCGTCTGGATTGTGGACCACTGATGGTATACTCACCCAAGTTGAAGAAGCTTATATACAACAGTCCTTTTCCATAGCTGTTTGCAATTTGGGCATTGTTTCTATCATCTTTATTTGCCTATAATTTGGAACTCACAGCTGGAATGCTAAAGTAGTGAGCAGAGGCTTGAGGCTGTATCATTGACCTGTTGGTTGGACAAAGAGGAGGAGGAAGGGAGGATATAGAACCTTCTACCATCTACCATCCTATGAAGGTCTGATTGATGATGTGGGACAGCAAGCTGTGAACTGCGAACTGTTTATTATCTCTTTGTTTGAGGGTCCTTCAGCGTTTGGTAGAGAAGAGACTGAACTAGTAGTGAATACTGACAATAATAAACGCTGATAACCCCTGTTTTTGAGTATGAGGAATTACCTCTGGGGAGTTCTGATGAAACTTTGATAAAGCCTGTGAACAAAGACGAAAGAAGAGCCTAAACAGCTGCTGCCTACAACAGTCTGGATGCAGACCTGAGTTCAAGAGGTGCACTCTGGGTTCTATATGCTACCCAGCCTATTTGCTTCAGGATTGTAAAATTGAACTGCACTGCCTTTTTTGTGAAAACAGTAATTTTTTTTATTTTTTTTTATTTTTTGTGTCTTTTAGACTTTCAGATATATGTCGATTATATGTTTCTATTTTTATAGTCATATATATATATATATATATATATATATATATGTATATGTATATGTATATATCTGTTTAGCTATTTAATTATTTAGTTATTTAATTACTTAATTCAGTTTTTTTTATTTCTAGTGGAAAGCTAATTAATATGACTTCTAGAAAGAGAGTTCGGGGAAGTCCTACTTACTCTTCTCCCTCTAAAATTAAGCAGCCCAAGATTGATGAGTTTTTTAAACCTGATAGGCAGCCATTAGATGTTTTTAAATTTGCAATTCCTACCTCTAATAGGTTTGATGCTCTAGAAGAGGAAAGCTTAGAGTCTCAGTATTTACAAGGCAGAAACAATATAACTAAAAGCAACCTAGTAGATGGGAGTAGACATGATGACTTTCAGGAGATTATTTCTTCTTCTAATGATAGGATGCTTTTAGAAAAACAATATAATCTGGTGGCGGTAACTGTAAAAAGTATTTATAGTGAATTAAGAAATATCTCAGACAAACTAGACTGCCTTACCTTCACTATAAAAAGGGAAAGTCATACATTTCCTTCAAAAATGATCATTAAGAAGCAGGATGGTATCAAAGTTACAAATACCATTCCTACAAGCCAGCTTCCTTCATTCCCTGTAGCTAAGAGCTTTTTAAAGGATATGAATCTCTCCCTTCAGGTTAATCAGGTTGCTTTAAGTATATTCCCTTATAGACAATCTATTCCTCGGTGGAATACAATGAGCTGTGCTAGGAAGCATATTAGTACTATACTACATTTACCAATTAAGGCAGTTGATCTTTCATTTATCAATTTTTTATATGCCCCTTCTCAAATGCAAAAATTTATCCTAGTATTTAGGTCAGCCTTCAACAGGCAGGAGACAATGGCAAAAAATATGGTGACTTACTGACATCTTTTTGAAATTGAAAATGAGCAACATAGTATTAAATTGATTAAAAAAATAATATCAGGAGGGTTTAGTTTTTGGTGGTTCTCTTATAGGCAAATAGTGGAAAAATATAAAGCAGATAAAAATGTATAATTTTGAACTGATTGAAACTGAATTTGAGAAACAGTTGTGCTCAAATGATGAACATTTGATTAGGAAGATGTATACATTTTTGTTAAAATTAGAGATGGCAGAAGAGATGGTTAAAGACTGCAAGGCAAAATGGGCACAAAACATTGGGCATAATATACAGTTGGAAGAATGGGAGAAAATGTGGTCAGAAGTTATTTACATTATGCTGTGGTCTTATAGAGAATTTCTATAAACTGATGTATTGTTTGTATTTACACCGGAGAGGCTGATGTCAGAGGGCCAAGTTAGATTCCACTCTCATGCTAGTCATGCTTAGCTGCATGCATATGACCATATTGTTGTTAGCCCCTTGATGTTTAGGTGATGGGAGAGGGTGCCTGGCTGAAGCATGGGAACTAAGGTCATTCCAACAGACTGATACAATCTGTTTTTGTGTGGGAATGGAATGTGAACAGGGGAGTGTTGGGAGGGGTGTAAGGGGTTCGTAAAATCAAAACTTATATTGCATTTTCAGTTCTGGCAAGAGCATTGCCCATGTGCTAAATCTGGTCTCTAATGAAATCTTTCTAGACCTACCTATGAAGGCTAATTATTGAGTTAGAGTAAAATAATTGGCCAAATTGAATAAAGGTGTTATCTAATAGATGCTGGAAATGTGAGCAACAAATGGGATCTTTTTATCACATGTGGTGACCTTGTGATAAGGAAAAAAAAATCTCAGAAAATAAATACATATATTACAAAAAGTTTTGAAAGTTAATGTTCAAATGAAACCAGAACAGTATTTGTTGGATTAGTAGAAAAGAAACTGGAGAGGAAATATGGCAAAATACTGTGATATATGACAACCACAGCAAGACTCAGGAGAGTATTGAGATTCCACCAAAAAAGGATTAGCTAGTTAAGTTATTGGACTAAGGTCATTTCCACACCACACTGTTATAGTGCCATTATTCTACTTTCAACATCCTGTGGAATTCCATTTTTTTAAAAAAAATTTAGCAGATGTTATTTGACGTTCTTTTTTCTTCAGCTTTGTTATATCTAAAACTTCAGACACATACATACATATACATATACATATACATATACATATACATATACATATACATATACATATACATATTCAGAAGTAGTTAGACTATAACTCCCAGCATTTCTCACCCTTGGTTGTGCTGCTGGTTGGAACTGTTTGTATTTATAGTCAAAACACATCTGGAGAACTACGGTTTCCCACCCCAACTATAGAGGCTCATAATCTGAGTTTAAACCAACACAAATGCAACAGTTCTCAGATTCTCTTTGTGAGCAGCCAACTGCATATCTGACAATTGTCTACTAATGGACAATAACAGTGATAAATTGTGATAAAAAGATACAGGTTTTTTAAAAATGATATATTTAACGGGTCTAAATGCATGAAACTCACACAGCGAAATTCACAGAGAAAGTGGGAGAGTGAGGAAAGAGAGAGATGCTTTTAAAAGAAACAATACTGTCAAAAGAAACCTCTCTGGAGATAAGGGCAATGGAGTCCCATTGACAGCTGCTGAATGGGCAAAGAAGCAGACGTAAAATCAGGAGAGAAGACATGGTGATTCATCACAGCTGCACTAAAGCTCTTACACCAGCTGCCGAAAGGTCACAAAGATCCAAAAAAAAAAAAATAAAGATCCAAAAAAATAAAAAATAAAAAATAAAACCCAAATACATGAGACAAGGATACAATAGCAGTCTGACTGCAGTGAAGCCTTTTGACAAGCAATGGAACTGACAGTCGCCAATGGATGAGAGGACAGCCTGGGGTGTTCCCCACTATTCTTTCCCTGTGGCCATATCAGAAGGGACTTTTCTGGGTTTGCCTGAGGGGTTTCAAAACCTGATAGGCTTTCCCCATTTTGGGAGAGAAAAAGATGAGAACTTGGCTTTTACCTTTAGTTAAAGAGTAACATTGCCAGCCATTCATTGTTTGAAGACCCTAATCAACAAAATGGACATCTATTAATCGAATAATTACTAGGTGTTTAAGAACTGGTAATCATCAGAACATGCTCTTGCTAATAGTATTGGGGTTATATCAGGGCAAGGCTGATTCCAGATATTTTACTGCTTGATGCAATGTATAATATGTTGCCCATTTCCTTTCATGTACACACACTTTGATTTAGCTGCTGAATTTTCTTCCCCCTTCACACTACAGAATTACAGTGCTAACTGCCATGGCTCCATCCATGGGATTTGCAGTTTGGTGAGACATTAGAACCCTCTGGCTGAGAAATACCCCTCCCTCAACTGCAAACCCTGTAATCACAGCAGATAAAGTAGAATAATAACACCATAATTTGTAGTGTGAATAGGTCTTAGGACCAAGGATTCCACAGGTGAGCAGAGGGGAGCAGGACAGACTTTGAGGTAGCACATAGACCTTTGCTCCAATATCTTGCTGCCTAAGGCCCTTTCCACATGACAATGCTCTTCCATGTTGTTGTGCTGTTGCATGGAGCACATCAGCAACACTCCCCTCTGTACCTGCTCGCTCCCTGCAGAAGGGAGCAGGATAGCCCCGCCCCTTCCTTCCACAGTGCAGCTGAGCACTTGCCATTGTTGTCCTGGGGCAGAAAGCATTGCAATCACACAGCTGTGGCTTCCACATGACAGTAAGTGTGAGAGTGCCGCACAATGGGAGGTGTAAAATGGATTTTTTCCATTTTTCAAATACCGTATGAGTGCAACATTTCAAGATGGCAGCAGGATGGTGACATCACACAGAAGCACAATCTGTCAACCACTGCCATCCCATGGCAGAAGCGGCTCAGAGACGTCATGTGGAAATGGGCAGAATCTGCCAACCAAGGTCACCACTTCATATGACTCTTGTCTCTCTAAGAGCATAAGCTGAGGAAGGGAGTGCAGCAATGTTTAATGAGTTCAGGGATGGAGCCACACTAATGCAAGCAGTTGAAACAAGGAAAGAAGGAAAGAAAGAATCTAATCATCTTGTTTTCCCATCAGCTGGAACAAAGGCACAAAACCTGCAGCTAGGTTGAAGAAAGTATTGCTATTTGTTTTCTTCTTCAGATGTGGTCATTGTGGTTTTTATTCTGTTTTTGCATTTATCTTGTATATTGTCTTTTGTATACTGTTTTATGAATGTACGCTGCTTTGTGTGTGCTTGTGCCTGCCTCCATTTACAATAGATCAGCCTGTCCATTGTTACTCCTTGCTGTCTCTGCTCCCTTCTTCCCCTCTCCCTGCTCCTCCTCCTCCACTACTACTACTACTCCTACTACTCAACCTAGTGAACCTTCAGCCTATCATGGGGTTTTCCCAGCAAGATTTTGCCAGAGGGAGTTTGCCATGCCTTCCTCTGAGACTGAGGCCATTTCTGCATGACGACTCTCTTCTGCATTGTTTCACTGCAGTCCTGGGTCCAAAAGGGAGCGTGTCAGCAATGCTCCCCTCTGCACCTGCTCGGCCCATGCGGAAGAGAACTCAATGGCACCACGTTTTCCTTCTGCAGCACAGCCAGGCTCTTTCCATTGCTGCGCTATGGAAGGAAGCATCACCAATGCACTTGTGCATGGCCAGAAGTGATCGGAGCTCCGTGAGATCGCAGACACAAAACAGATTTTTTCCATTTTGTGAAAACTGCGCAAGCGCGACACTCCACAACAGGATGTCAGCAGGACAGCAACGACATCATGTGGAAGCAAGACCTGCCGACCGCTGCCATCCTGCAGCAGAAACGAGACAGCGACGTCATGCAGAAAGGGTCTGAGAGAGTGTGATTTGCCCAGAGTCACTCAGTGCTTTTCCACGGTTGAGCAGGGAACTGAATCTTTGTCCTGGTCCAACATTTGAACTATTTTACAACATTGACTCTCTCTTTGTACCTCTCCTTTTTTTTTTCCTCCCTCCTGAGACCTCAGGCTAAGTGAAAACGTTCAGATGATATGTTCATCAAGCAGCTGAAGGTTATCCTTTTCTGTATCAGACTTCTCAGCCCTCCTTGGTCTATGAAGATCACATTGTGCTCCAGGGCCAAGAATTATACTCATGGTATTACTAAGGGCTTAAGCCTCCAGTTTCATTCTCAAAGCTAGAGAAAATAAAATCTGATCATGAGTGTCTCTGACCAACACGTGGACTAAAACTGCTAGACCAAAATGAAAATCTGCTGTATTTTGCTAAAGACATTTATGCAGCAAAGAAAGTTATGAACTTTTCTTTAAAGTCAGCTATGGCATACGACACGTGAAAGAATATTCAGCTCGTTCTTTCTCCAAGAGCAATTTTAGATTTCTCATCTACATTAATAAACTAAACTTCATTTATAAAACCTGCATTTTCCAATTTTAGGGATGTGGGGTGAGAAACTTTTTTCTCTCCCTGCAATAATGCCTACATCCACCAGAAGGTGGTGCAGTACGTGCAACGTTAATGATTTCTCTGATTGAGAGAATTCTTTCTCCAGCTTCAATGACTACACATATTGTGGAGTTTCAGTTGGGTATGACCAGCTTCCCTTAATGGGTGGGGCTGTCACACTTCTTGAGGAGGCTTGAAGTAAATATATGGAACAGTGCAAGAAGATTGCAAAGCCCTATCACAAAGTTTTGTTATCTAGTGTGTATTTTAGCGTATTTTCATTATGAGTATCGAAAAGATGAACAGTTTAGAATAAAACTTTGGGATGAGTTCCATACCATTTCTACTTACAGTAAGGCCCATTGAAATGAAATTGTTTGCTAGAAACAAATAGCTTAAATCCACTGATTTTAATGGGCATGCTCTAAGTAGGCATAACACTGGATTTAATCCAAGGATGAAAATT
This sequence comes from Cyclura pinguis, assembly GCA_030412105.1. NCBI lineage: Eukaryota > Metazoa > Chordata > Lepidosauria > Squamata > Iguanidae > Cyclura > Cyclura pinguis. The sequence continues at coordinate 160,330,354 of CM059601.1, read as the reverse complement.
ATGCTATCAATCAACAGTTTGACAGTTGCTGAATTACATCTCCCAGCAGCCCTAGCTATTATAATCAATGGTAAGAAATGCTGGAAGTCTCAGTTCAAGAAAATATAGAGGGCTGGATAATTCCCACCTTCCTTAAAGAAATAATAAGTTGTCCCTTGTCTCCTTTTAAGCGTCCTGTCATGGACACCGTAATCAAGAGAAACTGGCACTTTCAGAAATAGATTAGATATGACAGCGATGTTTAAAAACACACACTGAGTCAAAAGAGAATCTTGGAGGGACAAAGTTGGGAGACATCGACCACTACTGTTTCTTTTAAAAAAATGCTCTCATTGAAGAACAAAAACACACACATTCTTTTTATTGATCAAATCATAGAATTGTAAAATTGGTTGTTCAACTGTTGTCTAGGCCAATTCCTTGTTAACGGAGGACATTCCTGACTAAAGCAAACAGATAGCTGTGTGACCTGCGTTTAAAAAATTCCAGTAAAGGGGAGCCCATCACCCTTTGAGATGGTTTATTAACCTATTGAACCGCTCCTCCATTTACTTGGAAACATTTTGTCATAAACTTAACTGCTTGTTTTCCACATAGGCTCATCCTCTCTCACACACACACTCACACTCTCTCTCTCTCTCTCTCTCTTTTCAGTGGGATGAATTAGCATTCTTAGCATGCTTTTAAAATTGCTTAAGTTACACTTCCAAGGCCCCTCACAAGTAGTTAGTTACCATTATGACTATAGTTTTTAAAATGTCACTCGATTCTTCCCTATTTCCCCAAAGTAACTAAATACATAATTTTAGTTATTTATACATACATAAAATACAAAATTCTAGTTGCTTTATAAAGAAGTTGTCTCACTGCAGGAGCACAAGGCACAGCACAAGCTAGTACTTGAATCTTGGGATACTTCTCCTCCACCATTTAGTAAAGCCAAGCCTCTAGCAACAATAACTAGACAGTAATAGATTGACTGAAAAAGGATCAAAATTATCTTTCATTAAATTACAATCACAGTTCAAAGTAGGTTTCCCTTTGTTATTAAGGAAGAAATTAATTGCAAAGAATTTACTATTTATAACAAGTTAAGGTATGTTCCAGGTTGGCTAATATAGCTATTGGGTCTACACCGACTACAACAAAATAATGCTACATAAAGGCAGCTACATGAAGGCCATCAGTTTGTACACACTGTTAGCCAGTTTCATTCTAACGAAGGACTGTTCAATGAGGCCAGGAGTTAATCTTGGAACACTGCAGTCTAAATATTCAGTGGTTTTAATTGATCATGAAAATATTCTTGGTGTTCTGTTTTTAAAGACAGAAAACACTGAGGAAAGGACAAATGTATGTAAGATTAACAAATTAATTTGTAACTGTCACTTAAACAAGCATAAGATGTAAGACAACTGTACATCCCTTCTTCCTTTTGTGTTAATCTCTTTAAACTGACAGGTGGTATAAAGCTAAACTTTTTTTTCTTTTTATAGTTACCATTTGGCCTTTTAGAGGAAAAAATATAATTTTCATGACCTAAGAAGTGCAAGTAAAAATTAGTACACAGTGTACCCTTCTTACCCACAGTCTCTGGACGTGCAAAGCTGAGCATTTGTGACAGAGCTTTTGTGATTGTGCCATACCCTATACCTAGAATGGCAGTGGCATGTGCACTCTGAAGCATCTGCACGCATGTCAAATGGGACAAAGCATAGAACAGGACCTCCACATATACAGAGTGCACACTGTCTGTTGCTGAAACTGGGTTTTGAAAATTAAAAGCAATGGAAACTGTGTGGCTCATTACTTTCAGTTATTAAGTATATACTAATGCTAATGTCATTTTACAGGGTGAGAAAAAGTAAAGAGGAAAACATAAGATTCAAAACAAAGTAGCATATGAATAATAATGGGTGTTTAAAAGTACTTTGCATGCATTAGCTCAATAATATTTACAACAGTCTTGGAAGGTATATAATTATTATTCCCATCTTACAGGTATGGAACTGAGTCTCTGAGCTGACTCCCTTCTGCATGATTGTGGCATTCACATGTTGGTTATCTTTCACAAAGTCTTAAATTTCATCATTAACCACAGAAATCAGTTGTCCGAGTGTGTTTGCTAAAAAATCTCTGGTCCTCACAAAGATTTCACATGAGCAAACTGAGAAATACTTTAAAAAAAACAACCCATTTCGTATTGCTATCTAATTCAAGAGAACTTCTCTCCTGTAGGCCTTAATCAAACCTAGTAAGAGTTGGGCCCTTCCCTCTCTTAAGCCCAAGTCCTTCTGGAATTCTCTGTCTAATCATCCTTCCCACTGGGAAGGCAAGCAGGGGAAAACGCTTGTGATGCTTCTAATCAAGAAGCAGGGGTAACATAGGGATCCTTGTAATCTCACTGGTTCTACCCAGGGGAGAGATGAGGAAGGGTGCATCACTGGTGTCAGCTACCGCTTTTATAGAAAAAGGGTGAAGGATTGGAGACAGGAAAAACAACAGCTAATACATAATTCAGCCCATGTGTTTTCCACATGCCCTTTACCCCACTTTAAATCATGGCTTTAAAATAGTGTATATTTCCTCTTTGGGAATCAAATAGCACTTCTAGGAAGTGTGGACATCCTTCCTTTCCCACCTTCACTTCTGATATGGTCCATCCCACTTCCCCTCTGTGCATGTGTGTGTGTTTAAATGGGACAAGATCTTCACCTCCTCTTCTTTTATTGCTTTACCACATGTGTGCATCTGGGTGCATATTCAAAATGTTCACTTTTGAAAATTGATGCATCCATTAAAGAGATGACACAGTAGCATAAATTGTCTTACCATTGACAGTTCAAGAAGTGTGGACTACGGCTAACCTAAACAGCCTCTGTCAAAAATTACCCAGCTTTCCTCAAGTACATCCAGGGATATAGCTACAAGAGGAGCGAAAAAATGAGAATGTTGCCCTCCAAAATAGATTCTGCATCCCAAGATGTTCCTTCAGTCCCAACATTTCTAGCATTACAATGACTTAATGCTTCACTTGAGCATTTAGAAATAGAGTTTAGGTACCAAAAGAAAAGGGGCAGGCAGAGCTGCCAAGAAAATCTGGAAACAGCAAATGTAAGAGTTGTATAAGTGAACAGTTTTTTCTGGGATGCAAGAAATTTGGAGACAGATGGAGCATTTCATTTGAGTACCAGAATTCTTACACTGGGGTAAATGCCCTCATTTTATCCTTCCCACTCCATCAACATCCTTGGGTACCTCCACAGAGCTGGGAACTTTGGGAATCTTCTTGATAATTGTGGCTATGCCTTCTGGATGAGTTATTCAGTTTCATGTCTAGTAAAACTAAGCCCTATTCAAGCCTCATGATCTCACACAATTAAAGTAAGGGGGATTTCCTATGTAAATATGGCAGTCTCCTCTTTTCAGACCTCTCCCCAAAGAAGTAGAAAATGGGAGAGCAGTAGACATAGCTTCCCCCCCCCCAATAGTTCAATCGTGTGTGCTGTTAATACCTAACAGGGCTTAATTGTTCTCCAGAGTGTTCTGAATTCAAAGAGCCTGTTGCCTTGCAAATATTTTGACCTGCGCTGCTCGTAACATAATTTACATCAAAAACATTTCAGTTGATACCTATCCAATTATTGACTCTCATAGTGATGCATCTAGCTTTTTTCTAACAAATCCTGAATCCACACCTTTTGCTTTCATAATAATGAAACAGTGCAGAGAATAATTAAAACTGGACAATGCAATAATATATTGGCTTCACTGTCTTCACAAAAGAGAGAGAGAGAATACTTAAGTGTGAAGAACTCCTATGATTCACTTTTATGACAGTCTTTATTCATGTGTGATAAGCAGGATACTGGCATGAAGCCCTGCCATGAAAAATTGAAGAGTTTTTGCCCTAGGAAAAGTTGGATTGCGTTTTTTCCCCTCGAAGAAAACCACAATTTTCAGCATTTTTTTTAAAGATAAGCCCTTGGTAGGATAAATGAATACCATTTTCATTTTAATATACCATATAGTGAAAAGGATATTACTAGGTTTAACAGAATGAATTTTAAAAATGACAAAAATTCTAATTTGAAAAACCTCTTACAAAAGAAAGTTTAAGACAGGTGCAGATCAGACATTACAGTTTTGCCTTTGATTCCCAACTGTGCTTTGTTCACCACCAGTGATACCTCCAGGCACCAACACCTCCAGCCATCTCAACACTTCAAAAAGCATTCATTTTTATGTATTTGGGACACAGAGACCTAGCACAATCCCTTATATGCTCTTTGGTAATCACTCTATATGAGAACGAGTTCAGTGAGTTAGTACCTGTCTGCTTAACACCTACCTCTGTCCCAGCTAGGTGCTATAGAATACAACCAAAAAAATTGTGAAATAACTGAGAAAAAGACAGGGTTGTTTTTTTTCAAATTTTACAGTTCCTATTATCACCAATGTGGAAGTGACCCAGGAAAGGGTTTAGTGATTAGCTAAAGAACAGTGATGGCTTTCATTAACTCTTATATTTGCCTGGAGAATGACAAAGGCAATGTTGATCTGGTTGGTTCTCAGTGAAGTCACTACTGTCACTAGGATTTGGTGCTCTGATTTTTTATTCTATCTTTGATTCCTTCTGTTTAGATGGCTTTAGAATAATATTGGAGGCAGATGTTTTTCAAGCAGTGAGAGTGATTTGACAGAGCTCCAGAGGTTTTATATATTGTTGTTATGTGCCTTCAAGTCATATTATGGCTGCTCTGTCATTGGGTATATAGAGGAGATTTCCCATTGCCTTCCTTTTAGCTTGAGAGAGTGCGACTTGATCAAGATCAGCTATTGGATTTCCTTGGCTGGGTGGGGTTTCCAAACACTCAGTCTAGCACTCAGAAAATTTTGTACATCCCATTTGTTTTTGTCACATAGTTTGCCACTTATAATAAGAATGGCTAGCTATGTGTTACATGAGGGAAAATTACGTGATTCTCTAGACAAGAATGTTGCGGTAGAAATGTATTGAGTGAAACAAACTGGCTTTCTTGTGAATGGTCAGGATCCAATTTTAAGGCATTTACAGTTACAATGCTATATATTCAACACTACATATAGCTGTACGTATACAACCAGAAGTAGGGATGTGGACCTGTAGTTGTTTGGAGACCTTCAGATAGCCAGTTCAAAACTATATCAGTCTCTGTTAGGATGGAAAGAGGCTTCCTGTATCAATTGTCTAGATTTGAACACTATGTCATATTATGTGAAAGCTACTGAGATAATTCAAGAGCATCCATTTCATTCATATCTGTGTCTGTAAGCAGTGGCAGGACAAATGAGACAAGCAAGCTGAAAATGAAACCAAAGAGAATGGTAGCTAGAAACATGATTACAGCTCTAGTCTACTCTTGGCAGAATTGTTATATTAAACATAGTAAAAAATAATGAGCTCCTGGATTACAAATACTGGAAGTTAACATTCTATCATCAGAAAGTGAAGAGTCACATAAAAAAATGACTACCTGGGGATTGGTCTGGAAGAGACCTGAGAGGGTTGTCCTAATAAATCCAGTAAGGACCATTCCTGGATTGCCCTTGCTTATAAGTAGCCTTTCATAATGTTCTAGCATTGGTGGTGGTGAGTGGCTTCCATGTCAGTGAGGTAATGAATTCACTCTGTGCTTTGGACTGAACTTTAAGGTAACTTTCCAAGGTACTGAACCCTGATTCCAAAATAAGGATAGCACCTTGGATAACTTCAATCTAAGACCCAGTGCAAATTCACCACTTCACTGACCTGGTATCCAATTAAGTGGTGGATCTACACTGAACTCAACAAATAGAAATTCAGCAAGAACATAACTCAGTTATTCTCTGTACTGAAGTGCTGTATGTCTGGGCTCAAGATGAAGGATGGAAAAGGAGACTTGATAACCTGTCAGAATATTACCTCTATTTAATTACTTGCTGGAAGGCAACAGAATAGCCATAGAATGGAGACAGAACCTGATTTATAATTCTTTTAGAAATAAACTTTAAGAGTAAACATCTTTTTGCTACTCTTTGCAATCTCCATTAGGGTAAATAAGTTAGTAAGTCTTCACCATTTAGAACCTGATTTGTAATCCTTTTGGAAATACCTTCTAGGGCACACAACAAGTTTTGCTACTCATTGCATAGTCTTCCTTAGGAATATATTCCTGATGGGAACTTTTGTATTACAGAAGAGGCATATGGTTTTTCTGCACAAATATGTTCAACCTTGATTGTGAGTTGATTGTGCTCAGTGTCCCAGACCCTTGGGAGTCGATGGTAAGGGCTTGCAGGAATCTGCTTCCACATGATACAGGTATGTTCACAATGGACTAGAAGCAACTAACAATTGGAGTCCAAACAATCAAGGAGACTCTAAGAGAGAAGAAGAGCATCTACAGAATTATGAAAAAGATTAGGTTTTGTTAGTAACTGAGAGCAGCAAGCTGTTGGAGAAGCTTCCTTGAAAGTTACATGGCATACAGATATTGCAGGTACAAATGTCAGGCTTGTGATGAGCAATGCATGTTAGAGATAGAAAATAATGAGATATTTAGCCCATGTGAACGTGCAGCTCTAGTAGTACCTTTGAAGACACCCTGCTGCTTTTAAATATTCAGCTTTTCAGAGCTGCCTGCTTCTAGGCATCAGAAACTCATGTCAGGGCTCGGGCCTACCATTAGGCAGGCAGATGTTACAGACAGTTCTGGCAGTCTTTTGGCTGTTCCTTCTGGATTCCACAGCCATTTTCCTTAGCAGCACAACTCATTCTGGAGTCTCATGTCTTGTGCTTTGGAGGACAGTCTCTCATTGCAAGTTTTTATGTAAGATTGAACTGCTGCTTAACGTGGAATGTGGATGGGGACATCTTGTCTTTTTCCTTAGGAAACAACCTGTCTTGGACTAGTCTTGTCCAGTTGTCTCTACAGTTGACTGACTCATTGCAGTGATTATAAGATTAATACATTGTGGCATCTTCTATACAGTATGGATGGCAATAATAGAAGGCCACCTTACTGAAGGATTGACAAAAATGGCAGATGCCTATGGGAAAAAAGCTACTGTTACTTTCTTCAGGTTACATTATTAATGGTGTGTTTGTTCGAAATGTTTCAATTCAATTAAAGCATATTGCTTGAACCAATACACACCTTGCATTCAGCTGTGGCAAGAGTCTTTTGTTCTCAGTGTCAGCCACAGCCGTTGTGAGGCTAGATTGTCCTGTTCAAGGACCATAGGAAATATTCATACACAAAAGCCTGCATAAGAAGTAGTATTGTTATGTTCTGTGCTAACAGTAACTAACTGTCCCATCATGTTCTTAACTTAAGCTTGAATATGTAGGATGTGCTTTGCACAAATGTAACAAATAGTTAGGCTCTGAGGCAATAAATACTTTGCAAAGTACTTAGAGCAAACACATTCTCCAAGTGGGGTGGGATATCAAAATGCTTAGGGAAACTCCAAGGTTCTCCAGAGTACAGAAGAAAATCTTTAGGAAATAAAATGGATGGAACAAAAGTGATTCAGTGATGACTAAGCATACCAGAATGCTGACTTCATGGTGCACAGAAATGGAAAAGAGAGGTGGTGGGTAGAATGGAATATCTTGGGGAAGGGCATGGTTGGAATCCTGAGCAGGAACATTCCATACTACAACATTGTTGTTACATATCCTATTTTTCCACCTGACATTCAAAATAAGGGTTCAGCAGACATGTCCTTACTTATTCAGAGCTTCGTTATTATTCCATGACTTTTTCAGTTCCTTTTTTCCCAGTTTAATATACATGTCAGGATGTTCTACTGCTCTTTTCACTTATACCTGAAAGAGTTCTCTGTCATCAAGAATCCCTGTGCTGAAACAAGGCTGGCAGAATAATAGATATACTCTCTCTTTTTTTAAAAAAAAAAAAAAAAGATACTATCTTCATTTGTAGGGCATGCATACAGCACAGGTAGTCCTAGCTTTTCTGTCAGTGTGCCTAGTGTAATTATGTCCTATATAGTCTTGCATCACCAGCAAAGAGCCTGGAGTCCCACATCTGTGCCTTGATGAATTCTAACAAGTACTGAGATAAAAACCCGTGGACAGCTTATGTGCTTCAGAGCAATGTGACAATGGCACCAAAGGGACCACTAAGCACAGGAGGATCTCCTACAGATAGCACATCACTGCTGTGTGAAACACAGAAGTGCTGGCCTGCATGGGATTGCATTTTAATGTCTCTGTGCTCAGTGGCAAAGTGGCAAATACAGCTTATGCTGTTGCTGATGGGGTTCAACTTTTTCGAAGTTAATTATAATAAAGGCTATTTATAGCATGCTTTCTGAGTTGTCCAAATCCTCAATCAGTTTCTGTCGTTATCAGTACCCTCAAAAATATAAGTCAAGAAATTCTCTCCAGAAACTCTCTCACCCAGTGCTTCCATACGGAGACAGAACTGGCTTGTAGTAGATTTCTCAGGCGAAAGAGTAGTGCTCAGTGGTAGATCAAATTATTTTCAAGCAATGAGTCTCTGATTAAGGCTTCAGCCTCTTCACATTGGGTAGCAAAAAACTCTGACTGAAACCTCAGATCCGCTGAGAGTCAATATAGACACTACTGAAGAAGCTAGACCAATGGGCTGAAATCATACATAACAGCTTTCTTGTCGCCCTACCTATAGAGGTGAAGTAGAGTTTGAACTTAGTTTTCTATTTATTTATGGATAGGGAGTGGAAGCATAGTTCTTAGTGTGGCCTACACCAAAGACAGACAGAAAACAGAAAAACAAGGGACCAGTTCACTAAAATTCTTCAATTTGGCAGGTCAAAGCCCTGGCAGAATAAAATCAACTAGGTAGTGGAAGATTAAGAAAGAAGGCCCTATCTGATTTATCCGAGGGAAGGAAAGTTACAGAAAGAACCTTTAGTTGCATGCCAACCAGTTGTCTCTACCATCAACAATTCAAAGAAAAGGCTTCTTTTCTTTCTTTCTGGTTTTCTTCCTCCAAAAGTTCACTTTTCATGTTTCCACCACACCATAAAAAATACTGCCATCAATGTACAACTTCAGTAGCAACTGTGGCAAATTCATTGATGGTGCAGCCTCTGATGGAGACTGGGGAATCCAATGTTGTTCCCCAACTCCAGAAGTTGCACACACATGCCTGAAACTATAATTAAGACTAGCCATAGTTTGCTTCAATTAGACAAAACAAGTAACTATTGCTAGTTGGAAATGAAAGCTTCTGATGTCTTTCAGACCCTGACAGAGAAGGAAGTGTAAAAGCGGAGCTCCTAAGCCTAAGCTCTGTCATAGTATTCCACAATATATAGTGTTTCATTCAGATCCAACTGCCTGGCAAACTCAGGAATGGAGGTACACGTAAAAATTGTTTTTCATAACTGAAACCCAGCAATGTCTTAAAATCCAATACTATCTACTGCATCACATGGCTACAAGAGCACATAAGCCTTGGGGTTGTCCACATATCATGTTGACCCACTGCAAGACTGCAAGATTGTCTGATGACCAACATTTGTGAATGAGCCATCATTAATTCAAAACGGCAGGACACACAATAATGAATATTTGTGGATGGTATTCCAGGACAATTCTGCAATGCTGTCTCAAAGGAAAAGGTGTCAACCTATCCCCTTTCCATGTAACAGTATTATTCCTCCTCATCCAAACCTTTGCATGTCTTCACAGAAGTAAGCATCACAATATTCGATAAGACTAGCTCCTATTTAAGTAAGAAAAAGATTTCCATTTAAAAGGCATTTATTTAAGACTTAAGAAAAGAAATCCTTTTCAGAGGTGTGAGCATGAATAAGCAAAAGCCACAGATCTTTTGCTCTTCTTTGGACTCATCTACAGAATCAGACATTCAGTGAATTAAAGCTATGATTAAAAAAACAGAAGAGTTCTATTATGTCTGTTAAGCTAGTTTGGAAGGGCCATTTAGTGCATTTTCAAAAGGAATGCAGCCAGACAATGTTGTAAATGTGAATAAGCTTTGTCTCCACTCTACCAAAAGGCAAATGAAGAAGTATAGATTAATAATTAATAATAAATGGATCGATACAGACTTCAGTCTGGGCAGTGCATACCACTAGAAATTAGGAAATGGAAATAACCTAAATTATAGCTAAAGTGGTCTCACGTACAGAGAGGGCTTGAGTGAGACTTTGAAGCGTTTGTATAAGAAGATTGCGTTGATACTGCAAGGTCTAGAATATGGTTATGTGGTATAAAAAGAGACTGTGTTTGTCAGCACGTCCCTTGTTTACTCCAACAAGGAGTATAGTCTCAAACAACCATCGTACATAAGCTTTGAACAGCAGAAGAAGACTCCCAATCTTCTTCTTAAGTTTATATGTAAGATATGCTGAGAGAACTCTCCTATCTTTCCTACATTTATTCTAGTTTCAGGCAGAGCTCATGAAGACAGGCTCATCATGTGTACAAATCCTCTTGCTCCTTTATTAGCAGAGGAAGTATGAGTGCAATTACTCACATATTTCTCATCGGTTCCACAGCCAGTGTAAATATTGCCTACTGCCTGTGTCATTTAGTGGCGGTGGCATACTTGTGTGCATGAGTCATCACATATCAAAAACTACAGACACATCTTCCATAGCACTTTCAAATGTTTCAAATAGGGTCGATGTGTACATTTTATAACTACTTATCAAGTCCAGAGTTCGGGAAGTTATTAAAAGTTATTAGTTATCATTGCAAGCCCCCCCCAAGTAATTATGATTTTCATTGCAATTTAAAATTAACCTTTGCAAATGTAAACAGTTTCTTTCAAAAACAAACCATTGAGATGCTATGCATTCCTGGCATGAGGCAGAAAACACACTGTCCTTCTGTCCCCCTCGTCATTGTCTCAATACTCACAACAGACTACAAAAAAGCAGTCTGAGGCACAATGCAAGCCACCACTTGACGCATGTGATATTTTTCCTCTAGCATTTAACCTCCATAGTTACAAAGGCAACTGAACAGTTATAGTTACACCACAAAAAGAGTAAAGTTAGCTCTTGTTAAATAATAGCCATAATTTAATGTTGTTATATGTCATGTAGGCTTTGCTCCATGCCATGACTGATAATGTAACTCATCCTGGATAATGAATCCCTGTTGATTATTCTATGCCCTCCCCCCAATACAGTATGCTGGTAAAAAACATTGTTGCCATGAGTTATCATCTTGGTGTAGCAAAAGGCTTGAATTACCATCATGTGTTACAGGCCATCATATGTTATATGCCAAACCTCATTTAAAATCTGTATTGTAAGTGTGTGTTCAGCCATGCCATGAGGGCATGGCCCTGTTTACTTAGACATGATAGCAATTGACAAGTGATTTACTATGTATGAACTTTAGGATACTTTATGATGGTAATAGAACTTATGGTAGAACCACAGGTAACGATGTATTGTATGTCAAAGGTAAGCGTTACTGCATCTCATCCTGGTGGAGAGGGATCAAAGAGAACAGGATGAGAGAATAGGTTGAGAGATGTTGACCACAAAGCGTCTGGTCAGTGTTTTGATGGATACACAAAAAGCTAAGGGATGCCACAGGAGATACCACCTTAGGAAACCATTTGGGTGCTGATAAGGAAACCTGAGAAATTTGGGGATTTGGCAAGATCAAAGTATGGGAACAAACAAGGTCCCATGGGAACCACTGGGAGTTTGGGAAAGGGGAAGACCCAGAAAATCCATCAATGGGAATTGTGCATGCATGAAAGTGTGTATCTCTGTATAACCAAGTGTGTATTATAGAATATTAGTTTCAGCAACCATTACATGCTATGCCTCATATACTTCATTAAACATTGTTGGAAAAACCTATGTATTTTCTTGAGAGTAAAACAGTATGCAGCACATGACATTATACTTCAGGAAATACAAATGGTTAGGTATTTCAAGAGCCCTTGTGGTGTACTGCTTTGAGTGTTGGACTAGAACACCATGAAATCAGGGTTAAAATCTCTGCTTGCCATGGAAACCCACTGGGTGACCATTAGGCTATTTCCACACTACACTGTTATAGTGCTATTATTCCACTTTCAACATCCCGTGGAATTCTGGGATTTGTAGTTTACTGATGCCAAAAAGCTCCCTGGTTGAGAATTCTAAATGCTCCTTCCTAAAGTGCAAACCCCAGGATTCCATAGGATGTTGAAAGTGGAATGATAGCACTACAACAGTGTAGTGCATAAATGGCCTTAGCCTCAGCAGAAGGAAATATCAAATCCCCTCTAAACAAACTTTGCTAAGAAAACCTCATGGTAGGCTTGCCTTGGGGTTGCCATACGTCAGAAATGACTTGAAAGCACACAGTAGCAGATAAAACTGCAATAACAACAAGCTATTTACAGCCAGTGACTTCCAAGTTTGCAAGTCCATTCCAGCATTCTATGGTCCTTTCACACGGCATTTGCCATGCGAAAGGGCCCCTCGAGTGTTGCACAATTGTGAGGAGCGATCTGCACAATGGACTCACAATTGCATGACACTCCAGGGTAGGGCAGGCGCCACTCGTGCACTTTTTCATTTTCAGCTTTCAGCCGAAAATGATGCACAATCACACATTGCTCCAGGGCCCTGCACGCACTTGCCATGCATGAGGAGCTTCCAGAGCCACAGTGGTCATGCTTCCTGATCCAGTGAAGCCTGGGAAACTCCCAGGCTGTGCTGCAGAAGGAAGAGGCGGGGCTTTTGCACTGCCTGTTCGGGAGCAGGCAGCTCATGCTGAGCTGAAGCAGTGGGGACATGAGAACCTCTTGCTGGAGGCTGCTCGCACAATCTCCGCACCCCAGCGCTGGAAAAAGGTAAGGTGCAGAAAGGGCCTATGATTTTCTGTTCCTGAGCAGCAAGAAGTTTCAATGAAAGCCTTTTACATGGTTGGTTCCCATGCAAGGAGAGTATACTGAAGACTTACACACTTTTTATACTGTTATTTTTAACGAATAGGCAAGCTAAGCATAAAGCAGCAGGTAAGCACTCTGACAGAAAGTCCTAGGCCCTTTCCTCACCTTACCTTTTTCTGGAGCTGGGGTGCGGGGATCACATGAGCAGCCTCTGGTGAGAGGCTCTCGCGTCCAGGTTCCTTCAGCTCTGCATGAGCTGCCTGCTCACATGAGAGCCCCCCTTCTCCCTTCCACAGTGCAGCCTGGGAGTTTCCCAGGCTGTGCTGGGGTAGGAAGCGTGACCAATGTGGCTCTGGAGGCTCCACATGCCAAGTAAGTGCACATGGGGCCCTGGAGCAATGCGCAATCATGCACTATTTTTGGCTCGTAGCCAAAAATGAAAAGGTGCACGATAGGTGCCTGCTGGCCCCTGGAGAGTCACGCGATTGTGAGTGCATCATGCATATCTCTCCTCACAATCGTGTAATGCTCCAGGGGCCCTTTCGCATGGCAAATGCCGTGTGAAAAGGGCGCTTGTCTTGTTTTCAAGTTCTAAAACAGCCCTATATTCTCCAAAAATGGCTGTGCCAGCTCAATTCCCTGAGCAAGGTTGTTTGTTTCTCAATGCCACTCAAGCCAAAGGTCACTCTGCTTTGAGGGCTATATTTCAGGTCACAGCTGTTTCCCACCCAGGTGCTCCCCAATCAGGTGTGCAGCCCAATGTTGGTCCCTAGGAATCAGCAGTCAACATGGCTTTTTGTTATTTATTTAGCCAAAGATCTTTTAGTTGTCAGTAGCTACTGAGGAAGCTACCGATTTAGCAATTAGCTTTTTTAAAAAAATCTAAAGAACCAGCCTTAATACAAATATGTGAGTGAGAACCGTTTTTCCAAAATGTGTGCAAAGCTTCTATCAGATTTAATCACTGAGTATGTAAACAAAAGATAGTCTGAAATGAGCTACATAGTTATCACCCTTGGATATCCATCATGTCATGAAGCTTCTACACAATTGCAAGCCACATTTCTCAAAAAATAAATTTTCCCAGATTTGAAGAGAGTATCTGGTACAAAATCAATTCATTAAAACTGCTGTGGACTGCAAACAGATTAACGTTTTCCCTGTTTTACCACTGAGAAGAGGAATTGCACTCCTCTGCTTATTACTTTTATGTCTATGAACATTGGCCCTTTCCACACCTCACCTTTTTTCAGCGCTGGGCTGTGGGGATCGTGTGAGCAGCCTCCAGCAAGAGGCTCTTGTGTCCCCGCTGCTTCAGCTCCGCACGAGCTGCCTGCTTCCAAGTAGGTAGCGTGAGAGCCTCACCTCTTCCTTCTGCAGTGCAGCCTGGGACTTTCCCAGGCTGTGCTGGGGCAGGAAGCATGACTGCCATGGTTTCAGAGGCTCCACACGCACGGCAAGTGCGCATGGGGCCATGGAGCAATGCGCAATCGCACACCATTTTCAGCTGAAAACTGAAAATGAAAAAGTGCATGAGCGGTGCCTGCCCTACGCTGGAGTGTTGCACGATTGTGAGTGCATCATGCAGATTGCTCCTCACAATTGCGCAACTCTCCAGGCGCCCTTTTGCATGGCAAATGCCATATGAAAAGGGCTACTGTCATGCTCATAAAAAAGATAGCATTTCCTGAAGAAGGTTTGTCAAGGAGATCTAGGTGATAAAGCCTTGTTGACTAGGGTTGGGGAATCAAAGTTGCCATTCTATAATATAACCAAGAGGCATTGGCTGCTTTTTGAGTCACAAAATTAGCTGTAAACCCATGGGTTAACTTCAGAAGAAAAGTTGTCAAGTATGGTGCTTTATCAAAACTTCTTCAAAGGTAATTCTTAGAAAACCAGAGGGAAACAATTTCAGGAATTTTCCTTGGTTTTGCTTTGAAATGCTTTCATTTTTTAAAAAAGTCATCGTGTTCATATGTTTGTACTGAACAGGACTGCTTATCTAAATAAAATCTCTCCTGAACTGTTTCTTCCTGGGCCAAATTTAATTATTTAGCAATGCTCTTTCAAAGTACACTCCCCTTTAATGAATGGAAGCAGACTTTGGTCATTTGTACCATATATTACGTAAAGTGTGGCCCTCAGCCAAGCTGATACAAACAGTAGATTTTGCCAAGCTTTAGATCTAGGGTAAGGGTAGTTTATACTATATAAAGAGAGTGACCCAAAAGCCAAAGTTTCATATTGAAATGTTCTGTCAGCCATAAACTTATTAAATTGACCCTAAGCATGAGCTAAATGGCATTACTGTGAATAGACAAATGCCTTCATACCGCTTCTGGGTCAATTCAATGGTCACAAATTATATAGGTATCCTTTAGACAAAGCATTATATTTCAACCATTCCACTATTGAAAATGTGGCACTATTTCTGGTCTAACTTATAGCACTCTTGTAAGACTAATTTATGGCAGATGATCCAGACAAACTACCAAATGGTATTTTGGGGTTCTGTCACTGTTATCAAGGAAATGTGGGTCATAAAGTGTTTAAGGTGTTTTGTCTCATCAATGTTCATGGTTTCTTCTAATTAAGATACTGACCCTCATCCAATTTGAATTTCATGTAGTGTATAAAGCAAGATTTTTCCCTGAGATCTTTTGTTCAGTTCCTAACCCAAACGTAACCAAACTTAGGTCCTTTTTGCATGGTACTCATCACATGAAAGGGCCTCCAGAGCGTCGCGCGATTGTAAGGACTGTTTCAGAGAATACCCTCGCAATTGTGCGATGCTGCCAAGGCTGGCAGGTGCTGATCATGCACTATATCATTTTTGGCTTTTAGCCGAAAATGGTGCACAATTGCGCATTGCTCCGGGGCCCCACACACACTTACCTTGCATGCGGAGCTCCAGAGCTGTGGCCCTTGTGCTTCCTTCCCCAGCGCAGCCTGGGAAATACCCGGCTGCAGTGCGGAAAGAAGAGGCGGAGCCCTCATGCTGTTCCTGTGGAGCAGAAGCAGCGGGGACATGAGAGCCTCACAGAAGAGGCTGCTTGCACGATCCCTGAGCGATAGCACTGGATGCAGGTAAGTTGCGGAAAGGGCCTTAAAGACATTCATTCCTAGCATCTATAATCAGCAGTGGATTATATGCTCCTTGTAGGGAGAGATATCTTTTTTTTTTCATAGAGTTTACGAAACTCTGTAAAGCCCTATGATGTCAGAATCAAAATACTGCAGTGTAGGCCCTTTGTGGACCCAAGTACACAGGGACAAGGCAAGGAAAACTGAGTTCCCCTGAAATGATCTGGCAAAATTGGACCCCTAGGACTCCTAGTTGATCCTTCTCAGGAATTATCAATCAGAAGTGTACTAAATGATCAAACACTAATATTAAGAGTTATTGTTTGCTGAGCACTCCTAGGAACAATAATGGCTGCCTGCAGTGTATCCCATGCACACTTACTTGGGAATAAGCTACACTGAACACATGGAGGACACTTTTTTATACTCAGGGATATAATGGGAATTATTATGGATGGGAAAGGTAATTTACCCTGCCCCTGTAAATACCTGCCAGTAGCCAAATTAATATCAATCAGCATGTCAATGTTGAGCCACCTCACCCACTTTTAAAAACAGTTCTGGGGTCCTTGGAACCCTTTCTTATTTCCAGTTCCACACAATACATAATGACATTACAGTACAGCTGGTCCTTCATATTCTCTAGGCTTAGGGTCTTAGGACCCTCACAAAATCAGAAAAATCACAAATATCACATGTCTGTGTCTGTGGGAAGGTGGTCAAGGCATGGTGGGGAGAACAGGCATCAATGGTGCAAACCAGGTCAAAGAAAGGAGAGGGAAGGGGAGGATTGGTATGGTGGGCCTATAGTTCCTCTCTCACCCCTATCTCCTTGGGAAAGAGTTTGAGGTGCTGAGAAACCATGAGGACTACAGGTGTGTTTTTAAAAGACTACATGGCCTGACCAAGAGAGAAGGCTTCCCGGAAAAGAAATGCCTGAGGTAGGAAGACAGATGTTGAAGAAACTCACAAATAATTGAATCTGTGAAAGCTGACCCCACAAATGTGGAGGGCTGACAATCTGTTTCTGTTTACACTATTAGAATTCCTTTCTGTGGGGAGTCTTTAGCCTATTTGCCCTAAAATAGCCATTCTGGTATAAATAAGACTATTCCACTATAAATGACATGACAACAGCAGCTGTTATCATTAACAGAATGATCAATAAACTTAGTAAAGAAAGAAGGAACTGAGATTAAAATTCCACCAGAGAACTTCCATGTAGAAAACTCTATTATAATTGTAAATGGCATTAAGAATTTGCACTACAAATTCCTAGCCATGATATAAATGCAGCCCTAACTCCATTAAGCAACAGAAATTTCCTGGTTATTTAATGAAACTGCTATTAATGTCTTGCAAAGAGAGCAAGAAGGAAAGAGAAACTGATACACCTTTGGTAAGAATTAACCACTTCTAAAGATGATTAAAAGACTGCGTGCAAACCTTCTTATTAAAACCACTGAGACTGAAGTTTCAATTAATGAACTACAATTCATGGTTATTAGCTTGACTAATAAAGTTTGTAAGTGAACAGAAAGCTAGCGATAATGAAGACAAAGTAGCAAACCAAGGGAACATGCTGCCAGTAGCAAAAAAGGGAGCACAACATAAGTGAAATTGGAAGTCAGAGGGAAATAGAACATCAATAAGGGCCTTGACAACAAGTTGCATTTATTTCATCCTCTTTACCATGTTTTTCTTTATAGTCTAATCAGAGAAGGAAACAAAGTGACTGGCCTTGAGAAAGCAATTTCCGCTAGGCTAACAAAATGATAGATGTGAAGTTAATTACATTAAGGAAACAATCAGCTATAAGAAGAATGAGAGGGGGCACATTTGCTGTTATGCCCAGCATAATTCACAGTCCGCTTATAGCTTAAGGTAGTTGGAGACAGTCTAAAAGCAAAAGAAATTAGCTACTTCTTTGATACTTTTTTTTTTTAATGCTGCTCGTGGGCAGCTTCTCCAGTTTTGAAACTACTTGATTCTAGACGAAGGTCTGCTCCATTCATTACACATAGGCAGCTGCTGCTGGCAGCCAACAGGTAATCATATAAAACTGGAGCCAGAAGAGACCTCCTGCTGGAGTACTACTACACCGCCGTGCTATTGCTCTCTTCTCTGCAGCAGTGAGTTGCTGTGGTTCTCTTTCATTCTCCTTTTTTGTAGGTATGGAAAGACTAAAGTAGCCTGCAGTCTTCTTGTCCCAGACTGGGGAGGGGAATATGTAGTCTTTTTTCCCATTGTTCCCCTTTGTCTTCTCCCCCTCCAAAGCTCTAGATTTTCTGCAAAAAAAGGGGAGTGGGGAAATGTCATACAACTGCCCCATTCAGAGTTGGGATGCACTTGAATCCAGGCCAGCTAGTTTGGGAGGAGCAGCTGAATCTCTATAGATAGATATAGATATAGATATAGATATAGAGATAGAGATAGATATAGATATAGATATAGATATAGATAGATATAGATAAATTTTATTGATTATAAAAGAAAATACAGAACAAAAGAAGAAAACATAGCTGGTGATCATAAAATGAAAAAGAAAAATTACAACAAAAAATGCTTACATGGTTATTTTTCTCCAAATCCATTAACATAACATGCTTATTCCAGATATTATAAATCATACTGCTTATATATATATTTTTATTACATGCATCTGAGTCTTATTATTATATCCATTGTTGTTATTTATTCTCTTAATTCATATTTAGGAAAATATACTGTTACTAATTTCATTCTTATTTCTATCCTTTACAACTTAATTTACCTCTATTACTAAATATTTTGACTAAACATATCATTACTAATCCTACCTGTGAATCCATCCCCAGAGCCAATTATATTTCAAGTTTTGAATCACTCCCCTTTCCAAAATTGTAATTCTTCTTCTGGAGGTGTGACACCTTCTTCTTTTATTAAAACCTTTTCCACAAATATCTTCCATATTGCTTCAAAATCATTTCCTTTCATTACTCCTTTTTTTACCTTAATTCCACATATTAGCTCATCATTAATTGCAATTTTCCACACTTCTTTATACCAGTGCAGCAACTGAATCTTACTTGCTGTTTCTCATTCATCTCTGAGAAGAAGACAGGAATGGTGTTATCTGAACCAAACTCACCCAATGTTCACCTGCCCTGCCCCTTCAGGTTCAGAAGGTTCATTGGGATCAGAAGAATAAGCCATTATTTGCTAACTGACCTCTTCTTTTCATTAGTAAGATTGTGATCCATCACAGGAAGAGACTTAAAAGAAGAAGGGAAATAGACTAGAATCCAACAATTTGCCAAACTTGTTTTGAGAGAGTTAAAACTAAGAAGGTAGGCCCTGCAGATGATTTTATAGGGCAGAGAAGGAAGGAAAGTGTCCACCTGCTGGTGTGGGGATTACAGAATAAATTCCAGATCTCCCATGGTTTGCATCCATAGTGAAATATGGTCTTTTATTTCCACAAGTCATTTTCCTGGGTTTCTGTGACAGCCATGATAGCGAAACTAATATCAGTCAGGGTAGAACATAACACAGATGTGCAGGTCTGAAAGGCAAAAAGAGAAGAAACAGTTCTGTAACTAGAAGGAGATTTCCCCCAACAAACAAATGTATACAACTTTCTGATCACGGTCTACACGAGTTTTTAAAAAGTAAAATTTGACATGGTGCTGTAAGTGAATTTAAGATCTTTTCCTGCTGTGTCCATAGAAGGATCCAAAACTGTACATTAAAATAGTTCTGCAAACAACATCAGATTCACAATGGTCCCTTCCCCCTTTTTTAAATAGCTTATTTTAATTGTGTTTACCAAAGAGGTTTTTAGAATTTAAGAGATTATTGACAGGCAATCTATACAATCTATCCATGTGACTTTTTAAGAACTAGCAGGCATGGGGTAGAGGCATAGGATGGGGACTAAACCATCCTTTTGTACATCTATTCCTGCAAAGATGTGTCCCATCCCAGAAACACATGTTCACACCTGGATTTTGGAATTTGAGATCCAATGATCAGTGATTCCACTTTGTCAGGTCATTTGATATGACAAATTGATAAATATTAAATTAGTGATCTTTCTAAGGCATTCACATGCACAGGTGGATAGTGCTCAGAAACCTTTAAACTTTAATGTAAAATGAGCAGTAGCACCTTTTATCACCCCCATACGCCAAGCTGAATCCGTCCTACTGATGTTTAACCAGAGGCTGGAAAATCTGTCTTGGAACTACAGGTCCCACAATCTCTGTCCAGCTTGCCACTGGCAGTAATGGCCGGTAATTCCCTCTGTGCATGGGAGTTTTAGTACTCTGTTCTCTGGGTTTTAGTCAAAATTTTAAAAGAGCTATCTATAGTGGGGGATAAGCTATAGCTCCTTGGATACATCCTTTGAAGTTTCTAAGGGTATACATGACCTCCTTTGAATTTTCTACTAAAATTCAGGGTGAACTCACCACCATACTAATATGGAAGCTACCACTCATGATTGGCCACTCTGTATGTGGGATTCTGTGAAATGGAGACCAAAAAAGATACTTTTCCAAGATCTCCTAGGATGGTACTGGAATCTTATCATGTTTTATTTTACACACATCCTGTTTTTTTACACAGTTTGCAGTCCCTCCTCTTCTGAGCGACTTTACATCCTGGGGCAACAGATTAAGGAGAAACACATTTTTGTGGTATTTAATTACATTTGAGTAACTTTGCAAGAACAGATTTTGGTAAATCAAAGTGGACTCCATTAATTTTCTCATGGATCAGTAAGAACAAATGCTTTCATTAAATTCTAACTGGAAGAAACATTCAGTCTCCACATAATTAGTTGTGAAACCATTTTTAGAGTTCTCAGGATTTAAATAAAAGGATTGTGCTAATGAACCATTCATATGTGCATTAGAGAAATGCAACTTTTTGAAATCCAGAAAAAGGTATTTTGAAATTAACAATTTCTATCAAATATAATAAGAGACAGGTGTTTAGCTATTAAAGTCATGATTGCTGCAGCTACAACAGCTGCTCTTTAGCTTTGATATCTGTGTTTACAAGGAATTTTTGTTTGCGTTCTCAAAAAATATGTTGTTGATCACCCATTATAGATGTAAAGGAGAGGAAAACATATAGAAATTAGCAGATGCACAATACACTAAAAGTGCTTAGAAAACAATTTCTTTAACCACGTTAATGCAGTCTTTTGCAGAAGGAGTAACTTAATTAAATGGATGTGATAACAACAATACTCAATACTTTCTTAAGTAATGATTTTAATTTACTAAAACAATGGCTTCAGTGCTATACAACATTTGGTATTGAATAGGGATAGGAACTGTGTGGGCCTCCAGGTATTCTTAGACTGAAGCTCCAGGGGGTGTGGAATGGATGGAATTCCAACATTACCTGGTTATACAATTCCCACCTCCTGGACAGGATAACTCAAAATGTTAGAAAACATTTATCTCCATAGAGATAGATGTTTTAATTGTGATGCATAATGTGATGTCCTCTATTCGGGGAAGAGGGCCAGGGTTAAAAAAAAAAAAAAGACTTTCATTCTGAAACCAAGCCTGCCCCATTCCTTGAATTCTACAAGGAATCTGGATGTCATTGTCCATTTTCTGTTTTCTCCAGAACTTCTTCTACCGTTCTTTTCTCCCAACTATACAAAATCCATTAAGGAGAGAAAGACTGAGTAGCTTCACAGTGTCTTTGCATATCAGCCCTTCTGCGTGCTCTTCTACCTGTTTGCCTCTGCCAAGCAGTTCTGCCTGTATATCTGGTGTCCCACTATCTCTGTTCTTCCTTGGTGGACTTCTTCACCTACTAAATTAAAGATCCTGTAGGTGACAGAGGGAGGTGGTCCAATATTAGAGCAGTATGACTTGACAAAACTGAGCAGTCAGGATATTGTAAACATTGTTTTTTTTACTTTGGACATTACAATTGGTGTACCTGTTTCAATTGTGTGCACACATGATTTTTGTGTGATAGATACAAATAATTAGAATGTGCCCAAGAGAGAAAAAATCAAGGTAAGTTTTGTGGTGTCTGGAGTTAGAAGAGGAAAGAAATAATCACTAGGTGAATGGATGGACAAATAAGCTCCTGCAGTCTCAATCTTGCTCATGCTGAGACCTTGTCATAGCTGTCACCAATTCCTGCTGCTACTCTTGTTCCTCTTTAACCCCCTACTGTTGGCCTATACTAAATTGACCCTGCCTTGGACTGATCATCAGTCTTCACATTCAAAAAAGAAATGATACTTTTTGATGAAAATGCAGACTTCCTATAGAGTTTTCTGCACATTCATATTACAATTAAAAGGTTAATTTGTACATACGTTAAAGTTGTTTGTGAAGTTTTAATAAGAGCTCAGAAGAGCCTGTATTCTTTGTGAATATATCAGATATATTTTGCAACTGAACTTAGGGCCTGGCCATGGTATTTTGAAGCCAGAGACCAAGGAAAGATTAACAAGTTATTCCCCTTATTCACCCCCCCCGCAAAAAAAAGAACAATAGAGGGCCCAAACCTACGACAGAGATAAAACTCCAAGCTTCCTTTATTGCCCTCCAGCCCTGGCAGTAAAATAGTAATGTACACAGCAAAAATGGATACCCTTTCATGACACCCAAAATCTGCTTTCTTAGACATTTGCCTCAGTTTACACAATGACAGTGCTAACCCTTACAGAACTGGTGTGGATGCTGGGAACCACAGCATATACTCTTGAATTATGGTTTATTGAACCTAACTAAGTTGAGAACATAAGCCACCTTTTGAAGTAACGAAAGACACGGAGATATCTTCCGGAGCATGGGGAATGCTGCCCGTTTATTTGCAACAGCTATCTTTTATAACCCAGCAGTTTTACATTGCTATACCAGCAATCATTGTGTAAAGGCAATCAAGCACACTCATTGTATAAAAGCAATCAAGCAAATAAAAGAATAGTTCATATATCATTATGTACCTTACTAATAGAAAAATGCTAATAGAAGAATAGCTCATGTATAGTATCATACACAGTACACAGGAAATGTACTATGTATCAGACCTATGTATCAGATGCCTCAGTAGTTTGCAGTCATGCAAGGTAGGGTCAGAGAACATCAGAGCTGCCAGCCTGAGGGTGTGCCCAACCAGGCTTTACAGCTCTTAATTCTCCTCATCCCACCCTTTTTGACTTTGCACACATGAACTTAACTGTTTCCTTAATAAAGATATAGATTCCCGTTGAATAACTTGAATTCATGGAGGTGGACGAAACATCTGAATCAAAGAGGGTATACATTGTATGCGACAGCAAATGGCAGTTAAGCAAGCCACACCCATGAGTACATAAAAGATTATTTGCTGTAACCAGGACAAATTTGGAAACCATGACAGCAGCCAATCCCATAACCCTTTTGGGTCTTGGGTGATACCAGTCACTAAAGTATGTAGTGCTTCTATACGTGCATCTACGGCTTTGCTGTTATCCGTTAAATTGAAGCAACAAAGTCGCTGATGAGTTTCACAACCGAGATGATGTCGTAAGAACAAATAATCAATGGCTGCTCGATTCTCTAACACTGCGTCTCTCAACTCATGTTCTTCTTGATTAAGAAGGGAAAGAGCTTGTGAAGTTACATTAATATTCTTTATAAGCATACAAGCTAGCTTATTAATACTGCGACCATTATATATAGATAATCCAGGAACCCCAATTAGGGACGCACGTAAAGTAACAATTTCCCCTTTAGATAACAAATTCAAAGAACTGTCACAGTCTTCATCCAAGGAATGGGTGTCACGCAATGAGTATGAAGAGGGCTTAGAAGGTAAAGCAGAAACCAACCAACTCAAACAGCATGGCTGGTTATCTGATAAATTACCTGGTATGTAAGACCAAGTATGAGACCCACAGGTCCAGAACCATCCAGTTGGTAATACTACATAAGCATAATTAAAGGAAATATTTTGAATATTAGAACAATTAAAGGAGGGTCTGGGAACTGTGAGACAACCCCGATGAACCTTGGAGGAAGAACAGTTAACCATACAAGCACAAGAAGAGTTATCTCCACTAGCTACAATTGGCGTATGAAGGCTGAGAGCAGATAAAGGTAACGAATAGGTAACAGCGCCCCAATTGGCATTATGAGAGTAATCTAAAGTAACATTAAAATTATAAAATTGTGTATCATTAAGGACTTCTTGTGGATGTCTACAAACAGGTATCAAACATGAACTCAATAAATCCCCAATAGCCAACTGTTCAGAAAGACAGAAATGACCCACCCCAGAAATATTAGCTAGCTGTAACCATATATTAGTAGAAAGCCGGCCTTGCAACGAACCAGCAGCAACATGAGGAATAAAAAACAACCAAAGACAGAGCATTACAAGGGTTACAGAGTTGGCAGTAATAATAGCAAAAACAGCAGCAACCAAATTTTCTGGAGACTGGTCTCTTCCCTATTCTATAATTTTTTGAGCTGAACTGGTTAGGGCCTCGATGCCACCCCAGGAGACAGGGTGACTACGACTTCTGCGAGGTTGATGGGGAGCTGTTTGATGAAGTTGAAGATTGAAGTTCGGAATGGGATTGGGATTGATCTGATGCCACACCATGAGCAGGACGAACTGCTTTAGCTGGAACCCACAATGGACCAGAGGGAGTATCTACTGCAGCGTAACCACGACCCTATGTGATCAAAGGTGCTGGGCCTAACCACGTTGGATCTGACAACTTGCGATAGAAGACCGGCGGGCGGGCGGCAGGGACTGGATCACCAAAATGTTTCTGGATAGGGGAAAGAGCAGAAGAATCTAACAACAAATGATTAAAGGTGAATAGTGCAATATGTAAAGCTTCTTGAATTTTTCGAGGATGAGGAAATCCAGCAGGGGGACCTGCACGATGCTTCTGCAGCAATTCTTTAATAGATCTATTAGCCCGCTCTACTATAGCTTGTCCTATAGAATTGTATGGAATGCCATGCGATAACTGAATATCCCAGTGTGTGCAAAATTCAAGGAAGGCAGATGAGGTATATGCTGGGCCATTATCTGTTTTTAGACACATGGGTTTCCCCAGGACAGCCGTAGCAGCCAACATATGTCGGATGACTGCAGAAGAGGTTTCGATCCGCTGGGCCGTAACCCACAGGGCCCCAGAATAGATATCAATGGTGACATGGAGTACAGAATATGGGCAAAATGGAGGGAAATGTGTGACATCCATTTGCCATAACTGATGGACAGAAATACCCCTGGGGTTAACCCCAAAAGAGGGGGCAGCCTGATGATTGGCACAGTGAGGACAGGTGCAAACTATAGCCTGTGCCTGATCCAATGTAAGATGAAATTGCTTAACAAGAGTTTTAGCTGATTGATGAAAATAGGAGTGACTTTGGAAGGGATCTGAAAAAAGGGAAAAATTCCTTAAAGCAGCATCTGCACAATTATTGCCTTCTGTCAGAGGGCCAGGAAGTGGAGTATGACTGCGGACGTGAGCTACAAAAAAGGGAAGCCGCCGGTCCTGTAGCAGTTGCTGAAGAGTCAGAAATAATGCTAACAAGTTAACATCTAATTGAGATGTAATCATGGCATTTGGGATATAAGCCAAAAGGTTATAAACATACATAGAGTCAACAATCAAATTGAATGAGATATGTGGAAAAGTATGAAATGCTAATATAACAGCAGCAATCTCTGAATGCTGAGCAGAGATTTCAGGCAAAGTATACAGAGTCTTCCACGTGTTGTTTTCTTTGTAAGCCACAACTCCTCGAGTTGGAGAGCCATCTGTGAACAACGTTAAAGCATCAGGAATAGGTTGACTAACTGCAACAGACTGTATTACTGTCTCTAGTGACCCGACAAGAATGAATCGGGGATCCGAGGGTAGGTTAAAGCTAATTCTCCCCTTATAATCTGCAAAAGCGATGTGATATCAGTCCGAAAATTGCATCAAATGCTCATGCTCTGAGGATTGACCAGGAAGACGTATAGTATGCACATCCCAGCCAATCATCTGGGTTGACCGCTTACATCCTCAACTAATCAGGTCAGTACGTGCCTGGATAATTGGATATATATTTCTAGGTGAGGTTGCTGACAAATGAAGCCATTCAACAATAGCCACCTTTTTGGAACTGACAGGTGAAAATAGAACTCCTGTAGGAAGGATTGGAGTGGGAAGTATAGCTAAGGACAATCCAGACGAACCTGTAGGTAAACGGTCAACATATTGAGCACGGAAAATTTGTAATACCTCTACCAGTCGGTTATATGCGAAGGTGTCCAGTTGAATGAGATCAGAAGGAGATTACTTTCCCTTCAATAGAGCGAATAAGGGTAACATGACTCCAGTTGAAACCTTAAAGAATGGTCTAGCCCAATTAATTATTCCTAACAGTTGTTGAAACTCCACTAAAGTGTATGATCGTTTCATACAGATTTCTGGGAGGCAGGGGATAGAACTAGCTTGTAACAGTTTATGACCCAAATATACGTACGGAAGGGATTGTTGGATTTTTTTCAGGGGCTATGATCAAGCCAAATTGTGCCAAATCATGATGAAGCTCCTCCAAATGAATGAGCAAGAGCTGCGGAGCAGCTACTAAAATGTCATCCATGTAATGATACACCAAAAAGGTTGGTATCGCAGTCTATACGGCTGTAAAGTCGCATCAACGAAGATCTGACACAATGTTGGCAAATTTAACATGCCTTGTGGGGGGACACACCACTGATAACGTGATGTTGGGCGTTCATGATTAAGAACTGGAACCGTGAATGCAAATCGTTCACGATCTGGGCAAGCTAGCGGTATTGTGAAAAAGCAATCTTTTAAATCAATAATAATAATATCATAGTCTTGAGGTATCAAATTTGGGTTGGGTAATCCGCATTGTAGCGGGCCCATGGGCTGTATACAAACATTAACAGCTCGCAGATCATGAAGTAACCTCCATTTCCCATTTTTCTTTTTTATAACAAAAACTGTAGTATTCCATGGGCTGGTGCTTGGTTCTATGTGACCAGCAACTAATTGTTCTTGTACCAATAAGTGAAGGGCATCTAACTTGTCTTTTGGTAAGGGCCATTGCTCGACCCAGACAGGGTCATGTGTCAACCACTTTAGGGGTAAAGCAGTAGAGGTAGAACCACAATTAGACATCAAGGGAGATAACAGCACCCAATTGATTCAACAAATCACAACTCCAAATGTTCATGGGAATGGACAAACGAAAAGGGCGCACCAACGCATGTGCCGAGGAAGAAGGAGAAGTAACAGCTAACCACTTTTTAGATTGTACCACCTTCTGATGACCACCGACACCCCACAGTTGTTGGACAGGCTCCACAGGCCAGTGGGGTGGCCAAGATTTGTCGCAAATGACAGAGACGTCAGCTCCAGTATGAATTAATCCTGAAAAAGACAAGCCTTCAATAATTAATGTACAAGAGGGCCACTGGGGCCCAATAACATGTTCCATCCAGCAAATAGAGGAATTTGACCCCTCAGAAGTTGGGTTAGAGGTTGTGGATCCAAATCCTTGATCACCTCTCAGCTGAGATAATACCCCTGGCACAGTGTACTGAAGTAAGAGGAGCTGAGCAAAAGCAGTACCTTGATGCACTGTCTGAGGAGTGTGTGTCCACAACTGAACCTTAAGTTCACCAGTGCAATCAGAATCAATTACTCCAGGGACAACAAAAATACCCTGGCGGCTGGCAGATGATTGTGGTAAAATCAGTCCCACTGTATGAGGAGAAATAGGACCATACACTCCAGTAGAAGCAATCCAAACTTCTCCAGGAAAAATAAATTCATGATCCTTTGTTATTGACAAGTCAAGTCCGGCACTCCCAAGCGTTTTTGCTCGGAGGTCTGAAACTCGCCCTCTCTGGGAGCGGTTGTGACCTGATACACCCCCCTTTTTCCCTGGGCTGGGGGGTTGCCCGTCTGGCGGTTTCCCACCAACCAGCATTGATTAGCTCAGTGAAAACCTTTTTGACAGATGGGACACTTCTTACTAGGGCGAGGCTGAGCAGTTGCAGATGGTTTAGAACGACATTCCTTTTGAAAATGGCAGTCTTTCCCATACTTAAAACATTTGCCCTGTTTTTTATTACCAGATTGGATAGCCGCCGCCAGTAAGTTCATGTGATGACTTTCTGTTCCCACATCTTGACACACTCTCAGATAATCTGCCAAGTTTGCACCCAACCCCTGAGTGGCTGGAGAGCCACTTGACAATCTTTGTTTGCATTTTCTTTTGCCAACCTCATTAACAACTCTGAGGCAGCATCAGGATTCTCTATTTGTTGTTGCAAAGCAGTTTGCAGCCGATTAATGAATTCTGCATACAGTTCATTGGGTCCCTGCCTGATTGATGAGAAGCTCTTCTTAGGGGCATTGGAAGCTGGAAGCTTACGAAAAGCTTCTAAAGCACAGCGAGAGCCAATAGCAAGCGTAGCCTGTGGCAAAGTGGCTTGCATGTGAACTTCTGTAAACTGCCCTGTGCCTCCCAATTGTTCTGTGGTATAAACACTTCCCCCGGCCCGGGCATTAACCTCTGCCAGGCGATGTCGTTCACTTTCCCATAACACATATTCAGAAGTATCTAAGAGCATGCGCATCATGTCTTTCCAACTAGATGGGGTCAATATATGTCCATTATGAATGCTTTCCAATAACCCATGTGTGTACCTACTAGTAATACCTGTTTCAGTGATTGCCTTACAGACTTCCCAAAGCACATTGTATGTAAGGGGAGCCCAACTGACTTGTGGCTGTCCATCAGCATCCTGTCCATACGTTACCAGGCAGATGGCATGAAGATCTAGCACCTCTTGCGGGGTGAGGTCATCATGTGCCAAGGCCTGATCGACCATTTGTTGGAAAGGAGAACGAAAAGACACACTCTTATTTGAACAGGGTGTGCATGAGGCTGATTCATTTTTCCCTGCGATATTAGAGGGAGCGGTGGCTAGACTAGGAGGATTAATAGGAACCACCTCATATGAGGGAGGTGGAGAATGATCAAGAGTGACCCGGACCTGAGTGGAAGGACCAAAGCGCTCCACAGCATATGACAAAGATACCACAAATGCAGGATATTTACTGGCACTCGGGGCTCAGTATGAAGACACTGGCCAATCTTTTCCCAATGACTCAATTGCAATGAACTCCCTTCAGGGTACCAAGGGCAATGAGTGCCTATCTCACGGACCAGCCGGAGAACCTGGGAGGAAGGAACAGGGTGTCCAGATTTCTTAAGCAAATAAGCTAACTCCTCAGCATGCTTCCGTTCTGCCACAGAAACAGAAGCGCCCATACTCACCGGGATTCCAAGGAATGCGAGGGTGCACCTGAAGCTCACGCCGAGCGAGGTGAATATGGAGCTGCGGGTCCCTGTTCGGGCGCCAGATGAAGTAACGAAAGACACGGAGATATCTTCCGGAGCATGGGGAATGCTGCCCGTTTATTTGCAACAGCTATCTTTTATAACCCAGCAGTTTTACATCGCTATACCAGCAATCATTGTGTAAAGGCAATCAAGCACACTCATTGTATAAAAGCAATCAAGCAAATAAAAGAATAGTTCATATATCACTATGTACCTTACTAATAGAAAAATACTAATAGAAGAATAGCTCATATATTATGTTGTAAGGAAATGTACTATGTATCAGACCTATGTATCAGATGCCTTAGTAGTTTGCAGTCATGCAAGGTAGGGTCAGAGAACATCAGAGCTGCCAGCCTGAGGGTGTGCCCAACCAGGCTTTACAGCTCTTAACTCTCCTCAACCTTTAAACCAAGGTTTCTTGTTGGCTAAACATTCTGGCTTGTTTGGGTGGCATAAATCATAATCTAAGCTCTGGACATAAAGCAGACCTCTTCCCTTCCCAGTTTGTTTACTTTGTTTTGTGAACCAAAACTTACCAGGCTCCATACGCTAGCACAGACATAGTTCAATAAGCCAGGATTACTAGCTTATTGTGTGCTGTGAATGTAGCCAGTATCTGAAAGGGTAAGTCCTTTTTTTAAGGAGAAATGACCTTCAGCCCTTGTTTCTTCTCCCTGTATCCACAAATTCTTCTTAGTTACACACATGCTAAAAGCAATAACAGCTATCCCTGACAGTACCCTGCATCGTACATTTTCCTCATCAGATGCTACACATGTAGCTCAGTTTCATTATACCTGCCACACTTAGAGATTGTCAGATGTTTAAGTATTTAGTTAAAAATCATTGCAGAAGTCAGCTGTTAGCAGATTCTGCCAAAGGAATTTAGCAATGGCTAAGTAGAAGAAAATTAAAACAAAGGTCTTTTCCAGAACAGGAATGCAAATACATGACCTCTGACTGTGAATTTGACATTCAACACTGAAACACAGTAAAAATGCCATTTAAAAAGTGTAAATCCTTCATGGTCTCCATGAAGTAGACAATATGAACATGATTTGCAGAGAAATAAAACCGTGAATAAATAAACTCTTTTACAAAGTTTAAATAATAAGAATTATAATTAAAATCCCAGAATTTGTTGCTCTCTCATGAACTCAGAGAGAAGTTGGTTCAGCATTCCTTTTGCAGAGCATGCAAATATTTATGGGAAAAAAACCACCTTGATACCAGAGCTTCAGTACTTTTTAAATTTATTTTATTAAATGTAACTTGTGGATTATTACTAGAGTGTGGTATATTATGGGTTACAAATATAGCACTTTTATAATGTTTTTAATAAAAAAAGAAATAATGGGTATAAACACCATAGTTAAAGTGCTACACAGTGAAATCCATCCTGATCCCTTCGGTCTCCACTTTCTGGGAAGCAGCTGCTGGATTCAACAGTCTGTTTACCTGTGGCTTGGGAAGCAGCTGGCTAAGGATCTCACCATCTCTTGTGAGTGATTTCAGGTGTGACAGGCATGGATTCCTGTCACAATTCTTCTTATCACCAGAGAACACTGGCACGGGGGCAGGGGACTGTCAGCCAGCTGCCTCCTGATTGACGAGTTAACAGATGGCTGTCCATCCCCATTTCTGTGTAAGCGGGAATTGGGGGACTTTCACACGAGGTGCCACAAGCGCATAACTCTGCCCCTCAGGATTCCTGCCAATACAAATTCAGACAACATTTAAAGGAATGAAAAAATGTTTGGAGGAATACAAATATGGACAAAAAATCCTTAGAAAAACTGTCTCCCAAATAATGATTTGAAGAATAAACTAAACACTATTCCACATGCAAAACAAAAAAACAAAAAACCTGCCATTTACTTCATTCTTGTTCACATGCTTAAGAGAAGCAAAGTCCAGCTTTATTGCTCAAAAAAGTAAGCTGTAACAAGGATATTGTTAATGATTTACTTCCAAGCTCTGGCATATTAAGTAAGGTATCGCTTGTATAGAAGGGGAAAAACTGTAATTTTATTTTCACTGCTATATGAATCTGTGAATCTTTCAAATTTGGACTATAAAATCACCCTGACTATTTTAAAGCTTTAGATGTATGCAGACCTACCAAGGGATAGATCACATTGTACACATTATGATTTAGGGTCAATCTAAATGTTACTTTGAACATACATCCAGCAGCCGTGTCATTTTACCATCACTTAAATATAAGCACAGAGAGTGCCAATACAGAATGGGAACCTTGTAGTTACATATATTCTAAATAACATTTCAAAAGATTTCCAACAGATCAAGTAAACCTCTGCATGTAACACTTCAGAATGCAAAGTTAGGGTTTGTGTAGCAAAACTTCCTGAATATAGAAAACTAGCAGGTGAGGGGGGAGTGTTCTAGTTTAATATCCTATCTAATGCATTAACTTCTGTTTTTGACACTGTGTCTCAGGGAGAAGAATAGCTCAGTCACAATCACAGATTTGCCACCTTAATAAGTGACTAATTCCGCACAGTAGCATTATAGCAGTATACTAGTTTACCTCCTGCCTATATGTTCAGAAAGTAGTCTTATGAAGCCTCGGCACTTCTCTAGGCCCAAAACAGTTCCTGTGGCAGCACAGAGAAATTGACCTCCCATGCCACTTGGGTTTTCAGTAACAGTCTTAATGGCCATCACATCAGACAAAGCGTTCCATCTTTCAAAAAATGGAGGGGCAACCTGAGTGTGCCAAAATACCTTTGAAGGTACATATTTATCCGTTCATTCATTCATTCATTCTTATAACACCAGTTTTCTCCCAATATGGGAATTGTATACAGCTCATATGCCACCAAATTTTCCCACCTCTGATGGAGATGGTATCAGGGACATGCACTCTAGCTTGCTCACTCTGGGTCTTCTCCCTGTGATGGGCAAGATCTATGAAAAATGTGTAACCGTATTGGGTTGCATGTGGTTACAAAGCACCATCTGAGAAGGATAAGACTCTGTGGGATAATTCTTGTTTTTCAGCAAAGAAGCAGAATCCACAGGGAGCTGGATTAACAGCCAGCCAGACAGTGGTGGAGCTTGGCATGTGGGGAGCAGGGACTGGAGGGCGCAGGGCCGTGGTGAATGGGAGCATGGCCATGGGTGTGTGAGTGTGACCACAGTGCATGGGGGCATGGCCACAGCATGCAGGAGCATGGCTACAAGCTGGGAAGCCCCCAAAACATTGCCTGGGGAGAACTGCCCCCATCGTCCCACATCCCTACACGACTGCAGCTATGCCCCACACTTAGTATATTGTGTGAATAGCACAGAATCTTAAGTATCCAAGCTCTTAGAATTACAAACATTTTGCCTTAAATATGAGTGACTGAGAACAAACTGTACTATAAAGAACAAATATGAATAATGTTAGCTTAACTGTACCATTAAGAGAAGAAACATAGAATGTTAGCCTACATCCAAATGCTAGTCCCAGCTAGGAGTAAATCCACTGAATTAAACTTTAGAATGATTAATCAGTACTAATTTAAATCAAATTAATTCAATGGGTCTACTCTGCAATTGAATCTAAAGCTGTTTTTCTCTCTCACACACACACCATTACAAACATCATAATCTGAATCAGGAATACTTCTATGTCATTTCAATCCTATATTATCAGCATACCAATTTATAACAGCACCTTATTATTTCACATTTGAAAAGGTTTTGCTACAATTAATTTAATATCAGAATTTATTCCTCCCTCTTTTTTTACTTCCTTCACAGCATCTTTTTGCTCAGTGTTTGGCTTTGAATTTCTAGTTTCTGTGTCTGCTAGTCCCTCTAGGCAGTAACTATGGAAGAAAAATAACAGAAGAGAGACAACATCCGTGGAGGAAAATCCCCTCCTGTGAAGGTGTAACCTTTCATAGATTACTTGAGTATCTTCAGATGAAGGTAACCTTTGGATTTCATTCACTGAACTGACATTGAAACTTTCCAGAGGTAAGTATGGTCTGTCCTCAAAGCTTCTTGAAGATTCAAATCCTGGTTGACAAGAGGAGATTCTTTGAGTTACATTCACAG
Source organism: Cyclura pinguis (assembly GCA_030412105.1). Classification (NCBI taxonomy): domain Eukaryota; kingdom Metazoa; phylum Chordata; class Lepidosauria; order Squamata; family Iguanidae; genus Cyclura; species Cyclura pinguis. Next base: position 160,296,894 of record CM059601.1, on the reverse strand, counting down.
CATGAACTGGAAAGTAAAAGTCTTCCCTCAACTGTTGCTGTCCTTCAAATGGCTGTAAAAGAAGGCTGAAAAAAAAAATCTGACAAGCTCTGTTCCAAGCACACATGTTATTAATGCAGTATTTTAGAATTCATTATCACTCACTCATAAGTATACGCCCTTAGAACCCCAGCTAAAGGAACAGTATCACACAGTCATAGCACTGTATCATGTTTTATTGACATACCACAGATTATTGATATGGTTCCTTTATATATAATTTTGTTTTATACTCCTTTTTCTGTGTGTGATTTCTGGAAAAGGCCTACTGGGTAAGTGGATGCTGACTTATTAAGTCCACAATTTCTTCATGAACAGTGAGAAGATACAAAGAAAGCATCTGTTGGAATTAAGAGACATAAATACTTGTACAAAATGGTTTCCTTTCCTATCCCTAGATGGTTTTCCTGACAGCACAAATACAACTTTTCCTTCTTCACCTTTTTACCATTGTAAGAAATTCTTCCTGTTTATCCCATAAACTCATATTGCATTACCCCTGCTGAGTTTTGCATAATAACAACGCCAAATATCCCTGCAGCATCAACCTCAATGTAGGAGATATTTCTAAGAGAGCTGAACTTCAGTAACAAAAAATTATTGGTGAAAATATATATGGGGAGGAGGAATAAGCACTCTTTAGCATAAACAAAAAATGAAATCCAACATGTGTCTATGTAGATGAAGGACAGAGCTAATGGACAGAAGCAAGCTTGGAGATGTCCATAGCAGAAAGCAGATTCAGAATCCCTTTATTTTCTTTCACACACACACACACACACACATGAATGTATTGTCACCATTCAGCATTGTACAGGAACAGACAATATTATATTCAGGGACATGGGGGAGGGGGGCATTTTTTATTTATTTATTTATTTATTTTACTGTCACCTAAATTTCACACAAGGGTTCACACAGCATGTTCTTCAAGAAATGGGGTTGGAGGTTGTGAAAAAAAAAACCATCTGAATATTCAACAGCCAGTCACTTTCTCTCAAACTGGTAAAGCTGTGGGAAGGGAAAGATAAGCCCTTCAGAAGGATTTTAAAGCAAAGTGACTTCTTTTTTGATCAAGTTCCTCCTGTAGGTTTTTTTGTTTTGTTTTGTTTTGTTTTGTTTTGTTTTACACAGTTTTCATAGGGAAAAAAAATCCTTCTATTGCTGGGTGGAGTTCTCTAAGGGAATGAGAGACAAGGACCACTTCAACTCTTGTAGCTTTCCCTTTATCTCAGGAAACACCAGAACTGGTCCAAAGCAGGTCAATATGGCTTCATCCAAAGTTTATAAAACACTGCTAAATTTTATCTGAGGGATAAGTGATTAGATGATTTAGATATTTTTTCAAGCCTCAGTTCCTCAGGACTACCTGGATTGCCCTTTCTCTGGCCTCAAAAAAAGAGTGAATTTTCCCTCTTAAAACCTTCCAGGAGTTGCAATTAATGGTTGAAATTCAGTTGGGAAGTTAATGTCTTCACATGTGGACTTACATATGTGGGAAGTAGAACTGAGTGGTTTTGCAAGACCTGTATTCACCTAGGGGCTGCTATGACACTGCTATGTATGGGCATCAATTACACAGTGGTGGAATGACTGAAACAGAATTTCCATGGCCCAGTGAGCACTAATGTGCATCAGAGCATTCCCCAATGTGCATCAGAAGTGTGCTGTGTACATCAGAAGAGTGAAAGGTTCATCAGAAGTTCCCAGTGCACACCAGAAAAACCCAATGAATATTGGAGCACTCCTGTCAGTACCCTGATATACATATTCATGATAACACACTAAAAGAACTTTGTTGTGCCTCTGCAACAAAAGTCACACAAAGTAGACCATGATTTAAAATCTTGGCCCATCTTTTTCAAAATGTTGTACTCTCCCTCATGCACTATTTAACACTTTTTTAAAAAAATACTTTAAAAAAGAAGTTAACTTTCAGCCATTTCAGATTTTTTAAGGAGCAGAAAATTGTCTTTTGTTTTTAGTGAACATAGCTAAGAATCACCCACCTGCCATATTCTGCTGGAGTTTAGCTCCCAGCATCCTTCTAGTCTATGTTGACTAGAGCTGTAGGGAGCTGAGGTCCAACCACATCTGGAGGGCTGCATATTTCCCACCCTTGTTGTACACAAGCAGAACAATTTACTTCTCCTTGATGACCAGTTGTTGTTGTTATGTGTCTTCAGATCAACCCAGGTTCATGGTGAGTCTACTGCAGTGCTTTCTTTGTGAGATTTATTTGGTGAAGGTGTGTCATTGCCTTTCTCTTACGCTGAAAGAGTGTGCCTTGCCTAAGGTTACCCACTTGGTTTCCATGAATGAATGCGGTTTCAAACCCTGGTCTCTTAGACCAACATTCAAAAGATTGCACCATGCTGGCTGTCCCTTACTGATTACGTATTTCAAAAAAGTCTCCAAATAAGGTGGTGAAACAGTCTGATATGAAATATTTTAAAGTGATGATGAGCAAAGTTTTCTGGGCATGTAATGCCATGAACTGGAGTAAGGAAGAATCTTGTGCTTTCATGTAATCTGACCACGTGAACATTTCTGCAGAACCCTAATGCCAAGTAAAAGAAAACATGTATAGGATTTCAGCCCAAGTCTGACTAAATAGCCCAGTCAGACGAATCTACTATTAACTCCCTCTTGTGGGTTCTACATTTTTCATAGTACATATCCATCATCTTCCTACATACTAAAAATCAAAGATATGTCAACCCACAGCAATATTTGAAACACCAGCTCAGATCAATTAACTTGATCTGTGTCTTTGTTGCAAAGGTTCCTTTTTGTATGTCTGTGTGTGTCCTGAAAAGTCCTTGTTCCCTCTTGTAAAAACTCTGCATAGAGTTGTATATGTTCTTTCTAGACTTTGTGAATAGCATATTAATCCAGGGCATAGCTGAGGGATTGTCTAACCAGAAAATTCAGGCATTAACAGAAAGCTCAATTTTTCAGTTGCAAAGGCACACTTCTAAAATAGATGGATTTTCAGAACTTTGTGCATTGAATTGAGACAAAATGGTAAGTAAAAAAGAATAACAAAGTAACTATAGACAAAAAGGCTGAAAACATTTCTAAAATGCCGTATTTCATATTTTCTGAATGTATAAGACTATAATGGGTGCTGTGCTTTCAAAATAAAAAAAGACAGTGAATTACTTGCTTGAATCTATAAATGCACAGGTATGTTAAAAGATTCTACAAATGATTTTCATCAGACAATGGGATTTTTTTTCCTCCAATGGCTATTTTGCCTACAAAATGAAAACCTGATTTCTCCCACTACACAAATCATACAATTCTTTTGTTGTTTTGTGTTCATTCATATACTATTGATGTCATAAGCCATTTAGATTCCAGTTATAACCTACTTCTGTGCTAGCCACAATTAGTACCAGTTCTGTTGGACAAACAGATTCAAGGATCTCACAAGGACAAATCCAGTTGCTTGTGTGGGCATACAATATTTACTTCTCCAACCTTGTTTAGCAGCAACAACTCATAAAGGTGGAAGGACAGAAGAATGGTAGATGCAGAAACTGGTACCAACATATCAATAGGATTTGTCTCACTTCTTTATTAATCAAATGTCTGGCTAGATAGCTGTCCCTAGTAACCACATATGGATTGTACCAATACACCAAGGATTAGAGAAGAACTGGCTAAGACCCGTCAAGGAATAACCCATTTCGTGCCTTTCCATCTAGATAAAGGCCAGCAAAGGTAAACGGATTAGGAAATAGTATTCCTTTTCCTTCAGTATGTCGTCAGTCCTAGTGATATAGAGCAGAGTATCTGTGGCCAGTTTTGAAAGACAGCCATCCTGAGACTTAACAAATGATCCTAGGGCACTTAGATACAGACTAAACACTCTGCCTCAGAGTGTAGTGGAGTCTCCTTCCTTGGAGGTTTTTAAGCAGAGGCTGGATACCCATCTGTCGGGAGTGCTTTGAGGGTGTTCCTGCATGGCAGGGGGTTGGACTGGATGGCCCCTGTGGTCTCTTCCAACTCTACATTTCTATTATTCTATGATTCTATGTGGGATCTGGGATGCATCCTTGACAAACCCCTTTTTGATAGGAAAAGAATTGGTAATTGCTATCAACTAAGGATGAAGATCTTCAGTTGTTTCATTCTCACATGCAAAATTCAGTAGTTGCAGGAATTTTCTCCCCTCTGAATGAAATATAATGGTTTTTGCACAACTATCTACCACTATTTGCATTTTAAGACTCCTTTTAGGAAGATTAATTTGTAAAAAAAACATGAAAAAAAAATGAAAAACATGCTTTCCTGCACCAAAAAATGTTGTTTTTGTGTACAAACCTTCTTTTCTTTCCAAAAGCAGCATTTTTTGAAGGAATCAACATGTTTAGCATAAGCTATTATTTTTTTTCCTATGCAAAAATACTTCTTTCTCTTAAAAATACTTTTGTGGGGATGAAAATGTTATCAGTGTAATGTCCATAGAATGGAAGGAGGGGAAAATTTATAGAAACTAACATAAGGATTAAGGATATGAGACAGTTTCAGAACTCTTATGCATAAATTGGCTTTGCTAAACTTCTCATGGCCATTTGAAAATAAAACCATCTCATCTCCATAAGTTAATATGTTTACAAATCTGCCCTGGATCTTGGGCATGTGAAAGTTTTGTTTGTGTATAACTGGGATGAAATGATTTACACAAAAATTGGGGGGGGGGGCAAAAATGCAGTTTTACTACTCTCCTTTAGATGTAGGAATTTCCTCAGTAAAAGCACAGTTTGAACCATTCCGGACCTTTAGATTTACTTCTGTTTAGAGCTCCCTAATTAGAAATAGAAATGTGTGGTTACTCTTCATTTTTGACCATTTGTTCCTAAGACAACTTTTATATATGGAGTGAAAAGCTATACTTAGAATACAGGAGCCCTTTCATTCTACAGCTAATAGCACTATGGTTCCATTTAAACTGCTATGGATGTATCCTTCAGAATCCTGGAATTTGTAGTTTGGTGAAGCACCAGAGCTGTCTGGCAGAGAATACCAATTACCTTTCCCTAAACTGCACATGCTCGATTTCTGTAGGATGGAGCCATGGCAGTGTGCTATAGCTATGGATGAAAGGACTCTAGATAGAGCAATGTGAAACAATTATTAGTACCTACAGTCCTCCTGCCATATTCATGGGTTTGACCTTCATGAGTTTGATTATTTGTGAGGCACATGCTTGCTTCCCCTCCCCATTCTCCTCCTCCCATTCCTTTTCATTCCCTACCCCAGGCTTGTGTGACTTGTGTTTAAAATTGACATTTTTTTCCCTTTTGAGTGAGCAAAGTCCACTGCTGGAGATGCGTCCTCTCTACCACATGACTGCACATTCTGCTGTGTAATGGCCACTGATTGATCAGGTGCTCTCTTTGCTCCTACCCTCCATTCTGAGAGGAATCTCCTTTGTCAAGACGGTGACCAGAAGTAGCTAGAACACCAGATCTCATGCTCCACTCTTCTCTGTCCGATGGGAAAGTACTGGCCAGACCTTTACTTTGTCTTTTTTCTCTCCCCACTCCAAGAATGCCAGGGCCAGAGGCAAGGAAATGGTAGGGGGATTGCAGGGGGAGTTATTCACAGCTTTTCCACTTTTATGAGGGCTCTGCATCCCAAACCCTCATGAATGTGGAGGGGCCACTGTATGTCCTTTCTTGAAACGTGCTTGCTCCTCCATTCTTTTGTTTAATCTTCTAATCTTTGAAGGAGGTGCTTAGCATCACTTTTAGCCAATATATCAGATAGTCCTGTGATTTTTAGGTTATTGGTGATTACCTTCTAAAAATATTGGGACTATAATATTTCTAATCTCTAGTATATATTTCCCATCTATTCGAGTGTTCAGTCCCTTAGTATATAGCCCATTTTTATACATGTGAATAAGCCGCCCAGTATTGTGACCTAACTACCTTGGTTTTCATGATTTCAAGAGGCAAGAAATCTTCTCTGCCTTTTGATTTTTCAGTGAATGTAAAACAGCAGTGTTATTTTGTGGCACTCCAAATGTTGCTGAACTCAGTTTCCAGCAGGTATAGCCTGCATAGCCAGTGGTGTGGAATGCTAGGAGTTGCATTCCATGAACATTTGGATCCCCCCCTTACACACACTGTATAAGAACTTTAGTCTCCTAAAAAGATAGCGAGGGCCATAGAAGAAGCTAGTTAATATCTAATGGGAGAAATTCTCAGCAAATGGCCCCCACTATGATTTCTTCTTTGAATAAAATTAAATAAAAATGTTCCAAAACTGAAACAGCTACTGGGATATCAAGAAAGAATTTTACTTCTCTGAATGTATCACACCATAAGTGCCCAAAACAGTCAGAGGTAATTCCATGCATGGCTTTCTGAGGTCATTCCAATACCTAGCATGAAAGCCAGATTTCTTGGCGCTGTGTGTGTGTGTGTGAGAGAGAGAGAGAGAGAGAGACAGACAGAATCTCATTGAGATTCTGACATAGACACCTGCACCCCTGTTTCCTTTTATCTGTTTTCTTAGTCACTTTTTCATTGTTCCACGTTCTCCACCACACAAATGTTTTCAGAGGTTTTCTTTCATTTGACCCGTTGCAAACAAATATTAGAAAGTCTAAATGTCACACATATACTCTAATAACACTTGTGCTAGTTCATCCGTGCCAGAATCAGTGGTAGCATACTAACCCTCAAGGATGTAGCAGTGGCTGAGTTCCATTCACACTAAACAAGTTCAGTGCTATGATTCTGCTTTAACTGTCATGGTTCCATCCTGTGGGTTCCTGGGATTTTCAGTTTAGGGAGAAGTGCTTAGAATTCTCAGGCAGAGAGTTCCTCTTAGTGCCTCTGACCAAACTACAAAAGTGGAATCATAGTGTTATAACTGTGTAGTGTGAAAGGGACCTGGACATTTTTTAGCTTAGTCACATCTGCATGATGTCATTTTAACTTGTTCTCATTATGGAGTATCAAGTTCTGTAAGACCTATAGATCTAACCACAAGTCAAGTTTTAGTTTAGACATTAATTTTAAATCCATTCTGAGAGGTTGATTGTCACTATCTTCCCTAGCGTTAATAACAGCAGTAAAATAAATTACCTTTTCCTCTTAGATAGATAGTTAGATAGATAGATAGTCAAGGACGTTACTTAAAGGGGCAGAGTAATGAGTAAAAGGATAAATAAAACCAGGTTCATTGTATCCTAAAATCTGAAGACCAAACATACATGTTCTTCTCAATGAATTTGCTTCTAAGAAGAATTCTTCAATACTGTACTACATTGCTCAGATGCTGCTGAAAGTGCAGATCCTAGTCTAGTATGACTATCGCCTAGTAGAATAAGTAAAGCATCTAGGGAATCTGTCCATAGCTTCTCCAGTAAGTATTTCAGCTATAACCAGATATTCGTGCAATAATATGGAAATGATGTGGGGGGATATATACATTCACAAGGATCAAACCTTCATTGGGATTGGTAAAGTCCACTAAAAAGTTGGAAAGTGAAGAAATCTCAATGAGTTGTACAACTCACACAAGCTCTGAGTCAACCAAAAAGCTGTGCTTCTGACTTTAATTCTTTGTGCTGGCTTAACCTATCTTAAACCCCAGAAATAATAATTCATCCTTTTCAGTAAACAAAGTTTCATTCAGAGGTCTCACAGGATAGTTAGATAAATATTCAGATATATAGTTATTGTTAACTATTGCCTCCCATTTAGCTATATTCTGTTGACCCCTGGGTAAACCCTGTCCTGGGGTCTACAACTTTGATATAAAATTAATATAACCCACCAGAGAGGTCACCCGAATGTGCATGTAGGCAATAATGGTCGTACGATCGAATGAACCAGGTCAGGCCAGTAAAGTCCCTAGTCATGTAGCCACAGGAGACCTCATGTTGTGATAACCCATGGTGAACAAAAGGTCCTTAACCTTTAAGGAGCCACTTGAAGGGAGTAAAGGTGTTCCCAGAAAGTTGGGCACTGGAAGCAATAAAACCTTATCAAATCCATCTCCAGAAACTCAAACCACAGCCTTAAAGCAGAGGAAGATCCTGTTATTTAGATGACACTTTGTTATCTTCCGAGAAATGTCAGGTGTGGAGTTGTTTTTCTTTTCTGTCCCTGTTTGTTTTCCCTGGGAAAGGATTTGCCTTCAAAGTAAATTTTTCCTACAAATAGTCCCTGGTTTTGGGCTAGTTAGGCAAGGAGAGAAAGGCGAAGCAAGGGGAATGATGCTTCCCAGTCATACCAACTGACCGGTCTCCCCTCCCAACAGTTGTTTGATCTCCTCAGTGTCTCTTCGCTGAGTTGCTGTTCGATCGCTGCTTCCCGGACCAAGGACATCAGGAAGAGGCACAGTATTACCCAAGCTGCCAATCCCTCAACAATCTCTCTATCTTATTTCCACTCTTTATTTCTATTAGCCTTTGGATGTGTGTGTGCGTGTGTGCGTTAGTGCGAGCTATTACTATTCAATAAAGTCATGCATTGGACCTTTTTGTGTGATTTCTGACTGAGCCTGACTCCGTAAACATTGGGTAAAAGATCCTTAATTACCCTGACCACTTTGCATTGCTAAAGCAGTGTTCATAGGTAATTTTCCCCACAAATGATAATTTTGACAGGCGTTGGGAACCCCCCTACGGGACCCTCAGCAAGCAGAGTCACAATTCCATGCCAGAATACCAATGAAGTGGCATAGAGATATATTCTTAAAAGTATATTTTTGGCCTCACATGAACTTTGTACAGATTTCTGGCAATGTGGTGGATAACAAGATGAGTTCATGGGCCTCTTGAGATTCAGGCAGTCAATTTGAGCAGCTAGGTAATAGTCCTTGCTCCACTGGTTTCTCATACTCCTCCTCCACAGATTTGATTTCATTCATAAATGAGTTCATCTTTCTAACATGTTTTTTCTCATTCTAGTGACCACAAATTATTATCTTTTATCACCTTAGAAACTCCAAGAATCATAGAATCATAGAATCACAGAGTTAGAAGAGGCCCCAAGGACCACCAAGTCCAACCTTATGTCATGCAGGAATACACAATCAAAAGACTTCCAGCATATGGCCATCCAGCTTCTATTTAAAAACCTCCAAAGAAGGAGACTCCATCACACTCCAAGGAAACATATTCCACTGTCCCAACTCCACTTACCATCGGGAAATTTCTCCTAATGTTTAGGTAGAATCATTTTTCTAAAAGTTTAAAGCCATTGGTCTGTGTCCTAGTCTCTGGAACAGCAGAAAAGAAGCTTACTTCATTCTCTGTATAAAGTCCCTTCAAATATTTAAACATGGCTATAATGTCACCTTTTAACCGTCTCTTCTCCAAACTAAACATACCCAATTCTCTAAGCTACTTCTCATAGGACATGGTTTATAGGCCTTTTCCTATTTTGGTTGCCCTCCTTTGGACACACTCCAACTTGTCAATATCCTTCTTTAATTTTGGTGCCCAGAATTGGACACAATATTCTAGCTCCCTTCTGCAACTCACCTATTTTTGGCGCTGGGGTGCGGTGCTCACGCGAGCATCCTCCGGAGAGAGGATCTTGCATCCGGGGTCCTTCAGCTCCGTATGAGCTTCCTGCTCGCTCAAGAGCCCCGCCTCTTCCTTTTGCAGTGCAGCCTGGGACCTTCCTAGGCTGCACTGAACAGGAAGCGCGACCGGCCCAGCTCCCAAGGCTCCTCACACAAGGTAAGTGCACGCGGGGCCCCAGAGTGATGCACAACTGCGCACCATTTTTGGCTTAAAGCTGAAAATGAAAAAATGTGTGCGTGGTCCCTGTCAGGCCCTGGAGCGTCATGCAAATGTGAGTGCGTTGTGTGGACCGCTCCTCACATGTGCGCAATGCTCGAGGAGCCCTTTCGCATTGAAAATGCCATGCGAAAAGGGCCTAGGTGAGGTCTGATCAAAGCAGAATAGAGTGGTACTATTATTTCCCTTTACCTAGACACTATATTTTTATTGATGCAGCCTAGAATCACATTGGATTTTTTAGCTCTCACACTGCTGACTCATGTTCAGCTTGTGGACTACTAAGACTTCTAGATCTCCTTCACATATACTGTGGTCAAGCCAAGTGTCACTCATCCTATATCTGTGCATTCTGCTTAAGTATAGTACCTTACATTTCTCCCTATTGAAACTTCTTTTGCTATCTTTGGCCCAGCTCTTAGGCTATTTCTGCACTACACAGTTATAGTGCTATTATTCCACTTTCAACATCCTGTGGAATTCTGGAGTTTGTAGTTTACTAAGGCCAAAGAGCTCTCTGGCTGAGAATTCTAAATGCCCTTCCCTAAACTGCAAACCCCAGAATTCCATAGAACGCTGAAAGTAGAATAATAGTACTACAACAGTGTAGTGTGGAAATGGTCACAATTTGTTAAGGTCATTTTGAATTCTGATTCTATCCTCTGGAGTATTAGCTACTCCTTCTAATCTGGTGTAATCTGTAAATTTGGTAAGAATGCCCTCTATTCTATTATCCAAGTCATTGCTAAAGATGTTGAATAGCACTGGGTCTGGGACAGAAGCCTGTTGCACTTCCACCTTTTGACACCCTGTTATCTGATGACTCGTTCTTTGGATGTTTCCAAATTAAGGACAAGTTCCATTAATCTGATGGGCAGTTACACTCTTTTATCAGTTTTTCTTGCCTACAGAGAATTATATGGAAATGTTCGTATACGCATATTGCTTGTAAAGTTTGCTCAGAGAGGGGGAAAGGCACTAGGCCAGCTGAAAGACTTTGCAAGCAGTGTGTATGTGGTCAGTCCCAAGTGAGCCTCTGCATGTCCTTCATGCTTCCTGTAAGACAGTAAATAGGTTCAGCTTTTCAACCAATTCTGTTTTCTGACAGTGCTCTGGTTCCCAGCCTGTTAAATAAGTGGTGGAAGCCCGTACCCACTTCTGTCCAGGATGAAGAGGAGACATTGGAAAGTACCCTTTGGGTTCAGTTGATCAACCAGTTACAAAGTTACCTAACAATAGCATTGTCTAGCTCACATTTTACCAACTTGTTTGCAAGAATATCATGGAGGACCTTGTCAGACCTTACTGAAATAAAGATATGCTGCATCCACAACATTCCCTTCATCAACCAGGCTTATAACTCTATCAAAAAAGAGATAAGATTAGTCTGGCAAGACTTGTTTTTAAGAAACCTGTGTTGACTTTAGTGATCAAGGCATCTCTTTAATGATCTGCTTTAGAATCTTTCCTTGTGTTGATATCAGGCTGACTGGGCAATAATTTTTTGGGTCCTCTTTTTCCCCTTTTTTAAGATGTGGACAACATTTGACCACCTCCAATCTACTGGGACTTGTCCTCCAGGAATTCTCCAAGATTATTGCCAGTCTCAGTCCTAATTCCGCCTCTTCCAAATATCTCATTTCAAGCCACATTTGAGATTGTGGTGTTTTTAGATGTTCTATTTGTTGATGAGGAAGATTCTGACAAAGTCTCAATCAAGTTCCCCATGGTTTATACTACTATCCATTTTCAGAGAAGAGGCCTACTAAAGGAAAGGAAACGGGCACCACCAGGTGTGTGAGAGAAGGTCAGCTTCACTCCATAGACCTGTAACAGAGCAGCAGAAGGTAAGAGTCAGTGATAAGACAAACTCCTACTCACAGCACAGCAGACCAGGCTGTAAAGCTTTCTCACCCTCTCCAATTGCAGTATGAAAGTGCTGATGCTTGCAGATGCAAACCTTAAAGGCCATAGTGTAATGCACATGTCATAGGTAAACATATGCTATCCTGAGAGAGTGGCTGCCTGACATTAAACTCTTATTTTGTACTACGTAAGATTGTGTCTTTCCTCTCTCCCCACCTCCTGTGGGGCTACATAAAGGACATGGAAGCATTTGCTTCTGTTTTCTACCAACCACCATTTGCTGTGTCAAAACTAGGACAATCTGTGCTTAGATTTACTGTACATAAAACCAAACAAGTGAACTTCAAACTGCAATTTCTAATCCTAACATGATCAAATAAAGCACAGTTAGAACTAACCATCATTCCGGGAACCTTCTTTCACATGTGGTGGACCTGTCCATATGCCAAGACTTCCTGGAAAAACATACATAAGAAAACATCTGAAATTCTGAACACTAACATTCCATTTCTATCAGAACTTTTCTTACTAAACATGTTGCTGGAAAAAGAACAAATTCTGATAAAGAAATACTGGCACATTATTCTATACATGATAACCTCAGTAAGAATAATATACGCGAAATATTGGAAAACAGATAAAATACCACAAATAGAGGAATGGATTGTAAAATTATTGGACATAGAAACTGTGATATTTTAACTCAATCACTAAAAGAGAACTTTAAAGATGAATATGAGATTGAATGGTCTCCAGTACAATTAGATTTACAAGGGAGTAAGGGGTAGTATATATATATATATTCTTAATTAGCAATCTCTAGAACTAGGCTGACTAAGGGGAATGTAATAGTGTAGTAATGAATGTCAAATAATTTATGCCTGCCGCACTATTTGTATATTACAATATGTTTTGTAGAGTGTAATTTAGAAGACTGAATGAACAAAATAGTGGGACTTGAAATCAATACATACTGACAGAAAACGGGGGGGGGGGAGAAGAGGAAAAAGAAAACAACAATAATAACACATACGCAATACTAAGGTTATAGAGGTATCATGTCTTTTTTTAAAATGTTTTGATATAAGTCTATCAAAAGAAAGTTTTCGGAAGTATAAGTTATTAGGTTAAGTATAAGTAGAGAGCACATGTTATAACAATAGATCATATTTCAATTTGTGATGTTCAGATTTCCTTGGGAAAATATTTCTTTTGTTTTTTACACCCTTGTAACAATGTACGTGTCATTTTTCCAATTATGTATTTTTTAATGTATACATGACAATTATTTTATATTACTTGAATTTTTATTACTGGAGTTTATATTACTTGAATTTTAACAAAAACATTAAAAAAAAAAAGAACTAACCATAATTCCCTGTTTGGACGTAATGACAAACTGCAATTAGATGAAAATGAAAACAATCTACTTGAAATATAGGAACCCTTCCTGCTGCACAGGTCTTAATGGTTTTTAAAACTATTTTTCATTATGACAGGGAAGATAATTTGTGATCCTCCAGATGGTGTTGGATTAGAACTCCCACCAGCTCTGGTCGGAATAGCTAATGGTGAGGTATTGTGGAAGTTGTCGCCCAACAATATCTCGAAGGTCCCAAGTTGCCCACTATCTCTTGATAAGGTTACCTTTGAAAGGGTCTCATGTTTGAAATGCCTATATTTTCCACCTACATTTTGATTTCCATCCACATTTTGATGAGCTTCCATCTTCAAATGAGTCTGATTTAATAGTTGAAGGTGATAGAAAAGCTTAACAAATCTGTGTGTCAAGAATATATTTACTTTGAAGTTGTTTTTACAATTATCATATTTTCATCATTCTTAGTAAGCAAAAAATATGCTGATTACAGTATCAAAATATCCTTTGTTGCCTCAGTTTACAAGCTAGTTTAGGTTACATAAACTACTTTTCTTGCCATGATAAAAAGCCAAAGCCCCATCATTTGCTTTACATAATACTATGCAGAGTCATAATTGTATACCCTTTTAAATATGATGTAAATGTGTCTGAATACGACAGAAATTAAAGGAGACAATTGCTTGGAGTTAGCGTGAAATTAAGCAATTGCCTTGCCTATTCCTGCCACAACCACTTTCAGATAAAAATCTCCCTGAAGATATACAATACAATACATGGTAATAACCCCTCACAAATTAAAACTTTGAAGACGTTGTGGTAGTATGTAAATGATGATCGCAATCTCTGGATGCTAGATGCAATTTGAATGTGTTCACATGGCAATGGAATCTTTGTTATGTCTTGATATAACAGTGACTGTCAACTAATGGCAGCCTTTGCCGTCTGTAGAAAACCTGCTTGTGTGTAAACCATTTACTGGAATAGTTATTCTACATGGCTGACTCATGGGTAATACCTTGAGTCAGAGCTTGGATATCTCCAACCTATAGTAGTCCCAGTATAAGTTTCATTTATGGGTCATTAAGACAAAACTGTTTTTAGATGTTTAATGATTTCATTAGCGTGGTGGTTGTTAATTCTTCATTTTTATTATACATTTCTGCTTTTCATCTAGATGTTGACTGGGTAGCCTTTTGTATGTGTGTCTGCTAGGCAGACTCTCAAGATGCCCAGTTTGTCGGCAGTCATCTGGCCCTGAAACTCTCTGGCACAGTGTTTTAAGATAGCTTCTTTGCTGCACACATTTAAGAGTGCAGTTTATCTGATACATCATATTCCATGTCCATCAAATTCATGACTGTCCCAAGATATTTTGCTGCTTGCAAGAGCAGAAAATTGCACTCAACCATGTATCCAAGTCAAAGTGCATAATCTCTGAAGCCAGCCAAGTTACTCTGGTTCATAAGGTGGAACATCCCCAAACACCTTACTCCTCTTCTTGGCAGTAAGAATGTAACAACAACTTAAACAGCTAACAATTTTCTACCCTTCTATAATATCCAAAACCTGCTGTCTGAGGTGGCTGCCTCACTCTTCCTAATGATAGGGACGGCCCTACTCAAACTGACAACCTAAAGTCAGTCAAATGTGTTCTGCTGTTGTTCAGGTATGCAAACCCAGGAAGACCATGCAATCCTCTAACGGTTCTGATCCTAGCATGAATACAAGCGAGTGAATGCTGCTTCAAACTGCAGAGAGCAGACTCTGATTTTTGTATTAGCTACTGTCTTCTCTTTAAAAGCTGTAATTTTCTGCTGTCATAAATTGAGACCTAGTCTGAGATTTCCCCAAGCAGAGAAACTCTGAATCATGATAAAATCCATAAGGCAGCCTTGGCTTTTTGAAAAACATTGTGTATCAGTGAAGAGTCCTACTCAAACCAGCAATAGGAGGTGGAAATGTGCCCCTTGAGATATCATCAGACTGCAGCTCCTATCATCTCTCCTTATTGGCTATGCTGACTAGGGCTATCAGGAGTCCATTGACAGCTGGAAGGTCACAAGATTTTCATTTCCACCTTAAAACCTTCATAGGACATCTCTCTGAAACTTCTACTTTCCCTAGTCAAACTATGCTCTAGTTTTCCAACTTATTATCTTGGTGTGGTTATTCAACTGAAGAATAATAACATCTCCCCTTGACCTCACTGCATAAAGTTGGTCTAGCAGAGCTGCCGTGACATGTTGTTGCCTGAATCAGAGCAGCAAATGCCATCTCATGAGTCATTCAAATCAAGGTCCAGAGTACCAAAAGCCAGACAAGTTTGTTGCTACTGTTTTCAAAAGGGGGAAAGCCCCCAAGGACCTGCCTCTGTCCCAGACAACATAACCACAATAAAAACAAAGTAAGTAATATGAACCCAGAATGGAGGGACAAAAGGGGAAGAGTTGAGCTTCTCATGCTAGATGAGAGCTCTGCCCCCTGAAATGATCTGATAAATCTGAACCACCTAGGTTCCTATGTAGTTGCTCCCCCAACCCCAGGAATTATAAATCAGAGGTGTACTAAATGATGGAATGCCAGGGGCCTTTTCACACTATACTGTTATAGTGCTATTACTCTATTTTCAACATCCTATGGAATTCTGGGGTTTGCAGTTTAGAGAGAGGCATTTAGAATTCTCAGCCAGAGAGTTCTTTGGCCTCAGTAAACTACAAACCCCAGAATTCCACAGGAAGTTGAAAGTGGAATAACAGCGCTATAACAGTGTAGGGCAGAAAGGCCCTAAGAATTATTAAGACAGCTACTGTTACTGAGTCCTCCCAGGAATGATCTCGACTGCCTACAATCTACCCTGTTCTCATTTACACGGGAACAGTCTACACTGAACATGTGGAGGGTATTTTTGAGTACATAATCTGTTTTTAAGAGTCTTCATATTTATGGATGTTTCAATGGTAACAGTTAGAAGCAATTTCCCCTCTTCCTGAAAGTACCTTCAAGGAGGCTAATTAGTAATAGGCTGTCTGCCAATTTTAAGCCCTTCTCTCCTTAAAAACAGTTCTGGGGGCTCTGGTAAGTAAGTGACAATTTGCTGTCTCATGACCTCCTAAATCAGTTGCCTGCCTCGCTCTACCAGTGTGGGTAAGAGACATATTTATTTCCCGTTAACGCAAAGTAATAGGAATTAGGCGACACAAAATGTCTCCTGAGCCAATGTTGGCTACACCACTACAGCAAAAGTTGTGTTGGTCAAATTTACTTCAAGTTGAGTCCAAGCATGACATCTTGTACAGCATCACCTTATAAGGGAAACCTCACAACAAGTCTGTCATTATGGGTTGTAAAGGGGAACTCCTTCTGGTTAATGTGTATGTGTGTGAGGGAGAGAGATAGAATCCTGTAGTTTTTAATGTGACAACTTTGTTGAGTAGTTTATGGCATTTTTTCTTCACACTTCAAATATACATTTTTATTATCAGTGCTACATTAGACTTTCTCAGGAATCGTCTCTCTTAACTTTTTTTTTTAGTCAGATTTGTTCAGAACTTCTCATACTAAAACAGTTAGCTCTAAAGCCGGCAAAATCCTTAGCAGACTTGTAAATCTTTCAAAAGATGTTATCCAATTACCCTTTATGGTCCACTGGATTCTAAAGCAAGACTATTCCTTTCTGTTTGAGGAATTAAGTGTTCATGAAAGGTTAGGACCCAATGGAGTCGAAAAGCAAGGCTCTGCGCTTCACCTCCTCCCCACCCCACAATTTCCCAATTCCTGCCTTTCTATACAGATATAACATAGGAATCTTCAAAGATATTTGCATCTGATCAGTGGCAATGGTGGTGTTCTTTTTGAACAGGGAAGCTCACAGGATTCAACCTTATTTAATTCCATGGTTTGTTTGATTTGTTTAGTTATTCATTGCGATTTCTGTACTGCTTTTTAGTTTAGGAATTACCAGGACAGTTTACAGAGCAAACAAGAGGGCAAACAAAATGTCACAATCTCCCCCCCCCCAAAAAAAAAGAAACACAAAAAAAGCAACAAAACAAAACAGCAAAGTAAAAGCAATAGTTAGGTGATCCAGTGCCAATAACACATTAGGCTGCAGAAGCCTAAGTCTTCCATTTCCAGTCATCTTTGGTGCCATCTTTGGTGCCATTTGATGTTATTATTGTGTTCCACAACACTGCCATCTACAATCTGCCTTCAGCTTCAGAAAGAACCACCCAAACAGCATGCCCAGACAGCCTGTCTAAAAGAATACCCTTAGAATGCAGGCTGCCAAGAAGTCCAGTAAATATTAACAGAGTTTCATGCTTCCTGAGTCTCTTTATCATTAACTCAGTCATAATGCTCCTTCTATGCAAAGCAGGCCTGTACACACATAATCTATCTCATCCAAGAGAGTATGGAGCTGAATGAAACGCTTATGCTCAAGTACCTTGCCCAATGAAACAGATATCACAAATGAGACCAATGACACGTAGTACTGTGCAAGTGGTTCTATTTGAATGGGCAGCCACCTGTGTCCTTTTCTAGAATATTCCATTTCATTCCTCTTTTTCTGCCACAGTTTTCTATTCTCCCCAGACCTCAAAAAAGTAGCAGAAGTCCATGCAGACTTCTGCTCTATTCTCTTGTTTTGCTTTGTATTTCTTCTCAGATGAATACATAGATAGATAGACAGATAGCACTTCAGTAAATCCTGAGACTCCCTCAAATGTGTGAGTAGCTTCCTCTTTGTTCCATTTTTGTTACATAATGACAATACCATTTGAATTACATAATGGCACATGCTAGGAGAATGAGATTACTGTTGGGAGGAAGGATAACTAATAATTCTGTGACTCTTTTGTTACCCTGATTTCTGGGGATCCCGGGAGGGACACCTAAATGTGCTCACAACAATGGGGAGGGAATTAGCACAGAGCACACGTTTGCAGTGCGAGAGGCAGGGTAACGTAGCGAGATCTTGAGCCCAATGTCTATGGGGTCAGGCCAAGTCAATGATAAGGCAGAAGTTGAAAATAATAATTGTTTTATTGAAATACAATCAAACACGTGTATGCACCACACTCACACAAGGAACTATAGAAATAAAGGTAGGAGTGGGATAGAGGGATTTTGAGAGGAGGTTTGGTATGGGAAATACTATACCTGTCCTGAAGCCTGGTGAAAAGCAAAGAAGCTGGGGAGCGTGGATTCTCAGCATGTGGGGCTGAGGAGAAGGCTCGCTGGACAAAGCAACAGCAAGGCGGGATGGAAACCAAGAGCGATCCGAGGAAGCGCTCAAAGTCAGGGGTTCTTATAGGGAAAATTGTGACCTCAGGTTAGTCTGTACTTGGGGAAAACAATGAGTTTGGGGCTGGAGACAAAGCTTCCGAAAGGTCAGTACTTTAGATGATTGACTTATAGCCAGATTGTCAAGAGAGTAGCCAGTATGCAAACGCGGAGTGCTTGAGAGTTGTATAGTCCACTCATCAAGCTGCCTGCGCAGGGCAGGGGATCTTTTTGTAAGTAGCGTGCATACATAATGTGGTACTTGCCTTGAGGTCTCCTGAAGCTGCATTCAGCAATGACTGGCCTGCCTAGATCGGGATGTGAAGGGTTCGGCTATTGTCAGCCACGCCTGTGTGCGTGTTTGTCTGGGGGCCTCGCAGGCACGTGGAGAGGAATGGGTAGAGAAGGCCAAAGTATTGACATCAAATGATATCTTAATATCCCACAAGCTCGGGCTAGAAACAGCGGTAACACTCTTGGTGTTTTCTTCTATTGACAGCAATTATGTAATGGGCTGAGAGAAAGCACAACATATGCATTTAAGTTTAGGAATTTATTTCACTCATATGGTAAGACCTAGGCATTTTTTATTAAAGGAGAAACTTTAAATCTATTTTAATATTTACTGAAAAGATGGCATGTCATGAATTTCCAGACACATAACAGTTGTACACTTATATTTTCCAGGTAGTAAAGAAACTGGAGCTTGTATTAGAAAACTGAGAAAATGTATGAGGACATTTAAAGCTAAACAAAAACAACAGCTATGTTTGCATTACACAGCAAAGACACTTAGAAGGTGGTGGTAGAGCAATTCATTTGTAGTATAATAGTTGAACTGGTGATCTGTAAGCAATCTTTGACATGTGATGGCCTTTCCTGTTCAAATATTCATTCAGCTCTCAGTCTTACGAATGGGATTTACCTCATAACTGCTGTGGGAGAATTCACTCTAGTTGTTGCAAAGAGCATATTGCTGTAACCCATTTGCACATGGGTAAAAATGAATTCAAAATGTTAGAAAAAAAAGGAAGGACAAGAATTTATGATGGTTCAATGCTTTAGAAAAATTACAGAATGCTTCTACATCAAGATATTCTAAAATAAAATAAAAATGTTCTAAAAACCTTGCAGAGCATAGAGAAGGATGATGGTGACATGAGTATTTGCAAACTAGTGCTTTAGTTTTTATTTAATCATTCAAATATTTTATACCCTTTTCTTCAAAGATTTTTTCAAAGCGTTTGGAAAGACAGTAATATTTGGCAAGGCACAAGGGAACAGGAAAAGTGAAAAACTGCATTACAGATGGATAGACTCAATCAAGAAAGACACATCCCTAAGTCTGCAAGACTTGAGCAGGGAAGGGGATGATAGTGTGACTTGGGGGGGGGTGTCTTTCATCCATAGGGTCTTAACAGATCAAGGTCAACCTGATGTCAGTTAACAACAAACAGTACACACACACATACACACCTTTACTTGTTGGAGTGATGCCTTTGTTCTCTCTGTTTATTGACATGTATTTCTTGTCACCTTGTGCTGCCATTTTACCTCTGTGGGAAATACTTGAGTTTAACATACTGAATTTTTTTAAAAATAGCAAAATATAGTGTTACAACTGAAATCATGATATGAATTTTTTAAAAATTTCTATTCTAACAGGATTTTTACTGTCATAATTTTAATTTGTAGTGAAAACAACATTGGGCATAGCGTTCTCTAGCATGAGGGAGCTACATAAAATTTGGTTGCGGTACAATGGTTTGTATGTTGGACTAGGATTCCAGGATGCTAGAGTTCAAATCTCTGCTCAGCAGTAGAATTTCACTTGATGACATTAGGTAAGTCATACACTTTCAGTCTAAGAGGAAGGAAATGGAAAGCCTCCTCTGAATAAATTTTGCCAAGAAAATCCTTCGATAGAGTTACTTTAAGTTGAAGTTGACTTGAAGGCACATATCAGCAAATAACAGAAATACTCTGGAGATTGAATGTATGATAATAATATTACTGTTATTACTGACTATATAATCAGATAATAATATGAGATTAGTTATTCCCCAGTTTCCCAAGGAATGAGGACAGGAGGGAGGACTAAGAGATTGAATTTGCACTGGATGAGAAAGCAAAGCTTAGAAAAGTTAATTCTCTGTACTACAGTTCCCAGAATCACCCAGACAGTTTCTGGGGATTGTAATCCAGAACAGTAACTGTGCCTAAAGCTGTGAGAGAACATTCCTGTATTTGCAATATTTAGTTGAAAAATTTCATGCCAAAATTAAGTGTGAAGGTAAGCACATTCCTAAAAAAAAGTTCGTGGATCTCAGGGATGTTGGCAGACATATCTCCTGGAATGACATTACACATTAACTGCCTGTCCCTTCCCAACCCCAAGGTTACTCAAATAGCCCAAAGTAAAGCCTAAACCAGGAAATATGATCCAATCACATTATCAGCTGGTTTTCAGCTAAAAATGCAGTAGTGCAAGCCACTGTGGAGACACAGGGGTGAAAAATGGCCTTTACCACAGTCATCCACTCAAGGGACAGCTGATGTTGTTCCCAATAATTTCTTTTTTAAAGCATTAAGTTAGGAGGAGTTGCAGTTGCATTCTGCAGAATGAAGCAAATAAATGACTGAGTCTTTATTGTGGTAGTATACAAGAATAAGGAAAATCAAAGATGGCATTAGGAGTAAAAATTCTGAGTATTATGAAAGAAGAAAGAACCTAACCTACTTGCTCTTGCTGCCATACGGCCAAGGGTAGGGTGGGGACAAGGTCAGAAACTGTCAAGGATACCCTCAACCCTTGACTCATGATTCCAGAAACATTTAACTTTGAAAGTCTTAGGGGAGAAGTAGCTCCTTTTAAACACATACTGCATGCTCACGTTAATTTTAAAAAAAAGTTGTCATAAACACCTCCCTAAAAGGCAAAATAGCAGTGCTGAGTGACAAGAATGCATGTCAGGAAGCAGATGTCCCAAAAGTATCTCTCCGGCAAATGATGTGACAACACTATCAAGTCACACTTGCAGTCTGCACTAGCTTCAGTGTACACTTTGTCACTATTTTAACCTTAACTTTGAATACACTTGTATGTAAAATATAAAATCTAATTTTCCCTTTTGTCTAGCAAGAAGTATCTGAAATTATGATTGATAACTATAATTAACTCTGTAGTCTACTGTTTAATTTCATCTGGCTTTTTTGATTTATTAAACACAGGTGGCTGAGAAATACAGTAAAATTTGGAAAATGTCAAGCAACTTTTCTGCTTTAAGTCACACTCATCCATCTGCTTCATTCGTAGCACTGTTGCTCAGGCTGATTACATTTCTGTGTTCTCTTTCATCGTAATTGGAAAGTGCCTCATAACTAACTGGACTAAGGGTTTCTGTCACACTTTTTTGTTGAAAAAATGTTAGCAAAAGTATTTTATACACTCAAATTGTTTACTCTTCCAACAGTGTTGTGAGTCACTAAGTCCAGACAAGGTGGGAGTATTAATACTGAGTGTGTGAGTTAAATGGTTTTCAGCCTAATTGGGTGGGATTGCTATTATTATTATTCTGCTGTTGTTGTTGTTGTTAAAATGGACTTTAAACAGAAATTTAATTTTTAAGCTGTAAGTTCAGGTTGTTATTGTTTTTTACTTTTACTTTTCAATTCATTTTTAGGTAACAAAACAAATTGCAAATAAATAAGACTCTCTTTTTTGTCATCCATTTTATTGTTGATTACTGACTGTGAGGGCTCAAGTTCCATGAGAGCAGCAGCAGATAAGGGATTCGCTATCTTGTGTCCATTGTCAGTATGCAAACAATTAAAGAAAGTATATTCAAGGCAGATGAGAAGAGAAAGTGGTGTTTCATCTTTCTTCTGCCTCTGTTTTCCTCTGCAGGCTCTTGTACAGAAAAAGCTGCCTGGTGCCATCCATCAGCTGCCAAAGAGGAGCCTGGTCCAATAGTTGAGTTGCTCTCAAAGGCAGCCATGTCAGTAGGGCAGGTTTGGATCGGAACTATAAAGGAACTGTAATGTGATCTTGTTTGGAGAATGTGATTCTGCACCTTTAAAAATTGCCTTAAAATACAAGAAAACCCAGGCCTTTTTCGCACGGCATTTTCCATGCGAAAGAAGGCCTGGAGCATTGCACGATTGTGAAGAGTGATCTGCATGACGCACTCACAATCATGTGACACTCCAGGGGCCAGCAGGTACCGATCGCACACCTTTCCATTTTCGGCTAGAAGCCGAAAATGGTGCGTGATTGCGCATTGCTCCCAGGCCCCACGGACACTTACCTGGCGTGCGGAGCCTCCGGAGCCGTGCTGGTCATGCTTCCTGCCCCAGCGCAGCCTGGGAAACTTCTAGGCTGCGCTGCAGAAGGAAGAGGCGGGGCTTTCGCGTGAGCAGCCAACTCGTGCAGAGCTTAAGGACCCCGGACGTGAGAGCGTCTCAGCTGAGGCTGCTTGCACAATCCCTGTACCCCAGTGCCGGAAGAAGGTAAGGTGTGGAAAGGGCCTCAGTGTGGATTTACTGCCCCACTGAAATAGGAATAACCATCTGTCGCTGATTGTTCTTTCCTCACTATTTATTTCCAAACTTTTCTCCAGCCCTCTTATTCAAGGTGGTGTACAAACTTAATATAGGCCCTTTCCGCACGAGGGAATTAGAATGGGCCAGTGCGTCCTATCACGGAGGTCGTCTGCACCTTGGAGCAGACTAGGTCCAGACTATTTACCTTAGTTCCCCACCTCAGTCTGCTCCAAAACGCCCCCAAGTGGTCCTCCAGAGCACTTTTTGAAGAACAGAAGAAAACCCATCTTTTATTTTTCGAAGCGCACTATTGCATTCCTGCTTACTTGTGCAGATGCGCAGGTTCGCACCAATGTGAGCCTGCAATTTGCGGAGGGCGGGCTGTAGGCGTGGCGAGTTTCAGCAGTTGGTCCGGACCTAAAAACAACCGGAAGCCACCATTTTGTCAGCCAGAGCAGTGCGGATCTAAGACCTCACACTACTCCGATTCACCCTGGACCAAACAGAGAAGCCCTGCGGAAGGGCTTAAGGGAGAGTCTGCGTTACTGCGGACCCAGAAGAAGCCGTAAGTAACGGCAAGGAGTGATTCCCTCATCTCATGCAGGAATGGCCATAGATGCATGTAAAAGCTCACATCATTATAACATATGCAAGTGAATATATAATAATACTGTGAAAAGTATGAAAACCAATTTAAAAGCATTACCATCTAAAAATAAAAAAAGGGAATACAACTAATTTTTATAGCCTTTTCCTAAGGACCAGGTACTTTCCAAAGTAATGTTTGTTTGTTTGTTTGTTTTTTGTTTTTTTAAGCATTTCACTACCACTGGAAGAACTCCTTGAGGCAAACAGTCTGACTTTTCTAGAAGGGGAATTACAGATATTGGGGAGAATCCGCAAGAAAATTCCTTTCTATGTTCCCACCAGATGTACCTGTGAGTGTTGTGGGATGAAAAGAAGGGCCTCCTCTGAAGTCCTCATGATACAGGCAGGCTCATATGGAAGAGAATGATGCATCAGACAACCAGGACCCAAGACATATAGGGCTCCATGGGTCTTAACAAACACTGTGAATTAGTTAGAAATTTGGCTGCTGACACACACTTCAACTTTCCAACCATGTAGTGGCCCCATGTAGAGGGTGCTACAATAATCTAAACAGGATACAACTAAGGCATGTTGTCACGGTAGCCAGATCAGGAGTCTCCAGGAATGGTCATAACTTGGTACTGTAGCCTTGAGCGTGTAAACGCACTCCTCACCACTGCAGAAACCAGAACTTCTAGTCTCAGACCATAATGCAGCACATTCAAGTAATGAATTTGTGTCTTCAAGGGGAGTGATGCCCACCCAGAAGAGGCTAAATCCCTGAAGCATGTCTGTTTTATCTGGATTAATTTTCAATTTGTTTATACCCATCCAGTCCAATATTGA
This sequence comes from Cyclura pinguis, assembly GCA_030412105.1. Taxonomy (NCBI): domain Eukaryota; kingdom Metazoa; phylum Chordata; class Lepidosauria; order Squamata; family Iguanidae; genus Cyclura; species Cyclura pinguis. The sequence goes on along the minus strand of CM059601.1, from coordinate 160,272,568 downwards.
TGACAGGAATGAGTTTAGAATTGTAATAACTTTCTTTGATTGAGATGAAAAGGCGTAATAGAGTTGAGTGTCATTTGCATAACAGGGACACTGGATCTCAAAACTCCAGTTAAGCTCTCCCAGCAGTTACATACTTGAAATAGCTTGGGAAACAGAACTGCACCCACAGGTCAATGGCAGGTGTTTCCCCACATCACCTTCTGGGTCTGCTCCTCATGAAGGAACAGAACCTCCAAGTCCCATCCCAACAAGGTAGTCCAGAGGGATACCGTGGATGATGGTATTGAAACCTACTGAGAGGTCCCGTAGAACTGATAGGAACACATTTCCCTTTTCCTGTACCTGGTGTAGATTGTCTCCAATGTGACTAAATCTGCCTCTTTCCTTTAGCTAAGGATGAAACCAGATTGAAATGAATCTAGTTATATCTCTTCCAGGAAGCCTTGGACCTGCCAGGTCACCACAAACCAGTACAGGCTTAGCCCTTGGCATTATGTATGTTATAGTGTTATATTCCAGGTTTGTTCAGTTGCCAGCTTTCCAGCATGGGAATAAACCTATGAAGCAGAAATTGTAACCTACAGATTCTCAACTATGCGGTGCAAGCTATAATGCAGGAAGCTAGATGTATTAGAATATGTGCATGTATCATTGAGAACCTGGCAGCAGCTTAAGTCTGAGGAAAATAACCTACCTAAATGTAAATAAAAGATGTGACCTGTAACAGAAAGATGAAAGCAGATGTGACCACGAATTACCTCCTCATAGGTGCACTGGCTGAGGCAACTGAAATGGCTGGTAGCCAAAGACTCCAAGAGAACAGAAGTTAGAATCATATCTTAAGATCTATCAGCACCTTTGTTTTGATTTACTTGACTGGACAATTTATAGTCACAGTAAGCCTAAGGAGACAATAAAAAGAGACAGATAGAGCCCACAGATTGGATTTCCTTTGGTTATGTGCACCATATGAAAAGAAGGCAGCCATGTTGTCTTTAAGCCAGGCTAGTCCTGCTAATTGATAAATTGTCCAAAAATGTTAAAAGATCAGCTGAAAGTTAGACCATGCTGGTGACAGAAAGGAAATCTTTCATCTAGGGAACACTAAAGTAGATATATATTCCCTTATGAGTGTAATGGATGCCTGTTATGATGTGTAGGTTTATAATAGATGCTGTTAATATTTAACAGTGCCTGTATGTTCACAGATGCCTTTTTAGAGATGTATAGTGCCTACAGATGAGATCGTACTCTTTGTGGATAGATGGTTATGAATATGAGACAAGAGATAGAATTCTATACATGTGAAAGCCTTTATGAAATGCCTGTATAATGCCTTAACAGACCTTATGGAAAGGATGAGAGAACCTGATCATGAGGATGAGGATGGATAAATGGCTAATTTATATAGTTTAAAAATGGTGATGTTCCTCTAGGTGTTAACTATTATAAAGCCTGTTAAAGAAATGAAGAACGACAAAGGTTCAGTCCTTAGGAAAGTGTAAATTCTTATTTGCTCTATACTGAGATATAATGAATATACAATGCCTTACATGTTATGTGATGTAATGAGATGAAAATTTGGTTTCCAGACATTGACATATCAATGTTTGTCCCAAAGAGGACTGTGTATCTATGAATGCATATAATAAATAGCCTGAAAGATTACCAAAAAGCCTGCTCATTTCCCATATAAATATCCTGAGATTTCAATACTTACAAATGCTTAAGTGGAGTGTTGACACTACATATCTGGTTTTAACCACTATAACAAATTATCCACTCAGGTGACCAGAAGGTGACAATGGAACCCCAGAGAGAATCCAGATTAGCTGACAAGTGACACGAACCCTCAATCCCTCAGTTTAAAGAGGTACAGGTGGGGAACTAAACCTGTTTCAATGGCAGATTGCTAGCCTGAGGACCATGTAGCCAGTCAACAGTAGATTATTAGCCTATCTTTGTGTTTCAACAAAGATAGGCTAATAATCTACTGTTTAGAGAACATGTTACCCTCCAGATGTTGTTGGACTGTGACTTCCATCATCCATCACCATTAACTGATGGGCATTGCAATATAACAACTTGAGGGCCACGCTTTACCCATTGTAATACTTCCACAGTACAGAGAAAATTTTACCATCATAGTGGTCAAATTTATTATATTTTAACAAAGGCTTTTTATACACAACACAGTTGGAACATGTGTGCTATTTATCAAACACTGCAGCATGAAGCATTTATAGATTACAAAAAAAGAAAAAAAATTGAAAAAGTTCAGTGAAACAGTTCAGGCAAAACCACTAGAGATCACCAGTTTCTCCTATCAAGTTCCTACTATTATTTCAACTTACACAGTTGACACTGCTTCCAACAAGAGTTAAAAGATACATTCTGACATTCCAGTCCTTTGGGAAATTCTACAGTAACAACAATCTCTCTGGACCCTGGGTGAATGAACATTTATTTTATTGCGTTGATTCATTTGAGATCTTTAAATCATTTAAATTCTTTACCAGCAGGAAACATAATGCCATCACCAATATCCTGGCTCAGACTGAAAGCTCTTTCAAGATCACGGTATATTTCCAGAAATACAGAGGTAGCAACATATCTTTCCTTAGTGGCTGCTGGTGGCTTCCACATTGGTGAGAAAGTGACTTCACTCTTGGGTTTAACCAAATCTCTTAAGGAATTATCTGAGGTGCTGAAACTTATCCTACAAATAGGTTCATTGCCCTGGATAGCTCATTTAATGTTCTGACTGAAGCATAGAGTTTTCAAATTATATGGAAACCATAGTTGAGATTTTAAATCATCTCCTTACTAAAATATACTTAACTAAGTAGTAACTCTTGCCCTAACCTTCTTCCCACGTCCTGATTTACCGGTCAGCAACTGCTGTGAGTGATGGGGATCTGCTCTCCTGTTGATCAAGGCCCTTTCTGCATGTGGGGGGGGGTGAAAATGCCCGAAAACGGAGTTTACCAGCTTTGTTTTCCGGCCAGCCGAGTCCGTCGCCACGAGGAGCAGCGCGAGTTCGCTGCTCCGCAGTCCTCCGGCATCCCAAATGGCAACTTCCAGTTGGCGGAGGCTCTTCACCAACCGGAGAAGCTCGCCAGCCGAAAGCCCACCCCCGGAAGATCTGCAGGCATGCACTTGCGCATGCCTGAAAATCTGCTCTGGAGCCGGGCAACAGAGCTACACGGCTTCGCTCGCTCCATGCTTTTTAAAGACCTCAAAAAAGAGGTTTTTATAAACCACGCTGTGCGACCACTTCTGGTCACGCAGAACTGGACTGAGGTGTGGATCTACAGAAAGTAGTCCACCCGAGTCCACTCTACGGTGTAGAAGACCTCCGTTGGAGGTCGCTCTGCACCATTTTAATTTCCCAGCGTGGAAATGGCCCAAGATGCAGGAGAATAATGTTTCTACTACCCTCTTGCCAACAATCTCTGGTGTGACAAATAGAAATAAGATCCCTTCTGTAATTCCTCCTTGCACCAGAGGTTGCTCATGCAGGGGTGAAAACATCGATCTGCTGCACCCTGATTGATAGGGGAATAGACTCTTTTCATTCACAGTAGCTGCTGCCTGATAACTATGGACTAGGGGACTTTTATGATCCCTATATATACATACATTAGTGATGATGAATATGAATCAGCTATGAATGTGTAAATCTCATTTATTCAGTCAAAACTGTCATCATGAATTCCAGCCCCCACTTGTACTGCTCTTGCTATTAAACCTACAACAGTCCAAGTAAGAAACATCTGAACCTCCATATTTAGGAGGTAATGTTGTTTTCTTGGTGGTAGAATGAATTTTTTTGGCACTATTTAATTTTTATTATCAGATTTACTTTGTGCCACCAATGGCCTTAACAGGTCCTCTGACCTCCCTTGTCTGCATTTATTACAATCTGGCATCCCCAGGTTTTCATTTCTCTTAAGTCATGGCTGAAGCATATTGTGTCCAATCCAGAAAATAGAGGAAAGTTAAGGCTGCATTCCTGTAACCACTGCCCTTACAGTAAGTAAATGCATGTGATGTTTACTTACTCTGACACTATTTTGCTTTCTTGTGTAGTGTGAACATGTTTAAATCATGAAACTATACATAGGCTTTTAACACATTTTGAATATATTGTGTAAGAACTACCAGCAAGGTGATAAAAGTACTCCAAATATTCTGCTCATGCGCAGCAAATAGCCTTTTGTTTTTGTTGTTTTGTTTCCAGCTCACATTTTAGTTCCTCATAGTACAAGGACTTTCATATTTCTTTCCCCTGTAGTAGAGTGTAGGACTCTGTATGGAGGATGGAGAATCAGTTCAGTACTAAGAAAACAAATTTCAACATAGATAAATGTAAAGTTTTACATTAACTGGAGCAAGTTTGAATTGTACACATATAGGATAGATAACACCCTGGCTTGACAACTATACATGCAGAGGTGGGAATAACGAAATTTGCAAGGCTACCCCAAAAAATGTTTGCACAGCCTTCAGTTTCCTGCCCTCCTCTGCCCCAACTTCTTTTGGCCCCCAAATAAAGTATTACTCCTGAAAGCTTCCACTTGAAAAGTTGCATATACCCTCCATCTTCTAGCAGAACATTTTCTACAAAAAATGTGTTTTAAAGCTGCTAAGGACTTTCTTGTCACTTCTGGGGTCATGAGGTGGGAACAACTAAGGGTCCTGGGATCTGAAAAAATGTTCCTTCAATGCTCAGAATTTCCCTAACTCTGATCTAATAGTTTTACTATCCCAAAAGCCAAACATGTGAGCAGTGAGATGCAGGGTCTGAAAAGCCTATTACAATTCTTAGTCACATCAACAAAATATAAACAACAAAATAATGAGAAGTGATGGTACCATTATATTACGCCTTGGCTAGATCTCAGCTAAAGCACTATGTCCATAAGTGAGCAACAAATTTTAAGGAAGTTACTGACCAACTACTACATGTCAAGTATAGTGACCAAGATTATACTGGTCCTAAAGATAAAGTCCTATGACAAAAGACTGAAGAATTTCCAGCCTACAAAATTCCAGGAAATTACCAGCCTAGGGAAGAAGCAATTTCCAGATAATGTGATAGTCATCTTCAAATATTTGAAAGAACATCACATAGATAATAAAATACTTTTTCTCTTGAAGGTATAGTGTCATGATTCAAATTCCAAGAAAAGGGATTTAGAATATATATTATGAAGAATTTCTTGAAGGCATGAGATGTTCTATTGAGGAATATATTGCCTTGAGTAGTAGTGGAGTCTCCCCCATGGCAAAGCTCAAGGTGAGATTAGATGGCTGCTACCTATCACTGATGTTATAGCAGCAGATGCTTCTGTGGTTAGACAATTTTTGAGGTTCCCTTCACCTGTATCAGTGATTCCTAAACTTTTTTTGGGCTGCTTCTCCCTTGGTTTTCAGGCCATATCCCTACTATTTCCCACAGAGAGGCCGCAAAGAAGCAGCAATTAAACACTTTCTACAACTTCACAAAAGACACCATAAAAGACATGAGGCTGAAGAGACATGGGAAGATCTGTGAAATGGCAGGAACCATAGATTACTGCCAAGCACTATGTTTGGATTTCTGCCACTTCACAGATCCTTGCATTTCTCTGAAGGTAGATGAGTCACTCATTTCCTTTTCATGTGGTAGTACGAGTTATTGAGTTCCATGTACCCATGTCCTTTAAGCATAGGGAAGTGGTGGTGGTGAAACAGTACAATGACGGGAGAGGCAAGGCTCCTTCATGATCCTGCTATCTCCTCACATGCTAGTATTGAGTTATTGATTTCCATGTGCAGAATTTCCTTAAGCAGAGGAAAAGTAGCTGTCAGACAAGGCAAAGTTTTTTCCTGATCCTACTTCCACCTCCTCTCCTGAAGCTTAAGGGATTTCTGCACCTGGAAGTATTATCCTAAGAGGTGGAGGATGTTGGGGTCCACTTGCAATGCAGGGATCTCCTTAGAATTTGGGGAAATTATAGCTCAAAGGAGGCCTGCAAAAGGAGGGTAACAGCAAGATCTTTTCACCTGTGTATACCAGTGCTAACTGCAGAGAGAACGCCAGTTAAAGTTAAACAAAATATTTTATTTGAATTGACAAACATATGAGGAATCAGACACTCTTAAGAACCATACAAGGCTATCAGAAAGTGCGGCAAGAAAGGTTGGATAGAAAGAGATTAAGTGAAGAGTATGATAGTTACCAGTCCTGAAGAAGGGGTCACAGCAGAGGGATTCAGACAGCATCTGAGGGTAGCATGGAGGAACGGCTGTCTGGGGGACTATGTACTACATATTACAATTTAATGGGACTGGAGCTAGGGTTTGTGTGCTCTATTTCTTGCCTTGAAGGAAGGTGGGTGGACAAAGCAGTAATGGCTTTCCCACAGGACTGACAACGGGATCCAAATGGGCTGATTGCTTAACTCTGGAGTGACAAAACGTTGATAAGACTCACGACAATTTCTTAATGTTCAGTCAAGTAGAGGATATAAGGAAGATTTCCATAGGGTAAGATTGAGGGATGGTCTCTGATTGCTCACCAGTCTGGGCAGTTTGTCTGTCATTGTATTCAAAAATGCCAAGAGCCTGAAGAACTGAAGAAATTTACACACACCCATCAGCATCAGGGTTTCCTATATAATCCTATCTGAACTTTCATGACTCCAAACACATCTCCAGCCATTGTGATCCCAGCCATCTTCTCTGGTCATTAATAAGTCCAATTTATGAAAATTGCATATCATATAGGATAGGTAGTAGGTTATGGCAACGGAAACCAGTAAAGTCTGAGAAGAAAGCAGGATCAGGAAGAAGACTTGTCTTGCCTGCTAGCTGCTTTCCCACTGCTGCTCTCACCTCTCCCTCCTGAAGCTGAAGAGGTTTTTACACATGGAAGTCAATAGCTCAATGCCAACATGCAAAGAGGAAGTGGAAAATTGGCTGCCAGGTGGCACAAGCCTTCTTTCTGATCCTGATTCATGAGTTACTGACTTCCACGTGCAGAAGTCCCTCAATCTTCAAGAGAAATGGTGGTTGTGGTGGTGGAAAAGCACACTAGGAAGTGAGGCATTTTTAAAAAAGCTTTTTTGGTTCTGATGCCAGCCTGAGTCCCCTACCTTTCAACTCCCTACCACCTCATTTTTTTCCTCATCATCCCCCAGATCTTTCTACTGCCCCCAAGGGGTGGTATCACCCACTTTGGGAACGATTGACCTATATGAATCTATGTGCATAATATGCAGTGCTACATTTTACATTTTCGGCAAATTTCTCTTGTAGAAGGCAAGTGCGTGTTCCTAGGAAGATGAAAAGTGCATGTGGAAGAAATTAGCAAATAGCAGCATCTGAACAGTGAATAGCAATGCTGAACACTGCAACAAAAAATCCATTTACAGATACTTGTTAACTTGGTGATTTCTTTAAAATTCAAGTGAATCAATACTGATGCTTTCTTTCCAAAGCTTTAGTTCTAAGAATGCTTATTTAGAAAGTAAGTACCACATGACTGTGAAGTGAATTAAAGGTCATAGCTAGATTCTGGTAACAGCAATAATCCTATATGTAGAAATACCTTTTTCAGGCTGCATTTCATTGGCACCTCAAATCAAGTGAACGTCAAGATATTCTTAGGAAGAATATTTGTAAATTACAACTGCAATGAATGTTTGCATGCAAAATTGAGGAGACTTTTTGCTTGACCTATTTCACCTCCTCTTGAAGAATTTCTGATCGTTCAGACACAGATAGTGTCTCTAGACACAGCACATATATTTTATTATTCCACTCAAAGACACTTAAGGAATTGTTTCTATGTGCTCTGCATATCTCCCTCATAAATGGCATGGACATACAATAGCTTATGAGTTGCACAAATAGCATTTTAATAACACCCAGATTGCTATGGAAGTCTGCAAGTGGATAGCTATCATCTGTTCTGATGTTATAGTGGAATTGAAAAATAGCACATTATGGTATCTCTCACCTCCATTGGCTTATCTGTTCTGATGTCCTGGGTGGACGGGGTAAGCAGATGAGTGGCAGATGGAAGACGTTAGAGTTAGCAACTTAGGTAGTCGAGAAATAAATCTATGTAAAGTTGCTTTTAAAGTTGCACCAGGTGACTTTTAATAGAAAATATGTTTATACAGAAAGGGGGAAAAATGTCTCTGGATGTACTGAGGCTTTCCAGTTCTTTTTGTTTTGATTTTACCTGTATATTCATGGTTAACAGTTTCCCTCAACCACCCCCTCCTTTCCGATGTTCTTCCTCTTTCCCCTCCCATTGATCACAAGTTACATCCAGACTCAGGCAACATTTCAGAAATTGACTTTCACCAGTTTCCACTGAGCTGTTTTTAATTATTGTTCAGGAATTATACTCAAAGTGTTAAATTGTTTTAATAATATTAATCTGCTTAGGCATTAGAACCATTTTCTTTTATAGCTTGCATTCTTCTTACCTTCACTTGGTCTCTGTTGAATCTGGGTCATGAAAACAATTGCTGTGTTTCTCGGTGGTGGCCATCTTAGCTAATTCCAATATAACACAAACAGAAAACCATATAGAGGTTCATTTAATTTTGGGAAACACTGGTTTAATTTAAACTGATCTGGAGAGTGGGAATGAAAAGTCCTTGGTAATGGCAAGAGTCTCCTGGAAATACTTCAGAAATGCGAAAATGTCACATTGTTGTTGTTGTTGTGTGCCTTCAAGTCATTACAACTTCAAGACTTATGGTGACCATAATGTGATCTATAATGGGCTTTTTTTGGCAAGATTTGTTCAGATGGGGTTCCTCTGAGGCTGAAAGAGGATGATTTGCCCAAAGTTACCCAGTGGGTTTCCAGGACTGAGCAGGAATTTGAGCCCTATGGAGTCATAGTCCAACAGTCAAACCAACTACATCACGCTGGCTCTAAAATAGTTTGTAGAGAACAAAACCTGGGACTTTCAGAGACTTTTTTTTCTCATTTGGAGAGGCTTACCTTGAAGCAAGCTGCTGTACTACAGAGCTGTAAATAGATGGCATGTGTTGATTATGGATGGTTATGTTGTTTTTAAAGCATCTTTTTTCCTCCCTGTTCTCAGGTTCTAAACAGGAGAGACTGAGAGTGCAAGAGAGAATCTGTAAAATTAACCTACCCATTGTCTGATATCAAAGAATGGCAAAGATGTTGTTGTCTGATGTTGGTGACGTGAAAAAAAAACAGGTTGTAGAAATCACAAAAATTGCTGTTACATGTTGGAGGGCTGAATTGATGTATGGAGGACCTTGCCATAGAGACAATTTTGCAAACAGGACTAGCATCAGCATCTGGTATATTTGAACAGCTGGTAGGACCCACTGATGGAGCTTCTCTTGGGTTTCTGTTAATTTTATTTTGTTTCCCCTTTCTGGTCATTCTGAGCAGCTTTAGGCAGCTTGATGAAACTACCACTTTAATTATCTATAGTGTTCTCAGTCTAGAATGACTCTGAAAAACTGTGAGAAATACAGAGACTAGAAAGGTTACTTCTTGGTCTGCAAAGTCTAGAATTCTCCAGTCTGATTTCTAGAAGCCTTAGTACAAAGGTAATTTTGCCACTCTCTGGAGAGTTAGATATATTTAAAGCACTCCCAAGAGCCAGAGTGGTGTAGTGGTTTGAGTGTTGGGCTACAACCCTGGAGACCAGGATTAGATTTCCCATTTTACCATGGAAGCCTACTGGGTAACCTTGGAAGCATCACACACTTTCAGCCCCAGAAAAATTTGTGACAGATTGACCAGAAGTCAGAACTGACTTGAAGGCACACAACAACAACAACAGCAACAACAACAAAGCACTCCCACTCATAGGAAGTATGAGCACTAGAGACAAATCACAGAGGATGAGACCACCACAAGATATTTTATACAAGTCATCCTTAAAGTGAAGCAGGCTGTAGTTGGGACTAGATGGAAAGATGCCCAATTATGGAAAGAACCATCTGCTGGTATATCCATTATTATGTTATATACCTTTCACCTGTTGTTTATATAAAGACTTTGCATTTCACTAAGGTCATGAACTTTGACCATTGCAGAAACAAGGATGTTAATTACATCGTTATAGTGTTCTGCTTCATTACAGGTAATGGAAAGAGAACAAGACATCCATAACAGATGACAAACTGTAGAGTAATTCAAGAAGAGCTAAATGAGGAGCATGTTTTGTTAAATGAAATAATAGGGAGGCCTGTTACTAAGGCTGCATTCCTATACATATTTACCTAGGACCCAATCCCAGTGAATTAAATGGGGTTTGCTTCTAAGTAGATGTGTATAAAGTAGTACAGTAATTATCAATACGCATCCTACTATTGGGGGGTGGGGGTGGTTCCTAAAGCAAGAGTGGGCAAATTGCTTGGTTGTCTTCCCCCAGAACATCAGAGAGAACACCACTTGGAAAAGTCTGGGACCAAATGTATGCTGGGGGGATAGAAGTGGAAAGAAAGAGCCAGTATGATGTAGTGGTTTGATCCTGGGAACCAGGGTTCAATCCCCTGCTCAGCATGGAAATCCACTGGGTGACCATGGGTGCATCACGCACTCTCAGCCCCAGAAAACCCAATGATAAGTTCACCTTAGGAGTGCCCTAAGCTAGAAATGACTTGAAGGCACATGGCAACAACAAGGAGCAGAGAAACAAGCAGATGACACAAAGAACCAATCATCACGGTACACACTCTGGCAAGCAAATAATGTGTACATGTCTCAGTCTTTTCATTTACTGGTATGTATATTGCGGTTACACTTGGGGAATGTCTTTGAGCAGATGATGAAACAGAGCAAAAGAAAGCAGACAGAAAACAGTGATAAGGTGTTGGTTAAAATAACTGTTTATGTTATATAAATTGTCTTGGATCTCCTAAATTAGCCTGATGTCCTCTGATGCAGGGATGTAATTCTTCATTAAGTTTCTACCTGAAGGCATCAATGAGTAATTTCATCATTTTTTTTTTCCTGCTGCAGGAAAGTCCTTGAAAACCATGCAGTTTTCAAAGGCTACTCACAAATAAGGATTTATTCTGAGCAAAATTTGCATGTGGTACAGCATTTTCTGTACAGGAAGTGACATTTTCTGCTTGGAAAATAATATTTCTTTTTTTTAAAAAAAATATTTTTTTAATAAGTTTATTGAAATGTATAAAAGAATACAGTGAGTGGGGGGATTACAACAATAAAATTATACTTCTACAATTTTCACAAGTATTCTTATCGTATTTATATATTCTAATAACGTTTAGCATTTCCATCCTTCCTCACTCCTCCCCTTCCTCCCGTCCCCTTCCCACCCCGTCCTCAAGAAGTTGGTGATTAAGTATCTGTTCCTTACCCTCTAAAATTTTCTGTATGTATTAACTCTGAATGTCCCATATTTCCCCTATCTTCTTTTGTTTTCTGTACAAGTCTATTATATCCTATCAATTACTTGTTACTTACTGAAAATAAAAATATTAACAGGGAGCTTTATTACACATCATAAAACATAGAGTTGACAATTTCTAATACCTAATCATGCTTATTTTCCTAACAATATCTATCTTATTTCGTTGAATTTTATATGGTAGAAATGTAAAAATGTAGCTTTTTCACCCCATCTTCACGTCCTTTAATACTTTTGTTATTCCTGGTTAATTAGCTTAGATTTTCTAATCCTAAAATTGCCTTCCTACTCCATGTATGTTCCCAGATGGGTTTTACCATTTCCCATCCATTTCTGATCTGCGTTGTGAGTTTTTCTAATGTTAGTGTTCCGATTTTATCATATTCAAACATTTTGTATAGTTTCAGTGCCCAATCTTCAATACTTGGGGGTTCCAATTGTTTCCATCTTTGTGCAAAGCATAACCTTGCTGCCGTTACCATGTATAATAAGATTCTCTTTTTGTGTTTTGTCCAATTTATCAAGATTGGGAAGACAATTGATCATATTTAATAGGTATAGCTCTGGTATTAAAGGAAATTTTATTTTGAATGTTACGGAGATTATTGTATGGATCTCATTCCAGAATTTTTTTGATTTTGGGCACGTCCACCATACATGATAAAAAGTACCTTTACCCTCACATTTCCAACACAAGTCCTTTCCACCGTTTCTCATCTTAGCTAACCTATTTGGTGCTAAGTGCCATCTATGGACCATTTTGTAGGGATTTTCTCTCAGGCTTACTGATTTTAGTAGGGACCATGATTGGGTCCATGACCCAACCCATTGTTCCAATGTAATGGAGTGACCAATATTCCTTGCCCATTTTATCATATTGTCTGTTACTCTTTCTTGTTCCACATTGATAGCTAATAAGATCTTACAAATATTTCCCCACTCTATGATTTACTTCCAGATTTAAAAGTTTATCTATCTCTTTATCTTTAATTTTGAATCCTTCTGACTTGTTATCTTTCTTAAATGTTTCTTTTAGTTGTTTTAATAACAGCCAATGGGTAGCAAAGCCTTGCACCTTTAGTTCTTCCTCAGATTTAAATTGTACATTGCCCTTTTGATAGTTCAGAAGGTCTCTGTATGTGATCCATTTATCTGTTCTTGGTATTTCCCTCTTATAAAATGCCTCATGGGCTGAGATCCAAGAGGGGATCTTTAAATATAATTTCTTTTTGTACTTTGCCCATACTCTTAGAAGGCCTTTTCTTATACAATGATTGATGAATGTTTTATCTACTTTGGCCTTCTCATACCACAAGTAGACATGCCAACCAAAGTAAATGCCCTCTTCTTCCAGTTGTAACAATCTTTGATCTTTTAGGTTAATCCACTCTGTTATCCAATCTAAACAATTAGCATTGTTTAATGCTAATGATAATTTTAAATTTGGTAGTCCGAATCCTGCTCTTTCCTTAATGTCTGTTAAAATTTTTTGTTTAATTCTTGGTTTTTTCTTTTGCCAGATAAACTTTAACAGATCTTGATTCCACTGTTTAAATGGTTATTCTTTTGTTAATATAGACAAGTTTTGGAACAAGAAATTCATTTTTGGTAATATATTCATTTTTGTAGCTGCCAGTAATGATAATTCCAATCTACCCCATTTTTCCATCTCCATCCTTACATCCTTCCAAACTCTTTTATAATTATTATCCAATAATTCTGAGTTATTTTTTGAAATTACAATTCCCAAATACTTAGCTTTCTTCACTACTGTGAACTTAGTTCTCTGTTCCAATTCATCCTCTTCATTTTTTGACATATTTTTTTGTAATTATATATGTTTTCTGTTTATTTATCTTAAAACCTGAGACCACTCCAAATTCTTGCAAGGTATCTGATAAAGTACTTATATTTTGTAAGGGATATTCTAGTGATATGGCCAAATTGTCTGCAAATGCCCTGATTTTATAATTTTGGTTTTTAATTCTAACACCTTGAATTTGTTCTTCTTGTCGAATTATTCTGTTGAGTACTTCTAGTATTGTAATGAATAATAAGGGAGACAAGGGATATCCTTGCCTAGTCCCTTTTCCAATTGCAATAAATTGTGTCTTTTTGCTGTTTATTATTACTTGGGCTTTTTGATTTTTATATATAGATTGAATCCATCTATTGAAATTATTTCCTAAATCGATCTTATCGAATACCTCCTTCATAAATAGCCAACTAACATTGTCAAACGCCTTTTCGGTGTCCAACAATATCAGGGCTAACTTCTTCTCATTATGTTTGTGATAATATTCTAATATATCTATTATATATCTAATATTAAGTTGTCCTTGGGGGAGAAAACCATTTTGGTCTTTATGTATCCACTCTTGAAGGATTCTTTTAAACCTTTCTGCTAACACTGAAGCAAATATTTTGTAGTCAATATTTAACAAAGATACAGGTCTATAGTTTTTCATTTCTAATTTGTCCTTCCCTTCTTTAGGTATTACAACAATATTTGCTTCCTTCCACGATGGAGGGATATCCTCTTTTTCAAATTCTTGAATTACTCTTTGTAAAGGATTTAATTATTGTTCTTGAAATGTTTTATAATAGAGTGTTGTGAATCCATCTGGGCCTGGTGCTTTTCTGGATTTTAATTTTTTATTGAGTCCATAATCTCATTCTTCGTGATAAGTTTAATTCTCTCAGTAATCTCCAACATTTTATTCTCTAGCAAGTAATGTTTTATCCTATCTTCTCTCCCTTGATCTACCTCTTCTTCGGAAAAGAGTTGTTCATAATACTTTGTGAACGCTTTTTAAATTTTGTCTTAATTAATATGTATCTCTTGCTCTTCCTTTATCTCCTGAATCAATCTTTTTTCTTTTTCTTTTCTCAGTTTATATGCTAACCATTTATTTGGCTTGTTTGCATTAAAAAAGTATCTTTGTTTCATAAACTTCAGTTTTTTCTCTACTTCCTCAATCATTTCTATATCTAATTGCTTCTGTAGTATTTTTATTTCATTACTCACTTTTCTTTTATGTGGATTCTTTTTTAAATCCTCCTCTAATTTCTTTATTTCACTCATAATCTTATTTTCCTCTCTTTTTTCTTTCCTCCATTGAGCTTCTTGTTGTAGGAAGAAGCCTCGCTTATATGCTTTCCCTGTCTCCCGTACCATTACTGTTGATGTTCCCTTATCCAGATTATCTTTAAAGAAGTTTTCTAGTTCTCTTTTGGCTTTTTGTACTATTTTTTCATTTTTTTAATAGTAGATCTTTCATTTTCCATGTATACCCACATCTTTTTTCCTCTAACGTTAATCTAATAGGCACATGATCAGACAATATTCTTGGTAGTACTTCCATTTTCTGGGTTTGTCTTTCTATTGTTTTAGACATAAAGACCATATCTATTCTAGACCATGATTTATGATAGTCAGAATAGTATGTACATTCTTTTTCATTACTATAAAGTTTTCTCCACATATCCATTAACTCTAAAATGTCAATCATCTGAAAGAATGATGTGGGGAGTTTACCTTTTCTTTTCTTATCTTTTAAATTCCCTATTCTATCCTTTTCAGGCTTGATCACCCCATTCAAATCCCCCATCATTATTATCTCTTGACAATCAAGAGCCACTACTTTTTGAAACAATTTTTTATAAAACTCATTTTTATTCTCTAGGGTGCCGTATATGCCAAGAATTACGGTTTTACTGTTAAATATATTTAATTCAATTCCAGTATATCTACCTTTTGTGTATTTCAAAATCTCTCTGGCTTTGCATTTTTTATGCATGTAAAGTACAACTCCTCTCTTTTTTTTTCAGTTATTGTGGTGAAAACTTCTCCTAACTTGGGGTTGTTTAGTAATGATAAGTCCAAATTCCTTATGTGTGTTTCTTGTAGGCATATAATTTCACATTTTTTTTCCTGAGAAGTGAAAGATTTTTTTTTTCTTTTTGGTAGTGAGTTTAGCCCTCTAATGTTCCAAGAAAGGATTTGGATTTGCATCTTTTCATATTACAAAAATATAACTCTTAAGTGTTACTGTCCTCTTCTATATTTTCCTCTTCTGAAACTAATCCCTTTTCTTCTTCTTCTTGTCCTGAATTAGTTCTTTCCTCCTGTTGCAGTGATTCTTCCGAGTTACTATTCTTAGCTGTTACTGACTCTTTTAAAGGTGAGTGTTCTCTTCTTATTTCCTCTTTATCTGGCTTTTCTTGTCTTTCGTCTCTCTCAAGCTTGTTTTCTTGTATATTTTCCAAATCTTCTTTATATCTCTTCAAAAATTCTTTTGCCTTCATAACAGAGTTTAGTACATGTCTTTTTTGTTTATACATAAGAATAATTCCTTCAGTTTTACCCCATCTGTATGAGATTCCTTTTTTCTTTAAGATCTGAGTCAAAAAATTGTATTCTTTTCTTCTTTTCAAAACTTGGGACAGTACATCTTTAAAAATTTTTAGCTCCACTCCTTCCAACATCAGGTTACTGGTGTAACTTTGTTGAATTATTATCTCTTTCACTCGCTCCCTCACAAAATAAATTACAATGTCTTGTGGAAACTTCCTCTTCTTCGCAGTTAATGAATTAATTCTGAAAATTCGGTCCACTTCCAGGTCTAATTGCTCCATTGGCCAGTTTATAAATTGGACTATTACTGGAATTAATTTACTGTACAAATCTTCTCCTTCGAGGCCTCTTATTTTTAAACATTTCTCGCGGTATTTAATTTCTGTTAACGTGCATCTCATTTCATTCTGTTCAGTTATTCCTTCAACTTCTGTTGTGCGCTTCTCCAATTTTTTTGTCTTCTCTTGCACTTCATCAAGTTTACTATTCACGTTTCTCAAATCTTTTGTCACTAATTTGAGTTTCTGGCCAAGTCTTTCCATTTCTTTTCTTACTCCTCTGACCTCTTTCTTTACTTCAGTAGTCATGTCTTTCATTTCCATGCTCACTTCACTCCTTATTTTCTTCACTTCTTCTAACAAAATTTGATAAGGGTCTGGAATATTTTGCTGCATTTCCAATGAGGGTCTTCTCTGAGTCAGAGTCTGTATCTGTGTCTGAGTCATGAATTTTCTCTTCCCAGCAGCTGCTGCCATCTTTATATTCTGTTTGAGTCCTCTTTATTCATTTTCTTACTATTGCTATTAATTCAATGCTATATCTTAAGTCTCTTCAAGTCACTTTTTATTGTTTTTTATTGTTAATAAATTATTAAATTATTTATATGCTTTTAACTTATTAAATTACCTACCCCTTGAAATTAATTCCTAATGGTTATCTTTAACTACACTTTTTAATTAATTATTTCTTAAATAATTTTAAACTAATTACTTCTTAACTAATTACTTTTTAATTAATTATAGTTACTCTCAAAAATTAATGCTGATTTTTCCTTTACCTTTCGTTCTTTTTCTCTAAACTTATTTGTATATATTTGTCTATATTTATATTATTAGTAGTAGTACTTATTTGTTTTATTTATTTTTTAAATGTTAGTAGTGTTGTTTTATATTTTACTATTCTTTTATTTATTATTCTTATTGTGTTTATTTATTTGTATGTTTATTTCTACCATACTTTGTCTCAGTTAGTAGATCTATTCAGTGTTTTAATAGTCAAATTCCCTCTATATCTTCAATATATAAATTAATTCTACAATTTTCTTGCTGTTAATTTTTAAAGCACCAGAGGGCACTCTTGAAGCACTTTACCTAAACACCAGCTTTTATACAGGAACATGATACGTTTTTATATGTATATATATTTGTTTCCTACCAACTGTCTTTCCTTGGCAGGTATCTCAATTAGTGTTTATGTCAGTGTTGTTAGTTTATCTAATCTATAACCTTGGAGTGCTCTCTACAGCTGCTCAGCTGCATTGCCTATCTGTAATCAACCTCCGTCCAGTCTCCTGTCCCGTATTTTAACTTCTAATCCCCTTCTGTTGTTTTTATGTGGATCTAAGGCAGGCAAAGTTTCCACAAAATATTTCAAACACAGTCAGTCAATAACAATACAAAGGGAAGGGAAGAGCAGAAGATTTCTAAATTAATCTGTCTACAAGTCTAAATGATCAAGTAAGAGACAGAGAAAAAGAAATCTCCTGTGCCTCTAAACAGAAGAGTATCTTAACAAAACAAAAATTACTTGCTAGGTCCTAAGTTCAATTGCCCCACTATATACCAACTTCTCTCCTCTTTCCAATTTAGCTTATCTTGAACAGCTCTGCACAAATTCTATATCTTATATATTGTGTATCTTATCTAGCACTACAGCAATCCATCCACCAGACCCCCTGCCCCTTTTTTATATTTTAACAATCTTCTGTTTTTTAACTTATCACAAAATGAATGTCTTATATTTGTATATCCACAATACTTATATATCTATTATATCTCAATTTCCATAATCTCCAATGATGAGAGAGTCAGATGTTTGAGAATTTTCTATAACTATTTCTTGTCTTGTAGAACCGTGGTGGGATCTATTGAACACTTGCATCTCAGCTCTCTTCTCCTGCTGGTCTGATGTTTCTTCGTTCTCTATACTGTTTCTACCAATGTCCATGTAACTTAGATCCTTCAACTTCCAACAGTTTTTCTCTATCGTAGCTCTTTCTGAAGATTCTTCCAGACTATTCTACTCATAAAGTCCAGCTTTATTTGTTCAAATAATGAATTTTCTCTTCTTTTAAACAAACCCCCACAGTCCAAAGTCCCCTTACGGTATGTTTTCTAGTTAGTCTCCCTTCTGTGGTCAGTCAGTCCAGTATTGTTTTCCAATCTCAAATCCATTATTTTCAGACCCAGTATACTTTAATTACTTCAACCGTCCAGTTTAACAAAGTCCTTTTTCCGATATGTACGGCAATCTTTATATTTCCTTAGTTTGAAAATTCTCAATTAATATTCTATAAATGGAAGGTGTTACTTTCTTTAATGTCCTGTCTTTTCTCTGGGGTGGTTTTCTCAAAAAGTGTTATCCGTAGTATTATTGGCCATAGAAATTGTAAGCTTTAATTGTGGTAATCCACAAACAGTTCACAAATAACAGTCCTGAAAAAAAAGTATTTTTTACTTCCTTTGTTTTTTAAAGTCCGTAGGTCTATTTGGCAGAGTGAGTCTGCCCCTCTGCCTGTATGTACTTGTTAAAGTTTTAAAGACTTGCTTGTCTTTCGAGGGATTGATTAAGTATTTTCTTTAAATCTTAATGGCTGGAACAATCTTAATAGAGAGGTGATCAACTCCAACTCAACTTCTTGAGGATAGAGTTTTCATTAGTTATCTCCCATAACCCATTAATTGTTAAATTTGGAATAATGATGACGCTTTACCCATTTACAAGCACCGATCGAGGGAATGGTGGTTCTCTGTCTGCTCTTCGTGGCTTTCATACCCGAAGCTCTTCCCGGTGATCTGTCCTCCGCTTTCCTCCTTTTGTCACCTTCTTTTTTTGGGCACTGTCCACTCGGAGTCGCCCCTATGAGAACCCCTTCGAAACCCTTTTACCATTTCGAGCCCATTTCTAATTGTTTACGCGGGCTAATCTCCTCAATCGCCGGCTGTCTCTCCGCAGCTGTGTGAAGAGCAGCCACTCACTACGGTATCTTCCCTCTGCGGCCTTGGAAAATAATATTTCAATGCAGAAATTTTAAGTCTGGTGCAGAAAATACTGTTTTCTGTGCAAATCAACCATTTGTAAATTTTATGCAGAATAAATCCTCAGGTATAGCTTCTGCACAGGAATTAATAATCCTGTGCTGAAATATTATTTTGCAGGCAGAAAATGCTGTTGTCTGCACAAAATAAGCACATGTAGATTTTACATAGAATAAATTCTAAAATGTGAAGACTCCCATCAGTCTTGGATTCTTCTTTCCAGAGTTTCTCAACACTCAAAAAACCATGTTTTTCAACCATTTTTCAAATATTTTCAAATATTATTTCCATCCCTACTCTGGTGTGGTAGAGAAAAGTACCTAATCAAAAGTTTAGGTCAGAATTTCCTCTGACATTACACTACCATTATCAGGGCTTACATTCTTGGAATTTTTTTTTTTCAGTGTTGTATAAGAAGATATCTAGTACCTCCATATGCAACCATTTTACTAGACATCACAATAGCTGGCCAACAGGGTTTAATCCTCTCCACAAAAAAATCCACTGATTGGGCATGGAGATGTTCCTGCAAACTTACATGTTTTTGCTTTGTCTCCTGCCTATACCTCTATGTCCTAAACCTGGACCTCTGTGTAACTACGATGGTCAAACTTTATACTCTGCCAGCTTCAAACAGGATCTCATGCTTCAAATAGGATCTCAAAACAGAATTTGTCTTTTTTAATGTTTAACCATTTTTTTAAAGAAATAATTGTTTCTAATTCTCATTTACTGGTTAAAACGTAACCCATTGGCATTACTTACTGCAGAGTTTTAAAACTACATCATACTTGTCATGTTGGTTTTTCTTACTTCAAAAAAAAAAATCAAGACTGATCAGAGAATGGCATGCAAGTTGAAGAAATCCTATCTAAATTCCTTTAATGGCCGTTATAAAAGCAGCTAGAAAATATTACTGATTAATCCTGCAAAGTAGTGTCATTCTCAGGGCTTTTCTGCACTGCACTGTTATAGTGCTATTATTCCACTTTCAACATCCTATGGAATCCTGAGGTTTGCAGTTTAAGGAGGGGCATTTAGAATTCTCAGCCAGAGAGCTCTTTGGCCTCAGGAAACTACAAACCCCAGAATTCCACAGGATGTTGAAAGTGGAATAATAGCACTATAACAGTGTAGCGTGGAAAGGCCCTCAGTGTTTGCACTGTTTTTCAAATGTAACCTCATTTAAAAAGCACCTCCTAACAGGTAGATATGTTCCATTAATGTGTTAATTCTAAGTCTAACTACTGTCATCCAGGAGTGTAGCTACAGAGGGAAAAATGAGGATATTGCCCCCACAAATCAGAATTCTCACCCCTCCCAAGAAATTTTCCATCAGTCACAAAATCTCAAGCATTGTAATAACTCAAATGTTTCGTCAAGCATTTAGAAATAGAATTTAGGCACGTAAAGACAAGGGAAAGGCCAAGTGCCCAAGGCCATGGGAACACAACAGAGGTAAGGCCCTTTCCTCACAATGTCCTCATCCTGCCACAGGAATGGGTTGTCCCTGATCCAGGAGCCATGTTACTGCATGGTGCTGTTGCTAACCAGCTGCTATCCAATTCCCAAGCATTACAAATCAGTCCTATTTCATTAGCATAAAAAACCCATTAAGAGCTTCCTTCACCGTTGCAATCCCATCAGCGGTCTCAGTGCAGTTCTGTCATAGCACTTGATAGCATTTCCTGTCATCTCAGATCCAGGAGTGGGAAGGATGTGGGTATGCCCAGCTTGTCCTTGCCTCAGCTACTCCCATGGCATGGTAACTTCAAAATCTATCACCTCTCCATGTTTATTTTAAATTTTTCCTCTGAGTTAAAACTTTTTAAAATACATTTTTAAGCATTATAGCGCAAAAGTGCAATAGTGTACTGGCATATCATGCCATTTAAACGTGGTTGTGCTAGTATGACTTACAAAAAAGAAATACCTACCAATCAGGAGCTGCAGGGTGGGTAAAAAAACAAGGAAAGAGACTGGCCAATGGCACTGTATTGTAGAGGGAACATGGGTGGCAATGGCACTACTCATCCACTTAAGGTGAAACGGTGCAGAAGAGAATGTTCCTAACCCAACATCATCATGCAAATGGCAATGCTGGGACTGTAACAGAACAATGCACTATTGAGATACGGTGTGAAAAAGGACTAAGAATTCTAGATGGGAATTATCTTCAAGGTCTCTCTGTTACACTAGAAATTGGAGACTAAAGGGAAATTTCATTTCTAGATGCTGTCGTCTAGAAATAGTAGGATATGGTCTAGCAAAAGACAAATATATGTGCTAATACTCAGTAATTTCAGTATGCCAGTTACACAGGGGCTTCAATGAATCTTTCAGACCCCATTAAATGCTTTAATTTAGGGCTGACTGTAGCCTGGAAATGCTGGATGTGGAAAAGAGTTCCACTTTTTGGATGATATCTGCATCTAAGTAGAGGGAGTTAAACAATGTGTACTATGACTTTAATACAGATTTCATTTAAATATGTCTCTGAAACTTATATCCAAAATATGTGAACACTGATGAGCTGAAGAGAAAGTAATTTTGAACAAAGTTAAACTCACCTGAATAAATAATTTCTACAAGAGGTTATGCCATGCATTCTATCTGTTTTAAATTGCAAATATTATAAGGTCTCCTCTTTTGTTTTTCCAGTGCCTACCTTATTGCACTAAAGCAATTTGTTTCATATCTTAATATGCCTTTGCTTCATGGCTCATTACACTGTCAAGGTATGCATTTATCAGCAGTACTTCATACTACTATCTGCTCTTACTTGTATGGCTTAAATATAAAGCATTATTAAGAGAGATGTTATAACAGCAATTAACTCTTGGGCCTAGCTTATGGTGCCCCCATGTGATGATGTCAGCAGCCTTCCTTTACCTGGCAACATTTAGATGTGTTATACTACAGTGGGCCATCATCCCTGACCATGCATGCTGGGTTCAATGAGATATGTAGTCCTGCACATCTGGAAGCACCAGCTTTGAGAGTTTCTTTGATTATTTGGCCACTGTAGAATATGGATTTGTATGCTGGAGGAAAAATCTAATACTGGAACACTAAAAACAGCAATATTCCATAAAACCCAAAATAGATAGGGAGGGAGGGAGGGAGGGAGATGGCAGACAGACACACATGCATACACATGCATACAGAAGTATTTAATGTTCTGGAATTCTGTGTCCTAATGAAACACATGGAAACAGTGCCACCTAAAGCATGTCTTGGAACTAGCAGGCACGTATTTTATCAAATGGACAGGTTAGTTTCCATTATGATTTAGTAAGAAGATGCCTAAAAAACATGGAAGCCATCTATAATGCTATAGCTTTCATTAATTCTATACTGCACACACTGACTTAAAGAAAATACTGCTTTAATCATTAACTACATTTTGAGAAATGCAGAGCTTTAAACATTTAATGTAATTCCAGTTCATAAAGCTTTTTTTTTTTTCATTTGGCTTCAGCCCAAACACATGAGCCAAAGTCACAAAATTTTTAAGGCAGATTTCTACCACACTGTGTGATAAAAGCCACAAAAATAGCTATAAAAAAAAGCCATAAAAATGCAGGTTTCATTTATAAAGAGTTACATTTATGAGCAAATGCAAAAGGAAATAGGGTTAGCAAGTAGAGAAAATTAAACATCATATTATATTAATTGGTCTCAGAAGCTGTATGCAAACCAAATAGATAACCAACAATTGAGGGCTTACAGTGTATTTCAGACAAATATGTTGAAAAAGAAAGTGATTTGCCATAGTCAGGAGCTGGCACGGGAAAATATTCTGCCCCAAGCATTGATTTCAGAGATTCTCTCAAACTGCGGATAGCTACATGTCACCATTTTTAATTTGGGGGAGTGGGTCCCTGAAATTAAAAATGATCTACTCAACAGAGTTTTCCACAATGTTATGTAGAGCCACAAGTTTATAAAGAATGTATCTGCTCTACACAGTTCCAGCAGTATGATCCCACTTTAACTCTCATGGCTGCAATCTATGGAATCCTAGGGTTTGTATTTTGGAAAGGTATTTGGAATTCTCAGAACTGAGGTTCAGGAGATTACACACTAGAACTCTCTAGCAGGGATGGAGCCATGACAGTTAGAGTGGCAACATGCTGCTAGAACTGTGTAGTGCAAATATATCCAGAGTCTGTATAGTTTCTCAGATTGCAACAAAAATAAAAGGAGGGAAACATTCATGCATATCATACCTTCTCTTGCTGGACTTTTGGTGCAAGGGTCATCTTACCAGCAGGGTCAGTGAGGCGACAGATGCTGAAGAACATACAGTAGTGGCAAGATATTAGAGGACAGCGTTTTGCAGGTACGGTAAAGAATGCTTTCTTTTTACCTCTATCAAAATAACATACAATCACTAGTCTAGTCAGTTTCTGTATAGTTGGGGCAGTTAACACTTTCTTGTCCTTTGCCTCAGATGGCAAAATATCTTGGAAGTCCTGTTTGGATGCAGTGCATGAAAATAAGCATACTGGAATGAGCCCTTTTCAGATGCGTAGTTTTTTGTCCACGCAAATCTTGGCCACGCACATTCTTTTAGGTGTATGACAGCCAAAGTTTTTTAAGAGGAAAAGAACTTCACTTCTACTGCTTCTCTGTCTGCTTTGCAGAGACTTGGGGAGCCCTCCTTAATCCTGAATGTGTTTGGACAATTAATGGACTCCTAAGCTAGCCTCTGCTTTTGTAGTTGCTAATGTTCCATGTAGAAATCTATAGCATGCTTACATTTAAGACAAAGAGTCTTCCTGCACCATTGTTACTATTTTTGGAAATAACGATGTGAGACCCTTTTCACACCTTACCTTTTTGCGGTGCTGGGGTGCGGGGCTCGCGTGAGCAGCCTCCAGAGAGAGGATCTCGCGTCTGGGGTCCTTTGGCTCCGCATGAGCTTCCTGCTCACGTGAGAGCCCCGTCTCTTCCTTTTGCAGTGCAGCCAGGCTGCACTGGACAGGAAGCACGACCGGCCCAGCTCCTGAGGCTCCGCACACCAGGTAAATGCGCACGGGCCCCTAGAGTGATGCGCGACGGTGCAGCATTTTCGGTCTGTGTCAGGCCCTTGAGCGTTGCGAAAATGTGAGTGCATCGTGTGGACCGCTCCTCACATGTGTGTGACTCTCAAGGGGCCCTTTCGCATTGGAAATGCCATGCGAAAAGTGCCTGAGATAAGACAACAACATGATCTTAATCAACTTGCTTGGGGACCATCCTGCTTTTATGAATTTCAGCTATAAAACAAGTGACATAGAAGCGGCCTCTTTTTTGCCTACCTAAGGCAGAGGAATTCTTCAATTATCAATGTAAAATGTTGAATTTGCATCATGTGGGTCTGAGAGGCAACCCTTTATCCACTGTGTTTCACTCATTTAAAAGGATAGTGTTGTACTTGGGGCCACATCAAGACATTTTGCTTCTTGAGACAAAGAACAAAAGACTGCTCCATCTTATTCCATGTACACAAGCTGACTGGAATGGCAGCTGAATCCTTCGCTAGTGCTGGTGAGGCAGGAGCCTAACTTAAAGAGAAAAATGGGCAAGCTGTGTGGTGTACTCTTCTCCTCCAACTTCTGAGATGTATCTGTCATCTCGGCACCCTGTCATCTAGCACTGTAAATGAATGCCTCAGTCAGACTAACAGTTGGGCAAGCCCTCAATACATCATTCTCATCAATATTAACCTGAGCCAAACAAGCAGATGACCCTTATTAATCTACCTATTTGAAAACTCTGGACCTCACTTAATAACAGATGTGTCTTGAACATCACTCACTTATAATAAAAATCACTGATGTGAATTCAAAATCAAAAGAAAATGAGGTTGAATATCTACCCAGTGTAAGTCAGCCTAGTATCTTTATATTCTTGACATTTATCTTACAATGTGCAGTGCTCATATGAACAAGAAATTGCTAAGCATTCACAATAGAGGCCAGATACCTTTGGAAAGCAGCTGTTAGATAACTCATCTTTAATCCCTTGATTATTGCTGCCACCTACTGCTCAAAGGAAGAGTTCAGTACCATTGTAAATGTAACCATTTTTAGGGGAAATGTAAGAAATTAGTTAGGAGCTGGGGAAAAAAAATACCATTAAGATTTTTAAAAAAAATAACATAAAACTGAGTTTTATTCACAAAGATTTTTGTAAAGCACTTTTGTATTCCTTTATGAAGTTTGCTTAATATGTTTTTGGAAAAGCACACAAGAAAGCCTTTAAATCACAATATACAGTCCCAAGATGACTCCGCTAGCATTAAATATATCAAAGTAGCCATAAAATAATGTCCCAAAATCCCAGCTGCCAAAGTACAGCGTAGCAACAGGAACTGGACACATCAAGGTCACAGGGGTTTGCCCTAAGAAGCAAAAGTGTCTAGAGATGTTTTGTTTCCTGAACTGTCTGCATCCCAGGATCCTGTCTAGCAATTCTTCTGCTGTTTAAAGAGAATCCTTAAAAGGCCAGTGCCAAAAATGACTGATTGTTTTGCTTGTCCTGACAAGGCCAATCGTGTCTCAGAGAAAAGGAAACATTACCTGCCTTGGTTGCCCTCATACCATATATTATGAGTTTCTGCTGTTCAGCTGACGGCTAAATAAAATGTGAGGTAGGAATGGAGGAGAAATTCATTTGGTTCATGCATTAATTTGCTGCTATCTAATTTTGCACTTTCAAACAAATACATGAACATGAACTCAGTTCCTTGAATTTGGCATTGGTGTTTTCACATCAAAAATGTGCACGAATACATTTTTTTAAAAAAAAAATGTGTGTACAAACTACTTGCAAAAATTACTATATTAGGCAAAATTGCTTACAAAGGTACATTGGCAGATGTATGCAAAAATGCAAAGAAATGTCCATGCACACTTAAAAACAAAATTCTTGAAAAATGGAACAAACTGAGTGTTGAACTTGAAAAATTCCAAAAGTTTAGGATAAATAGCATTTAAGACTGGAAAAAAAAGAGAAATAGAAATAAACTGGAACTGCAAGATTGATTTATCCATCCCAATGTGAGCATGAATGGCATGCATGCAGTTTGAGATGCATAGTTTTTGTTACATAAATAGGAAAGCCTGAGGAAGGTATGAGGAAGCCAGAGCAGCCTTGGACTCTAGTGCAGGACAGATCAATTCTTTCTGTCTCTACCGTGATTATAACAAAAGAAGAGTTTCAGCTTTCTGAAGGTTCTATTTGCATTTCAAGGCAAGGTATCCTTGGTGCCAAAGGCACTTTACCCTGATGCAAATAGCAGTTTTGAGAAATATATTCTCAGTGATTCTCCAGCCTCACTGTGAACTAATGTAGTTTGCTTCACTTTTTCCTGCACACAGGCACTGAAAAAAAATCACTTCTTGGACAGAAGGAGCTGGGGTAGAGGTGGGCAGAGAAATTCAGCTGCTGACCTTCTGTGGAGGGCCACCCTTCTTCTCCCATTCCCACAAACTCCATTCCCTGGAATTTTTGCTACTGAAGTGAAAACCATTCTTTTTATAGTTTGTATGGGAGAAGAACATTGGGGTGGGGAGAGGACTTCACACCTCCTTGGGACTAGCAACATTCAAGTCTCCTCCCTGTCCCCATCTCAACTTCACCCACATAATTAGTTTCATTAAGTAACATTATTATGGGAGAGAACATTGCGGAAGCCAAATCCAAGAGTGAGAGAAGAAGTTCCCTCAGTGTTTTGCCAAACCCATAGGAATGAGTGCTGTAATGAGGTGTTCACCGACGGGACATTTTTAGAGGTGGAAACTGAGCCACACCTCCCTTTGTAGAAGGCTGTGGGTATTGGTCCCAAATTTTTGTCCCACTAGCATTTCTGAACAGGAAAAGGATTCTTCGTGCAACCTCTCTGCTTGGCTCAGAACAATTAGCTAAGCTCTTTGAATTTTTGAGTTAATCCAAGGGTAGCTTTGGGAAGCTTCCCAGCTGGTACTTGTACTCTCTGTCAACTTGTGGCTTCCATTTCATGGAAATTCGTAGGTGAAATCATTCCGGTTTTTAGCATAGACTTTTAAAACATTATGAAAGCATTTGGGGATAAGCTTCAGCCCCATGGATAGCCCCTTTAAAGATCAGGCTAAAACCTAGGCCCTTTCCACAAGATCCTCCCCTCCTGGCACGGGGACAGGAGAGGAGCAAGACTGTGATGATGCTTCTGCATGACATTGTCATAGTCCTGTCCTTCTCCCATTGCCAGGTGGTGCGATTGCAGATTAAATCATTGATGTGTTTTCCCTGTCAATGACCTGCAATCGTACCACCCTTCCACACTTACCTGGCCTGCAGAAGTGCCAGAAGCATGATAGAGGTGCTTTCTGCCCCAGCGCAGCCTGGAAAAGTGTTCAGCTAAGGTACGGAAGGAAGAGGCATGTCCATCACGCTTCCTTCAGCAAGGAGCCAGCAGGTGCGGAGGGGGGCACTCCCATCACTCTCCCTTCCTGACAAAGCCACTGCCAGGATCGCCACCGGAGGACAACAATATAAGGTAGGGTGCAGTAAGAGCCCTAGAGTGGACACCCTTGGCCACTGACATGGAAGCCACCAGCCATAATTGGTCATATGGGAGTCAATATAACAAGATGGACACTAAGTTTTGTTATATGAACCCTTCCTTAAGTAGTCCAAAGGTTCTATGGACAGCATGTAACTGAAAACCATATGGGTAGGTTTTTTTAAAAAGTTGTATTAGTCAGTCCAAGTTCTTTGACATCACATGTGTTTAAAAGAGCCTCACAGCCTTTTTTTTTTTTTTTAGGATTAGTGAATTTTGTATGAAGAGCTATCATCAAATGCCACACTGAGTCTAAGATGACCATCAATGATTACTAGAAGGGCTATTGAGTACAGTTCTAGAGCATTATTTTACCATGCCTAAGTGCTAAGAATCCCTTCTTTGTCTTCTGTGAGTGGGGAGGACACATTTTCTTGGATTCATTTACAGTTATGCCCATTCAGCAATAACTCAAGGATAGCACTTTACTTGCTGTAGTCATTGCTCTGTGAACATGTTTTACACCCAAATCTTTCTGCTACAATACATTTAATCTAATAACATGTCCTGCCTTGCTAGATAGAGGGTATCTGATCTGAAAATAAGAGGTCCTTTGGATTTCAGCATCCTTACTCCATTACTTTATAGACAGTGCCCTTGACTACACTATACTGGTATAAAATATGACATGCAGCACAGAAGTGTAATAATATTTGACATATAACATTTTGGAAGGGAAGAGGGAGAACACATTTCCGAAGTCAAACACTGTATAATTCTCTTGAGAAGAGAGAGCCGAAATTCTGGCAAGATAACGAACAGTTTTCTTCGTTATAACATGCATCAGTATAATGTACTGTAGCTATAAGGCAGAGAGATGATAGCACATTTAATTTTAGAAATGATATGGTCATTTCTATCCTAGTTTGCACTGACTGAGAAAAAGAGCAGTTATATTGGGCATATTGGCTTTGAGCCACATATCTATTACCTTGTGTATTTATATATTCATACAAATTCTTACATTCTACCTTTCTAATCCATGCCACTTAGGATAGCTAAGAACAGTTCATAGTAGTAACACAGAGTAAAATAAGTATAAGAGGAGGAGGAGGAGGAGGAGGAGGAGGGGGAGGGAGGGAGGGAGGGAGGGAGGGAGGGAGGGAGGGGGAGACAACACACATTACATAAAATAATAGAAGCAAATGCCTAGCTGAACAGGGAGATATTCACTAAAATTTTCTCAAGTTCAGATTGTCTGGATAACCTTGTTGACAGTTTCTTCAAGTTAAAAATGCTGGTGGTGAATGTCAGGTTACTGAACAGTAAAACAATTGCTATCTAGGATGTGATCCTGGATGAATATGCCAATCTGTATTGTATTACAGAGAACTGGCTGGATGAAGTGTGCGTATGAGGTGGATTACTGTCTCTCAGTTTGTCAGTCAGCACTCTTTTTACAACAGCAGATGAGACCTAATGGGGAGAGATACAGAGTTGCAATGGTCTATCCATCCCCCCCATCCATGCCATCCCCACGGACAGATGCCCTGTCTCACAGTCTGCTAGGCTTGAGTGTATCTATTTGAAGATGTGCGGCTGGGAAAGAATAAGGATTCCGTCGGTGTAGCAACCATTCCACTTCTTGATAGTCTTCTTTACTGAGTTAGCTGAAATGGTTTTGGGAAACCTGTCTTAAACCCTATTGTTACTCCAGCCTTGGGTAGATTCACTGAATGAGTTGGATTTACCTATGTATTGACTCACCATGCAACATTCAATTGATCAGCTGAGCTACTCTAATTAGGACTAACCAAATGGTCCATGTCTGCCACAGCAATCATGGATCCATCTTAAGTGATATTAGACCCTATGCATGCTGCTGGACACACTTTTAACCTTGTTTACTGAACTGAATGGGACGATGGTGATCAGAAACGGAGGAATTTTCTATTTTTCTGTTGCATTGGACAGATTGGTATTTAGTGAAGTATAGAGTCTCTGGGAGCCAAAACCTCTGCAGTCCTCCTACCAGGAAACTGATGGATCCCAATGTTTTTCCTGAAGGCTCTGGGGGATTTTCCTATTGCTTTAGCAGGTGATTCTGTCAAAGTCTTGGTTGATCTCTGGAATAAGGAAATGAGCAGGGAATTGGACACAACTTCTCCTCACCACATCTCCCAAGAAATGGACCCACACCACTCCCCAGGTTATTTAGGGAACTAGCAGCAATTAAAAAGTGAAATGAGACTAGAATGAAGTTGGTAGGAAACTTGGAGCATCTGAGGGCCTACACAATAACAGGGGGTTGTTCTTCCCTTCCAGCACTATGTCTGAAAAAAAAATCCAGTGGAGTTCTCATGCATGTTCTCATGCATGGCAAAGGGTCCTTCAAAGGGTCCTTCAAAAGCTGGTTTGCAAGAGAATCCATACTGTCCAACAGTCTGCTGTGAAAAATTTGTCCAGCATTTTCGAGATAAAATAGATCTTTTGTGCTATATTTCATAAAAAAAATGGATGCAAAATCATCCCCTGCTTCTTCAGTGATATTGGAAACCTATCAGCTTGTATAGCCTGAGAATACGAACAGGATCCTTGGAAAGATGAGAATTACCATGTCAATTCTAAATCCTCGTCCTTTGTTGTTGGTGTGTGCCTTCAAGTCATTTCCAATTTATGGAAACCCTAAGGTAAACCCATCACTTTTTTTTCTTGGCAAGATTTGTTCAGTGCCTTCCTCTGAGGCTGAGAGAGTGTGACCTGCCCAAGGTCACCCAGTGTGTTTCCATTGTCAAGCGGGGATGCAAACCCTTCTCTCCAGAGTCAACACCCAAACTATTGTGAACCATCCTGCCTCTCTATCCTTGTCCTACCTGGCTCACTGAAAAGGAGGAGGACTAGCCAAATGAATGGAAAGAGTGCTTGATGCCTCATTACAACAATGTAGGGTACCAACATGTAAAAAGGAGACATTTCTAAGAACTCTGATTTAAAGAAGAAAAAAACCTCTCCCTGCACCCCACGATATCAAGGTGACTATCTTACTGACCAATTTCTCACATTTCACTTCTGGGGAAGGTACTAGAGCATGTGGTGGCATCCAGGGATTTCCAGATGGATGGTTTGTCTAGATCTATTTCATCCTGTTTTCTGCCTTGGTTATGAAGAAGAAACAGCTATGGTCTCCTTGGTAGAAAACCTGTGCTGGGAGCTAGATAGAAGCGTGTGTCCCTTGTGGTTGCACTGGATATCTCAGTTCTATCAACCTTGAGTTCCACCAACCACGGTATGTCTCTAAGCCACTCTTCTGGTATCTGACATAATGGCATTGATTTATAGTAGCTCTGTTCCTTCCTGGATGGTTGAGCTCACAAGGCAGTACTGAGGGACTTCTGCCTGACACCTCGTCTTGTGGCCTATGGAGTTCCACAGGGATTCATTCTGTCCCCCATTTTCTTTAACTTACATTATAAATGTGCTGGGATGATTATCCAGCCTTTGGGAATTCAGAGGCCTTTTCTGCACAAGGGCAATACATTGCACTGGCATCATATTCTTGCTGTTAAACTGGTTAGTATCGACGTTTCCTCTGTGGATTCGCACAGCTTGAGCTCTTAGAGTGATTACTATCAACATAAAATCGATGCGTTGTAAAATCGGGAAAACTCCGATGTAAAGCACAAAAACCGGTTCAGTTGTATTTCTGATAACATGCAGAAGGTGTACACACAGATGTGGTTCTCTGTGGGCATTCCCAGCTTTCCATGGTGTGATTTCTGTCCGCTCCTGTTTCCACCCCTCAAATGCAGGGCGGTCGCTAGAATACAATGAAATACGTTGGGATCCTCAGGATAGTTGCTTTTCAATTTCTGGCTATCTAGACCCAGAGCTTTCCAAACTTTTCATGTTGGTCACATACTTTTTAGACATGCACCACTTTGCAATGCAATAATTTTACTAGCAATTTTACTAGTGAACCAGAGGTGGGGGCTTGTCTTCTGTAAGAACAAACTAAAGTACCTCCACTGATACATAGCAATGGTTTTGTTTTTTGTTTTTAAAAATTGACCAGTCAGAGGCAGCGGTGTGGAGCGAGGGAGGGAGCAGGAGGAGGATAGGAGTTTCATGAGAATTGATGGAGCAGAAGCAGCAAGCGATTTTCACTGCATTACTTCAACAGAAACCAGAGGGCGTGCAGATAACAATCTGGTAAAATCAGAGTAAGTTGGATTGAAAAACACCGCTCACAACATGCAGTGAAATGCTCCTCCACTCTGGTGAGGAAATGGCCAGAGTTACCAAAATTCCAGAAAAAACACATGTCATTCAAGGAAGCCACTTTGGTTCTGAAAGTAGAGTTTGTCATCAAATAAGGGATATAAAGCTACTGTTTAAACCAGATTACACGGAGGTGCACCTGGACAGTTAAAAAGCAGATCAAAGAATAAGGATTCAGCCTGTGCTGTGCAGGGTTACATTCTTTTTGAAAAGATAGGTTTGGGTGTATTGCTTGAGCTGGAAGGCTCAAGTTTCTGAACAGTTAAAGCTGGCATGCCAGATTATCCCATTTCTACAGATGTCCAGTCTCACCATGATGACATACACCTAAGTTACATTTCATTTGGATTACTGTAACACACTCTGTTTTGTTTTGACTTTGAGAACTGGAAACTCTAATTGGTCCAAAGAGCTGCAAGCGAACTGTTAATGGAGGCTAATTGTAGGCAGCATATGACTCCTTCGTTGCCACAATCCACTTGCTACTTGTGTCTCCAAGCACAATTCAATGTACTGGTCCAGACCTTCCACTTCACAGATGAAAATCAGAACATATGTGACTATGTAACTTCAGAGTGTGGTCGAGATGGCAAAAGTTATTAATGCAAAAGAACGAACAAGCTAGAATAGGCTGTAGCAGTTTGTTTTTGCCTAGGTCTACAGGAAAGGAAAAGATTCTGCCCCTGCCTCTCCTCTCCTCTCCTCTCCTCTCCTCTCCTCTGAGTTAATTGAGTGCAAACTACTTTCGGCCTTTGAGCTCAGTTTGCAGTAAAGGAAGTACGCTGAGGACAAAGAGGGGAAAAGCGAAGAGAAGGAAAAAGCTGGAATATATTAAAAGCAGCTCAAAAAGTAGTGGAACCATGCCATACACCCCATCTCCAAGATAGGATTTGCAGTGAACATTATTTAATTGGCACAAAATACAAATCATACACTGATGATGATGAAAAGCCATATTGGTAAAGAGGACTGGCTGAACACATGCAAAAGTAGGTCAGATGGGACCTCAGGGTATGACCAGTTCAAACTCCAGTGCTAATGGGCTTGTGACAATCCCCTTAATGATTCAACCGATCAACATAATAGCACACAAAGTTGTCTCAGTAGAGCTGTGAGTGAAGGAAAGACAATCTCCATTACAAGCCAGGAGGTAGTCACGTACACAGGAGTCCTAGCCCTTCCCGTCTGCTGACTCATGACTCTACCTCACCTGAAGCGCCTCCCTCTGGACATTGCCTTATTTGGAAGGGAGTTTGTGATTGGAGGAAACCTCATACTACCTGCCCCTCTGGACATTTCCTTATATGGATGGAAGTTTCTGGACATTATCTAATATGGGGCAGGTGGTCTGTGGTTGGTGGAAAAATGCCGTAGTGGGTGTGTATGCTGTTTACCTGGGTAAAAAGGCCTTGCCCCGCCTCCGGCCTTTGTCCCGAACCTCCGGCACCCTGCTGCAGCAGATTTATGTATTTACACTTTTATACTTTTGTACTCAATAAATCTGGCCTCCAGCCTTTGAACCAAGAAACGTCTGGTCATTTGCCTGTTTCTCAGAAGAAGCTGTCCTTCTTAAGGGCGTAGAAGGTGACAGAGCAACCGACCATCACCAACCAACCTATTTCATCTTCCCATCAAAATTCTCCTTTGTTTCCTCACTTGCTCAAACATCAAGAAGCTATTACGATTCCCATCAATGCTTTGTAACCTAAGACCAATAGCCCATCCTGGACCCATTAACACCGTCCCCATCAGGGCAGAAACAGGGTGTTTAAATGCTATCCCTAAGCCAGACAACTTGTAGTACACTGGATATAGGCCATCACTCTGCTCTTCGGATTCCCAATCTTGTGCTACCCTTGGACCCCTAGACTGAGACACATTTCTTTGTCTCTTATCTTCAGGATTGGTAAATATCACCCACTTTGTCCTAACTCCTCACTATCCATTTTTTCCTTCCTTTCCTCTGGTTAGCCTTGTGTAGTTGTGAGACTGCTTGAATTTTGTATATGATTGTGATTTTTCCCTAATAAAACATTATTTTGATCTCCAGCTGGTGTCTCTGCATTAATACTAGTATACAAAGGTGAAAAGATCCCAGAAGTTACCCCCCTCTCGCAGGCCTCCCTATTTGAACTAATAATTCCCCATCTTTCCATGGAGGCACTGGCATTGCGGGTGGACCCCTGAGTCACCCACCTTTTGGGTTAACAGTAGGATGATAGAAAATTAATTCGCATTGTCTCTGTCAAATTGGGACAGTTGGAGGGTATGCTGACCATGATCTACAAAGCCTTTGAGCTTAGATTCAGGCTATCTGAAAGTCTGCATTCTCCCATATGAGGCTGCCCTGCCCAGGCTTTGATTGCTGTAGTGGAGAACTTTCCCTTGGTTCTCCACCTTCACAGGCTGCTTCACAAGCATCCAGCTACCAGCTTGACAGGAATCACCTTCACAGTCACATTTGGTCAGAGAGGGCCTTCTCAATGACTTCTCCCAAGCTTTGGAACTCCTTTCCTAAGGAAACTAGACTGGCTCCCTCTTTGCTTTCCCATCAGCAGATGAAGATATTTCTGTTTCAAGAGGCTTTTCAACAGAGAGGAGCTTTTAATAGTCTGCTAGTCTGGTCTTATTGACTTATTGAGGTTGACTCTCAATTAAATTCCATTGAATTCTACTGATAGATTGAGTCCCAGCTCTGGAAAAAGGTGGGATAAAAAGAAAGAAAAGAGAGAGAGAGAGAGAGAGAGAGAGAGAGAAAGAAAGAAAGAAAGAAAGAAAGAAAGAAAGAAAGAAAGAAAGAAAGAAAGAAAGAGTGGGTGGATGCAGTGAATAAGACTGTCACCTAGGCCATTTCTGCACTAGCCTGTTATAGTGCTATTATTCCACTTTCAACATCCTATGCAATCCTGGAGTTTGCAGTTTAGGGAGAGGCATCAAAGAATTCCAAAGGATTCCATAGGATGTTGAAACCAGAATAATAGCACTATAACAGGCTAGTGCAGAAATGGCCCTAGCCTCTCAAGAAATTCCAGAATTTGGGTGCAGCTGTTTTTCTTCAACTTTCCATTCCCCCATAGCTTGCACACAGAGAAGGATCTTTATACCTTTTCATCCTATTCAAAAAAATATGTTCAAAGCAGCATAAAACAGATGAAAGTACCATAAAAGCAACAGAATAATAAACATTCCAGAAAAGTTAAAAACAGAAACAGAAGAAAATTCAAAACAGGAAGGGTAAAACCATAACATCACATAGCTTCAGATGTACTGTCTCATCCTCCATTATCTGTGTTGAGCATATGAGGAGGAGAAAGGTAGAAGGAGAATGTCTTTTCTACCACACCTTAGTTACTTTTGAGAAATGGGAATTAAAGAGTTTCTATACTTTAAAGCAACTATAACAATCATTACTTCAGGAGATCTAGGAACCTTATCTGTAACCAATTTCATTTTTTGATAGAAGTTCTGATATTTCCCCAACTGTAGAGACTTTCCTTGTAGCGGTCTATGATTCAGTTCCAGGAAAACAATTCATGATTAAAAATAAATTCAGTGCATCAACTTCCTACATGATAACATTCAAAACACGACTTTCTTCCATTGCTTTAGGCATCCATTAATAATAGCTTTGAAGTGTTTCCGCCACTTATTGTTACTCATTCTTAGTGTCTGTTTGTTTCCATACCATAAATAAACAGAAGGAAGGAAGGAAGGAAGGGAGGGAAGGAGGGAGGAAAGAAGGAAGGAAGGAGGGAAGGAAGGAAGGAAGGAAGGAAGGAAGGAAGGAAGGAAGGAAGGAAGGAAGGAAGGAAGGAAGATTATTCTCTACGTTTCTAAAGTACTTAGTAAGATGATATTTGAAAGAAAATATTTTAAGAATAAAACAAATAAAGATTCATTAAGTTCTCTCCGAAAGGAACTCTAGTTCCATTTAGTTTAGTTTAATTTAGTTTAATTTAGTTTAGTTTCTGGGGATTCTAGTTTAGTATATGTCAGTGGTACATGCTCTCTTACTGTGTATCTGTAAGTATAACCGTCCTCTGATATTCTACTGCAGGACTTGATGCAGGATGCTTTGTAAACTGTGAATGTGCTTACATTCCCGCTATTGAAATTGAGAGCTCCTACCATGATCTCTAACATTTCCCCCTTAATTTTAGTTAAAAAAAAAAAAAACATTATTAGAAGCACTTATCTCAGTGGTGGCTAACCAAAAGCACAACAACTCCAGCAGAGTGGTGCTAATTGCTATGAAGCAAACCTCAGAGATCTGTTTGCTGTGTTCATTCAGGTTTCCTTATTTTTCCTCACTCTTTCATGAAATGAATGGCTTTAATTAGGAGAGTAAATGAATAAATATATGAGACACTCTAAGATGAGTAAGTGAATGCATAATGGGACTTGTTTGAAATCCTAGCTGTTTCACTGTAAAAGGAATAATAAACCTCTGGTAACATTCATGGAGGTGGGAGGGAGGGAGGGAGAGAGAAAGAGAGAGAAGCACTGTTTTCTCTAGAACTCCATTCATTTAGGCTGTTGTTTTCAGAAGAGCATACAGATATATATGGGATCTTCTGCCTATGTATGATCCGGATTCCCATTTTCCCAAGATATATTGCATAGGTTGATCTCCTGTTTAATACTAGTGAAGCATAAACCTCTGCCACTGTACTTAAGGTAGATGGAGGCAATAGCCATGATGGCAGTGCAATGGTGGTAGGTGGCTGGTAGCTTTCCAGCAATTCCAGAGGCAGTTCCAGGGATGTTCTGGCAGCTGTTCCAATTATGAAGTGGAAGGCATAGCTGCATTTGTGCAACATTGCACTGTGGGGGGATGTGGAACAGCCTGTGTAAGGGGATATTCAGAAATTCCTTATCAAAGTATAGGTAATTGGCTGGTGTTATTTTGATGCCTGGATCCTACTCTATTGGATAATCATCAACCAGTGTCCAAGACTCCATTTTTGGAAAAGATACTGGGTTATTTGATGGCTTCTCAGCTCTGGAGATTCCTGGATGAGCTGGCTTATCTGGATCCATTTCAGTCTGGCTTCAGGTCAAGTTATAGGACAGAGAGTGATTTGGTCACCTTTGTGGTTAACCTTTGTTTGAAATCAGAAAGGGAGAATGTGTCCCTGATGGTTCTGGACCTCTGATTGAGTTTTGATACTATCAGCCATGGTATCCTTCTCATCATTAGTGCAAATGCACTAAAAGTTATACATACTTTGCTGAAGATTCTTGTACAAACATAGGGAAAAATATAAATTCTTACCAATGAAAGCAGAAGTCTACACAAAAGAACGTAAAATTCATGCTTTGAACTCCTCTGACTTCTCATATCACAGAATATTGCACTTTGTATCCTCCTTCTCCACCATCACCACTACCACCACTACCTCCTTCTACCACTACTGCTATTATTACATACCCTTTTCAGTATGTTTATTTAAATTCAAATGTCCCTCCTTGGGATGAAATTCATGGTGTCAAGAAATCA
Source organism: Cyclura pinguis (assembly GCA_030412105.1). Lineage (NCBI taxonomy): Eukaryota > Metazoa > Chordata > Lepidosauria > Squamata > Iguanidae > Cyclura > Cyclura pinguis. The sequence continues at coordinate 160,235,149 of CM059601.1, read as the reverse complement.
TCTTCATTGCTTTGACAGTCTTTAAATAATGTGTGAGAGAATTTATAACTGCACCAAATAGTATGCATTGACCATTAACAATTAAAATAAGTCATATAGCTCTACTGGTTTTGAATTTGTTTTGAATTATTCCCACTTTATGTTACTCATAACTTGGCAGCCAACTTTCAAATCACCTTTAAAATAAGAACATCATGTTTTTTTGCTAGTTTGGTGCTGAAATTCAGTGGCCCCATTCTTCAAGAGTTTGGGGGCTGTGAAACAGCCATGGGTGAGACACACATGTGGCCTACAGGTGATATCTTGTCTGTCTATTATATATTTTATTTTGCAAGAGAAATGTGTCTTGAAATTTGAAAAATTCTTGGTTTTCAAGTTCCTTTCCTAACACTAGTAATGCAATATAATACTAGTAATATATGAAAGAACAATGGAATGTTTTCCTTCGTACTAAAAGGCATTAGTGGTTATTCTAGCATGATGGCACAAGACACTTATATTGTAGTTTTCTTTTAGTGTAATTTAATGTTATTTTTTCTCTCGGAGTGGAAGCCACTAAAAAGATAATCTCACTTGACTGTAACCATCTGTCTGTCTTGTGATAACGGCTACCAGTATTCGGATGTGGTGGTCCTTGAGGTCTTGCTATGACTCTGACAGGCAATTACCACATCCTCTTCATGCTTTTCAGGTTGTAAAACTGCTTGGGTATGAAAGTTCCTTCTTTTGACTCTCTTTGGCAGGATTGTATTTCATTAGGTTTGCTTCCCTTGAGTATGACTTTGAATAAGCAGCCTCCTAGCTGTCCCTATGTGTTAAGCAAGAGACTTCAAAAATGGATTTCAAAATTGCAGAACTTGAAAAAGTTACCACAACTTTTTTAGCAAAATTCCCAGAATTTTTCAGCCAGCATAGTGTCTACAGAGTTCCAAGAAAAATGTAATAATATGTAAAAATCTGTATTTTAATCATACTATGGCCCTATCTGCACCATCCTTCCAAGCTGCCATGGGGACGAGAGAAGGATGGGACTATGATGACGGTTCTGCATGACATCATTGCAGTCCCGTCTTTCTCCCATCCCCAAGTGTCACAATCACAGATTAAATCATTGACAGATTTTTCCCATCAGTGACCCACGATCACGTCACCATCACAGACTTACCATCAGGGACTTACACAGCTGTGCTGTGGAAGGACAAGGTCTGGCCATGGTGCTTCCTTCATGATGGAGCCAGCCAGTATGAAGGGGAGTGTTCCCGTCGCACTCCCCTCCAGGCAGAATCAATGCCGGGATCCCCACTGGAGGATTCCACTAAAAGGTAGGGTGCAGAAAGGGCCTATGTTACACATACTATCTACTATACTAGAGCTGGGCCTCTGCAGCTCCTCAAAGGCATGAGATACCCTCTTCAAGCTCACACTGGAACCTACACGTGTATGTCATCTGTTGAGGTATAGAGATGGGTAACCTACAGTTCTCCAGATTTTGTTGGACCACAGCTCATCTCAGCACCCAGCTAGCATGACTAATAGTTGCATCTTATCAGATTATGCAGTCACAGATCCCCTGCCTTGGCATTCATGCATCAGAGTACAAGTAAAAGACCCAAGTTCAAAACCTTGACATATCCATGAAGGCATGACTTCGAACCAGTCACTCTCTGCCAGCTAACCTACCCCAGGTTTGTTGCAGAAATAAAAACTGGAGAATCCTATATGCCACCTTGAGCCTCAAAGATGAGATATGCAAAAACAAAATAAACTGTGACAATGCAGCTGCTCTTAAGAATAGACTATGAAGACACCATGTTCAAATGAGAAATGTATCTTACATTTAAAGCTTACAAAAGTTACTTCTCTGGACTAAAACTCCCAGAGACTCTGTCTCAGTAGATCTCCAACAAAAAAAGGCTTGGAACATCTGGTAATTGTATGGAAAAAGTAACTTCTCCGGGTTCTGTTATGGGAATGGATAGTTTTTCAGTGGCTGCAGCACTAAGGCTGGAAGACTTCCCAGCAGCAGATATGGGCAATGCACTTACAGGTGCAGAGCTAAACAATGCCTACAAAAGACTTTAAATGTTAATGATATACACAAGTGCAGGATGCATCAGAACTGTTTTACTATTCCAAAGAATATACATATCCCAGCTCACAATAAACTGAAATCAGATTGATTTACAACTTCTAATTGAATAAACTGGTGATGTAAGGAGATAACGTAAGTTGGCAGTTGGTGTTAGTTCTGTCCAAACCTCATGTCAGTACAGTTTTCTTTCACCAGTTGCAATAAATATATAAAGAGGAACTGATTCATACACTTCATGTATATGCGCTGCCCTCACATAGAAATAAGAACCAAGCTATTCATTTCCTTTGTGTTCCACATAAGACAAAAGATGATTGTGCTTAATTTTTTTTCTAAACTTGGGAATGGTTACACTTTTTCTATTATTAATACTTTATTTGATTTTTAAGAGATAAATGCAGGAGGTGAAAAGAAGGAGGGGGAAAGAAGGAGAAAGATAGGGATTGAAATGCAAAGTATATGAATGTGGGCTGTGCACATGCTTATGTATGAACTGAACTTTGCATATACATATATAGAGACATGAACTATGCCTATGCATACACACACACACATACACACACAACTACAAATATCAAAGATTTGTCTAACATGGAATACACTGTAATATATTCAATCAGACATAATTCACATCATGTGCCACAAAGGAACGTTATCTGTGTTACACTTGCCAAAATTTAGCTGAAGTACTCAATTGCTTTCTTAAAAGATGAAGCAGTCATCAGTATAAACAAAACAACATTTTTTGCTGAAACAGACATGGTTATAAACCTATAGAGATGTTAGATATTGAGACTAAACCAGTTTTATATGGGTTGACTTGCATGGTTTCATTCAGTTCTAAGGTCACTGACATCAAATTTAGTAGCACCTTTAAGACTAACTGGGTTTTATTTTAGCATGGACTTTTGTGGATATAAATTCACTTCTTCAGATGTCGTACACCTAAAATAAAAACTAGTTAAAGATGCTGCTACATTCCCTGTTTTTTCTCCTCTCTCTTCCTCCTTTTTATGCTGCAAGACACTAACACAGCTACATCTTTGAAAAGTGCTATTAAATTTTGTGGTTTTCTAAACTATATATGTTGGCTTCACTTTCTCTGAGGTTACAATTAGTGTTTCGAACACAGCAGGAGTGGATGACGTAAAAGTTAACTGTACTCATTGCTAGAAAGTAAATGGTGTATAGGTTGCACTTCAAAAATGTGAAAACAGAGAATGTAAGGACATGCTGAAGAGAAGGATCATTTCTTTATATTTGTTTGAGTTCATGGAGAGTTTAAAGAAAGTGCATTCGGAGCTGAACAAATCTGATACACAGACCAGCCTAGCCACCAGGTAGTTGTGCTTTATAAATGCTAACATGAGTTCTGAAACATTAGCCCTGGAGGGCAGTCATTATATGTGATTTCGTTCTCTCCTCCACAACAAACAACATATCTTCTGTTACTGCCCTGGCTAGCCCGAGCTTCGGGGGATATAAAACGATATCTTTTGATATCGATAATTCGGCTTCACATATCCCTTCGACGTGCTTGTGAGGCCCCCGGACAAGCACGCATACAGGCTCAGCCGATAATTGCCATAATATTCTAAAACAATACAGGCAGGCCAGCAATAGCCGACTCGCAGCTTTAGGAGACCTCAAGGCAAGTACCTCCATTAGGTATGCACGCAACTTTCAAAAGATCCTCTGCCTAGCGCTGGCAGCTTGATGATCGGACTATACAATGCTCAAGTACTCCACGTTTGCATACCGGCTATCCTATTGACAATTTGGCTGTAACTCAATCATTCAAATTCTGACCTTTTGGAGACTTTGGATCCAGCCCCAAATCTATTGTTCTCCCCAAGTCTGACCTAGCCTGTGGTCATAATTCTCCTTATAAAAACGCCTGACTTTGAGCGCTTCCTCGGATCACTCCCAAGTTCCAGACCGCCTTGCTGCCGCATCGCTTGGCGAGCTTCCCCTCAGCTCCACGTGCTGAGATACATCGAACCCCAGCCTCGCTCTTCATCTTCTTCCGGACTTCAGGACAGGTTTCGTATCACCCGAATCAACTATCCCTCTGAAAATCCCGCTATCTTACCTACACCTTTATTTTCCTTAGTTATCTGTGTGTGTGTGTGTTGCTTACATTGTGTGCCTGTTTTTAATAAAGATCATTCATTATTTTCAAACCGGTCTGCTTCTTGACTTGGCCTGACCCCGTAAACACTGGGTTACAAGATTCCGCTACGTTGCCCTGCCTCTCGTTCTGCCAACAAATGCTCTTGACTAATTTCCTCAATTTGTGTAACTGCAATGTTATTTAGGTGTCCCTCCCGGGACCCCCAGAATACAGGGTAACACTTCCAACATGTGCAGAAGACCCTGGAATTTGACTTTACGCATGTTTTAGAAGACACTCAGATGCAGTTAAAAAAAAAAGTCTCTCTTGATGCTTCAAAAATTGACATGCAAGGATGTGCTGATCTCCTTCCATTACCCAAAGTTTTTCCATAAATTGAATCAGTTATTAAAAGAAGTCACCTCATTTCCTCTCAGCCAGCAAAAAGTCATAGTTCTCTGTGATAAGCATCAACCTCGGAGGTCCTTACAGAATTCTCTGTAATAAGGGAGAACAATCAGGGATGGATGGACCTGAATATTTTACAGTTGGCCCTTCACATTCACCAGAGTTAGGGGTTCATGATCCTTGCAAAAGTGGAAAAATCGCAAATATCAAAATGTGTGTCTGTACGAAGGGGGCCAAGGTATGGTGAGGAGAATGGGCACCCAGGGTCCAAACCAAATCAGGAAAAGGAGAGGGAAGAGAGCTGGGGTGGTATGGTGACCCTATACTTCCTCCCTCTCACCCCTCTCCCTCTGTGGGTATGGGGGGGGCATTGAGAGAGGGTTTGTTGTGCTGAGAAATCAGACTGTGAGCCATCCTCAGTTGGCCAGGCAGAAGCTGATGGAGGAGGAGGAAGAGGATCAGAGGTGGGTCTTTAAAGGACTGTGTGTCCTGATCAAAGCTGCTGAGAGGGAAGGCTCCCCTTAGAAAAGAAGCCTGTGAGGTTGGGTTGTGTGTGTGAGGAGCTGACAAAACTTGCAAATAATCAGATCCATGAAAGCCAAACCCACAAATGTGGAGAGCCAACTGTACTTGGTATTGATAACCATGAGCCAGCAAGAGATCTGTGGTTGCAACTAGTTTCAGTATTGTGCAGCTGTATTTGTGGGACCCTGACTGGAAGCCTAACTAATCATTTTTATCTGATTTGATTTGTTTGATTTATATGAGGTAGACTTTGACCTGCTGAAAAGCAAAAAGTTAATGCCAAGCCACTGAAAGAGGAAAAAAAAAAGATCTCTACTCTGTCTTTACCTTCAGAACATTGTTCCCTCTCCCTCTCACTTTCTTCCTTATTAAGTCCCTGCTGTGTGGAACAATTTGTTATTACACTGTTTCTGAGGTCCATGGCCATCTGATATATTATGCTGAGTTCCATTCTCAAATTCTGTTAGTGGCTAGTGATAAGCCACCTTCAGTCCTGCTCCATGACCTGTGATGACTATCTTTAACTTCTACAGCAGTCAGTAAGCAAACATCTAAACCACCATCATTCTAAAACATGTACGTCAGTTATGTGGCTCCTAAGATATTACTGGACTGCCACTTTCCACAGCCCCAATGTGCACAGCAAATGATGAGGAATGCTAGGAGTTTCCATCCCACAAGTTCTGGAGGGTAACATGTTGTCCTCCCCTGTTTTAAAGCATGTGTTTGACACATTGTCAATGAAAAAATTGGTAGCAATAATTTTACAATCTGCTTGGAGATACCTTGTTGATGACATTGTGTGGCTCAAATCGCTTTCCTATGTAGTCACACAAGTGTCAGTAAATGAAAGCCTTTCCCCCATTAAATTCCACCTTGGGTTTGATATCAATTTCTATATGATTTTTGGAACAGGGTTATCCATTTGAGCATGGGACTGCCTTGAAAGCCCATTGAAATCCATCAGTATTGATTGTTCTCCTTTTGGGTTGTTGGATAAATGCCTGTGGTGAGTGAAACATAGCCCTGGATCACATCTCTGCTTCTACAAATGAATAAAGGATAGGATTATATTCTTTTTAAATGGCAACATAATAACCAACCACAAGAAGTCACAGTATGAGTCCAAGTGTCTCTTGATTGTCTTCCCTCAGATTCTATTCCATTTGGGTTTATCAGTTCTATTAGTTCAGAGTAGAGTAGAAACAGATTATCTACTAGGATCTTAGGGAATTAATATTATTAATTTAGTTGCATTTTTTACCCTATCCCAAGGAGCTGGGGGCCTGGAAAGTATTATTTCTCACAAAATGACACGGAGTTCAGGAAAGTACATGCAGGCGTTTTACACACATATGATGACATTATTTCTGGATTATCAAAAGGAAGCCATTAATCCACACGCAACAGGACAGCACATTTTCATCCCCCAGAATCACATTCTGTTGAAGAATCCAGTAAAGTAATATGCTTTGGTTGTTAAAAGATTGGTGATATTTGGAGAAAAGCTGACTTTTCTTCTACTGAGGGAACATCTGAATTCTCATTAGGTCCTGAGAATATAAATGCTTACATTGTACACTTCCAGGGAGATTGACCCAATCAAGGAAGCCACAGCTCTAAGTTTGTAAGACATGAACAGGTTTGCTAATAAAGATGCCAGAATCCTGTTGGGGCCTTACATCTTTGTAAATGGACTTACTTCGGTAAGAATTAGAATTAGAATTATGCAGTTCTGTAATGTCTATATCTAGTAGAGGGTGGCTGTTATATTACTAAACAGCAGAAACAGCAAAGTGCCCAATGTGCATCAGTGCACAAAGTACATCAGTATGTGAAGTGCATCTGTACATGATGCACACAGGTGCACAATGCACAATGGTGTGTGATGTGCACTGATGCACACTGCACACTGATATGCATTGTAGAATGATGTGCATTATATATCAATGGTCCCAATATGTATATTGTGTTCCTGACAATTTCCCATTACTCATCTTTGTAATTCAGTAAAGGGGTTTCATAGCACTTCTGCTGCATACCTAGGCATACATAAAGTTATATAACATAGCAAGTGATATAGGCTTCTGTCAAGAATCTCTTGGAAGCTTCTATTTATCAGCTGAAGCTGACTTGATGGCACACAACAACAATATTGTACACCTGAACATAGGCTCCAATACACCGGAATTCACAATGTGATACTGCTGTTGTTTAAATCTTAGTGCATGAGGGTTACTCAACTTCCCCCAAATAATTTTCTGAGTACTGAAGTGTTCATATGACTAGGCTCCTGTTGTCTAGCTTTGACCAGAAATTTTGCTGAAATGAGCTAAGGGCTAGTTTATTTCTCTAGATAAAACTGTGATAGCAGAAGAACATGAAAATGTTTGTCAAAAATTGTTTTTAAAAGTCCAGATACTTAAAATACTCAAAATTGGCAGTATTTCTTGTAATATAATGCCACCTAGGGGTAGAAATCTGTGTTGCTTTGGAGAATGATAACTGATACCTTTTCAGGCATGATATTCAGAAAGAAAGACAATGGTGAGAGATTGCAGGAGGATGGCAGCTCACATTATGCTGTACCTAGAGTAGGATGGAAGTCTACTATGCTCCACATTCATCTCCAAATAGGGTTAGAAGAGGGCACATGAGAAAATTAAACATCTCCTCCTTGCCCCCCCCCCTTGAACAATCTGAGACAAGAAGTTTTATTTGACTACTTAAATAATAATACTTTCTTACGTCTTTACATCCCTTCTCATCAACAGACCACCACTCCATGTTTCTTGGGCTCATATAGTTAGAATGTCCTTGAACATTCTTGAACATTCCTCAACATACCTATTATGGTTGTTTTTATTGTGTGCCTTCAAATCATTTCCAACTCAAAGGTTTTCTTGGTAAGATTCGTTCAGAGGCAGTTTGCCTTTACCTTTCTCTGAGGCTGAGAGAGTATGATGTGCCCACAATCACCCAATGGGTTCCATGGCTGAGCAGGGATTCAAACCCTGGTCTGCAGAGTCTCAGGGCCCTTCCGCACTACATTTAGCAAGGTTTGTTTAGAGGGGATTTGACCTTTCCTTCCTCTGAGACTAAGGCCATTTCTGCACTACACTGTTATAGTGCTATTATTCCACTTTCAACATCCTAGTTCATCCCAGTTCAGAGAGGGGCATTTAGAATTCTCAGCCAGAGAGCTCTTTGCTGTTAGTAAACTATAAACCCCAGAATTCCACAGGAGGTTGAAAGTGGAATGATAGCACTATAACAGTGTAGTGCGGAAAGACCCACAGTCAATGTTCAAACCACTACATCACGCTGGCCATCATCCACTATGGTAAATATATTTTATTTCTTAAAACTAAAGTGGGAGGAAATGGGTAGGGCAGTTTCAGAAATGTTTGTATTCCCTTTTTGGGTTGACTGATTGGAAAGGTAAAACATTATTCTTCTGAAACCTGATGTGTCCTGTGCTTTAATTTGACTTAGAATTTCATTCTAAGACCAGGATAAGAATCCAAACATCTCGTTCAGAGACTGGTTTTGAATTCATAGCTATGTAGTAGATGACATAAATGAATATAGACTTGGCAAATATTAAATAAGCCAACCATAGTTAAGTGTTTTCCTTGTTAAACATGTCCTTCTCCACCCTCTCATAATAATCAGTGAAAATGAGAAGAAGGGAATTAAGAGTGTAATTTGCTTATTAAAACCTCCTGTGGATTTTGAAATGCTGCATTTTAACCATAAACAATTAACAGTGGAGTCCTGTGACAATCTATGCCGAAGCAAGCTGTACTGTGTGCTGAATAAAGTTGTTGTACTCCAGACGTTGTTGAACGGGAACTTTCATCATTCCTCACCATTACATTTTCTGGATAGATTTTTTTTTAGCTGTTTTGTTTTAAATTAGGTATGTTACTAAAACATTTACAAACAAACTAAACAACAATAAAGTGAAAAACAACTGGATAGCGTTGATGGAAGCTTCAGTCTAACAATATCTGGAGGATCACAAGATGCCCACTCCAATTATATATGATTGCAGTCCAATAGATCTCACATCATGCTAAAAATCTGTGGAATCTCGAATACAAAATACACATGAAGATTACATAAAAATGAACCATATCTTCAGATGTTTCTTCCATTCTACCTTGAAATACATGCATGGCAATCATGCCACATGGAGTCGTAGTTCATATTAACTAGATAGCCTCAAAGAGGGAAATCCTTGCTAAACTCTTCTATTTAGCTTTCTGATAGAACTGCACCAGTACACTGGGGGTTTTCTTCCATACTGTGGTTAATATTTCATGTACCATATTTGCCGTCATATAAGACACACCGGCATATAAGTTGCACCTCATTTATACATCAGCCAATAATATTTGCCAGTGTATAAGACACACTTGCATATAAGACGCACCCCATTTTCAAACAGTATTTTTCAGGGAAAAAAGTGAGTCTTATATGTCAGCAAATAAAGTATTCACTGATTTTATTTTCCTAACTCTAGTGCCTGATGGGTATGCTCCACAAGTCCTGTTTTCCAGATTTCTTTCCTTTAGTTATTAGTGATATGGGACTGTATTCTATATCACCAACTTAGTATACTGAACTAAGTAATCTCTCTCAGCACAATTCCCCACTACCACCAACAAAAAGAAAATTAATTCATTCGTCCTCTGATCACCGGCAGAAAAAATGGGCTGGGATTTTGGCAAAGTAGCATTCCGATGCTTCTCCCAGATCCCAGGGATATTTCAGAATTGAATTAAACACAAAATAAATATTATTGGTTATTTTGAATTAGTTTCACACCACTTTAATTGCCCTGGTACTATCCTATAAAATCCTGATATATGTAGTTTGTTGAGATACTTGGAATTCTCTGTAGAATGGCATTAGATTTCTCTACAAGAGAATTTTAAGTACCTCATTAAACTACAGATCCAGGATTCCAGAGGCTATATTCATATCTGTGTGCTGAAGATACATTCATCATTTAATTGGCCAAGCACATTTTCTGTGGTTAACAACAACAACAATAACAACAACATTTATTTATAATGTCCTTTACACCAAAGGGTGGAACATCAACATATACAATCAGGGCCAAAGACAATAAAACAGAACATTACAACACTACATGGAATGAAATCCTCAACACCTGACTGGTCGCTACCCATCTCAGCACCTTAAACACAACTCAGTGACTTAAAATGATGAGTCAAAGAGGAAGGTCTTCAACTGTTTACAAAAACAGGTGAGATCCTCCTCTATCCAGAGGTCCAAAGGAAGACCAATCCACAAATGCAAAGCCAGATCTTGGGAGGCTCACAGCCTTGACAGAGCTGTACACATTGGTGGAACAGACAACAATCCTTTGCCTGTAGATCTCAAATTCCTGGATGGAATGTACCACACAAGCCGACCTGCAAGTTACCGAAGGAGGTTCTAAGGAGAACCTTAGGCAAGGATCAGCACAGTGATCCAGTAGTTGAGAATGTCACATAAGATTGTCCTAATGCAGTGTCTGATTGGCTCCAGAAAATCTTGCAATATTGGACAATTGATACGCAAAGAAAAAGAAATAAGGACCTTTCCACTCCACCCTTCTAATCTGCCATAGGGATGGGGGAAGGACAGGACCACAACAATGCTTATGCACAACGTCGTCATGGTCCCGTCCTTCTTCTGTCCCCAGGTGGCACAACTGCACCACAAATAACTGATGGGTTTTCTCTGTCAATGACCAGTGATCATTCCACCCTCCTGCCATGTGCCCACACTTACCTTGTCTGTGGAGGCCCTGGAAGCGCTTCCTGCCCCAGTGCAGCCTAGGACAGCACCCGGCTGTGCTGCAGCAGGAAGAGGCATGGCCATCGCACTTCCTGGTTCCCAGAGGCTGTTGCTGCTACCATCGTCAGGACAAAGATGATGATGATGATGATTTGTTACTCACCTCTCCTCAAGGCTCTAGGCAGGGTACAACAGAGGTTAAAATACATTTAAAAACACATTATGATTAAAATACACAAAAATACACTAAAAACATAAAACCCTCCAAAATACAAATATATCAAAATTAAATATCTTAATTAAAAATACATCATAATTAAAAATAGACTGGGTAGGCCTGCCAGAAAGGGCCTCAGTTTCTATAAATATCCTCAAGCATGATCTACAGTTTACCTTCAACGTTTTTTCCCTTCATAGTAATGGTGATTGCAGTGCATCTAGGCCCCTCAGGACTTGCAGACCCAACGAACCATGTCCTTTCTATCATACATTGGATTTGCATACCATACAAGAAGGACAACGGAGAAGTAGGGGGAATGAGAGCTAAACTACATGCTACATGAAATGTATATTTGTGCCAGGAAAGCCAATTTTTTTTAATGTATAGGTAAGTTCATGGAGCTCCAATTTGAATTTGGATCACTATGCCCAACTAGGAAAGATTTAAACTTCCCCTTAACTGCTTCCCACCCATTCATAGGCATTGTGTGAGATTTAAAAAAAGAGAAAGTACCCAATGCCAACAAAGTTCCCTCCTTTTTTAGCCCCAGCATGTGTAGGTATATGGGAGTCAAGGTGGGGGTACGATGAAGGAAGATTTAAACCATATGTAGACTAACAAATGTTAGGTTTGAAAGCTCTTAAGTCTGGAATAGAAAAAAACAATGTGGAAACTACCAGCACTACTCATTTCCTGAAATCATAGATACCTACAACTGAGTGGGATGAGTATTGACAGTTAAATGAACTGAACCTTATGGTTGCACTTGCAGAAAAGATCCGTTAGATGTTTAACCATTCCTGTTTCTGGATCTTTTAAGTGTTAACTTGTCCCATTTCCATCGACCCAGAGAATAACTATTGGATTTAGAGCTGGACATATTTTGTAAAGAACTTTATACACAATAACATTTGGTGCTGTTAAGAAAGAGCCATTTTCTTCCTTTCAACTATAGGCAGCATTTAACAAGTGAATTTGTGTTCATATTTCATGGGACTGCTTTTCACATCATAGAATGTAGATATTCTTGCAAAAGTATGCAGTTAAGAAATAATGTTTGCAAAGTGATGTATTATACAGGTTAAATCAAGTTGCTGTCTGAGGCAGCACAGTAAATGATGCTCATTATGTAAATCAAGCCACATAATACCTAAATCCAGTGAAATTTGGGTACATGAGGCATAAAATCCCACAAAATCTCTGCCTCCCCACTCCTGGCAGTAAAATATAACAAGATGAAACTAAAAATAGCATTCCCTAGCAATCTGCTGTCTGAGGTAGCAGTCTCACTCTATCATTGCGAGACTGACCTTGATATAGATACCTTCCATGTTATGTTTCATGTCATGCAATCTATAAAATACATGAGTTTGCAAACATTATTTCTTACCTGTGCATATCACACTGTTGCAAGTATATGTAGATTCTGTGATTTTATTATATATTGATTTTATTGTATAAAAAGTCCATTACAAAATATAGCCATCCCTAAATCCAACAGTTACTCCCAATTAAAGCAAGCCCGCTGAATCAATGGAAACTTGATAAGTCAATATATATGTATATTTCATCGATTCAATGGAATTATTCTGTATGGAAATAACACATGTAAATAGACTCTAGCATCCCAAACCTTGTGCATAAATCATACTTACTGTATATATCGTACAGTGAAAACCATCCACTCACACAAGCACCACAATGCAAATTCACAAAATTAAACCTCAAAGCCCCTGCTCTTCTCCGTTCTTGTTTTCCTGTCTTCTCTATTTGTAAAGAGGCCTTTGTTACCTGAACCCATCAAACACCCCTATTTTACAGAGATAGTCTTAATTTTAGAGTATCTATGTCTGAAAAAATAATTTTTTCTTGTTTTGCACAATGTAGTACATGTACATCAGAATTTCCATTTTCTACTTGCAGTTTGCTTCCGCATGTCTCTGGCAGCTAACATGTTATAGAATAATAGCTGCATCTTTTTTCTATTGGATGCATTTCCCTATTATACCTTTAACCCAATATTTTCTTTTGAATCAGTCCAAAACATGTTGTAGAGTCAGTAAAGAAACCACAGAGACAATCACTTTCAGCCATGTATCATTGGCAAGCAGGAATACTTGGGCCAGGAAAAAGGGTATTCCAAAAATATCTCTGTTTTCATCTACGAGATACTGGGAGGTATGCTACTATGGACTTTCCTGCAGCTAGCATGTAATGATTCTCCTTTTGGCTAATCACTTTGAATAGTCACTAGAGGGCAGCACAAATGTAAAAGCAGAAGTTATAAAAGGAATCTGTATCATCTTCAAAGAATTAACAATGTAAATATGCTAAGAATGTATTGCTTGCCAATATTTCAATACTGTGTTTGTTTTTGTTTGTTTTTGTTAGACACTGATAGCTGTTTCAGCCTGTGACGGGAAGGTACTACAGTAGTTTGGTTTTAGACATTACAATTTTTTCCTCCCATGCAGTGCTCGTATCTCTTTGCAAAAGATTACACTCCACATAGTTTCAAGTGCAAAGCTGAGATACTTTTTAGTTAGTGAATATCTGACCATATGAGTTCAGTTACTGTGGCTTCAACAAAAGGCACAACTTTATGTCAAAATTCAAGTATGCTCTTTTCTCTACAGTGCTGACCTCTATGTGTCATAATAAATGTGTTAGTTTTTAAGGTGTCATACAAAGCTTGTTGTTGTTTTTGCTGAAACAGCCTGGCATGTCAAATCCTGTGGAAATAACACAAGCCAATTCCTATGGGTTGTAAACACATAAATGGTCTAGTTAGATCGATTGAGGCAATTCATGTCTTGCTTAGTGCAAATCTGTGTGTTATTGCCTCATCCACTAAGAGCTTGCTGAAAAATTATGATCTTCTATACAGGCTAGAGGCAGGGAATGTGGTGCCTTCCAGATCTTTCAGACTGCAACTTTCATCAACTTTTGTTGGTATAGCCAAGGATGGCCATGCAGACCGCTTAGCAGAAAAGTTGTAATCTAAAATATCTTGAAGTCATTTGGTTACGTATTCCTGTCATCTATTACCTAAGGACCACAAAGAAATGATAAACCTACACGGACTGAGACATTTTCTGAGCGTAAACTTTCATAGAAACATAGAGTTATATGTGAGTTACTACAATGAACATGAAGCATTCATGTTAATTAATGTGGTAATTATGTCAGGCAGTAAGTGTTAAAGGAAAGAGTAGAGAGATCATGAAGAAAAACAAAAGTATGCTGTCATCTCAGAGAGAGAGAGAGAGAAAGAGAGAGAGAGAGGGAGAGGGAGAGGGAGGGAGAATGTATCAAGGACAAGCAGAGTATGCCGGAGTAATAAATTGTGAACCAAAATGATAAAGTTACAAGCTTGAGAGATGATGGGAATGCTGTGGATGTAGCATTTCTTGACTTCAGTACCTTTGACAAAGTTCTCTACGATATTCTTGCAAAGAAGCTAGTAAAATGTGGGCTAGACAGGGCTACCATCAGGTGGATTTGTAACTGGTTGACTGACCGAACCAAAAGGGTGCTCGCCAATGGCTGCTTTTCATCTTGGAGAGAAGTGACTAGTGGGGTGCCACAGGGTTCTGTCCTGGGCCCAGTGCTATTCAACATCTTCATCAGTGACTTGGATGAAGGAATAGAGAGCATGCTGATCAAATCTGCAGATGATACCAAATTGGGAGGGGTTGCCAATACCCCAGAGGAAAAGATCAAAATTCAAAATGACCTTGACAGATTAGAGAGCTACGCCAAGCTAACAAATTGAGTTTCAATAGAGAGAAATGTAAGGTATTATATCTAGGCAGAAAAAATGAAATGCACAAATATAGGATGGGAGACACCTGGCTGGACAATAGTACATGTGAAAGGGATCTAGGAGTCTTAGTAAACCACAAGCTGAACATGAGTCAGCAGTGTGATGCGGCAGTCAAGAAAGCCAACATGATTCTTGGTTGCATCAATAGGACTATGGTGTCTAGATCAAGGAAAGTAATAGTACCACTCTATTCTGCTTTGGTCAGACCTCATCTGGAATACTGTGTCCAGTTCTGGGCACCTGATTTCAAGAAGGATATTGACAAGTTGGAACATGTCCAGAGGAAAGCGACCAACATTGTGGAGGACCTGGCAGCCATCATCTATGAGGAGCGCCTTAGGGAACTGGGGATGTTTAGTCTGCAGAAGAGAAGGTTAAGAGGGGACATGATAGCCATGTTCAAATATTTGAAAGGCTGTCGTATCAAAGATGGAACGGACTTGTTTTCTGTTGCTCCAGAAACTAGGACAAGGAGCAATAGATTCAAGCTGCAGGAAAAGAGATTCCACCTGAACCTTAGGAGGAACTTCCTGACAGTCAGAGCTGTCTGGCAGTGGAATATGCTGCCTCGGAGTGTGATGGAGTCTCCTTCTTTGGAGTTTTTTAAGCAGAGGCTGGATGGCCATCTGTTGGGAGTACTTTGATGTGTGTTTCTGCATAGCAGGAGGTTGGACTGGATGCCCCCTGTGGTCTCTTCCAACTCTATGATTCTATGATTCTATGATCCTGATTGTGATAATAATAATCTGAGAGCAAGAACTTCAAGAACAAAAAGAAAATGGCCCTGTAGTCGAAAGTAAACTGCAAGCAGTCTACTCATATGAGTGGTGTAACGTTTTAAGAGCCAGCATGGCGTAGTGGTTTGAACATTGCATTACAACTCTGGAGACCAGGGTTTGAATCTCCATTCAGCCATGGAAATCCACTGGATGATCTTAGACAAGTCATACTCTCTCAGCTTCAGAGGAAGGCAAGCTCAAACTCCCTTCAAACAAATTTTGCCAAGTAAATCTCATAATAGGTTCAACTTAGGGTTGCCATAAATTGGAAATGACTTGAAGGCACACAACAACAACATTTTATTACTAGTTTCTAGATACATTTATATTTGATCTTTCCTTAAATGAACTCTGGGTGGCTTAGGTCTCCTCCCTTTTGCTTTATCCTCACACAAACCTCTCAGGAAGCTCAGAGAGAAAGTGACTGGCCCGGACAGTTTCATGGTAGACTGGAGCAGGGCAAACCGTAGATCTCTTTGTTACTAATCACTATTCCACACAGATTCCCATAACCTGAGAGCCAGTGGATAGAGTATCAAACTTGATCTGGGGAGACAAGAATATAAATCCCTACTCAGCTACAAAGTTATAAGCCTTGGTGAATCAGAGTCTGCACTCCTAAATGAAGGTGATATAGGATATCCAACACTAGAATGCCGAACATTATTTGTTGTCCTAAAAGTAATTGCAGGACCAGGGATTTGGGATGGAGCTGTGTCACAGAAGCAGGAAAAAATTTTCTCACACTATTTCTGTAGTATAAAGTGTCTACCTCTTACATGACAGCAATTCATTAAAAAAATGAATCGCTGCCAAAAAGACTTCACTTCAGAAAAAGTGAACTCCCTAACCCTAACCCTGTGCCATGGTCTCAATTCAAATCATGGTTCAGACCCATATTACCTGGAGATACAGTCACGGATTTTCTACATTTTGTGTAGTATGGCTCTCAATCTACTCCCTCTCAGGGGTTAAAAGTATAGTGAGGAAAAAACAGGAAAACTCCAAAATGCATTGTGCTGAAGGAAGGGTGGGATACAAATATAATAAATAAATGTGTGAGGAAGGACCTTGTGCAAGACTGTAGCTCCCCTTCCAGAAACAGGAAAACTGCAATCCCGTTTCATGACAGGAAGAAGGCACTATCTCACCCTAGAGGATTCCAGTCAGAAAATAGGCTGTTTTGAAGGGTACTGATGAAACCATACACTCTGATGAAAGGAAGCTCTGTACAGTCACTCCTTCTCCACATTTCTGAGGAGGAACTCTTTGGGCTTTTCCTGACATTGACACTAATACAGTTTAGCATGCACTAGAATGTTACACTGAGAAGCTGTTTCCCCTACTGTTTTGGGAGAGAGATTTCTCCCTCATGCTAAGATTGACTTCTAGTTCTCCAGAGAGGGGAAAATAAGATGTGAACAAGCAATGGAAGTCACAACTGACAAGAAACTCATTGCCATCATTGGGTAATGCGGATATAACAATGCTACATTTCAAATGTAGGAAAATGAGTGGGAATAAAACTGCTTTGGAGTGTGACAAGTAATGTTGCATAGTTACTTTTTGGTTATTTCAAAAGGCATTTCAGAGGCATTTGAGCAGATTTTTTCCAAGTTTTATGACATTTTCTTATCAACAGTATTTTTTTAAAAAAGAAATTTGGGATGGGTTTTTCAAAAGTAACATTAACAGCAACTAATTACTTTAGAGGGTTGTGGTATGTTAGATAACAAATTACTTTGAAAAATCTATCTCCAAGCTTTGCCTGTGAAAGTAGCACATTTAAAAAGAGAGAGAGAGAGAGAGATCAGCACACGTTTCAAGAGTGCATGTTTTAAATGCTCCATCAGCCTATCAACCACTGGCTGTTTTGTAACAGGATTTTTGCACACATAAAGGTGTTTTTAAATCCTCACCTTACTGATCCTCACAATAGCCATGACATGTGGGTTTGTCAGATGCAAGAACATTCTCATTGTATAGAAGAACAATGGAAGCCAAGCAAGCTCACAACATATGTGAGACTACTCTGTGAGATTATGGTGGAGCTACTGCTTAAACTTAAACTTCTTATACTGAATCAGATCAGCTCTTACATACCATTTTAAAAAATGGAAGAGTTATCTTAATATGGCTGAGGGAGCTACAAGACCATTTATTACAACAAAACTTCTTAAAAATAAACATTATAAAATGGAAAATATAATATTTAGTGAATCCTACTATTAACTACCATACCACACTGCCTCCTATATATGTATGCTCTTTTAGAGTGAGACCATGTTTTACTACATCCTTCTTGAACACTTCTTGAACTGCTCCTTGTAGTATTTAATATTTGATTGTTGTAAGATACTAAGGAATACCTTTTTGACATTGGTGTCCACACACATATATACTCTCCGCCATTCTACAAATTGTTATAAGAGCAATCCTATGCATATATCTAATCTCAGACATAAGTCCCATTAACTTCAATGGAATTTACTACCTCCCAGCTTTGTTTTGTACAGGCCTCCAGGTCTAGTGAGAAGACACATTTCAAAGCATTGGCATTTGTGCCTGATGCACACGTTCATGGGAACAGACACATATAGGAATAAACTGCCAGGACACTACATTCCCAGAAATGCAAATAGTAAAGGTCACTGCTTAATTTGTTTTGAATTGCAGCTATCCATTGTAGGATTAAACATTCTGTTAAACACTGATTAATTTTAAAAAGATGCAATGGTCAGCTTGCTAACACAATTTTTCAAAAGCCAATGTTAGGTTGGCTTTTACAGAGGAAATGAATACAACATACATTTGGGGGTGGGGTGGGGGGGATAGGGATCCCTGGGCAAGACTGTCTGAGGTCCTGACATTTCCTGGCCAAAGCTTAAGCAGCCAGGGACTACAGCAGGTGGGCCCTGGTGGTGTTACGAATGATAGCCCCTAGTAATATCATCAATTGAACATGATACATTAAATATCAACAACAGTTAAATAGATATGCCATTCAATTGAAATGCACCAAGTCCAACAAATAGGGTAGTATATACACACACATGCACACATACACTTTAAAAGCAATATTCTTTCCCTGATATTCCTCCCCTTTGCTTTGAGGACTGGAGAAAGGAAGGCAGGCTCTGAGACCTAGCAAAATTAGTGGGAAGAGTTTAGCAATCAGTGAAAGGAAAAAGGGACATGGTATGCAATCCACATTCATGTGAATGCCTCTGTTTTCATATGTGCAGTGTCGGAAGGAGAAGGTATTCTATTGTTCTGAGAAATCATTTACAAATTGCCAACTCCAGAATGGATCAACAATGTCCAAAGGGTACTTGTTGAAACACTAAGTCTACCTTCCAATTCTTTACTGGGGTGAATATGGTTTGCTATTAATATTTTAAGATTAACAGAACATTCCATTTCCTGGTCATATCGCAGTTCAAGATCACAATCATCAATTTCATTTCCCTTCCAAACCGTACCTACACTATACAGAGCAGTTTGATACCATTTTAACTATCACAGCTGCCTCCTACAGAATCCTGGTATTTGTAGTTTAAGGAATCGGAATTCTCTGTGAATGAGCTCTAGGCACTCTCCTGAACAAGAGCACTAGAATGGTCCAGCAGAGAATTTAATATATGGGCCTCGTTGCTATATCTGTAGATTTTTAGTCAAAAGTTGCTATACAATACAGTGGTAATGTTTTTTGATTGGGGAACAGATGCTGCAAATAACTGATGGGCTTGCACTTTATCTCAGGTCTGATCCTCCCTTTATTGCTTTACTGCTGAATTAGCATTAGCAGTTCTTGAAAACAACCTGATCTTAGGCTTTATGAAAGCGGACAGGAGAACACCAAGTAGTTCTGTTCCCCAGACTAGGCACATCATCTTATTTATTTAAAGCATTTAAAACATTAAAAATTTCAACCCAACTCTGGCCAAAAGAGCTTATTCTGTGGTTTGCATTAGTTTCAGAATAAGCAAGACAGTTATCTCTATCTACAAGCATACAATTTCAAAGACACAACATTAAAGGAAAAGGGGTAGAAGGAGAAAAGAATATTCAAGTGCCACTCTTTAATGTTCTGAAGTTCTTCTAGTTACCAGCTTGAATTGAAACTATCAAGGAGAAGGAAGAGCCAAATAAAACTGGCCTTAACATAACCGAGAGAACCCATACCTCCATCTTTTCCTCTAACTGGCCATAGTTTGTTTGTTTGTTTGTTTTGAGATCATGAAGCCATGTTGCCACTGTCATGATTAATTGATATGATGATGATGATGATGATGATGATGATGATGATGATGATGATTGACACTGCTGCTTGATACCCCTTACATCTTTTTTTTTTCCTTTACACTAAAACAAAGTCTGGTAAGTTCAGTTCCTAAAACAAGATAAGGAACATACAATCATATTTAGACTGTGGAAATCTCTTCCAAGGGAAGCTAGCCTTCCACCATCAAAGAAAGACCATTCTATTGTATTCAGGAAGGCAGCTCACTCTTTGCTGTGAAAGGGTTCTCCACAGACTGATGCTGTACTTTTTTACTGATGTGTCCTTAAATTGTTTTTTTAATTCAATGGTGTTTTAATATTTTGCTTTGTTCAATCGTATTTTAGTATTATAACTTTTTCCTTTTTTAAAAAAAAAAATCCTTGTTTTTCATAGTTATATATTCCCTTGATTCCTAGTTTGCAGAGGAAGAGCGAATTTATATAAATTAAATAAATTAATGAAGAAAATTTGGAGCAATTATATTTCTACTCTGTGTTCTAATATACAAAATTATATTTGTTTGCCTGTTATTCATCCCTGCATTAACAGCATATTACAACATGGGCAGAAGACATAAGTTGCAACATGAACCAGAGTGTTTTTAAATGATGAATTGTATTCTGAGTAGTAAAGATTATTGGCTAGCACTGTCATGTGGTATAACAAAAGCTCATATTTCATATAGTCTTCACGTTTACCCATAATATCCCAGAAACTGAACTTTCAAGACGTTGAAAAGCACTGGTGTTCTGAGTCAAGCAAAATGGAAGAATGGACCTGTACTTGACCTTTCATCTATAGAGCCTTTTCCACCTCTTCAAATAATTGTCACTGGAAGTTTACAATTCCCATATGAGACAATATCTTTCTGGGAAAGTAAAGTAAATATGCATCTCTATTATAATTCCTCGTCATGTGCATGAAGCACATATATTTTCAGAATACAGGTATGAACTCCCTCAGATATACACCAGACAACTGTAATTTATCTAAGTAATATTTTCATTGGGTAGAGTATAAATATATGCCCTTGTTTATATACATCAGATTGTTAATATTAAAAACAAGTGTAAAATTTCAAGAGCTGTGACAGTGATTACTTTGTTTGAACAATATGGATAGATTTTGCCTTCTTAAATTAATGGTTCCTAATTTAATCAAACACAATTTGTTTTCTTTTTTCTTTTTACTGAGATTAGCAAGCAAGCAAAAATGGAAAAAAAATCCGATATAATGACAGAGAAAAATGTTAATTTTTATTTCCATTTCTAAGATAAAAATCTGAATAAAATGCCATGGAAAAATAATTGCAAGAAACAAATCTTACATAAACCTTAAACTTTTCTGACATACATCAGTTTGCCAAAACTTAATGAACTGGGCTCACCAAGACTGATCACTATCAGCCTGGATTTTACTAAGGAAAAATTCAAACCCTCATAAATAGTGAAAGCAACTTATCTTTGATACTGTACTATTTTCCAAAACAGTGTATTTATAAAGTATGTGCTTTTTGTGCTAAAGTGGATTTGAGGTGGCACTTTTTAATTCTCCTCACAAAAGCATCTCCTCAATACGTTGTTACTTGCAGCGTCAAAGGCATGTGCTTCATTAGGCAAAATCCTACTTATGTTTACATGAAAGTTAATTACCACTGCTCTTAGTAGGTATTATTTCAGAAGTTGCAATGCTGTGAAAATTTACCTGAAAGTTGTGTCAAATACAGTCAGACTTATTACTTGTCTAAATACATACATGACTGTGCCAGTGCTTGAAAATCGTTCTAAAGTAGATACAATTTTTAAAAGAAGAAAAGAACTAAACTACTTTTTACTACCTTTTCATAAGCTTCTGTTATTCCTCTATATCTCTTTCTTTATAGGGTGCCACATACTTTGCAGTTCTATTAAATGCAGCACGACATGTATTGTTGACAGCCAGCATGGTACGTGGTTTGAGTGTTGGACTGCGACTCTGGAGATCAAGGTTTGAATCCCCACTCAGACATGGAAACCCACTGGCTGCTCCTGGGCAGGTCAGCCTCAGAGAAAGGCAACGGCAAACCCCTTCCGAACAAATCGTGCCAAGAAAACCCTGTGACAGGCCTGCCTTAGGGTCACCATAAGACAGGAATGGCTTGAAGGCATACAGCAACAACAAATGTACTGTTAATGGAGACATTACATTTTAGGAAGAAGAAACGGAGTTATTCAACAAAACACTTTTAGTAAATATTCTCAAGCCTTAAATTACCACCACAGCTTTAAAAACTGCCCACTTCAAATGATTTTTCAATTACATTTACTTGTGCACAGACAATAGTTTACTTTTGTGTTATTTTTCCACCAGCCCTAATTGCAATCTTCACAGGAAAACATGGATGAATAAGCAGGTGGCATTTAGTAGCTAATGCATGCTCATTTGTCACTGTTGCGGATATCTCACAAAAATCACTCCATCATCCATCACCTCTCCTGAGACAAAAGATAGCATTGTCCTCCTGTCCATGTATGCGACTCAACCCCGTCCAACACCTTGCTTCCATTTCCTGCAATGCATCACTGGAATGGAATAGAAAACCTTGGTAGGGGAAAGAATTTTGATTTCTTCTTCATTATTTTTAAGAGAAAGGTGGAATATCAAATACCCTAGCTGAAGATGACTAATATTTATGAATTGCACCAGGTTCAAACGACTTGCTGTCATGTGGTTGTCAGAATATGGCATTCAGCTCCACTGGCAACTTTAATCAGCACTCTGATTCTTTCCACAACTGACCATTAAGTTGCCATATGCAACCTAAAAGCTGCATCTTAAGGTATAGCCCTGTATCCTCTTCTACATTATTAACAGCCATCAATTTCAAAAGAAGCTTATTAAATGGAAAGAGAGATTGTACTCTAAACATATATAAAAATGTCCTTTGAAGGAGGAAATAACATTGATAAATTTTGTTCCTGAGCTTTAATTATCATGTTGGTGTCATAAAAGAATTCTCTATCCCAGTCAATCTGCTTAGCAATTTTTGCTGTGCTTTAAAACGCGATAAGCACATTTGCTTTAACTCTCAAGTCCCGCCCACACACATACACCTGAGTTCTTTCTTGTTCTATAGAAACAAATGTACATATCTAAGTATATCTTGATCATTCTGGCATGTTCTTTTAGAGCTGCTTTGCATGCTTACGTTTTGTGCTTTGATACACAAAATACATAGCTGGTACATCAAATCTAAAGAGGGTCTCTGTGTGGAAATAGTTGCATGATTTCCTGATCAGTTCTCATACCTGTTTTAAAAGGAACAGAGATTTCTCCCTGTCTGTAGCTTTCAAAGCTGAAACACAGAACACAAAAGTTTTGCTTGGGTATTTGTATTTGATACAAAGTGTAAAGCAAGGAGGAGTAATCTGAGAAGCAGGATTGAACAAGACTACTTTTAGGCTCCGTCCACAGTGACAATTCTATGGTAGCACCCATTTTTGTGGTAAGACTTAAATGTATAACTCAGCATTTGAAAGGAATTCTCATATATAACACTAAAGGATGTTTTAAAACCTTTATTTCATCATTCGCTAGTGCTATTGGCAGCACATAAAAAGCAGAAGGATGCCAGTTTAAAAACTGAATGTATGTATTTTCTATTCAGCATAAATTTTTGGTAAAATAGCAGATGTAAGGAACGGTATAGAGGAAAGCAGACAGCTTTAGGTATCTTATCAAAACAGTCTTTTGCATTACGTTCTTGAAATCTTTCTGTTTCATTAGTACCATTAGTGAGCATGTGCTGCACTGATTCTAAGACTATGCACTGCAGTTGAAGCAGTCATTGGCCACAATAAATTCCATCATGTATAAAGGCAGACTTAGGCATACTGAGAAAAGACCAGCTGAAATTTATATAGAAAACCTATCTTGTAAAAAAACAAAGGTCAATACTGACTATTGCTCAGTATTGCATATGCACTATTGCCTTACCTTTAGCGCATTATCCAGACTTGAGGAAACTACTTATGATTAAGCCCCACTGAGACCAATAAAAATATCACTGCAATGGGGTTTAGACCACTTTCACCCTGCACAGTTTTCATTCCAATTTCATTGCCATTGCTCCATCCTATGGAATCCTGAGTTTTGTATTTGGTGAAGCACTAGAGGTCTCTGGCTGAGAATTCTTAATACCGCTCTGTAAACTGCAGATCCCAGGACTGCAAGGGAAGTTTCCACCGCAGTTAAAGCAGAATCACAGTGATGATGGAGCCATGATTAACATGTTAAGTCTTGCATTTCTCCAAGTCTAAAAATTCACATTCCTTGGGAATAAATACTGAATAGCTCTTAGCTATTTGAAAGGCCAGGCCTATGAGACCATTTCAGCTGAAGGGGCAAAAGTAGTTGTTTGCATCTTGCAGCTGAAGAAGGACCATATGTTTGGCATAGTTATACAGTCAGAGTACAAGGTTTACATTGACATTGCCCTCTTGGTTAATGTGATAATACAATTCTGATAGAGATGGCCAAATTTGATGGTTTCACTTTCTCCCATTTTTTTCAGCCTCCCCTTTTCAAGATTCCTCTTATCTAATTTATGAAGAAATCTGGATATTTGGAAAATTCTTGTCAAAAATGAACTGAGCATAAAATTCCCAATCCACATTGGTGAAATTCATTAGGACATTCCCAGTATTATTTGGAGAGAATCACCTTGAATATATCTGCCCTATTGCTATTAAATATGAGGAGTCTGTCAGGGCTGGGGAGAGATAATGCTGAGGAACGATCATAATCCAGCACAACAAACTTGTTTGAATACACAAAAATTAAAAGTCTGGATGTGCAGAACCATGTGCTCAAAGCCCTCTGTCATGGTGGTTAATCTTAGTGTCTGACTTTATTCTGTATTCAGATTTTCTTAATCACAGATTCTCAATCAGATTTATGATGAAATCATTGAATTTTGATTTTTTTTTTAATGAAAATGAGCCAAATAAAATTATCACCTATCTCTCAATTCTATATGTTTCCACAGTTAATTAATAGAATCATGTGTGTATAGGAGTCTACAGATTGATTCCTATTAATAATCCTAACTAGAGTAGACCCACTGAATCAATTGTTGATATTGCGTGAACAGCTACATAAATCCTACTGATTTGATGGGTATAGTATGGTGTATTGGTTTGACTGTTGGACTATGACACTGGGAGACCAGGGTTCAAATCCCCACTCAGCCATGGAAGACCACTCATTGATCCTGGGCAAGTCACACTCTCTCAACCTCATATAAGGATAACATCAAACCCTCACTGAACAAATCTTTCCAAGAAAACTCTGTGATAAATTTGCCTTAGGGCAGCCATAAGTAGAAAGCAACTTAAAGGCAAGCTATAACAAACTTTGAGACCATCAGTCCTCCACAAACACAAACTTACTTTAGTATAAATTTCATTAAATTCTGTGGCAGTAATCTGCAGTAAATATGCCTGCAACTGGGCTGCATGACTGCAGTTTTAAGAACATCTGAGTCAGATTTGTTTTTGATTAGATTCTTGGGAAGGAGGTTTAATGAGGTTTACTCCTTTTCCATTGTGCTTTTAAATTGTGTTTTTAGTCATGTTGTGGGACAGATTTGTTCCCAGTATTCAGAGAAAAGTGAGCTATTAAACAAACAGACAAACAAATACTTGAATTAATATTGCATTCAGCTAATAAAAAGCATGCTAAAAATCAAATTTCCTTTTCATTCCTGTGGATCCCCTCCCTGTTTCCCATTTAGGAAATATATGAAATTATTTCTTGTGTGTAATTAAAGAATGAGAGCTAGTATGGTGTTGTGATTTGAGTGGTCAACTAGGACTCCAGGAAATCAGGGTTTGAATCCCAGCTCAGCCATGGAAACCTACTGTATAACCTTGGGGAAGTCATATTTTCTCAATCTCAGAGAAAGGCATTGGCAAGCCCCCTCTAATCTTAGGGTCACCCTAAACCGGAAATGACTTGAAGGCACACAGCAATGAGAACAACATGAACAACAAGAATTAATGTATGGGATGAAATTGATGAGATCACCATAAGTTGGCAGGCAGCTTCAAGAGGCACATACATACCAACCAGCCATAATGTTTATAAAGTATAAGCTACAACTGGATAAAATATTAGAATAGGAGCAATATAATACTCTGTGCAATTTTTGCAGGGGGGAAAAACCTCAAACCTTAATTTAAAGCCTGTAGTATATACCAGCACACCATTCCATCTTAAGTCTTGTGTGATTCATGACTAACATGTTCCCCAGTCAAGAAGGCTAAACTATCACTTTGCTGACTACTTGGTCATTTTGGCAGTAAACTCTTAGAATCTTTCTGTTAGTAGTACAACTCTGGCTAGTCAATTCAAGCAAATATTGAATAGATAAATATAGATAAAATGTGGCATATTGGCTATTTCATTCATTTTTCAGACCAAGTTGGTGTTCCAAAGATGTTGGTCTATATTATTAACAGATACTGGAGTGCAGATATTTTAGGATCTGGATTCAGTTACCATGCTAAAACTTCTTGTTATTGTGTGCTTTCAAGTTGTTTATTAATTATGGGAACCCTGAGGCAAACATATCACAGAGTTTTCTGGCACTGAGAGCGTGTGACGTGCCCAAGGTGGGCATGCCCAGCGGGTTTCAATGGCCAAGCACGGAATTAAACCCTGGTTTCCAGGGTTGTAGTCCAACGCTCAAAATACTCATAATTGAGAACTACAAATAGTTTACCAACATGGTACAATAATGATTTTTAAAAAATATACCTTTAATACATTATATGTTTGAAATCTGAAATCAGATCATCACTGAATTTTTAGTTATTTACAAGGCTTACAACTTCTTGTTCTTATACACACTCTGGATATAGTTATAAAATAGTCAAGTATCATTACTTAATTCTCAGCATTGAACTCATAATCATACACATGCTAACTGGTCAGGTTAGGGAGGCTTATGTCTGAGTAGGCATTGGTAAGATTGCACTGTGTTATTTTGCACAACAAAAATATCTCAAGTTGCTGAGAAAATATAGTCAAATGTTTATGGACAATTTAATTATTTTGGGTCCCCGTCCCCCCCCCCCCCGAATATAAATGCAGTTTGGTTGATTTTAAATATTATACAACTCCGTAATCTGCCTATTTATTCAGGAGTAAGTGTGGTCAAGAGAGCAGTCTTACAGTTCCACTGATTTCAAAGGCAGCATTCACCAAAGGGATAAATGCCTGTTTCTGGGATTAAAGGGAAAAAAACGAGAGAGCTTAAATTTAGTTGAATCTTATCCACTGTGTATGTGTGTATGGGGTGTGTGTGCGGATAATCTTCTGCAAATGTTCCAGAATCTACCTTTCATCATAACAAAATACAAGAAAATTCAGATTATAAATCTGAAATGCCTCCATACACTTCATAAAACTAACAAATACTTGTACTGGATAATAATATTTGTAATAAATAATCAAATTCTTTCAGATTATTATTTTTCTAGTTTTCTTTATACAGAACTTTGTTTTCCTGCAGATGGTAGGAAACAGTGAGAAGATCACAGACAAGCAAGAATTAATTCTGTTCCCGCATATTCATACTCTTTACACACTTTTCATATTTCAGGATCTCTCTTCATTAGAAACCTACAGAATTTCCCCCTACATTTTGTAAAAGCAGAGTTAAAATGTCACTGTGTTTAATTTCATTTTCAAAAATAGATGCTCAACAAGGAAAAATAGATCAAGTCCCTAAAGACAGCAGAGGAAAATGAAAAGAAAAGGGAGAAGGAAAAAGCTAAGAAGTTATTAACATTTATTTAATGTGATGACTTAACAGCTTTTACCTTTTTCGTTTTCCTTGAGGTTTGGCTGATTAGTTGGTGAATTAGACAATTAAATCTGTATAAATCTGCATACAAGAAAAATACTCTAACAAAAATACAATTTTCACTAGATTTTTAGATTATATATACGTGGATTACAATTATCTTGTAAGATGCATCTGCCTTTCTCACTTGTATAGAATGGAATGCCTTTTTCAAGGTGTTTGACATCTGCAGTTTTTAAAAGTAGTTAACATTAAAAATAACAACAAAATATTAAGGCGTTGTGACCAATTCACGGCACTTTTAGTCAACCAGTTTTTAATTCAAACATTTGCTCAGTTCTCAGAATTATGTCCAATTCAATTCAACAGGGCTTTCTCCCAGAAAGGTCTGTTAAAGGAAAGCAGTCTCAGTTTTGCAGGCCCTCACGAACTGAGAAAAGGCAAGACAGTGGCACTTATAGTGCCTGCTCCCTGATCATTTTTTGTGGGATTGCAAAGCTATGCTTCCTTTATATGTAATGCATATAATGCTTGATATTGTTGCTTCAATCTGTGAAGAAATGTGCTACTGTTTTCTTATCCAGAACAAATGGCATTATACTAGAAATTGAACAGGAAACATATCCCCACCCCTGTCCCTGAAGAAAGTATAACATTGAGCCACTGTGCTCAGCTTGGTACCCAGGCCACATGCAATAGCAATGCTGCTCTTGAAAAAGTTCTTGAATTTTTGCTTCTGGCAAACGAGTACAAGAAATACGCTTAAACTTCAGTTTTGTTCATTTCAGTGGACCCACTCTAAGAAAAACTGACTTTGGATTTCATTTTCATTTGCATGAGATGTAGTAAGAAAACTGTGGAATTGCATTCTCAAAAGGTGTTCATCTAACTCACCCACACGCTTCAAAAAAAAAATTATAAAAAAAAAAGTGGGGGGGGAGATAACCAAGAAAGATTTCCTTCTGTGACTTCACAGAATTTGTCATAGAACTGGTGGAAGAACACACCAAAATTTTGTCCTTTTTAAAGGCAGGTTTAAAAAAACTGGAGAATAGGATGCCCACTTTCTCACGACACTGTTATAGGACTATAGTGCTATTATTCCACTTTCAACATCCCATGAATCCTGGGGCTTGCACTTTAGAGAGGTGCATTTAGAATTCTCAGCCAGAGAGCTCTTTGGCTTCAGTAAACTACAACCCCAGAAGCCCACAGGATGTTGAAAGTGGAATAATAGCACTATGACAGTGCAGTGCAGAAAGGCACTTAGAAAAAAATTGTAGAGCTAGATGAAGGTATTCCTGCATGGCAGGGGGTTGGACTGGATGGCCCCTGTGGTCTCTTCCAACTCTACATTTCTATGATTCTATGAAGGTTACAAAAAGACAAGTGTGAGGAAGGCAGGCAGGCAGAAAAGAGCTCTTTTTGTTGGCTCAACATAAGGGCGGAGAGGTGATGGAAAGGATCTTGCAGGGCTTACAACTTCCTTTCTGTTTTCCAAACTCTTCTTCAAGTTGTTTCAGACGAGTAATGGGTATGGGGATATATAAGCAATTTCTCAGCCATTCCCTGATTTGAAGCAGAATCTCAGATATTTTTGCGAGGTGTTGCTTTGGCCCTCCTGTGATTGGACTGTGAACAGAATCCAGAAATAGAAATCAGAGACCTCTTGGGACAATTTATTCCTTCAAGAAAATGAAGAAAGATCAATTCTGTGTAAAGCATCAGATAGCATTTGTGTTGGCAGAGAAGTCGGGGTAGCAATGATAATTTATTTTTGCAGCTGTATTTTTTCCCCCTATTTTACTAACAAAAAGCACCACAAAACATTTGTCTAATTTTTCAGCATTCTTACGAGAGGAGCCTCTACAGCTACACAAATGAATGTTTATAGTTGTAGGAACAGTTGCCATGGTTTTCCTTAAGAAACTCAGAAAATACCAAAATGATTCAGGGAATCTTTCTTACTGCAAACCAGGGTTGAAAGAAAAATAAGTATTTGGAGTACACACAACTGCTTTACAGCTCTGTACTTTTGCCTATATGTGCTGTGGGCACTGTGAATATGTTAGACCTGATCTAAGACATGATCTAAGACAAAGACATAAATTTCAAACACTTACTCAGCAACAAAGGTCATTGGAAGTTACAGGCAAATCATGTATATCCTCCAATTGTCTTGAAATGACAGGGATAAGCCCAGTTAATCCTCTGCTGTCCCATTTTTTCAGCTGCTTTTAGAATGTCCCAGTTTCTCTCTCCTCCTTCCACTTTTCCCCCTTTGTCATCAGCCTGCATCAACTGCTGCAAACTTTTAAGGTACAAACATACTTTGTGCTCAGTTAACTCAACCGTGGGGAGAGGACAGAAGATGGGCTGTTATTTTTCCTTGTGAGCTCAAGCAAAAGCCAACTATTGCTGCCTCTCCTAGCTTGTGTGCTCTTCTTCATCAATAACTTTTGCCATCTGGACTACATTCTGATGTTGCTTGGCCACTTACGTGCTGCTTTTCATCTGTGAAATATCGGTCATGATCTTAGCCTCTAGCTCATAAGGTTTTAGCCCATTATGTCCTTCTGTAACTGGAACAGATTTATGAAACTGCATGTGTGCAGGGGGAAATCCCTTCCACTGCAGCCCACTATACTCTGGAGGGTTGAGGAGGGGAATGTTCCATTGCACAAACTGAAGTTCACTCATGAGATTTATTTTGCAAATAAATTGTGAGACAATTAAAATAATCCTGTGTGTATCACTTTAAATTCTTTGGAAGCAAGCAGAATATAAAGGACATTAAAACATGTACAAAAACATCTTTACTTACATCTATGTACTGTATTTGAAAATTCCCTTGGAGGGTACTGCCTATGGTTTTAAAACATGAACAAAAGATTTAAATGGCTGGCATGTTCTAAATAATGCTCCTAAATGACTCAAAAGTTGTGAAACAAATGTGTTTGAATTCAGAGCCAAAACAGATCACAATTAATTCCTGTGTTTCAGCTAACTTGAACGGACTTCTTTTGGAATCAGCACCTTCTGAAATATATTCAGCCAGAAATTAAAACACGACCTCACTTACACACTTACACAGTTAGTCTTACGCCTAATTCTTATAAACAGCTGAGGTAGTAAAACTGTGTTTGGAATGTATCACTACATATTTCGACTGTGGTTTCCCAGGGCTGCGGGGTCTTCCATGCAAAAAGCAAGTAATAATCAATGTGAAATCCCTCAACCTGCCATACTTGACTGCTCTAGTTTACTTCCTCGCAAATTATATTTCTGTGGTGTGGCTGTATTGTGGTGGTGGTGCTTGTAGTGGTGATCATCGTGATGATGACGAAAATGATTCAGATATATAATTGTCCTTCAATCTGATGTGATAGTCTATTTATATCTGTAAGGGAAGACACAGGAAAATGATAATGAGCACAAAATTAGGGAAAGCCCAGGTTTGTGTTTATGTTTAAAGAACAGGGATTGAACAGCTCTTTCTGAAATGAAAATGTGATTTCTGTTAAAATGTAGCTGCCAGCTACAGTTCTAACTAGACAAGACTTAAAATAAAAATGGCCCAGTTCCTTTTCGACTTACTCAGTATTATATAATAAGCTAAACTCGTTATTGTCTTGTTATACATGTTTACTAAAATGCACTGACTTTAGTAGAATTTGGTTCCTATCTCAAGTATTTTTTTTAATGTCACAACACAACCCTATGTACACTCTTAGAGTATATAAACAACAGTACTATGGGACTGCAATCTTATTTGGGACAGACTTCTTTTGAAATCAAAGGGACTTACTTCCCAGTAAACACGGGTCGTGTTAGTCATACTGAGGGATCATATGTAGTCCATGGATAGTTTAGGCATACTCAAAAAAAACACCACCACCATATTTAGGTATATTTAAGATAGCGAACTTACACCTAATTGAATGTTTCAATGGGAATGTTTCCAAACAAGTGTGGTTAGAAAGGTGAGAATTTTATTTTGGTTTGTTTATAATGAGAATTTACCAAAATTCATCCATTTCTCTGTATCCCACCTGGAAAGTATATATTTTTTAAAAAATGTGGAAGCAGCTAAAGCAGATACTGATCAATTTGTCTATCCATACGGACAATTTCTGCATAATTCTTACAACTCTGAGTCAGAATCTGCCTTTGAATTTCTGTGTATTTACTGAATTAGGATTGCCACTTTTTCTTTATGAAAGCATCCTCATTTTTAACACTTATATGGCATATGGGTACAACACAGTTCTCACCATTCCAGGAACACCTTTTCCCTATTGAGTTTGGGCAGTGCAGATGAGGGAAAATTTCATTTCAGTTGGTTTCTTTGAAGAATTTGCCCACATTTGCAAATATCTTCATATCTTGGGAACTTGAAGTTTATAAGAATCAAATGCTAGACAGAGAAAATATGGAGAGATTTTCCCATCTCTCATCAATCTTATCTACTTATAAATAAGTTCAGGGAAGAACTGTAAGGCTGATAGACCACCAAAGTCTCTGAGGCTCATACATACTAATTCTTCTCATAATCTTACCGTTTTTGGAGAAGTAGTAATGGAGCCTATTTCCCCTAAACAGGCTTTGGTTGCAATTTTTGTCTTGGGAGAAAAAAATCCTATGGAAAGGAATGAAATAGTTAAATGTACTTTGAAGTACATCTACTTTTTTCCCCTTCCGCCACTGCTACAACCACAACAAACCTCACTGAGATCAGAATTTCCAGTCTTGAAAGGCAGCTACTGCAGAAACCTTGGTTGTGGATAAGCAAGACTATGAGCAGGAATCTAGAAATGGGGTCAAGCTTACAGCACTATCAACAGCTTCAGAGGAGGAATTCCAGTTCATCCTATGGGACCTCTTCACACCACACAAATATAGTACTGCAATCCTATAATACTGCCATGGCAACATCCTGGGGAATCCTGGGATATGTAGATTGGCTAGGCACTACAGCTCTCTAGCTGAGAATTCTAAATACCTCTTCTTAAACTACAGATCCCAGGATTCCATAGGATGTTGCCATAGCAGTTAAAGTAGAATAACAGTGCTATAATTGTGTAGCATGAAAGAGCCCCAGTCTGCAGGACTGCAGCCTTAAAAGCCTTCATATGGAAAGCATGCAAATATTCTAGTAGTTCATAAGCCATATTTTCTAATTGCTTTATAAAGAATGATTTCTGATTTTTGAACACCTAAATTGATGTGAACATTTTTCTTTAAAATTCTAAAAATACATTTTCCATATTTTCTTTCTAAATATGTTATTTAGAGTTACGAATGGATAAGCACAAATCCTCATATCCAATATGCACTCAGTCATCCTCTCAAATCTGGTTCAGATCTAATATGCAAATATAACTGTTACCTTACAGCATTAAGAAAAGCAACATGAAAACATTTCACAAATATTTTCTCTTCATAGCTAAATAGATAACAACAACAAAAAAGCATTTCAGACTTGTCATGTTAACATGCAGCATGATCTTACGCATGTTCACCTGGAAATGAGTTGCACTAGGTCAACAGATCTTACTCAGAAGGAAGACTTAAAATACGCATTGAAACATATACAATGTATACATGTATGTGCGTATACACATACACACACACACACACATAAACATATATACATAGAACCATACAATTCAAATGTACAATTTAAGACTAAATAACTTAGGAATTTATTTGCATATAGTTAAGTCAAGACACTGCAAATATAGGAAGTGGAAATGCTTAGAAAAGTACCAGACAATTTTTGCTTTACTGTATTTGGCACATAAGGCATCAAATTTTGGTGTAAAAAGTGTAACTCCCTGAACATGGCAGAGCATATATGAATCAGTCTTGGATATTCTTGAAGTTTAAGAGAGTAAGATGAGAACTGAACACTAAAACAGTATTACATAAATACCTCAGCAACGTTATTCAAAATACTTGGCATTATTGTTTACATTTTTCTCAGTGAAAGTCTTCACTAGGTGGTTATGTCCTGTTGTATTTTTTCAGACTTTTTCCATCCTGGTTTTAAAGATAGTACTGGGGCCTGAGATCACATCAAAAGCTTCTTATTACTAAGTCTCCTTCCTTGACTTTCCATGGAGTTAGTCCTAAGTGAAATTAAAAATCTGTAGTTCACAATTACTTTAGACTTATCTGAAAGCCAAAAGCAACAGCCAAGTTATGCTATCTTTAAGGATCTGTTTGAATTGCGAAACATTAGTTCAAAAGCATTAGTTATTAGCTCAAAAACATCAAAAGAGAAATAGTTGGCAAAAGGATTTGATTTGCTAAATGAAAGGGAAGAAAAAAACTTCAGCGGGCTTTAAAACAACTTGGGGTTTGTCCACGATTAAACTGGGAGGAAACAAATTGTAAAGCCCCCCCCCCCCGCAGTGGGAGGACACTGGCTTCCATCCTTCCAACAAGGGAAGTTGGTATAAAGCACGGTCTCCATCACGACGATTTGTCCTGCCATTGCCTGTTAATGTAACTGAACGATCGAGGCGCGTTTCCTGCAAGCGGCAAAAGTGTGAGATGCGTTTCATTGTGCTCCTCGTCGGCCATGGAGGAGGATGACGCTGTTACTCTTTCAAAGTGCACGGGGGACGTGGAAGCGGTGGGGAAACGAGCACTTTGTCTGGAGCGGGTCGGGGGGGGGCTCGCCCCCCTGCGCGGGCATCGCTTTGCGCGCACCGGCCGCTCTCCTTTGTAAACGCCCGCGCGCCGCGTCCCTTGCTGCGCGAGCCTCCGGAAGGCGCCGGAGGAGTGGGCGCGAGCGAGGGCCGGCAAAGAGAGAGACGCGCCCCGGCGGGGCTGGGAGGGGGACGGGACGTTACGAGCCCAGGCTCCTCCTCGTCCCCGCGACCCTAACAAAAACAACCGGGCGAAAATGAATGAGCCGCTAACGGGCGGGAGCACACACGACACGAAGGGGGAGGGGGCTGGAGGCCGAAAGAGCCACCACGAGCTCGCTCGCTCGCTCGCTCGCGCTCTCTCTCTCACACACACCCCCGCCGCCGCCGCCGCCGCCTCCCCCGTTTTCCCTTCCTCTGGCAGGAACCAAAAGGGAGAGAGAAGCCCTCCGCCGGTCGGTGCAGCGCCACGGAAGCCGCCGGGTGGTCCCTCTCCCGTACGGAACTTTCTCCCCAAGGGGGCCGAGTGGCCTCGCTCGTTTTCCCCTCAGGGTGCTCGAAAATTTTACCACTCGGCACTCGGGGCTGTGGAATTATAGTGCTCCCCCCCAATTAAAAAAGAAAAAAAACTTTTGTAAGAGGTCTCGGTGAAACGGTTCGACGTGAGTTCGGAACCAACGGGCCGGCAAACTTCGAAAAGAGAGTCGTCCCCCCCCCATCCCGCCAGAGGAGCGGTCCTCGGCCTCCCTGCTCCGTAGCGCCCACTGGGACTCGGCCCCACCAAATCGCGCGAAAACTGCACCCCGTGAGCAGCACCAGAGGGACTGAAATCCGTGATTTTAGCCACGTCTTCGCGATCGCGTGCACACGTTTACTTGGGCGCCTGTCACGGAGCAAGAGAGGGACGAGGATGCCTCCGCCAGGATCGGGCCGGCTAGGGGAGGGCGATGCTCCTCGCCGATGGCCGGTAATTTCTGAAACGGTCCCGTTCCTCCGGAGCCACCCCGAAGTTGTCCAAAGGAACTAATTCAGGAGTGAGGGATTGAAGCCCTCGTACTAAGCACGCTTTTCGACAGACCAACGCGGGAAAGTCCCTTGTTCTTACGTTTCTATCGCCAACTGGGGCGATCACAGCTCGGTAAAGTACACACGCTTTGAAGGGATTTAAAATCTGCAGCCCTGGGTGGGACTAAAATCAAAGGGGCCGCAACCACTACAGATTTTACTGGGTCTGCACTCGAACACCCGGGGGGGGGGGTTGAAAAGAAGGATGGACTGAACGCTTTACTGCAAAAGGGTGACGCTTTTAGGCACAGTTCACTGGCCGCCGCTTCTTCTCCCCCCACCCCCCACCGCCCACCCCCCACTGCAGAGCCGGCATGAATCGCAGCCCTCCGAGCGCGGGAGGGGCGGGAGCGTAGTAGCGAGCATAGTGGCCGTAGTAAGAGGAGGAGAGCGGGGGCGGAGCTTTGGCAGGCGGGGGGCGGTGACGCACTCTGATTGGGCGGCGCGGCGCTCGGAAGCACTTTGTTTTCTATGCTAATGAGGGCGGAGCGGAGGCTTGTGGATATTTACGTTGAGGCGGGAGCCACCGCCCTTCATTTTTTTTTTTTATCCACATGGTTTTCTTCTCCCTTCCTCCCCCCACCCCCATGCTCGCCTGATGCCGCCGCCATCATCCCCGTCGTCAGGGCCGCTACCGCGCTCTCCTTCCCGCCACTTCCCGCGGGCTGCGAACCGTGGGGAGGGGGTGGGGCGGCCGACGAGAGCGGCGGTTGGTCGGTCCCTCCGTCGCTGGTGAGTGTGGAGAGCCTGTATAGCCGCGGCGACCGCGGCCGCTCCTGTTGTTGCTGGCGGCGGCGGCGGCGGCGGCTTTAGCTCGGGCGGGCGGGAGTTCCTGCGTGTCTCGTTGAGGTTGGCTGTGACGAGAGAGAGGGAGAGAGAGGTGGGTTTGGCGGTTGCGGTGCGGGGGGGGAAGGGGGCGGACGGGCGCATGGCAGTCGGGGTGGCGTGCGCGCGCGTAACGGCGGCGGCGCCTCCCGCGCGACGGAGCTCGCGCGCAGGGGGGCGGGCGGGGCCGGAATGAGGGAGATTTGAAAAGGCCGCGCGGCGGCGGCGGCCGCCTCTCTAACCGCCGCCTGAGTTCGTGCGGGAGACGAGCCCTTCGCTAGAGTGCGAGGAGGTATATCCTGTGGGTGGGCGGGGGAGAGACGAAGCCGTTCGACTTGGAGCAACTCCGCAGAACAAAAGCGGCCGTGGCGGGCACATGGGGGCGGTGGGAGGGTGGTCGAGCTCGCCACGAGGGCGGCGAAGGGGGCTGAGGAGAGCCAGGGCGGTTCAGCAACCGTGGAAGAAACGGTAGCTGAAAGTTTGAGGCGCTGAGTGGGACTTTAGAGGGCCGGGAGGGAAGGATGGAGGCCCTCCGGGCCGCTCCGCATGGGCTTTTGTTCTGGGAGGGGCGGGGGCGGTGTTCGCTCAACGGGGCCCGGCCGGGCTCTGCAGGAAGCCTTTTCCTCCTCCTCGCGCGCCTCCCCGCCTCTCTGCCTTGCCCCGCTCCCCGCCTCGGCCCTTGAGATGGGGAGGATTGGGGCCAGGGCCGCCGGGCTGTGCTTTAACTGCGAAGTCGCCGGCGGTGGCGGTTGTTGCGGGGCCGCGGCGGCGCCATGTTGCCGAGGGGGCGGGGCCGGGACATGGCGGCGGCAGCGGCTTCGCGTGTTGAGGCCGATTGTTCGGAGCTAGGCCGCGGCCATGTGGGAGCCGCCGTGGTCGCCGGCCGAAGTCGCGGGCAGAGGGCGGCGGGGCTCGCCGGCGGGCTGAAGGTGGGAGGCGGGCGCCCCGGCCGTCCTGGCGAGGACCCCGGCGGGAAGGAAGCGAAAAACGGGCCTGGCCGGCGGCAACGAAGCTAAAGGGAGAGCGCAGAAAGCGAGAATGCGCTGTTCCAGTAGCCCAGCTCTGACCT
The DNA here is from genome assembly GCA_030412105.1 of Cyclura pinguis. Lineage (NCBI taxonomy): Eukaryota > Metazoa > Chordata > Lepidosauria > Squamata > Iguanidae > Cyclura > Cyclura pinguis. The sequence goes on along the minus strand of CM059601.1, from coordinate 160,197,623 downwards.
CCCGCCGTAGCTACAGCGCCCCCTGGCGCCGCTGACCTGACGAGACGGCTCCCGGGCTCAGCACGTGCTGCTGTGGAGAAGCCGCGAGCCCGGCTCGGGGGCGCCATTGTGTTACCCCTCCGCTTCCCGCCACCTTTTACCTTCCCGGTCGGAAGCTTCCGTAATAGAGGCTCTTTCGTTCCTTTGGCGGAGGCGTGGGACGCTGGGGGAAAAAAGAACAACCTACCTGTTGGGCAAAGGCTCAAAGAATTACGGTGTTACTTCTGCTTTTACGAGGTTAGAAGCTTAACACTTGAAAGTACCAGGTTAGTTTTTCTCGGGGTTTAAAGCTGGCTGTGTTTGTCATCTCTCAACAGAACAAAACAAGCAGGCAGTGAAAAAGTGCATGGGTTGGTCCCCGCATTTTGCCCTGAAGAATAACGCTACTTTTGTATACAGGGGGTAAGTTTATTTTTCTGGATATTGGTGAACAACACCCAATCGTTCGTGTCCTAGAAATGGGAAATCCTCAGGTCTGTCAAAAGACAATAAGTTTGTAGGTGTTTCTCAGATAAGCTATTGTTAATAAAAACACTGTGTGTTCCTCCCCGCTGGAAGAAGGCAGCTGCTGGCAAGGGTTGGAGAGATAATATTATGTTGGGTAAAAGGGCCCAAACAGTTACTTGTGATTGTGAGGTATCAAAAAAAGTTATATGGTTGTGCTTATACTTTGCATTTTATTTCAGAAGCTTCATCATTGGAAAGAAATTAAAAAGTCTTTATTTTTGTTTGGGATTATTTGAAGACTAAGATTTTAGTAATAATAAGCATGATTTCAATTTTAAGCAGCTGCTTTCAGTAAATAATGCATTGCTTCACTGTAGTACTTGGGGAAAAGCATGGGTATAATTTCACTGAAAAAGGTAGATTTAATGTGGTACTCAGTTGTAAGGAAACTTTGTTACCTATTCTGTTGTCTTCTTAAACCTGTAATGAAGATTTAAATATATTTTAGAACATATTTAATATTGCTTTCTGGTTGAATGTATGTTTTTCACATGAGGAGAACCATTTTTATTTTCTTCCAAAGAGGATTCCAGCAGTCTTTATGACTTCCTTTTGTTAGATCAGTCAGTGATCTGGGAGCAGTAGATTCAGTACATACAGAACTAGGTGTCATCTCTTAAGTAAATTGCAAGTATTGTTGCATATGTGTTTGCAAAATCTTTAATAGTGCAAATTAATGAGAACTTGTTTTCTTTTGCCAGGTGAAAAGACGATAAAATGAGAGGAGTTTATTCATGTCAGAGTAATGTCAAAGTGCTTACAGTGCAGGTAGTGATATGTAGAACCTACTGCAGTGAAGGCACTTGTAGCATTATATTGGCAACAGCCTCAAAAAGTTTGGAAAATTACTCTGTAATGACTACTGCATGGTGACTGCTTTTTGTTCTAAGGTGCATCTAGTGCAGATAGTGAAGTAGATTAGCATCTACTGCCCTAAGTGCTCCTTCTGGCATAAGAAGTTGTATTTTCACCCAGTCGCTTACCCTGACCATAAAACTTAATATTTTGCAGTCCTCTGTTAGTTTTGCATAGTTGCACTACAAGAAGAATGTAGTTGTGCAAATCTATGCAAAACTGATTGTGGCCTGTTATTGTCTACGTACCAAGATTTTAGTGATTTCACTGTAAGTTAATGTAACATCTTTCTCCAAAATGCTTGTCAAGACAGCTTCTGTAGCACTAAAGTGCTTATAGTGCAGGTAGTGGTTCATAATCTACTGCATTAAGAGCACTTAAAGTACTGCTAGCTGTAGAACATCAGTTTTGTTCTCTTTTTCATGTATTCTTTTTGTGTGTCAGTTGAGCACTGTTCTCTGGTTAGTTTTGCAGGTTTGCATCCAGCTGTATAATACTCTGCTGTGCAAATCCATGCAAAACTGACTGTGGCGGTGAAATTCAATGAAAAAGTGATAAGCTGTACCCCTTTCTACACAGGTTGGGATTGGTTGCAATGCTGTATATGTGTCTGTGGTATTGCACTTGTCCCGGCCTGTTGAGGTTGGTGGGTCTAGAACCTGGAAGAACATGCACAGTTTCCATCTGAGCTGATTAGTTCTGGAACAACATAAAACTGCAGCGGAATAGTGTTACGTAGACTTTATGTTCAGGAATTGTCATTGAACGCAATAAGGTGTATTCGGTATTTTGTGTTCTTTTCAGTTTTTGTCACTTACCAGTGGCTGTTTTATACAACTGTTCTGGCCAAATAGGTAGAATTTGCTATGTAAAGCAACTTGCTTAAACTGAAGTTTTAAATAAACAAGTATCACCAATTGATTTGACGAGTCTTTCATTTCTTATTGATAACATCATCTCTGCTTTTTTTCTCAGAGTATCTCCAAAAGCAGTGCATGGGAACAATAGTACATTCTTTTAGTCTTTATACCAAAGATATGAGAATATTCTACAGTTTCGGGGGACTGTAGGGCAGATTTCAGAATTTCCACAGCTGAAGTCTGTGGTGTGTATCTCAAGTTCTTCTTCAGAATACCCATGCGTGTAAGCCACTTTAATACCCGATGCTACATCTAGAATATGATACTCTGTCCAGTGCAGTTGTGAACATTAAGTCAATTCCAGTATGAAAAGGCCTTCCTTAATTGCTTAACAGTACTTTTCTCACACAGATGTATCAAATCTTCATTTGCTGTACAGTGCACACATCACAGTACCTTTCTGTTAAAGAAAAACTAAGCTTGCATGGTAGTCTTAAATATACATTGTGAGGTAATGACTGTTGAGTTGAGTGCAGTGTACTCCCCAGATCATGCCCAGATTGAAATCCAGTGAACATGATTTTGTAAGTAAGTTACATATAACTTATATTTGTAATATAAAGAAGGGTTTTTTTTCTGTCATGCTCAGTATTTCTTACTGTTGAGTCCAAATAGTGGGATAAGATTTCAGCTTATTAAAGAGCAGAATTGTGCTTAATTTGTAGTTCAGTCTGTTTCCAAAATTGAATTTGGATTATCTGTCCTGTACAGTGAAAGCGTTATGCTGGATGACAGATAGGTGCAGGACCAAATCAGGCCAGAACTGTCTAAAAACCAAAATAATTAAACTGAGGATATTGTACTTTGGACACTGCGTGAGGTACCATGACTCATTGGAAAAAGGTAATAATGGCCAGTGGAAGGTAGAATTAGACCAGATTAGAGATGAATTAACCCAAGGAAGTCATAAAATTGGACCTGAACTGTGCTGTTAATAATGGAGTCTCCAGGTGATCTCATTCATAAATTAAGACCAGCCTTAGGGCACAGAATCTTTTCTAGCATTTGACTTTACAGGATTTGTGCTGTAGAGCATTTTTGCAAGATAGATAAATGTTCAAAGAAACTCCTGGAGGTGAGTGGCAAAGATTCTGGAAGGTAAAATGTGAGCCAGAAGATCACAAGGATTGAAATTGTGTAAAATGAAGTGGTAGCCGTTCCTTTTAAAATTTAAGGAAATGCCATGCCACTTGAAGATGAGGATACTTTTTGAAGAAAACAGTCATTCTGCTGTTTGATCTCTTGGTCTCTGTCCATTTGTGAAATGAAACTTTTAGAGCACAAATGTGGAGGTCACAGAAAATAGTACTAAGAGAAAGACAAATTACGTAAGTGTTAGATATGCGCCTTCAAGGCCTCTTGACAAGCATGAATTTCCTAGGGATTTTGAAGACAAGCTGTACTTGGGTAATATTGCCAATCCCTTCCTGTAAAATAGCCTACAGCACCTGGCATTTCTTGGTCTCCCATTCAAGTATTAACCAGAGCTGACCCTGCTTGGTTTCCAAGATCAGATAAGGTAGGTTGCTTGAATGGTCTCTAGGTACACATGTATTGTAGGTACCTGCAAAGCAGAAGTCTCTAGTTTGGTGGTAGTTAAATTGTCATCACATTAATATTAGTCCTTAATATAGATACTTTCCTCCCCCAAAATCTCATTTCTCATGAAGTATCTCATCCCTATATTTAAAATGGCAGTGCATGCACACATACCATGTCCACGTACACACTACATCCATTGAAAGGAGTGGGATGTGAGCATTTATGCTTACACAAGGGTTCCTGAAATGGTGTTCCCTCACATATAGAGGTTGTGCTGTATGATTTGAAGTAACATGTAAATGAAAGCTTGTGCATAGAACTATACCCAAGGTATTTAACACTTTTATGGTGTGTTTTATTAAGTTGAACACTTTTTGTCAATGTTAACATGGATGTCCTGTTATGGTTTTCTACAGTTCATGTTAACGCTGGCATATTGATAAATACAGTACTAGAATTTAGTTCCCAACGTAAAAGATGAAAAGCTGCAGCTAATAGAATTTTTTGATTGATTTAAAATCACAACAGGTAATTCCTTTAATTTGCTGGACTTCTGTTACTATTAACAAGTAACCAGCTGAATTTGTTTGCAGCTCAGGTTTTAAAGTTTGAGTCACAACTGACTGTACAGTAATGGAATTATTATTTTGCCGTACAATCAATATTCTAATTATGACAAAAAAATAATGAAAGAAATTAGTTTGACATTAGTTTGAAATGAGATTATGCATATTAGGGATGAGATGAATCCAGAATTTTCTGAATCCGAATCCCTGAAAGGTTCTGGGAATCCACAAATCTCGTGAATCTAAAATCTTTTGAATCCTTTTTCAAAAAGCAAGGGAAAGAAGGATAATCTTGGGCAAGGCACACACTCTCAGCCTTAGGAAAAGCCTAGGCAAAGGCAAAGCTCCCTCTGAAGAAATCTGGCCAGGACAATTGTCCTAGTTTTGCCTCAAGCTCTCCCCATATTGAAAATGACATGAAGGCCCTTTCTACACAGGCAGGAATATATGGATTAATCCCACACTTTCCTGCCTGTGTGAACGGCCCCATACTACAGTACGGTGATAATTGAGGACAAAACTGGATTTTCTTTGCATAGCTCCTTATGGCATCCTGGGGTTTGTAGTTTTATGATGCACCAGCACACATTGGCAGAGAAAGCTGTGATACCTTGTAAAACTACAAACCCCAGAATTGTGTATGAAAGCTTTGCAAGGGAACTAAGTCAAGGAATCTTTCAGCTGTCCTTGAAATCTCAAGAAACTACCTTCCAGCCAATCAGGCCTTTAGTGGGCCCTGGAGATACCAGTTTTTAAAAACAATTTTTCTTTTCTACTATATGTAGTTTGTCATGTGGCTCATGGAAAACCATGACAGACATTTCACTTCTCATCCTATTCTAGCTATAGGTTTACAACCAGGCATTAGTCTTGTGGAAGGAGGTACACTGGCCTACACGTGGCAATCACTAGATGGGACCTTGCCCTCTGCCCTACTGCTGATAAGTGTCAGGCCCACTGACCCCAGCATTGATACATGCCATTGATTTTCAGCACAGAAAATCGTGCTGAACTTAAATACTAAATGTTCAATTTAAATATATTAGAATCCACCCCCAGATGTAATTTCTGAAATTGTTAGCAAAGACCATTATTACTCCAAGGGAAAAATTTACCTACTTGCCATCTCCCTTTGTGTATCTAATCTCCCAGGTTTTCAGGCGTACCGGTCTCCAACAAGCTATTTGGTTGATGGACTCGAAAGATTCGGTTTGCCTATTTTAGCACAGGGATTTGAATTTGTGGATTCGAGGATTCAGTTGGTCGATCCCTAATGCATATTATGTTCACCAGTCGTGCCACTTGCTTATTGAGCCCAGACTCTCATGTATGTAACATATGTGTTTACTCAGTTATAGCTGTTTTTGGCCTGTATGTGTTTAGTTATAGAAAGACAGCTCTAGTTTTTCTAATACATTTCTTTCAAAAAATGTTACACAAAAATACATCATATTGGCATGCCTTCATGGTTCATACTACTACAAGCAAATCAAAAGAATTTCACGAAAACAGACATTTAATGGATGCATCTTCCATGTATCAGACTTTCTGGGTTCCATAGGTACCCAACTGTCTGTGTTATTTCCCATAACACTTCTGGAAGTTAGGAATAGTTCCAGTATGAATCTGGTAAATACATCTGATTCCATACTCTTTTAGATTGAAATAAAGGGCAGTCTAGAATACAAACATTCTAAGAAATCAGCTCATTTTTATTGGTGACTTAATTCTGTTCCAAAACACTTCTGTTGAATCATGCTTCCTTAATTTCACACTCTGGTGAGGGCAAATGCCCTGCTGCTGCTAAGTTACAATATTGTGTTATTTTTATGACGGGCAAAGGACAATTTGCAATTTATGGTCCTAATTAGGTTATTGAAGAAGTACAATATACACTGTGGAACAAATAGTTGATTTGCCTCTGTAGCCAGTAACAAGTAATTGACATTACATCAGTATCATGCCTCCAGGAACTTGTGTACTCTGCTTTTGAGACCAGCTATCCCCAATGCATCTAAAAAATTCAGACAACAAAATTGCTTGCCTCTATTCTTACTTGTTCTTACTAGTTCAATACTACTCAAAACTAATCCAGGAACTGATGCCAGTCCACAAGCCATCAGCCATCTGGGAAACAAACACTTATAGCCAAATGGGGAATAGTGATTGCCAGTCCCAGCTTCAAATAGCACTGCTGTAGGTGACAGAGCTTCTGCATGTCTTGTGTTAATTGGATAAGATTCAGTTTATGCAGCTGGAGATGTCGTCAGGATTGTTGAAGAGACGGGAACCAAAACACGTGTGTTGGAACTTCCCTTCTTCACTCAGAAACATGTTCCATAAGGGAAATTGTGAATGCCTTCTTCCAACAATGCAAGGTTCCAGCCTACCTAAAGGAGAAAGCTAACCATGCACCCCACTATATTCGATAATTACCAGCCAGTCTACAATATGCCATTTTTGGACAATGTAGTGGAACATGCGGCATTCCAGTTCCAGATGTTCTGGGATGTGTTACTTAGATTTCTTATGCAGACATCTTTAATCAGCTTTGTAGATGACTTACACTGGCAGCCAAATAGGGGAGTGTGTTCTTGTTGGTTCTGCTGGATCTCTCTGACACCATCAACTATGGTATTCTAGACTGTCTCTAGAATAGGATTTTAATACACTTTTGCTCTATGGGGTCACTCAGATTTCAGTTTTGCCACTGCTACCTCAACATATACCTGATACATGTGGGAGATGTCCTGTATTTGGGGGCTCTCTGACAATGTCATGTAACTTCATCTCATTCAAAAGATGCTATTTCCATGCTGAACAACTGTATGGCAACAGTAATGGGGTGGATGGTGGTGAACAAATTCACTGTTCATACAAGACAAGATGTTCTTGCAATGTAATTGCAATATAGGTCAAGGAACAGGGATTTTCACTGTATTGGATGTGGCCACAGTACCCTGAGATCACAGATTTGTAATTTTATTCATCTCTAAGCCTAGATGCCAAGATTTCAGCAGGGCCAGAGAGTATTTCCTGGAGATAGCTATTGACCAGTGCTAGCTGGAAGAAAAGTATGATTGTCCTAACAAACCACAAATCCATTTTCAGGCATAATTCAAAGTGCTGGTCATGACCCGTGAAACTACATTGCTTGAGCCCAGACTATCTCAAAGACTACATTCCCAAACTTTGGTCTTCCAGATGTTTTGGCCTTCAGCTCCAATAATTCCTAACTGTTGGCCAAGCTGGCTGGGGCTTCTAGGAGTTGAAGTCCAAAATGCTTGGAAGACCAAAGTTGGGGATCACTGTTCCAACAACATCTATCTGAACATGTTTGGAATGCAGAGATCTCCAGGGAAGGACTTTCTCCCGTCCTGCCATCTTGACAGGCACATTTAGTGAAAACGTGACAGCATCTTAGTGACTGCTCCCAGACTTGAACTCCTATCCGTGGAATGCTGAGTTGAGACTATAGTTGGCCCTCCATATTTGCTAGTGTTGGGGCACAGGACCCTCACAAAAGTGGGAAAATCACAAATATCAAAATGTGTGTGTGGGGGGGGGGAATGGGGCCAAGGCATGGTGGGGAGAATGGGCACCCAAGGTCAGGGAGGGAAAGGGGAGGTCAACATGGTGCCCATATACTTCCTCTCTCCTTCCTTGGGTGTGGGGGCATCAGGAGAGGGTTTGTGGTGCTGAAAAAATGGATTGTAAGCTGTCCTTAGCTTCTCAGGCACCTGCTGGAGGAGGAGGACTAGTAGCAGGTTTTTAAAGGACTGCATGAAAAGAAGTGCCTGAAGTGGGGGTGGCATGGGTTGAAGAAACTTGCAAATAACATCTGTGAAAGTCAAATCCATGAATGTGGAGGACCTACTGTTATTTGTTGTTCTTCCACCAGCAGGCAGAGATCTTTAGATACACTTTTGGATTTGATTGAAGAAAGAACAGTCCTAAACCCTCTCTCCGCCCCAATTTATCAGAATGAGATGAACTTGGCTGGTGTAACAGCTCCTTGGGAAATTATACTTGTAAATGATGGAGACAAATAGATCTAGAGTTCTCTGCCCTTAAAAACATGTTCTTTTATTTTTTTATTTTTAAGTGCCTATTCATGGGATTGCAACACAGAAAATAAGATTATAGTTGCCTTTTCTGAGGAAACTAAAACAGCAATACTAAGAATCTGATGAGTAATCATGTTTTTGCTGTAAGGAAAAAAGTCTGAAATTTTAGAGTAAGAAAAATATTTGAAATAAACTGAAGTACACATAAAGCTCCACAACCCATCACCAAATATTGGAAACATTTGTTTGCTGCAGGGCAATCTAGGGACTGAAAGAGGAAGAAACTGTGTATTTATGTAACACACCCATTCACAGCAAATGAGAACCCTTGATAAATCAGACTCTAGAATTAGAATGTAGACTTGTCAGTCACTCAACTTTATTCTCTTCCTCACTTTGGTATCTTCATTCAAATTCACTGCACATCTCTAATTTTTAGCTTGTATGACTGACAAAAGAAAAATGTATAGAGGGACTTCCTTGGGCCAAGTGCTGTTGCTCCAGGATATAATTCAACACTATGTTCTTCATTGGGATGAGTTGTCAGTAGTATTATAATTGTAATGGAAAGAAAAAATGAAAAGTATTGCAGGATGATCATATAGAAATTTCAGACAGTAAATGTTAGACTGAATATATACAGTACAAGTCATCTATTTCATATTTTGAATTTCTGTCTTGGGATTAAAATAACATGGCCGACCCACCTGGTACTTTGTTAGCAACTCTGAAGAAGTTGGTTCTTATGAACAGATAACAAGGTTGCCTGCTTTAGCATATCAGAACTTGCAATAAAATATCATGTATTCTGAAGAGAACTTCAATCTGGCAGTGGGAAGACAAGCTATGATCAGCTTATAATGTGTATGTCTGGTCAACACTAGCATCCTGTGTATATTACCTTCTTTTCTCCTCCTATGTATACTCTCTTTCTCTGTCTCTTTCTCCCCTCTTCCTCTTCTTATTCATATCTTAACAATACTTTTAAAATGTTCTACAGAAATAATTCCTTAGGTAAGTGATATAGTATGGAAAAGGAGGGGAGACCTTGAACAAAATTATAATCCTTGTTTGTAAAATTGCACGCTCCCACTCTAACAGTGTTTGCAGGAGGAGACCATCTGGTAATCATATATTCAATAACATACACCTAGGAATTAATCTCAAGTTGGTTGATTAAATCCAATTCTTGATTATAAAGTGTGTAGGAGTGCCATTGATAATCCTTGCCAAATTAGAAACTGGTTCATGAACAGTTTCTATGTCTTTTGCCAAGTGTAGCCCACCACTAATAGTCCTTTTTATTACTATTATTACTATTAACTAACATTAGTGTTTGCGCCTAATAGAAGGAATTCCAGTATGAGCCTCTTCATTTTAAATGCTGTTTTTCCATAATGAGTTCATTCTTCTACATAGTGCATGGGAACAGAGGAATTACTTAGGAGCACCCAGTGATATATTTGATGGCCCACAATTCTTTGATTAAATCCTGATTTTTCTGTTAAATAAAAAATGCATCCAAATTTCCTTGGATGCATGGAAATATTTGCTTAGTTCCTTGGACCTGCCTTCTCTAATTTCTCTTAAGCAGTTTACCATTTTGGAGACTGTTATGTAAAATTACCTTTGGATTGGAATGCAAAGGTTTTCTAGCTATTGCTAACTTTACTCTGCATATATTCACTTGTTTTCTGGCAGGGTTCCTCTTGATAAGCTACACAAGAAACTAAATTCACATGGAAATGTCCCTATTATTTCAACAAACAAAATGCTATAAAAGTATAGTACTGCAAAAAACATAAGAAGTAAAATATATAATTACAAAATCATAATACACAAAACCCAAGGCCACAGAAACACTACAGGAACACAAAAACACTATGACTGAACACTAAATTACATGCACAGGTGTAAATATGAAGAATGCACAAATAATTCTAAAATACATTCACTATGTTATTTTAACTCAATGCTAGAAAAAACTTAACCAGTTGAATTTTTCTGTCCTTTTTAGTTCTGCTAGACCTCTCAGTGGCTTCCGAAACTATCAGCCATGATGTTCTTCTGCGCCACCTTGCTCAGATGGTGCTGGAAAAGACTTTTTCTTCCTGGAGGGACAAGTACGGAACGCAGTATTGGGAGATTTCTGTTCAGTGCCACCAGGATGCTGATGACACCAGTTCTACTTCTTCCCCAAAGAAGTTATTTTGATTCGTCATCAGTATCAGGCTTCAGTCATGAATTGGATGACAGTGAAAATGTGAAGCTCAGTCCAGATATGATAGAAGTGCTCCTGGTCAGTTAAAAGGCAGATTGATGAATAGGGATTTAGCCCTAAGTCTGGATTGCCAATGCTTCTGGTGGCCAGGAGGATATCTGTACCAATTGTACTCCTAGGATTGTCAGATTTGGTCATGGTTACACATGCCTTAGTCGTATCCTGCTTGGATTACTGTAACACATTCTATGTGGGGTTGCTTTTGAAGAGCGTTCAAAGCTGCAACTGGACTACCAATCTGTTTGCATAAACAATTCAAAATGCTTTATTTTTTAACTCATAAATGCCCAATATGACTTAGGCTCAGGCTATCTGAGGACACCATTCTATATCTGAGATCTCAGATAGGAGGATGTAGGTTTATTCATTGCTGCCCAGAAGGTAGGATCAGGTCTATTGGTTTTAAGTTACAGGAAGGTAGATTTTGATGGAGCATTAGAAGGAATTTTTGACCTAACAGCTCTGCAATGGACCAATTACCTAAGAAGGTGGTGGTGTCTCTTTCTCTGAATGTCTACAAAAGAGACTGGACAGCTATCTGCTAGGGATGCACTAACTCAAGTTCCTGCATTGGAGGTGGGGGGTTTGAACTCCATGGCCTATTGGGCCTCTTCCAACTGCCTGGGCCCTGAGATCTTTGAGTGAGGCACTTGCCTGGGGCCCTCACCATGACAGTCATATCTGGTGAGATGCAAGAGAGGAGTTTCTTGGTAGCTACTCCTAGGTTCTGGATTTTCTTCTTAGGGGGGTAGGCTAGCCCTTTCTTTGCTGTCCTTCCATCAGCAGCCAAAGAATTGTTTTGATAGGCATTCAGAAACTGTTTTCAAAAAAAGTGTTGCCCTAAAACGTGGGTGACTCAGAGGTCCACCTGCAATGCCAGTGCCTCTATGAAATGGTGGAGAATATTAGCTCAAAGAGGAAGCCTGCGAGACAGGGGCACCCTAACAAGATCTTTTACATCTATGTCTACTAGTGGAGGGAAGAACCAGCCAGAGATCCAAAAGTAAGCTTAATGTGTTTTATTGGGGGAACTGCAATCACACACATAAGATCCAACCAGTCATGCAATCACACAAGACTAACTGAAGGAAAAGAGAGGAAGTTTTGGATAGTGAGATTTTTAGGGCAAAGTGGGTGATATTTACCAATCTAGAAAAGCAGTGAAGAAGCAGCGACATGGCTTAGACACAAGCCTAAGGACAGTACACAATCAAAAACTGAAGTGGCAGAGTGGCAACCAGCAATCAGCATACTGCAAGTTGGCTGGCCAAAAATTGTAGTTTAAATACTCTTTTTCTGCCTAGAGGGTGAAGGTGCTAATGGCTCTCTGGTAGAGTAAACAATGGAGTCCAGAATGAGCTAATGGCCTTAGCATTAGGTGACAAAGGGGTATGGTAGTCTTGCTACCTTTTTAATTGTCAGACAGATGTGGGGACAAAAGGGAAGCTTCCTTGGTCAGAGAGAGAGGAGTTAAGACAATCAGCTATCCTGTGGGAACATCCCAGACACTATTGTCGCTTGAAGATTGAGTAATTGGAGGGTAACTATAAGTCCATTATCACTGGGGCTATGTCTTGAGGTCTCTTCTGATCTTACTTTGCAATGCACGTGTGCAGCCAGCTTTTTTCTCTTGGCCAGCATGGCTATGCAGCCATAGCAGGGTATATTTTGTATTTATGCCAATTAATATTTGCCAGTTAAATCATATCAAAGCATGGGGGTGTATAGCTTACTAACAAAGGGGTTTTTAAAGGGTGCACTATTTTAAATGGTTTTTATTTGTAATGAAATTTCAGATACTTTTTGATGCTACTGATAATTTACCTTTTAATTATAACCTTTTAAATGTCATATATATTGTATCAGGATATAAGCAATGTGAATCAATAAACGTCTGGTTACTATTTCTAAAACAAAACATTTAAAAGGCAACTTCTTCATTGCGATATGATTTATTAAATGGAGAATGCTGTGATATATTAGTTAAAAGTTATAGACTCATTCAGGATAGTATAAGTGAAAATAACTCTCTTTTGGTATGGCATTTAAGATAATATCAGGCAATCAAAAAAGCTAGCATCTCATTTCTCTTGTTAGAAAGATTTGTAATGAGTGTTATAACATGCTAAACTCCTTGGGTTAGATCCAGCCTTAACACTTAAGGTAGCCTACCTGAAATCAGTAGAACTAAAATTACGCATGACAGCCACCCACTGATTTCAACGGATGTGTTCTAAACATCAACTCATTAAAAAAAAGAGGGGAAAAGTTAATTTTGTATTGTGCCTGGAGCTTCTGTTAGCAAGAAGAAATAGTGGATAATGTGATAAAATTTTCTTGAAATGGACACAATAGGATTTTATTGCAAAGAGATATGTTTGTTAACGGAAGGGTATCATGGCTAAGATAGGTATATTAGCATATGCACCAATTCTGCAGCTCAAGGTATGACAGTGATTTGTCATTCACAGCTTACATTTTAAAAGACAATATAGTGAACAGCAGCTGACAGTTTTGCACTGTTCTGGAGTGAAGATGAGGGTGACAGATATAAAAGCAAGCAAGCCAAGACTGCATGTGAGAGAAATGGGAACAAACAAGAAGACTCATGGCTTGTCGATTAAGCTGCAGGTGTGAGTGGAGTGCACTGACATTTACCAGACTAAAGCTTGGCATGCATCTTTGGTCTCAATAAATTAAGTTATTTCACTGTTGAAAGCTTGAAGTTCTGTAGGTTCCTGTTACAGTTTCACTTACAGATTCTGCAATTGCTTAAGGTCTATTTCAGGAAATTTCTGTATCTAAACCAGAACTTTGGTGGAGACCACACATTCTGCTCTCACATGTCAATCGCATAATCAAGGAGACAAGGGGAGTCCTGTCTGTCACTGCCACAGCAGGGGCATATAGGGAACACTGCTTATAACCACATGAAAAAGCATACACTCTCCCTTGTGAAAGCCAGAATGATACAGAGATTTTTAGATTAGACTACACCTCTGGAGACCAACGTTTGAATCCGCCTTCAGCCATGGAAACTCACTGGGTGATGCTGTGCAAGTCATACTCTCTCAATGTCAAAGGCAGGCAAAGGCAACCTCCCTCTGTACCAATTTTGCCAAGAAAAACCCATGATAGGTTCACCTCAGGGTGTCCATAAAGTGAAAGTGACTCACAGCTTCCCCCTTTATCTCCCTTCTACTCAACTTACTCTATTTCTTCTGCTGTCTTTCTTATTTATACTTTTTGTTTATACGTATGTTGATATGAACTTTTCCTTTAGAATCTTCACCAGGTGCCTATGACAAAGAATGTTGCTTTTTTCTGCAAGTGTTTCGAACTAATCTACAGCCCACTGATGGTTGCAGATTGTATAGGCTCCCCCAAGCCTTCATGTGACAGGTAAAGAGATATACAACATCACAGCTGAGGGCCTTCTTTTGCAAAACAGTATTGGAAACATCACATTTTATTGCATCAAGATTCAGGGGAGTACATCAACAGTGTAATAGATCCGATACTTGTGTTTCTTCTTCGTGGTCTCTGTGACTCACACAAATGGGTTTTCCACCTGCGCAGAAACAGCTTTCAGAACCTTCTAGAGCCTACTGTTGGCATTTTGGCAGTTGACCCATTCCCCCTCCCCTCATGGTATATAAGCCCCTGCCTCGTGTAATGGTCAGTTCCTTTTTATCTGCCGCATGTGCAGTGTATAGGAGCCTCTTCGCTAGTGCAAACAGGATTTTTCCCCGTTTTCTGGCGTTTTGGGCTGGTTGTTTCAGCCTTGGATTGGATTGGACTTGGTTTATTCTTCGGGATTGTGTTGTTCAGCAAGCTGTATGGCAACGGCTGTATTTAAACGTTGCTTGACCTGTGGAGGGAAAATACCTAATAAGGATGGACACTCAAAGTGCCTCCTTTTTTTAGGTGAGGGCCACAACGTGGGAGCTTGCTGTCATTGTCAGCTATTTACTCCGCAAACTCGTCAACATAGGGCTGCTCAGCTGAAAGCCCTACTGTGGGAGAACGTGCTGACTACTTCAGAACCACCCAAGTGGGCTGAATCTGCTCCCTTACCATCCAGTACGGCCCATTCTTCTGCTTCTCTCACTTCCTGATGGAATGTGTCCGTACCGTCGTCGAGACCGAGATCTTGTTCGACATCGAGGCCTTGAGATCAGGCATTGTCTGGTCATGTCGATGATCGTCGAGATCATCCTTCTCCTCCACCTAGTACTGAACTGCCTAGGAAGGAGAAGGATAGGAAGAAGAAAAATAAGGAGGCCGCTTCGACAGAAGCTAAGAGGCAGAGGAGGAAGGATAAGTCTAAGGCACATCCTTCATCTCCGGTGAGAAAGCCAACTCCTCAAGTGTATGCCTCAGAGGAAGTACAGGCCCCTCAACATCGGGGATCCCAGGAAGCTATACCTTCTAAGGAGACCAAGGGGGTGTGTATTCGCTGAGAGAGAGAGATACTGGAAACCTCCCCTCAAATTTCTGTTGGGTCTCCTTCAGACCACAGAGTGCTGTCTCCTGCTGTTAGGCCTTCTGGGCACAGAAGATTTTCGACCGAGCGATCCAGAATGCTTTGGCGTACTCCGCCTTCTCCCCCAAGGTCAGCTTATTGAGATGATTGGTTGGTCAGCACTTCCACATATCAGTATCGACATTATAGGGGAAGATCTCCCTGTCGATACCATGATGATGTTTTGTATAATACGAGGGATATGTCCCCTTATATGGATGAGTTGGAGCGATATGAATGACATCGTCGTTATCGAGATGTTCCTAATGAATGGTACCGTTGTGTCACTCGTCGCTCTCGTTCTTTGTCAAAGACTCTCCATGTTGGCAGGTGATAGCGTCTTCTGGCCGCATGTCTAAGTCCACCAGGCGGGACTGAACTGCTGTTGATAGGCATCACGAATGCCTTCCAGAGGGAAGGAGGAGAGAGTCTATTGTTATGTCCCCTCGAGGTCATCGGATCCGATCTCCACTGGTACCATCCTCGGTATCCTCGGAAGTGTCTTACGGACTAGATATTGAGTCTGACTTCGTTTCCACCGCTGGAAGAATTTCACCTACTGATGATGTGCGATCGTTTTTGGATCTTGTTCTCCGAATGGCCAGATTGTTGAACTTACAAATTGAAGACCACAAGGAAGATCTGAAAGACCCAATCTTCCAAGATTTGCAGGACTGCGCTCCCGTACCATCTGTAATTGCGCCGCTTCCGTATCTGTCGCAGACAGTGAAGAAGTCATGGTAGACACCATCTTCGGTACCATCTACACCTAAGAATCTGGAGTTTCTATACCGTCTTGTTGAGGCTGATGATGACCCCAAACCAAACTCTATTGTGGTGGATGTGGCCCAGTCAAAGCAGTCGCAGAGACTTCATGCTGTTCCTGCTGATTGTGTGGGGAAAAAATTGGATAATATTGGTAAAAAATCCTATTCAAATGCAGCTTTGTTGTTTAGGATTTCTAATTATGCTGCCTGCATGGGCGCATACCAACAGTTCTTGTGGGATAGAATCAAACCCTATCTGGAAATGCTTCCTGATACCGAGAAGAAGACCGCTTCTGCATTATATGGTGAGCCTTACTGTCTGTCATCTCAACAAATCACTACAGCTAAACGCATCACAGACTGTAATAATAAAGTTGTGGCAGGTGCCATAGCGATTCGACGACATGCTTGGCTTCGTTCATCTGGGTTGTCTCAGCAAGCCAAGATGATGACTGAAGACCTACCCTTTGATTCTCTAGGGTTGTTCAATGCTGGCACCAACAAAAAGCTGGAACATGCCCAGAAAATGCATTCGACAGCTAAGAAGTACGGGTTCCTGGCGTCGACATATCAACAGTATTATTGGTACTGTTGGTATCAGCCTTTTCAGAGGAGAACGTTAAGCCCAACTCCACCTCAACATAGATAGAGCACACCTCAACAACTCTCGACAAGGAAGTTTCTGTCTGCAAAGTACAAGCAGCCTCAGTATAAGAAACGACAGTCAGACCAGAGCAAACATAGGGTTTGACAACCAACGTCACGAGACCTTTCTCATGTATACCAGTCTTCGACAAGAACAACACATTCCTTCTGTTGTGAACTTGCATTCAGACAAGCACCTAAGTCTCCATTCCGAACCACCCTTTGGGGACAGACTAAGCTACCATGCCGAGGTTTGGTTGATGATCACCTCGGATTCTTGGGTCCTAGACATCATAAAGTATGGGTACGCCATAGAATTTCGCTGTTTACCACCAACAGGTCAAATTCGGAGGACTATACCATCTCCAGAGCTCGAAGAGGAGATATCAACGTTGCTCCAAAAAGGGGCAATAGAAAGAATCACCACAACTCAATTGAAAAGAAGCTTCTCTTCGAGGTATTTTCTGGTGAAGAAAAAAGATGGAGGTCTCCGGCCCATATTGGACCTGAGAGGCGTCAACTACTACATCCGATCAAAAAGGTTCAGAATGGTGACTTTGACTGCTGTCCTGCCTCTCTTGAAAAGGGGCGACCGGTTTGCAACCTTAGATCTAAAGGATGCATATTTCCACATGGCCATAAGACTGGAGCACAGACGATTCCTTGCCTTCATCGTTGGCAGGCAGGCAGGCTTATTGTTTTTGCGTCCTTCCTTTCAGGATAAGCACAGCTCCAAGGGTCTTCACGAAATGCATGCCTGTTGTTGCAGCTTTCCTTCATCAAAAAGGTATCATGATATTCCTGTACATAGACTGGCTAATACTGGCATCTTCTCGAAAACTGCTATCCATGCATCTCAGGACCACCATTTGTCTTCTAAGGAAGTTAGGTTTAATGATAAACTACCAAAGTCAACCTTGGTACCCTCAAGAAAGGTCAAATACATTGGAGCCGCACTGGACTCAAGACTGCAAAGAGCCTTTCTTCCACAGGACAGATGGGAAAAGATTCTGTGATGTGTCACAAAGATGCAACGACTTTGCAGAGTGCAAGCAAAGTTGTTTCAGGTTGCGCTAGGACTGAGGGCGTCAACTACGCTCGTCACACCATATGCGAGGCTGAGGATGAGACCACTGCAACAGTGCTTCATACGTCAGTTCAATCCTCTTTGAGACCATCATCTCAAGTACCTGATGGTACCGAGGAATATCCTTGCATCTTTGGATTGGTGGACAAGACCAGAGAACGTGTTGAAGGAAATGCCATTCCTGCCTCGACCGCCGTCGCTGTCAGTGACAACAGATGCGTCAATGGAAGGCTGGGGTGCTCACCTCGGAGCACTTACGATATGAGGTTGGTGGACTTCTCAGAAGAGGAATCTCCACATCAACATTTTGGAGTTCATGGCAGTGCTGAAGGCGCTGCGAACTTTTCAGCACTACCTGTGTGGGAAGTCAATCCAAATTGTGACAGACAATACCACAGTGATGTACTACATAAACAAACAAGGCGGGACTCAGTCGCGTGTGTTGCTGAACCTGTCAGTGCAACTATGGGAGTGATGCCTGTCACAACAGATGCTTCCTTCGGCGGTTCATCTGGCAGGAGACCAGAACGTCCTGGCAGACACACTCAGTAGGACACCGTGGTCTTGCCACGAGTGATCAGCAAAGGTGTCATCCAGGAAGTGTTCGCAAAATGGGGGTTTCCTCACATAGATCTCTTTGCATCAAGACTGAATGCGCAATGGAGACTGTACTGTTTCCGACACTCAAAGGGGCATCAAACTCTAGGGGATGCCTCTCTGTTCAGTTGGACAGGACCAAGGGTCTATGCGTTCCCACCATTTCCCTTGATAATGAAGGCGATTGCCAAAATTCACCAAGACAAAGCGAAGGCGATACTCGTAACATCATGGTGGCCGAGGCAACCGTGGTTTGCCAATCTCCTTCAGTTATCGTAGGGTAGGTACCGTCTGCTGCCATGCAGACAAAATCTGCTCAGCATCCACAACGTACCGTCTTCCATCCCGATGTTCAAACACCGCGTTTGACCACATGGAATCTATTGCAACAGATAGCCTACCTGATGCTGTGAGACATATCGTGTTGGCTGTGCAAAAGCCCTCAATGTTGAAGTCTTATGCGTATAAATTGGGTAAATTCCGTGATTACTTGAAACGACAAGGTGTTTCCCATACAGGTTGTGACAATATGCACGTCTTGCCCTTTCTAGCAGAGTTGTCGATTCAGGGTTTGTCTTTATCCTCAATGAAATGTTATTTAGCAGCAATTTCATGTAATTTTCAAAAACAGGGTAAACCATCTTTTTTTTTGGACCCCCTGATTAAGAGGTTTATCCAGGGCTATAAACAGTTGCACCCTCCAATCCAACCACCTCTCCCGGGATGGAATCTGAATTTGGTGCTGAGACACTTGGCTGCTAGGCCCTTTGAGCCTATGGCAACCTGTGACATGCAACTGCTCACGTGGAAAACTGCCTTTTTGGTTGCAATAGCATCTGCAAGGAGGGATAGTGAACTATGTGCACTCAGGGTTGATCCTCCTTATTTGAGATTCCACAAAGATAAGGTAGTGTTAAGACCAGACATAACATTCTTGCCGAAAGTAGTGTCATATTTCCATCTAAACCAAGATACAGTGTTACCAGCTTTCACACGGAATCTAGTTTCAGACATGGAGAAAACTCTGCACTGTTTGGATGTCAGAAGGGCATTGGCATTCTATGTTCAACACACCTCTTCAATTAGTAAGTCAAATAAATTGTTTGTTATTCAGTATCTAAACAGGGTAATCCAGTATCGCCTCAAAGGCTCTCTGAATGGGTGGTTTCCACCATTAAGTTGTCTTATGAGCTGGCAAAAAAGAAACTCCCTGACTCTGTTCGAGCTCATTCCACAAGATCTATAGCAGCTTTTGTGGCCTTTTTGCACAGGGTACCTCTTTATGAGGTCTGCAAAGCAGCTACCTGGTCTCAACCTCTTACATTTATCAATTATTATAGAGTTGACAACTGCTCTAGGAATGATGCATGTTTTGGGAGGCTGTACTGTTTTCCTCTGTGGGATGAATGATACAATATTGTCTGTTTTGTCAATAAATGTTATTTATTATCTTACATCTTGGTGTTGATTAAAAAAAAGAGAGAGAGATAAGGAAAACAGAAGGAAAGGGAGGAGCCAGAAGTTGACATGAGTGCTGTCCAGCAGCATGACATACCCTCCATCCTTTCTGATCAGCTTCCTAGTCTCCCATTTGTGTGAGTCAGAGAGACCACGAAGGAGAAGAACAGGTTGCTTACCTGTAACTGTGGTTCTTCGAGTGGTCATCTGTGAACTCACACAACCCCTCCCTCCTCCCCTCATATGTCCTGCTGTGTGGTGGTTCTGTTGCTGCCACACATGCGGCGACGGAACTGACCGTTACATGAGGTGGG
Organism: Cyclura pinguis; assembly: GCA_030412105.1. Classification (NCBI taxonomy): domain Eukaryota; kingdom Metazoa; phylum Chordata; class Lepidosauria; order Squamata; family Iguanidae; genus Cyclura; species Cyclura pinguis. Next base: position 160,177,453 of record CM059601.1, on the reverse strand, counting down.
GGCTTATATACCATGAGGGGATGAGTCAACCACCAAAACGCCAACAGCAGGCTCTAGAATGTTCTGAATGCTGTTTCTGCACAGGCACAAAACCCACTTGTGTGAGTTCACATATGACCATTCGAAGAACCGCAGTTACAGGCAAGCAACCTGTTCTTTCTTCCTGCTCTGCTGAAACCATCCAACTCTCCCTATGTTTGACATACCCAACCATGTGACTTAGACTGGGATCAACTAGGCTTCCCCCATTTATCTGACAGGTCAGGGACCAGAAAACAGAAGTGGCTGAAAAGAAGAACCCATTTACTGGACTGTAGGGAGCATGAAGGACTTAAGAGGTTCACTTGGGACTGACAGCACACACACTGCTTGCAAAGTCTTTCAGCTAGTGTCACACCTTTTTTTCCTCTCTCAATTCACTTTGCAAGCAGTACATACATGTGAGCAGTTCCTAGAAAGCCTCCATAGACAAAGAACTGTTGAAAGTGTAGAACTCATCAAATTAATGGAACTTGTCCTTGATATGGAAGCAATGAACAAGTGAATCATCAGATAACAGAGCATCAAAAGACAGCGACTTCCTGTACACTGAAGGCTGCATTTAAAAAGCACACAACAATCTTTAGATTCAGCTAAGAAGATACATTGATGGTACCTTGAATACCAAAGAAGTCAGTACTGATGCAGTAGTCCAGAGCATGACAATCAATTCTGATGGCATTCTCCCTCTCCAATTCTGATTTTGAAGAAATTTGCCATTATACCCTCAAATACGACATGAAAATAACACCCCAGTTCTTTTTTCTAATGACAACAGTCGAAGGATCAAATTGCTTCCAGATGTGAAATGATTGACCTGATTCCAGTAATTCTCATATGGTGTTTTCAGCAGTGTTATCAATCTGTTCCAGTCCCAAGAGTACTCCAAGTTTCATTCATGCCACCTAACAATTCATTGTATCAATTACTGTTGCATATTAGGATTATGAACCAGAGCTTCATGAACATTCCTGATTACTGTTGCTCACTGTTTACTGGCTCACTAATTACTGGGTGCTTCACTCTTCAACACACATCTCCACAGGAGAGTTTTAGAAATGAATGCTGGAGTTACATTCATCATCAGAATCCTTACTATTTTTTTGAGACTCTTTGGTACTGAAGCAAGTCAGAATCAGGGACATCACTACGTGTTTCAGATTTCCAAGCCCCCTCGATCACTAGCAGTCTGCCCAGACAAAAGGTTTTCATTCTACTCCTCTACAAGTAGTAACTCTGTCATCACTTAATAGCACTTCAAGCACTGCTGAATGCACTCTCTACATGATTCATCTCTTTGTAAATGCCAATTGCTTTAGTGCTATGTCTTAAGGTTTCTGCTTTGGAAATTTCATGTTGGGCCCAGACTGTGGAAAACACTCTTTTCAAAGCTGCAATAATTTCCCACTGTCACTGCTTTTAAGCAGAATGAGAGGTGATATCTCTTCCAACTGATCTTTACAACTGTTTTGATCTTAACTGATAACTGATTTACATTGTCTGTTTTTAAAAATAACAGCTACTTTGTACACTATGTTCTAAAGCAGAGAATTAAAAAATATAATAATACTAGCGTATTTAGCTGGCGTTGCCTAGGATTTTATTTTCTCATAGTTAGCATTTGTTAGAAATACCTTAGGAATTACCTTATTTTACCTTAGAAATTAGATGCAGTTGAAATACACAGATTTGAGAACCTGGGTCTGTAATTCACCAAACTGCCTTGTTCAGTACCTGTAACTTTCCCCCCATATTCCCCAATCCAATCTGTATTCAGTTATTAACATACAGAGTTTGGGTTCCTGAGAGAATACATGGCCCTCCTTCTTGCTGCTTGGCCTCATCTCCATAGCAACTGGCCTGAGCTCTCTGGTTGAGAATTTTAAAGGCCCCTCCCTAAACTGCCAACCCCAGAATTCCACAGAATCTTCACAGCCAGCCAATCATATGAGATCTTCTCACATCACACAGCCAATGATACGAGGCTCTCACCTGCCTGACAAACAGACAAAGTCACTCACAGACAGACAAATTTTGATTTTTTTTTATAATAGATTAACATTACTATTTCTGAAAGCAAGGATTATTCAATCTGCAATTTGTTAATCCTGTTGGCCAATGGTGGATTGTTTATCTTTATAAATTTTGCCTTTTTGCTTTAATGTGAGTTTTTGTTTTGTCCTGTTTGGAATTTGTCCTACTTTCCTTAACATACAAATAGATAAAGTTTCCTGAAGAATTTCAAAGTTAGCTTAATGTTTCTGTGACACTTGGGATTGTCCACATAAAGGTACTCCCCTATTGTAGATTCTGAATTCTTAACATGTGTACCAGTCACTAGCTATACTATTTCTATTTTTAGATGTTTCTAGAAGCTTTTGAGAAAAAACAAAACTTAAATGAGCAAGTCTGGAAAAACATGATAGTCCTTATAGCTCTTATGATATGACACTTTATAGTTCTATATAATTAAAAATATTTTATAAATAAAATATGCATAACCTTTATAGAATTTATTATTTGGAAGTTTATAGTTTGTATATTTTTTGTTGTTGTGTACCTTCAATTTGTTTCCAACTTATGAAGACCCTAAAGTGACCCTATCATGCGGTTTTCTTGGCAAGATTTGTTCAGAGAGGTTTTGCTTTTGCCTTCTCCTAAGGCTGAGAGAATGTGACTTATTCCAAATTGTCTCCAAAGCTGCCACATTTGTGAATTCTGATGTTAAAATTGTTACAGCCAAATTAACAAAGTAGGAAATCAGTATGATTGGAATCTACTTGGAGTGTTATATTTTGTAGCATTAAAACATACATTCAGTTCCCAGCAAGGTTGAAAGGACCTACCTGAGGAGAAGGTAACTAACATGCAATAAAACTGTAGATCAGATTTCAACCTGGACTCATACCTCAATTAGCCCATGGCAGAAATCTGAGCTAAATCAATATTGTCTATCTCACCCTGCTCTTGTTTCTATTTTTTCCCTTCATTTCTATACCAAGCACATATCACAAACAAATCTATTAAAGAATAAAGTAGTCTGCAAAGCTGACATAAGATGCAAGCTAAAAAAACCCAAGTCATTCTGCTACACTATTAAATATTCAAAATAACATGACACACATGCCTGGTTCCTGCTTTGATCCCTGTTAGCAGTACTTTTCAAGTCTCAAGTTAAAGGTATACCACAGTCTAAATGTAGACTACATGATAAGATAGTAACAATTTAATGCCTACCCATTTTTGATATTCCTGCAGGCTAGCTAAATAAATGAAAATTATAAGTAGTAGTGAGACCATTTCTCCTTACACTGAGATTCTTCCCCCACTTCTAAGTTTTATCCTGAAAAACAGGATTAAATCTGTAAATATACTGTATAGCAGTTTTTACAAAATTGTAAGTACTAGTTAGTATATTTTGAACAATGTTTGGTTTAAATTCTTCTAACAAAATACATTATACAGATGCTTATACTGTATTTTAAGCAACTCAATCATAATTAACTTTATGAACTACAAACTTAGAACACGTGGGGGCATTCAAGAATTCTAGCTAGGAAAGCCTGGTGCAGAATGTTTATATCACTGCTCATGCATATGTGCATGTATCTATGCAGAAGTTCTTGCAATGAGAACTGCAACATAAAACGGTAAATCAGACTCACTGTTACACACTTTGAACAGTTGGTGGCTCCAATGTTTTACACCTGTGGGTATTTTTTATTAAATATGATTACTACTCAGTTAACTATATAAAATTAATGTTAACACTTTCAGTTATTATTTAAGTGGAATTATATCTTAATTTCTCAATTTAAGCAGTGCTGAAATATTTGCATAGGATGGAGTGAAATATAATGAATGTTAAACAGTTACAGATTTAACTGAATGGTTTTCCAGTCAGCAAAAGCTGGAGGTCTAATGAATATGAAACATGACAGTGAAAGAAAAAAATCACTTAAATTTTAAACTGAAATATCTTTTTCAGATTTGCCTTAATTCTAACCTTAACACAAACTGATAAATGGTTGGTATAAATCCAGTGCTTAGAATGGGTTCAAAGAACCTGTGGACCTATAGATGTTTACTCTTCCTCCCATAAGCACCAGCAAACGTGACCATTGCCCAGGAATGATGGATACTGTAATCCTACAACATTTGGAAGCGTATAGGTTCCTCATGCCTGGTTTAGTTGACTATGAATAGCTTTAGTCGTCCAATCCAATGTCCAATTTGGAAGAAAGATTCTTGAGAGACTGAAGTAAAAATAGGTGTGATTGGAATAAAATCATACTAAACACCTCAGACTTGCTGTTTAGGAGTTAAAAGCCACTATGAAATTCAGTCTGTGAGAAAGCTGAAATATAAATAGATTGATGGATGGATGGAAATATCAAATATTTTAGTATAGCCACTGCACACTCCCCTCCCACAGTAGGCAGTGAGAGTCCAATCAAGTCATATTGGAACAGATGTATTGAAATCATTGGTATTTCGTCCTGAGTATTGACACATCTTGAGTGTTGGCAAAATGCTGACTTATCTACAGATAATTCACATATTTATAGTAGTATTATGTAGTGAAATAAAATCATATAGACTATCACTACCATAGTACAGATGAGATGAGCCTGAGAGTGTCTTATAAAACTATCCACTCAGCTCATAGCTGAGAGAAGAGTTAGAAAATCTGATCGTAATCTTTACAGTGGTCAACTTGCATTAGGAGTCTTGTCTTCCTAAAATGCCGGCCCCTTAACCTGGTTGACTACACTGAGACGTTGGTAAGATCTGTAAACACTATATGACTGTTCTTGAGGAAAGTTTATTCCTGTTTCAGTTGTGAGAAGCCTATTTCATCTGCTTAGAAGCTGAACAGTGTTGTTAATTTACTAGGTTAATTATTGTTACTAAGAATTCACAGGCAAAATAAAACAATTTCTTTTCAATATACTACTGGTAACAGTTTCTCTTGCATAAGTTGAGCCACATATTAAAACCAAAGTATATTGGTTTTGAGCAGTCCCATGTAAATCTGTAAGGTGCCTGGGATTGTTCCCTCATCTACGCTTACTAAGGACAAACTGAAGAAATAAGTCTCCGGACAGACGTGCCCATCAAAATGTCTAATGTTTCCTGTGTGTTTAGTGTGAGACTGAGGTTTATAACTTAATAGCTTGTGCACTGTTTCACGTTCAGTGTTGAAAGCACAGTAGTGCTTATGAGCTCCTGTGATAAACCTTGCATTTGTGAAAAACCTGCAGTAAGAGGTAGTGAAAACCTAGAGGGTACAACCCCACATCCTGATTTTTTTTAAAAAAATAAATGGGGACTTCCCGACGAAATGTGTTGAAACCTGAGCCCCTGTAAAAATGCATTGTGATCCCTGTAGGGGGGGAAAACAATAAAAGGGAGGCAACAGAGGGGAGGCGATGCTTCAAAAAGCTGTGAAATCAGTCCAGGAAGCAGGACTAGTTGTGGTTTGGGAGGGGGAGCGCGTAAAGAAAAGTCTCCTGCCTCCCGAAGCCTACGGTTTCTGCCAGAAAATCTGTGGTAGAGCTAAGAGGAGCTCGAAGAAGCAGCCACAGAAAACAAAGCACCTCAACTCCGCCTGTTACGACCGGGCGCCTCTCGTCAGGATCAGCTTTTAGGATTAGGGGCACCCCAAAGCTCCAGAGCTTGTTCCTCTGCGCGGAGAGACGGTGCGCGCTCCTTCTCCTCTCCGGGTGCGGCGGCGAAACCGTGCAAGCCGGGAATGCCTCTCTCGGGAGTCTGAGCCGGATCGGTGAGGTTGGGTGTCTGCGAGAAACATGCGAGGAAGTTCAGAAAGCCTTTCAACGCCGCGGGTCGCATGCAAACAGACTGCTATGGGTATCTCGGCGAACAGGCAGGGTTTAACTTCCTATGTGCTGGGGCTCGGTTATCGGGAGGTTCCTTCGGTGTCCTTGATGCAGGGCTCCAGGGAAAGAGAAGTTATTTTTTCCATTGTCCGGAGCCCTATAGGGTGTCTTCTTCTCAGAACCCCTGCATAACCGTTGCTGTCTTCTGTGGGCCATAACGGTGGACTAGGTACACCCCACGGCTCTATTCGCCACAACTTTTCCTATTATTATCACAGAATCTCAGCCGGTTCCAGGCTCCCGTCGGGCGTCTCTCCTCCTCTGCCGCGCCACGCCTCGCCACCTTTCCCGTTGCCAGAATCTGGTCCTGCCCAAGGCCCTTCGGACGACCGTCTCCATTTTGCCTCGCGGTCGCGGCCCGGCGCCATCTGAGCCGAGCGAGGGAAACGCGAGCGCGACTGGCCGCGCCCCCGGCGCCGGTCCTTTCGCAGCCCTCCAACGGCTCGGAGAGTCCGTGGAAGAGCCGCGACGCCCGGTCCTCGCTCCCGCTCCCGCCCGGCCGCCCTCGAAGCGCGGGGCGGGGCACAGGCCTCCTACCCACAACGGGACCGCGTCCCGTGACTGAAGCGGAGCGGCGGTGTCTCCGTCGGCTCCCCTCAGGCTCCCCTCGCGGTCTCCCAACTTCCCCTCCCGCCAGTGGCCGGTTCCGGCCTAAATCCTCCTGGTGAGCCGCGTAGAGCCGTTGAGATTCTCCCAGGTAGGGACTCAAGAGTCGACTCCGGCTGCAGCGGCTCTACTGTGGTTGGGGCGAACCAGGACGATTCGAGCTGAGGTCTCCGCCGAGGCAGCAGCCGACCGGCCCCCGCAGCAACCCGAGCCTACGGGAGCAAAGGGGGCGGGTTAAAACGGCGGGGAGGGAAGCGGGGAGGCCGGCGTTGAGGAGGGAGGTGGAAGCATCACACGGGGTCCCCTGCCGGGCCCCCCCCCCGGTCCCCGCCTGTTAGGGCGCGAGGAGCGCCTGCGCGCGGCTTGTCCTGCTACATTTAAGGGCAAGGAGCGCTGTCGTTAAGCTACACCGTGAGCTGTGTCACCTTCTTAACGCTGCCATGATTTCAAACCGTCTCTAAGGGCAGTCGAAATTCATCTCCGTTTCTGCACTACCGTGTTAAAGTGCTGCTATTCCACTTTCAACCTCCTATGGAATCCTGGAGTTTGTAGTCCAGGGAGGGGCACTTAAGATTCTTAGCCAGAGAGCTCTTTGGCCTCGGAAAACTACAAACCGTAGAATCCCCCAGGATGTTAAAACTGGAATAGCAGCCCTTTGACACTGTAGTGGAGAAATGGCCCATGAGGTGTAGCGCTTAACAACCAGGAAGCAGCCATTGCGGTCATCCCTCCGCATTCGCTAGGATGAGGGTCACTTTCCCTGAAAGTGGGAAAAAACGTGAATAACCCTAGGCCCTCCCAAGCCATATTTAATACGCGAAAAAAGTGTGATCACCATATTCAACCCACCCTGGGTTCCTTTGGGGCGTCAGGGTTCCTTCACAAGGCAGAAGTGGGAAGCCGGTGGGGCTCACTGCCACCTCCACTGCTGCCCCACACCATTTTTAAGAGAGAGGAGCCTCCCTTGCAGTTTCCGTCTCATGAGGCTTGCGGCCCCTATTGAAAATGGCATAGGGCAGCAGCAGATGAAACAGCAAATCTGTGAATAATCAAATCTGCAAAAACGAAAGGCGCAAATGTGGAGGGCTGACTGTATTAAATTTGTGTTCTACCTAAGCACCAAATGAAAACGTTGATTTCCCTTGGCCTTGCCATGTATTTCTCTGTAAAATTAAGCAAATGCCCAATTCATAACTTACGTGGTATTTCTGTCTTTATGAAACATCCATGCCCCCAAATAATGGATTTTTTTAATAATTTTATTAAGTTTCACAAATAACAAGAATCATCTCAAATTGTACTTTTACATGTAATGTTTTTGTTCTTCCACTCTGATCTAGTTTTCATTTTCTAGATATCTACTCACATATAAAAAATTATGCCTCACAATTCCATGTTCATCTTACGTGTTTGATCTTGCATTTCTCTCATCAACTCCTGTTATGTTACAGTTATTCCCCTTTAATTTCAACCATAATTCAGACATTTTCACTTGGCAGTTCCCAGCAATTACCCATTACAATTTGCCATTCTGCTTTTATCTGATCGTCCGATTTCCCCTTTAATCTTTGTGAAACAATATCCACATTTCTATTCTCAATAAATGCCCCCCACCATTGTTCGATTGTGGGTATTTGCTGAGACTTCCACAATTTGGCATATTCAGTTCACGCTGTCGTTATCATGTACAATATTAATCTCCAATGCCTCTTAATATTAGTATTCTCAAGAACATTTGTCATGTTTAACAAATAAAATTCAGGGTTTTTTTACAAATTGAACCTTCAATATTTCACACATCTTTTTATGTATTTCACTCCAATATTTCCTTGGATTTTTTGGCATACTGTTCAATCTATAAAAGGAAATGCTTTCTAGCCCTCAGGGATATCTGCCAGTTTGTAGGTGACAGGTCTTCTGGCCCTCAAATAAAGAACATCACTTAAAATAAGGGACAGCTGGCAAGCCCCCACACACTTCCCTTTATGGAAATATATTTTGCAAGTTACATAATTCTGACCCACACCCCGTGGGTATTGCAAGCCGTCTCTGAATATTCTGTGCCTAACAAAACCTTATGAAGTTAATGGAGTTGCCATAGGTCAATAGGTGACTTGAAGGCACACACAAGGTTGGATTCATGGGTTGGATTGATGCTACTACAGACATTCCCTCTTATTCTACAATTCCTGGAAAGCTTTTTTTGATGTTGCTGTTACATGTTTCCAAAATTGATAGTGACCCTGTCCTAGGATTTTTTGCCAGATTTATTTGGAAGAGGCAATTTATAATTGCTTTCCTCTTAGGCTGGGAGAGTGTGACTTGCCCAGGTTCACCCAGTGGATTTCTATAGCTGAGCAGAGATTTGAACTCTGTTCTAGAATCCTAGTCCAACATTCAAATCACTACACTGCTTTGCTCATAGTAACATCCCAGTTTTATCATTACTGCCTTCTAGTTTGTTTCCATATGAAGTCAAAAGTGCTTGTTCTTACCTACAAAGACTTAAATATTTTGAATATTTTGAATCCATTTATTGGAAGAACTCCCACAAACTTTGTCCCCACTGAATTTCACACTGGGGCTTTTCATTGCAGCTGGCCACTTGAAAAATAGTTCATGTGTACGACAGGGTCTTTCTTGTGGGTGGCATCCAGGTTGTGGAAGCCTCTCCTAGGAAAGATTCCTTTTGTTCTCTTTTAAAAAATAGGTTCAAGTAAGAGATGCAAAATTTTGTTTTACCAAGCTATTATATTTTGGCCATGTGTATTTATGTTGCAAAATTAATTTTAGTAACGTGAACTGCTACTTTTACAGTAGTTGATGAATTTTATTAACTTTTTTTTAAAAGTTAAGTTACCTTTAGTTTATTTTATAAAGTAATCCTGATCTTGTCATTACTTTCTTGTGTGCACAAGCCCTTTCAGAAGCACGTTTTTGTAAACCTAGCTGTACAACTCACACATGCTTTGCCATTGAATTAGTCTGAAAATATTTTTTCTATTACTTTTGCAGTTTATCATATGAAGTCTCCATTCTTTCAACCACCTCAGATTAAGCTTATAGCCTAGTCATATGCATGTTTATTCAGATATAAATTCCACTAAGCTCAATGAGTGTTAGTCCCAGGTAAGGGTCTTCAGGATTGTAGCCACTTTCCTAATAATAAACAGTTAATATAGGAGGTACAGCCCCTTTGTAAAAGACAGATTGAGTATTTTTTTACCTAACAAACTGAGAATATAGATTGTCAGCTGAGGCTTGTATATACAGCTTAGACTAAGAATTCATCTTGCGGTGCATCAAGGGATATTTTAGGATTTACATTAGAAAGCCCCCATAAGCTTCTTTTCTACTAGATTATAATTTCTTGCTGCTTTCATATGCATTGAGCCACCTAATGACAAGCTGGAAGAGAAGAGAAAGGGTTGGATTTTTTTTTTTGTATTCCTATTAGTGCTGTCTTATAAATATTCTGCTTGTTTTAATTTAAAGGCAATTTCTACATAGTTCTTGTGTTTGCTGCAAAATAGATAGCTTAGTAATGCAAATACAAGAGAAAGAAAATGTAGATGTACAACCCTGCTGGGAGATCAGGGAAGTCTGATGCTCTTCCAGACTTTACTTAGGATTTTAAGACAAATAGGAGTTATTTCTTAGTTCCTAAACATAGTTCTTCCACTTTATGCCATTGTTTTCTGATGAATACCTAATACTGCTTCCCCTTATAAGCTACATTTGTGATGGTAGGCATAGCTAACTCAAGAGCATCTTACTTTAGGTACTCCCTGATAAAGATTTTATTGTACAAACAACCAGCTATTTCGTGGAAATGGATGAGGAGTCTAGATGATTGTGTCTTCTGTTCATAACCATTCTGATATATGTACATATGTATGTGTATGGGTGTATGTAGCCCCATCAATGTACATAGTGCTGCACAGAATAAAACTATTAAAAAACATTTCTGCCAACAACATACAAAATCCTAACCTAATAATATCTCCAACCCTGCTTTCTTTTTTAGTGAACCCATTAAAGAGAGAAAGGCAGAATAGCTGCAGCATACCGTTCAATAAATTGGGATTCAGAGCTACCCATCTGGAAGCATCTTCTGTCTAACTTGTAACAGAAACTATAGTATCTGCTGAGAAGCAAGTGGGAAGAAAATCAGGAGGGCAAATTTCATGGTCAGAAATGTAATATGTAATTGAAAATTATGGTATTAGTAGAAATAGTATAAAGAAAGTTATTGCATCCTGCTTCCAGCCTGTCTTTTGTGCATTTACTGAATTATGAGAAGATTTCTCGGGAATTTAGAATCATAGGAAGCTACCTTTTATTGAAGGCCTTTCCAGAAAGAGGGTTCCTTACCCTGGCAATCAGAAGGCAGATAATTCATCTTTTTCTCTTATTTTTCTATGCTAGGAAAAAAATATGGAAGAAGTAGTGGAAAAACAAGAGAGCTTTATGGATGGAGGACTACATTGTCTGGAACGTCCATAAAATTCAGCAAATGAGACAAGGGAATGGCATGATGAAAGCTTTCTCTGGAACCACTCCCAGTCAAAACTGCTGGTTCATCTAGCTCAGTATTGTTGATATGGACTGGAAGTGACTGTTCAGGGTGTCAGGCAAGCATTTCTGAGCTTCATCTGAAGAGGCCAGGATCTGAATCCGGGATCTTCTGCGTCAGATTTTTTTGGTTTACTGTCGAGCTATAACCCTTTCAAAGTTTTGAGCAAACCTTGAAAGTCTGATTACTGTTTCATGACTTCTTAGGTAGTGTGATGCTTTATGTATTTATTTATTTATTTTCTAATAACGCATCAGCCCTCCTTCGGCCCTTTCTTTCATTCACACCAGTAATTTCTATGGTTTATAGTACTGGCCTTCATAATCTGTGGTTTAAATATTCTGTAGTCTTGGTGACTATACCTAAGATGTGATTCCAATAAAATAATAATAAAAATAATTTTTTTAAAAAAATCCATGGAAGGCAAAGTATCCTCCTTCCAATACATGAATGTTCATCTTAGCTTTTGGGGGTGTTTTTTCACAGTTGAAAGCCTGGAGAGGCTGGCTAACAACTCCAGTGATACTGAATCTAGATGGATCACTCTTCTTGTGTTTGATAAAAATGAAAATAAGGCAGACTCATGCTGATCATTATTCTCATCAGACACGGACAAACTGGAACTGCTGTTATAGGCTTATGTAAAGCTAAAGAATGGTGCAGAAGCACCATTGATTAAAACTGGAAATAAAAAGAAAAGAAAGCATGCTGGCTGGGGCAGAGGTTTATAAAGGAGCAATGCGAAGTGTGGTAGGCTTTTACTTCATGCTTTGGGGTGGCTTTCACCAAGCCACTGAGATGCATGGCTGGATCTACACAACCAATACAGCATGCATCTTAAAAACGTGCACAAGAGTACAAATGAGATCATGGCTCAGTTTTAGCCCAGAGGGGAAGGAATCTTGTCCAAAAAGAAGAGGAGGGTACAAAAATAAGGAAGAGCAAAGGGGAAGTTAAGCAAGGGAGAAAGCAAGAAAAAAGAAGCACTCAAAAGTGGCTCCATCAAACCTTGATGGTCACGGATTCCTTTTTCAGCACTCCAGAGGACCATCAAGATTTCACAACAGCAGCCCTTTCACACTGCAGGATTATAATATCATGATTCCATTTTAACTATCAAGATTCCGTTCTGGGAGTCATAATTTAGGGAAGGAGATTTAGAATTCTCAGCCAGAGAGATCCCCTAATGCCTTACTAAACTACAAATCCAAGGATTTCACAGGATGTCACCAAAGCAGTTAAAGGGGAATCATCACATTATCATTCTGTAGTGTGAAAAAGTCCCAGGTATATATGCCCGCACCATCATCAAAACCTTGTCTTGTGCTGGCTGGAAGGGTTCAAGCCTCCTTTCTACTTGAAGAATGAAGGACCTTTGCTGAAGCTGTCAGGCTGAACTAAACTATAACAGTATTCTGTCTTGTGGATGAGAAACCAAAGCATGACTGATTGTTGGATAACTGAAATGCATTGTGAGATGGTTTGGTGGGCAAAGCATAATACTTGTATTCAGTAAAAATGAGTTCTTTCTTTTCTCTTTTGTGACCTGGATTTCTGTTTATAAGTATACAGTGTGTTAACTCTGGCAAACTCTCATGCTGACTGTTGTCAGTGCTTATACTAGTGCACATTCAATCTGAACCCCACTATTTTTCCTACAGAGTTCCTCACATTTGGGGACAGTTTTTAAAAATGCTTTTTCCTGATACTTGAAGTGGTTTCAGACTATTTTAAAGCTTCCAAAACTGTGTCATGGGGGGGGGGGAGATAATCACCACAGCAACAGTTATAGTTTGGATTGTTGTCAAAGAAGTTTAATAAAGGAAAAGGGAGTACAGCATATGTCTTTTTTATTTTCTCATCCAACACCCAGAACATAACAAAAGTCTTCTGACAATTATAAGAATACGAATGATGGCTTTGCAACTATGTAATCCTTGGCCACAAAGAAGGTTTTAGTAAGATATACCCTTTTGGAAAGAACATAACCAAATGTCCAAATATAACTAGGAATTTTCAGGAGTTGGTGAAAAGAAGAGAAGAAAAAAAAAGGAAAGCAACAATCAGATAATTCCAGGATTTTTTTAAAAGTCTATCTAGTTGAAAGTTATACCATATCCACTTGAGCAGAACTCTCTTTTTCATAACATATATGCAGCTCCTTGCAGATTATGGCCATTTCCACTCTACACTGTTATAGTGGTGGTATTCCACTTTTAACGTCCTGTGGGATTCTGGGGTTTGTAGTTTTCTGAGTCCAAAGAGCTCTCTGGCTGAGAATTCTAAATGCCCCTCCCTAAACTGCAGACCCCAGGATTCCATGGGATGTTGAAAGTGGAATAATAGCACTACAACAGTGTAGGGTGGAAATGGCCCAAATTATTGCTTCATTCCTGTCCTATGGACCTTTCTAACAGCTTCATGATTCTCTTCCTTATCTAGTTAAGGAGAAAAATATGGTAGAAGAACAGTATGCAAATGTTAATAAATATACTCCACTCTGATATGGCCAATCCACAACTGCTATGAGCTTCCTTTGCGCTTTTCCCGCCATCACTGCCTTTTTGTTCTCTCTGCTCAGAAACCTTTATTTCCACAAATCCATTTGTGGATCACAACAGACTCATATGTTGCATGGCTTGTGCCATTGCTAAATACCGTATTTGCTAGGATAGAAGATGCACTTTTTCCCCAAAAAAAACCCCTTAAAAATGGGGTGCGTCTTATATGCCGGGTGCTCACTGGAAGCCCTCCTTTCACCCTCCCCCCCTTCTGAGGCTAAATGCATACGAAAAGGGAGGAGGTGAAAGGAGGTCTCCATGAGGCTCCGCCCCCGTCCCCTTGGCTGGTCTTTTCTGGGCATTTTTTTAAAGCCTAGAAAAGCAAGCCGAGGGTCTGGGTAGCCCAGCGCTGGCTCCAGCTCCATCCCTGGACCCTCAGCTGGCCTTTTTTGGGCAGTTTTTTAAAGGCTTCCCTATACCTCCTCCTCTATGCATTTTGCCTTCATCAGGAGAACTCCCGCGGAGGCAAAATGGAAGGGAACTGGGAATAGAGAAGCCTCACTGCTGTAGTTTAAAAAAAGTTTTTCTCAAAAATAACTGTCAGAAATTGGTTGCATCTTATACCCTGGTACCTCTTATATGCCAGCAAATACAGTATATATTAATTTGGTTTCTCCTTTGACCAAAAGCTAAATTCATGCTCTTCTCCTATATCAGTTACTTTCTTCTTCATCTGTGAGTAAAAACCACACAGCTTTGGCTATGTTATATTTAGCAAGTCACATTTCCTCAGTGAGGTGTTAATTATGCATATTTACTACCTTCCCTGCAACCTACTCAGCTGGAAGAATTGTATTCCCTTTCTGGTTTCCCCAGGTTAAAGGGCTCTCTCTTGTCTGCTCTCTTCTTACACAATATTTAAAAAAACTGTATGCGTATATTTTTATTTCCTCTTCTCCAAAGCCTTTCTCTCATTTTGTATCAGTAAATGTTTTGCTTACTCTTATTCCACATTCCAGCTAATTGCTCTGATCTTGTTTAACTGTGATGTTATTTTATTAAATTGAGTGTTTTCATATTCTTTTCTAGTATTTTCTTGCTTTTCTACCCATTCTTCCTTATATGTATCTGACACTCTAACACATCAAAAAGCTATCATGTTGCTGTTAGGGGCCCTTTCACGGTATATAGTTATAATGCTATGATACAACTTTAATTGCTGTGGCCACTTGCTGTGGAATTCAGGGGTTTTCAGTTTAAAGAGAATTTTTAGAATTCTCTGTCAAGAGTTCTCTCTTTCACCAAGCTGCAAATCCCTGGATTCGATAAGATACAGCCATAGCAGGTAAAGTAGATCATTGTGCTATAATTGTGTAGTGTGAATAGACTAGAATGAAGTATCATTTCATTATGAGCAAATACAATTGTACATAGGATGTATGATCATGCCAGATTTTAAAAACTTTTAAGGATCATTGGTTTGGCTTTGGACTTAACTGTGCTTAGAGGAGATTGACATCATAAGCATAATTAAGTATTGATCCAACCCATCAAGTCAGTGGAAGAGTGAACTGTGTTGTTGCATGTTTCACTTCTGTTTTCATCTTGGATTACAACTTTTATTGTCTTTACAAGAAGTTAGGAAACATTAAAACTAAACAGAAGATAGAATTTTTAAAACTCCTGATGATTAACAAGAGTATGATACTAACAGCATGTCAAGACCTGGATTTCCTCCACCTCATAGCTCTCCTTGAAGTCATAAGGAATTGCTGTGCTTTCTCAGATCTCTAGAGAGGAAGATAAATTTCAGAGTGAGGGGTGATGGGGAAAAGGAGCACTTGATTTTACTGTGTAATGTGCTTTAAAGCCTGAAATAGCACCAGCAGAGGTGGTGGCAGCCATCAACTTGCTTATCTGTTTAGCATATCTTGAAGAGATTCAGTCATCCACCAGCTACTCCACTATTTCTGGTTTGGTCATTATCAATGGTCTTGTTCCAGCTCATGAAGAAAACTTCTGAGAAACTAGCAATTTGTGATTTATGATGCTAATGCTGAAAACTGTACTCTGGAGGATTACATTTTCAATGAAAGTGAGTTAGTTGTATGCCTTGATTTCAGACCCACCACATCCAGATTGTAATCATGAGCAGGAAGTTTTCTGCTCAGATTATCCTTTCCTCCCTATGGTGATCTCAATTTTTAAGCTAAGTCAGGATAGTTATACCTTCGTCACTACTTGAAGTATTGCTGCACTCTCTTTAACCTTCTGAATGCATCAGACTGTTTCTTCATGCAAATGGCTCTTCCTTTGTTACAGAAGACCTAAACAAAGCTTGTTGGTTTCCACCCAACATTCTCAAAGTGAATTGTGCAAACATTTTTTTCCCATATGGAATGACAAAATTTGCCTATCTCAACCCCTACTCACTTTACAAAAGCTTTACACATATCTACAGAACTATTGCAGGGAGTTAAACCACAACTTTATTAGGATCAAGGATCAGTCATAGAAGGGCAAAAGCAAAACATCACTGAAAGTCAAGAGGTTTTCTTGAAAGGAAGGAGGGACGAAAGAAAGGAAGGAAGAACAGCTTTCAGGTAGAAGAATTCCATACATAAGCAACAGTTCAATGATCAAGTTCTATATCTATACCATTCATTAGGATTAGGGTGAACTAGGGTGGAATTTGAACAACATGCTCCTACTACAATATGCTAATGTAAAAAATGTTGCAACTTCCAAAACAGATTCTTTAAAGGAATCTGGAAGAAGAAGGGAAGTATAAAAGCTATCAGATGTGCCTGAAACTTTTCCAAATTTGTATTTGCAAGTTAGGAATGGATGTCTTTCTAATACAAGCGATATAACAGAATATGATTGACTACTTTAACCGTACCTGACTGATGAGTAGATATGTTGTGCATAAGGAATTTGTAAACATCTCCCTTCCAGTAGAACTGATGGCAAAACATAGAAACAGGTCAAAGTGAAACTCCGTGATATTTGCGAATTTCTAGAACATATAAATAATTAGTAGGAACAAAGTTTATTCTATGATTGCCTGCTACAGGATAATGTTGGATTCTTGCTATATCTTCCTACAAAGCTGCATCTGAGGTCTGTTGCTTGCTTGTTAGGAGGAGAGAACAAGGCATTTTGAAGGAAACATGGAAAAACGAGGGTGACACAGAAGAAAATTATACTGCTTCCTGGGGTGAAAAGGCTTCGTAAAAACATAGCTGAGAACAGTGTAAGAGCTGAAGTATTTTGCCATGAAACACTTTTATCATAGGTGGTATACCTCTTTAGAGAAAAAGTATCTTAGGATAGAAACAACTGTCCTCTGAGCAGCTCCAGTGGCATGCACACAATGGCCTTCCTAGTGCCCCAGATGACTGAATTATTACTAAGTATGTATTTCCGTGTGTGTGTGCGCGCGCGCGCGCACGCAGAGCCTAATTTTTCTGTGTAATGGCCATTAATCTGCCACCTATGTTGGATGAACTTTTTACAGGGAAAAAAGAAAAATTTTGGTTTTGTGGTAATGTGAAATATGCAGAAAAAAGACTGAAGATACCTCATAAGACCTACTTCTGCAAAAGGTAAGATTACATTATCATCCACACATAATAAAACAAGGATTGATATATTTTCTATTTTAGGTTGGCATTAGATAGGAGGTGTATCATAATATTAAGATAAAACTTAAACAGTAAGGTGGCCAAAATGCACTCACCAAACAAACAAAACAAAGATTGATATATGTCTCTGTGGGTTGTACAGGGAGTTTCACTCCTGGATTTATGCACAGTGACCACTTGGTCTCACTCATCTGCTTTTGTCACATGTTATAGACTAGAGATTTGAGTCAGGGCAGTTGTGGGGTTTCTTTTGGCATGATATCTTCCCTCCTCCAGTAAGTTAGACTACTCATTACCCATTTATGTGAGGCACAATGAAGAAGAATAGGACTCCTGGCTGTCACTGTGGTTCTTTGTCGGTCTGTGAACCTGTGCAACACACTCTGCCTTTTTTCAGCTTCCATCTTGGCTTTCTTTGGCTGCAGGAAAGTAGCTTGGCCACACTGAGTATACAAAGCTAGGTGTGTGAGGGCAAGTTTCCTGCCAAATGGTAGTCTTCTCTAGAATATTTCAGCCATGACTTTCTGCAGGGGCAACGTCCATTTGTGTGAATCAACAAAAGACCACCTGAAGAACTACACTTACAAGAAATCAACCTTGGTATGTTACCATCATAATTTATTTTGGTTATAGCCCCAATATTGGAGGAAGGAATAAATTGCAAGTAACACTGGCTCATTAGGAGCAGCTAAAAGTAGCAGTAATGTCAAAACTGTTAGGTATCAATGTTATGTTTGGCTTTTATGGCCCTTTAACCTTTCAGAGACAATACTTACAATTAACTTAAGGAAAACTGCAACCAGGAAAAAAGTGGGGTATAAATAAAGATGATGAGGGTGATGGTGATACACATATTAATATAAAATTACATCAGTAACTGGCAGGTGTTGATGCCAAATTCTGTTTCTGCTATAGTTTTGTGACTAGCCTTACTCCTTCACTATCAGATTGGTGGGCTTTGCACTCATTTTCAGATCCCTTAAGCTGTCCCTGAGGACTGGAAATTTGAGAAGCCCTAGTCATAGGCAAAGTCATAGGTTTGATATCTGTAAAGGCCAAAGATGTTTCCTTTTCAAACACTTTTGGTGCAGTTCATTTACATCTATTTTGAAAAAAATACAAAATGAACGCATAGGAATAGAGAACAGGCAGAGGATAAGTAGAGTAGATTTGGAAATAAGTAGAGTGCTGGTGTGATGTACTGATTTGAGAGCTGGGCTAGGCCACTGGGAGACCAGGGGTGGAACCCATGCTCAGGTATGGAAACCCACTGAGTGACTTTGGACAAGTCACACTCTGAGCCTCAGAGGAAGGCAAGGGTAAATCCCTTCTGAACAAATCCTGCCAAGAAAACACCATGGGCTAGCATAAATCAGAAATGACTTGAAGACACACAATACAAACAAGAGCCAATGCACAATGAATCAAGTAAGCTATTATTAAGGTGGTGGTGTCCATCAGACCATGAGTAGAGTGTCTCCTCACAACTGACACCTCTCTTGTTTCCTCACCCTTCCCTGCCAACTTTCTCGTTTCTGCTATGGGGATGATTAGGCTGACAATAATTTATTTACTAAGGAGTGGGATAGGAGGAAGAATGTAATAGGAACAATTCGGGTAATTATATAATGTAAGAGAAGCTGCTTTTAAAAACACAACAAAAGCAAACTGAAGGGAATCTGATTCTCCATAGCCCTGGGCTGGAATGCTGCAGTAAGCCCTCAGTATGTCACATTCTGGCTTCAAATCCGCTGATGGATGAATGCTTTGTGTGGGTTATTTGTTGTTGTCTCCCCTCCACTCTCTCCTCTTGCTGGTGCTTTCTATTCACTTACTCTTCTTGCCATTCCCCAGTCTCCCTCCTTTCTCCAATCCCCAGCTCTTCCTCAGAATCTCTTCACAACAAACTTCTCAAAATACATGTGAGGAGAAGATCTTCCCCGGCATCAGGATCCTTATACGCAGAGATGGAAAAGCCCTTTCAGTTCCAGCCCAGCGGAAGGACCCAACTTTGGAAGGATCTTAGGGGCTGCATTTCAGCAGTTTCAGTTAATTGTGTTTTAACTTTTGTATTCTGTGGTTTTTAACTGTGTCTTTCTAAATGTTGTAAGCCACTTGAATCCCAACCTGGAGTTAAAAAAGTGTGAGATGATGATGATGATGATGATGATGATGATGATGACATGCATAAGTACCCCCCAACCCAGTGTAGGACATGTTGCCTAATTTGGTGAATTCAAATTAATTGCTACATGTCCGCAACACTGAATCTCTCTGTAAATGCTGGAATACTGGACAACATTGCTGTTATGTGCCTTGAAGACGACATTGACTTATGGTGACTTGTCCTAAAACTTTCTTGGCGGGATTTATTCAGAGGAGGTTTGTCGTTACCTTCCTCTGTGGCTGAGAGAGTGTGACTTGCCCAAGGTCACCCATCCTTCAACATGGATTCAAATCCTAGTCCAACACTCAAATTGCTATGCTACGCAGGCTTTTCTGGACAAAAATTCAGCTACAAAATGGAACCAAGCAAGTGTGAGATAGCATTAACAGGAATTGGTGCCATAGGTTTGCACAGGGTAGGGAAATGTAGGTAGCATTTGAGCCATGGCTCAAAATTTTACCAAATCAAGGCAGGATTGACTTCCTTGAGAAGCCTATAAATTAAGTCAGGAGCTTTCAACAGAATTTGACAGAAATATATGCTATGCCCATCCAAATAGAGTTACACAAGTAAATGTGTCTGTTTCCCACACTAGTTAACTCACTGTTGAAATATTTATTGAAGTGGTTTGGAATTTGACACAATTAATCATCTCTTTATAGATCATGGCTACAAATATGAACATATCAAGTGATGTCACTGAAGGCCAAATAAAGGAAAACTACTGTAATATGGCATGCACTCTTATTTGAGTTGTTCTCAAGAATTTGAATATTTCATCCAATCGATTATGTGCATACTATTGAATGACTGCTTCCAATCCCCAGCCTTTTTTCTTTAATCATTTTTTATTCCAAAATATATTTCTTACATTAGACCAACAAAAGATTTTTACTGTCCAGTATATCCAAGTAGATCTTCAAACTAGTTTATTTATCTGTGTTGCTAATCATTCACCTGTTATTCATCACAATGAAGACTGTCTGAGTTATCACCCAATACTGTTAAATGATAACACCTTATGCTTTTTGTATTTCATTTCTTGCTAAACCACACTGATTACATTTTCCAACTTATCTGTTGAAACATACACTAGTTGTTCAAATAAAGCAAAATACTTTGTGCATCTGTTGAAGTGGACTATAGCCTATGAAAGTTAGTACCAAATGTACTTTGGTGTAATGAGTATTCACTGACTTGTCTCAAAAAGTTTTTATATATATGTGTACACACATGTATACACTTAAAAAAAATTGAAAACCTTCCAGTCACTAGATAGACAGATAGATAGAGTGACTGGAAGATTTTCCATTTTTAAAGCTTTAAAAATAATTAAAAATATTATTAAAAATATAAATAATCTGTGATCATTATTTTTGTTTTCTAAATGTTCAATCTCTCACCTATATATAAAGTAACTGGGAGGTTTTCCATTTTTAAAGTTTTAAAAATAATTGAAGATATTGTTGCGAACCTGTCATCCCAAAATAATGAGTAACATTAGAATTTTAACATTTTATCAAGCAATCTCTAATACTAATATATCAATAATTTTCAGTAATGTTTCATACTCTGCAATATCTTAAAAAACAGGTGCTTAAAAGCTGTTTAGAACAAACTCAACTTATTTTCAATCTGAAAGTAGCATTAGGCTGCCACCTAGTGGATCAGATTAAGAATAGTTTACACTCTGTAACTTTTAGACAGTTAAACAAAATCTAAAACTTCTTCCAGCCCTCTCTCTTTTTTTAAACCTTTGCTTGATTCATAATTTTAATATTGTAAATTAATTTACCACACTCATGCAAATTGGGTGAGCAGGAGTTCCAGATTAGAAAATTGAAGTGTTTTCCTATTTTTTTAAAAAAATATGATGTTTTTGTATACTTAGGCCCTTTCCAGACGTGGTGGTGGGGATGACGGAACACGCTACTCACCGGATTTTAACTTCGTCCGGGTGAGTCTGTCACGATGAGGAGGAGTGCAAACTCGTCGCTCCGCACTCCTCCGGCGTCCTAAATGCCAGCTTCCAGTTGGTGGAGGCTCTCCACCAACCAGAGAAGCTCGCCAGCCGGAAGCCCGCCCCTGGCAGATCTGCAGGCAGGCACTTGCACGCACCTGCAAATCTGCTCCGGAGCCGGGCGACGGAGTGGCACGGGGTTGCTCGCTCCGTGCTTTTTAAAAAACTCTAAAAAGAGGTTTTTAAAAAACACGCCGCGCGACCAGTTCTGGTTGCTCCGGAGTGGACTGAGGTATGGAACTACAAAAAGTAGTCCGCCCCAGTCCACTCTACGGTGCAGAAGACCTCCATTGGAGGTTGCTCTGCACCGTTTTAATAGCCTGGTGCGGAAAAGGCCTATGTGTACATATTCTATTATACTTGTCTATTAGTTGTTGGAAGCCATCCTGATGTAACTAAGAAAGAATAGGGTAGTAACAATTCTGGCTGGAATCCTGTATGAACTTATATTTAACCAGGAACTTCTCCTGGTGCAGCCTTTCCAAACCTGATGGAAATATCATTTAGCTGCACTCTTGTTTGTCTTTCTGCTGATGATTAGAACATAATTGAACATAGACATAGTTGATCTATTGAAAATATCTGGAGTCTCTTGTCAAGATATCAACTGGCAGAAAAGGGTATCATTATTCAATGGTTTCCTCACAAGTAATTAATAAATTTAAAGAGGATGTTAGAATTTATGATGTGGATTTAAAACCAACACAGTTTGAGGAATGTTTTCTGAAAGGGGAAAAAGGCTTAATCTCTAGATTATATGTTATGTTGTTAAAACTTAGCTTAGAAGAAGGGAATGTTAAGGACTGCATAGTCCAATGGGCTAAAGATCTTGGTTATAATATTTTTACTTGTGGACTGGGAAAGGATGTGGAGAAATAATTTATACAAGGTCCTATGGCCTCCAGGAGAATTGGTTAAAGATGATGTATAGATGGCATGTCTTACCAGGTAGAATAGCAAAAATGTATAAGAGTGCCAAGAGTTCATGTTGGAAATACCAAGTGCAGACTGGCATTTATTATTATCTCTGGTGGGCATGTTACAAAGCAAAAAAATTCCGGTTGAGAATTAAATCTATGATGCAGAAAATTTTGAAGATTAAGATTAAATGGAAACCAGAATTTTTTTTGTTAGGGGTATTGAAATTAGGAAAAATAGAAGAGAAAGATTTGGAAAGATTAATTTGGCATATGCTGTTGGCGGCAAGGATTGTATTTGCCAGACATTGGAGATTAACTTCTATTCTGATGTAGAGGAATGGGTGGAAAAGTTAACAGATATAGCCGAGAAGGATAAACTCACATAAGTATTGGAGCACGAACTGGACAATTAAATTTTCTAAGGATTGGGCACTGTTCAAAGAATTTTTACAGAACAAATTAGGAAATGAGAATGTGCCTGGATTTAATTACTGATTGGGGCTTTGATTAATCCAATTTGTATTAAGTTGAACTTTATGTGATCTCTTACTTCTGATAATGTTGGATATTCAGAATGGTCTGTCTCAGTTGGATTCACCCAGAACTTATAAATTTGGGAGGAGTGTTATTAATTAGCAAGATGAATAGATTGATGAACACAACTTTTTTTGTGCATAATATTTTCTTATGAGTTGTTTTTTTCTTTTTTTAATTGCTTCTGAGGTTTTTTTATGCATTTTCAGCGTAAATGGAGGAACTAAATAAAAGGGAGTGAGGTTACTATGTATATAATGAAAGCTATAACCTAGTTTCTCACCCTTTTTGTGAATAAAAATGGTTTGAGTTTAGCTTCTTATAGTACTAGCTGTAACCTTAACCAGCAGTGAAGTCCTATTTTTTTCTGTATGTTTGTGTGTGTGTGTGTGTATTGTTTTGCTTAGTCATGTCTTTTCTATGGGTACTGAATGTACGTATTGCAGTTTGCTGCCTGCTTGTTGTTGTTTTTTTTTGTTTTTGTTTTTTGCAGTAGTATCCTCTAGCATTATTATGGTACATAGTATTGCAATATTGTATTGTAGTATTGTAATGCATTGCAGTTTCATTTTGTCTCAACCATATGTTTGTCTATATCACTTTTCTTCGCTTATATGTAGGTATATATGTATGTGTAGAAGCTTATCTCATATATATATATATATATATATATATATATATATATATATAACATAGTTGAGTGATATTTTCATCAGGTCTGGAGGGGGTTGGGCTAGGAGAAGTTATTTAGTGAAGTTAACAAAGTTTAAGCTGATGCAGCATCCCAGCCATATTTTCTAGCTACCCTACCTGGCCATACCCTAAACCAATTGGCTATGGAAATGGCTTGAGGGTACACCACCTTAGTCTTAGGCATGAAAATTGGATAGAGAGATAAATTGGGGTGCAGAGGGTGATAGTTACCAATCCTGAAGAAGAAGATTGAAGTGGAGACAGCATCTGAGGATAGCAGGAATGATCCGGGCACCATATATTATGTGCAAGTACTAAAATTTTCTGGGGATGAAGCTAGCATTTATATACCCTATTTCCTACTCTGAAAGAGAGTGTATGGACAAAGCAGTAATTGCTTTCTCACAGGGTTGACAAAGGGGTCTGGAATGGGCTGATTGCATTAACTCTGGGTAACAAAACATTGATAGGAGTCATGACAATTTCTTAATGTCTTGGTTGGGCAGGTTGTAAAGGAAAGATTTCCATAGGGCAAGATCACAGATCTCTGATTGTTTCACCAGGGCAGTTTTGCCTTCAGTTGTATTTGAGTGTGCACAGAGCCTGAGATGTTTAAAAGATTATCACAAACCCATTAGTTTTGGGTTTTCCCACCTAATCCTCTCTGAACTTATGATCTGACTATGTCTAAGGCTAGCCTGACCTAACATGTTTCCACCCAGCATACTTTCAAACATGTTTTCCAGCTGTAAATATGTTCAATTATGAAAACAGCACATCCCACAGAATGGGGTGTAGAGTATGGTAACAAGACAATTGCCAAGGAATTCCACCGTAATTACATTTGACTTCAAAAAGAGAAATCTGGAAAAAAAATTAGATTGGTATCCACATGAGATTGGATTCGTAAAAATGAAGTTAAAAAGTAGGCTTCAGTAGGTCTGATTTCTCCAGTTCTTTGCGGGTTAATCAGAAACAAACGAATCAAAGCTGAGCAGGTCAGGAAAGGTGCCACAGTGTTCAAAAGGATACAACCATGGTTAATGAACAGAGACAAGGGTGTATGAGACTTGTACTGAAAATAATATCTGTGTTCTATTTTCTCTGAAACTATAAATCTAAATCTGATGCTAGCACACCACCAGATACAGTAATTTTTACTGTTTGACTGACATAGTTTCTGTATTTCTAAGTGTTGCATAACTATGGATATAAAGCAAAAACAATAGCAGTCATTGAGCTCTTGACCAAAGAAGGACGTACATCCACAGAAGACTCAGAAATGCTTATGGTGAGGCAACAATTGGTGAGAGTAGTGTTCTAAGACAGGTGAAAAAGTTTAAAGAAGGCAAAACTAGCATTAAAGAGAAACCACATAGTGGAAAGCTGTTACCAGCAGTTGTGAATGAAAACCAAAACAGGGTGGATGATTTGATTTGTTTAGACTGGCATATGACTCTTGAGAGATTGTTGGAGAACTTGCCTGTGATCGCAGTGCTGTTGAG
Source organism: Cyclura pinguis (assembly GCA_030412105.1). NCBI lineage: Eukaryota > Metazoa > Chordata > Lepidosauria > Squamata > Iguanidae > Cyclura > Cyclura pinguis. Next base: position 160,152,345 of record CM059601.1, on the reverse strand, counting down.
CAGATTATCCACAACCTTGAGTTCCTTATCAATTAACAGCTGATTTGAAAGAGAAAAGACTGCATGTGTGTTTGGAACTGTTGGCAGCATTTGAAACACATGACACCTTTTTCAGGAATGATTGCACTGGTGATGAAAGCTCAGCATACCTGCATTTCCCAGAGACCAAGAATCTGTCTATGGAGCAGTGGCAATCCACCTCTCCTAGATCAAAGAAAGTCAAAGCCAGAGCTCAGCCCATAAGATTATGATGAATGTGTTCTGGCATGACAAGTAGGTGATTTTGCTTGATTTCCTCAAGAATAGGACAACAATGAACAGAGACTGCCATGTTGTGTCACTCCAGAAACTTCAAGAAGCTCTGTATAAGAAAACACCACAGAAACAGCTGAATATAATCCAGCTACACTATGATTATGCACAATCCCACACTCCTTTGGCAACATCATATGTTTCTGCACAAATGGGATGGTCAGTGGTGCCACATTAACCTTACTGCCCTGATGTGGCAACCTCAGACTTTTACTTGTTTGGTCTTTGAGGATGGTGCTTTGAGGATGTAGGTGAAATGGAAGACACTGACAGACACTGGACCAGGGAGTGCCCAAAAGTGATCTTTGAAAGTGGATTTGATGAGGGGGTTCAAAAATGGCTCAAATGGACCACCACTGGTGGAGACTATTTTGAATAGTACTGTGTTATAGACAAAGTGTTACTTTACACATGTATATATTGCATGTCTCATGTTGTTAATAAAGGAGTTACGACCTGATAGCCTCTATTTTCAGTACAACCCTTGTATCAATAAAAAAGACAGATTCCTGCAGAAAATGGAAGACTTGTTCCTATGTGAGTGAAAAAAGAACATACACATTGACCCTCCAAATAAAATAAAATACAATCAGATAGTAAGGAATCAAAAAAGAAAGAAAAAGATTGATCTAGACTACTGGTTTGGATCCAGTCTTCTTCTTGCTAGAGTTCTTCTGGTTCTGGGAGCTGGATAGCAATTTTCTTCTGTTTGCCTTTTCCCTTGCAGTCCCTAAATACCCTAAAGACACCAGGTCCTGTCTGATCTTGGGAGCTAAGCAGGGTCAGCTCTGCTTAGTAGTTGGATGGACGACCACCAACGAATAGTAGGTGCTGCAGAGTATATTTCAGAGGAAGGAACTGACAAAAGCACCTCTCAGTATTCTTTGCCTAAGAAAACCCTATGAAATAAATGAGGTTGCCACAAGTCAACAGGTGACTTCAATACACATATACTCACACCCCCCAATGCCATCTCCCATGGTGTTTGGGAGGGTTGGGCAAAATCAGTCCAATGAATTGACTGTTTTTCTTATCCCAGTCACTTCCAGAAGGAATTGGAAATTCTGTAATGCTGCAGAGGGAGCTGTGACAATTTTTCATCACCTTGTGTAAGACGAGATGTAGGACAGCATGGAGCAGCAGCTCCTGTATGCTCCTTTGAGACCCATATGTGGCAATAAAGGTTAACAAAAGTACAGATCTAGAAAGCTATTTTGAAGCTGATGCTGGCTGTCTGCATTCTTTTCCTTCACCCAACAAACAAAAGTGGCAGCAATCAGCACTTCTCCGGACTACCCTGAACATCCCATGCTACTTAACCCAATAAGCTTACCTGGACTGGACAGAGAAGAAGAACTATAGTGATCTAGGAGTGCCTGAAATGGATGCAGCCACCAGAGCTTTCACTTCCTTTGAAGGAAACCCAGAAACCCAGAAAGGGGGAAATCACTATACCCAGGTGCTTTCCAAGCATAGCTCTGACCTGCCTATAGCAATTTCCAAAGCAAAGTGAAGGTTGGAAAGATTCTCTTTCCTGCCAAGACTTGGATGACAGGAACTAGAACATGTTAAGAAGGAATTAAACAAGCAGAAAGGATTGTAGCTGCTGGGAACTAGAATCTCCTAGGGTATTAGCCCTTTTGGGAAATTCTGCGAAAGCTAAAACTGTTAGGAATCAGCCTTCTTTTTTGGATAGTAGCAGAAAAAGTGTTCCCCAATCTCTGTGTAGCTTCCCTGAACTGAAACTTACTAAGAACACAAAACAAGGCAGAGAGTTTCAGGTTACAAACTCAGAAAAGTTTACTAACAGCTTTTACTTCTTACATATGCCTACATCCCAACTAGTTAATGAATCGATTAGGTAAGATAGCAGCTTCAACCTTAACTTCTTCTTGATGGAGATGCAAAGCATGGTTGGAGAAAAGGAAGAAGTGAAAATGAAGGAAAGGAGAAGGAGGTCTGAGAAGCAGGGTCTTTTATAAGATTGATGATCCTAGGAACTGTGCTGGGTCATATGGTCTGGTTACCTGGATGCAAAAGGTATTTATAACTATGTATTTAAATGACACAAGAGCAAATGGTGAGACTTTAGGTGAGAAAGCAGAATTCTTTGCCATGCAAAGAAGAAAGAAATTTTATGCTATCTAAACCCTACTTGCTCTAAAATAGGGGAGAGGGGAGAGAATGCTGGAATTTTCCAACAACAGCAAGGCAGCAAAATGACTTAAATGTTAGTTTGTATCTGGTAGTAATCTGTATCTAGCAATGTAATAGTTCACCAAGTTTTTTTCTTTTTTTTTCTTTTTTCTTTATAAAATAAAATTATAATAAAAAAATACTGTGATATTTATATGACTTTTTCCATTGCTTTCTGTATACATTCCTTTTCACAAATGTATACTGGTATTTCCAGTATCTGATATATATAACATAAGAGTTTCATATACAGAGCAATTTTAACATCTTTGTCCAGTTATTGACTTTTTGCTTCTTTGCCTTTTCTCTGATATATCTTTACACGCTTTGTGTTTACACCTTTCCCTTTTTTGAAATTTCTTACTTTCTTTCTTTTTTTTTTTCTTTCCATATTCTAGTTTGGTACACTTTTCCCATGATATTTAATTGTCTATCAATTTGATTTTTTTCTACTTATTTCTAATTTCTCCATTCTTATATTCACTACATTAATATATTTACTACCAATTTTTTTTCTTGAAGCAATAAGTAATTTCAGTAATTTTCTTCCTGCTGTGGGAAACTCTTTGAAAACTATGAAGTTTGAGACTTGTTCTGCACAAAATTTGCACATGGTTGTTTTGTGGAGAAAATATAATTTTATGCACATAAAACAACATTTTCTGCATGGAAAATAAACACAGTAGTATTAATTCCTGTACAGAAAATGCTGTTTTCTATGCAAAAGAACCATTTTTGAAATTTCTGCAGGACAAATTTCCAATTACAGGTGTTTTTTTCTGGGCAGAAAATATTTTCCATGCAAGAATTAATATTTATGCATTGAAATATTTATTCTCCACACAGAAAATGATGCTTCCTGCACAAAACAACCACACACAAATTTTGCACAGAATAAGTCCCAAACTGTGAAGGTTCTTGTCAGTCCAGGATTCTTCTCATCAGGGTTTCTGAAGACTCAAAATACAAACACGTTTGTTTGTTTGTTATTGTTTTCTGAATATTTTCAAATATTCTTGTAATCTCTATCTGTATCTGGTATTACATTAACACGGAACTGGAAAGAAGTACAGAAGTGAAGAGTGAGGTCAAATCAGCAACTACTCAAGCAGTTAGGAGCTGCTGAGAGGGAACGGGGAGAAAAGCTCTCAAGAGGATCTAGAATTGGTATTGGCAACTGTGGCTTTCCAAAGGTTTTTGGCCTACAGTTCTCAGCAGTGCTAGCTAGCACTGCCAATGGAGAAGGAGTATAAAAATAAGTGTAGTCCTACAACATCTGGAGGATATTTATCCACATGAATATAGACTTATTTATAATTGCCAACTTAAGATACAAAATAATTTAAGCACAGACTATATGATCACTGGTAGTCTATAAAACATTGCTAATATATTTCTCTCTCAAATAGTTGGGGAGGAGCCATAAAGCAATTCACTGTCAGGATAGGAGATTTCTTTAAGAATCAGATGTGAGGAAGTTTTTGGCTCTAGTATAACACAACAGCTTGTTTTCTGAGTATCGTTCATTCATTCATTCAAAGCATTTTTATCCTGCTTTTCAGCAGAAAAAGACTCCCAGAGCAGATTACAAAGATCAAGGGTAAGGCAGTCCCTGCCCTCAGGCTTAAAATCTAAAAGATATGACACAAAAGGAAAAGAGATTAGAGAGGAGAAGCAAAACAGGAAACCTCAGCATTAGTTCTTCTTTACAAAATTCTCAGGATTATCAGCTGGAAGAGAAACAGTTCAAGAAGAAGAGCCAAAACTTGCCGGTCTCTCAGCAGAACATAGGCAGTGCCATTCCAGATAGATATCTACTTTTGCTATTAATTTGCTGGTATGTCAGTTCCAAACATAGGGGAGATTATTATTGGCCTTCTCCATGGTACTGCCTAAATCCATTTTGCTGCATGCATGAGTCTTGACATGAAGTTGCATAATTGTTTCCCTGCTAAACCCCTACTTCTCCTTTGCCAGAGAGGTCTTATACATGTCTATTCCAAAGTGAGACCTACTGAGCTTAGTGGAACTGACTTCCAGGGAATGTGCATATGGATTGTATCCTGTGGGTTCAGATTGCACCCTCGTCTCCCACTAAAGATTTTGATCCTATGACTGCTTACTCCAGGATATACACACTCCATTTTCAATATGACCTGAAGTATAAGGCTCAGGGAGTAAACTGCAGCTTATATTCCAAACTCTACAGCCCATTGGGATTGGTGGTTTCTTTCCTCACCTGTTCATCTCAGGATTTTCAGTCTTTTAAACAGGTGCATTTTTATGCAAGGAAAAGCTTGGGTGGCAAATCATGTTGTACTCTTGCTCCACGAACCAGGCAAATCCATGCAGTATGAATGCTGTGGCTTTAAAAGTGTGCGTGAGATGGGCAGGCTTTCCTCATTTAGGAAATTAACGGTATAAGAAAAAAAGTAAATTTCAGTCCACATACCAGTTGATGATGACATGACATAAACTCCACAAAAAAGCAGGAGGGAACAAACTGATGTCAGCACAGCAAACTCATCTGGAAGAACTCTCCCCTCAGGCAGAAAGAATGATTGCTGCCAGATGATTGTTGCTGAAGGGAGAAACCCTAAGAAGCTAGTTGGCTAGTTACTGCTGGAAATTAAGGCATCAATGTTGCAACAAGTACAGTAGGCCCTCCATGTGCAGAGAACCCCCGCGAAAGTAAAAAAACTGTGAATAACTCCCACCATTAAAAACTCCCTCTTCCCTGGGTGCCATGCCCAGGACAGTGCCAGGAACAAGATTTCCCTCACGACTTTGCTGTACCACCCGCTCCTGAGTGTGAAATGCACCTGCAGGGGTGGGGACCAGAGTAAAGCCAGGGGGACCAGATCGCCCTCCCCACTTCACCCTCCCATTTGCCCCGACAGCAATTGCATGGGCTACATGGGCAGTGGTGGGGAGCAGAGTGGGAGGAGTGAAATCGTCCTCCTCACTGCTCTCCCCCACTTGCCCAAGTGCCATCACGCAGGCAGGGGGTGGGGAGCAGAGCAGTGAGGGTGAGGTCACCCTCCCCACTTTGTTCTTCACTTGCCCTGCAAGATTGTGTGCCGGCAATGGTGGGGAGTAGAATGGAGAGAGCGAGATCGTTTTGCCCACTTCACTCCCCCACTCATCCCCCGCGTGACTGTGTGGTTAGGGGTGGGGAACAGAGCAGGAAGGGTGAGATTGCCCTCCCTACTTCTCCCCCCCCACTTGCCCAGGCACGATCTCGCACACAGCGGTGGGGAGCAGAGTGGAGAGGGTGAGATCACCCTCCCCACTCTGTTCTTCACTTGCCCTGGTGAGATTGCACACAGCCAGTGGTGGGGAGCAGAGTGGAGAGAGCGATATTGTCCTCCCCACTTCGCTCCCCCACTTGTCCCTGTGTGATCGCGTGGGCAGCAGCAGGGAGCAGGTTGTGGAGAGCAAGATCACCCTCTCCGATTCCCTCTGCCACTGCATAGGGTGCCATCACTCAGTGGACACGGAGCTGAGTGGGGAGGGTGAGATTGCCCTCCCCACTTCCCTCTCCCACACGACCCCCCAAGTGATTGTGGCCTTAGCTGGGTGGAAGGGGAGCTGGGTGGAGCAGATGGCTGCCCACATGTCATTCTCCCACCTAAGGCAGACACAGGATGGCTTGTGCGAGCGGGAAGGAGAGCAGCAGGGGGAAATGAGAGGGGGAGAATGTGGGGGAGGTAGGCCATACCGCAAATAAATCAAATCTGCGAGTGTCAAACCCACAAATGTGGAAGGGGAACTTTATCTTAAATCAGAGCAGGAGAGGGGAATAGTCTGGTGTTTTCCTCTCCTGTGTTTCCTAGACCAGTGTATAGATTGCTGTGGTTAAGTTTTGCATCCTTTCTCCTTTCTGTTAGGCTATTTCCTATTTCTTCTTCCCCAGTTAAAGAGGGATAGGCAGAAAACAGTCTCAAATGGTTACATGAGCAAATTTGTACACATGAGAGTCAGCTTTAGGGATCACTGTAACCAAAATAGGGACTTTACAGTATCTCTGATGGACTTCCTGAATCAATAAACATTACGACTCCTCCACCCCGCTTGTTTTTACCTTATGTGCTTCTAGAGTACTTACTCATGCTTCATAATAATAAAATCACAACATTGACCTTCTGTCCTCTTCTACTATAGATACCAAATATTTTGACAGCAATATCTGGGTGGTGTCATCTCTCCCCAATGCTATTACATGACAGTGGCTCAACAAAGGAGAGAAAAAAAATCAATGTCTCCCAATGACTAAGTGTGGAGACAGCAGATGAAATCTTGCTTTTTCTTTTCTCAGACTGTAATGGCAGCTCCCCCACTGCCAGGCTGCCAAAGCACTTTGCCACTTTACACACACATGGCCTTCCCTAGAAACACCACCTTTGTGTAAACAGAGGAATGCCTTTCAGTTGTTAATTAAAACTCCTTTAATGATTTATGGTAGTGCAGTTCTGGATGGTTATAACCACTGAGAATAATTCAGTTGAGACCAACTTTATGAAATAATATAGTATAACCTTTATTAAAACAACAAAGAGAATAACATATTGGTTTTGTATGCATGTCTAAGTTCAAACAGATCGTCAGAGTGCATTTAAACAGTTTCTTAACTCTTTACAGCAGCATAAAGGTACAGGTCTCTCTCTCTCTCTCTCTCTCTCTCTCACACACACACACACACACGCACACACACGCACACGCACACACACGCACACACACACACACAGAGGACTCTGCCTTTCCTCTTTGCCAAAGGCTGTGTTCACAAATCCAGGTTCCCAAATCTGGGTTGATTTCTCTTCTGCTCCTTCTCTAGGTTTTGCCTGAGAAAACACCTCTCTCATTCAACCCCCCCCCAACTGCATAAGATTTCCTGTGGCTGAAGGATTTACCCTTTTTACCCTTGAAGGTTGAAAATCTGACTCTTCTAGAAATCTGTCTCAAACAAACCAGTGTGCCTGCAATAAATATCTTTCCACTCAGGCCTCCAACCCCTCCTTCCCAGAAAAGGGGCTGGGTTTTCCTCTGGAGTGTCCATTCTGGTTGTGTGGCAACCTGTTGCTGGGCAGCTTTTTTACCACTCAGGATACCACTCCCCCTAGAGTCCATCACAATCAAGCTGATATTAAACAGATACCTGTGAACGCTCTGGGGGATTCATGTCATGTCTTGGTCAGTTTGAGTTCTCCCTGATTCCAGAAATTTTAATTGTTCCTAATAAATTGACACCCAGTTTGCAGTTATGAACTTCCTAATTGCATAGTTCTTGATGCCTAGTTTTTGAACTGTCTAGAATAGTTATTCTGGAGATGTTAGAAATGACAGCAGGACCCACCAATCTGTCACTTATGATTGGCATTTTATCTCAGAACATTTCTTTAATCATCGTAGTCCAATGGTACGCCGTACTACACAACACTGGCTCTCCCGAAGGATAATTGCCAGCTATTTTTTACCAGTTGGCAATTGCATATGCAAAAGCACTGTGGAAAACAGAATTTTAGATCCATTTTGAGCGATCTGAAAACAAGGATTTGGGACCCAGCCTAAACCTCTTATTTAAGGGGTTTAAAGGATTTATTTAAATTCTGACTGAACTGTATCCTTTTATTCAGTTATAACTACGTTTTGATGGTCTTTCTCAGATGAGCCACATGGTGGAGCTGCTGCTTAATGAGTTGAACTTTCAAAACTATCAGGGTTTCAGGAAGTGGAAATACTAGAATGCTAAAATACAAGAAATCTTATAGACCTGCCTGTTTTAACTATCAGGTCTCAAGTCTGTACACAGATTAGTCACTGCCTGTTAACCAAGCCATGTTTTAGGATTTGTTGTAAGATAATATAATGTGCAGGGGTGAGATTGTATTCTTTGAATGAAGGCTGTAAAGACCAAATGAAGCAAATAAGGGTTTAAAGTAGAGAGATATGAAATATGTATTAGGGCATTCTAGTACCAAAAAGCTGACCATAGAAGAAGGTTTAATAGCAGTGGAAGGCAGACATTTTGTTTGTGCTTCAAGCCTCTCATTGTTACTTCACTAATTAGCAAAGAATACCAAAACCTGGTCTAGAGAAGACATGGTCCATTTCTGCACGATGTTGTTATACCGACATAGCAGCAGGTTGTTTCCAGTTCAGGAGCTGTGCTACTGCACAATGTTGTTGCTATCCAGCTACTATCCCATCCCCAAGCATTGCAAAACCACCATATTCTATTTCCAGAAAAAAATCTAAGAGCCTCTATTAGCAATTCAGTCTCATCATCTGGCTTAGTGTGGTACTGTTGATAGTGCTTCCAGTCATCACAAATACAGCAATGGGTGGTCTGTGAGTGTTCCCAGCTTGTCCCTTCCATTGTGACTCCCATGGTGTGCTAACTTCAAGATCTATCACTTCTCCATGTTTATTTGAAAATTCTCCTTTGAGTTATAACTTCTTAATTTTTTAAAATACATTTTTTAAGCATTATACTGTGAAAATGCAATAGTGTACTGCCATGTTTAGTATGGCTTCCGGGGGGGGGGAACCCCAACCAATCAGGGGCAGTGAGGCGGGGTGAAGGTAGGGACAGGGAGTGGCCAAGGATGCTGTGGTGCAGAAGGAACACCAGTGGCAGCACCGCTACTCATCTGCTGAAAGCAGAATGGTGTGGAACACAGCATTCCTAATCTGATGGCAATGCCACAATTGTAAAAGTATATCATGTTAATGGCTTCTAATGCGAAAATGTCATTGAGACAAGAGGCCAATGGTTCTTTTGTGTTTGCCCTTTTGTGTTTGCCTATTTCTTACCAACTGTTCAAATGGCAGTTTGTGAAATGACAGGTTTTGGCTGAGCATTCATGCACAGGCATTTTTATTTCAAGTGTGTATCAGAAGCAAGATATATCTAGCTTTAAAAAGATTTTCCAGTGTTTCATAAAGACACTGTAAGTCCCTATCCTTATATCAGAGTACCTTATCCTTATAATGGATCTAGATTTATTTTTAGGATAGCTGAGTGGATGCTCAGCAATGTTAACAGTAGGAATAAGTGGGTACCAAGGATATTTGAGTAAAAAGAAATAGAAAGGCATGCAAACAGTGACACTGAAGCCATACAGTACTAGTAAAAAGTAAAGCATGCTCATTTCAAAATGTGTGCCTCTAATATGAATCATTGAGGGTGCTTCTCCCTTCCCCTCAAAGCAACAATCCAGGTCACAAAGCAGGCAGGCAAACTTTAAGAAACCAACTTGCAATTTCTTGTGTATTTAAAAACATTATTAGTCAAAGGGAAAAATACAAATAAGAACACTCCCCACCCAAGGAAGAGATTGGGAAAGTTTTAACATTCTCTGAAGGTGATTGACAACCTGTCCAAAGAAGGGCAGCCAAGGTGGTAAAAGATCTGGACACCAAGCTGTATGAGCAATGGTAGAAAGAGTTGGATATGTTCAGCCTGAAAAAGAGAATACTAAAAAAGTGACAATGACAGATATTTTCAAAGACCTGAGGGGCTGTCACATGAAAAAGGGAACAGGTTTGCTTTGTTCTGCTCTAGAAGACAAGACTCATAGCCATGCATTCAGATTAGAAGAAAGGAGATTTTGACTAACTGTAGGAACAACTGCCTGACAATACAAGCTGTTTGGTGGTGGAACAGACTACATCAGAAAGTGATGAACTTTTCTTTGGAGATTTTTAAACTCAGGTAGGATGGCAATCTGTTGGATGGCCATTGGTTTCAATGTGGATTCCTGCACTGGCAGACAGCTGGAAAGATAAATCAACACTACAGTTGAAATTTTATTGCCCGGATTTTACACTCTTTGGGCCTTTCTGCACAGTCACATAGGACAGGGGGATGATGGAGGCAGTTCACCCCCAGCGGCAATGTTTTTGGGGTGTCCTGGCTCATAGCCATGCCCCCGTGTGCTGCAGCCACACACCTCTACACTGTGACCACAGCCCCATGCACCATGGCCATGCCTGCATGGCATAGCCCCACACCCTCCCACCTCCCCTCCATGCACTTTAATCTCCGTCGCTGTTTCCATACTACACTGTTTTAGTACTATTATCCTACTTTCAATATCCTATGGAATTCTGGGGTTTGAACCTTCCTGATGCCAAATAATTTTCTGTCTGAGAATTCTAAATACTCTCCCTGAACTGCAAATCCCAGGATTCCATAGTATGTTGAAAGTGGAACAATAGCGCTATAACAGAGTAGGGCAGAAAGACCTTTTGTCCCTCAGTGTCCACGTGGCCAAAGAGGGGAGTTACCTCTGCCTGCATTGATATTCCTCTAGACCATCTTAACTGGCAACAACAAAAATAACAAAATGTAGGCCTCTGACTCTAACATCACCATTTTTTCCCTCCGGTATGATTTTAACAGTTTTGCCTGCTGAAGAAGCCAATGGAGCTTTGAAAGCTTGCATGATGTATTTTGTGCATTTTTGGTTGGCCCAATAAATGTATCACTGTTTGGGGACTTTTGGTTGTTGTATTTTGCTGTATGGCCAACACAGCTAATTCATTAACAGAAATGTTGGTACCAGAGGTAGAAATAACATGGAAAGAACAGAGATGGATTTCTACACCACAAAAAGAAGAGCAGTTTAAATGTGTTTTAGCAAAGTTATTCAGAATTAAAAATATTCACATGTGAAATGAAACAACTAGGTGAAGTAAGTATTGTAGAAGTAAAAAAAACACATTTGGAATCTTCTAGCAACCATTTAAAGGCTTCTTCCAAAATGCATCCAGAGATTTTTTTTAAAAAAAACAACTTTCGTCATTCTCCACTTTTCTAATAATTTCCATTCTGGTGGCCAGGCTGAGAGACGTAATACTTTCTAACATGTTTGGGGTAGCTGGTGAGGCTTATCCAGTCTCCTGTTCTCTCTGTTTTGGTCTTCTAGCATGCTCAGTAAGACACTGTAAAGGCAGCTGCTGTTTACCTTGCCTCTTGTAAAGAGGCACGCGTGGATACAGTCAGATCCGATAGAGTAGAATCTTGCTCTTTCTCTGCTCAAGCTTTATTGCATTGCTTACTGCATTCCTTACTACAGACATGATTCTGCAATGCAACGTGAAAAGTCTGTGTTTCTCCAGCCCTTCGTCACCTTCGTTTGTTGGGGGGGTCAGAGTCCTTTTGTGTGGTAGTATGTTATTGTTTAAGAGCCAGTGAGGAGTAGTGGTTTGAGCCTTTGACTGTGACGCTGGAGACTAGGGTTCCATGCCCCACTTGGTGACCTGTTACTGCCCTGGCTAGCCTGAGCTTTGGGGGATATAAAATGATATCTTTTGATATCGATAATTCGGCTTCACATATCCTTCCACGTGCTTGCGAAGCCCCCGGACAAGCACACATACAGGCTCAGCCGATAATCACCGTAATATTCTAAAACAATACAGGCAGGCCAGCAATAGCCTACTCGCAGCTTTAGGAGACCTCAAGGCAAGTACCTCCATTAGGTATGCACGCAACTTTCAAAAGATCCTCTGCCTAGCGCTGGCAGCTTGATGATCGGACTATACAATGCTCAAGTACTCCATGTTTGCATACCAGCTATCCTATTGACAATTTGGCTGTAACTCAATTATTCAAATTCTGACCTTTCGGAGGCTTGGTCTCCAGCCCCAAATCTATTGTTTTCCCCAGGTCCGACCTAGCCTGTGGTCACAATTCTCCTTGTAAAAAACCCCTGACTTTGAGCGCTTCCTCGGATCGCTCCCAAGTTCCAGACCGCCTTGCTGCCGCATTGCTTGGTGAGCTTCCCCTCAGCTCCACGTGCTGAGATACATCGAACCCCAGCCTCGCTCTCCATCTTCTTCCGGGCTTCAGGAACAGGTTTCGTATCACCCAAATCAACTATCCCTCTGAAAATCCCGCTATCTTACTCACACTTTTATTTTCCTTAGTTATCTGTGTGCTTGTGTTGCTTACATTGTGTGCCTGTCTTTAATAAAGATCATTCATTACTTTCAAAGCGGTCTGCTTCTTGACTCGGCCTGACCCCGTAAACACTGGGTTACAAGATTCCACTGCGTTACCCTGCCTCTCATTATGCCAACCAGTGCTCTTGATTAATTTCCCCAATTTGTGTAATTGCAAGGTTATTTAGGTGTCCCTCCCGGGACCCCCAAAATACAGGGTAACAGACCTTAGGCATGTCTCACACTCTCAGCCTCAGAAAATCCTGTGATAGGTTCACCTTAGGGTCATCATAAGTTGGAAACAATATAAAGTCACACAACAACAACCGTAAGAATTTTATTTTTAGTTAGTGTTTAGTGAGTTAGGCCATTTCTACACTATACTGTTATAGTGCTATTATTCCACTTTCAACATCCTGTGGAATTCTGGGGTTTACAGTTTACTGAGACCAAAGATGCCCCTCCCAAAACTGCAGTTCCCAGAATTCCATAGGAGGTTGAAAGTGAAGTAATAGCACTATAACATTGTAGTGAGGAAATGGCCTTAGTGTCTTTAGTATTTATTGTTTTAGTATGGTGTTTCAATTTAAGCTTATGTTTTATTTTATGTTTCTGTTAAATATGTTAATCAGAGTTTATGTTATCGTATGTGTGTATTAATCAGAGTATATGTTATCGTGTGTGTGTGTGTGTGTGTGTATAAATGTGTTTGTTTAGCTGTTTGGATTCTTTTTTTTTTTATTTTTGACAGTTTGACAGAAGCATATTTCACATATCATTTCTTACGTTTAGTCTTGGATCCTAAGTTTCTTTCACTGTTTGGAACAAATTTCATGGAATTTATCTTCCTTGCTCCCTCCATTCCTGCAAAGAAAATCCTGGGTGATGGGGGACCCTTGAGAATGACATGAGCTATGCTGTTAGGGGGTTAATATAGATACAAAATCACCTTACCATCCATGAAGAGAAGAGCAAATTGGGATTAAAGCCTCCAATTTATTGTTAATGAAAAAACTGTCTTCATTTCCAACATTATGACCAATGAGCCCAATGTAGACATACTGAGAGAAAAATGCTCTCTGACACCTAGATGTAAAATATTAGTTTTGTTGGTGTCTACAACTATCTTCCTGTAACTTTCCAAACCAGGTCAGGTAAGCCTTGTGTGAATAAAAAATATTTGGAATTTTCTAGAGACCACTTCAAGCCTTCTTCCAAAATTGATCCAGAGATGATTTTCTTTTACTTCACCACCCTTCCCTTTTCCAGTGATTTCCATTATGGTGGACAAACGTACAGCTCTATTCTTTTTAAACACACTGGGGCAGGAGAGATGGTAAGGCTTATCTGCTCTGTCCTTTTCTCTGTTTGCTTTTCACATATGCTCAGTCAGGATTTCCAAAGGCAGTTGCTGTTTTGTGGTGCAAAATGCAGACCTTTGGGAACTATCATTAATCTTGAACCAACTATGCTGGCTTCCCATTTGCTTCTGAGCTCAATTCAAGGTGCTAGTTTTGACATACCACGTATGGTTTGGACCCAGGCTATCTTAAGGACCGTTTCCTCCTGTATGGACCTGTCAGAGTCTGAGCTCCTCAATGGTGGTTCTGTTGCATGTCTCACTACCTCAAAATGTTAGGTGAGTGAATTCACAAGATGGAACTTTGTCTATAATAACACCCAAGTTGTGGAACTCCCTTGAAAAAAAAAAGTCAGGCTGTGTTGTTTTGTATGGCTTTGTTATTTAAAACTGGTTTTAAAATGATTTTTAATCTGCTTTTAAAGCATGTTGAATTTAAATTATTTTGTAAAACACTTTTAAATCTATTTTTAAAGAATATTTTTAAAAAAATATTTTTGGAATATTTTTCTCTTTGGAAGCACTAGTGGTCAGAAAAAAAGATAAATAAAGACAATAAAGTTTGTAACTCCGTAATTATCTGGAGCATAATTGAAATGAAATTCTGAAAAAAAAAAAAGGTGAGCTATTGGGGAGATGGAAAGATACTATGTATAGGAACACTGCTTCCACATGCAATCTGGCCTCTTTTTTTGTTTTGTTTTTTTGTTTACAGGTACAGGACATTCTCTTGATGTTAGCATTTGAATATTCACTTACAACTATAGATCACCAGGCCAGATAAAACATAGTTGTGTTACACTCAGACAAACCTTTGGTCCAACTTATTCTGATCGGCTGAGGCTGCCTCAGGTGTCTAGTAGGGTTTTTTTTTTTTTGAACATTACTGCAATTTGGAAATCTACAAAGCATAACTCCTACCGTTGCTCTTGTCCCCTTATTAAACATGAGGTCCCATGAAACAGGGAAATAACTTTCTTATCTGCTCTTATCTGTATTTAAAGGTCCCATCCATGACTTTCTGGGGAGTCACGAAAAACTGTATACAGTATGTCCCCCATGACTGCATTGCCAGTATCCAAGGTTTCACCCACGATCCACTCCTGGGCTCTGACTGCAGGATCCTTGCTCTGTGTAGCCAAGCTGAGAGAGACACATGGTGAGGCACACAGCTGGGCTTCCCATGTCTCTCGCAGCCGGGGCATATGGCTCCGAGCAGCCAGGCCTCCCACTGTATTTAACTCCTAGAGAACGAAAGCAGGCAGGAAAGAAGAGCTGGGTAGTGGAGGTCCCTCCCTCCATCCCTGCCTGGCCTGGAGATCAAAATATAGCACTTGGTATACCACATTTTTCATCATCCTCATTCAGTCCAGGAAATATATCTCTTGTGGATATGTGGGACCGACAGTAGTGAGAAGCGATTTGACTTATTTGAACTTTTGTTACTACCCCATTGCATATCGTGCATCTGAGTGTTTAGACAAACTTTCATGACAATGTACTTAATGGTTTGGTTACTGTTAGTGTTGTTCTAGAAAGCATCCTTGCTCTGGGTTCGGTGTGACCTGAACTCTTTGTTGGAGAGGCAACTGATGTTGCTCTATAATGTGAGGATACATTCCACATTTTATCTCTTATGGAAGACAGCAGCCGGTCCTGCATTATAGTATGGTTATTTTCTCGAGCAATCCCAGACTGGGCCTCTGAATCCAACATATTAAAGGCATGAGCCCCCAAACTACAATCAATTACTAGAGCAACTGAAGTTTCTGGCATTTGGGGGTAATATTTCAAAATGCTGCCTGAGGAATTGACATGCCTCACTCTTGTTGTTGTTAGTGTGAATTTTGTGTTTAAATCCTTTCTCGTCCTCAGGATGAAAATTTAGCCTTTGCTTCTTCTTCTTCTTTTGGAGACCACATCATATACCTAAATGTCTCAGGATTTGAGGCATTTACACTGGATGACACAGAACACCATCTATATTTGTATGTTTACTCTTCAAGCCTGACAGACTTTTAAATGTTTAATGTGGAAGGCTTTTCTTTTGACCTTCAGGTTTTTCACTTTGCTGCATATGCCATTTCTCTCACAAGCAGACACTTTCAGAGTGCTGGAGGAGATTGTATAGTTTTAAATAAACATAGATTTCTTCCTCTTCGTCTTCCTCGCTCAGCTTTTAGTTCTCTCAGCAGCAGTTCTCTCATCAGGCTTCCTTAAATACACCTGTTATGATCCTGCTGAGAGTCCCATTGCTTTCCATAAGTTCTAAATGGAGCTTTGTAGCTTTGAAATTTTCATTAGTCTTTGTCAGGCTGCCAGGGACTCTGCCGCTGTAGCCTCACAGAAGTGACAGCATTGTGGATTGTCAAAAGAATAAGGACAGAAAGCGGAATATCTTCTGGGTCTAAAAATAAAATATGTACTAATGCGTTACGTGGCTGGGGAGCGAAAAGATCAGTTGTGACTGGTTGCTTCCATGCCAGTAAGAAAGTAAATCTTTTCTGGGGTTTAGTATGAATTTTAAAGTTCAGCTATGCCCCAGTTATTTGGACAAAGGAGAGTCAGCGTCTGAAATGGCGCCTTTGAAATTTGGTTTGGAGCAAGGAGTGGATTCACCATCTCACTGATACAGCAGCCACTATCTGGCACTGTGAGAGAGAGGCAGAAAAAAAGCGGCTTTGAGCAGGGGTGTGGAATTTGTCATTTTCCTGGTGGGGCTAGGGCTACGTCAAACTTAGGAAAAGGTGATCTAGGTAATAGTAGAATATCGCTGGTTCCCCACTGTGTCCTGTCTTTGAATTTAACTTAGAGAGTGTTGTACGTATGCTTTCAAGATAAACTGCACAGTCTTTATCCAAGATAAGAGTTCTTCTGTGTCTTCTGTTTGTTTTCAACTTATGGCAATTCTAAAATGAACTCATCACAGGATTTTCTTGGCATGGTTTGTTTCAGATGAGATTTGCCTTTGCCTTCCTCTAAGGCTGAGAGAATGTGACGTGCCCAACATCACCCACTGCGTTTCCATGGCTGAATGGGGATCCAATCCCTGGTCTCCAGAGTTATAGCCCAACTCTTAAACCACTACAACATGCTGGCTTTCTACTCAAGAGAATAAATGAATGCAAATATGACATTAAGAAAGGTCAAACAAAAAGGCCTGCAGGGAATGTTTTATCTTCTTGGCCATTCTGCTTCTCTTTTGTTCAGAACAAGGACTTCTGAAAGTGATTAAGGAGTTATCCAGAAAAATAGCTTCTGAAGTTATCAAGACTTTCCAGTTCTTTTTGTTTTGTTTTTATCAGCATATTCATGATTTTGCAATCAAACTCTTTCTTGAAATCTTCCAGATTTGACTCACTCCCCACTCACTTGTTTTCTTCTTTGTCCCTCTCTCACAGATCATATGTCAGACTCAACCAAACTTTCAGAAATTGACTTTCACCAATTCCCATTGAGCCCTTTTAAAAATTATTATTCAGAAGTCATAATCAAAGTATAAAATTATAGCAATATTATGCTATTTAAGCATTAGGATAATTTTCTTTTATTTCTAGCGTTCTGCTATACCTTGTTTGGTATCTGTTAAATTTGGGCTCTGGAAACCATTGCTGTATTTCTTGCTGGCAGCTTTCTTAGCTAGTTCCAGTATCATAACAAACAGGCAGCCGTGAAGAGGTGTATTTTATTTTGGAAAGTACTGGGTTAGTTTAAACTGACCTGAGGAGTGGGAATGAAAAGTCCTTGGTAATGCTGGAAATTCCCTGGAAATAATTCAGAATGGGGAAAATGTCATGTGAATCTTCAGAATAAAATTGGTTTGTGCAGGAACAAAATCTGGCAGCTTCTTAGATTTTTTTTATTGTTAGGAAATCTTGCTTTTCTATCACATTGTTAAAAAATTTCAACTTAAAAACTTCTGTTCCTTGCCTGTTCATGGGGGTGGGGGGGCGGCGCTCGCGCGAGCAGCCTCTTGTGCAAGGCGCTCACATCCCTGCTCCTTCGTCGCCGCAGCTGGATTGCCGGTCGCGGGAACACCCCACCCCCGCCCCTTCCTTCCTTCCGCAGTGCAGTCTGGGAGCTGTAGGCTGCACTGCGGCCGGAAGCGCGACCGGCCCGGCTCCAGAGGCTCTGCAGGGCAGGTAAGTGCGCGCGGGGCATCGGAGCGATGCACGACCGCGCAGCATTTTCAGCTTTAAGCCGAAAATAAAAAAAATGTGTGCGCGGTCCGCATTAGGCTCTTGAGCGTCACGTAAATGTGAGTGCGTCGTGTGGACTGCTCCTCACATTTACGCGACGCTCAAGAGGCCCTTTCACTTAAAAAACGCCATGCGAAAAGGGCCATAGACACTCAAAACAAGCAGTTAATGAAGGACTATAATTAGGTTCATAGACATGATTGCAACTTTGCGCATAGCTGAGGGTAAGCATCATAGAATTTGGGATACTTATCTCTTATTTTTGCTCTATAATTCTACTTGTAAAACACATTTCAGATTAACAAACTATCTTCTGACAAATATAGTACAATCTCAAATTTTTAATTAACAATACAAATGATATTTTAAAAGGGGTTTTTTGGGGGGGGGTATTTTGACAATAATTTTCAGGTATTCACTGCAGGATATTGTTGATGTGCTGTCCCTGGTGGAAGCGCCAACCTCAGAACAGTTGGTCTTTCTGCTTTCCAATAAGAAATTCATCCATGGTTTTAAATTCCAACATAATTCAAAGAAAAATATCACGATTCTGCAGGCTTTCCAGCTCTTAAGTACTAACCCCTCTCCTCCAGACCTCAGAGTGAAAGGAGAAACCTTAAGATGAGAAATTCAAGGTAGGAGTACCGTCTTGAAAAGAAAAGCATTTTTAATTTCTTTTACATGTATGCTGCTGGCTGTTTTGAAGAGGCTGGAAACCTTCTAGGGCTCTCCCTGATGGTTTCCTTCTGTTCTGACTCCCCCTCCCCAAATTTCTGACATCACAGCCAGCACCATAGAGTTCAGTAGGAGGGACTGGGTATTATGGGGAAAGTATTGAGCACCCATGGTATTTGCAGCTTCAGAACCAGGAAGGTTTTGGGGCATGATATTCCTGTTTCACTGCATGCATGCTTACACTGCCAATTTTTCACTAATCATGATGACGAGATTTCCCTTGCAGTCATGAAGGAGACAAATGCTTTCTTCAGACAGCATGTTACCATCCATGCTAAACAGACTAGCAAATGCATTTGGACCTGTGGGTGCAGCTGGGGATCTTATCTAGTTTCTTCATAGCTGCCCTTCCCAGTGTTAATCTTTTTTTGATTTCTTGACTGCTGAACTCCATTTTGATATATGACTGAGCCACTTTCATTTATGCAAACTGTTAAAATAATGCTTCCTCTTTGCAAACCTATTAGCATGTGATGAACAGGTGGGAGATATTCTGTCCAGCTCTGCAGAAGAAATGGAGTGCTGTACTAGAAACTGTCCTCTACTTCCCCATCCCACGAAAGAGGTTTCCATTTCTTATTTGCCTTATTCTCTGGGCAAATTTTATTTTTTTTAAAAAATTGTTTTGCTGCATTTTTTGTGTAGCACCACTTGTTTTTCTTTTCTTTACATATCTCTCTCACTCTGCAGCCTTCATGACCACCTGTACTTCCTGAGTTTGGGTTGGAGGAACATAGCCAAAGTTTCATATTATGACATTTTACCTTTGTTTTTAATTGAAGCGCAAGGAAGTTGCAGACTGCTACAGAAGTGACTGTATAAGGAAAGTCAAGACACTTATACTAACACCTGAACCATCTTATAACCCTGAAATCCACTATTGTGATTGATAATATTTTGTTATAAATCATTTTCATGAACAATTATTTGGCCTGTCAGTCTAAACAAGGGCCTCAGAATGCCTAGATCTGGCTCAAAGAAGGTCTTGAGGACCCACTTTGGTCATTTCCACTCTACACTGTTTTAGTGCTATTATTTCACTTTCAATATCCTCTGGAATCCTGGGGTTTGCAGTTTAGAGAGGGGCATTTAGAATTCTCAGCCAGAGAGCTCTTTGGCCTCAGTAAACTACAAATCCCAGAATTCCACAGGATGTTGAAAGTGGAATAATAGCGCTGTAACAGTGTAGTGTGGAAATAGCCTTTCTCTCCCCAAAATCCCCTCCTCCTGAAGGTGGGAAGATTCCTCCATGATTTCATGCTTCTAATTTGGAAGGCAATCAGAGGGCAGGGGAATACTGCTGTTTTCTCTGATCCCATCATCATCATCATCACCACCACCACCACCACCACCACTTCATTCGTATTCCCAAAGGGGAACACAAACAGCCTGTTAATTGCAGTGAGGATTCAATCATGTCACTGTCTCACTCTATTACAAAATGAACTATTAACAAGTGCTGTAATGTTGTTTATTTTCAGTCCTGGACTTTTAAAGCACAAGTGTAGTTGTTGAAAACCCATAGTATGGATTCGTAACTTGAAATCTAGACTTCCCTGTGCTTACTTGTTACATCTGTAGATGGCATCAGTGCACTATATATGAGGGAAGGCTAATTAGTTATGCTGGCAATATTGCCTTCCTTAAACAATCAATCCTGCATGTTAAGAATCTGTTTCCCCATCCTTGATATCAGTTTGCTGAAACAAGACAGTGAGTCATCAGAAGAAAGGAAATACTGCTCTCCATCTCATTTTTGAACTAAGTCACAACCTATTCCTTATCAGTAATATCAGCAATTCTCATAACTATTCCCCAGCAGTACGTAAAGAGGGAGAAGTTGAAAACCTATTGATCACTTATATTTGTTTGCTATGCTTTATTCTCCATCTGCTTTGATTTCTTAAAAGCTGCATAATGGTTTGCTGTTACAGCTCTGGAAATTGTGTGTAGAGAAGAACAATTATGTACTTCTCTCCTTTTGCAACTATTTCCTGCTGATCGAAATGGAGTGATTAGTTACTAGAGAAATGGAAAAGACTTCTGACACAAATTACCAGTAATTTATTTTTCCCTTATTTCAGAAATAATTTCAGTTGAAATTGCTATTTAGGCATAGTTTCTAAAGTTTGACACAACATTTGACATATTTCAGGTTAAAACTTTTTAGTGAGGTTTAGAGTTTTTGTTTGAGCAAATATATAGTCCCATATAATTTATAGTTAAAAAACTCCTCACTGTTCTAATTTTAATGTGAAATTTTGATTATGTACTTTTGACAGTATTCAGGTTTCTAATAATTTATACTTGACTATTTTATTTTAATGTGGAAGGCATAAAATAGGAAGCTAATGGTAAAATCGAAGCTAACATCGTTAGGCAGTTATGATGTCCTAAGTTAGACTTAAGACCTCATAGCAGTTTTACATTCACATTTATTATTGTGGTGCTGTTGCAACAACCACAATTGTCCCTAAAGCTTACCTGAAAAGGCAGGCAGCAATATCAAGTGGGGCCCTGATGGGCAGACTGCTGAAGGATGATGCCTCCACACCCACCTGCCAGTGAGCTGTGATGTGACAAGTTACAAGAGGACCCCTAGGGATTTCTGCTTGGGTCTCTGGTGGTTGGGGCTTGATGTGTCATCCTTCACTGTCCCACTTAGCACCACAGAACCTGTTTCCTCGACATGCAAACCCACTTTTAAGATGGATTTTAGGGGGTTGGGAGAGGGAGTGTACTTATGACATTGTAGCTACCTATTGCATGCAGGATCTTGGCCCAAATCTTGAACACTGTTACATACTGCCAGTGATAAAAAGCCATGCATTTAATGCTGCCAAATGTGAAATATCAACACATAATAACTGTCAAAGAGTTTATGTTAAGATTAGCCAGTTATATATACTGATATCAAATATTCTATGAATATTTAGCAATTCTTGAGTGTTCATAAAATATGTAAACACTGAACACTGAAGACATAGGTAAGTCGCTTTGGAAGAGCAAATTCCTTTTACCTCTTTAGATCTACTTAGGAAAAAAGAACATCAGTGCTTCACTGCATTTTGTGGGCTGGATGATATTGCTGAGCTGGGCCTCATTGCATTTGTGGAGTGAATGATACTGTCCTGTCAGTGTACAGGAGAAATTGTTAAGAGGCAGAGCTTTGAAATGATCCATTACAAATCCATTTGTTATCCCTAATTATTGAAATATTTAATTGCTTTAAAATTCCTTCTTTTAACTGTTATGTATTTTGAGTAATGGTTCATGCTTCTTATCACTTTAATTCATTACTGACCATTTTAATTATTCTTAATCATTTAACAAATTAACACTTTCTTTAAAAAATAAAATAAATTAATTTTTTTCATATGTCAACATTAAACTAACTATCACTGGTTTTCCTAAGACCTCCTAAGGAAATATAACCTCCTTCTGACTTTTGTTGGTTTGCAGAGTGACAGGAATACAACAATAGCCACCAATAGAACTATAATATTTTTTTCATCTCGGAGTTAGAGAACATTTTCTTCTCCATATATGACTGTGCTGGGGTCAGACTCCAGTGATCATAATGTTGCAAATGAGGACAATTCTATTATTAACAACAAAAGGAAGGTTTTGATCCCAGTTTGCTTCTCTCTTTATGGAAGGGGAGGTGGTTTTGTATCCATATTCACCCCTTATAGCCCATGTCATGTCCCAAAGGTTCCCTATCACCTGGGATTTTTTTTAGAGAAAGGGAAACCAGGGAGATAAGTTCCATGAAATCTGTTTCATTCATTGAAGGAAACTTAAGAACCAAGTCTGTGTATGAAATGATACCTGAAACATGCTTCTGTGAAACTGTCAAAAAAAACAAAAACAAAAAAACCAAACAGCCAAACACACTTTTAACACATTAATTACAGGCATACCCCAATTAATGAAAATCTGAGAAAGTTAGTTCTTTTCACAGTAATTTTACATCCATTCAGCCTCCTTTCTCCCTTGTCCTTTATCTAGCTAGAAGTTTTTTTGTTTTGTTTTTTTGGCAGCATTAGCATTGGGGAGATGGTGAAGAAGCACTGGAGAAGCACAGACTTTTGATGTTGCATTACAGAATCATGTCTGTAACAAACAATACAATAAAACTTGAGCAGGAAAGCAAAAGATTCTACTCTAACAGATCCAACTGTACCCATGTGATCGTCTTTACAAAAGGCAAGCTAAACAGCAGCTACCCTTTCAGTCTCTTATTAGGCATGCAGGAAGAGCAAAACAGAGACATGAGTAGAGCAGTTAAGCTGTACCAGCTAACCCCAGCATGTTAAAATGCATAAATCTGTAAATTTGGCCACCAGAATGGAAATGATTAGAAAAGTAGACACTGGTAGGGGAAACCACAACACCTGGATGCATTTTGGAAGAAGTCTTGAAGTGATCTTTAAAAGATTCTGAATAATTTTATTCGTGTAAGACTTACCTGACCTGGTTTTGCATTTCACATATGCATATCTTTAGTTCTGAATAAAAAGGTTACTAAAACAAGTTCAGGCTTCTTTTCTTTTTCTTCTATCTCTATTTTTACCATGCTATTTCAACTTCTGATATCAAAGTTTTTGTTGAAGAAGTTATGCACATCTCCTTCATCAACTGACCTATGCACAAATAACCATTAGGTGGGAAACAATACCTCTTTTACTTGAAACAAACTTGGGTTCGGAGATCTCCCTTCAGCTATTAGGTTCTTGCTAGCATGTAGTTAATTGTTCACCTTGCTATCCTCATTTTTTCTTCTTCTAAAGTATCCTTCCCAATTCAGGAATGGCCAATTACACTTTGATGACATTTTAACTACCATGGCTGCATCCTATGAAATGCTGGGGTTTACAGTTTGGTGAAGCACTAGAGCTCTCTGGCAGACAACTCCAAAGCTACAAATCCCAAATTGCGATTGGTAGTTAAAGAGCTACAATTGGGTAATGTGAAAGGATCTCAGTTATCACAGGCAACATCCAAAGCCTAAATGCCATCAGTGGAATTGCCCCAACACTCAACATGCTGAGTTGCAGCATCTCTGTAGTAAGGCAGCTACATCTGTAAGAGAGGAAAGGGACACTGTTACTCAGATTCCCATTGCTGCTGAGATGGAATAAATGAATTTAATCATATTGTGTCTGCCTGATTTCTTTAACGTCATTTCATAAATAAATAAAATATGTTCACATCAGGTACTTGTACAATCGTTTCTAGAATATTTTTCTTAGGTGGCATTAGGTGACAAACCACTGATGGGAATCACAATAGCTCCTTAATGGTTGGGCAGGTGAGGAAATAAAGGAGAGTCTTGATGGGAAAAGGAAGCAGGTTGAAGACAATCAATTGCTCTGTGGAGGCAGTTTTGGGTGCTACTGTTTCTAAAGATTGAGTTGTTGAGGGACATTTGCAAGCTCATTGGCACCAGAGCTTCCTTGACAATGACCTGGCCATGCCCTGAGGTCCATTCTGACCTACTTTTGCATGTGTTCTGCCAGCCCTCTTTGTCAGCATATAATTTATATTTAATGCCAATTAAATGATATTTGCCAATTATATCATATCATGGAGTGAGAGTGTATAGCATGGTAAAATGAATTCTATGAATTTCAGTTATGAAATTGATCATGAGCAGATAATGGAAGTGACAAGTTACAAGTAAATTAATTACAGATACTTTAACAAGTTGTTTTTCTTAATGAATTGAAATTACATTTCCAAAATAATTTAAAGAGTATGAATTATTTTACTTTATTGGTGTAACAAGTGACATTTTCTAGTTGCTTTTAAAGCTTACTTTATAAAGTCATTTTTGATAGAAATTTTCCAGTTGTATTCCATCTCATTCAATGCCATAAAAAGTAGCAATAAGTATAGGTTTGAATGGCACGGATACTTATGTTATGACAAAATAATAGTGAATAAAGAGTTTAATAATCATTGTATTCAAAAGACATTATTGAAAATTTGGTCACAAATAAAGCATAAATTGTATAGAAGACTTCCGATGTGGACTTCACCCCAAGAAGCGTATAAAATTGCCCTAACAAGACAAGGAAATCTACCAACTTATCAAGAGTTTTGAAATGGGAGGGATACAAGCCAAGAATGTGCACAGAAGAAGAATAAAAAGCTTTAGGACATGAATTTAATTTGTGCCCATGGAGACAACTGAAAGAGAGATCTAAAATAGATCAAAAATTATATGGATTTGAAAGAAAAGAAAATGAATTAGATTTACTGATGAAGGGGGACCACAAGAAGAGAATCTCCAAATTTTATAAGTTACTATTGCAAAGAGAAATGGAATCAGAGGTTGTTAAAGATAATATGGTTAGGTGGGCACAAAATATTGGACACCCAGTTGAACTGGACACAGGGGTGAAGGTATGGAAAACAGATATAAAATTTACATCAAGTTTGAATTTAAGAGAAAATTTTTATAAAATGCTACATAGATGGTATATGATGCCAGAAAGATTGCAAAAAATAACTAAAAATGGAAATGAAAGATGTTGGAAATGTGATGAAAAGGTGGTGTCTTTTTTTCATATGTGGTGGACCTGTAAGATAGCAAGGAAATTTTGGAAGGAAATACACGATGAAATTCAAAGAATTTGTAATTTAAATTTTGAAATGAAGCCAGAGTTTTATCTGTTAAATATGCTAGGGCAACAAAGAAAAATAAGATGTCATCAGAAGATATTGTTATATCTGATAACTGCTGCAAGACTGATATATGCGCAATATTGGAAAGAAAGGAAATATGTTGATATAAAAGAATGGAAATTAAAAGTCATGGATATGGTAGAGATAGAAAAGTTAACATTTTCTGTCAAAAATAAACCCTATGCAGAACTTTGAAAGGGAATGGGGAGAAGTTTTGAACTGGATAAAGATATGGCATAAGAAAAGAAAAAGTAACAAAGCAAGATTGTATGTATTGTAAGGCAACAATGTAACAAAGCAATGTAACAAAGCAGCAATACAACAATGTAAGATGTAACTATGTAAGATTATTTTTTAAGCAGAAACCATGTATGAATGGAATGGAAACAAGCAGATTCAACTGGAAAATAAGCTTGGAAGTGGGGACAGTTTTTTTTATTTTCAATTATAAACTTCAATTTTTTTTTTTAAAGTAACAGTGAGTAACAAATAAGGTAACACTAGGCTGTTTTAAGAAATAGCAGTTGTCAAAGGCCTCAGGCTAAACTTAAAAAGCATTGTCAAGTTCCCATCATTTTTCCCATTTCCAACTTTCCCAACCACAGCAAATTGGTTCAAGAGTAAAAACCAGCCCTGTAAGGTACTCTTGCTGCCACAATCCCTTCTGTCCAACTCATTATGCATTACCGACCCTTAGTCCCTACAAGATATCTTCAAGAGTCAAAGGAATGAAAGGGACACTTGTTCCTACTGTGCTCCTATGACCTCAGGCAGAACCATTACTCAGCAGCAATGTGCTGATAAGCATTTATATTAAGGTTTTATGAATGCCACCACATATAGTATTTCTAAGGAAGTAGTTTTGTTGCAGTCCAATGCAAAGAATAGTCTGGGAAATGTGCAATAGATAGAAATAAGAACAAATAACAAAATCTCTATTCTATACAGACTGAAGTATGGATCAGAAATGGAGCAGGATTTATGGAAAAGCAAAGGAAAAGTGGAGAAAAAGTCTAAGTTTTATATCTCAGGTATTGGCTCATCCTCTCAGTTTGTTTTCATGTGCAGATTGGATGAGCATACCCTTTATTCCATCATCCAGATACTGAAGATTTTTAAGAAAGGTAGGAAAACCCTATGACACCCCACTTGACTCTTCAGTCCAGGATAATGGAGAATTGTAGGTGAGCACCTTCTGAGTTTGATCTGTAAGACAGCTACAATTTTACCCAACAGTCATTTAGTCTACAATTTACTAGCTTGTCTGCAAAAATGGCATCAGGGACTCTGATGTCATGGGTTTGCATAAAAAAATTGTTGCTTGATATGTATATGACGTAAGTAGCTGTTGGAAGTGGGGAGAGAGTGGAATGTTTGAGGAGATCTGCATGAGGCAGTTGGTGAATATCAGGTTTTTTTCGAGTTGGAGTAGAAATCAGTTTTAGCCTGCAGTTTGAGAAGAGTACAGCAAGGAAATATGTTTGAGAATGGTTTGAGTTAGACTAGGAGTGAAGTGAAAGAAATGAATTTGATCTGAGTGATTGCTAAGGGTCTGATTTAGCGTGAGATGAGATAATTGAGTGTTTTGAATGTTACATAAGTAATCTGATGTTTTTATGATCAACTATGACTTAATGAGACCAGACACGGGCCCTTTTCGCACCTTACCTTTTAACGCCGCTGGGTTGGGGTCCTTGCGCGAGAAGCCTGGGCAGGAAGGCTGTCGCAAGCCTCCTGCTTCAGCTCCGCAGCTCCTTCCTGCTTGTGTGAGAGCCCAGCCCACGCCCTGCCCCTTCCTTCCACAGTGCAGCCTGGGAGTTGGAGGCTGCACTGAGGAGAGGACGCGCGACTGGCCCTGCTCCAGAGGCTCTGCACGGCAGGTGAGTGCGGCCCAGGCCCGTGAGCATTGCGCAAGCGCGGGTCATTTTCGGCTAAAAGCTGAAAATAAAAAAATGTGTGTTCACTGCGCATGAGGGCCTTGAGCGTTGCATAAATGGGAGTGCGTCATGCAGACCGCTCTTCATATTTACGCGACACTCAAGGGGCCCTTTCACTTGCAAATTGCCATGCGAAAAGGGCCACAGAAAATTGGGTTAAATAAGGGCCACTTTATTTGACCTAATCTATTCAAGTTGCATTGGTCTGGAATCAAAGCAATCGGGAGGGCAACCTGATAAAAGCCCAGCTACGGCCAGGTGTCACCATGTGACTGTCTCCTCAGCCTTCCCTTGAGTGAAACAACTCATCCCTGAGGGCAATCCAAGTGATATTGGTTGCTCCCCAGTCCAGAATAATTGGAAGGTAACCCCAGAAACTTCCACCCAACCCACAGGGCCCTGTGAGTGAGATCCTAAATTCAAGGGTAGTCTCCTTCCCCACCCCTTGCAACTCCCTTCTTCCCTACCAAGGAAGTTCTAGAGCCCAAGCCTACACCAAAAGGGTGCCAAAAGGTGATCACTGAAGTTTTATATTCTCTCCCAGCTACCTGCCCAAGGAAAGCCTATTTAATGACACCACCTCAATCCAATTGTCCAAGTACCACAGATACAGTGTGGGACGGGGGGGTGGAGGGGACACAGGTAAAAAAGGAAAAAAAATTCCATCCAGTCCTGAAGTGACCAGATGAATCTCAAACTGCACTGCGGCTGGGCGGGTGGATTACACTGAAAGACTGAAGAGGACATGGGCATGGGCAACAGGCTTAAATATCCCCTGCCCCTGTAACATGCTGTGATCTGGTGTCAAGCACCCATTACACATTACACTCTGGCCTCTATCATGGAGACCATCAAATAATTACCTTCCCCCACGAGTTGTTTGCTGCACAAATCCAGGGAAGCATTATGTTTAACTTCTGATGGGGATAAAGTACTATATATTATCATATGAACATTGAAGGCATTTAGACCAAACCCACAGTTGATATCACACATAGAGGACAGGAGGGAGTCTTTATGTGTTGCAGAGGTGAGAATCAGCTAAAGCCCTTACACTGAGTATTTGTAGAGAACACCATGGAAGTCTTCACATTGGATGGGTTTAAAAGTAAAACTCTATATATCTAGTGGTCTTAGTGGTGGGAAATAAGCAGAGATCCCAACATTTGCTGTATACAGTAGTGAGAAATGAGTTGAAACCCTCACAGGGACCTTGTCAAAAGCTCAACTGAAATCAAAGTACACTAGATTTCCAGCATTCTCCTGGTCTGCTAAGCTTATAGCAAATCTAGTATGGCTTACTTTTGAGAAGCCAGTGTTGGCTGTTAGTAAGCATTATTTTCTAGGTGATTACAGACTGTTTAATGATCTTGATGGAGCGAGTTGAGGTGATGAGAATTAGAGTGGTGAAATAAGAGTAAGAATTCTTGAGCAAACAAGAGGCTTGTCTGTCTTGCAAACAGATAAACCTCCAGAGAATGAGGCCAGGGCTGGATCCCACTGATGGCCTTGATTTGCAACATCCTGACATGACAAAGAAAGCAGTCAAGGAGTACCAGCTAGCTGGAGGACTGCAACATATAGATAATACTTGAAGGACATCTAGCAGGCAGAAACAAGGCCCATAAATAGGTTGAAAGAAAAGTGACAAGATAGTGCTGATTGCCCAAAACTTATTATGGGGTGGGAGTACATGATCAGCAAAATAGGCGTGCTTTGAGACATCTGATCCTCCCTGAATGATATAGCTGTGATATAATTTTAGGATATTGCTAATCATCATATAGAAATGTATAAATATCTGTTAATTCTTTTGTTTGTGGTGCCTGATTTGTCAAACTTCAATATTTGGGCTTGAGAAACAAAATCTTTGGATTCTCCACCCCACCCTCACCTTTGTGTGGACCTTTGTTGGCTGACATACACCAAGATGGAACCCAGTTTTCTGGACAACAATCTGATCTAGAATCTTTTATAGTATTGATATTAAGTTGACAGGTCAATATTTGTCCAGGTCCTCTTCCCACCTCCATTTGAATTGGGGGCAAAATTTTCCCACTTCAGATTTGAAGATACCTCACCTGTTTTCTAATATTTCTCAAAGATTATAGAAAGACAATTTGAGTTATACGTACAAATTTTATAAACTTGGCAACAGTTCATATTTCTTTGAGATTTAAATTCATTTAAAGGAGGTAGCTGGTCCTCTTTACCTGCTTCGGAGTGTGTCTTCCTTGCTGCCTCATTTATTATATTTTCAGTAGTTTGAACACTTATTTTGAGCAAAAACAGAGGAAGAGTAGTCATTAAGCAGACCTGTTTACTCTTTGTCAACATTATCAATTATTTGTCTTCTTCATGGAGTGGACTTATGACTTTTTTGCTCTTTCTCTTACTCCAAACCTGGCTGAACCCCCACTCCTGTTTGTATTATTGTTAATCTCTCTTGAAAGGCTGAGCTCCCTTTGAGCTTTAGCTCCCCTGACCTTGTTTCTACCATAACTGGTAGTCCATTTTTACTCTTCTTCCATTTTATTCACTTGCTCCTTTTAAATCTCAGTTCACTCAAAATCTCATGCATCTATCTTGGCTTATTTCTGAAACTCTGGCTTAATCTCTTTGAATTGTTTCCTTACTGTTTTTTGCCTTATGTACTGGTGGATTTCATATGCAACTGCCTAGCTTCCCCTGCATCATTCACCCTGTGGTCCCCCAAAACCTGGTGTTTCCTAGCCCTCTGAAATATTGCCTTCTCTCCTTGTATGAATAGTCTAGATGTCTTCACAACAATGAATTACTTGTGAAACTTTGCAACAACTAATGGGAAGAAATTAGTTTTAGAAAAGTAGCTTTCCAAGCTTGATCTTAAGAGTGGCATTCCTCTATCCCTAAGAAATTCCCACTTCTCTATTATTTTTCAGGATTTTTGATGATGTATGAAATCATTAAACAGCTGCCTCTGCAAAAAAGGAGAATTGAGTACATTTTTCCAGTAATAAAATGTGAGCTGATAGATGCTCATATGAATGGCTCCAGATAGAGATAAAATTTAATTAGATACGATTCTTGGCAGCTATTGTTAGTTCTCACATTGGTTCTGTGACTTTCAACACATCATGATTTTTAAAGACGAGAGTTATACATTTGTCACAAACCCTTAGCAATCCCTTTGCTTCCTAGATAAATACTAACAGTGGCTATATTTTATTGTTTGCATTGTGTTGAATTCTACTTTTTTTTTATTCTGATAACTCACAACCCGATTTGATTCCATTCTTAGCAGATTTCTGCTTAATACTACATTTTCAATTGCTTCAGAAAGTAGGAAGTAACAAGAATTACTTTTTCCATATTTCAGTCCTACAGGACTAATTATATCGGTCAAGTATAATGGTTAAATTTACTCAGTGAATGGCTGCTTACACACACACACACACACACACACACAGAGTGTATAATGATTCTGCTCACCTGGAGGTCAGGGTTCAATTATCCACTTGGCCATGGAAACTCAGTGGGTGATCTTGGGTATGTGACACACTCTCAACTCTAGAAAACCCTTGATAGGTTTGCCTTAGGGTTTCTACATGTTGGACGTGACTTGAAGGCACACAACAACAGCATGATACACACACACACACACACACACAAACACTGATTTCTCTTCAGATCGTGTATACGTGTGTGTGTGTGTGTGTGTGTGTGTGCAGTGAGCCAAATCATGCCATCGCAGCTTTTTGATAATAGAAGTAAAACCACTGGCTTTGAAAGCAACCTATCAACATGATTCTCATCTTTTCATTGATTAAACTGTCAGTTACCAGTTCTTATGGGGTGTGAGTTATTTTACTTTCTGCCTTAAACTGTTGATCAGTATAGCCTGGTGAAAGAAGTCTCAATTTGTGCTGTTAGATAACATTTTAAAAAATAGAAATATTTTATACTCTTAAGACATCTGCATTACCAAGTCTGCTTCAGTCTAATCTGGCTGTTCCCTTACTTGACAGCTAAGAATAATGACTATATTCTAGCAAAGGTACAAGAGCCAGAAAATTAATTCTTAATGGTGGTCACTTACTGATTGAATAGATGTGTGGTATACTTCTTTCTCTTCCCTCATCCCAGTGAATATTTTTTGAAGGCAAGTGCTATGTTACTCACTCTGGAGAACTGCATAGACTCCATGCAGTGTACTAAAATTCCCAGTGGTTGCTACAGAACACCAGCTGTGCCATATAAATTTATAGCAAGCAATTTTGACACTAAGGTTGCAACAGCCTGTGCAGAAACAAATACCCCAGACACCTCGCTATTGGGATGTCTACAAAGAGTAGGTGATTACATGCTGTACACCAGTGTAAATACATAAAGATAATTGGGAAAGTGATATAAACAGCATTCTGTGCTAAATTTGCGATTTGTTTGAGTCTCTTGTGATTGTTTTTAGGTTGCTTCTTTTAATCAATATGCAATGCATGTGTAATAGATAGATTAGATGGATAGGTAAATAGATAGATAGATAGATACATAGGTAGATAGAAAGACAGAACTCATTATAACTGTATGTTGAACCAATGAACTTATGTACAGGCATATCTCAGTTAACAAAACCTCTGACAAAGAATCTCCTTTTAACAAAATCTTTTTATGCCAACCTGGCTTCCCCCTTTCCTCCTTGTTCTCTGTTTAGCTTTTTTTTTTTTTTAAAGCAGCATTGGTATTTTGAGGATGGTAAAAGTTAGTTGAAGAAATACTGACTTTTGATGTTGGGTTGAAATTGCGTATCTGGGTAAGCAATGGTATAAAGCTTGGGTTGGGAAAGAATGAGATTTTACTTTAGCTGATTCTAATTTAACTGTGTTCCTTCCTATGACAGGCAAGGTAAAGGACAGTTTCCTCTAGAACTGAGCATGAATGAGCAGGAAAACAGAGAAAGGAGAAAACAGATAAAGCTGACTCACCAGCTGTTGTCAGCATTTTTAAAAAGACATAAATGTGTAAGTTTGGCCATCAAAACTTAAATTATAATAAAAATGTAAAAGGGAAAAAAAATTCCTTTCTGGCCCAGAAGTGACCAGATGACTGTCAAATGTCAAAGCAGTCAAGGGGTTTCTAGAAGGTTCAAAATGGATTTGTTTCTTTGTGCAAGGCTTACCTGACCTGTTTGTTTAATTTCATATGTGCATATTGTTAGTTTTAGATTAAAAAAAAAGGTTTTCTGAAACGTGAACTGTTCCCTCCCTCCCTCTCCCTCTCCCTCTCCCTCTCCCTCTCTCTCTCTCTCTCTGCTATTTCTGCCTCTGGTACCAAATTTTCTGTTAAAGCATAATGCCCAGGGACACCTCTGCTATGAAGTATGCCAGCAGCTCTAGCCAGCATACTCAATGGGGAAGGAACGTTGGGAGCTGCAATCCAGCAACATCTAGCCATATGATTCCCACCCTAATATATACAACACTCCTTTGTCCAAAGGGCCAAACACCTGTAAAATGTTAATGTGTAAAATCATTGCTCCAGAACAGCCCAATCTTGTCTACTTTGATAGTACTGGCTCTCCAAAGTCCCAGGTACAGATCTATGCTAATGGCAGATCATTTTTAACCTGCGTGTTAGCGCTTTAACCTTAGTCTTACGTAGACATGAGTAACACATATACTTTAGTTTAGAAAGTGAGTTTTGGTGTCTTGTCTGAACTACTGACAATTTAACTGCAGCCACACTAGGGACTAACATAGATGCAATTTACATATTAACTGGGAGAGGAGCAATTTTTACCCCCACCTCTGTAGGCCATATGAGCATGTCAATGGCAGAGTGGAAGAAACATAATTTCTCTTCGGATTCCTACTTCAGCAAGCTTGTGGATAAAATTCAAGAGGGTGCTGTGATTTGGGAGTATGTAGTTTGAGGGAGGGAAAAGGCAACAAATCATATGTGTGAGCAATTTAATAATGCCTGCACATTTTCCAGGCTGAAACTTGTCTCAAAAAATTTACCTCCCTCATATTAAATGGGACAAATTTGGGGGAGTGTTTAGGGGCTTTCGGGGCTGCAAAAGTTGGGTTTGAGGACTGCAGAAGTCCTCCACACTACACTTTTCCCACTCTTGCATTAAGGTGTGTGTGTGTGTGCGTGTACCTTCAAGTCACCTGTTGCCTTATGGCAATCCCAACAATTTTCATAGGGTTTTCTGAGACAAGCAATACTCAGCAGTGATTTTGCCAGCTCCTTTCTCTGAAATATAACCTACTGTGTGTGTGTGTGTGTGTGTGTGTGTGTCCATCCCATGTTGATTAACCTGCTGTTTTCTCTTGAATGTCGATTTCCTCAGAAACACACACTTAACTAACCTGAGTTACAAATTAAATCCACGTTTACCTTTCAATAAACAATCTCAAAACAAAACAAAGCACACTACTTGCAAAACATGTAGTTGGAGAAAATAATGCGCTATGACAAACAGGTATCTTTTGCCACTTGAGGAAACCACTCTTCTGAAAGTATGCTAAAGCTATTTAGCATATAGCTGAGCGACAGAAGATTAATGGATGACTTGCAAGAGAGCAGTAAGAGTTTCTGATTTTTTTGACAATGGTCTTGTCATTGTACGCCCTCAAGTCATTTCTGACTTAAGGCAACCCTAAGGTGAACCTATCATGGGGTTTTCTTGGCAGAATTTGTTGAAAGGGGTTTTTCCCTTGCCTTCCTCTGAGACTGAGAAAGTATGACTTCCCCAATGTTACCCAGTGGGTTTCTATGCCCAAGCTGGGATTCAACCCCGGTCTCCAGAATGCTCAAACCCCTACGTCATGCTGGCTTTTTGGCAATAGCAGTAATAAAAAGTCTCCTCCCACAGCTAAATGAAGCTGTTAAATGGAGACATTCACATATGAATATTACTTCTATCTTATTCAAATATCCAGCCTGAATTGGGTAAGTTAAATGGGTAGACTGAATGCACACTGGGGGATTCTGTGAGTTCTAGCCCCAAAATATCATTTCCCAAGCTCTGGCTAAATGCACACAGGCTCTGCTTCCTACATCCCAATGTTTGCCAGTTCTTCCACTCTCAGTTCATATCCTGGCATGTTGAGCAGCAAGGTCAGAATGGTGTGACAAATATGGACATGTCTCACAAGTAAAACCAGCAGAAGCAGCAACATAGAGTCTGAATGAGAATCAGACAGCATGGAGGAGTGTGTGTGTGTGTGTGTGTGTGACTTAGGCAAGGAGAAGGCAGAAGGCCTGAGCATTGCTCCGAATGACTTATATTTAAATAAAATTAATGCTGTTCTTTAAAATTATTTTTATTGAAAAGATAAATAACAAAACAAAGCAAAGCGAGTGTTCATTTCATGAACAACAAATGTATTATGATAGAATAAAAGAAAAATCCTTCCCACCCTCTCCCCACTGTATCTCACTCTCCTTTTCCCAGTCTTCCTTAATATTGCTTTTTGCTATGGGACTATATCTATAATAGTTAGGCACTGAACCTATCAATCCAATAGTACAAGTAAATATTGCCAATTTTTTTAAAACTGTAATTTACCAGATTTTCTATAATTTGATGCTATTAAGCATCTAAGCCAAAATTTATGCTGATAACCTCCTTTTCACTTCTTTTTCTTTTATATAACCCAAAATCGGTGTCCATTCTCTTTCAAATTCATGGATAGATGCTTCTCTCAGTAGTGTTGTTAGTTTTTCCATCTCCATCATTTCAAGTACTTTCAGAAGCCAATCGACAAGTCATGGTTTCTCTTCAAGTTTCCATTTCTCAGCATAAACAATTCTTGCAGATGTCACTAAGTATAATATTAATTTTGTATGTTTTTCAAATGTGACATGATCCCCCAACATATTCAATAAATACAACTCTGGCTTCATTTCAAATTTCATGCCAAGATTTGTGAAATGCACTTGTATGTGAAATGCACTTGTGATAATTAATGCTATTTTTAACTTTTTTAAAACTTGTGTATTTTAAACAGAAATTTAGTTTGTGTTTTAACTTTTGTACTAAGTGTTTTTTAATTGTATTGTGCTTTTAAAAGGTTGTACCCCACCTTGGATCCTGTATCGGAAGACAGGTGGGATATAAATTAAAAAAATAAATGCATAAATAAATAAAGTTGGATTTAGTAGCAGAGATGGGTGGGTTTTCCTTGTATGGTTCTTCTGTTTGGAACAACAGAACCTGATCGAACTAGAAGCAATATGCTTGTTGATGTAGCAAGTTTAATAGTATGGAATGTGTAGTATAAAAAATGTCTTGTGGATTAGAGTGGCAAGTACTCTATAGGAATAAATGGCAGCTTGGTGATAGGATGGTATATATTGGGAATAAAGGCTTTAGCTACATTGGTAGTCTCACCTAGAGGTGACTCACTGAATCAATAGGATTTATGTAAGAGATGACTCACTGATTTGATGGACATATTTTAGTTGGGACTGCGCCCAAAATATCTGTATGAGGACTCTAAAGTTCTCAGTGCCAATGCTGGCACTACCTTTAGTAAACAGCATATTCAGGAGCAGTAGCGTAGAAACGTGGGGGCGGGGGGGTGCGATTCAACGCAGGTGGCAATGTTTCTGGGGCATCCTGGCCTGTGGCAATGTCCCCGCGCACTCTGGTCACATCCCCGCATGCCCTGACCATGCCTCCACACACCACGGCCACGGCCACCTACATGGTGGCCACGCCTCTCACACCGTAGTCCCACCCCCTTACTGCCCCCCTCCACACAGTCCAAGCTCTGCCACTGTTCAGGAGAGAAGTAGCAGCCAGGGTGGGGACAATTATGAACAAAAACCTAGTACAAGAGCATTTTTCAGACTGGAACTCCATGACTGTTTTGGTCTGTTTTTAGATAAACACTAACTTATATACTCGGCATTGCCAGGGATTTTATTTTCTCATAGGTAATACTTGTTAGAAAGATTTGAGATCCTTTGTCTCTAATTCCCCAGACTTTCTTGTCCAGTGCATGTGACTTTTCCCCATATTCCCCAATCCAATCTGTATTCAGAGTTATTAACATACAGAGGTTGGGTTTCTGAGGGGATACATTGTCCTCTTCCTTGCTGCTAGGCTTCATCTCCATAGCAACGAGCCTATTCAAGACAGACACAGTTGACTGAGGCCCAAGGGCTCTCTGGCTGAGAATTCTAGAGGCCCCTCCCTAAAGTGCAAACCCCAAGATTCCACAGAATCTTCTTAGGCAGCCAATCATATGAGGTCTTTGCCTTACACAGACAAACTTTGATTTTTATGTATTAGGTGATGAAGGTAAAATATAATGTGACCCTCACTCTAAATTATTTTTTTAAAAAAAAAATCAATGAAAGTTAATGACAATAATCGTGAGAACACATAATCCTTTGGTCCTGTATTTTTTTTTTAAAAAAAAAAAATCAGATTTTCAAAATCATTTAATGATGGAAATTAAGAAGCTAATGCATTTCATTATATTTCCAAATTATCCTCCAGAGTTATTTAGGTCAGGGAGATGTTCTTACTTTGAGCATCAGGTTGACATCAAGAAGCTTCTTAATTTGAGTATATTCATACTTCAGACTCAGAGATGATAAAGGTTATAGTATATCAGGAAATCAAAGGCTAACTACCAACCGCAGTAAGAATGAATTTATACCCCAAATGTAGATAAGAGTTTGCAAATGATCATTTCATTTGACATTAATGTCCCAGCTGTGCATAAATCATTCATTACAGTATAAATTGAATAAAAGACATGGGAAGCCCTTCAATTTTGCTTCATGTAAATGACATTTACATTCATATAAAAGCTTCCTCACACTATGCACAGTCCTTTAAAGAAGACTTATCAGAAATGAGAAATTGATGCTGTCTATTCAAAAGAGCCATGATACTCATAGAACTGTACTACGAAATGTGGTGGCTGGTGTTGCAAGGGCCCACTAGCCAGTCTATAACACTGGAGGTTCATTCAATTTATGATTCACAATAGCTTGCTTTACGTTTTCATATTAAGCACTCTATACTGTCGCAGTATCATATTAAACACAATATATTGTCCCAGCGTGTCCTTGTCTATTAACCCTGTCAAATCATGCTAGAAAAGAAGTGGGCATAATGCATACCATGGACCCCGTGTGGCCAACCAACTTGACCAACTTTAGTGGCACCTAAAGCCCTCTGCCAGTCCCACCAATTTAAAAAGAAAAAGAAAACTTGAAATTTTCAGGATTTTGTGGCCTCCACATCACAACCACCCTAAAAACATGGACAAAGGACCCCCATAAGTGCTGACATTTCTGTACTAGCCCTCAAATACCAACCTTTTCTTCTGCAGTTCCTCTCAAAATGGTGACAGGAAGTCACACAGTCTCACTTCCTCTTTTCATTTTGAGAGGGACTGCAGAAAAAAAATGGGAGTACTTGGCAAACAGTGTAAGAGTGCAGCCCACAGGAGCGATGGGGAGATATTGGCCACTGACTCTTAGGTAGTTGCTCACTCTATGCTAGAGGAAAAGTGGGGAGTCTCTTTTAGACTGAAAGCTGAAACTAGTCTGAGAGAAGTTCTTCTGGCCTGTTCTCCAACAGTAGTCAGGGTCAAAGGTAAAAGGGTGGGACCAAATATATCTGCATATTCTAGCTTAAAGCTCTTACATTTAGCAACTAATCTATACTTAGGAGTCCAGAGCACTGGATTAGGACCGCAGAAGGGTTAGCTTTGATTCTAGAGCTCAATGTTTGCTATCTTCAACTTAGCATATATATCTTGAAATCCATGAGACACATTTGATGAGTGGACTGTTGGTATGAATCACTGGATCATTTTTAAAACTTGCATTATCTGTGTTTACTTGGAAGCTGTCAAAAATGCAAAAGAAGAAGAAGAGGAAGAAGAGGAGGAGGAAAGGGTGAAATCCATGTTCCAGGCAAAATTGAACACTTTTGGGTCACATTGATTTCATAGGAGACATTTAAGGACGTGGTTAATGCTCCTGTTGGAATTAGCATAACTGTGGTTAACTTTGGTTGGATCATATCCTATATATTTATAATATATCTATATATAGAAAATACAACTTTTAATTTGCAGTGTCAGTTGCCTTAAGGTGATCTTCTCAGATTCGGGATTAAGTTGTTAAAAAAAAAGCAGAGCATCCATTCACTCACTATGAGAATAAATGATTCTTTTCATGAATCTCAGCTCACACTGTAGAATCCCAACCACTGTTTGACTTTTCAATATCTGCAACCTACAAAACCAATGTAAGACTGAGGTTTTTTGTTTTTGTTTTTTAAATGATTTTGAGTTTAATGCAAACACGGCTAATGATACCTTCTGGTTTATAAATCCACTAGAAATGTTATCTCAGTGGGCCAGGCAGCTGACAAGACATGGAAAATTCATCTTACTAATTGCTGACTGCATGCCATAATAACATAAATGTATTCACTCAGGAGAAGGCCAGACATTTCAAAATCTTTCGCTTGGAGTCAAATATAAGACCCTTATAATGATTTAAAGGTTGTTCTAAGAAGGTGTTAGTATGGCGATCTTCCCCACCCTCAGGGTTATGGAAGATTTAAGATCTCATCGGAAAAGCTCTAGGGCATACAGCAATATTATACAAAGCAATATTGTCTGAAACTAATAGCTAGATACATTATTCAAGGTATTTGTGATGTTTTGCAAGCACTGGCTAAATGATTTCTTGGACTAAAGCTTGGCAATGTTGCCTACATCTAATTAAAACTCAAACAGACATCTATTCTTGAAACCCTTTTTAATAGTCCTTTTAAATTCTGGACAATAAAATTGTTTTGAGTATTAAACTATAAAACTATCAGGCTTACTGTGAAGTCAGGAGTATTTGTTGAGCAGCAGTTCAGGGGCCTATTATGATTTGTGGGTATATACGGGTGAAAGGGCCTCCCTCCATCCCAAGTGCTACTGTCCTGGCTGCAGAGGGAGAGAAGTAGTTTCTGCTGGACTTAAACCCCTCCTCCATGGCCACCCCCTTTCTTTGTGTGTCATGTATTTAGATTGTAAGTCAGAGGGCAGGGAACTGTTTTTTTTTTTCTTATTCTTTTTCTTGTAAAACACCAAGCACAGTGATAGTGCTATATAAATAAATGACAACAACCACAGCAATACAGGTGAACAGTTTTGAGAAAACCATGGAAGGAGACAAGGGGTATTCGTAGTCTGTCACTATTTAGTACACACAGGTGAGCAAATACAAAGGGAAAAAAATGAACTTACAGTACGTTTTTCTCTCTCTGTCCTCTCTCTCTCCCCTCTCCTTCTCTCTCTCATTCTTTCTCTCTCCTGCCCTTCTTTCTGTCATCCATCTATTTTTCTTTCTGTTAACCATGTTTAGAGAACTTGTAGGCAGTGTAGGGCCTAGTTTAGGGCCTGTTTGTTTTCTAACTGTAGTGGCTGGAGGCTTCCTTCTCAGGCCCTTTACGCACCTTACCTGGTGCTGCAGGGATCGCACGAAAAGTGTCGTCCGGGAGGCACTCACCTCCCCTCCGCTTTCCCTCCACACCAGTGCTGTACTGGCCAGAAGGAAGCATGAGCACTCTGCACCTTCCTTCTGCAATGCAGCTGGGTACTTTCCCAGGCTGCGCTGGGGGAGGAAGCATGATGGCCGCACATCTGGAGCCTCCACACACAAGGTGTGTGTGTGGGGGGCATGGGAGGGACGTGCGATCACGCATCATTTTCGGCAATGAGCCGAAAATTATATAATGTGCAATTGCCACCTAATGGCCTCGGGAGCGTCGCTCGACTGCGACTGCATCATGTGGAGCAGTCCTCGCAATCGTGCGATGCTCCCGAGGCCATTTCACAACGGGACTGGCATGCAAAAAGGGCTGTGGGGTGGAGAATCTGATCTGATTTTAATCTGAAACTTAAAGACATATCCAAGGTGCTGAACACATTTTGGGCAAGAGTGGGCACTGGAACTACATCCCTCATATTAGACTAGGGAGAGTGGCAAACCACCCTTCCTCCCACACTCCAATATCTTAAACAAAAAAATTAACTGAAAAATTCTGCCTATGTTGTGTTGCAGTGACGGCAATTTTGCCAAAGTCTTCTCTCTGGTCTGTTTTAGGTCCAGGAGGAAGCTTTTTTTAAAATCAGAAGTCATTGGAGATTTTGTAAAAAAAAGACCTCTCTGGAACTAAAGTAGCTTGAGTGGGGGAGAAAAAAAACTAATGAAATTGTTCCCCATGGCTCCTAGAGACTTTGGTTTGAACCCTCCAGGTAACTTTTTAAAAAATGGGATGAGGTGTCAGGGTGAGGAGGGGTCTATGTTGGGACCCAAGGGGGGTGTAAGTAGCCTGCAGAACATACTTTGCTCACTCCAGATCTAACAAGATTGTCATTCCTTCCTTCCTTCTTTTCTCTCACTCAAACACCAAACACATATTTTAGAGGAGAAAGCAGCTGAACAAAGAAATGACTTAAGTAATTTAGAATAAATAATGGATGGCTAGCCCAGGTTGTACTCCCCTTCCCTGGTCTTTGAGGACTTTAAATTGGCTGTTCCTCCATGTGGGTGTTTTTTTTTTTCCTTCTTCTTAAAATGACATTGTTAGACATGTTATAGACATTGTTATATGCTGAGGTGGGAAAGTTTTGACCCTCTAGCAATTTCGACCTAAACTTTCATCGACCAAAATAGAGAGTAGTAAGGAAAAATGTTGTATTCCCAAATTTCCCAAACATCCACTTGGTCTTGCAGTGAGGATGTCATTGTGGCTCAGCTGGGAAAGTGTAATTCAGTGCCACAGCACCACACATCAGGCTGACGCTGATCAGAGATTGAACAATAAAGCTATATGAGTTCATATCATACTCAGATAACCCTATTTTGTTTTTTTGGTGGTGCAATTATTTCACAGTGTAGGCTTTGGTGATCACATTTGGGCAAAGAAGGAATTTTAAACCAGGTTGAAAAATGTATATATTTTGCAGTTGTTTTTAACTGTTCTACATGTGGAGGGCCTCATGATTCTCATACTTGTTTTAAGAGGTGGCCAGTGGGGAAGGTTAGATTCTCATCAAGCATGAGCTGACCCAGAGTGACTTCTTAGCAGATCACTTGGCTGCTTGTACCTAAACAAAATGTTATTGCCAATCTTGTTCATAATTGGATTATACATTTAATAAAGTCATGATCCTAGTGTACCCCAGTGATGGGTGTTTTATCAGTTGATTACTAGGTACACAAAGCACTCGTTGTAAATCTTTTATCTTTTATAAGTAGGTAGATAGATAGATACTGTTTGAAAATGTGATCAGATGGAGCATGATATAGGAATGATTGACTATTTTGTTGAGAGTTAATAAGAAAATGAAGAATCAATCCCCAAGGCATTATGTCATGGCAAACTATTAAGACTCCTATTCTTTAAAGGTGAGAAAGTTTGCCAGCCAATGAACCTGCAATATTCAGGCCATCACCTTTGTTCTCTAAAGTAACAGAAGGAGAAGCATCTGCAAAAAGAGGAACAACAGCAGGCAGGTTCATAAAAACACTAGGTTGGGGAAAATTTACTTCCAGAACACTAGATTTAGCTGATTAGCAACTAAGAAGAGGATTTGAAAGGCAAATTGGGAATCAAAATAGCAGTGGAGAGCATAAAACCCACTACCATATGTGGAGAGTGTTCAGAAATGACACATTGTTCAGAAAGAATTGTAGCAACTTCCCCTGGCTGCTGCTGCTGCTTCCACCTTCTCCACCAACTATATATGTTTTCTACATTAATTTTATATGGCTATGTTTTGTAGAAGGAAAGTGAATGGTTTTCAGGTGAAAATCCTTTGGGTGTTTGTTCATGAATAAAGGAAGTTCTTAAAAGTGTCTCTCTATTGTGAAAACCACAGTTGTGGAAATCAGAGTAAAGGAAAGGCCACAGGATTCCAAAGTGCAATCTATTACTTTTACCTTCCTCTTACTTCACCTTTCTGTCTGACCTCCACTGTCCAGCTGAATGTAAACCCAATATACACAAGTTTCTTCAAGCCCTGGCAAGTTAGAAAACCAGCTTTTCCTAAAGCATGCAGATAAAAGGCTGACTTGTAGCAATGGACTGAATTAACCCAGTGGTTTTGCAGTCACTGCCTCTATCATGCCTGATACTTAAACAGAAGTAGATATGCAGACATGTAACAGTCTTTAAGCCAGAAATATTTTGATCTGATAAGGAATCAATGCCTCAGTAGCTGAATTAACCTCAAGGCCCTTTCTGAATTATACTTACACTACTCATTTTAGAGCAAGAACTGGCACGCTTGTGGTAAGGCAAGGAAATGATTAAATAATCCAGGAAAGAGAAAATGCAGCAAGAAAGCTGGGAAGAAGCATATTATGCATAATACAAGAGCTGGGCCACGTTTTAAGCTGTCCTGGGGAAGACTAGCAGTTCTACCGTCACAGGACTGTCTGGTGGGGAAATGGGAGAAGGCTTTCTCAGTGGCTGTTCCTGGGCTGTGGAATTCCTTTGCATGGTCAGGGGTGAGTGATGCTACAGGAAAAGACACAATGGCATGAAAGTGGAAGAAAAGAGGCCACAACTTTATTGGCTACAGTTGCTGATAGGACTGGCAAGTGCAAGGGGTCTGGATCTCGGGAGCGGTCAATTTGCCTGTTGATTAATGAGTCCTGCCTTCCAGCACTGCCAGAACTGTTGGGATGACTGGAGAGGCCGGCCCAAGAGAAAATTCCCCCCAGTGCCCCCCATGCTGCATCTGAAATAAATAAATGAACAAACAAACAAACAAATACATGCTTTAGAAAATAAATGAAAAATGCATTTTTCACTTTCTGGTACCACCACATCAATGTTATTCTAGAAAAAAGATGAATAATTACTTTGGCAAAGGAGAACTCTTTTTC
Source organism: Cyclura pinguis (assembly GCA_030412105.1). Taxonomy (NCBI): domain Eukaryota; kingdom Metazoa; phylum Chordata; class Lepidosauria; order Squamata; family Iguanidae; genus Cyclura; species Cyclura pinguis. Next base: position 160,109,050 of record CM059601.1, on the reverse strand, counting down.
TTCCTCTTTACTAAAGAAGAAATCTAGCGTTAATTCAAAACTTATAAACAAAAGAAAACCTAGCTTCTGATTCTCTTTAGAGTATTGATTTATGCCATTGTTTATTGATGGATTAATGGAAAGAATTGCTAGCACACTGGCCTATGTAAGAACAATGAAATCAGAACATCCATATCTTCCAAAATCCCTGCCAGCACCCCCCCCCCCCGATAGTCATACGTTGTCAATAATGTCATGAGACACTAATTTAAAAGAAGAGTTCATTGGTGAATAATGGATGCCTTAGTTGTTTCATAGAAGAGAAATACTTATCTTCCATCACTTTCTACCATGACTCTAAAACACTTTGGGCCCATTTACAGCAAAAGCGTGATTGTAATACAGGAGCTTTTATATGTTTATTCAAACAGCTGAACAAAATAATTTCTCATAAGCAGAAGCAGTTACAGCAAGACCTCTCTCTGGTCTCTCGTAATTCATTAGGGATGAAGGCCCACAGTTTCTCATCTGCAAATTTGAGTAGCCAATCAGCTCTCAGTTCCACTTGTCTCCTGGAATACTGTGACAAAGTGATTAAGGGTTCAGTGGGACCTAACTGCAGTGCTGACTATTCTACAAGCAACATAACCCACTCAGTCCTGTGGGAGGCTGTGTCATGACATCTGCAAACAGTTTGTGGTTATCTATAGGAATTTTACCTTTTGACAATTTGCCATGTTCACTGCACCTTGCAAGCACAAATCAGAAAAACTAAATGCACACCTAAAGAAAGTTAATGAAACTGACATTAATTTTTACGAACAATAAACATTCTTCTTCAGAAGTAAAACATGTACATACTTAGCTCTTTTTTTAAAAAAATGGCTGGTATTCTAGATCATCTACTTAGCTATGTAACTGCTTTAGTTATGTAGCTAAATAAAGTCTTCCAGCTTGTCCTTTCGACCTTCGCTTACCAGGCAGCAACCTCTGCAAGTGATGAGAGTCTGTCCTCCTGGTGACTGAGACTTAGCAGATTTACATTCCCACCTCCCTTTTGTACACGATCTCTGATGCGATGATCAGAATCAGAATCCCTGTCGCTATTCCTCATTACACTGAAAATCATTTGAGGTAGGGGTATGAGAACATCAGGTTGTTGCATCCTGATCAACAGGAGAACAGACCGCTGTTGCTCACAGTGGCTGCTGCCCATTAAGTCAGAACTGGGAGACTTTTACAGTCGTTATGTATTTGTAACTTCCTTAATGAATTCCATTCAATATTTATATGCCACCCTGTTTTTAGCTGGATGTTTAAAGTACAAAAGAAGAAGGAGAAAGAAGAAAGTGAAAAGCAGAGTAGCACATAAGGTATGTATGTAGGATTTGAGATGTATATTAATATATGCTGACCATATGTCCAAAAATGCATTTTCTGGAAGTGTAATATCTGTTAAATATGCATTCAGGCATAGCTAATGCAGCAAAATATTCTAGCCATTGAAAGATGGACATTTTATGTTTATCTTTCCAATCCTGGAGTATAAATCTTTTAGCAATTGTAAGAGCATGCACGATCCAAGCATGATGACCACCAGTTTAAAAACCAGCAGAATATCCAGCCATAAAAAGGTAGCCTTTGAACACTCTCACATTATATACCACAACAAAACATTACCTGTATTTAATTGCCAACATTTGGTTGTAGCAGAAAATTGCTCTCTAAAAAAGGCACAGAGATGTATAATATGCTTGAAATATCAGTTTTATTGAGTTATATGTAGTACTAGTCCCACCCTGAGATTCAAAACAGCAATGTGTAACCATGTACTTTACAGGTTTAGACAAAATCATTAGATCTCAAATATTTAGGTAAAAAGCCACATTTTAAAGTGGTAGTGGAAGGAAACCAGGATGCTACAGTTACAGAAAGCTTTTGCCCAAGTTCCTGCGCATTGTATTTCTCTCACTAATGGGACCCAGAAGAAGGTTCTTCCAAAAGCCTGCTTGAGCAGGCATATATAGGTAGAAACACTCCTTCATTTAATAAATATATTGCCATATTGTTCATCTGTGGTTTACCTATGTGTTCCCCATTCAACAGTTGATTTTATAGATCTCTCTGGTGTGGCACTAAGCCACAGCATTCAGTCTAGTCTTTCACTTTTGGAAAAGAGGGATAAATTTAGACAAGAAATTGTGTCAATGGTAAGATTTCAATATGGAGGTAAATTTAATAGTCTCCGTTTTCTTAATATTTCAGTTATTAAGTCTAAAGGCATCAGAATTAAGGACTGATCAATCAACAAACTCACTTGGTTCCATGCTGTATCGTCTCCCTTAAGATAGAAAATTGGTCAAAAAGGGTGTGTTTTTTTTTAAAAAAAAAGAAGAAAGCAATAATGATTCTGTGAAGTATGATAGAATTTAATTCTAATCACATAACATATCTTTCAGCTTCTTGTGGTTGTCTTTAATATAGAAATGACCAGATTTTTTTTAAAAAAGAAGTGGCTTACAGCATTTCTATAGACTGCTGTTATTTCAGCTGGAAAACACAAATGAATTTCATATTAAAGACAGACCCATAAGCAAGGAATTCAACATCACCATCACCATCATCATCATCATCATCATTATTATTTTTAAAAAACTTGTTAGAGAATGTCAATACAATGAACTTTACTGGGTTTTATTCAGTGTGATTGTTCATATTCCCATCTTTGTATCTATTATTCAATAATTATATAAAGATATACAGATATAGGATGAAATCATGATATCCAGTGTTGTATAGTGTTAAGTGTTGGACTAGGACTCTGGGAGATCAGGGTTCAAATCCCCTATCAATTATAGAAACCCACTGTGTGATCTTGGGCAAGTCACAGCCTCATGACCTCAGAGAAAGGCAGTGACAAACCCTTTCTGAACAAATCCTTCCAACAAACAATAGGTGGCAAGGACAGAATAGGAACTCAGTGTGTCACCTACTCCACTGCTCAACAGTCTCAACAGTCTCAATTGGTTTTGATGGTGGTGTTAGAGTCCCCTTGGCTAGGTGGTCTGGGTGACTTCAACATCCATTCAGGCACCTGTCTAGGGAGCATCTCAGGAGTTCAAGTACTCTATGACAACCATGGGTCTGTCTCAGGTAGTATCTGGTGCCACCCATGCTGCAGAATACACTCTTGACCTAGTGCTCTGTGTGAGGTGGGATTATGGTGATCTGGGTAGCTCACTACCTTGTGGGATTTAGACTCACTGGGACTCAGAACCTCTGCTGGCAGGGGGATTAAGATGGTTAACCCCAGGAGGTTTATAGATCTAGATGGATTCCTGATAGCTCTAGTAGATTTTCCTGCAACAGGTGATTTTGTTGAAGCCGTGGCCAATCTCTGCAATAGGGAAATGGCAAAGGTAATGGACGCAATTGCTCATAAGCATGCCTTCCCATGGAGCAGGCCCAAGGAAGCACCCTAGTTCACTAGGGAGCTGGTAGTAATGAGAAATGAGTGGGATGGACACTAGAGCAACAATGACAGAAGACCAGAAGAAGAAAGAGTACGTCTTTCCAAATATGAGTTAGAGTTCATTGGAAAGGCTCTGCCATGGTGATGGTGACAGTGAAGAAACCCTTCTTCACTCTTACAACTGCATCCACATGGTGTCTTCCACCAGAGCTGTCTTGAGTAGTCAGGAACTTTTAACATTCTGCCCCCAAAGAGCAGTATAAAAACCACTCCACAGCCCACTGTGAAGTGACCGCTGTTATGAAGGCATGCAATCACTGTTTCCATGTAGGGACTGCAATGTCTGGATCAATATTAAATTGAAGAAAAGATTATGGCATAATATTTTATTGTGCTGCAATAATAATTGCTTTTAGATATGTTGAGTGTGTGTGTACTTGGTTCATGGCAAATTTTTAAGTGGATGCAGAATTATTGTATCTCATTGTAACAAAGGCATTTCTCTTCTTGTCACATTGATCACTGAGATCATATACAAACTTCAAAGTAATCCCTACTTAAGATCCCATTTTGTCATATGTTGTCATCCTAGCTTATCTAGACATTGACTAGAATTCATTTATACTATACAATTTTATATAAAAAAGAAGCAGTTTTTTCCCCTGAGTGATATTAAGTTAACAAATTTCAGCAAAAGGAAATACCAGCCGTATATTTACCAAAACAAATGCAAACACATTTTATTTAAAGCAGTGTTTGCACTGAAATGACACTATTCTCTTCCTCTGGTATCATCTCTGTGGTATTACTTTTGCATTTATGTATCTTTAAAATATTTCAGAATCTCTGCTTTTGGAGTCCTAATCATTTTCTGTAATTTCATTTCACAAAGAGTTGATATTGAGCTTAATTGTGGTAAAGTCAAACACAGAAAGACATTCAAGAAGTCCCCATGGTAGAGAGCTGTTTCTAGGTCATAACATTTTATTGTATACAATCAGCAAGGGTGGTGTGGCTACCAAACCTTACATTGGTTTTTGAAACAATTGTGCTACCAGTATGATCCAATCAATGAGAACCTTTCAGCCATGAACTTTTATTTATATGTATCCCCCAGCGTAACATCAATGGCCTTCCTTAAGTCTTCCAGTTTCACTATCATGATTTATTTATTTTTTTCTGGGAAAAATAGCTGAAGAAAAAGTGGTAGATTATTTAAATAGACTGCACAAGTCCTGCAAAACTTGGGGGAGGGAGATGGACATGTTTTTATTATAAGAAGCAATTACGGTAAGATATCTGATTATAGCTGGTGGCAGTTCATTCATGTGCAGCCTCCACATTTGGAAGCAGCAACAAGCTCACAGTTAGTCTGGAATCAAGTGAGAATGCCATTTGTGTAAACTCAAACCAACTTGCGATCTCTCATCCAAGCGTCCTCAAGATAATAAACATTCTTTTCCGCATATTAAGATTTCCCTGGACTCCATAAATTCATTTACCCTAAACACAATTCTCTTGCAATTTTGCTAATATTAATATTGTGTCTTCTGCCCTGCACTCATTCTTACACCACAACAGAAGGAAAGGAATAAAAGAAGGAAAAGTCCTAAAATTGTGTCTCTCCTTTCATATAGTTGGGAAGTTGGTGAATTTCAGCTAGTTTATGGGCATTCTTTACATTTACTTACATTTACTTTTATACAATTGTATTTATTGTTGCTGTCCAAGTATTGGATCCAAGATCTGCTTTTGTGGACAGAAAGTCTTCTTTCACCTATGACAGGGTTCTGAAACAGTGGAGATTTGTCACGAAACATAGCAGAAGGCTGTCTTTGCTGATTGCTTCATCCCCATAGTGACCTCCCAGGCTGCCCTGCTATTGCGCGACTGAGGAATAATGAAGAAAGCCCTTTTCCATGCAGAGAGGTTAATGTACATACAATGTATGAATCAATCTTGTACATGAAATCAAGTACTACATCATTAAGTATGACCACTGGAGAAAGGGACACGATGAAAGGCAAAATATTCCTCACCTTTCCCTTCCCCTAAAAGTCTTATATGTTTAAGGAAATCATCTAGCTAGCTAGTTCTGGAAATGGGAAATATGAAAGGCACTGAATCAGAGTCGCAGATCTAAAACGTCTTTTCAAAGTGATGATTGGGAAACCCTTAAGTACACCACAAACCTAAAATGTATTAACTGGCATGCATTATGATTTCTAGTGTTCCCCCAAAGAAGTGAATCCTGTGTTGTGGGCACAGCAGGATATAAAAGAAAGAAAGGCAGGCAGGCAGGCAGACTCTACCACTACCCAAGCAGAGAAAGTGAAATGTTGACATGCAGGAAGGGAAGATTTAATAGGCCCCAGATTCCCTGTGCCCTGAGAGGGGAAGGGAAGATTACTATATGCATTGGCATGTAATGTGCTGGGGTGTTTCAACACATGTACACACATGTGCAGATCTGCAGAGTACACTGGTGTGGAACCCTGACAAATCACTCACCACCTGTGTGGTCTCTGGTTTCAAAAATGGGGAAGCCTGGTCAGTTATAGTTACCATAATGTCATGGGAAAAAAAGAATGCTGCATCTGAATGTTTCACAGAGCATGGACTACTAGGAATTCAGGATAAAGTCATTTTATTAACACCCAGAGAGAGACACTGTCTACCAGAGTAGAATATATTTGTTCTTAATATTCAGCTTTGATGAGAGAAGGCTTAGTTAATAAGCTTTGCTTGAATTAATAACAGAAATTGTTTATATAGATAACATTATAGAAATTAGATCACATTATATATGAACATTTATAAAATACTTTTTCAGTCATCTATTTCATGGTGTGTTAAATGGATATTAACAAAAGACATAAGCCACCAATTATGTCAGCATTCATAAGTGATAACACGGTACAAAGCATCCCTGGTGTGGGTGTCATTCATTGGCTGTCTGAACTTCAGGGGAATTACACTACAGAGATACAAAACCATGTATTTTCATAATAAAAAAATGGCATAAATCCAAACTAGTGCAAAACCTTGACACTAAGTACACCAAACCTGTATAAATGTTTCAGAGAATTATCTTCTAAGCCAAATGTCTTCATTAAAGGTTAGTGTTTAGTTTAGTGGAATCCAAGACATCCAATTTACTTGCTACAGAATGTTGCAATAAAAATAGAGAATGAGAGAGAGAGAGGGAGACACTGCCGTCACTTAACTTCTATGGCTTTTATATGTGCATTTTGAGAGCCATAACAATTTGACATTTCATTTTACTGATGCACAGATATTTAAAGTGGAGCTCATCAAAGTTCTGTTGCACAATAAGGTCAGCAAGTTCTACAAATCTATTTGCCCTGGCAATTTTGAAATACATTAATTGCAATATTAAAATATATCAGTCAATTATATAGTGCAATTATATAGTGCAATTGTTATGATTGCAATTGATATTGCAATTGTTTTGAGCCTGCAGTCAGAATTCAGTCTAAATATAAATAAAATACATTCTTGTAGTTAACTATTTAACGATTAACAACGTGAGATAAAGCTATGTGCAACAAAATTTCCTCAAGAGGTCACAAAGCATTTCAACAAAATCCTTATTTAATTAAATTTATGCCTGACTTTCTGATGAACACCATCTATTTAGATTACTTAAAATATAGTTTTAGTTTTTAGCAAAAATAATTGGAAATGCTATGAACCAATTAAGTAGTTTGAACTACTTTTTAGATCCACAGTTTATTTTTAAAAATGAAAAATTAAACATTTTAAAATCGTTCCATAGACCAAAACAGTTTGGGGAGCACAGACTGTTTTCCATAAGAACAAGTAATTCATAAAATATATAAACCACTTACACTTTCATTTTAGAAGTATCCCTAGTTAGCCTTCATATACTAGGACAAATGAACTTCCATTGCTCAAAGGTCAGTATCTGAGCCAGAATTCCTAGTGACCAACAGCACCTCCATCTTATCTGGATTTTGTTTCAGCTCACTCACTGTCATCCAACCTGTTACTGAGCTGAGGCAGCATTCAAGCATACCATCTGCTTCCTTGGAGTCAGATAACAAAAATAAGAAAATGAAATGTCATCACTATGTTGATAACATCTTATTCCAAAGCATCAGAAGACCTCTCCAAGTAGATAGAAAATAGGAAAATAGTGCCCTCAACACCAGACACAACAAGACTGCAAGAACCAGAACCACTGCTGTACAGAATTCATAGACCTTAGCCCCATTAGATAGTCTAGCATAATAGCATGCTCAAATCTATTGAAAACTGGTAAGAAGTACATGGGAACTAATAGGGCTGCTCTCTTCTGTATAGCTTCCATTATAAGTCATTCACCAAGGTTTATCTACATCCTGTTTGAAAGTCCAGTTGAAATGGGACCAGAAAATGAGCACCATCCAAATGCAACAGAAATTGTAAGGTGGAAATTTCTTAATTATTTCTCCAAATCAAATAGAAATACAATATTTTTTGCCATATAGGGGAGAGTGACTTGGTTAGCTGTGCATCTGTTTAATCTGCTGTTCTGGCATTAACTTTTGTTTGGCAAGCTTCAAGGTCCTTCTTCTGGATCTAGGCCATTTCTGCACTACAATGTTATAGTGCTATTATTGCTATTATTCTATTTTCAACATCCTATGGAATCCTGGGATTTGCAGCTTAGGAAGGGGCATTTAGAATTCTCAACCAAAGAGCTCTTTGGCCTCAGTAAACTACAAACCCCAGAATTCCACAGGATGTTGAAAGTGGAATAATAGCACTATATCAGTGCAGCGTGTAAATGGCCCAGGACTGTAGTGGGAGGGGTTTGACTTTGTTCAGAGGCTGTTTGATTATTTGCAACTGGGCCCATTTAAATTGTATTGATCAGACTCAAGTCTGTTCCAATCTGGACTCTGAATCTGAATCAAGTTTCAGGAATCTGGATTGCCATATATTTGTACTGGAAATCAGAAAAAGGCTATAACCTTTAAAAATTCACACATCCAGATAATGAGTACATAAAATGCTGTGAGACTGTAGAACCTAATAGAGGGCTAACCTAGTCAGTTTCAGACACGTAACTTCAGGAGATTTTATGCTAGACACTTTTAAAACTTGCTGACTTTCAAAAACATTTTAAAAAGTTTTTTTGGACTCCTCCGTCTTGGAAATTAATTTCACACTGTTGTTGTCCTGGCTCTGGCCCCCTAGAGCATCAGTTGGCTATGTCTATAAAAGTGTGACTAAGATGTATGATAATGATAATGGTAATATAGGACAATACACTTGAAGAGAGGTTACTTATTTGCTTTATTCTACTAATAGACCAACTGGAAAGATTCAGGCCCTTTCTGCAACGCACCTTTTCACAGAGCTGGGGTGCGGGGATCACGTGAGCAGCCCCCAGTGAGAGGTTCTCGCAATCCGGTTCCTTCAGCTCCGCAGCTGCTGCCTGCTTGCGCGAGAGCCCCACCTCTTCCTTCTGCAGTGCAGCCTGGGAGTTTCCCAGGCTGCGCTGGGACAGGAAGCATGAGTGCCACGGTTCCAGAGCTCCGAACGCATAGCAAGTGCACGCAGGGCTCCGGAGTGATGCACGATCATGCACCATTTTTGGCTCAAAGCCAAAAATGAAAAAGTGCATGGGCAGCACCTGCCAGACCCTGGAGCGTAGCACGATTGTGAGTGCATCATGTGGAACCCTCCTCACATTCGCACGATGCTCATGGGGCCCTTGGCAAATGCTGTGCAAAAAGGGCCTCAGTGATGCAACGTAAGGCAAGAAAGGAATTATGAGAGCCCTAGAAGATGAATTGGTTACCCCCCTGTTCACCCTTTAGGTATTACGTTATCTGCCCTGGTGTTAGAAATTTCCCTTTCACAGCACCATATTACCACTATCCCATCTCTTGCAGAGTTGCCTATTTCAGCTTCTGCTGGAAGGAGACTGAGAGCAGCTGTTATCACCATTTGCTCATGTGCTGCTGGCACTTCCTATGCTGCCTTGGCTGCTTGGACTTTTCTTCTGCCTGTTCCCTGTGAAAGTTCACTTGGTGTTATCTTTTAAAGTGTTACAGAAGACTCTTGGTACTATAAGGTCTTCCCCCCTTCCTTCCTTCCTTCCTTCCTTCCTTCCTTCCTTCCTTCCTTCCTTCCTTCCTTCCTTCCTTTCTTTCTTTTTGTTACCGTGTATCAGTTGCTGCTTTTAGAGAGGTTAGATAGAAATCCTGGTATTTGTTTCCACCTAAAAGTTGTACTATACAATACTATCCCTTTTCTGTGGTGACTCAGACTGCCTGACTTCTATGCAATGATAACAGTTAGGGGCAATTGTGGTGGACCAGCCGGTCTAAAGCATACATAGAAACATTAAATGGTTTAATCAACTGTAAAATAGAAGATTGAGCTAATCTATTCAACAAAATGAAAGGAAATTAAAAGATCTGAAGACACCAAATCAGAACAATCAACAACTGCCCACTCCTCAGTGCAGCTCTTTCACGAACCATTACAAGCACAGAGATGCCATGAAGAGATACGTGATTATATAATTTCATGACCTCACACAGTTCTTCCCACACTTCCCCATGATCACTTTTGGGTGTGCAGGTAACATTCTTGCCCCAGAATGCATGGCACATCTATTAAAGAGCAAAACCCAGTTCCCCTCATTATATTTTTCATCACACTGTCTTGGTATTTTCCTAATATTGGAGACACAGTGTCTGGATTTTTTACCACTTATTTTTAATGTCCAGATCTCTGAATCATTCCAAAACACTTCGGACTGTGCCACTCTACCTTGGAACCAAATTTGGCCAACCCACTGTGATCCTTAGGTGACTCAGCTTGATCTAGTCCTGTCCGAGAACTGGCACAAATTGCCTAATCATTTGAGATTTGACTGAATCTGTTGCATGCCCATTCTTTAAATCAGATGTGACTCAACTGTCCTCCAAAAAGAGGTCACTTCACACAGATAACTCCCTCTGATAGCCTTTCAGAAATACTGCTATCTTCTTCAAAGTAGGAGACATGGCCATTCAGTGCCTGTATTCTTCTTAGTGACTAATTCAGTATTTCTGCTGTTTTTTTTAGACATTTCACTACAGCAGTAAAGAGTTTCATCCAATAGATTAAATTAAGAGTAATTACTGTTGAAAAAGCACTATGAAAAATTATTGTTGTTAGTAGTTAAACTACTGTAATTGACTAAGAACAAAGTGGTTTAAACTAGGTAATCTAAATTACTTTTCATAAAGTGCCATCCATTGCCATTTAACAACACGCACATATGCACAACATTAACCATGGTTCTTCTCACTTTAGCAATCTCTAGCACTGTGATTCTACTTCAGTGTCCTCTCTCAGTCCTGGCACAGCTGATAAATCAAACAGAACAAACTGAATATCTCTCAGCTTGTTACTTACTTCCAGGCAGTAAGCAAGGAGTCATAAATAAAGTCTAACTATATCAAATCCAAGGTACTCATCTTTGGTAAGCGACCACCTAAAATTAAATGGCGTTTGGGTGGCAATAATATAGAACAGGTCCCTTCTTTTAAATATTTGGGGGTATACTTTTGACGAGAAACTTACCTGGAAGACACAATTATGCAATATAAAAACAACAGTACAGAGGTCAGCCCATGCTACTTTGAAGTTCTTTTATTCCAAAGGGGGGAAACTGGTGCTCCCAGCTCTGAAAGTGTATTCAGGAAAAATAGTGACCCAAAAGCTATATGGTGTAGAGATTTGGGGGGTAAATCATAGGAATCTGAATGACCTGGAAGTCTGCCAGAAAAAATTTTTTAGATCTTTGCTGGCAGTATCACCAGGAACTCCAGCTACATTCCTCAGAACAGAGTTAAGTGTACCATCTGTAAAAGCAAGGTCTGAGTTGGCAATTTTTACGTATTATAAAAGGGTCCTAGACATGACAGATAATCGTCTGCCTAAGCTGTGCTTAGCCGAGCAATGGAAGATAGGTGGCTGGGCTAAGCTAGTCCAGGACCTGTTAATAACCAAAAGTCTCTCAACAGATATTTTTGTCTTTGAGGGATTTAAAACTAAAGTGAGGGACTATATTTATAAATTGGATAATGAGCAGGACCTAAGTGTAATTAAAAGATCAAAGTTTTCACACTGGTATCATATGGTGAAACCTAACCATCTGACAGCTCAGTATCTACATACACTCACTTTTCCCTCTTTGAGAATAGCATTCACGGAACTGCGTTTTCAAACTATGCCAACATCTGTTTTAGATGGCAGATATAGAAACACTCCAAGACACCTAAGGATCTGCATTTGTGGCATGGGGGAGGTAGAAGACATTATACACTACCTATTTTTCTGCCCCCATTATCAAAATCCTCAAAAGAGATTTTTGGGATGTATTCTGGCTCCCTTGCAAGGTGAGACTCCCTACATAAAACTTTGCTGGTTGCTCTCAGATTGTGATCCACTGGTTACGTATAAAACAGCTTTATTTGCCAAAGCTGCTAAAAGTATTTGCACAAATTATTTGAAAGAGATTGCCATAGACTGTGCCGGGGACTCTCTGATTTAATATTTATATGGATGTATGTATATATACTTTATATTGGTTTTATGGTTTTAACTATATTTGTAATGGCTTTTAGTCAAATACAATAAAATTTACTATACATAAATAAAGTCCAACATAAACAGATACTACACTTGATCTTAGCCAAAAGGCAGAGAAGCGAAGTCCAGCAGGGTTTAATGGCAAGGGGGTGTCCAAGGTCAATCCAAGCATTTGTCAAGGCATCTAGTAAGGTATAAGGTCAGATAAGCTCTGTCAGCTCCTGGAGGGGAAGGACACCAGCTAAATAGGTCCTGAGCCTAGCGCAGCTGAGACTTGGTTGATTGTTTCTGACTATAAATCCTGAGAGAGTGACACTGGTTCTCCCTTTGCTGCCTGTGCACTGCAAAGCTGGGTCGAGGTAAGTGTTCTTCTATATCAGAAGAAGCAAGATTTTCTCTTTGTTGGAGCTGGCACCATGCCTTGTTCTGTTTCTGGTCCTGTAACCTCTCTCTGTACAGCAGGTCCTGGCATGCCTTCTGTTTCAGCCTCTGGCACACCCTCTGTTTCAGACTCTTAGTCAGAGTCCATGCTCTGGAAGCAGGGCATGACATTCAGCTGCCATGGCTGTATCTTTTGGAATCCTGAGGCCTGCAATTTGGTCAGGTGTTAAAGGTCTCTGTCTGAGAATTCCAAAACCCCTTTCCAGAATCCCATAGGATGTTGCTATGGCAATTGAAATGGAATTATAGCACTATAATTGTGAAGTGTGAAAAGTCCCCAGATATTTGGAGTCAGAAGTTCTCTTGCTAAAGTAATAAATGTTATTGTTTAATCTTTAGAACTGTGTCTCCTAAGCATGACTTCCTTAGTGCTGTGTTAAGCCTCTGATGAAAGAAGAACACCCCAAACCCAAATCATACCTGTCAAAAAGCCCTTAAAGCAGACTAATAGTGCTAGACCCACACTGCAGATTGGGAGATGTAAGGAATAGTGGCTTGCTGAAGACTATCTATGAGGTTTATCAATAAAGCAAAACTTGAACTATGACCTTTATAATTTACAATTGTTCAGGTGGCATACAGTGCCAGGTGAAACCAGCACGGTTCCCTACCACTGACTCGTCAGACTGAAGGTCCTTTGCCATTTGCTAGTTAATCTGTTTTCCGTCTCAGGTCCCTTTATCTCCTTCTGGCCACCTGAGCATCCAACCTGTGATGGTGGTGAAATCCAAACAGATAGAGTTAACATCAGTATTCCATTTAACCATTCTTAAGTACTGGAATCTGACAATGTTTATGTGGGAGAATGAGCAGGTTCTCTGGTAAACTTTTAGACTCTTTGTTATATGCCATCATCAGTAAAGAAGTATATACACTCCTTTTGGGAAGAAACACAGGCATGACAATGTCTGGGCACTTTATTTTCATCACATTACATTCGATTTTATGTAAGGCATCATGCATTCATCACGCTACATTTTCATTGTGTTCCAGTGTATGGCAACTAAGATGTCACACTTTCATAAGAATCTTTATCTTTGCATCTTTCTAGTAGGCTTCTCTATAGTTAACACACAGAGGAACATTACCGTCTTAAACAATAGAACCCAGGTATTTCTCCATTTAGGAATATCATCTCATCTATTGAGAAACTACACATCTCTAAACAGGCATCTGTGAACAAGGGTTACTATCCTTGAGCATTTCTGTATCTAGCAGTATCAATTACATACATCCATAATGAGCATCCATTTCTATCATAATAGGAATTATATCTATTTAGCAGTGCCTAGTTGTTTCTCTTACCAGCTGTGTCTATTTGCATCAGCATGTCTGGGTTATTAGCTTAGAATAACCTTCTTCATATGGTAGAAATGGGCAAAAGCAGCCTGACTTCTATTTCCTCTTGGCTTATTTTATTCTTTCCTCAGCCTTCACCTAGCTTCACCTAGTTGTCCTATCTCGTCCAATGGGATAAGAGATCTCTAGTGAACTTCATGTATGTCAGTAATTCTCTCCTTCAATCAGATTCTGGAGATAATATAAATAAACCTGCAGATAGTTAGATCTTGGCTTTTAGAGGCAATTACATCAGTCAGCAGACTGCATAAGCCGTTGCAGCACCTGCTATCACTTTAGAATTGGTTAAATCCGCTCATATGTTTATTTATAATTGAGTAGGCATTCTACCTGGCACTATGCTGTTGCTAGGATCTTGGTTATATAAACATATTCTATATTGCACAGAACTTTTGGCTTTCTGTTTCAGACTTTATATTTTATCCACCTCCTGAACACATTGTTTATATATTCAGGGCTTAAATTTTGCAAATTAGAACCCAAACTGACACTTAGCCTATATCACAGGTCTCGGATATAACTGAAATCTTCTGTAAGAAACTTACAGGGATTTTTTTTTTAAATTCTATTTGAATTTTTACAGTTGAACAATTACGTAGGGCCCGGCACAAGTAGATAGGTAGTAAGGAGGATGCTACCTTGTACTCTTGTAAGAGATGATATTACATGAGAGTTGCAAACTACAAGAATAGTACCTTTTCAGTTCTCCTTTGTGCCCGCAGAGCATTCACAAAGAGCTTCACACAAGGCACTACTATTATTATAGTCCATAGACCCTCCTTCTTTCTCTTTGTTCCCACAGGCTAGAGTCTGCAGCTTTCTTTTATTATTAAGGGCTTTGGCTCGCTGCAGTCCATTATAATCTCCATAAATATTTCAGTAAATACTATAGTGTGGTTCAGATTAGGAAGAAAAGAAGGCTTGCTCCCTTTTCATCTGCCATGTTGTTTACTACCATAGATTTGAAGTAAATCTTTCAAGACAGATTCAGAGTTCCCCCTTGACTACATTCTGTCACTCTGCCTTTCTAAGCAATTCCAAGAGAAAAGAATAAAAATATTGCTGAAACCATAGCTTTCCCATCTTATGTTCCTCCACCCATCACACTCCCTGGGTATTATTTTCATTGCTGTCACTCAAAAAAAAAAAAAAAGGTGACAGGCTGTGTACGTCAATGAGACCCATTCTTTTATTTCACATTTAGGAAATGGTAGACTCTTCATCCTTTCCATTTCATTCAAAGCTAGTGAAAGCATTTCTGCTTGGGCCTCAGGAAATCTGTAGAAAAGTGATCCTAAGTGAGGCATGGGGAATAGTGCTACAGGAAAGACATCCATAACCAGCTCAGAAAAATAGAGTGTGCCTTTTCCACGACCATCACTAAGCACATTGTTTAATGGTCACTAGTAAAGAGCCCAGGTTCTGCTAACAGTTATTTATTTACTACATTTACATTCTACTTTGGCACCAAAGTGATCCAGATGGTATATATGATATTCATCTTGTCCCAGATGGAAGCACATGATCAAAAGTTTCACCCACCCCCTCCATCTCTCTGTACAGTGTCAGCTATGTATTCAGTTTTTCCATTGCTCCTATGCAGCATTAACGTAATGATTATATTACAATTAGAAACAGCAAAGCACTCAAGTAGTTATCAATGGCCCTTTCCACACGGGGCAATTAAAACGGCACAGAGCAACCTCCGATGGAGGTCATCTGCACCGTGGAGTGGACTGGGTCGCACTACTTTTCGTAGTTCTGAGCCTCAGTCCGCTCCGAAGCGACCGGAAGTGGTAGCGCAGCATGCTTTTTAAAAACCTCTTTTAAGAGGTTTTTCAAAAGCACGGAGCGCCCGACTCCATGTCGCTCCATCGCAGCGCTCCGGTGCAGATTTGCAGGTATGCACTAGTGCATGCCTGTAGATCTGCCGGGGGCAGGCTTTAGGCTGGTGAGCTTCTCCAATTGGTGGAGAGCCTCCACCAACTGGAAGCCACCATTCTGGATGCCGGAGCAGTGTGGAGCGACGAGCTCACACTGCTCCTCGTCCCGACAGACCCGATCGGACCCACGAAAAAGCCGGTAAGTAGCATTTTTGTGCATTTCCTTCCCTATGTGTGGAAAGGGCCTTTGTTATCTTTGTCTTTGGGTCTACAAATTTGGCTTCAGCCCAGAGAGGCAAAGTTTTCCTTTGATTTGCTTTCCACCAGATCTCTCTCTCTTTCTCTCTCCAGCCCCCCCTCCCCGCAATCCTCTTTTAGTTTGGATCTGCCTGTGCAAACATATTTGTAGTGAAACTCTGTATACCACCTAGTATACTTTTAAGCATGTTTAATTGTTTCCCTGATCAATTATTAAATGATGATACTAATGGTGAAAGTGATATCTGTTTGTCAGTGAATGCTGCACGTATTTACAATTGCAAACAACAATGAGGCTCGCTTACATCAGTGCAATACAGAGATAGGAAATACCCAGGATACCTTTAGCAACAGCCTTCAGAGAAAGAAAAGGAGAAAAGAAACTACTGCAACCTCAGTGTGCAAGGATAAAGGAGGTTTACGTGCGAATGAGAGTTTAACAAGGAGATGGTGATAACTATCACTTTTCAGACTGGTCTTGGCTCTCAAAGCAATTTTGTCTGGCAATCATATTAAGAGGAAATGAAAATTCTAATACGATAGGGGAAAAAAACTTTTGGCTAGTGTTTTGCATATAAAAGAGGAAAATCAATTTAAGAGAAGCATCACATTTTTCTCACTGATTTTATATTCAGCATTATGATTTGTATATTGATAAGTCCCAATTCTGGGTGACACTTACTTTTTTACAGTACCCACAACTTATAAGGTTAAGATCAGGATCTAACATCCAAGGTGTATGACATTATGACTGAGGCTTCTTCTTCAACCTCAAGGGTTGAAGGTGCAGGGCAGTATGGTGGAAGGATCTTGATATACCAACTGAAGATGTTAAATGCAATCAGCTTTGAGTTAATGTACCTATTTGTTCAATCTCTGTTCCTATTAAGAAACAGAGGGTTAAGCTGATTCATATGTGGTATTATACCCTGCTCAGACTGAACTGCATTTCTAGGAATCTGAACTCAAATGGTTAGCAATGTTAAAAAAACAACCAGGGTCATATCTCCATATATGGTGCTTGTACAATATAATTTTGACTTTTGGTCTTAGATCACAAATCAAAAAGGTCATTGTAAAACCAAGTAGCATCCTGTAGTTTATTTTCCTTTGAGAATTGGATTCCTTTGTCTGATGGGCAGAACGGTTATTGTTAAAAGAATCCAAGAGATTTACCTTCTGACAGATTAACCAAAGTTTGTGGAAAATTCCATTTATGAGAAGGTGATAGTCCAGGTTAAGGAAGCAAGAAATAATCAATCAGGCTCATAACTTTACTTTATGAAATATGGTGACCTTTTATTTCTTTAGTTAATAGAAATACACTAACAATATTTATTACCTGCATCAATACATAGGACTCCTCTGAACAATACAGAGCTCCTCACCTGGTGCCAAGAACTGCTAGCTTGTGCTCACCATCTTCTCTCAGCCTCTCATAATAGCTTTAGTCTCAGTAAAAGGTGATGGTATTGGGACGGGGAAATGAAGGAAGATCTATGACATCATAAGCAACTTGGCTAATCAACATTCAGATCTCATGACTCTGTGAGCAACTTGGCTAATCACCATTTAGACTTTTTTGTGACTTTGTTCACCCCTTGGCTCCTCCTTTTCACCGATAATAGGACTCAAGATGTGGGGCTCAAGATGGTGTATAACTTATTAAAAGCAGTACAGATTAAAAACTATACAAAAATTTATAAATATAAAAGTTATTTTAGGAAACAAATATTCTGTAAGGTTAAACCACCAAAATTCATTAAAAGATCATATAAAAATCACCAAAGAGCACAGCACACCATTAAAAGCATACCACCACAGTCCATTTCTAAAAGCTTTGCAGAAGAAGAATCTTTTTGCTTGCTGGAGAAAGGAGAGCAAGGAGGACCCCATTCTTGCCTTCCTAGGGAGAAGTTCCAAAGTCTGGGGCAACCACTAAGAAGACCCTTGTCTTAGAGTCTCCTTTGTTTCCACCAAAGGAGCTTGAGAAGGTGATGGGACAGAAAGAAGGCCATCTTCAGAAGATCCCAGCACTCTAATGGGCTCATATACAGAGATACAGTCCTCCAGATAGTAATTTTAGGCTGTTTTGAGGCATCTTTGTGACTACTTTATGTGTTTTTCCTTAAGATTTTTCAAAGCCATGAAAACCTCATGAGTACTCCCATGATATCTTACCCTGTTCATGGATGGAGTGCTTTTGCACAGAACTGAAACTGGTATTAGAAATGCTTTGCTGTTAATAAAATAGTCTTTTGTTATCTCATACTGCACCTGACACTACAGAAAGTCCAACAAAACATAGAATTATCTGTCAGAGGAAATTTCAGTGGCAACAATGAGCAGGAAAAGGTCCATCAACCCTCAGCATTTCTCTCAGCATGTTTACTGAAATACATTTCACATTTGACATTAGAACACAAGTGAAAATGATTTCTTTCAATTGACCTTTATTTGTAGACTGACCTTCAGTTGGTTTGGGGTGTTTTGTTTTCTTTTGGTAGGTAATAATATCTCTAAATAACACCCTCTTGATATTTGTAAATCCTAGCCTAGATATCATTCTGGGGTTATTTTTCATCAATTATCTGAAATGTATACCCACGAAAAAAATGATGAGTGTTTTTGGTCTGATATTTATATGTGTTGATTTGAATCCTGTATGAACAGGAAAAGTGGAAATTGAACATGACAGTGCTGCATCAGGCACCAGTCCTGAAATTATCTGTTAATCTCTCAGTCACTATAAATTATATTGGTTTGCTCACATATGGAAACGTCATATTGGAGGATATCTAAGAAACAGCAGGTTTCTGTCTTCTTAGTTCTCCATAGTAAACTGAGTGAATTTATTATCTCTCTCTCTCTCTCATTATCTCTCCTAGATCTCTCTCTTGTTCTCTCGTTTGTTGCTCTGTTGCTTGTTTTGAGAAGAAAAAATTGATACTCAGGATGGGAGGCATATTTCGCTTCCTTGACACTAATTAACATTGGCAGGTTTCTGTTCTGAAGACATTTGCATTTATGTACAGGATAATCATGTTTGGATTTTTATAGTTGTCTCCAAGAAACATTTATGCATTTCTCATGAGAATTAATATGTCTCCATGTTGCTAAACTCTCAAATAAAGGTACAGTCAAAATTGTCCAGGTCCAAACAGATTTCAAAAGCACATGAATGTGATTCATTGTACCTAGTTACTGAATGTTTTCACGGATGTAAAACAGTGATTCACAAGAGCCACTCTGTTTAAATTAACAATTTAATGTTACTGTTAACGTTAATGTTAATGTTAACAAATGTTAACAATTCACATCTAAAAGTTCTCAACTGTCCTTCTCATTTAAAAGGGATGGGTACGTTTCTGACATATAGTTAACTGAGTAAATTTATTCTATGTTCCCAAGGGAGCATCTTGGTTTAATACCCCAATGATGTATAAGGACCTTCAGATAGATAGATAGATGGATAGGTGACAGACAGAAAGTAGATATCATAGTGGTTCTACTTTCCTTTCATGTAGAATGAAAAAAAGAACACTGTCATCTCCAGTTTCTTTAACAGGACGCACAATGTGCTCAATGCCCATCATGAGGGCAAAACTGTATTAAAAATCAATGTGCAGTGTGGTGAACTGGACACAAACATCTTGGGTTGTTGATGGGGCCAGTGTGTTGCTTGATCAGTTTACTCCATCTCAGAAAGACTTGACTTGACCCTGAATCTGTATTATCCTCTGTTGTCACTTTGAATCAATCCTGTTTGAAGTTTAAGGATTCCCTGGAGTCCTCACTTTGGTCTTCATCTTGTGTTTCAGTTCTAGCCTGTAGGTTTTGCTGCAATTTTTTGTCACTTGTCTATTTAAACTTTTTGTCTGAGGCTAAATTTACCTTATACCAAGAAACAAAAGGAAAAAGTATTTTGGCTCTTTTTCTGTTTCTTTGAAGTTTGAAAACAGTCAAAGGAATGTATCTAAATGGACTAAGGCAGTCATCTTGGCCATACAAATGAAGCATGTTTCTATGGTATTTCCCTGAAAACATTGTCCTGAAAACAATATCAAGACACTGACACTGTGATAAAAATTGTTTCCAAGTGGTGATATGGCATGAGGATGTGGATTAAAAATGCGGTGACATTTGCCCCAGTTGAGAATACATTTGATGAGCATGCCATGGGACACCTGGGGAATGAGTGGGCAAAGTATGACTCATTCCCTAGGGGACATGGAGTAAAGGGCTGAGTCATGATAGTGAAATCATGACAAGGGGTTGCATCAGCCAAAGGCCATGGAAGCAGGTGTGTATAAAAGAGGGGCATGAGTGCTTACTCTCTCTCTGACTCTCTGCATCCCGTTACTCTGCTCCTGAAACTCTGATGCTGGATCTCTGCCTGTGGATCTGTGTATCCTGTGTACAGATGTACATACTGCAACTTTGAAGATTGAAGCCTTCAGGTATTTTGGATGACAAACTCTGTGTCCATGAGTTTACTAACCGGTGGGTAGAGGGGTCAGAGCTGATGCTGTAGTTGTACTCTGCTGACACGCTTTTTGCTGTTTGGAAGCTCTGCTATGTTATGCTTGCCTCTGGGACACTTTTTGCCCAGAGAGCAGCAGTTCCGGGGAGGTTTTTGTGCTAGTGCTGTAAATCAATCTCCCGTCAGAGGATAGGACAGGAGGAAACTAGGATTTTGAACCCATCATTCTCATGATATTCCTGTTCAGGGAAGGGATACAAAGTAACACCCAGGTCAGTGGTGGGACCTCCTTTACACTCAGATACAGAGGACCACAAAAAGGTGGTGCACTTGAGTGGCTCCTCAAATATCATCTGTGTGCCATCTCCAGGTCAGGGGGCTGCATTTCTGGATGCGCTGGGTCATTCTTTTGGCAGATGAGGTCACTGGCTCTATGGCATGCCAATCTTGTCAGCAGTAACTTCATTATAAGTTGCGACTAACCTTCCTTCACCCTCATGTGTGGGCATCCCTTTGTGCTGGTTGCTTTTTCCCAGTTCACTAACTCTTAGCCTTTGGGTCAGCAAATGTTTAAAGGAACTATATATATAGAGGGGAAAAATGTGGATGAGATTTGGAGTTCTCATGCTTGCATTATTATAAAGTGGGACTAGAGTGTGAGTTTCCTGTCTGTCATTCTGCATAGATCCTTTCTGCAGACTTCAGCTTCTCTCTCTTCCTGTATGACATTTAAAGGTGAGGAACAGGTTTTGTGAGGTAAAGTCTCCCCATGGGGCTTTTCAGATCAGAAAGTATAGATAATCTGGAAGTCTGAAGAGTGACAATAAGATGTGCAATGATCAGAAAAGAAAAGCTGCACAGCATTCTGAGCCACCTTACAATGGTAAGTTAAGTTTAAAAAAACAGAAGAAGTTCTAAAGCACCCTGAGAATCAAAAAAAAAAGAAAAGAAAGAAAAAGAAAAAAAGGGGGGGGGACAAAAACTTTCAGGAAACTAGATGATAGATTTTTGTATGTCAACAGCTGCACCTTCTCTGAAATGCACATAATACTGCTCCTAGGCTTATAGGAATAGAACAGCATCATAAGGAGCTTTGCTAGTTATAAGATGTGTCTTGCAATCATCACTCATAATTTTGACATTTAGGAGAAGTTGGAGAAGGTGCCAAATCCTGAAGGACAAAACTAGTGCTAAGCCACAATTTTTGAGGAGGTATTTTTCTGAATCAAAGTTCTGAGATTTTTACTTGTTCTCCACCCCACTAGAAATAGGCTACTTTATAAACTTTTCCTCCAAATGTTCTGCACTGCTGGGGTGAGGGGAGGGGAAAAACAGGGTCTGCTTTTTATAGTGGACCAGCTCTTTGTATGGGACATTATAAAGAACGCAAATAGTTGTCCAGGCAACCAAAAAAGGTGTTGCAGTGATAGCAGAAAACCTAAAAGCCCTTTGAGTTAAACAAAAAAAGATGTGTGCTTCATCATGGATAATGGCAAGCCCTACCTTGTTCTCCTGGAGAAATTCAATGAAATTCAGTGGTCTCCCCAGTTTCTTTATCTACAAACAGGGTAGAAAATTCCAAGAGATCATTTGTAGACAGGTATATTTTAAAAATGTACCTTGAAGAGCTTTTTAAACACTTCTCTAAGAATTTATGCCCTTTGTCACATTTAAGATTTTCACAACAGGAGCTATAGAAATTTCTTGGTGTTCTCTTCTATATATACAAATTTTAAGCTGGACTAATGAGATCCTGTCAGAATATGGGTGCAAGATAAATGTCAAATTCTGTGATATCAATTCTACTTCATGTTTAAAAGGTATTCACTGTACCAGAGAGAATGAATTTTGAATGCTAAATTTTTCTTCTCCTCAAAATATTATTCCAGCAAAATTGCTTTATTTATGATATGGCTATGCTTCCATTTCAATCCAAAAAGCTATGTTGTTGGAGCATGCAGATCAAAGTGCAGCTGAACACACTTAGAACAAGATAAATGTCTAAATTATGACCATGGAGAGGTCTGGTTGTGCTTGAGTTCTTAGCTATTTTGTAAATATAGCCTATCAATGGATATAGCTTATATCAAGGATGAAGAATCTTGAATATGGCCCACCTGCCTCCTTAATCTGGCATATGGATCTTCTAGGGGTGAGCCTGTCATCATGGCCTTAACCCTTCAGAAAGGAAAGTAGGCAGGAGAGCAACTGAGCTCAAGAGTACAGCTTTCTTCCCTATTCTTTCCCATTACCTTTGCTCCTTACTTGTAGGTGTACATTTTGTGTGAGTAAAACAAAGGAACAGAAAAGCCTGGTGTGAAGTCAACTGGCACTATGTGTCATTGGCTGAGTTGTGACTTGAGTAATGAGCTGACTCTGAGACATTGGTTGAGTTATTCTTCCTTTAACCTCTCTTCATGGGAAAGCAAAGGTACAGCAGTGTTGATCCCTGAGCAAAGCATTGTTAGAGAAGCTTCAGGTTGCACTTTAACTGGAGATCTGATGATGCCTCAGATGCCACCTGCCTTCTTACTCCCCAAAACGGTCCAGTTTCTGGCTTAGATTATCAACAATGTGCAGTAAAGGCTTTGGTTGTGGTATTTAATTTATTTATAATATTTCTACTCTTATTTTTCCACATTATTTTCAAGGCTGTCTCTGAACCACTAATGGGCTATGCTGTAAATGTTGAAAGGAGAATATAACCTGTTCAAGAAGAACCAGCTAAATAGCATTTCTGGGTACATAGAACACCAGACATCACTTTCTCAATCTTATTTAGACTGATCTCCAGTTAATCAACCCACATTCAGTCAATTACTGTATTTTAGCATCCAAGTAAGAACACATATTACTGAACCTGAGGTGCATGAACATTCTACTGACGATACTACTTTTAACAACCAGGGCTCCATCCTACAAAGTACTGCTCTTTTACAGTTTGGTTTGGCCCTTAGAATCTTCTTCCAAAAAACTCTAGTGCTATAAGTTTGTGGAAATGGACTAACACTCTCTACCTGGGAATTCTAGGTGCCTTTCCCAAATCCCAGAGTTCCATGAGATATTGTCATGGTAGTTAAACTGGTATCAGTAACTGTTCTAACTGTGCAAGAATGACTTGATGTAACTGAAAAAGAATGGCTTGATGTCAGAACTAACCCCAAATGGCTTCAGCCCATGGTTTCACATAAACATTAAATACCATAGTGAACAAAATAGAATAATGTAGTACTACATAGCATAACAGAAGTGTAGAGCAGCACCAATTTCTGAAATGTTTCAGTGAGAAGGAATAGAATAACGAAAACCTGCATAAGCAAATCCCCCCCATGACTCCTCATGAGAAGGCTTGCAAAAAAATTAATGCAAGGAGCACTACACAATGGATAATTGTTTTCCCCTTCATATGTTACCACAGCCTTTTAGAAAGAATTTTACAATTGATGGTTGTATATGAACTGTCACTACTTATCAGCAACTTTCAGAGCCTGTCATCAGGGAGAAAGGTGAGATCTAAGGTTTTTAAACAGCAATAACTAGCATTAAAATTACAACAGAGCAAAAAAAAATACATAAAACAAACAAAAAAACCCCCACAAAGCCACAATATAACCTAAAACATAAACCCCAAAAGTCTTTTTAAAAATCATAGTAGCACATACACATTTCCTGTTTCTTATATGAGCAGTCAACCTCTTTCAGTCTTAGATTTGCTCTTGACTTCTCCTCAGTTATTCTTGATTGTCATCCTTAGTTCGCCAAGAATGTATCTGTTTACTCTGAGTGAAGTGACTGTAATAGTGAAGTATGTGGGAAAGTATTTTCTGTTTACATCAGTGAAGTCCATAGGCAATACTGCATCCTCATCAGATCAGAAGAGTTCTCTGAGGGCTACTTCAGAGATCACACTCCCATGTGGAGTGTTCTCACACAGAAACATTTTTGGAAGTCCGCCACACTAGAGATTAGAGCATGCACAACAGGCCAAATTCAAGTCTCCACTGGAAATCAACTGGAACATTTCCCCCTTCCTAATACCAATTGCTACACTGTTGTGTGTGGGGTGGGATCATGTTTGGAGAGAGATAAATTAAACCTAGGAACTTTCCGCACTATGTGGCTGTTGCGTTTTTGCCACAGGATGGCAGCGGTCAGCAGGTTGCACTTCCGTATGACGTCATCGCCATTCTGCTGCCATCTTGTTGCAGAGCGTCGCGCTTGCACAGTTTTTGAAAAACGGAAAAAATCCATTTCGCGCCTGTGATCGCATGATGCTCCCATCACTTCTGGCCATGCGGAAGATGCGGAAGCGCATTGGCGATGCTTCCTTTCATAGCGCAGCAATGGAAAAAGCCTGGCTGTGCTGCAGAAGGAAGACGTGGTGCCATTGTGTTCTCTTCCGCATGGACTGAGCAGGTGCAGAGAGAAGCGTTGCTGACATGCTCCCTTCTGGACCCGGGACTGCAGTGAGACGACACGGAAAAGCTTCATTGTGCGGAAATGGGCCTAGGGTCCTTTCCCACTCCGTATTCATAGCATTTTGATACCACTTTAGTCACCAATGCTCTGTCCTGGGATTTCCAGTTTAGGGAGAGTCTATTCTCAGCCAGAGAGCTCTAGTAGCTCATCAAACTTCAGGATTCCAGAATGCGGCTGTAGCAATTAAAATAGAATGATACTGCTATGATTATTTAATGTGAACTAGCCTGAGGAGATGTCATAGTGCAATCCCATGCATGTCTACATGGATACCCATCAACATGTAGGACAGCACCATGAAATGGTGATTCATTACTGGAAACTGAAGGCCCATTATGCTTCTTCCTCTGTCCCAGTCCAGTCCTCCTGCCTGAGTACAAATTTATTGACTAATTTGAACCATGCAGGGAGGAGAACAAGCAAACAAACAAATCAAAAATTCAGCATGGGTGTTAAAATAGAACAATAGTGCAAAATCTAATGAAACCTACAAATAGCTGATTAAGAAAAGAAAAGCAAAGAAAAGGAAAAAAAAGTACCCCAAAATCCTTAGTTTGCCAATACACAGGCTGCCTCCAAGTAGTATTAAATGCTCCTGTCTTCCATCTCTTTTTGGAACATAACAGACAGAACATTTGAGGAAATCTATGTCATTAGCTATACCCTAAAGGCACCAGATCCCTCGAGTGGGGACTCAGAGGGCTTACAGTTTCAGAGGACTTCCTAAGGCACTAGCAGGTGGGGAGATCCACTCCCAGTCTTCAAGGAGCCAACTGGCTGAGGAGGTCAGCCCAGAGGCATATCACTTGTTAAGGACGGGATGCTCCCTTCAAAAGCCGTGATCAGTGCCCAGAGACTGTCCTGCCAGTGGGCCCTCTGTTACCATGTAAGGTGAATAGATAACTCTGAAGCAACATACCTAGGCATCGTGTTTCCAAGCCAGATTGACACTTCCCTCAGGGTATTAAGTGCCCGCATGTTCCCATGTTTTCTGCCACATTGCAGAAGATTGCATTTATAAACTTGTGGCGTTCTATCCATCAGCTCACATGTTCAGCCTCTTCCATCTGGTAGAAGAACAATAGTCTGGTGGCCCTGAGGTACTCGGATTCACTAAAGAGCCAACATTAGATCTTGATTTTGTAGAGACAATCCACATAGCTCTAAATGAGATGGGCAACAGTTAGTGAAAAAACAAATATTGGCCCTTTTCACATGTGGGGGGCGAAACGGTGTAGAGCGACCTCTCATGGAGGTCGTCTACACCGTAGAGTGGACTGGCGTGGACTACTTTTCATAGTTCCACACCAGAATCCACTCAGGAGCGGCTGGAACTAGCCGGGCTGCGTGTTTTTTAAAAACCTCTTTTTAGAGGTTTTTAAAAAGCACGGAGCGCGCAGCCCCATGCTGCTCCGTCACCCGGCTCTAAAGTGGATCTGCAGGCGTGCGCAAGTGCATACCTGCAGATCTGCCAGGGGGGGCTTCCGGCTGGCGAACTTCTCTGGTGGGTGGAGAGCCTCCACCAACCGGAAGCTGCAATCTGCGACGCCGGAGGAGTGTGGAGCAGCGAGCTCGCGCTGCTCCACGTGGCAACGGACTTACCCGGCTGGACGTAAGCTCCGTTTTTGGGCGTTTTCGCCCGTTTCCCCCCACACACACACACACATGTGAAAAGGGCCATTGTGCGGATATGGAAACTATCAGAACAAATAAATATATTTGCTACATTTGTTGATTGTTTCTTACTCTTACCTCTTTCACCCCTTACTTTCTCTCTTTCGTGTTCATGTAATTTTGCTTTTTTCCTTTTTCTTCCGCTGTTGCAATTCAAGATGTATCAAATCACTTGCTGATTGGTAACACTTCTGCAAATTCCATTGATTCACCTGGTCTAGTTCTGTTTGGGACTATCAACTGGATTTAGCTAGGGATGGAGATCATGCATCCAGCCAGCTCTCAGCAACCCTAGACACCATAGCCAATACACAGAATGCTGGAAGCTGCAGCCCAACAACATCCAGAGGGTTATTGAAGCTCACTCCCAGTTTCTGCCTAGATTTCCTCTGCCTTTCCTTGTATGTCAGACAGAAGAACATGGATGCAAACAAATTGGAACCTCTAGTGGAACTGGAAACGAATATCATTAGACTGTGTAAATTTAAGGCAAATTGTTCAGGGCATGGCATTTAGTACCATCCTATTTGGTCAGACCGCTTTCTTGTTGCAGCCAGTTGATTCACAGACTGCATTGCATTATTTTGTTCAGTCAGCTCTAGGTGAAGCTTCATATGGATTCTAGTCTCTTGAGTGGTTTAGCATACCATATGATTTAAACAGACAATTAACAATAACCATGATGCTAATCAAGTCACATTTATCCAAAGACTGGGAATATATTGAAACAATGGCGATTAGTGGCCAACGTATGAGTGGGGTAGGAAAATCAGCTTTAGGGTGAGTATTGTTATTGACCCTATCCCTATCCATACTTTAAAAGAGCTGTCTAAGGATAATGAATCTATTTTAGAGGCAGAATTCAGCACCTTCAAAAGCTCATTTAAAGATCAGACAAAAATCTGGAATAGATTCACCACTCACACTGACACTGGAGTTGCCAACCTTCTTTATCAAAAATGACAACATAGCACGAAAACTATTGAAGTGCTTTTAATATAGATCAGACAACATATCAGAACAGATGCAACCCAAATCTTCTGCACCTTGATCACCAAAATCTATCACAAAGTGAGAGAAATGATGATTTGAATCCATTCCTAGTAGCAGCTAATATGGTTGCATATTAGATAGACAAAATGCTACTCACATAGTTCAGAAGTACCTCCAATATCTACAATATAGTAAAGAGGAATATGTGCTTATGTATTGAGTCACAAAAGGGTTAACCATGAAGTTAAAATAATTTTATAGAACACATTTTTTCTCCATTACTGATGAAAATGGATAGTATTTAGGGATCAACCATGCTATTAAAATGATTTGATACATTACCATATTTGCACAGAGGTAATGAACACAGATGGTGGACCAGTTACTTCACTTGGAGAAAATTTATCTTTTTGTTTTCCTTCCTAGGCCTAAAAATCTAAGCACCAATTTTTCTAGATAAAATACCTCCATGGGAATCTTAAGATTCATCCTCCACACCATTATTTATACATTTGGAGGAGAAAAGTCAAGGCATTTCTCAAACACATAGGCTTCATATTTTGCATGAAGCCAACAGTCAGCTGAAATATAATTTTAGATATCATGGAATATCTTTATTAGATCTGCACACAGTCAATAATTTTTTTAAAAAAGTAGGTGAAAACACGTCTCAAAGCTAACACAACTAGACAAGTTAAAAATACATACAATTTAAACAGTGATGTTCATAGTCAGTAGGTAATGAAGCACTGTAAACTTCCACACAACTTAATGTACACTGTGTGATTCGTACAGTCCTTTCATTATCCAGACTTCATTGATATTAATCTGCTTGTTTCCCACATGATGTTTTATATTAAAGTAAGGACTGATTGATTGGATTTGTACTCTTTCTCACAGGCATCTCACAACATGATAGGTGGGAAAAGAT
The DNA here is from genome assembly GCA_030412105.1 of Cyclura pinguis. Taxonomy (NCBI): domain Eukaryota; kingdom Metazoa; phylum Chordata; class Lepidosauria; order Squamata; family Iguanidae; genus Cyclura; species Cyclura pinguis. The sequence continues at coordinate 160,080,476 of CM059601.1, read as the reverse complement.
TCCAGATGCCCATTTATGGGGGATTGCTTATTTGTGCTCTGTAGGTGCCAGGAGGAGCGAAGCGAAGCATGTTTTATCCACATCCAGTGGCAGATTCTCAGTCTCAAACAGGCACAACCACAGAGTGGTGAAAGCTTCTTTCCTATTCCAACCAACCAGAAGTTTCAGCTGACATGGAGGAAGGTATTTTGCAGAGCACCAGGACCCTGCAGACTTCAGTCTGATCCTCTGCTAGGGCACAGATAAGGTCACTGTTGACGCTTAAGCCTCATTCTCTGTCTGAATGCCATGGCTTTCATTAGCTGCCCATTGCTGGGGTTGGTGAGGAATTTCATCAACAAGTTCAATCAGTTTCCTCATTCACAAAGTATTTGCATCCTCTATGGCAAATTTCCCCATTTTTAAAGAATTTATGTATGCAGCTCTTTAATGCATGCATGTATGAGATGTCACTGACAGGGAAGGGTGTAAGCCTATCTGCTCTTCATAATGGAACTTAGGGGTTCGTTCACAACAGCCCACAATGCCGGCTTCATTCTCAGGGTGATGGAACGGAATCATATAGCAGTCCACACTGCAATGAAATCCTTTATTCAAGGAGTCCCATTGGTCCTCCTGGCAGACAAGGATGAGCAACAGTTGACAGGCAGGCTTACGGATGAATTGGATCTATGGCCTGTGCAATGCCAACATTTTTCTGAAGCCGTAGTCAATAAAACCATTACTTTGTGTTTCCAACACAAGGTTACTTCTCCCTCCCTTCTTTCCCATGTGCTCCCAGCTACGAGGAGTGGAATACCATTGGAGATGTTCAAATATTAAAACATAGTTAGAATAAAAACATAATTTAAAACAAATTCAAACACACCTGTAGGAAAAAATAAATCTAGAAAATAAAAGACTATCACCAGCAACTAATCAGTTGTCAAAAGCCTTTCTCCAACCTAGCCTCTCTTTGAAATAAATTCCAAAGCCTACCATTTTGGCTGTGTGCTGGATTTCATGTATGTATGCTATTTTGGATGTTCTGCTCTTGCAAAATGAATGGAAGGAGAGCAGACCCAGTGGGAAGGGAGACAGCACTCTGATGCTGGCCAAGACAAAAAAGAGGCATACCAGAAGATCCTAAGGAACAACAAGATCCAACCTTTCCATCCCCCTTTTCCACAGATACCAGAATGGGGAAAATTTATGCCAGCGCTGGTACTAGTGTAGTGTGTTTTCCACCCATTGAGAACAACAGAAGGGAAAAGTTAAAGAAATTCCATAATGGGAAAAAAAATAGGTGGGAAAGTTGCATCCACTGCGTTCTGTTAAGGGATGAATGTACCATAAATTCCTATACAGGAGTAGTTTAGCTATAAAAACTCTTAGTAATTTTTCTGGACATTTTTGGAAACATGTATCATCTATTCTTAGAATCTCAGCAGAGTCAGGGCTGATTAGTGCTTGGATGGGTGTCTGCCAGGAAATGCCACATGTTGTAGGCTACATTGTAGAGGAAGGCAATGGGAAACTACCTCTGAGTATTCCCTTACCTAAGGAAATTCTGTGAAATTCAGGGGGTTGCCATAAGGTGACAGGCTACATAAAGGTGAACAGACTCTCTCTCACCCACAAAACTTATGAGTAGGATGTTTTAAATTGATTGGTTGGTTGATTGATTGATACCACTGAGTGTGTTTTGCTGAGTTTTAGGCCCTTCTAGGATAAGTGCATTAACTCTGTAGCTTTCTTCAGTTTTGGCTGACATTAAACCTATAGCTGGATTCTCTGGTTTGTATCAGAATTATCTACTAACAGGAGTACACATTTTGTGGATCCACAGTGACATTACTATTTTCAATGCCTATATTCATGTAATCAAATCATCACTTTTTCATGTACTTCTGTCCTTACTCCTCTATGGAAGACACTGTGGTTGACACTAGAAAGTGTCTCCTCTTGCCCATGGCATCCTAGGCTATCTAAATATCTTAGGCAGTTTACAGTTCACTAGGCAAAATGAACTGTCATGTAAATAGCTTAAATCAGCATTGAGCTCACTGCTGGTTTGCAAGCAGTTCATGCTTTTCCCTCAGCAAATACCTTCAAAAAGAAAATTCAAGAGAAAAATAGCTTGTCTCACATTCCTAGCACAAATCAATTAGATTATGCACTATTTGCTTTCTGGCACATCATGCATTTAAGTAGAACAAATCCCCGTTAAAACAGAAAAGGACTGAGGATGGTGTGTGTACCAGGGAGCTGGACTCTTTATTTCCTTTTAGGTAGGTAGTTCTTCTCTACTGCTTCTTCATTAAAACTACCAAGGGACACTGTTGCCCAGTTTCTTTGCTAGCTAATGTGTGATACATATACTATTTTTTTCAAAATATTTGTGTGGAGATAATTTTATCAGATGCCACTCAAGGAAATGATGGCACATAATCATCATCATTAACCAAAGCAAAAAAGACTAGTATCAGCAACTGAGCCCATTCATTAAACGATAGTGTGATAAATTACAAGCAGTTAAAAAAAACCCTCCAGTGCCTATCAATGAAGAAAAAAGTGTGACTAGTTATAAATTAGGCCAATGTATAATTTGTCTTAATGTTTATGTCCTGTACAACTTTTCTTTTATTGCTCATCAATACGGCATGATTTTTAAAATGTACAAATAAATACTAGGCCATTTAATAAAATCCATCCAAAAGTAGTATCTTCAGTTAAAATGCTTATACTTCCCTTAAGCATAAGTGTTACCAAATAAAATAGATAGACATGACGTGGTGACATGACATGGTGAGCACAATATAATTTTCTGCTTATGTGCAGAATGGTGCCACAATCCTATTTTGCACCTGTTTCTTGCAAATATTATTTTTAAAACTTATCTTGAAGGTTAGACAAATGCTAAAGAAAACACACTGTCTACCCACCCCTAAATACATAATTACAAAATAGATAAAAATCACAATCCCCCAAAAGTAATATCCACAGTTAAAAACCTTATGTTTCCATTAAGCAGAAGGATAATCTAGGAAAGGAAAACAAATAAACTGGGTTCATAAAATAATATCGTATGAAGATGGAGGCTTTTGATCAGAAGACAGTTCTGTCACATAAGAAAAAGAAAAAAAAATGAATGACATGTCCTAGTGAAATTGTGAAATGTCCAAACAAGCACTGGACATTAATGTGGTAGCTGAAGTCATCTTCCAAATTCTATTCAACCCTCATTTTAAGATGAGATCTTTGGTGCTTTTTTGGACCTATTTATTTCAAACTGTGGAGCACTGATCATTATGGAAATCAGATTTTTATGCAGCACATTCATGTTGTTATCATCATCAAAAAGAAACAATAACGTTTAATTGAAATACATGTTTTGTTGAATCATCTGACTCACCCATTGTATTACGTCTCCCCCAAATTTAAATCGTTTTTATGATATTTTCCTCTACAGAAGCAGACGATGATTTGTAAGAGGGTGTCCAAATCATATTCCAGTTTTCCTCTGAGATATTCTTTTTCAAATTTTCTTCTCAAATGAGTTTTGATCCTCCCTCTTTCCATAAGAATCATCACCAATAACATTTTCTGTATATAATCAAAGTTACTTCAGTGGCCTTATAGACTTCTTTAGTTAAAACCAATATTGAATCCAGTAGGCGGAGTTGGAGATCCTTTAGTATGAAATAGGTGAAATACAAATGAAGCGACCAGGGCAATTTACAACGACAATGGTTTCATTGATTCTCATCTTTCACTAATTTCTTATTTTGTAAAGGGCTTCCTGCCATGGAAAAAGTCCCTAATTTAATAGACTCCTATGTTTTGAAGTGTTTTTTTAATTGAGTGGTTTGAAATATATTTTTTTTAATGACATATGTGCTATCACAAGTCTACCCAGCTATTTTCTGAGGATCCACTTCCACACTAGCACATGCCCACACAACTTCTTAGAGGCTTGCTGCAAGGAAAAAAAATACATTTCCCCAGCCCTTTAAATGGAGCATCAAAAAAGGACTAATCTCCTTAAGTGTGTGCCAAGTGGCAGCATTCAAAGAATGCCAACTCTTTATCTTATTCTGAACAAAAGTAGAAATTGCTAGACATGGCTTAGTGATCAATGAGGGCAGCAAATTGGCTCTGAGCTTTAGTCCAAACATTAAACAAGGTGCTGATCCCATCCCCAAAGTGGATTCAACACCATGGACAGCACCTATAAAGTTCAGACAAAACCCCAGATTGTATTTACCACTCTCAATGACAAGGAGACGATTGGGCATCACTGGTTGCAAGCAACCATATGGTTGGCAAATGTTCATGATGGGATCCCACTCTGGGAGAAATATAGACAAACAAACAAATAAATTCATACTTCTGAACTCAGCTTACAAGTAAAAAAAAGGCAACATACAAACTATATGATGTCAGTCTTACTTTTAGTTTTCAAAAATATATATTTCACCAAGAAATGGGGCTTTTGGAGGCAGCAGAGAGGAGTGGTAAGTATTTCTAAAACTAAAAGACCCAAACTTTATTTTGTAGTAAGGTAATGCACAGGTTTGTCAAAGCTGAATGTGCTGAGTGGAATATAAAGATGGCAGAGACTAGTTTTCCAGTTCCACCTGTGAGAATAAAGATGATTAAAACAAAGAGACTGTTATTCCCAACTTGGAAGATTTATCATTTGGACAACTGTAATTCCCAGAATCCCTCAGTCTGCACGGGCCCTTTAGGAACTGTACTCCCCATAAAGTAACTTTTCCAAATTATTTTTATTCATTTTCATTTGGTTACCATGTAAAACAAAATTCTTCATTTAGTTTGTCAGATCTGATTTTCTAATAGCTAGGATTCTGTGCCCCAACAGCAGCCTCATGACTTGTTCAGTCAAGAATACATCTCATGAATTAGCCATGTGCATCTAGCCTTTAAACTAATATGCTTAACAGCCTATCTCTGTTTGTGAGTGAAAACAGTTAAGAACGTGATGGTACTCCTCTGTCACTCAGTGGAAAAATATTTAGGAACAATTTTAATTATTTCCCAAGATTACAACATTTCAATTTATAGTAAATCATTTTTGAATTGAGCTGTACAGGTTATACAATTACAATATGCTACTCCACGAGTAGGGCACGGCTTGATGCTGCCCATTTGACAAGTGTAGAGACAAGTCTATTAAAACTGACATGCATTCTTTTTTTTCCCTCCATTTTGTTTTTGAAAGAAGGAGAAAGAAATTAACATGCCTGTCCAATCAAGAGCTCAAAATAAGAACAAAAAATGAAAGCATGCAATGCAGTTCGCCCCTGAATATTCAAATACTGATGCATCTACCTTGCATGGCACAATGTGGTTTCTTCCTATACACAGAGAAATATACATATTGGGATGAGGAGCACTGAAGCCCAGGGGATTCCTGTTGAGGAACAAACTGAATGGTGGGGGCTGCTGCTGACTAATCTGGCCGAGATTTGTGATCGACCTTCTTTTTTCTGTCTTAATTACCCCCCAGGAATGCCTTCTTTTTTTGATATCACACACCTTGCCCCATGATTGAAAGTGTTGATGATGACCTTTAAAGTTCCTCATGACTTGGTACATATCTATATAAATTCTACATATATAAACTGACACATAAGATACTTGTATAATCTACATAGATACAGTTATTTTTATTTCTATTTTATTGATATAGTGACTGGGTAGCAGTGTGAATTTCAATTTAAAGTAATTAATTCAAGTTAAGGATATATGTGATTGATGTGAGTGATTTATACATGCAATGAATTGGATCTAATGTGAAGGATTTATAGATATATTTAATTTGAATTTTATTAGGATTTGAAATTACAAGGTTATAAATAGTAAGTTTTTTCTGTGCTAATTGTAAAAAAGATAGGTATAAGGAATTGATTTATACATTGAATATTGATTAAGGTAACAAAAAGCAAAAGCAACTTGTATTAGGTACTAAAAAAAATAAAAAAAAAAAAGAAGGGAAAAAAAATCAAAAATGGACCAAAGGACAAGAAGAGGAGCGGTGGCAACTGCAACAACAACAACTTCCCAGGCAACCAGATGGACATCAGTGGACGTGCCCCAGAAACCTCAAGATTTCATGTTACAGATGATGGAAGAGTTTAAAAGCATGAAAGAAGATATAAGAAGTGATATAAAAGAAACAAGGAAAGAGATGAGAGCTGACATGAAACAAGAAATAGACAAACTGGGGAAGAAATTGGAAAATATAACAAAGGATGTGACAAAGCTAAAGACAGAAACAAAGGAGATAAAACAACAAGTTAAACAAGTTGAAAAGGAAATGACTGAGATGAAGGGGAAGCAACAAGAAGATGAATTTCAAATTACTCAGCAGGAGTTACGATATCGGGAAAGATGCCTTCAATTTAGAGGTGTTCCAGAGGCTTCAGCAGAGAATCTGTACGAAAAAATTGTACCGGCTTTGGCAGAATTCATTGACATGGAAGAAGAAAAGATGGAGATATATATTGACAGAATGTTCAGAGTTTCCTCCAGAGTAGCGAGAGAGAGGAAATTACCGAGAGACATTATTATAACGAAATATTACAGCCAAGCTACGATGGGCTACTGAAGATTGGAGACAAAGACATCAGAATTTTTAAAGATATACCTTATCAAATCCTAAAGAAAAGACAAGAATATAAACCATTGGCCAACCTTCTGCAAAAGCGTCAGATTAATTATCAATCGGAAAAGGTTGAAGGCTTGTCCTTTACTTATAAACAGCAGAGATATAGGATTAATTCAATAAATAAAGCAAAAGAAATGATGGATAGATTGAAGAAAGATTTACAAAAGGACACCTCTGAAGCAGAGAAAGATCATGAACAGCTACTTCTAGAGGAGGAAAGAGAACAACTACAAGGAGAAGAAGAAGATGGAGAACAAGAGGAAGTAATAGAAGCAGTGCAAGGAACTGTGGAACAAGAAGAAGGGGAGGTAGACGAAGATATACTGAAGGAATAAACTAAATTTCAGTAATAAAATATTAATATAACGTGCAAAATGGATTTGAAGATTTATTCTTGGAATATTAAGGGGTTTAACTCTGAATACAAAAGAAGACAAATTTTTCACCATCTAGAGAAACAGAATATAGATATAATATGTCTGCAAGAAGCTCGAATTAGAACTTAAGACTTGAGATATGTCAGGAATTTGAAATTAGGTAGCTGTTTCGCAGCTACGATTGATAAAAAGAAGAGGGGAGTTTTGATATATGTAAATTCAAAATTTGGTGCAAAGCAAATCCTTCAGGATAGCAATTGTCGTTATATAGGAGTTGAAGTTACTTTGAAACAGGACAAAATATTAATAGTTGGAATATATGCACCAAATGGAGCTAAAGGTGAATTCTTCCCCACAATACAGGAAGAGGTATTGACATATCTTAATGAAACAGGAAATTCTAACATGATGGTTTTGGGGGATTTTAATGGAGTAATCAATCCCCAGGTTGACAGGACAATGCAAAAGTTAACTCCCCGAAACAACGGCAAACTTCCTAAGAGCTTCTTTAATATGATGGATAATTTAAATTTATATGACACTTGGAGATACAAAAACGGGCAACTGGGTGGACATACATTCTATTCGGATCGACACAGGTCAATGTCAAGGATAGATATGATGTTGGTATCTAAACAACTTTTGTTGAAAACAACAGATATGGACATGCTTCCTAACTTATGCTCTGATCATAATCCAATACAATTAAAGATAAGGATTAAAGACAGAGAAAGAACATGGAGATTGAATGAGGAGATTTGGAATAAGGAGAAATATATAACAAAAGCAAAAACAGAGATAATTAATTATTTTAATGAGAATTTGACGTCGGAGCTGTAGATGAAAACCATTTGGGACGCAAGTAAAGCTGTGATGCATGGTAACTTTATCAGATGGACTGCAGAGATCAGAAAAGAAAAGAGAAACACTGAGCAGCACATTTTGGAAAAGATGAAAGAAACTGAACGACAGAAGAGACAAAACCCGTTGGATAAACAGATTAGACTACAGATGAAGGTACAGCAAGCTGAATTAAATCAACTTAATTTGGAAGAAATAAAGCAACAGATAAGGAGAATGAAATATAATTTCTTTGAACAAGCTAATAAACCTTCTAAACTTTTGGCAGGTTTGCTGTGTAAAAGAAGGGTCAGAAATATCATAACTGAGATTAGAATAGGAGAAGAAAGAATTACAAAACAAGAGGGAATAAAACAAGCTTTTTATAATTACTACGTGAAGCTGATGAGTAAGATCTCAAAGGAGAAAAAACAACAAGAAGTGGAAGAATGGGAGAAAATGAATAAAATGAGATTTAATGAAGACCAAAGATCAATCTTGAACAATTCTATTACTATGATGGAAGTAGTTGAAGCTATTAGGAATTTGAAGAACGGCAAAGCTCCAGGACCTGACGGTTTTACTGCAAGATATTATAAGATTATGGAACATGAGATTTCAATACCTTTGCAAAGTACTATAAACGAAATAATAAAGGAAGGAATACCAGATACTTGGAAAGAAGCTAATGTTGTGCTGATCCTGAAAGAAGGAAGAGATCTGAGAGATGTAAAGAATTATAGACCAATATCACTTTTGAATACAGATTACAAGATTTTTGCTTCAATTCTAGCAGCGAGGCTTAAAAAAGTGCTGTTAGAGGTAATTGATGAGGACCAGAATGGCTTTCTACCAAAAAGATCTTTGAGAAATAACATCAGAAAGGTCTTAAATGTAATTGAATATTATGAAAAGCATAATGAACGGAAAATGGCCATGGTATTTGTAGATGCGGAGAAAGCTTTTGACATGATCAGTTGGCCATTCCTGAAGATGGCAGTTAAACAGATGCAGGCAGGAGAAAAATTTGTTGCATGGATTGGAGCAATTTACAGCCAACAACAAGCTCGATTGGTAATAAACGGTGAAAGAACGCAAATGATAGAACTGCACAGAGGGACGAGACAAGGGTGTCCCTTGTCTCCTCTGTTGTTTATCTTGACAATGGAAATACTTAACAGTGCTATAAGAGAAGATAAAGAAATAAGAGGAGTTCAAATCAAGAAATATCAATATAAGTTAAAAGCTTTCGCTGACGATTTGGTTTTATTATTGGATGACCCAGGGAAATGTATTGAAAAACTGATTACTACAGTGCAAGAATATGGAGAATTCTCTGGTTTTAAAGTTAATAAGGAAAAAACAGTCTTCTTAACCAAAAATATGACTGAAAGAGAAGAGATGGAATTAGTACAAAAAACAGGTTTAAAACAGGACAAAAGGTAAAATATCTAGGTATTTGGATAGCCAAAAGATACAATGAGTTATTTCAGAATAATTATGAAAAAAAAATGGAAAGAAATAACAAAAGATTTGGAAAATTGGACTTCCATGCGTTTGTCAATGATGGGGAGGATAGCTGCAATAAAGATGAATGTTTTGCCAAAAATGAACTTTTTGTTCCAAAATCTTCCCATAATAACGAACATGAAACCTTTCATACAATGGAAGAGAGAACTAACCAAGTTTATATGGCAAGGGAAAAAACCTAGGATAAAATGGAATACCATGACAGATCTAAAAAGTAGAGGAGGAATGGGACTACCAGACTTTCAAATATACTATAAGGCAGCGGCTTTTACGTGGATAAAAGACTGGATAGACCTTCAAGATATGACAACGTTGGCATTGGAAGGTGCTGACTTGAGGATGGGGTGGCATGCCTATATGTTTTACGATAAAGCAAAAATAGATAAAGATTTTACACATCACTATATCAGAAAATCGCTTTTGAAAATCTGGGATGATTATAAAACTAAAAACATACGGCAGCTCCCCACCTGGGTGTCACCGCAAGAGGCTTTTTTTGGCAGATGGACTGATACAGATAAACGGTTGCAATATGATGATATAATTGAGAGATCAACATCCAACAACTTTAAGATTAAAACAAGAGAAAAATTAGAACAAGAGGGAATAACATTAAGTTGGTTTCCTTACAGACAATTAGCAGAAAGGTTTCAGATGGATATAAAAACATATGGAATTGAACTAAAAGAGAAAACTGGATTAATTAAATGGCTGTTTGAAAATCCGCTTCATTTATTAGCCCAAATGCATCAAGAAATATTACATCAGGAGAGGCAAGAAGAAACAGTAAAGGCAACAATGATTTCATGGGCTCAAAATATCGGACATTCAATTCAATTAGAGTCTTGGGAGCAGAGCTGGAAAAAAACACAGAAATTTACAGTAGCTCAGAATTTGAAAGAGAACTATTATAAGCTATTTCATAGATGGTACATGACACCAGATAAATTAAAAAAGATTTATCATACAGGTACCGGACACTGTTGGAAATGTCAGAATGAGGTCAGTACAATATATCACATCTGGTGGACATGTCCAAAAGCTAAGAAATATTGGACTGGAATACATAACAAAATTTGTGCAGTAATGAAAGTTCAGTTTGCTAAGACACCAGAATTGTATTTGTTAAATATGACTGATGTATTAGAAGGTACTGGTATAAAGAAGTATTGGAGAATATTGCTGTGTATGATAACAACAGCTCGTATTGAATATGCAAAGTTGTGGAAAACTCAGCAAATACCCACAATAGAACAATGGTGGGGTACACTTATTGAAAAAAAATACTGATATGGTCTCTCAGAGATTAAAAGGGAAATCAGATGAAGAGATACAAAAAGAATGGCAAATTGTAACGGGTAATTGCTGGGTTTTATTAGATGGGAATCTGTAATTCATGATTTAAGATAAATTATGAAGGGGCTACAGGATATATATCATGAAGCGGGAATATGGAGATTGAAATGCAAGAATCAACAAATAATATTAGCAGTAAAATGTTGTACAATACTTTAAGCATGTTAAGAAATCTTGATAATGAAATCTAGATCAGTGTGGAAGATCAGAAATATTTCAATTAAGCTGACAGTTACAATTGTTTTTTTTATATGTGAATTTTGAATAAAATGATTATATAAAAAAAAGTTCTTCATGACTAGGGACCTGATGCCCCTTCACAATACACAATTACTGGGCTATATTCTACTTTATTTTTATTTTATTTGTTTTGTTTTGTTTTGTTTTGTTTTTTGTTTTTGTTTTGAAAAAAAATATTTTAATACCATGTTTATACTGAATGATCTGAGAATTTCAGTTCAGATGTGTGGTAGAATGTGTAGATAATGATTAACAACTTGCAATCTTGTAACCAAAAGTATTCTTAGCAGCCTTTCAAAATCTCACACTCTGCATGGAATGTGCCCATGGCAGAAATTTAGCACTGGACAAAAGCTATTGCAGTCAAATTTTACACACATGAATTATGACAAGCTAGGCTGACTGTTTTGTGGTTTGTTGTGTCTGGTTTAGTTCCTGTTTTTTTTTTTTTTTTTTTGAAAATATTTTTATTAAAGTTTAAGATGAAAATAAAAAAAAAAACCCTTCCCCACTTTCAAGCTTTTTCCTCTTTTTCCCAGTTGAGTCTGCATGTTTACATTCCATTCATACATAGTTTCTGTTTAAAAAATAATCTTACATTGTTACACCTTACATCGTTACATTGCTGCTTTGTTACATTGCCTTATTACATTGTTACCTTGCATTACATACAATCTTGCTTTATTCTTTTTTCTTCTTTTCTTATACTATATCTTTATCCAATTCAAGACTTCTCTCCATTCCCTTTCAAAGTTCTGGATAGGCTTATTTTTCAGTGAAAATGTTAGCTTTTCTATCTCTATCATATCCAGAACTTTTAATTTGCATTCTTTTATGTCAACATAGTTCCTTTCTTTCCAATATTGTGCATATGTCAATCTTGCAGCAGTTATCAAATATAACATTATCTTCTGGTAATATCTTATCTCTCTTTGTTGCCCTAACATATTTAACAAATAAAACTCTGGTTTCATTTTAAAATTTAAACTGTAAATTCTTTGAATTTCATCATGCATTTCCTTCCAAAATTTCCTTGCTATCTTACAGGTCCACCATATATGAAAAAACGACCCCACCTTTTCATCACATTTCCAACATCTTTCATTTCCATTTTTAGTTATTTTCTGCAACCTTTCAGGCGTCATATACCATCTATGTAGCATTTTATAAAAATTTTCTCTTAAATTTACATCTGTTTTCCATGCCCTCACCCAAATATCCAATTCAATTGAATGTCCAATATTTTGTGCCCATCTAACTATATTATCTTTAACAGTTTCTGATTCCATTTCTCTTTGCAACAATAATTTATAGAATTTAGAGATTCTCTTCTTTTGGTCCTCCTTCATCAATAGATCTAATTCATTTTCTTTTCTTTCAAATCCATATAATTTTTGATCCATTTTAAATCTCTCTTAAAGTTGTCTCCATGAGAACCAGTTAAATTCATGTCCCAAAGCTTTTAGTTCTTTTTCTGTACACATCCTTGGCTCATCCCCTTCCCATTTCAATAAGTCTTGATAAGTTAATAGATTCCCTTGTTTTGTTAGGGCAATTTTATGTGCTTCTTGAGGCGAGATCCAAATCAGAAGTCTTCTATAAAATTTATGTTTTATTTGTAACCACACTTTCAATAAAGTCTTTCAAATGCAATGATTATTAAACTCTTTATTCACTGTTGTTTTGTCGTAGCATAAGTATCCGTGCCATCCAAACCTATTATTTATTCCTTCCAGTTCTTTACACGTTGTATTTTTGACATGTATCCAATCTTTGATTAAATCTAAACAGCATGCTTGATAATAGGTTTTTAGCGATGGCACATCAAATCCTCCTCTATCTTTTGCATCTTGTAATATTTGGAACCTAATTCTTGGTTTTTTCCCTTGACAAATAAATTTTTGTAATTCTTTTTCCCAACCTTTAAAGATCTTTTCTCTTCTTATTATTGGTAAATTCTGAAAGAGAAACATAAGCTTTGGTAGTAAAGATATTTTAAAAGCATTTATCCTTCCCAGGAGAGACAAGTTAAAATGCATCCATCTTTCTATTTCATGTTTAATCTCCTTCCATATCTTCAAGTAATTGTTATCAAATAGTTCTTGACTTTTATTTGTAATTATGATACCTAAATATTTTGCTTTCTTAGTGATTTGATATCCTGATCTTCTCTCCAGGTCTGGCTGTTATTTTTTTGTCATATTTAATGTCATCATCATTGTCTTTTCTCTGTTTATTTTCTATCCTGCCATTTGTCCGTATTTTTGTAGGATGTCCATCAACACCTGAATTGAGTCTTGAGGTTCCTCCAAAAATATAATTACATCATCGGCAAAAGCTTTCTATTTTATTTCCCTATTCTTTATTCTCAAACCGCATATCTGTGAATCTTCATTTATTGCAATCAGTAATGCCTCCAATACAGTTATAAATAGTATTGGTGATAAAGGGCACCTTGTCGTACCCCCTTGTTTATGACAAAACTTGTCGTTATATCTCCATTTATAATTAGCTTCGCTGTCTGATCCTGATAAATCATTTCTGTCCACTTACAAAAGGCTTCTCCCAGGCCATATTCTTTTAAAACTCGATGCATAAATTCCCAGGGAACATTATCAAAAGCTTTTTCTGCATCCAATAAAATAATAGCTATCTTTTTCCCTGGGTTTTTATCATAATATTCAATTACATCCAGTCATGTTCTCATATTATTCTTCTATATGCAACTTTAGGTGTTGTGGGTCCATCCTATGAATTCCTAGGGATTTGCAGTTTAGAGATAGGTAGAATTCCAGCTGCCTCAATACCCTAAAGGCACCAGATTCTGTCTGATCTTATAGGCAAAACAGGGTCAGCCATGGTTAGTACTTGGATGGGAGACCACCAATGAATACCAGGTCTCATCAGCCATACCTCAGAAGAAGGAATTGGCAAAACCACCTCTGAGTATTCCTTGCCTAAGAAAACCCTATGCCATTAAGCTGACAGATTGACTTGAAGGCATATACACACATATTTAGAATTATGAGCCAAAAATCTCTAGTACCTCTGGAAATGGCAAACCCTAGGATTCCATAGGTTGTTGTCATGGCACTTAAAGTGGCATCATAGTGTTATGATTGTGTAGTTTGAAAGAGCCCCAGGTTTTTGAACAAACTGCACCTATTTCAATCTGAAGCAGAAACCCTTGCTCATGGACCCACCTGTACTGTCCAACTGGTTAGAAGACCCAAGAGTCAGGGCTTTTCTGTGGTGACCCCATCCCGATATAATACTCTTCCAGAGAAGGTCTGCCTGACTCCTTATCTGACCACATGTATTTGTTTCATTTCCTTAAAAAAAAAAAATGGCAAAAAAGGGCAAAGTAATATTATTACAAATGAAGACAGAAGATAGCTGTATGACTACTTTTAAATGGGTTTTAAATATCTGGAAGCTTCATCTTACTTTAAATTGAATAATGATACATCTATGGTATATTTTATTCTTCAGAGGCTGCAGGTACACATCCATGAAAGCACTGTTACTGCCCTGGCTAGCCCGAGCTTTGGGGATATAAAAAGATATGTTTGGATATCACTAATTCGGCTTCACATATCCCTTCTAAGTGCTTGCGAGGCCCCCAGACAAGCATGCATACAGGCTCGGCCGATAATCACCGTAATATTCCTAGACAATACAGGCAGGCCAGAAACAGCCTACTTGCCGCTTTAGGGGACCTCAAGGCAAGTACTTCCATTAGGTATGCAAGCAACTCTCAAAAGATCCTCTACCTCGCGCTGGCAGCTGATGATCGGGACTATACAACGCTCAAGACGCTCCAGCTAGTGAGATCGCCGCTATTAGCAGAACGGCTACTTAGTCGCACCAAGATTGCATACCGCTACTCTATTGATAAATTCAGCTCTAATTCAATCATTCAAATTCTGACCTTTCGGAGGCTTTGTCTCCAACTCCAAATCTATTGTTTTCCCAAAGTCCGACCTAGCGGTCACAATTCTCCTTATAAAAACCCCTGACTTTGAGCGCTTCCTCGGATCACTCCCGAGTTCCAGACTGCCTTGCTGCCGCATCGCTTGGCGAGCTTCCCCTCAGCTCCACGTGCTGAGATACATAGAACCCCAGCTTCACTCTCCATTTTCTTCTGGACTTCAGGACAGGTTTCGTATCATCCAAACCAACTATTCCTCTGAAAATCCCACTATCTTACTCACACCTTTATTTTCCTTAGTTATCTGTGTGTATGTGTTGCTTACATTGTGTGCCTGTATTTAATAAAGATCATTCATTATTTTCCAACCGGTTTGCTTCTTGACTTGGCCTGACCCTGTAGACACTGGGTTGCAAGATCCTGCTAAGTTACCCTGCCTCTCGTTTTGCCAGCTTGTGTTCTGAACTAATTTCCCCAACTTATAGCAATTTGGTGTCCCTCCTGGGACTCCCAGAAAACAGGGTAACAGCACCCACTGATAAACAGAGGTCTATATTGAAATGTAATATTTATGCTGCTGTGTTACTTTAAAAAATAATGTTATTGCTTTTATTTCTAAATGGTCATTAAAAAGCTTTTACATCTTGACAACATAGCAATATGTTAAATAATTCAAATACTATTTTCTGATGAGGCCCTATTTAATATTCTACCTATACAACAGCCTCTGTGAAGGGCAGGGTCTTCTTAGTGGCTGCCCTGAAGCTCTGGAAGTTTGTGCCACATAGAGGGGCACCTAATCTTCTCTTTCCATCCTTTCCTAGACAACAAAATACTTAAAAAAAATAGAAGGACTTTGCTTGTTTTTGTTTTTGATGCACATTTTATTCTGTGCTATAATTTTCTGTTGTTTTTAGGACAAATTTGTGCTGCTGCTTTTATAATTATTTTCCATAATTTGTTTCCTTCATTGCTTGTTGTTTATGATGCTTAAAATTATACGCTTTCATGAACAGGAAAGGGACAGATAGTTGTTTTTGGTTTTATTTTTTTCTTTCAGAAAAATAAGAATAAAAGATAAACAGAGGGCCAGTAAATAAATCTGGAAGTCATGCAGTGAAGAAATAACTCACATAGATTGGCAGCAGCCCTAAATGTAGTCAGACTGCAATCCTGTGTATACTTACTCTCAAGGAAGTTTCATTTTACTCAGTGAGACCTTTGTGTTCAATCCATGGTGGCTAGCAGCACCAATGTCGGTGCAAGCAGTAAACCTACATCTGATTTTAGTCTGAAAATTCAAAGCATCTATCTAAGGTGCTGAGCTTGTTAAGAGGATAGACCCTTTAAAGTGCAGAGTAATTTTCTCTCTTGCTGCCATTACAGTCTTCGGCTGAGTCAGGTTCAAAGGCATAGGGCTGGGTAACAGGTGACGAAAACTGGAGTCTCTACATGTCTTCCAAGGATGTTGCTATTTAGCTCAGCTAATAGTAGTGACCTAATGCAGACCCAAGCCACTAGGAATTGCAATGTAGTGACAAAGTCATTGCTTCATGGTGGTAAAAAACTGCTTGTCGGTACCCACCCAAAGCGGGGTCAGCAGCCTCCAATTAAATGAACTGAGCAAAACCCTTTGGGGAGCAATATACACATTGCAGTGTAACTATGGCTTGCTCTGACCTGCATTTACTCTGATTGCATGAAATCATCCTCAATTTGGATGAAAGGAAAGTGTGTACTTTTTATAATTGAGGAACTGGCTGCATCTTCTCTTTTTCTGCTGTGTTGAGTACTTATCATGACTGCTTCTAAATTACTATCCTGGAATGTCTGCGTATTTTTGCAGAGCAACTTCATTACTAACTTGTCTCCTTACATTCCCAGCTTATGTTGACACTGAACCAAAATCATTAGGTGTAGCATGGTAGCAAATAATAATAGCTTCTGTCTTACATTAGTTTTCGTTTCTTCCACATATCAGCTATGATTAGTAAAAACACATAACTCGGGTAATAAGTCAACCTTTTCTTTCCCCCAAGAGTGGATGTATTTTATAGGCTTTCACACAGCATAGTCAATCAGACTCAAACAGGTTTTAGAACTGAACCTTCTCAGATCATTTAGTAAAATGTCTGTTAAGCAGTTTTTACCTAGGCCTGCCCTCATTTCTATGCAAATCTACCCATCCTAGCACAGGAGTAAGAATTGTGCAGTCCTCCAGATGTTGCTGAGCTGTGACATTCAGCATTCCTTAACATTGACTCTTCTGGCTAGGCCTTCTGGGAGCTGCATTTCAATGATATGTAGAGGTCCACATAGTTCCCACCCTTGTGTTACTGCAATAAAACTGGCTTTCCATTCCTTCTCAGCCCTCTAGTACTGACGTCAAACCTGCCCTGGAGACATTTCCTAGGGTGAGTTTGGAGGATGAAGAGAAAGCAGAAGTTCATTAACTTGACTGACAGAATCAGGTTCATCAATGGAATCTCCCCATTAGATCTTGACCATGGCAAGTTTTCACTAAATATATGCAATGAAAATATCTCTTTTATTGTATAACTTTCCCTACTTACTTCATATTTATGAAAGCTGATTCATCGCTGAAAGTAGAGGTCACTGAACATTGTCAGAAATGAAAATTTAGATCAAGAATTGAGGTGGTTTGTCAGAAAAGACTTCCAAGAGAACCATACATGCATTTGACCATTTTTGCAATTTTGTATTGGTTGACTGTGTGTGCTCCTGACATCTAGTTGCCCTGTGTCGGGGGTAATGAAATAAGTCTTGATGCAGAGGGCATAATTGAAAGGACTGGGGTACTACAGAATCCTAACATTTCCAGGCAAATTTGCCAGTAGAAGGTTTGTCAATGGAAATTTCAAGGGAAGCAGAGTGAGATTAAATCAGGTTGTACTGGTAAGTACTTTGTGTGATGAGACAAGTTCTGAATCTGACTTCATAGCATCCCTTGGCATTTACACATGCTAGGATTTCCTGGCTGTCTCTTTCTCTGGACTTTATTCCTTAATTTTTATTTTTGAAATTTTTTTTATTAATTATAAAGAAAAAGAACAAAACAAAACACAACGTGATTACCATAAAAGTAAAAAAGAAACCATTACAATGAAAAAGCTTACATTATTATTTCTTTCCAGATCCTTTATCATCATATACTTATTCCACATGTTATATATCATATTGCTTATATATTTTTGTTGCATTCTTAACTCTCTCTTTTTCAACAATATTTAACCTATTGCTGTTATTGAATATAATCCTATTACTAACATGTTAATACTAACCTAAACTTAGATGTAACCTTAAATATAACCCCTAACACTAAGTGTAAACCCATCCCCTGAGCCCATTATCTTTCAGCTTACTCTACTTTCCAAAATTGTAATTCTTCTTGTGGAGGTGTGACACTTCTCTCTTTTATTAGGACCTTTTCCACAAATATCTTCCATATTTCTTCAAAATCATTCCCTTTCATTATTCTTTTTTTTTTTTTAAATAATTTTATTGAATTTCACAAATTAAAAACAAGGAATTTTTTGGATCGTAGTTTTACATGCAATAATTCTGATCTTCCACTCTGTTCAGGTCTTCATTTCTCGCAAATCACTCTCCATATTACAATAGTATCACAATATAATGATTTTCTCAACAGTTTGAACAAGCATTTCCCTCTCCTATACACCCATAATAAAGCATTTCATCTTGTCAGTCCCCAGCTATCCCCTCGTTCTGCTTTTCTCAGATCATCATATTCCAATATATTTTCTTTTCTCAACTTATCCCCTTTAAGCTTCTGCTATCATCTTGTATTTTTTCTTCAGTCTGTCAGTGTATATCTGGAAGTCTGAGATATTATTACTGTAACATTCATTCATCTTCTTTCCCTGGATTCCATTAGATTGAAATATCTTGTTCCCCACCTCTTCCCATACCCCTCTCTCATCTGGGACTTTGCAGCCTGGAATAGATTTCTGAAAGCTCTCCATACTCTCATAGTCGCTAATACTCCAAGCTGCTCTGTCCCTGTGAGCGAGGGTATTTAGCTTAAATATTTTCCCTCACCAACCCCCTCCCATCTTAAACTTTACAGCCCGGAATTTATTTCTGAAATTTTTCTGTATTCTCATAGTCACTTCAATTCCGAGCTGCTCAAATCGTAGATGTGAGGGTATTTATTTAAATATCTTCCATATCTCAATACTCCTTTCCTCCCATCTTAGACTTTGCAGCCCGAAGTTTATTTCTGAAAATTCACTGTATTATTATAGATGCTTAATCTCGAGCTGCTCAGTCCATGGGTGTAAGGATATTAGCTTCAACAACTTCCATGACAAACTTACCAATCTTTGCCCCTTTCAACCCTTTGACAATATCACAGTTTTATCCACTGAAAATATATCAATCACATATGCATTTTTAACTGACACTGCTGAGTTGCATTACAACTTGTCATATTTAGAGCCCTGTGCCACCATCCGCTGTCTATTCCCCCCTCCCTTCTTGGACTTTGCTGCCCGGAGTTATTTCTGGAGATTATCTGTATTCTCATAGTCGCTTAAGTTCCAGGCTGTTTCGTCCATGGGAGTGAGGTTGTTTTGTTTAAATGACCTTCCAGCACAGTCTCTCCAGTCTCAACAATCCCAAGTCCAAATAGAAGACGGGAAACAAGAGTTCCTAAATAGGAATTAAAAAAGAAAAAGGAAACCAGACATCTCCACAGTCTTTCATCCCAAGTATTCTTCTAAAGTCCAGAATCCAGTGCAAAAGAACCAATAATCCGCTCGTCTCAGTCCAACCAAAATATTAATTTAGAAATATAAAAAAAAGAATGTCCATATGGAGATTAATAAATTTTACGCAATCCAATTTTTGCCTTTAGGACATTTACCAACTGCTCGATTGTTGACATTTTTAACTGTAAGTCCATATTCCAAATCAAAGTCAAATCAAAAGACTTTTAACCATGACAGTGTCAATCCTCGTGAGAAAGCAGATAAACCTCGCAGACTTTTCTTTAAATGCAACTGCCCCTTTAAGATGGAAGCTCGGCCATTTTGCACTCACTTTTCTCCTGGGTCCCTCCATTACTTCGCTCCTGCATAGCTTTGCAAGCCATCTCTGTTGTGATAGTCCCGAAAAGAAGACCGGAACAGGTTACATGTTTTCTTATTCATTTCTGCTTGTACCTTGATTTCTTTAGTAAAAGTCGATGTGCCGCTCAAGCGACGAGCCCTCTGGCTCCATCATGGTCCTTCGACCCCCTGGCATTTCCCACTGCCCCAGCTGGGTAGAGCCACGCGCCAGTTGTGTGGTCCCCTTCGGACCCTTTCTGCACCCCTAGTACCGTAGGGGTGTTTAGCCGCCTCTAGATCTTAAAAGAGGTGGCTGGAATCCAGCGGGTGGCTGCTCGGAGCTGCGCCATTGCGCAGGTTCTTTCCGAGCTGCCACTCGTGCCCTTCATGCGACCGGAAGGCCTTTCATTATTCTTTTTTTGACTTTAATTCAACATGTTAGCTTACCATTAATCGCTATTTTCCACACTTCTTTATACCAATCCTGTATTTGAAAATCTTCTTGTGTTTTCCATTTTCTTGATATAATTAACCTTGCTCCAGTTAATAAATTTGTAATTAAATCCTTCATTGCCTGGGTGTAATTAACCTTATCAAATATAGATAATAATGCTATACTCAGACATATTTGTAAATCAGTTCCTGTTATCTCTTTTATCTCTTTAAACACACTTTGCCAAAATTTCTGTACACCTTCACAATTCCACCACATATGAATATATGTGCCAGTCTCTTGGCAACTCCTTCAACATAACCTTGAGTAATTCTTATCTATACGGTTTAACCTTACTGGTGTTAGGTACCATCTCCAAACTAATTTATAATAATTCTCTTTTATCCTTATGGATAATTTTTTCGAAATGATTCTGATTCCAAATCTTTCCCTATTCTTGAATATCTATTTTTTGTGCTAGTTCTTCCTCCCATATTTTACTAAGATATTCATCCTCATCTTCATATATTGACAATATTTTATATATTTCACTTGTGGTACCCTTCAATATTTCATTTTCCTCCACACTATCTCTTTGCTTAATCTTTTGTTCAAATCTAGTGTATTCTCTAAAATCTTTATTATTACTTTTTCAATTCCTCGTCCACTGCTCTAACTGAATATAATTAAACCAAGACATCTTAGTTCCCTGCAATCTCTCTTTTATTTTATCTTTATTTATCATTATATTCATCCAATCTTTTAACATATATATTCTCTGCTTCTTTAATTTTTTCTCTAATTCATCTCTCAAATTCTTTGGAAATTTTTCCATCATCACTACTGGGGTTAATGGTGAAATAGCCGGCATTAATTTTTCCTTATTTTTCTTCCAAACTCTGGACTTTATTCTAGTGAATTTCCATATCATTCATCTGGTTCAAAATCCACCCACTAGAGCAAGAGTAAGGACCTTTACTCCCTCTATTTATGGCTGTGTTTCCCCAGAGGTAATTCATCTGGAAGTCATATGATGTTAGTGGGTGAGGCCAACATCTTTCTTCTTCCAGGCTTCTGGGATGTGACAAATTACTGTTACCAGGGATCTGAAAGTCTTTGAAAGGGCTTTGAAAGGAATCAGAAGACCACACGGAATTAGGCCAAATGTGACCAAAATGGTCAGGAGTGAAGCATGCCACTCTTCAGATACTGGTGAATACAAACTCCCACAATGTTTCACCATTGCCTATGTGAGAAATTGCAATCAAATAACATTTTGAGGTCTACACAGTTTCCACTCCTGCCTTAGAGTCTTTGGATACCTACCCTTTATGACTGTTGAGTGGTATAGGCTGGCTGCATGAAAGACAGAACTGGATTATTGTTGTCTAGTGAAAGCTATCTGTTAATATCTAGTCGCACATTAAAATGTTTGGTTGGATCCTTAATTGCCTAAAGAATATGGATAAAGTATAATTTCAGAATCCCTTGCTTCAACAAGAACCTGTCTCTTTGTTGAGAACCTTCTTCACTGTCCCACTTTGTGATTTCTTACCATCCTTTCATCTGGTAGTCATGTTGATGAGAATCAGGGACTTCTTCGTGGTCGCATTTAAGTTGTGGATGTGCTGGCTCATTAAGTTATTCTTTTTGTTTTGTATTGAATTAGAGACCAGACTCAAACAATCCCCTTCTAGAGGGCTTCTGCATTACCTTTACTAGCTTCTCTTTTCCTCTGCTGCTATGATCAATGTCTTGCTAATTAATATTTGGGGTTCTTGAGCCTTTTTTTAAAGAGTATTTTTAATATGCCACATAATTTTCTGTTGTTTTAATATGCTTTGTTAACTAAGGTGATTTAGAAATATAGGAACTGTATTTACTGGATAGGGACTATGAACCACTAGCTCACTAGGGTCTATAGTGAGTGGCAGTCATTGCCCAGGATACCAGGAAGGAAAGTTCCCCAGCCTTATTTAGAAATGTCAAGGATTGAGCCTGGAACCCTTTGTATGAAAAACATATGCTTTCCCAATAATCTACAACCTCTTCCCCAGATTTCCAAATATTTTTAACAAAAAAGTGTGAACTCTACCATGATTGATTCCTATTAGAGCACTAGGAGGCAGAAGGGAATCTACCACTACTGATGCTTCTCTGTGGAGACTTGTTCTAAGGGAAAACATCATTCAGAAGAATGTAACTTTTCATCAGTATTGATGATCCGCTGGGTTTGTAGGTGCATCTGTAACTAATTTTGCTTAATAAACCTATCATATCAATGAGATGCCTTGGGAATGGGATTTACCAAATCTGGTACTCTAGGCTGACCAGATTCAATGGAGGGTTTCTATGCTAGCTTGGTAGGTGAGGAATTTTAGCTCTTTCTCATGCTAGCCTGACTATTTTCTCAGGCTAGTCTGACAGGTTGACTTGTCTCAATTGGCACTTCTATGCAAGTTTGAAAGGCAAATGAGCCTTGTCCTCCAAATCTTCCAGTCACTCCACTTCACATGCAGACTAGCAGTGATGATGTATTATTTATAGACTTCTCTTCATCTAAAATTGGCACTCAGTAGTCAAAACTAATCACAATAAATTATAAACACCAGAGATCCATTGAATTTTGTGTGTGTGTTGTGGAGAAGATGGAAGATGCTTAAAATACACATGTCCTTCAATCTTGTGTTTTGCATTCTTGCAATTGCCTGCTTGGCTAGCTTTATTCCTTCTTGTGCATTTTTAATTACAGTTGCTGGGCATTCATAAAATATGCAATCCCTATCTTGATGGCTGCAGAGAAATGCACAGCCCTGAATCTTTTTCTGTATATAAGGTGAGAAGTTTCACAACATGGTAATACAAAATTAGCTCCAAATATGTGAGTAGAGCAGGGTCCTCATAAAAGCTTTCTCCCAATACCATCAGATGCTGGCTAGGATGTAAAGAAGACACACAAATGTTCTGACCCTCAGTGAGAAAGGGTGTCTTCCTGACACACTGAGAAATCTCACTGAGAGAATAGTCAAGCAATACAAGAATTTTCTCACTTCAAGTTTTTATTGCCAAGAGAGAGAGAGAGAGAGAAGATAGAAAAAAGAAAAGAAAGGAAAAAAGTGTCATAAAGTTAGGTTTCCACATAGAAAATGCTGTGTTTTGTGCGGAAACAGTAGCTTTCCCACATACACCTTTTTCAGCAAAATATACTGTTTTTTTCTCTGAAAAAATATGCAACAGACACACAAACACATTGCGATAGTGTTGCTAAGTCTGTAGTCCTAATATGAAAAAAAGGAGGCCAATTTATTAAGGAAGGAGGGAACCTATCTGTGCTAGCATGGGGAAATGAATCAGGAAACAAAATATTAAGTTCTGCCAAAAACTTTAAATAAAACAAGACCTCTTCCAGAGCCCATGTTAACTCATTCCAGCAAATGTAAGTGTTGGAACATAACATAAAAGATCAGATTTCTTGGATTATAGCCCATCTCTGAAGGATCAGCCCAAACTCGAAAAGGTGAAAATAAAAATATTACACATGTGAATTCGTTCCCAGATTTATGCTTGATTATGCACAGCTCAAAGTTGTGTTTTTATCAAAAAGAAATAAATAAAAGAAATCTGTAACTACATCTGTTTTTATTCTTCTGTTGCAGTAAACATCCCCTAGAGTGTACTGCTTAATCAGACTTTCAGCTTGCCTTGGATCATTTCATGGGCAATTTTGTGTATTTGAAAATATGGTAAAAAGCTGTCCACAATGGAACTGGGAAAACAGACCACCAGTGGAGTTGCATGTCAAACAAAGGAAACTTCAAAACTTGTTAGTGTAATATGGATAAAGCTGAAAAAGGGGGTGAGAAAAGACTGATTTCAGAAGATTCCTCCTCCTCCTCCTTTTTCAATTTATGAAAGTTCACATGATAGAATTAAGAGAGAAGAAATGCTGGAGGAATGGAAGGGTTTCCTTTAAGGCTCTGTTTCACTTTATCAGTTAAAGCAAACAATGGCATAAATTCCTTGATTCTGTAATCTTTGTAAAATTAAACCACGCAAAACAGAACAAATCATCAGAGTAGCAGAATAATATTTTTAAGCTTTATTTTATGCACAGAAAATAACACAAAGGAAAACAATAAAAAAAAAGATTTCAATTATTGTTGTCAAAATGTTTGTGTAAAATCATCATTCTACAACCATGTATGTTTCCATGAAGATCTAATTACTACTATTTGTGGTTGTTGTTATCATTATTAGTGGCTTAGCCCTGCTTTCTTTGCCAAAACATTCAGGCCACCACTGGAGAAAAGCCAGAATACTTATTGGCTTCATCATACCAATTCCCTTATTTTATTTCCCTGCATTTCTGCCACTTGTATTTTTTTTCTTTTTGAAATAGTGCCTCAAACATTATCTGCTAAAATATCCTACACTTTCTCCTCCCTTGCTACAAGCACAGTTTATGTTCCTGCAGTAGTACTAGTGGCAACCTATTGCCATGCTGCTATTACTAAAGATAGGGAAGAGTTTACATCTTCTTTTTCTCAAGTGCTTGCTCAGTTTTACAATTGTTTTTGAAAGGCTTTTTAAAAATATTTATGTCCTGTATCAATGTAAGCACTTATTCAGTTTATCAATTCTCATGCAGCCTTTAAAAAGAGAGATTGCAACACTACTCTTTCATCTAAGCAATGTCCTGCCATTTAAATAACATTTATTCTATTTCTTAAAATGCCCTCTACTATCTACAGTTTTCTACTATCCTGCTGAAGTTGAGTTAAGAGTAGTATCCAAGAAAGGAGATCATGCTACTATGGAAGCTCACCATTATTTGGAGGCTCCTACTGAACTGTGGTAGCAGATAGGTGCTGTGATAGTGGAGTGGTGAATCAGCTCTGGGTTTTAGTTCAGACTTCAAAGGAATGATCGAAGCCACTGAACCTATTTTTAGGATAGGATTTAGCATCTGGGATAGCTTTTTCAAAGTTCACAGGAATACCTAGGACAGATTCCCCCGCTCACTGACATGGAAGCTGCCAGTCACCACTTCTACTGAAATGGCATTCAGGCATAAGATCAAGGCTGCGGTCAAGAATTGGCATCACCAGACACCTGCCAATGCACATGTTCTGGCAGGGATCCACAACCAAGAGTTCCTGGCTCTTCTCTCTGTTCATTGGTCCTTTCCGTAGCTTACCTGGGTCTACGGTCATCCCAGTGTCATCCCAGCGCCAACGCTCCCCTCCACACCAGCTTGCTCACTGCAGAAGGCAGTGTGATGGCCCCACCTCTTCCTGCTGCAGTGCAGCCAGCTACTGTCCCAGGTAGGAAGTGCAGCCATTGCATTTCGAGGGCCTCCGCATGAAAGGGACGGCAACGTGATTGCTGGTCATTGATGAGGAAAACCAATCAATGACTTGTGGCATGATCACGCCACCTGGGCATCACCATCATGCACAAGCATTGTTGCAGTCCTGTCCCTTCCGTGTCCCTATGATGGGTTGGGTAGGATGGGGGCTGACTAAGGATATCTTTTCTAAATCCTGGAGCTAACATTGTGCATGATCTTGCAACTTTACTGTTGTACCTCCCCAGAAGAAAGTGTGTGAGTTTTATCTGTTCCAGAGGAGTTAAACAGGCTACAGTGATTATACTTAGACAAAACGAATCCCATTCCCAACATTAGCTCGCTAACATTTTACTAAGTTATTGAAGCAAGAAATGAAAATTTGATCCCTTTCATCTGAATGGGTGAAAGCAATTTCAGATAGTATAGTGTCTTCCGACTCTCTTTGATCATGGTTTAGTGACGACCTTTTGATATTTTTCTTTCACTTTTTATTGGTGAATGAAAAGAAAGGGTAAATTCCTGTGCTTGAAACAGTCTTTTGAGAAAGTGTTATCTAAGAGACAAAGTGAAGAGCATGAAATACATTTATTTTTGTTGAGCTCTTTCAGTTTTCAATATCTTAGGTGTTAGTTGTAGCGATAGTGAGAACAGAATGTGCAGACACAAATGTGGTATTTAGGTTGATGATGATTTTTGAGAGCTTAGGCAACTGTGTTTATTGTGCTATCTTGTCCAAATTCTTCTTCTGCTTGCCAGCTCCAGCTTTAAGATCTAACCTTGAATGTTATCAAATGCTTGGCTTCTATTGATAGTACAGCACAGATTCTGCAGAAACTAGGTGGGTAGGAACAATCTTGTCTGCTTGTATACCCCCTCCAAACTAGCTCTGGGAGGATGAGGGTCTTATCACATCAAGGTGTCATACTACCACAGCAATGTGTTATTCCTGGTTCAGGATCAGTCCTATCGCACAATGTTGTTCCTCACCAGCAGCTATTGCATTGCAATCTGTTTGATATGTGCCCCTTTTCATGCTGTAAGTAATCTGTTAATGACTCCCTTTCCTGCAACAATCCAGTTAGCTGTGGGAGTGGGGTTCCTCATAGTGCTTCCTTCGATAGCTGATCCAGTAGTGGGCGTGGTGTGGGCATTGTGCCTCCCTCAGCTACTCCCAAGGAGATCTCTGCCCAATAACCTCCAGATCAATCATGAGGTGTGGGGCAGGGAAATGTAATATGGAGGGGAAAATGGTGTGAATAATGCTACTCATCTGCAGATGTTGAAAGAGTGCGATAGAGAGCATTAATAACCTAACAGCATCACAGATAGATAGATAGATAGATAGATATTGTTTATTACGGTCATAGACCAGAAAAGGTTACACCAAAACAGTACCGCGGACAAAAAAACCTAAGTACTGATACAAGTAACAGCATCACAGGAATGGCTATAGTGGGATTCCAATGGAACAATGTGGTATTAACGTATGGTGTGATAAGGCTCTGAGAAATTCTGTGGTATTACAGTTGAAGCTTAAAGCAACTCCACCACCACCCTAAACATATTTGTCATGTGGATTAACTAGCTCTAATAGGCTTAAGAAACAAGAGGTGTTACTTTAGTAAAGAACATGATTTTGGCAGAGATTTGGAACTTTTGGAAGAGCAAGCATCTAGTTGATTCTGTATTTGATCTGGAGCTTCCTTGTCCTTTCAGGAATAGCTATGGGAGTACATGGGCAGCTTCCCCCTCTGGAATCCAGCTTGGACGGAAAGGCTCAGCTACTTGCCCACCAGGATTCCATTCATGCAAGAAGCCTTGAACAGAGGGTGAAAGCCATGCCATGTATGGCAGATTAGTTTTGCAAGATATTGCAGGCTCTTTTTCCTTGCCATGACCTGCTTATAAAACTGAATTTTATAGAAGTGTACATCTGTATTGATGAAACCAGAAATGAGGTGGGACTCTTCAGAGTGATTCAGACATTGTACAGCATAAAATAGGGTTTCTCCTAAATTTTCTCTGTGTGTGTTTTTTTAATGTAGAAAATTCATTTTTAGGGGAAAAAACCCACACATGTGATCATTAAACAATGCATAAAATGCATAATATTTGGAAAGATTATGTACCAACATGACCATATTTGACTATATTGGCTGGCATTCTGTTAAGTATTTATGTCATCATAAACTAATGTTGTTGTTGTTGTTGTTGTTGTGCATCTTCAAATTGTTTTTTGACTCACGGTGATCCTAAGGTGATCCTATCACAGGGTTTTCTGGGGCTGAGAGTGTGTGACATTCCCAAGGCCACTCAGTGAGTTTCCATGGCTGAACGGGAAATCAAACCCTGGAATTAAAGGACCTGAAATAAACGCACTTGTGGGTGGGAATAAAATGTTGCATCTACATCTGCCAAAAAGTACCAGAAAATAATCTGGGCAAATAGAAATGTTTGGATTTTAAAAAACACCCTGTAGAACTGCAGCAACAAGTACAACAACCTTGGCCATTTCTGCACTACACTGTTATAGTGCTATTATTCCACTTTCAACATCCTATGGAATCCTAGGGTTTGCAGTTTAGGGAGAGGCATTTAGAATTCTCAGCTGGAGAGTTCTTTGGCTTCAGTAAACTACAAACCCCAGAATTCCACAGGAAGTTGAAAGTGGCATAAGAGCACTGTAACAGTGTAATGCAGAAAAGGCCCTCCTGACACATTTGTCCTGTCTAGAGTGGTCTGTAATCACACAGATAAATAAGATTAGGAAAAAGAAATGTGAATGTGAAATAGATAAAAACTGAAATGAACAGACTTTCTTGTTTCTAGCTGTACCCTTGAAGTCCCCCACCACTCAGAGAACTGAGGAGTTCATAAAAATATCAAAATACATGTCAAGATGTCCTGTACTCCGTTTCTTAAAAATCAACAAGATAATAATAAGGAAGGTGAGAATTAAGATCAATGATAACTATTTTTAAAATGACTGTAATGATACCTGTCCGTCTCCAAGCAATTATAACCAAGATACCATTGGCAATTTAATTGCAATGGAAAATACATTACCAGAATCAATAATGATCTTGCTTTATTAGTGAAATCTATAAACCTTACAGGGCTTGCTTACTCCCCTGAGAGGAATACCCGAAGATGAATAGTATTTTGGAGTTCTTACTCTGCTACTTAATATATTTTAAACCTCTATCATCAATAGCTGACACTACAACATTTTCTCAAAGTTTTTTTTCCCATCCTGAACCTGTAATACATTCCTCAGTTAAAAGGAATTTAAAATGGGATTGAACCACATTGTAGCAAGAGACTATCCTGTTAAAATAATCCCCAAATCTGATGTAATAAGAACTACTTGACCATCTGCCTAAGAGAGGGGTGAGGATCACACAGCCCTCTAGATGTTGTGGGATTGGAACTCCCAGCATTCCTCACCATTGGCTAGGGCTGCTTAAAGTTGTAATCCAACAACATAAGGTCCTAGAGCCATAGATCTGGAAGGGACGTTATGGGCCCTAAGTCTGACCCCTTTCTCGTTACAGGATCTCCAGCTAAAGCATCCCCAGTAGGTAGCTATCCAGCCTCTTTTTGAAGATATCCAGAGGAGGAGACCCCAACATCTCTCTAGGCAATTGGTTCCATTGCCAAACAACTCTTACTGTCAAGAAGTTCCTTCAATGCACAATTGAAATTTACTGTTCTGTAATGTGAGATCACGGTCCTATTCTCTGGGGCAGCAGAGAACAAGCTTGCCCCCTCAACTCTGTGACAGCCCATGAGGTATTTAATCGGGCAATTCCTCAGTCTTCCCTTCATCAAGCTGAGCATGCTCAGCTCCTTCAACCTTTTCTCATATATTTTGTTCTACATACTGCTTCTCATCCTTATTGCCCTTCTATGAACCTGTTCCACCTAGCCTATTCCTTTCTTAAAACGAGGCACCCAAATCTGAACACAGTACTTCAGATGAGGCCTGACCAGTGCAGAATATAGTGAGACTATTACTTTCCTTCACTCAGGCCATTTCTGCACTGCACTGTTATAATGCTGTTATTCCATTTTCAACATCCTGTGGAATTCTGGGGTTTGTAGTTTACAGAGGCCAAAGATCTCTCTTGCTAAGAATGCTAAATGCCCCTCCCTAAACTGCAAATCCCAGGGTTCCATAGGATGTTGAAAGTGGAATAATAGCACTATAACAGTGTAGTGAGGAAATGCCCTTGGAAATGATGGCTTCCATTAACGTAGGCTAAAATAGCATTTGGAGGTCCACATGGTACCCACACCAATCTAAAGAATTAAGGAGAGCAAGTCTACTAAGTTTCCTTAAAGATAGAAGGCCCATGATTTTGTGCCACTGCTGAAAATGTTCTGTCCCCATTATCCAACTAACTATGCCTCTGAAGACAAAAGAATACAGAATATGATGTCAGATGACACTCAGAGAAGACAGAGGTACTCATGTGGAAGAGGACATTCCTTCAAATAGCTGCTTAAGATTGTACAAGCAAATGACAGCACCTTAAATTATGCTACTATGAATCTACAGCTAACTTAATTTTCATAGAACCAGAAACAAACTGAAAGAAGCCACTTTAGTTTTCCTAACACCAGAGTAATATGCTCCATGAAACACAAAGCTTGCCTGGTTTATGCCCCTCCCTTTTGTCACATGAAAGCTATTTCATGTGAATAATTTTGAAAGATCTTTAACATAAAAATGGAAGAAAGTAACATCACATAAATATATTTGAGACAGTAAGCCCACACTTCCATCTCTTGTGCTCCTGTCACACATCTTGCTCTTTTATCTTCAGAATCCCTCTTTAAGGTGACTTCTAGACTGTACAAGTGGTTGTATTAATCAGTGTGTTGAAATGAGGTAAAGTGTGGCCAGTTCTCTCTTTCAATTCTTAAATGAAAACATTTGTAGAATACATTTGCACAAACTAGTAGAAACCATTGTAAAAACCATTAAAGATTCAATAAATAACAATTATGTTAAACCTGACTCACTGAACTCTTTCCACATTCCCAGTTCTCAAAACCCTATTCAGATCTCCTGTCTCTGACTGCCTTAACTAACTCTTTGACAGACAAGCCTCTAGTTCCCAACCTTGAGTACATGTACCCACAGGGTTTGAATGAAAACATCTAGAGGTATGTGAAAAGAATTGAATAATGGCAGAAAAAGTGTAACGTATAAGCAATTCTTGTCACAACTCAGTGTGGTTCTTGATTACCCATGGCATTGGCATTCTTGTCATTAAGGGATGGGGAATCATAGAGATAAAGAGAAGAATGACACACAAGCCAAACTTCCAGCTGCCATTGGCCCACAAACTTAAAAAAAAGTCTTTCTCACATTCATATGCACACACAGCCTTCCATTTGAGTTGCCACAACCTTAGCTTTGCCCACACTAGGGCCATTTCCGCACTAGACTGTTATAGTGCTATTATTCCACTTTCAACATGCTGTGGATGTTAGCGTGTTGAAAGTGGCTGGGTCCTTCCTAAACTGCAAACCCCAGGATTGCATAGGATGTTGAAAGTGGAATAATAGCGTTATAACAGTCTAGTGCAGAAATGGCCTAGGCGGCTTCTTGAGCCTTGCGCACATGTGCTCTTCTCTCTCTCTTTTGTCCTTCTCCACAAGGAGACAAGGCACCTGGTGGAGACATTCAGTTCCACCCTGAATCTGTCTGAAAGAGGGACATACATCATCAATTGCTCTTCTCCGTACCTTTATCTCAGAGCAAACAGGATCCAGAGATCATGGAGGATGTCTAGGTGGGTAACAGGACATGATGGGATGGAGAAGCCAGAGGAGAGTGGCTAGCCTGACACCAAGCCTTTCCTTCCATGGGTGTGGGTTCATCTCCTCAGAGCTCGAAGATGCTCTCTGATGGGGTTTTTCCCCCTCAAAGAAAGGATGCAGTGGTGCGGAGGAGTACAGTTTATGGAAATAGGTGGCCAAGGGGTATCTGATTGAAAAAAGTTTAGGAAGCACTGCTCTAGGTTATAGCTTTCCCTCCATAGGCCCTTCCACAGGATTCCAAAAGCTGTGACTGGATGGCTATAACCAACTCACTCAGCTTCTCACATCATAGTATTGTGTTAAAAAGAGATAGAAAATTCACAACCCATAACCCCAAACAATTTTGATATCAGTATGCTCTAATCTGTGTCAGATCATGGCCATTACAGACAGATTTTAATATTAAAAACAAAAAAAGCAAAAACAAAAAAATGAATGTATGAATCAGTAGCAAGTTGCTGGTTGATATCAATTAATGGATAACATGGTTCTTTCATAACTTTTTTGGCTTCTCTGTCTTGATTATAACAAAAGAAAAAAAGTATTTGTTTAAAGAGTTAAGCTTATAACTATTTCTCAAGATTTCAGAAAGAGTAGAAGCTCAGTAGCAAACTTCACTGAAATTACATCATAAAATAAATTCAATTTCAAGAAAAGCGTACCTCATTCCAAAAAAAGCATCACATCTTACCATGCTATAATGTGACTCAAAATGCATTAAAAGTAGACTACTTAAAAAGCAATAAAGTCACAAAAAATAGTTTAGCAAAACTGTTATCCCCAACGCACACTAGCACAATGTAAGCTGGTACAGTGCTATATGGGGGGGGGGGGACGGGACTCCTTTTATTAAAATTCAGTCTGTTATACCAAAAAAGCCATTTATGGTGTTACAAAAAGGAGGACAAGCAGTATAAGACAAGTAAATGGAATCAGTTTTAAATAATTGTCAAAAATAGTTTGGACCTTTAAAGGGATGTAGGTTTTACCTAACATTTCATCACTGAATTATCTTTTAATCATATGTCTTAGCTGTGCTTGAGATCTGTAGATTCTAACCTGCTTTATACTAGACAGATTTCACAGAAGACTTGAAGCCTAGCTTGTGAGGCATTTTCCACCATGCTCAGGAAGACTGAATACGCTGTGAGAGGAAGACAGTGAATTACCTCTTAACAGATGTTAGCCACTTACAGATATCTCTTACAGTTATCCACCAGAGGAAGTCAATCCTGCCATTATTGTGATATGTGCCACGGACATGGAAACAATTGAATGTTTGTAGCTAGGCAACCTTGAGCCACAATTATGCAAGATTTCCTGAGCTAAGCAAAATTTGGAATGGCCATTACTTATTTTTTACTGCTGACAACAACAATAACACATACAACATTTTTCATCTTGATCATGTTTTAACAACATTAACCTCTGCGAGTCATGGAAGTAGGTTAAGAAACATCTGAAGGAGAAACCAAACCTTATAAAAGAAGTGGTATGAACAAAATGTCTCCACAAATTTATTTTCATGTAGAAATTACTGAAACGAGAACACAACTATCTCCTATGAGCTTCAGTCAGATACAGCGCACCTGTATCTATTGTCAGTCCATTAGTTATATGAAAGCAGCTTTATGTGAACAAGAAGACAATTCTCACCAAGTTGTTACTATAGTGAAATTTGGGGTGGTTTTGAGAGCAGTGGTTCCCAAATATTGGTCCTCAGATGTTCTTGCACTTCAGTTCCAAGAAGCCCCAGCCAATGTGGCTGATGGTAAAGAATTCTGGGAGCTGGAGTCCAACATTATTTGGAGACTCATTCAAAAACCACTTCAGAGTTATGTAGTTCACTAACTCTGGTCCTCCAGATGTTTGAGACTTCAACGCCCAGAATTCTTGAGCGCTGGCCATTCTGGCAGGAAATTCTGGGAGATGAAGTCCAAAACCTATGGAGGAGCAGAGTCAGACAACCACTGGTATAGATTTCATGTGATAATAGTGAACTCATTCCATGTGTGAAAATATGCTCTGAATTCAGCTTACTTTTCTGTAGTAAGAAGAGAGTTCTGCTCAATTTTATTTTATTTTATTGCCCCTATTACATTTTCTCTAAAGGTAGCTAGTCAGAATCTACTTCTGGCTCTTGAGAAATTATACACTCATTAATCTTACTAGGGAGAGTAGCCATCTCAATAATTCTTCTAGGTTTCCTTTAACAAGAGTTCTGCAACTTCAGTCAGGATGATTGCAGTTTTATACATAGTTCTTTTCTCAGGAGTTGTTTAATGAGATTGGAGAATAATGTCTGTTTCATGATTTGTGAATGAAATAACCACTGTAGAAATAGTTTTTAATCCATCCAGATGACACCACAATAGGTCTTAATACATGTAGATATCAAAATTCATTCCAAGCTACAGGTAAGCTAATGAGTAGATAAGTTATAACAGTTACAGGTAGACTGAATGTACAAACAGATTTAAATCCATAGAGATATCAAAAATCCATTCCAAGCTGCAGGTAGACTGAATGTATAAAGTTACAAAGACTGAGGGTATGCTGGGTGTATAAACAGATAACTACTCCCAAGATTGTGAAGTTTTTCAGAAATTCATCAGCAATTAGACAGTCTTTCAGTTTACAAAACTAATTCCAATGAGCATAAAACATACCAGTCTTCAATGATTCAACTAGAATATGTACTATTATTTGCAAGACAGCACAGAGAAATGTTTTTCCTAGGCACTAAAGCGTATGTTGTTGTTATCTGTCATCAAGTCAACTTAACTTATGGCAAGCCTATGAATGAGATACAGCCAAAGATCCCATTAAACAGTCCTGCTCAGGCCTTGCAAACTCAGGCTATGGCTTCCTTGACTGAATCATTTCATCTCAAATGTGGCCTTCGTTTTTTTCTTATTAACTTGAATTTTACGAAGCATTATCATCTTCTCCAATTAGTCATGTCATCTCATGGTATGTTTCAGTTTACTCATTTTGGCTTCTAGTCAAAGTGCAGGCTTGACTTGCTCTTCTCTGTTTAATTCACATAATCATACACCAACACCCTGGAAATGCTGAATGATCCTGACTTTGATATTCAATGATAGCTTGTCCTTCCAAATCCTAGTCTTCGTCTCAGTCCCTGACATCAATCATTTTGATGGATGACTGAAACAAGCTATAGAAAATCTTTAGCAATTTTGATATATTCATTCTCCATTTTGCAGTTATGTTAGTCTTCTGTGGTCATTATTTTTCTTTTTGTAATATTTACCTGTAGCTCTGTTTTTGCATTTCCTTCTTTAACCTTCATAAGGAATCGTTCCAAATCTTTGCTATTTTCTGTTAGTAATACAGTGTCATTTGTATATCTTGAATTATAGATGTTCCTTGTTCCAGTCTTCACATCTCCTCCCTCCAAGTCTAATTATATTGGTGGGGAATGCTAATAGCCACACACAAAAACTGTGACTTTTTTTTTCCTGAAGGAAGGTATGCATAAAAAGGCAAGTGTCAAAACCTTTTTCTTTAGGTGCCATGAATAATCTTGACTTTATGACGTGAGTTTTTTGTTGGTGATATCTTACAAAGAATATTAAGGGAATTTAAGAACATACGTGTTAGATACTCTCTCTTTTTAAGCTTGATTCATTGTTATGGCACAACTTCAATAACTTCATTTTAACCTCTTCCTGTTCTCAGTTAGCTATTTTCTGTCAACTCAGTATTTTGAAGTCAGTGACAAACAAGGTTAGACTATGGACCTGCAGAATATTAGAAGAGAAAAAACAATGGTTTTGGTCAGAAGGAATTCATTGGAAGAGCTGTTTTTTTTTTTTTTTTAATCTTACTTATGATGCTGAAATGAATCCAGTTTTCAAGAAACAGTTTGAGAAATGGTGCACAGACATTGGGTTACAGTTTTGAATGGCATGGAATTCTCTGCAAAATGGATGTCCTTGTGACAAAAAAGAGGAAGGGACTATTTTTATTCATTCCCATCTCCCATTCTCCTGTGTTCAAACATGCTTTTTCACAGTAGTTCCTGAACATTTGTGAACATTCAGTCTATAAATATCAGACCGAAATGCCTAGAGATTTTGAAAAACTACCGACTGCTTCTCTGGCCATTTCCACACGGGTTATATAAAACGGTGCAGTGTGTCCTCCATGGAGGACTTCTGCACCTTGGAGTGGACTGGGTCCGGACTACTTAGTGTAGATCTGCATCTCAGTCCACTCCGGAGTGACCCTAAGTGGTCCTCCAGCATGTTTTTGAAAAACCTGATTTTTCAGGTTTTTCAAAAAGCCAGCGCGCGCCATTGCATGCCTGTTCTCCCAATGCGAGCCTGCGATCTGCGGAGGGCGGGCTTTAGGCTGGCGAGCTTCAGCGGTTGGTCGAGACCCACCACCAACCGGAAGCCACCATTTTGGACTCCGGAGCAGTGTGGAGCGATGGCCATGCACTGCTCCGGAGCAGCCTGGACCGGACTCGGGAGCTAGAAGATCCGGTAAGTAGCGGCACGGGGTGATTCCCTCGCCCCGCGCGGAAATGGCCTCTGTCTTGATGTGGTGGGAACATCACCATTGATTTAAGGTGTTTTATTTAACGCATGCATATACACATGCTTTCAAGTCATCTGGCAACTTAGGGCAACCTCAAGAATTTCATAGGGTTTTCTTGTTCAAGGAATACTCTGAGGTGGTTTTGTCATTTCCTTCCTCAGCACGTGGTATTCATTGCCAGTCTCCTATCCAAGTAATAATCAGGGCTGACCTTGCTTAATATCCAAGATAAGACAGGATCTGGTGCCTTTAGGGTATTTAGGCTCTTTGATTTAACATACTACATGAGAAAAGTTTCACAATTTTTAACGTGTTTTTGCTGACCAGTGCTCTTTTTCTAAACTATCTTTCTTTCTTTTTTAAAAATATCTATAATGACAATTTAATATCTGTCAAACTCAAAAGGAAAACAGATCCATTTCTTCTATGTTTAACTGACACCTATCCTCTTAACATAAGTAACTCACTGTTTTTATAGCTGCAGAAGTGTGAGGACTCACCAATAAAAAGTGAAATATGGTATAATAATTTCTGTTCTAACATCTCTATTATCCTGCCACTGTCTACTGATTCCTAGGTATCCACAAATATACAGGAGCCAACTTATATGGACCCACTGGGATGCAATGGGGTTATACTAACATTATGAAGATGTTTGGTAAAACAAGTGAATGAAGGATGCAAATTGGAAGACACGGCTAGTGTCAAAATGATCTGTGAATAAAGACATTCCTCACAAAAAAGTCAGGCCAACAGTGAACAATGTTACTGCCTCTCAGACATCAACTGACTCCAGGCTTCCTTGAAGTTATTAGCAATAATTTGTATGTCTCAATATGTGGCATTAGCTCTCTTACAGCTTCTTGACAAATGCAAATCACTACTTAATACTTCAGCTGCAAAGAAATGACCACTGAAATACGAACCAGCTTGTATCTGACCAAATAAACCAGAAGAGAATGAGAGGGACTACTATGTTTTATTTCTGTATACTTGGTAATTAATACAAGAACCCGAGCATGTTGGGAATGGTTCATTTTGGAAGAGAATTCAAATGTATTCTTACATTTCTTTTCCAGGTACAAAATTTGCTACTGAAAATAAATCTAATGGTTCAAATTAAGACTATAACCCTACATCAGAAAGTGGGAGGGGTTCCCCCAGAAATGAATTCTCCAGGGGCTACACCTTACTCCTGTCAAATTTGCGATTCTATTCCCCAGAACACTGGTCCCTTTCCCATTCTGACTAATACTTCTGGAAAGCCAGTGTGATATATTGGTTTGAGAGTTTGACTAGGATTCCAGGAGAGCAGGGTTCAAATCCCTGCTCAGCCACCAAAACCCACTGGGTGACTATGGGCAAGTCACACACTCACCACATCAGAGGAAGGAAATGGAAATTGCTCTCTGAACAGATCTTACCAAGAAAACCCCATAATCAGTTCACCTTAGGGTTATCAGTTGTTGGAATGCATCTGGAAAGCTTCTGGGAGCTGTGTTCAACTTGAAAACCATATGTGCTTTGGTTTATGGGTGAAGAATGGCTAAATTATGGTGTTGTGGCAGCAAATTTAGTGGGCTGGCATAAACAGATTGGGGGCTTGTAGCCAGAGGAACATGTGCCTCCTACCCCTACTATGCACATGTACCTGCTTGAAAGTCCTGTTGAATGCTGTGGGGAGCGCCACTGTGGGCTCTGACCAATTTAGATATATTAGAGAGAGCACAAAATAAATTTCTACGCAGACTTGTGGCAGTTCCCATTTCCACAAAATTAGCATTGCTCCGTGCAGAGTTAGGTATAATGCCAATTAAAACAGAGGCTCTTAGATTAGCCCTCCTTTTCTGGTTGAAAATTATTTTTAAGCAGGTATCTGAGCTCCTTTTGATGTCTTTCGAAGAGCCTGGTCCAAATTCATGGATGCATAAAATGCAATTGATTGTCATGAATCTGGGGTTCTCTGTTCCTTTTTTTCTGACTCAAGGGTATGATAAAGCAAAATTACTTATACTCCAAAGACTCAAGGATATAGCAATGCAATCCCAGATGACTGAGATTAAGTCCTGCCAATCTAATACATTTTTTGTTTCTTACATCCCGTTGAATTCACCCCTTCCTCTTGAACTTGAATGCTGTGGGAGTTGTATCCCAGTAGAAATACATTCATTTGCACTGTAAGCTACATTTTCAAGTAGACTGCTGTGATGTAGGCCATTTCCTCACTAGACTGTTATAGTGCTATTATTCCACTTTCAACATCCTATGGAATCCTAGGGTTTGCAGTTAAGGGAGGCGCCTCAGAGGCCCCTCCCTAAATTGCAAACCCAGGATTCCATAGGATATTGAAAGTGGAATAATAGCACTATAACAGTCTAGTGCAGAAATGGTCGTAGAATCAAAGGGCAACTGAGGCTGAAAAAAGTTGACTTTTCCAGAGCCACCAAAGAGAGTCATAACTGATGTCTGAATTCAGCTTGTACTTGCTGAATCCCAGCTGAACATGGTTTGCTAAACTTTACTAGAGATTATCTTAAATAATCATGCCAAATCATTTGCTGCTTCATTTCAAACAGGTGAATCACAGCGTTTGAGACATTTTTGTTATTTCTTTTTGAATATGGTTCCAACAATGAATGTAATGATTTATTGCAATTGAAACCTTCACAGGATTTTTGAGTATCTCTCCAAGATTATGCTTAGGTTAAACTGGAACAACAAATGCTTTAATTTCATTAGAGCCTTATTACTTGAAAAAGGTCTTCACTTTTCAGCCCTTCATTTACAATCATTTAATCATTTCTTTCTGTGCAAATACTTCATCACATCTTTAACAACAGAACAATGACACAAGAATGGAAATCCATATTGTGAAAGTGGTCTTAAATCAGTCCTAACTGATTAATTCCCTTTTTATTCACAAAGTCTAACTCATACTGACTGAATCAATCAAAAAGCTATTACTTTCATACTTGCAAGTGTTGCCTTCAAAATCAATAAAAATTGAGTTCATTTTTAAGATACAATATATAACCAAAATAAAAATTCCCATTTACTTGAGCAAGAAATTTATCAAAAAGCATTGTAGTCGGCAGAATCTTGTTTGTTGAACCTGCTGGTATTCCCCTGTTTTGCAATCTTCAGCTTCTTCCTCTTTTTCCACTCTCTCTTTCATTTATTTCAGAAACAAGATCATTATTAGTTCTGTGCTTTCTTTTCTGTCTCTGTCAAGAAGCAGCTTAGTTTATGATCAATGGTTTCCCAGGAGGTCTTTCTGCCCCATAACCCAGAATATATACTTTATTCTTTTACAAATCCTTTTTTCTTTCTGTAAGAAAAAGATTGTTCAAGGTATACTTGGTGTTTTCTCGAGCAGATTCAGTAAACACAAGGCACATTACCATGTACTTCAGTTGCAAGTAACTTCATTTGAGATGCCCTAAAATATTTGAGAAAGAGAGAATGATGTTGACCGCTATATGAAGATCAGCTCTCTTTAAAGCACAAAGTGTCTTTAGGTAAATAATTCTGCTGTTTTATGTTCTCCATCTACATAGTAGAAATAATGATTGCTTGCCTTACAGAGTGGTCAAATAGACAAGCAAACTAAAAAAGCAACAAAGTATCTATTGTACCTAGTATCCCTAAGATACATAAGGGTTTGTTTTGTTTTGTTTTTTTGGTTTAAAAACAAGATACTTTCTCTTTTGGTTAATGTGAACATGAGAGAAAATAATATCAGGTTGTCTTATTTAATTTTATACTTTATGGCCAGAATTAGATCGGGGTGAAAATGGTGGCATTAACCCAGTTACACCAATATATATACTTGTGTTACTGCAGTTTCTAGCCCGAGCTTGTGGGAGATTAGAAATCATTTGATGTCAATAATTTGGCCTTCTTTACCCATTCCTCTCCACGTGCTTGTGAGGCCCCTGGACAAGCACACACACAGGCGCGGCTGAAAATAGCCGAATCATTCAAGTCCCAATCCAGGCAGGCCAGTCATTGCCGAATGCAGCTTTAGGAGACCTCAAGGCAAGTACCTTTAAGATCACATTATGTATGCACTCTACTTACAAAAGATTCCCTGCCCCGAGCAGGCAGCTTGATGAGCAGACTATACAACTCTCAACACTCCGCGTTTGCATACTGGCTACTCTGTTGACAGCTCTGTCATAATTCAATCATCTAAAGTACTGACCTTCCGCAGGCTTTGTCTCCAGCCCAAAACTCATTGTTATCCCCAAGAACGGACTAGCCTGCGGCCACAATTTTCCCTATAAGAACCCCTGACTTTCAGCGTCTCGTTGGATTGCTCTTGGCTTCCATCCCACCTTGCTGTCACTTTGTCCAGGGAGCCTTCCCCTCAGCTCTTCGTGCTGAGAAGCTTCACTTCCACGGACTTTGTTTTCAGACTACCCGGGCTTCAGAACAGGTGTAGTATTTCCCATACCAAACGTCCTCTCAAAATCCCTCTATCCAACTCCTACCTTTTATTTCTATAGTTCTTCGTGTGAGTGTGTTGCATACACACGTTTGACTGTATCTCAATAAAACAATTATTCTTATTTACTTCTGTTTGCTCATTGACTCGGCCTGACCCTGTAGACATTGGGTTCAAGATCTCGCTACGTTGCTCTGCCTCTCGCATTGCTAACTAGTGCTCTCAGCTAATTCCCATTCCCCATTATTTTGAGCACATTTAGGTGTCCCTCCCGGGACCCCCAGAAATCAGGGTAACACTTGTAAGGGTGATGCAGAAGGTAGCATCTAGTACATCCTTGTCCAATGTCCTTGCTCCAGGTAAACAAAAGGAGCAGGAGAGAAACACTCCTGGGTACAGCTCCATCCCTTTAGGCACCAAAAATTAGTGGAAGGGTTGTACTTGTGCACATCTCAGTTGCTTTTAAGCACTTAGAAAAGAGGGAGCAGTCATGCTGAAAGTTGAAGAAAGTTCTTTTCTGGATTCTTAAAGTTGGTGACCCCAGGTACAGCCAGATAGTAACTGAGGAGAGGAAGCTGTTGGCAGGAGTCTCTCAGCTGTTGCTGCACAATGGAGGAAGGAGTCAGATGAGAAGGAACAGTTCCCCACCTCAAAAACTGGTGTAAGTGCACTATGAGAAATTTGCATTCTG
Source organism: Cyclura pinguis (assembly GCA_030412105.1). Classification (NCBI taxonomy): domain Eukaryota; kingdom Metazoa; phylum Chordata; class Lepidosauria; order Squamata; family Iguanidae; genus Cyclura; species Cyclura pinguis. Next base: position 160,039,120 of record CM059601.1, on the reverse strand, counting down.
TCAGAATCTCTGGCCCTTTTCACATGTGGCGGGGGAAACGGGCGAAAACGCCCAAAAATGGAGCTTACCTCCAGCCGGGTAAGTCCGTCGCCATGTGGAGCAGCGCGAGCTCACTGCTCCACACTCCTCTGGTATCGCAGATGGCAGCTTCCGGTTGGTGGAGGCTCTCCACCAACCGGAGAAGCTCGCCAGCCGGAAGCCCGCCCCCGGCAGATCTGCAGGCACACACTTGTGCACGCCTGCAGATCCACTGTAGAGCCGGGCGATGGAGCGGCACGGGGCTGCGCGCTCTGTGCTTTTTAAAAACCTCTAAAAAGAGGTTTTTAAAAAACACGCAGTGCGGCTAGTTCCAGCCGCTCCTGAGTGGATTCTGGTGTGAAACTACGAAAAGTAGTCCACGCCAGTCCACTCTACAGTGTAGACAACCTCCGTGAGAGGTCGCTCTACACTGTTCCCCCCCCCACATGTGAAAAGGGCCTCAGTTTTCAATTTATATTGAAAAAGCCGTACTTACTGTACACATGCTGAAATAAATTAGTATGTCTGTGACCACTAGACCACCAGAGACCCTGCTTGAATTTGTTGAGGATGTATTCTGTGTTTAGAAACTACCATTTCTTGTTGACTCTAATCAGTTCACAGTTTTGTGCACTTTTAAAAATAACCAAGATTACACTGGTCATACCCCTTAATTGTTTTTTCTCCTTTACAAGAAGAGAAGCAGATTTAAATATCAATGAAGAGCTCACATACCAAATCTGTTACTAGTAATGTGTGTTTTATATATATATTCTCAGGAAATCTGTGAAGTTGTACAATTTCCCAGGACAATAAATGATGGGCCTAAACATGGTTGTATGCATAATTTAGTAAATAATTGTTTGTATCCACCCGTAAGCCACCTTAGAAAATAGTTCTTTACAGCTAGCCACAATAATTTGGATTTCCAGGGCCAAACTTTTGCAATTTAAATAGTAGCATGATGAAGACAAGATTACATGGTCAGATCAGCAGGATTTTTTTTTCTTTTTTCTTCTTAAATTTTAACAAGGTGGTTACACCATTAAGGTGCCTTCGTTCACTATCAGTTCAACTGAATCCTCAAAATATAGTTTTCTCAGCTGTCATATATTGTCATGAGCTATTCCTATTGTAACTGAATTTTTAAGGTAGCTTGGTTTTCAATGGGCAATTAAAATCTATTGGCTTTACTAAAGACCTGCTACTAGTAGAGAAGAAAATGCTTGAAGTGGTTTCTTAAAATGAATCAATATAATTCCAAGGATTTTTTTATTTAACTAATTAATTTATATTTTTTCATTGATTTGATTATACACCCATCTTCCTCTTAGGAGCTCTGGGCAGCTTCTGCTCCTTGTGAGATTCTCATGATTAGCACCTGCTCTTCAAAATTCACTACACTGATTTTAAATGATGAGAAAACAGTACTACCTTGATGTAACATTGATGTAACAGTGAAAGAAAAAAAACATTTCAACATTTCAACAAAGATGTAACAGTGCTTCCCAGCAAGAGACATTTTGGGACATTTACAGCTAAGTTTTGTGGTACACTTACCTGAGAGAAAGCCCTGTTTAATACATGAGATTTATATCTGATCTGGCTGTAAATGTCTCAGCAACATAATTACCTTGATTAAAAATTGGTCTCACTAATTACATAATTCCATTGGCCTTTATTTCTCCAAAGGTGTAAAGTAAATTGAGAGGTGGGGAAAACCTCTGAAATTTCAATCTTACCCATACTTAGATGGGTATAAGCCTTAATGAGCACAGCTTCTATCAAAAGCTCATATAGGATTGCTCTGTTAGAGGGAAGAGTTGTGCCCCTCTTGTACCTAAGCCCATACTGATCATTTTAACCTTGTGATTCATCCTGCCACATTTGTTTATAATTCATGGCCTGAATTTTGTTGCTAGTCCTACCTAAAACAGGTCTGTTAATGGGATTTACCTATGGGCCTCTCCTCACCACACTGTTAGAGTGCTATTGTTCTGCTTTCAACATCTTGTGGAATTCTGGGGTTTGTAGTTTACTGAGGCCCAAGACCTTTCTGGATAAGCATTCCAAATGCCCCTCCCTAAACTGCAAACCCCAAGATTCCATAGGATGTGGAAGGTGGAATAATAGCACTATAACAGTGTAGTGTGGAAATCGTCACAGTTCCTTCAGTGTTTACCTTTAAGCAGAAAGACCTCAAATCTCATTTAAACAGGAGGAATTGTAAGTAAGAAGAAAGAACAGGTACCTTGTAATTATCTCTAAGCACCAGGACTGCTGACTGAACACTGATTGTTTTGCATGCAAGTAGTAAACGATAGTTCTCCACAGCTATTAAAACAAGATAACTGCATGAAAGTTCACTGAGATATTTGAGACACAGGTTCTGTCTTTGATTTTCAAAAACAAGAAAGATAAAATATATTGGGGAGGGGAGGATTTAATGAACAAAACCTAAGAGACCTGAGTTCACAACCTGACTTTTTGTATATATTTTTCAACTATATACATGAAATAGTTTAACAATCTTCTTGAAATCATTAGAAGACAGTGATTCAGTAAGAACAGCTGGTGAGAGCAAGAGGCTTCCCTTGTTAGCAAGGTAATGAGCCAGAGATGACTAGATTTAGTTTTCATGTCCATTCCTTTTCATAAAGCAGATGCAACACAGTCTGTTGCATCTTTAATGTGCAGCAGGCTTGCACAACTTTAACCCAAGAAGCAAGCTGAAGCTTACAGCATGTATATTGACCCCTTCAGAAGTTTGACAGCTCTCTTGCTTAGAAACCTGGGATGAGCAATAAGGTTTCTCAAACTTGTAGCCAGCGTATATGGCCAACAGAGATTCATCTTTTATTTACCTAATAAACTTACATTGTACCTCAGTGTGGTTAACAGAAAAGAAATGTGGATAAAATGTAAATGTATAAGAAATTTATAAGAAAAACCTAAGGAGGAACAAAGTTGAAAACACAATTAAATATGCTGTTGCTGTGTGCCTTTGAGTCATTTCTGATATATGATTCCCTAAGGCATATCTATCATAGAGTTTTCTTGGCAAGATTTGGCCAGAGGGGGGTTGCTTTTGCCTTTCTCTGACTCTGACTCTGAGAAAACATGACTTTGTTGTTGGTTGTGTGCCTTCAAGAACCTACCACAGGGTCTTCTTGGTCTCAGAGTGATACTCCCAAGCCCCAGTTGATTTCCATGGATGAGCAGGAAATCAAACCAGTGTCATAGTCCAACGCTCAAATCACTATACTATGCTGGGTCTCAGAAAATGTGACTACAATATCACATTCACCCTTGGTTTTTCAAGGCCAAGCAGAGATTTGAACTCTGGTCTCCAGAGTCATACTCCAATGCTTAAAACACTATACCATGCTTGCTTTCTAACATTTAAAATGCATCAGTTAAAAAAGAGAAATAAATAACACCTGTCCATTAAAACATACTTCTGATAATAAGTCTGCTTAAAAATCAACCGCTAGTTTTAATAAAGATGTCTTTTCTTGCTGGTACAAGGTCAAGAGAGACATTCCAAGGAAATTCTTAAACCTTAGAGAAATTTCTCTCGCCATTCCTATGAAATCTGCCTCCTGTTGTTTTAATACAGAGGATAGGGTGACTCCTGGGGGTCTTCAAATTCAGGCAGATGTATGGAAGAATGTGGGTCATTCCCCATCCCCCAAAAATAGCTCTCTTCCAAGTCATGTAAGAGCTTATGGGTCATAACAAATCCTTTGTAATCACCCAGTGGCCAGGAAAATGTTTCAACAAGAGATTGACTCAGCATCCTGCCCTACCTGCCCTCTGTTCATAGTCTAGCTGCATCAATCGTCTCCCGCTGACCCTTCTGAATACTTTTCAAGGACAGTTCATGTAAGTTCATGTTACAGTAGACCTCTAGCAGCTTGACAAATCAGTTTATGGAATATCAAATATACCCCTTTGCTTCAGTCTGTAAGACTGTTTTCTTTTTTTTTTTAATGAAGGGATTCTGTAGATCCTTAAGTGTGAAAACATATCATTGAATACCAGAGTCAGAATTGTCTATTTGTAGTATTTCCAGTTTCTATGTACAACTGGGTCAGTGAAGAAAGCTGACAGAGAATCAATTCATTTGGTTTGTGATGCTGGAGGATAGATCTGCAGACACCATGGAAGGCCCAAGAATAAATCAAACTTTAATTTTTACTAGAAGCCAAAATGACCAAACTGAAGTGATCATACTTTGGGCATATCATGATATTGCAAGATTAAAAAAGACAAAAATGCTTAGTAAAGAGGAAAACCCATTCCAGATAGATTAACACAGTCAATAAAGCCACAGCCCTGAGTTTGTAAGATCTGAGCAAGGCTGTTGATAACCTGGACTCCTGGACTGTCAGTAACAGCTCACTTGAAGGCAAGTAATTGAAAACCGTGAGGCCTCTGCCCAGCCTGACAGCTCTTTATGTCCAGGTCTGAACAGCCAGGGAGATCTCTGGATTAAGCCAGGGCACTATGACACTCAGGTCTGCTCCTATTCTCCCTCTCTAGAAAATGCAACCCCTTCTCACTGTGTCCTCCACTGGCTTCTCCTCGCAGGTTAGCTCCCTCTTCTGCTTTCCTTAAATCCTCACTCTTCTCAGATATAAGGACAAGCAGTGATTTATCTCTTCAATGACTGTTGTACTGATGGTAGTGTGTGTAGCCCAGTACGGAGCAATGACACTCTCCTGAGACTGCTCTTTATAAAAATATAAACAAATCTTTATTTAACACACTGTCAAGGTAATAGATATTTGTAAGGATTCATAAACCAGCACAACACCTCTCTGTCTCTCAGATCCAAACACACCCTCTTCTCAACCTCCACACTCAACTCTCTCCATCAACTCTCAATTCTCATCTCCATCTCTCAAGTCTCTTTTTTTCAGTTAGATTTCTGTTACTCACTCCCCCCATCTAGCCCCTCCCTCTGGGTATCCTTGGGTTCCATTTGCCCCAGCTAATCAATTTGAACCCTTGGGTTGCTAGGGTGCTCTGTTGCTAAGCCCCCCCCTCAGGGTTTGTCGCAATAACAACAACAATTCCAAGTCTATTTTAACACGAATCAGCTGAAGTCCATTTTGGCAATGGCAATGCAAAACATTTTGTTATCTGAGGCAGAGTACCAAATGCTACCCATCCTCCTTAGGAATGGTGCATGTAGGAGCCAAAATAATCACATAATTTGATACATGAGATTCAAAATTCCATCCATGGCATTAAAAATCCACAAATGATGAATTAAAGCATCTTTCAGATTGGACTAAAGAAAGATGAGTTCTTGCAGTATAGTTCCTAGGGTTTTGCTGGTTGTTTTCATCTCCACATCTCTTTCTTCTATTCTTTTTTCAAATGTCTGCAGTGATTTATTGTATCCCTTTAAACAAAAACAAATCAGGATGCAGTTTGATGAGATGGTCCTATTGGATTGAAGGACAAATTTTAACAGCTCTATTTTTTTTTCCTTAAAGCTATAGTTCTATAGCCCAAAAGTATTATTTCACTGATGCACTGATGTATAGTAGTCTAGCACTGTAACTCTAAAATGAATAAATGATAGAAAGGAGAAGAATAGATATGCCGCAGAATGAAAAAGAAACCAACTCAAATGTGGGAATAAAATGTTACAGCTGGTACAAATTATTGCCAGAAAATAATCTGGGTGGATACAAATGTCATTTGGATATTCAGTGCTCTATCCCAAGAACTAGAACAACAAATCCCACAACAAATTTGCCCCATCTCAAGAAGCCTAAATAACAGAAAGTTTGCTTTGTTCTCATGACATCTAAAGTTGCTACCTGAAATACTTGCCTGTGTAACAATACAGCTTTGATGCTCTGATGGAATTGTGGACAGGGAAAAGAGCAGAGTTGTGTTTTCTGGCCCCTTCCTTCCTTCCCATGCTTTTTTGTCTGGTCTCAGCACACTCCATGCCCTAGAGGAATGGTTCTGAATGTAGAATGCTCATAGATATATAGGTTTCAGACACAGTTTAGAAGTATACACAATCTAGATTCTAACTCATGTGGGAAGTTCATGAGCTAAGAGCCAGTTTTTTACTTTCAGGCCCAACACACAGATGGCAGAAATGGGATATGATGGAGTGCATAATGTCAAAGGAAAGGCTTGCCAGTATCAGAGATGGAAAAATCTGTCAGTTTGATTTCTGCTGGCAGACCCATTCTGTCCATTAGCTTAAGTGAGGCAATTGTGCCTGGCAGTGGGGTGATGGGACCAGCAAATCTACCACTCCTTCCTGCTGTTCAGGAGAGCAACTGCCACTACTCTGCCCCATTCCCCAGTACTGGCCACTAGGGTAGAGGAACTACAGCTGACAACTCTCTCTGCCTTTTTTTTGGCGGGGCGGGGGGGGGAATGATCACCACTTAATTACTTTATTTATGGTACTTTTCAATTACCTCCAAGGCCAAAAGGGTCCCTGAGAGGATGAACAAATAAAATAATTTAAAAAATACAAAGATTAAAACAACCACATTAAAATTCTCTTTAAAAACGGTCCAAAATCAATCTAAAATACAATTTTAAAGCAATTAAAAACAGAGCAGTTTCAAACATTAAATCATATGGAACAACCTGGTTTAGCCATTTGCCACAAGCTCAAAACAGGTGGAGCCAGCCCAACTTCCTTTGTCAAAGTGCCCTATAATGAGGACATCCCATCATGCGTGTGGATGCATGATACATGGGTGCCATGTCCTTTGGGTAAGTGGAGCCATGCCTGGTGAGTTTGCATCTTCATCTTTCCCAGGATGTATGTGTGGGCATCATGATCGTTGCATTCTTTTTGGATGCCAGGTAATGGAGTGTGCACGTGAAGAACAGCTAACAATTGTGATTAAAGAGCTAAGACACTAATAGCTGAAGAAAAAAGCTCTGCTGAAAGAATTCCGTTAAATACAGGAGTGTTCTCACAGCTACAAGTAAGGTAAGCTACTCTCAGTTTTCATAGAAGTGAGAGAATAAGAAAGGGGAAGAGAAGAGGTGGAAAAAGCCTTAAGAATATCAGTTTACATCTCAGACAGGTTAAGATATGTGGATAAGAGATGAAGAGACGTTGGGTCACTGGAAACTACTTAACCCTATCAGTCTCGCCGAAAAACATTTAACTCATTAAACTGTTGCATTTCCAACAGATGGGGGTGGACATGGATACTTCTCCACTACCTCTTTCTTGGGCTGAGGGACTGGAGAGCATTGCAGCTGTGTCTTCCCTAAGTGTGTGTGGGGGGTACCTTCGTTGGAGTAGAGTTATTGGGCTGGCATTTTGCTACTCACCTCAAGTAATGGGAGAATGTGGGCCATCTTCTTTAGCTCCACTGTGATTTTGTGAGCTTCGAACAATTCTGTTAACAACGAAAATGGAATTAAGTTATCTTTTTCCTCGTTCCCTGTCAGTGGAGCCCTGTTCCCCCCTATCACACTGGTACAATGTATGAGCAGTACTTCTGAAAGGAGTATCAGTGACAAAACATACACTCCTTTGGGGCTCAGGCAGTACATATGCCACTGTAGTCGACACTTTCAAGAGCTAAAACAAATGTGAATTTAGATTAGACTTTTATGTTTGAATGACTGCTTATTAAATGAACCTATTCCCTGCTACGAGGTGATGTCTTGCCTCACATTTCTGTTGTTGCCTACTCCATAGGGTTTCTTCATAATTAGGGAACAAAAACTGACAACTGGAAATATTTGCTTATAACCATATATTTCTTCCAATAAATGAGCAGAAGCAAGGAAACAACAAACAAAAACAAAACCCCCAAAGCCACCCATATACTTGATTTGAACATCTGATATTTTAGCCAAAATAAACAAATTATTTTTTTTAATTCACCAAGGCTCATACTCATTTAGGCCTGTCATACCTTGCAGAAGAAAATTATCAAGCATAGAGAAGCAGTCAGGCGTGATATTAAACAGCTGAACTTGTCAAAATAATCACTGTGTAGTTATGAAGTTCTATTCAACACACCATATTGTTACACTTATTTGCTATTGTGCCATTTTTTTTAGTTGCCTTAGGAGAGGTGATTTGTTTTCATGATACACTCATTATGAAGTGACTGTAAATGGAGTTAAATCGATGAATTACACTGTGTTTACTTGATAATTCTATTATTTAATCACTTTTGTTTATTTAAAATGAAAGAGATGTTTCCTGCACAGGAATATCCTTCATGGTTAGATTGCCATCTTCATTTTATGGGACATGCTCCAGTGCTTTTAACTGCTCCCAGACCCTTGGCATTTCTGCAGGTGCAGCTTTTCTTGACACAGAACTAAGTGACAGGAAATCTGCTAACACTCAGTGTGCCAGTCTCCTGCTAATGGAATAGGAGCGTAAGGATTTGAAAAGGATGTCAAATCTATTCAGTAGTGCAGCTAGGTACCAGCCTAGATTCTTGCCTTAATAGTCTCAAGCCTCTACTACTTAAGATGGTAAAATGCATTACTTGAGTTACTTTAAAATCTGGTAGGCCTGATCTGCTTAAAGAAGGGTGAAAAATCCATCGGGTTTGTATATTTATATGAGCTTACCCAATCTGTGCACTCCAGACCCAAACATGATCTGGAACATAGTTTGTGTTAAATCCTTATATTTATAAGCTCTTGATCTGACTCATGCCAAAAAGAGACGGCTAAAATCCAAATAATGCATACCTTTCAAAGGCACACATGGAGAAATGTATGGGCTTGAAGTGCACACACACATGCACACTTGAAATGGATGGAGAGAGAGAGTCAACTGCACAATTTGTTGGAAACTGAAAAATACAAACAATGAATCTATTTGGGTGAAAAAATCCACAGGGAAGCACATACATTTCTGTGCAAGGAGGAAAAACCTTCTTGACTGATATTAATGTGAATCAAAACATGCATATCAGTGAACCTTAAAGTTCCTTAAAGTTGGATTGGTTTATTTATCTCTAGATTTGCTTCATTTGGAGGACTTTCTGTTCATCATCCTGAATGGTGTTGTTTATGTGTCTTCATATCAACTTTGACTTATGGTGACTGTATCATATTGTTTTCTTGACAGTTTTTATTCAAACAAAGTTTGCCATTCATTGAAGCTGAGAGGATGTGACTTGCCCAATGACACTTGGTTTGTGTCTCTGGAATTTTATCTCAAAGTTCTGCCTTGATGGCACCACCGAACCTATTACTGTTCTGCAATACATAATGCCATCAGTCACCACACTTTACCCTGGAGTGCGACTTCATCTTTGTTTCTTTATCAAATGTGCCCTACAAAGAAGTTACGATCCATGTGATGCCATGAACCTCAGAGATGATAGCAGTGCTTTATCGTGTTCAGGCTCTGTACCAGAATATGTTTGCCTCCTTGTTCTTACTAATTTTCTGTATGTGACCCAAATGAGATAGTGTTGATCAAAAAAATAAAAATTATTAAATTTCTTCTTTGAAAAACAAGATAGAGAATTACCATAAAGGAACAAGGTGAACAATAAATTGTTTTGCCCATAGCAAAGGGCTTGAAATCTGTTCTGGTGTGTATATTTTCCTATCAATATTGCTGACAGCATGTTGTGCCTTGCCTTGGCAGAAGAGATGAGGACAACTTATGCAATATTAATCGACCACTCGTTTGTACATAGAAACCCAGTGATCTCTGAATATTAATCAGAATTATACTAAAATAATGGTTAGAAAACAGCTATTTAGGGAAATTTTTCCGTGCAAACTTGACTAGAACATGATTTGGGCACCATAAATTATTTACACAAAGACTCTCTGAATTTTCTCCTCCCAGGTCCTTCTCTTATTTTTTCAGAGCCAATCAACAAAATAACATCTAAATTCACAGTTTCCCCTGAAGCCTGACAGGAAAGTACAGCCATGTTTGGCAGATGTTTGCAGCTGATGAGATGTATTAATGCATGGACCATTAGCTGAACTGTTGTGTAAGTCATGAAAGACTCAAGCAGTTTAACAAATTGATATCTATGCGGGGGGGGGGGGAACCACCCTGAATTGTCTGTGAAATGATGCAGTAGTTCCTAGTGACAGTCTAGGAAATCAAGAAGACAGCCTTCCTGAACAGAATGCCAAGGGGGAATGTGTTAAAAAGCAGCAGCGGCTTAAAACAAAGACATTAAAGAGCACTGGGTACAAAAGAATAAAACTCATCATTGTGTTATAAGATCATTTCCCCCCCAAAAAGTCTTTTTATGCATAATCTTTCTCAGTCTCTCATACCATTCTCTCCAAATCCCAGGGTTAATCTGGTATTTAAAGTCATGTAGAAAACACGTATTAAACTTCCAAAGAGAAAAGTCTGCAGAAGGCAAAATTTTTTTAACACACACATAAACACACATGCCAAATCCATCCCTTGTGCCTCAGAGAATTAACAGGAAAGTAGTCCAGGAAATTCTCAGGGAGCTTTCTTGGAGATGCAATTCTTCATTAAATTTCTTCTTGTACAATGAGACTTTTTTTCAGCAGTTTTTTTCCTCTGCAAAAACAAAAACAAAAACAAAAAAAAACCCTGAAAACTATACAGGCAATTCACTTTGAAACTTATTTTGTGCAAAATTCACACCTGATTGTTTGGCGCAAAAATAATATTTTCTGCACAGGAAACAGGCCTTGTGAAGAAAATGCTGTTTCCTGCACAGAAATGTTTTCTAAAGAAATCAACCACATGAGATTATTTTTGTGCCAGATAAATTGCCAGTTACAACATTTTCTGAGCTGATAGCATTTTTGCAAAGGAAATAATATTTCCAAGCACAAATATTGTTTTCTGCACATAAAATTCTCTTTGAAGTGCAGAAGATTTTTTTTTCCTGCACAAAGCAACCATGTGAAAAATTTGCACAGAATAAATCCTGAACTGTGAAGATTCTCATGAGTCTAGGGATCTTCTCAACAGGTTTTCAGAACACTCAAAAAACTTTTAAAATATTTTTGAATATGGTTTTTATCACTATCTGTCTCTCTCTATACCCCTCCCACTGCAGCAGGATGTCTGTTTTACTTGTGTAAGTTGCCTGAATAGTTTTAAACCATGCACAAAGGATGGTGGGTGGGCCTAAATGAGTAAAGCAACCTCCCTAGTACAAAAGTTCCCTTCTGATGCACTGACGGCAAATGGACCCAATCCTAAATATGAATATGAATACCTAAATATTGCAAGAAGCAATAATACCTTAACATGTATAGGAGTGTTACAAGATGATTCTTTCCAGGGGATGTTTTTACCTTTAGAAGGTGACCTTTTGTATGTATAGCATGTACCTGGTATATATTACAAAGACCTAGGTGGATGAGGTTGGTAGTATCAGCTTGTCCCAGCTTTGTCCACCTGGGCACTCAGTGCAGCATCAGCCCAGATTAGAGGGTCAGAGGAAGGAGTTACTGTCATCCATAATGATTCTACTACTCTCACAAGGAAGCCCATCCATTCTAGCATTGACTTTGAGGATTTGTACCCTGTGTTGGGTCAGAAAGACAGAATGGGGATGCTTCTGCCACACTGCCCACCCTGCTGCTCAGTAGACTCCCTGCCTGAGCTAGCTGAGGTAGTCTTGGAGATGGTGTTGGATAATTGCAAGGCTGTGGTTCTGGGGAACTTCAACATCCATTTTGAGGCTCTCCTGACAGGACCTACTCAGGACTTCATGGCTACCCTGACAATATGGGACTGTTCCAGTACATCATTGATCCAACACATGTGTCAGGACATATCTTAGACTTTTTTTTTCTTTTTGGCTATTGGATGGATGGAAGATGATGCAGTTTGGGAGGGATGTACAACAATCCCATTGTCATGGTCAGATCACTTCCTCATGAAATTTGGTTTAGCAGTAGCAGACCTTTCTTCAGGGGTGTGGGACTGATTGAGACAGTCTTCCCCAGAGACCTATGCAATCTGTAAGATTCTTAAATGCTTTGGGGAATTTTAAGGCAGACAAAGGTGGCAATTCTGTTGAGGCTTTGGTATCGTTATGGAACAGTGAGATGGAATGGGCCACTGATACAATCATTTCTAAGTGTCAAATCTAGTACTGTAGATCCATAATTCAGTTTGGTTTACAGAAGATCTATGGGCAATGAAACAGGGTGTGTGAAAGCTAGAGTGCAAGTGGCATAGGTCTTGGAGTGAAAGTGACCAAAAATGAGAAAAGGTAATTTGTTGTGACTGCTATGTGGCAGTGAAGGTGGCAAAAATAACTTACTATTCCTCCAATATTTTATCTCCAGCAAACTGTCCAGCACAAGTGGTGAAGAGCCTACTGGGGTCAGGCTCAGAGAGGTTAAAAATAGAACCCTCAGTTGTCTCCTGTGACAAATTTCCCAGACACTTTGAACAGAAAATTGTTTTTATTCTTTCAGAACTTTATACTACAGTTGCTGCAGAGGCAGGGGAGGTGTCCAGTCTGATCAATGTTCTTGGGATCAGTTTCAGTTCTTGCAGCCTGACGATGTGGATAAGATGCTTGAATTGGTCTGTTCCACCACATATAATCTTGAACCTTGCTTGGCTCCTAAGATGTAGCAGATGTAGATTGATTGGGTGGGTTCAAAGAGTGGTAAATGACTTGTTCTGCCAGGGGAAGATTCCTGATGCCTTGAAGGGGGCTATATTGCACTGCTTCCTGAAGAGGACTTTCCAGGACTCAAAGGTATGTGATAATTACTGGGCAGGTGCTTGAATGTGTTGTGACTGGGCAACTTCGGATGTTCTTGAAGGAAACAGCTTATTTAGACCCATTTCAGTCTGGTTTCAGGCTAGGTATGGTACTGAGACAGTTTTGGTTGCTCTGACTGATGACCTACTCTAGGGAAAAGATAGGGAGGAGTGCTACCTTGTTGATCCTCTTCAGTCTCTCAGCAGCTTTTGATACCATTGATCATGGTATCTTACTGGACTGGCTCTGGTGGATGGAAGTACAAGGTACCATTCTACAGTGGTTTCACTCCTATCTGTAAAGTTGGTTCCAGAGAGTGACATGGTGAGACTCCTGCTTAGCCTGTGGTCATCATGGAGTGCCACAAGGCTCTTTCTTGTTTCCCATGCTGTTTAATGTCTATATGAGGCTTTTGGGAGAGGTCTATAGGAGTTTTAGGGGTTGGGGTCTCTCAGTATGCTGACGACAATCAGCTCTACTTCTTGTCATCAGAGAAGAGTAGGATTCTGGAGGTGCCGGAACAGTGCTTGGATGATACAATGGGGTAGGTAAGGGCAAATGAAGTTGAAGCCTGTTAAGACAGAGGGCTTAATAAAAAATTGTTAAACACACATCTAACTAATATAAACAACTCAAAAGGGAATATATACTGACAAAGTACAAATTATCTACAAATTTCATAAGCTAAACTAAACTAAACAATTAAACGCAACACAAAAAAAGGACAAAACAATATATTACTTCCCACTCCTGATAAAATGGATATTAGTAAGCATTAGTTATACTTCTTTAAAGTTCTATAGCTATCCTGATCATTTAACATCTCAAATCTATAAGATTCTACTAGACCATGAATTAGAAACAGAAGTGATTAAAGATGCCATGATTCAATGGGCCCGGGTGATGAACCTGATGGGAGGGGGTCTTGACAACAGAGCCTCCTTGGCAACTGAGAGTGTTTAAGCTGATTGGCTGGTGAAATGGAACCTTGGATAGCCCAGGGGAGGGGCTGATAGAAAGAGAAAAATAACGGATTTTAACTGTCTGGGGAGTGATTGAAGAGAGGAGTGTGATTTGTGGTGTGTTTGGGAGAGGTTGGAGATTTGCAGAGCTCTGTGTGAGAGAAAACTGAGAAATTAGGTGTACGAGAGTTGGTGATTGAATTGAGAGAGAGAGAGAGAGAGAGAGAAGAAGAATGGTGTGCTGTTTATAAACATTTAGATACAAAACACATTTAAAGCAACAGTGTTACAATAAATGTTTGAAGTTCTGTGTTCCTTAAAACAGTATCACAGAGTCTTATTTTGAATCCTGGAATATACATGCTACCAATAATAACATCTTGACCTTAGTGCCAATAGTACCACAGTCTTGGAAAATATAAATCACTGCTGATCCTAACTTCCAGGAGAAGGGCAGATTTAGGGAAGGCAGTAAAGGGGGAGAGTCCTGAAAGGAAGAAGCCAAGTGGGGACAAGAGTGAGGAAGGGACTGCATTCTCAGAGAGGGAGAACTGAGGCAAACCCGTTTGTCCTGGCCCTGGCTTGATTCAGAGATCTCTCTGGCTGTTCAGTTCTGATCACAAAGAGGTGTCAGGCTGGGCAGGTCTTGAGTACAAGATTTGGGTGCACCTTTCGCACTCGACACTGATGGGCGGTGTGGTTTTTCCACGTGTTTTACAGTGCATAATATCGGACATGAAATAAAACTGGTAAACTGGGGGAGAAGCTGGAAAAATACTCAAAAGTTCACATTTGCCCAAAATCTGAAAGAAAATCATCTTAAACAGATGTATAGATGATATCTAGATCCTGCCAAGCTGAATAAAATTTATAAAACAAGGAAAAATAATTGCTGGAAGTGCAATGAGGAAAACGGTACTTTTTTCCACATGTGGTGGTCATGTCCTAAAGCAAGAAAATACTGGAAAGATATACACAAAACAATGACCGAAATCTTACAGATAAATATTCCATTGTCCCCTGAAATCTTTCTTCTAAACATGCTACATGAATTAGACAAGACGTTAATGATCAGGTAGTGGAGGACAACACTATATATGGTTACTGCGGCAAGAATAGTACACGCCAGATACTGGAAGAACAATGTTATTCCAAAAACAGATGATTGGTTAATCAAACTTATGGAATTCATGACACTAGACAATTTAACTTTAGCATTAAGGGGAGAAATACAAGGGAAAAATGAAAGAGAAATGGCTCCAGTTAAAAATTATCTGAAGCAAAAGCTGGGTACTTTGGATATTTCTAGATTGGGATGAAGCAATATGCAAAATTTTAGAGTAATGGAAATAAGGACCAAAAATAAGCAAGAATCATGTAAAGTACGGGACCTTAAAGTTTCTTTTGAATTGTAAGCATGCCATCATTTTTAATTACATGGAGGAAACATTATAATAGAGGAAACATTAAGGCTGACAATTATCAACCAAGCAAGGGAATGTAGGAAGTTGCAACTGTATATTTAGAATATAGATAAGGATCAACTTGAGGTAAAATGCAAGTTTTTCCAAATATAAATAGAAGATCCTCATCGATACTGTATTATATCAGAACTTAAGGATAGTAATATAATTGTATTTTAGAAAAATGTGAAACACAAAATATTGCTGTTATGTATCTATAAGTATTGAATATTTTAATAGAAAGTACCAAAAAAAAGTTCTATAGCTATAACTAGAGATGGGACGAATCCAGAATTTTCCGAATCCGAACCCCTAGAAGGTTCTGGGAATCCATGAATCTCACAGATCTTGAATCTTTTGAATCCTTTTTTCAAAAAAAGGATTTAAAAAGCAAGAGAAAGAAGGATAATCTTGGGCAAAACACACTCTCTCAACCTTAGCAAAGCCTAGGCAAAGGAAAACCTCCCTCTGAAGAAATCTAGCCAGGACAGTTGTCGTAGTTTTGCCTCAGGATCTCCCGACATTAATCCCACATTTTCCTGCCTTTGTAAACAGGGCCATATACACTACAGTACAGAGATAATCTAGGCCAAAACTAGATTTTCTTTCCATAGCTCCTTATGGCATCCTGGGGTTTGTAGTTTGATGATGCACCGGCACACTTTGGCAGAAAAGGCTGTGACACCTTATAAAACTACAAATCTCAGAATTGTGTCTGAAAGAGCTTTACAAAGGAGCTATACAAAGAGATCTTTCAGCTGTCCTTGAAATCTTAAGACTGCAACTTCCAGTCAAGAGTTGAACTTAAATATTAAATGTTCAGTTTAAGTATCTTAGAATGCAACCCCAGATGTAACCTCTGAAATTGTGAGCAAAGGCCATTGTTGTAAATAAAAAGGAAATTCAGAAGACAAAATAGGGTAAGAAAAATAGTCTTTTATATATTCTAGTTAAAAGATAAAAATCGCATATGGGTTCTTAATATACAAAAGGTTAAAAGAGAACATGAGGAAGTTCAGCAAGTTAAAATACAAATACAAAATATATCAAAATATAATACAATACCACAATGAAGCGGGATATGATACAAACTGCAGCAACAGCAGATCAGAACAAATCAGGAAGTGAGTGTTCACTAAGAGAATGCTACTCTTATAGAGCCTTTACAACTGCTTCCAATAACAGTAGGTCCTCTATAACACCAATAGACCAATTAACCCCATAATGACTAAAGTTGTAAGTCTTGTCAGTTCCAACAGCCATTACTACTCCAAGGGAAAAACTCGCCTACTTGCCATCTCCCCTTGTGTGTCTGGTCTCCTGGGTTTTCAGGTGTCTCAGTCTCCAACAAACTATTTGGTTGGCAGATTTGAAAGATTCAGTTTGCCTATTTTGGCACAGGGATTTGGATTCATGAATCTTGAATCCTTCCCCAGGATTCAAGGATTCGGTTGGCCCATCCCTAGCTATAACTTTACCTAAACAATCAAATTACTTGTCTATATGCTGTGTGTGTGTGTATCCTCCCAGGTCTTGTTCATATTTCATTTAGAATTCTTCCACTTTTGAAGCCCAAAAGGAACTCCATACTGTTTCAGCTTGTTCATCAAGAAAGCATAACCACTCCTCTTTCTCAAAATATGAACTGGCAAATTCAGCAAATTCTCTTGTTTGACAATCCATAAGTCAATTATTTCCAACTTAGGCCATTTCCACACAACAACGCTCTTCTGCATCATCTCACTGCAGTCCTGGGTCCAGAAGGGAGCATGTCAGCAATGCTCCCCTCTACACTCATTTGGTCTATGCAGAAGGGAATGCAATGGCACCACGTCTTCCTTCCACAGCACAGCCAGGCTTTTCGCATTGCTGCGCTAAGGAAGGAAGCATTGCCAACATGCTTCCACATGGTCAGAAGTGACGGGAGCACCATGCAATCGCAAACTCAAAAGGGATTTTTTCCATTTTACAAAAACTGCGCAAGCACGATGCTCCATAACAGGATGGCAGTGGGATGGCAATGATGTCATGCAGAAGCATGACCTGCCAACTGCTGCCATCCTGTGACAGAAACGAGACAGCAACATCATGCAGAAAGGGCCTTACTCTGTTCTCAATCGATTTCATTTCTTTGCATCGTTAGTGAGACTAGCAAAGCCTTACACACCCTTGCCTGGCTATTTCCATTTTGTTTCTCCAATACATCTCTTGTTGTGAAACATTTTTTCTCTGCTTCTCATTTCCAAAAAGTCCACCTCTTCCAATTTTTTTATTGATCAACAATCACCTGCTGAGTAGTTTCTCCCAGGTTGTACAGCCTTTCCCCCATCATTTCTACTCTGTCCATCCACTGTTCCTTCTCTTTGCATCAATAACAGTCTTATCTCTTTCAAGTCCAGATTTAACTCTGTTGTTGTCAAAAACATTTCTTCACCCATCTTATTCATCTCCTCCAGGATCCTCTGTTTTATATCTATCTCCCTAAATTAGTCCATTAAAATTCTTGAATTAGTTCTGCTTCCACTTCCAAAGCTGCTTCTGCTGCTTTTACTACTTCTTAACAGGTGTCAGAATCATCCAGGATACTTTAGGATAGATTCCCTCTTCTGCTACTAGATGTCAGCACTGGTCCTCAAACATTCACTCTACCTTTCACTTTCTGCCAGAAGGTTAACCATAGTTCATTGACAGTTCAATTCAGATTCGCTTCTTGTTATCATCTTCACCAATGTGCCCTTGAGCCTTATCCGTATCCCACAGTAAATAATTTGAAACTATTTTCAAAATAAAATCATGTCTTTAATTCTTATTGCATTGTACTGTCTCTTTAAATTCCAATCTGTTACTCAGGCTTCACCACCACCATGGTTCTGGTCAGGTTATTTTCAGTGTTACAACTTACAATGTAAATCACGCACTCAGTTAAAACTGTAGAACTTGTGTGTTAGAAGTTAGTTCCTGTCTATCTATGAAGAGCCTTCTTAATTGTTGAAGCTTCATTCTAAGTATCTAAGAAAATTGGGAGAGCAGAGTTTGGCTGCCATTTACAAGTCGCTGCAAGATGATGGGGACAATTGCTTCCCAGGTCA
Organism: Cyclura pinguis; assembly: GCA_030412105.1. Lineage (NCBI taxonomy): Eukaryota > Metazoa > Chordata > Lepidosauria > Squamata > Iguanidae > Cyclura > Cyclura pinguis. The sequence goes on along the minus strand of CM059601.1, from coordinate 160,020,863 downwards.
GATCTGATCCACCGGGTTGTCTGTCCCAAACTGGCTTCTATCACTTTGAGCACATTGTTCATAGGGAGAACTTTCCTAGCGAATGATGTCACAGTCTGCCATTCTGACTGGAAGTCCTCAATAAGACTTCCAGTTTTGTAGGTTTGTTCTTGAGTCTGGGAATTGGGTAGGTTGACTACCCTGGATGGTGTTGTGCTCCCCTTGAAGGAGTAGATGTGAAGTCTGCGATTACTCCTAGATCCATCCTTATCACTGGAGGGCCAAATAGACTCAGTGGCTCAGAGTGCATGGCCTTTCCTGGACAGGGATAACTTAGCCACAGTTGTCCATGCACTGATTACTTCCTGATCACACTATTGCAATGCACTTTACATGGGACTGCCCTTGAAGACAACTTAGGAACTGCAGCTAGGACAAAATTGTTACTGCCCTGGCTAGCCCGAGCTTTGGGGGATATAAAAAAAGATATCTCTTGATATCAATAATTCGGCTTCACATATCCCTTCCACGTGCTTGCGAGGCCCCTGGACAAGCACGCATACAGGCTCGGCCGATAATCGCCGTAATATTCCGAAACAATACAGGCAGGCCAGAAACAGCCAACTCGCCGCTTTAGGAGGCCTCAAGGCAAGTACCTCCATTAGGTATGCAAGCAACTTTCAAAAGATCCTCTGCCCCGCGCTGGCAGATTGATGATCGGACTATACAACGCTCAAGTACTCCGCGTTTGCATACCGGCTATCCTATTGATAATTTGGCTGTAACTCAATCATTCAAATTCTGACCTTTCGGAGGCTTTGTCTCCAGCCCCAAATCTATTGTTTTCCCAAAGTCCGACCTAGCCTGCAGTCACAATTCTCCTTATAAAAACCCCTGACTTTGAGCGCTTCCTGGGATCGCTCCCGAGTTCCAGACCGCCTTGCTGCCGCTTTGCTTGGCGAGCTTCCCCTCAGCTCCACGTGCTGAGATACACTGAACCCCAGCCTCGCTCTCCATCTTCTTCCGGACTTCAGGACAGGTTTCGTATCACCCGAATCAACTATCCCTCTGAAAATCCCGCTATCTTACTCACACCTTTATTTTCCTTAGTTATCTGTGTGCGTGTGTTGCTTACATTGTGTGCCTGTTTTTAATAAAGATCATTCATTATTTTCAAACCGGTCTGCTTCTTGACTTGGCCTGACCCCGTAAACACTGGGTTACAAGATTCCGCTACGTTTCCCTGCCTCTCGTTCTGCCAACAAATGCTCTTGACTAATTTCCCCAATTTGTGTAATTGCAATGTTATTTAGGTGTCCCTCCCGGGACCCCCAGAATACAGGGTAACAAAATGCAGCAGCCAGATTTCTCACTGGAATTCCGTTGAGATATTATATGACACCTATTCTGAAGAAATTGCACTGGCTATCAATACTTTTCCATTATGCATTCAAGGCACTGGCAATAATAACTGAGAGAGAACCTCTCTTTATATATGCCTGCCCAAGAACTGAGGTATGTTGGAGGGGCCATCCTCTTTGTCCTATCGCTAGGGGAAATACATTATGGAAGGACACGGAAAAGAGTCTTTTTTGCCTTACCCTGGATGTGGAGTTCCGTCCCTCTGCAGGTCCAGTTGGCATCAATGTTAGAATAATTTGGGCATCAATTGAAAACCTGGCTTTTTATTAAAGCCTTTGGGACAAACTGATTTTATCCAGGCTGCACACATCATATATTTATATCATATCATTTTTTTAGCCAGTTTTAAATCATTTGTTTTAAATTGGAAAAAAAACCCTATTTAATATATTTTTAATCTTCTAAACTTCTGTAAATTATTTATTGTTTTATATTGATTTTGTTTTAAGCTGTCCTGTGGCTCAGGGCAGCTTATTGGAAGCTAATCTGGCTCAAAAAAGGATGAGATTTAAATAAAATAAAATAAAATAAATCTTCAATGGAAGGTTAATTCCACAGAAGATGCATGCTATACATGAGGTAGGGTAAACAGACGAAATTCCCCTAATTCCCTAGATTGTTCGTTACCTATTCTGAGTCATAATGACCTTCATTCCAATACTACACTGATACTATTAGGGTTGATGTTGTCACTTCCTTCTTGCCTTCCTCTACCCTTGACTGTCTTTGTTTAGAGTGTAGACATCATTGTCTTCTTCTCGAGAGATGGGAAACATGAACTATTCCCTTCTACTTTAGTTAGATGGAATTATGATTCTTACCCTGCTTATTATCACAAATTATTTCCTACAACAAATGCTTCTACGTGATTGCCTTTCAGGGTATAATGTGCTTCTCCAGAAATCCTGATACTTCAGACATCTGAAACTAGTTACCAGTTGTTGGGCATACTCTTTCGATTCTATTGTTACCATGGTTGTTTTGCTTTCTTTTGAACTGTAGAATCCAAACCCTCTGAGGTATTGCAAGTGTCAGTGCAGGGGCCATGTGAAAAATGTGGCAAGATGTAAATATGTCATAAACATGGATTGTCATCCTCTTTTTGAGTCTTGCCCCTGTGACATAAACAGTTGTATGATGAAATGATACCATGCAGATATAGTAAGTTTTTCCATACATACTGAAACCCAAACATAAGACAGAGTGTCAATGACCGAATTTCTGCATATCAAACTAAAATTGCAGGAGCAGAACCCTCCAAAGCATGACAGTCCTGAAACACTAGCCTGTGCAATAACATCTCCATTAGATGTATATATTGGAGGTAGTCAGTGTCATGCAGACAAATAATGATGCACATTAAAATTCCCTGAGATCCAAAGTGAAGGATTTGTTCACACAGTGTTGACCCAATAAAAAGGCTGATATAGTACTTAGAAAACCTTACTTTTTGAGATGAATGGCCAGAGTGCCAGAGTGGGCAGCCAATTTTCATAGAATCTATAGAATCATAGAGTTGGAGGAGACTACAGGGGCCATCCAGTCCAACCCCCTGCTATGCAGGAACACACATCAAAGCATTCCCAACAGATGGCCATCCAGCCTCTGCTTAAAAATCTCCAAAGAAGGAGACTCCACCACATTCCAAGGCAGCATATTCCACTGCCGGACAGCTCTGACCATCAGGAAGTTCTTCCTGATGTTCAGGCGGAATCTTTTTTTCCTGCAGTTTGAATCCATTGTTCCTTGTCCTAGTCTCTGGAGCAGCGGAAAACAAGCCCCCTCCAGAGGCAGATCTGGAGTGGGGCAACTGGGGCACGTGCCCTGGGTGCCAATGTCAGGGGTGCAAAAAGAGGACCCCCCACCTGCCTGCTGCCTGCCACTCACCCCTACCCCACCTGCTGCCGCTTGCCCTGCCTCTGCATGCTGCCGCTCTCCCCTCCCCTCCTGCCGCGGCTCACCTCTCCCCTGCCTGCCGCTCACCATGCCGACACCCGCCTGCTGCTCACCCCTCCCCTGCACACCTCTGCTCACCCTGTCCACTGCTGCTCACCCTTCTCCCTTGCCCTGGGCGCTGTTGAGCCTCGGTACGCCACTGGCCTGCTCCCTCCCTGACGTGACATCCCTTCAAATATTTAAATATGGCTATCATGTCCCCTCTTAACTTTCTCTTCTGTGGACTAAACATCCCCAGCTCCCTAAGCCTCTCCTCATAGAGCATGGCTTCCAGACCCTTCACCATGTTGGTCACCCTCCTCTGCACAAGCTCCAGCTTGTCAATATCTTTCTTGAATTTTGAGAGTTGCAGTCCGAGATTTAACTTTTCCGATCTCTGGATAGAGAATGTTAAAGAGTCTTTTCTCTGAAGCCTATGGGCAGTTTGAGCTATTCAAATCATATAAAGCCAACTGCTTTCTAATTAAGCATCTCGTAGTCTGGATTATATAGGCTGCTATGTAGGCTCTGGCGGCTCAGTATTTCTGCAGATATTTGGCCCCTTTCAACTCTGATTCTAGGGCAGAATAAGCTTTCATTTTCAATTCTGCTCAGATAGTCCATGCGGAGTTTGCTCTCCACATGTGTAAAAATGGAAGAGCTTCTCTGCTAGAAACTAATTGGTCAGCAAGGGAGTCAATGACCTTCAAGAATTCATCCCTTTTCTTTGCACGCTTTAAACACTATAGTTACGGGCTAATTTTTAAAGTGTGGGTGAATTGAAAACGTCCAGTCAACACATTGCTTCTGCCTTTCAAAATGGCAAGTAAATGTTGACACAAATATATGGATTTTGAAAAAAAGTATGTTTTCCCCTACAGGCCTTAGTTAATGTGAAACATAAAACAAAGCAGGAACTATGGAAAATCCAAGTGGTAGACAATATAACAAAACACCACCTGTTTGTTCACCAAGCATGAAAGATTCAATTTGATCGGATCAAATAAAACCACACTGAAGATGACAGGAAAAGGTCCCGTGGGAAATCCCTGTGCTTAGCCGCAAGGCACAAGGTGTCTGTGAGCATTAAAATATCCACGGCAACTTCAGATACACAGCAACAGTGAAGAGCATTTGCTGTGGGCTGGGAGTAGTGTGCTATCGTCAAATTTTGTTAGCTATATTAGTCCAAAGTTTACATAACCAAGGCTTCTTCCATACTTCACAATGCTATGCTGGTATAGGAATAGAAAGCTCGATTATGTTTTGCCTCGTACGTGTTATTACTAGTTATATATGACTTGAGGAATTTTTTCCCCCTCATACATATTACTAAAAATGCAATTTATTTTTAGAGTTATTTCAGTTCTGCAAGGGCATCATCATGGCTTGAACAACATTTATATTCAACTAGCATATATACCCAGCATTGTCCGGGATTTTATTTTCTTCTTAAGAACTCACCAAAATATCTTCTCCATTTCCTGTAGCTTTGCTCCATATTTCCTAATGCAACTTATTCAGAGTTATTTATATACACAGTTTGGGTTCCTGAGAGAGTATGCTGTCCTCCTTCTTGCTGCTAGGCTTCATCTCCATAGCAACCGGCCTATCCTAGTACCTATAACTTATCCCCATATTCCCCAATCCAGTCTGTATTCATAGTTGTTAACATACAGAGGTTGGGTTCCTGCAGGAATACATTGTCGTCCTCCTTGCTGCTAGGCATCGTCTCCATAGCAACAAGCCTATTCCACTACCTGTAACTTTTCCCCATAGTCCCCAATCCAATCTGTGTTGTCTAGTGACATTGATGTGCAAAATTTTTTTTTTGCTTTGCTTTCAGTTGAATTTGTGCAATGGCTATATGTTTTTCTGGAAGCATGTTTTGCTTTGAGTTTCAACTTTAAGATTCCTCACATATGAAACCCATATAATCTACTGTGTGAGGCAAGAAGACCTTGTAACTATGGCCATTTCTGCACTACACTGTTATAGTGCTGTTATTCCACTTTCAACATCCTGTAGAATCCTGGAGTTTGTAGTTTACTGAGGCCAAAGAGCTCTCTGGCTGAGAATTCTTAAATGCACCTCCTTAAACTACAAATCCCAGGATTCCATAAGATGTTGAAAGTGGAATAATAACACTGTGACATTGTAGTGTGGAAATGGGCTATGTTGTGTATGCCACTTTAATTTTTCTCACATATGCCTCCCAAATGTTTTCTGGCATCCTTATCGATGGTAGGCCTTATCTCCATAGCAACTGGCCTGAGGCACAAGAGCTTTCAGCTGAGAATTGTAAAGGCCCCTCCCTAAACTGCCAACCCCAGGATTCCATAGAATCTTCACAGGCAGCCAATCGTAGGAGGTCTTCTCACCTCACACAGCCAACCGTACGAGGTCTTCGCCTGCCTGATGCAGACAAACAGACAAACGCGCAGACAAATATTGACTTTTATATAGTAGATGTCTTGTCAAACACACTCCAGGTTCTCATTTTTATTTTTTTTAAAGTAAAATCCTGAACCAAACTGGTCTGATTTGGAAATGAATCGACGTGGAGCTCCCCTAAGGCGGACTGAATTCAGATCAAAGTGCTGTTAGTAATTCAGATTGGGAAAGAAACGGAGACCCGGCATGGCTGTAATAAGTGCTACACTTCACCCTGGGCTCTCTGTGTAATAAAAACAACAGGATAGAGAGACAGTGGAGAAAGTCAAGAGGTGAAGTTTTCTGAGTGATACATTTAACTTCTAATCACAGTAAAGCATTTGATCAGGATTTTCCAGGCCAAGTGTTTTTGGGCAAGCATACTGAAGTATTATATGTCAAAACCATTTCAGAGTTTACTACTCTTTGCTACTTGTCTCTTTCAAGACCAGGAAAATTAAAACAGTTTTGGTTAGGCTTTCCAGGTTAAATATGGGATGGGGCTCCTATAGCGTTGTCTTTTAACAGATCCTAGATCAGGAAGGTGTACAAAGAAGTTCCATCAGGTGGACATATGGCATCTCCTCTCTCATTCCCAAACTTGCTTTTTAGTTGCTGCATCCCCTCAACACAACTATTTACTGCTGGAAAGTGTGAAGAAGCATCCAGCTCTGTCTCTGCAGGTGGGCACACAGCAGTAACAGACCAGATTTGGAAGTTTTTCTGTACCCCTCTCCCTATTGATCAATAAATAACAATATTGGGGGCGGGGGCTGCAGCTTATCTGGAATGAGAACGCAGATGTGACATAGTTCTCTCAGAAGAGACTTCTGGATCCAGTATTTGTTCACAGTTAAACATAGAAGAAATATGTTCTGTATGCAGTCTGGCAACCGTAACTTAGGTTGAACCTATGAGACCAGGAAAAGTTCAGAATTAGGCGCTAACTTGGAAAATTATAAATTTTCAAGTCCTTCTCTCTCTGCCATCTTATACTCTTCATCTCTGACCAAGATGCAGTGGCACAGTTCCACTTGATCTTGCTGCTTCTGCCATTTTCAGCCAACCCTCTCTATCTTGAATATATAATCCAATAACATGTCCAGTTGGCCTGGGAAACCCTTTGAAACAACTATTTGGCTCCATGGAGACCTGTAGCCTGAGGGGATTCAGCTAAGCACTGGATACCAAAGTACACCATTGCACATTGTTCCATCATCCACTCTCTCCTACTTTGTGGCTTTGGTGCCAAGGCAGCACAAAACAAACAAAAAGTCTTAAAACTATTTTAAAAATCATAGGCACCTGGGCCCTGTACCTATCTATCTGAAATTGTGCAGGTTCCTTAATTAGGGATCCTTGTATTTGTATGTAACTTCCAAAAAAAAAAAAAAAACCCTCACCAAAAAAAGCACATAAAGAGAAATATTGTGGTTGTGTGCCTTCCAGTTGCTTCAGACTCATGATGACCCTAAAGTGAACATATCATGTCATTTTCTTGGCAAGATTTATTGGGTGTTCTCCTGAACTCAACTCTGAGCCTGGATGCTCAGGTTTCAGCAGTGGCTAGGAGCGCATTGCACAGTTAAAACTTGTGCACCAGCTGTATCTGTTCCTTGAGATGTCAGATCTGGCTAAGCCTATCTCATGGAACAAGTAAGCTCAAAGTTGGCAAAGGAAAATCCCCTCTGAACAAATCTTGTAAAGAAAACCCCATGATGTGTTTGCCTTTGGGTTACCATAAGTCAGCAATGGCTTGAAAGCACGCAATTGACAACTCCTCTGTATTCATCATCACTACTTAGGCCATTTCCCCATGTTACCTGATCTTGTTGTCCTCTTGTCACTATCCCAGCAGCACCTTTGCTGAGAAGGGAGTATGACAGGAATGTTCCCCTCTGCACCTGACTGGCTCCCTGTAGGATGGAGTGTGAGTAACACACGTCTGCCTTCCGCAGCACAGTCAGGCTCTTTCCCATGCTGTGCTGGGAAAAAAAGCGCCTCCATCACACTTCCTGCCTTTCCACATGGCCGGCAAGGATGAGGGTGTCACGCGATCACTGGCACTTAATGGATTTATTCCACTAAGCAAAAATCCCTCAATCGTGACAGGTGGGGGCAGGATGGCAGCAGGACCATGACTATATCCTGCAAAAGCATGGACTGCTGCCATTCTGTCCGTATAGTGGGACTGCAATTCCATACGGAAATGGCCTTAGTCATGATGGTGACATTATTGCCATTATCATAACTCCCCCCTTTACAGGACATCAGCAGCACAGATAGAAAGAACTCTACGCTACCAGTGGTGGAATGATATTTCCATTCGGTTGGCCCAGGAGTAGTTACTTAGCTAAGAATGCTTAACTAAGAAGGTGATATGGAATAGTGACCATAAGTAACAGGTATTTTCTGGGTGCTCTGTGTCAGACTTTAGGTGGGTAGTGACTTGGGCAGGGCCTTTTTTTGTTGTGGCACCCCTTTTCAGATATGCTTTACCCAGGGAGCTTCCTAAGGCAGTTTTGGTGAGCTTTATGTGCCAGATGAACATCTATGTGTTTGCTGGGGCTTTAATTTGGTCAGTCTTTAATTCCTTTTTGTGCCTGAAAGGACTGTCTTATTGTATTAGTTTGGAGTCTGTTTGTGAATTTTTAAACATGTTTTAATTACAGAATTATGGATTATGGATGTCTAACACACAGTTTTCAAGTACATTATTACAATATTTAGTCTTCTTCTTCTTCCTCTTCTTCTTCCTCATCCTCTTCCTTCTCCAAAAAAATAATGGTCCTATGTGTAGCCCTTTAGATTACCAGGTCTCATACCACTACAATCTTCAGTGCTGAACTGCATCTGGAAAATGGACAGGAAGAAAGAGTGGTTCTTTTAAGAAAGGCAAAGTTTCTTCTATCCAACCCCTCCCATACATGTGAGTTCCCCTGGGAATTAATGAAGATTGAAGACAGGATAAATTTATTTTAACAAATATATCCACTGAAATTAAGAGATTTAAAACTTCTTCATGTTGACTTTATTTTGCTTTTTGCTTTTTGCTTCCAGGCTGGAAGTAGGACCACTATGGCCATTTCTGCACTAGACTGTTATAGTGCTATTATTCCACTTTCAACATCCTATGGAATCCTGGGATTTGAAGTTTAAGGCCTCTCTCAAAACTGCAAACCTCAGGATTCCACAGGATGTTGAAAATGGAATAATAGCACTATAACAGTCTAGTGCGGAAATGGCCTATGTCTCAATAATTATCAAAATACTAGGTATAACAGATGAGGTATTACGCTTTGACATTAATCTAGAAATATAAATCATATTTCTTGTAAGCTTGAACTTGATGTGGATACAACTGAGGAGGATTTGCACAGTTTGCAGTGTAACATTTTTTCTCTGTTTAAAAAATATATATTATTATTCTCCTTCAATTTTGTTCTGTTCATTGCTTTTTTTATTACCCTATGGTTTAAATCTGTAAGCAGTTTTTTATTATTATTTTTGAGCTAAAAGGTAGCTATTTTTACTGTGTGTGTGTGTGTGTAGTTTTAATCTTCATTTTATCTGGATTTTCTCCTCTGGATAGAGGTGGTATGCTCCTTGCATTCTGGTTTTAAGTCACAGTTAAATATATTAAATATATAATGAAGTTGGGAAGAGAAACAACAGCCTCTTACTTTAATTAATATGCTCACAATATCACTAGTATTGAGTGCCAGTTGAGATACTGTGATATTTATTTTAATTGGCCAATTAATTAAAAGCAAGAGATGCAATTCGCCCCTCAATCTTTAACATATGCATTAATTTACGTTTGGATCAATTATTGTTGGCTTCCATTTGTTTCCATACTGATAGATTAAAGAAACTTGATGCCTGCATACTCTCAGCAGTTGCACTTAGACCAAATTTTGATATAGCTTTGTCATATATACATTCAGGTTCCAAAGAGGCAAACTTAGTCCTCTAGAAGTTTTGGACCACAAATCCCAGATTCCCTTACCATCAGCTATGTTGACTGCGGCTTCTGGCAATTGAAGTCCTAGAAAAAATATGACAGGCCAAAGATTCCTCATTCCTGTTCCAAAAGATGCTGACATTTAGATCTGAGGGCATCAACATGATTCATTGTACCTGACTTCTTAATAGTGTGATACCAGTATAACCTGGATTCGCCACCATCTTTTCCTATTTTAAAAATTCATTTTTCTGTTTCTGTCATTATGCATTATCTGTTAGTTACATTTATATCACATTGTTAATCCACAGAACTTTACACAGTACACATAGTTATCCGCCTTCTCACTTTATCCTCACAGTTACCCTACAGAGTAGGTCAGGCTCAGAGTGACCAGAGAGAGGGGAACTAGACTTTGGTTCATCCAAGTCCTAGTCCGTATTCACTCCACTCTACTTAACTAGTATTTCAGATTTCTTGCCCCTTGCATAGTCTGGAAGAGAGAATAACCTGAGGTTGCCATATGCCCTCTTTTCCCCAGATATGTCCTGCTTATCAGAGCTCACATTTTTGTGTGGCTAAATTTTTAAAGCATCCAAAGATTTAAAAAATATCTGCAACAATTTGCATTTGGCTGAGACTACTGAGAAGGGCAGGATTGCCAATTTTCTTCTCCTTTCCCCACCGCTGAGTTAACTGAGCACAAACTGCTTTTGCCTTTGAACTCAATATGCAGCAACTGAAGTAAACTGAAGAAAAAGGTGGCAAGTGGGAGGAGGAGGGGAAAACTGGGGCATTTTAAAAGCAGATGAAAAATGTGGGATGACAGAGGATTAAATGGGATTATCTTTAGAAAGAGTGGGAGGGCATGATTCCTGAGCTGTTTCTAGGGATGGTATTTGTTACCCTGATTTCTGGGGTCCATTGGGGGACACCTCAATGTGCTCCACGTGATGGGGAATGGAAACTAGCCAGAGCACAAGCAATAGCAATGCAAGAGGCAGGGTAACCTAGCGGGGTCTTTTTACCCAGTTTTTATGGGGTCAGGCCAAGCCAAAAACCAAGCAAAATTGTCTAATAATTGATTTTATTAAAAATAAAGGCTTGCACACGTACGCACTTATGCACTCACTCACTCAAGACTTAGTGAGGAATAAAAAGAGAGGAAATTGGATGGGGGGGGGGCTTTGGAGGGTTACGGTTGGGGAATACTGCACCTGGTCCTGAAGTCCAGAGGTCCGAGACAGCAGCACAGAGAAGAGATGAGACTCAGCATGTGGTGGGTTGAGGGGATAGCTCAACGGGTAGAGTGACAGTCTGCTGGGAAGCCGGGAGTGATCCAAAGAGCCACTCAAAACCCGGGTCTATTTATGGGGGAAAAGGTACCTGGAGGGCTAATCCTTTCTTGGGGAGAACAATAGGTGGAGGAGCTAGAACAAAGCTCAACGTCCTTTGCATGATTGGATTTGCCGGGGTTGTCAAAGCCTCGGCTGTACGCAAATTGTCCTCGCTTGATGGGCTGTGTGTCAGATGCATTAATCCCTTCAAGCGGGCTCCTTGGGACTGAGGACCCTTTTTGTATTTTATGTTTTACATGTCTGAAGGTCTCCTGGGGCTACGTGACTATGGATTTACTGGCCTGACCGGGTTTTTGGCTGTTCGACCGTGCCTGCCCATGTGCTCGTTTGGGGGACCTCTCAAGCAAATGGAGATATTTTTAATATTAAATTGTAGACCCCGGGATAGGGTTTATCTACCGCAGTAACATATTGAAGTCTCCTTGGCTTCTGCTGGGAAATCTTATCATCGCTGCTGAGACTGCCCTGTCTTGAGGGTCTCAGGACTTCATGTCCTTCCTGATAGCCATGGGTCTGTCTCAAGTTATAACTGGTGTCATGTACTACATACAAGGCCACACTCTAGACATGGGCCCTTTCTGCGCCTTACCTTCTTCTGGCACTGGGGTGCAGGGATCACGAAACCAGCCTCTGGCGAGAGGCTCTCATGTCTGGGGTTCTTCAGCTCCGCACGAGCTGCCTGCTTGTGCGAGAGCCCTGTCTCTTCCTTCCTTCTGCAGCGCAGCCTGGGACCTTCCCAGGCTGCAATGGGGCAGGAAGCATGACCGGTGCGGCTCCAGAGGCTCCGCATGCCAGGTAAGTCAGCTTCTAGCTGAAAATGAAAAGGTGTGCGATTGGCACCTGCCAACCCCTGGAGCATCGCACAATTGTGAGAGTGTCGTGCAGATCGCTCCTCACAATCACGCGACACTCCAGGTGCCCTTTCACATGGAAAATGCCATGTGGAAAGGGCCTTAGTTTTCTGTAATGGGGTGATATGAGAGTGGACAAACTTGCTACAGTTCCATTGTCACGGACAGATCATGAGCTGGTGGCATTTCGACTCACAATTAAAACTAGTGCAAATTTAAAATCAATGCTCCAGCTGTACCCAGTCCTAGAGATGTCATAACCAGCTATGTGATTCCATTAGGTTTGAATATAGCATGCTTTATACTTGTGTGGAAACCAGTTAGAAACTTCGATAGGTTCACAATACTATGGCCAGAGGTTTGACTGGAGGTGGTTACAAGGAACACATAAATCATGGTAGAATCCTGTTGTAGAGTTACAAATGCATAAGTACCATAATTACAATGGTATGCAGTGATTCTCATCCCTATCCCTCTGCCATCTCCACTTACTGGGCTGCAACCATTGCAGTCAATGGGGATCTGTTTCCCCATTGCTTGGGAAGTAGCTGACTGTCATTCCCACTGTCTCTCATGAGCAATCCCCAGTGACACAAGCAAAGGAAGGATCCTTGTTGCAATTCACCCTTATGCTGGAGATCAGTCAAGTGACACAGGGGAAAGATTCTAGAGCAGATCATTAAGTGGACAATCTGTAAGCACTAGAAAAGGAATGCCGTGAACACTAAAAGTCAACATGGGTTTCTCAAAAACAAGTCATGCCAGATTAATGTTATCTCTGTTTTTAAAATAGAGTTACAAGCTTAGTAGATGAAGAGAATGCTGTAGATATAACAAATCTTGACATCAGTGAAGCCTTTGACAAGTTTCCCCATGATATTCTTGCAAACAAGCTAGTAAACTCTGGGCTAGATAATGCTACTGTTAGTTGGATTTGTAATTGGTTGACCGACCAAACCCAAAGTGTGCTCACCAATGGCTCCTCTTCATTCTGGAGAGAAGTTGTTAGTTGGGTGCCACATCATTCTGTTCTGGGCCCAGTACTATTCAACATCTTTTCTAATAACATGGGTGAGGGAATAGAGGGTGTTTTTAGCAAATTTGCAGATGACACAAAATTAGTAGGGATAGTTTATACCTCCAAGGACAGGATCAGAATTCAAAATGACTTTAGCAAATTAGAGAACTGGGACAAAACTGACAAAATGAATTTCAGCGTGGAGAACTGTACGGTACTAAAATTAGGCAGAAAAAAATTAAGGCACAGATATAAGATGGTTGACACCTGTCTTGACCACAACACATGTGAAAGGGATCGAGGAGTCTTAGTAGATCACAAGATAAACATTAGTTAGCTATGTGATTCAGCAGCTAAAAATGCCAATGTGATTCTAGGCTGCATCAATAGAAACATAGTGTCTAGGTCAAGGGAAGTAACAGTACAGGTCTGTTCTGCTTTGTCCAGACCCTACCTGGAATACTGTGTACAGTTTTGGACACCTCAGTTCAGGAATGATATTGACAAGCTGGAGGAAGGTGACCAAAAATAGTAGAAGGCCTTAAAATCATACCTTATCAGGAGTGGCTTAGGGAGTTGGCTATGTTTAGCTTGGAGAAGAGAAAGTTAAGAGGTGATATTGTTACCACACCTATATACTATGTCCTGAGGAGCATAATTATTTTATATCAAGCATAATGAACCATAGAGATCTACTGGAAGGACACATAAGCAAGCAGAGCTTTGGATATAGATCAAAGGGTAGCACTGCTTTCTGTCACACATCCTAGGTGAATCTTGGAAATGGTTCACACAGACCATTTGAATGGATTTTCAGCAATAATAGCTCCAACAGGAGACAAGAGGTCTCTGGGATCAAATTAACATCTCAAACAGCCAGGAAATCACACTTCTCACATTGGAGGCAAGCATCCCCGGATAAGATAGTCTCTTGCAGGGAACTATAAGGATGCCTGGCTGTATTTTCTTTGAACTACAAAGCTGAGATCCATCTTCATAAAAATGCAGCCATCTGGTCCCCAGGACATGTTCAGTCCTATAACTAGAACCCCTTTTTCTCCTCCATTTTGGAGTTCTTCCAGAATTGCAAGCAGTCCCCCTGCCAGTGGAAAACTCCCCTCAGTCCTTCCTTAGGCTGAGTTGGGCTCTCTGCTTGTCTTTTCCCAGCCGAAGACTTCTGGATTGGTATAGTATTACCCAAACCTCTATGTCTTTCTCTCTCTTAATTTTCACCTCTTTCTAAATTTCTAGTCTTGTATGCTTGTGGGAGTGAGTGCACCTGAGTGGTTGTATGGATTTTAACATCTATTTCAATAAAATACTTAAATTTGAACAGTTAGCCTGATCCTCTGTGATCCAACTCCATAAATGCTGGGCTCAAGATCCTTAATTACTCTGCCCTCTTTGCATTGCTACAGCAGTGTTCATAGCTAATTTTCTCCACAAGTGATAATTTTGACAGGCATTTGGAATTCCCTAAGGGACCCCCAGCAAGCAGGGTAACAACATGATAGCTAAGTTTAACTATTTGCCATATGATGTCATATACACAATGGAGCAAGCTTGTTTTCTGATGCTGCAGAGACAAAAGTCCTTTCCGCGCCTTACCTTTTTTCGGTGCTGGGCTGCGGGGATCGCGAAAGCAGCCTCCAGTGAGAGGCTCTCACATCCCCGCTGCTTCAGCTCCGCATGAGCTGCCTGCTTCCGAGTTTCCCAGGCTGCGCTGGGGAAGGAAGCACGACCGCTGCAGCTCCAAAGGCTTCGCACACATTGCAAGTGCATGTGGGGCCCAGGAGCAATGTGCAATCGCACACCATTTTTGGCTGAAAGCAGAAAATGAAAAGTGCACAAGTGGCACCTGCCAGGCCTGGAGTGTCATGAGATTGTGAGTGCGTCGTGCAGATCACTCCTCACAATTGCGTGACGCTCAAGGGGCCTTTTCGAATGGCTCCCAACTTCAGGAAAAGAAATTCCACCTAAAGATTTGAAGAACTTCCTGATGGTAAGATGACTTTGACAGTGGAATATGCTGCCTTGGTATGTGGTGGAGTTTTCTTCTTCTTTGGAAGTTTTTAAACAGAGGCTGGATGGCCATCTGTCAGGAATGCTTTGATTGTGTCCATAGCAAGAGGTTGGACTGAAAGAACTTGTGGTCTCTTTCACCTCTATGATTCTATGATGAGGTGGGTGGAACCATCAGCCAGCCACTTCTCAATCAACAGGGCAACAGGCCCTCCTTCAATTGCTGTGGGGCTGCTGCCAAATAAGTGGGGATTGGGGGACTTTCATAGTCCCTATGTATCCCTTAAACTAGGAGCTATATAGAGACCATGAATACAAAACTGTAATGAGTGCATAACTCTAGATTATGCATTCATAACTGCCAAATGGGGTTCCAGCCCCCTTCTTGAAACAGTTCACTGGCCACCATTTTTTTTTCCTAGTCACAATTCAAAGTACTAGTTATTACCTATATAGGCCTATATGGCTTGAATCCACACTGCCTGAAAGAGAGTATTTTGCTATATGAGCTTGCCCAAATCTTAACATTCTTGGAGGAGGGCTTTCTCTCATTCCCACTATTATGATAGGCCTGTCTGATGAGAACAAATGAAAGGACCTTCTCTGTTGATCTTCACATGCTCTGATTCTCTTCCCCATGAGGCTAGGCTGTTTTAAGCTTAGAGGTGCTTTAACAAGATAATTTTTTGAAAAAAAAAAATACCATTAGGGTCTTTTGGGGGTGGGGGGCATACTTTGTTTTTTAAAGTATGTTGTAAACCACCTTGTATCCCATGCTGGGAAAAAGACAGGAGATAAATAATAAAATAAAATAACGCTGGTTTATGTCACTGAAGTCTGTAAGTAGAAAGGACTATATACAGGTAGTCCTCTTTTTTTTTTTTTTAAGTGTAATTTCTAACCTTTTCACTGTATAACATCTCAGCCTCTTTTCTATGTTAGACCAAATGGGCAATCTGAGATGGAGCTTTCACTGCTTTGCCATTTCTTCTTATCGTGTATCTTTTTCAGGTTCTGAAATTTAATCATTTGGGTGAGTTTCTTAGAGACACATCCCTTTTGTTCCATAGAAGTCCTGTAGATATACAGCAGGTGTTTAGAAATTACTTTTTTTTTTCATTTTGGCTGAAAACCGTACTTTCGATCTCAGAAAGGGAAGGGGGAACCCTACATTGTTCTGTGCAGCTATCATCTATGCTCAGACGTAGTTTTAAAATGAGCATAAAACTGAAAAAACTGTGATAGCTTTGCATAGTTCCAAAACATGAATGGTGCTGCTTTTGTGATACCAGATGTTGTCTACTGATATGAGTGCCCTTGGCAATCATATGGTCGATCTAAAGCAATCTAGATCATTGGAATTCTATCTTGCATCCAGAAATTAATTTCATTTTAAAGTGGTCTTGTCACAGCAGTAAAAAGTTATTGTTTTAATGAACCAAACATAACCATTAGTAATATATCTTTTATTACAAGGTATTAAATGGATTTAAACTATAATTAACTCTAAATTAATTTGATGCTTAAGATAACTTAAATTCAAATTTCTTTTTATCGCTTGGTTTGAAATTATTGGTTTCAGCATTATAAAACACCATGCCTTCAGAATCTCTGTTTCCTGTAAATAAAGGAGTGATTCTAACCCAGTATTGGAATGTTCTCTGTGCAGTTCTTCTATAGCAAAGGACATTATACAGAGATTAATTATGAGCCATAAATTGAAACTAAATATAGTCACATGATCATAAAGTCACATTAAGAGATGATAAAGTCACATCATCATGTAAAAAATAATGGCCTTACCTACCAAGAAAAGAATGTAGTGCTCATCATTTATGAAATCTGAGGTAGGGTATGCAAAACGACCCTACTAATGAAATCCTGTTTCTTAAATTACTTGAAGCAATTAGCCAACACATGTTGATACTGTCTACCTTTGGGGTGATCAACTTGTGATCATCTAGATATAACCTTGGAATATAAGGGAAACAGCCACTATTTCTAGTTAGCTGTTTTAGCATTAATTCAGAAAACATGATAAAGAAGCTCCACCTCAGAACAGTTGCAATGAGATACAGGGGAATCCTTATGCCAGTATATGCTCTTGGGTGGTGCAGTATAACCTCTTCTGCCCTATAAATCTCCCTGCTACCAATATGATACATTTCACATCTATTTAAAAATCCTCCAGAAATTATTTGGACATGACTGAGGATTTTCCAAAAGTCTCATATCAAACTGTTACTGCCAATACATCTCTTTAAAAAAAATAATCCTGTTCTTCTTGAAACAATTGGCAATGAATGGGGAACATGTTTATTGAAAGAAAACACACAGCTGAAGTCTTATTGAGTTCTTGACTGCAACTTCACGACTGCAATACATACTTTTTACTTCACAGTTCCTTTGAATCAGAATTCTTGCAAAGCCTACTATTCGGTCCTGGTTAACTTGATAAATGTCCTCTATGACTATGTTAAAAGCTAAGGGGACGATATTGTTAATTAGTCCATTTCTGAAGTTTAATCTTTGTGGTTGTAATGCACTTTCCGGTTGGTAGCCTCACAACTGTACTCAAGCCAGTGCTGCCAGATTTTCAAAGGCTCAGGATCCTGTTGATGTCTAGCTTTTTTTTTTTTAAAAAAAGTGAAGTTTGAACCCATGCTTTGCACTATGGCTATGCTTTCAAACAGTGGTAACTCAGAAATTTAGAGAATCCAGTATTCGCATTTTCCATAAATGTGCTGTGTACATATTCTTCACATTCTCCTACCTCTTGGCTCCTCTCACTAGTAGGAATGGCTAAACTGGCCAGAAATCCAAACTTTAGTAAATATATTAAAGGGGAGATGTTCATGCAGCAAAATACAACACATTCCAAAATACACAAGCATTGATACCTTTATTAAACTAACTCCAAAACATAAAATGAATTATGAAAGCTTTCAAAGTTTCATTGGCTTCTTCATCAGGCATACAGGAGAAAAAAATAAATGATGATGTTAAGAGTTACAGGTCTACATTCTGTCTCAGAGGTTACTTAGTTGTCAGTTCAAGATGGTACAGAAGGATTTTCATGTAGGCAGAGGCCACTGCCCTACTTGGCCATATGAAGACTAGAGACAAAGGGTAATAAAAAGCAGGTAATAAAATTTCAACTCCACTAGAACCAAAAAAATAACTTCCCTTGAGATCTAGCTGTCCCTGTATCACCAAAGTCCATCTTGCCTTTCCTCTCAGAGCAGGGACAGCTAGATCATTGTTCTCACAGAGCTGTGCTCATTCTGCCTGCCTGCTTATTTATTTTCTGGGTGTAGGATGTGGAGCTATGGTGAGATGAGAGAAAAGTGGTGTATGTGCATGCATGGGAGTGTGCACATGAACGTACTGTTCTATCAGTTGTTCCTCTGTCTCCTCTCATGTGAACAAGAAGAAAAATGGCATGGTTGGCAATCACCAGGCAGGTTTCAGTTCCTCTTGAGACATTTTCCCTTGCTGTGCTGTGCATGCATTCCTTGCATGCAATTTGACTCTCTCTGACACACCTCTCTTGCCCTTTACCAGTGGTTGCTCTGCTTGGAGTGCTAGCAGCAGAGCAGTAGCAGCAACAGCAAGAATAGCAGCAAAATAAAGAGGGGAAATGGTGTGTTTCTAGATTCCAGAACCTAGAGATGTTCAAATTACCAGGAATCCACTGATGTATGTTCTGTCTGAACATGTATTGCTCATCAGCGCTTGAGAGCCAGAGTGATGTAATGATATGAGTGTTGGACTAGGACACTGGAAGATCAAGATTTGAATCTCTGCTTGGCTATGGAAGCCCACTGGGTGACCTTGGGCATATCTCACTTGTTCAACCTCAAATGAAGCTGAGGGCAAGCACTCTCTAACAAATTCTGCCAAGGAAAAGCCCATGATAGGTTCACCTTAGGTTCACTATAAGTTAGAGATGACTTGAATGTAGCGATAACCATCCTGCAACCTGCACTGTGGTTTTATTGGATTCCTTTATTTTTTCTGTTCACAAAATTACATGCGGTTTGTCATTGTACATGGAAGTTGGAAGGTATGCCAATAAGTAATGCAGACTACTTTTTTATATATATAAAAAAGTACATTTCTCTTCTTTTTCCTTCCTAGTATACACAGCTACGTTGGCGTCTGGGAAAGAACTATTGAGGTCAAGACAAAATGAGAGCAAATTCATATCCAGAATTACAACTAAGTCAACAACTGCAATAAAAATCAGTCAGAGGAATTCATGTGCTGGGCTGATTTGGTACTGGGGCGGAGGACATACTTCAAGGGGACCCCTGAATGCTTGCTTTGTCAGTAACATCAGACTACAAAGTGGAAAAAGAGACTCCAGCTGGCCTTGAGCAACTCACAGAAAGAACTGTTGCCAGCGGACTACCTCAGGCTGCTACATCTGCCCTTGAACTCAGTGTATCTATGTGCGCACATCTTTGAATGTATGTATCTATGAGCATGGATGGGTGCACATGTGTATACTTATGCACACACAGACGATTGTAAAAGGTGGTCTCTATCTCACTGTGTCTATGTGCAATGTATGTTACTGGACCAGGGAAGAAGGCCAAAGTCTCATGGAGGAGGAGGAGGGAGGAAGGAGGGAAGAAGTGGGTAGAGAGCCTCTCACCAGAGGCTGCTCGCATGATCCCTGCACCCCAGCACTAGAAGAATGTAAGGTGCAGAAAGGGCCTATGAAATGCATTGCAATGTATATTCCACTACCTGCTAGTTCTATTCCTATTCCTTCAGGATTCATGCATCCAATCCTATATACTTCTTGTTGTCAAAACAGCCAATGTGGGTGTCAAACTGTTCCATGTCGGATTTCCCTAGTTACTCTGCTGAAGTCTACAGTGAGTTGCTTGAGCTGTGCAGCCCTGATTTCAGGCAGTCTCAACTAGGCCCTTACCCAAAGCCATGCTTCTTCAAGTCATGCCATTATTTATTTACATGATGTCCCCATAATTAGAGGAAAAGTATGCTGGCATTCCCATTAAACTTGCCACAAGCGTCAAGCATAGTTTTTATGCTTATAGCTTATACTCACATTTTGAAGGTGCATAAGAAAATATTGTACCCATGGAAAATGAAAAATGAACAATTAATGTAAAAAATGCCTGCATGCACTATGCAGTGTATAAAGTATTGCATTCCTTTCCTTAGCAACATAAATAGTGTGACCCTCAATTAGGCTGATTACTCTGTTTTATAAATAGGAAAACGCCTTATGCTTTAATAATCTATAGTGCCACAGTGTATGTCTACTGCCTTGCATTTCACCATCAGTCACCATATAGACTCATAAAATCCCTTCTGCAGAAAGTTATTTTCTGCTGGAAGTGCATTTTTTTCTTAAAGCAACATCTGTAGTTACTTTGCTATTGGAGTGGATGAGGAATTGACTGAGATTAACCAATTCACACTTCCTGCAATCAGATTTGAACCAAACAATGATTGCAACTGGAAATTCATACATTTCCAAGACTGAGATGCAATTTACAAATATTAAATGTATCCTAAAAATATGTATATTTGACAAACTCACAGGGAAAGAATTGCATTTCAAATATCCATACAAAAATGCACACATTATGTTCATGAATTTTGATATGAAGAATCTATCACATCTATTTTATACTCCATATAATCTTTTTTTCAGTTACTCTGGGAATCCCTTAAGATCTGCTTTTTTTCTTTTTTCTTTGACTGTTTTATTAAAATATTTATATTGTTAGGGTGGATAAACAAAACACACCTCACTGTATCCCCAGGTGGACACAGAGCTGGCTTGAACCCCCAAACAAAAGATAGGAAGGTAGAAAGGAGAAGGAAACACACACACACACACACACACACACACACACACACACACGCACACACAAGTTTCTTTGGCCAAAGTATTCCTACCAGGAAGGATGATATGATTTATTCTTTCAGGCTTTCCTTCTTATACCATTTTTATGTTTATATTAAAGAATTCTTACAGAAAAGAAAAGATTCATGCATCAGCATTAGCGGAGTCACAGCTTGCACACATGTTACATTCTATCCGACCCTTAACTTACCAAATCTACATGACCCTGTTACATCCTGGGTCATTCTGAAAGATATTGTTCACATTTGCAGTGTCCTTCTTTTTGCACATGCTGATTATAAACAGGAGCAGAGCAGACTAAACAATTCTAAAGTAAGGGTGTTTGATGTGCTACTAGTGTCTAAAATGCCAATATCACAGTTAATGATTATCAAGTATCATTCTATAGCAAGTCACAGAGCCCCAAATTTCAAGCCTAACAATATTTTCTTATATGCCTCATAAGAGTTGATTTTTAATTTCTAGACCATTTTACTCTGTGCCATGACTTTTATGAATTCTTCATTGCGTGATTGCAAAGGATATGGTTGACCATTACTTCCTATTTCCCTGCTGTTGTTTTTCCTGACTGCCTTCAAGTCATTTCCAACTTACAACAATCCTAAGGGAACCTATCATGGGGTTTTCCTGGCAAGATTTATTGAAAAGGAGTTTGCCTTTGCCTTCCTCTGGGGCTGAGACCGAGACTTGACCAAGGTCACTCACTGGATTGTCATGGCTGCGTGAGGATTAAAACCCTGCTATCCAAAGTCATGGCTGTGCCAAAATTTAAGTGCCGGCCTCTCACCGACAAGTTCTGGTAAATCAAAATGAACCTATGTTTCTAAATAGCTGATAAGCAGTATCAGGCCTGATTTTTTGGATCTAACAGCATGATTTTTAAAAGTGCTGATCTGTTTTTCATCACAAAGAAAGCTTGCAACTTTGGAAGTGAAATCTTAAGAAGTCCAGAAAGTTATATATATGGTTTCCAAGCTCTGGTATCACACAGGCCTACTCATCAGAAATAAGCACTAATGGGTTCTATCGAATTTACTCCTAGGTGTGGGCTGTAGTTCTATACACTTGCCTTAGAGTAAATCCCATTCATCTCTGTAGGGCTTGCTGCTAAGTAGATTTTTTTAAAAAAACCATGAAAATGTGTAGTTGTGCTTGGGATTTTTCACTGACTTTATTTGGACATGTTGGCTAAAAAATTCATTTTATTTCCAGGAATAATACTAAGGAACTGGTCATGGTGAGGTTACAGAAATCATATACATCCCCCCTCCATTCCTTAGATTAAAGGCAGTTGTTTTCTCTAACTGTGAAAAAATGGAAATGTGAAGAGACTATTAAGCTGTTACCCAGGTAGCAAATGCAGAATGGACATTCCAGAATCTTGGTGGCAAATATAAACCAATCCAGAACCATCAACTGATTTAGATGCCACTTGGACTTCTGTAATGATATATTTTATTTTGAATAATGATAATAAGTTGTCCTTTGTTGAACTTGGAGGTTTGGTTTTGTTTTAGTAAAGTTTCTGTAAAGGTAGAACTGGGGAAAGCCATTGAGACTTCATAACTATGTATTTTAAGAGTAAATGTTTTCAGATGTCAAAGTTCAACGGGTTTCCAATTATTATTTTTAAAAGAGAGAATGTTTCTAGAATCAGAAATGAGGGCAACACTGCCATGTTCTTTGATTTCTCAATTTCACTTCACTTGACAGTCTTCATTCCTAGTTTTGACCCTGAATTCTTGCCACTTCTCTCTCTCTCTCTCTCTCTCTCTCTCTCTCTGTGTGTGTGTATGTGTGAGTGTGCGTAGGCTATGTTTTAGAGGAAGAACTGACAAAACCATTTCTGGGTATTCTTTGCCTAAGAAAACCCTATGGAATCTACAAGGTTGCCATAAGCTGACAAACTACTTGAAGGCCCAAAGACACATGTCTATGTATTTGGTGTCATTCTCATGCAACCTATGATCTGTCCCCAATTTTTCTTACACTTACATAAAACAGTTTGGAACCCAATATAACAGAGGCCTGGACATTTTTTCTGCTTGAGGCAAAAGACAAGACAGTATCTTCAGGGATTTCCTCTACACAAGCTAACGGAACTGGCAGTTTAAACTTAATTTTACAGTGTTAATGGGACACCATACTCAGCCTTACCCGAGAGCAGTGGGATGCTGTAAGGTATGCAGGGCACTTGTTTGGAATGTAGAATTTCATCCCCCAGCTGAGGGAAACATCTTGGAGCCAGCTTACGCTGCCCTTTCCATACCTTCCAGAGTTTGTGGCCATCTCATTCTGCTTAATTGGAGGACCAGTCATGACTGAGGCCCACTACTGAGAGACAAAGGGGCTTATTTGGTTTTTCTTTCTCCTTCTCTCCCTCTCGCCTTAGCTTTCTAGTTTGCGTTGATCTTGATTCATTGGTTCTGTTTGGTATATCCAGGCAGCTGTTTCTCTCCATCAGTTTACAGCAATTTCAGTGGTATGGAAATGAAAGACTGTGTTATTCTTTTCAGCCATTTATGAATTATAATGTTCTTCAACAATGTATTAAATTACAGAACAGTTTCCTTTTACTACCCTTTCTATTGCAGTACCTTTTCGGCCACTTACTGAATTCCTTTGTGCATGCTTATAAAAATGTTTCTATGAAATCATGACATTTATGTGAGATTAAAGCAATTTGTATCACTTTGAAAACATGAAATAGCTATACCAGATCAGAACTGACATTATATGTGTGAACAGCAAATAAAACTTAATATCACTATTTCCTTGTCAAATTAAAATTTGCTCATTAGGGAAGATTTTTTTTAAAAAAAAAGGAGCCTCTTTCTCTGCCATAGGTATCACATCCAAACAGCAAGGATTTAGAAATTACATTTCCACTGATCTTTCATACAAGTTGTGACCTTTTAAATGTCTTTTGAAAGTAACATGAAAACAGCTTTTCAATTGGGTGAGCATCAGTCCTGATTTAGCAATTTCATGGACTAATCTTCAGAAAGAATCCTATGACTAGATCTGCTTTATCTAGTCTGGATAGAAATAAACAATTTGAGAATTACGTATTGCACTTTTTCTTTTAGTAAAAGAATAAAAGAAACAAAATTAATCCATACATTGCCAAAACTGTTGCTTTCTATGTCTTTTTCCCACATCAAGCTGGTTGGATCTATTTTACCAACCAGTAGTTAAGTAACTATTCACATGATGTACTTGCAAATAACAGTAGCAATAACAATAATAATAGGTTCAATCTAATCATTTCTGTGTCTTGGAAGAAAAACTGTGATCTAACTAAGGATAGAAAAACTACTCCATGGTTTTTTAAAAAAAAAAAAAAAAAGCCCAACAACAATTCTTTCTGCCAACAATATGAAAAAAAAATGCAGTTCTGGGAGAATAAATAAATAAGAACTGAAATTGAGTTATCCTCTATTTCCATGAGCTAAATTAAATAGGTGCAGCCATTCCACATGGAGAGGACTGTGTTACACCTGCCTGTCATATTGGTGTTAAGGACAAGGAATATCCTAGAAGAAAGAGGTACCTATCCTAATTTTAGTAACAGTATGTTTAAATATATAGGGATTGAATAATTAAGTCCTCCAAACCCTGAATGAATCAGTCTGTCAGTTTCAGTTTCTCTCATAGTCATTTTTTCCAAAAAGTCTTAATCCTCCCCAATATGGAATATGAAAAAATTGTGAAAATCTAAATACTAATAAAAGTGAACTGAGCTGAACTACTTGCTGAGTTCTAGATCTCACTCAGGTCCCCTGCTCTGACAATATACTGTTTATTGTTTAGGCACATTATTCACATAAGCTATTTTGATAGCTGAATATTCTTTGTACTGGTGCTGGGCTGGAACCTTTGATGCAGACAGATTTTCTAAGCTTTGAAGGGTGGGAAAAATGTCTTCTAAAGATTCGAAAAATCTTCGGGGGTAGGAAAAATTCAAAGATATGTAGCTGGCATCCTGTTCAGTTTTTGTTGCTTGATGTTACTGTTGTTGTTGTGCACCTTCAAATTACTTTTGTCTTTTGGTGACCCTAAAGCAAACCTATCACAGGGTTTTCTGGGACTGAGAGTATGCTACGTGGCCATGGTCACCCATTGGATTTCCATGGTTGAGTAAGGAATTGAACAGGGCTGTAGTCCAATGCTCAGACCACTACAGCATGTTGGCTCTCTATTCTGTAGTTACAAGATCATAAGCCAAACTTAAAATCTTGTAAGTGTTGAGATTGACATTTACAAGTGTTGAGATTGAACATAACCCCCAAAACCTACCTTTTCAGATAGACACAGTCTAACCAAAGGGATTCTGAGGCACTGCAAATTGAAGTTCCAGGAAATGGCATCAACACAGTTCTTCTAGTCATGGGGCATATTGAGAGAAGCACTTTCAGGAGGACTTTGAGTAGTCTCTCCAGCTCCCTGCTTTCAACAATGATCAGGGGAGTTTTTCAGTTATTGTTTCCTAGCACTCTGATCTTCCGCACCTCAGAAAACCTTGATAATACTGGCTGGCTGAAAAGTAGGGGTTTTTTTTGTGGGGAGTGGGCATTGTTAGGTGTAGCTATGTTGGTGGAGCTTCCTTGTCATGTTAGTCAGAATCTATCTATCTATCTATCTATCTATCTATCTATCTATCTATCTATCTACCTACCTACCTACCTACCTACCTACCTACCTACCTATCTATGTAAATATATATATGGTGAGGTTGTACTTTTACATGTGAGATAGCTGAATGATTTCCTTTCTTTTATTATCTCTGCAGCATCAGGAAGTGGCTTGGTATCTGTCTACTACACAGTAATAGCAGTTTCATACCACTTTATTTGTCATGGTTTCATCCTAGATTGTTTCATTTGATGAGGCACCCATGAAAGAATTTTCCCCAAAGCAATTTAAGTTCAGAAGAAGGAATTTCTCCAGAACTTGTATACTGAAAGAAAAGGTCCACAGGCTTCCTTCCATACTTGCTCTGACTCTACTAATTGTTAGAAATCCAGCTAATACAATTCACTTTAGAAGGAAAAAAAAAGGTCCTGTTATGTTGGATACAAAGATAATATAATGACATGCACAGTTTTGACTCAAGCAAAAGGAAACAGATCAAGTACAATTCCATACTATAACATTTACTGACTCAAGATGGGTAATTTGATCTGGATTGTTGGACTCTTCTGTTTGTCGACATTAAACTAAATGTTATTTTAGGAAGATGCTTTGTTATTCAGATACGCAGAGAACCAGGTCGTAAGTACGGCAGATAGCATAGAATTGCTTTTATTGCAAGCAAAATTCTCAGTGACATGAAAGGCATTATAAAGAAGTTTACCACAATAATGATCTCATTTTGTTGGGGAATAAGAGACTATAGAAGGAGAAGACACCTAGGAAAGGACACTTGTTCTCCTATTGCTCCTCACATCAAAAATACTATTCTCAGACTTTGGTCCACTGTGTGATAACCAATATCACAGAGTTTGATAGCCAATGATGCATAACCAATATATATCAGAATTACTAAAAGAATTCAACCCAAAAAATTTCAGGGGTCTAATCTACATATTCACAGCTTTGCTTGTTCTCTCATTCCTTGTAGTGTAATTGGATACTTATGCTTCTCTAGTCAATAAAACTGAGGTTTCTTACACAGAAGACTGTACGCCATGGTGAGGTTACCATGGTAATGGCCCTTATCCTTGCTGAAAAGATTTGCTTGCAACTGTGTCCTGACAGATGAGGTTTGTTATAAAGCTACTCCATTAGAAAAACTAGGTTATATATGCCACTATTTAAGATTAATAGCTCTCTTAACTATGATAGTCTAAAAAATCCCTAATTAGATAAACTATTCAGCTTGGCCCTTTTATTACTAGGCTCTGACTTCCAAAACCTGCTGGAAACATTTACCTGCTTACCTCTCAGTTTGCTTGGCCTGGATTGTTAATCAGAATGGTCAAACTGGTGTCACCGTCCACGTTTCCTTACCCCTTCTAAACCAAACCAGTGCCACCTTTCATCTGTTACATGCTTGTCTTGTCTCTCTCTACATGCCTGCAAATGTGACTGAAGTATATGTAGTAGACCTAATCATAATTGTGAGTATAGAGCTAAAATTATCAAGGATGATGGGGGATGATCATGTTGAGAAAGTGTGAGTAGCCTGGGCTCAATGGCTAATGTGTTTTTGCTATATTGATAAACCTGATAAACACTGAAAGAATAGGTGCTAGCTACCAACGGTTGCTGTTGTTGCTGTTGTTGTGTGCTTCCTTTCCAACTTATGGAGACCCTAACACAAACCTATTATGGGGTATTCTAAGGCTGTGTGTGACTCTCCCAGTGGATTTCCATAGCTGAGTGGGGAATTTAGCGCTTATATCCAGGGTCATAGACAAATGCTCAAACCACTACATAGCAAGATCTAAATATCCTAAAGGCATCAGATCCCAAGCGGTATGTGAATGGGAGACTACCAGTGAATACCAAGTGCTGTAGGCTGAAGAAGGCCTTGGTAAACCACTTCTGAAACCCTATGATGACATAATTCAAAATGAAGGAAGAGGTAGATTCAGGAGATGAGACTCACAGGTAGGAAGACAGTCACTGGAGAAGATCAGAAGAAAAATACGAGTAGCACTGTATCTAATGAGGCAACTGAACTCAAACCAAAAAGATATTCTGCTCAGATGGGAAAGGAAATTCTGAAGCTGCACAACAAATATTATAAGAAAATGGAATGTGAGAAGTGTTACTCAAAAGAAGCTGGACACTGTAAAACAAGAAATGGAACATATGAATGTAATACTTGGGGGGACAGAGCTAACAAGAATGGGACATTCTTGGTCAGATACCTACATAGTGTTTTTATTATGGAGTTGAAAATCTAAGGAGAAATGGGATGCCATTAATAGTGAGGAGATATATAGCAAAAACAGTCAGGGGATCTAAGACAAAGTCTGAATAATTTCAATAAGACTTCAGGAAAAACTCATCAAGATAACTGCAATCTAATGCTCAAACTACAGAGACAGAAGTGGAAGAAACTGAAAGATTCAATGCTAGAGTTCAGGAGGAAATTGATCCAGAGGCGAAGGGGGGGGCGGAAGGAGCAGTTTGCCTCCAGTCGCACTTTTCGGGGGCGGGGGGGGGTGCTGCTGCATTTATTCTGCAAACCACATACATAATTAGAGTAGGGCAGTGGAGTAATTTATCAATCTAGTTGAGATTAGAGGGGTAACATGGAGAAGTGGGGGAGTGAGAACTTTGCCATCTCCTTTGCAACAACACTCTGTAGCTGCTCTCCCCCTCTTCCTCTGTTTGTTTTACTAAAATGCTTTGGGGATCTGATCCCACCTCCTTTTAGCAAAAGTGAAATTGATTATTTCTCCAGCTGGGCATGAGAGAGTCCTTCATTGGGGGTTGTGGGAGGAAGAAAGCAAAAAAGAGAAAAGAAGAAGAGGAGGAGGAGGAGGAGGAATAGGGTAAACCACTTCTGAAACCCTATGAGGACCCTATGAGGACCGAAGGAAGAGAAGCTGGCCAGCTGTGGAGGGTTGAATCCTCTTTTTCTGCCTTTCTAGCTGTCTCTCTCTTGCTTGCTTGCTTTCTCCCTCCCTCCCGCCTCCCTTCCTGCTATCAGCAAATATAGACAAATGACCCCTGCTAGCTATTTTTTGCCTGATTATTGAATTGATTTCCAAGGTTGCATGGTGGCTGCGTGTGTGTGTGTGTGTGTGTGTGTGTAGGTGTAGGCATGTGTGGACATGCAAGAGTGCTTGTGTGTAGCTTGCAAAGACTGCATGTTGAACCAAGTGAACGGACCCCAAGTGCACTTATTCAGGAGTCAGTATTTCTTCATGTTTAGGGTTAAAAACCTTAGCTGTCCTTTATCAATTAAATTCAGAGTGGCTGGTGGAGTCCAGATGACAGAAATCCATCTGAATATCTCGCTGGAATTCCTGGCTCACTGGAGCTTGTTCCTGAAGAAGTTTTCATTGGGCTGAATCTCACTGTACAGGGGAGGAAACCCCCATTCCTGAATAAAACCTGGCCCCCTCCAGATGTGTTGGACTACTGCTCCCAGCATCCACTGAAGCATACCTCCCCTCCAGGGGTGGCAATTCATCTTTCAAAATAGTTCTAGCTCTCCTATTCTGTTTCACATCAAGAAATATCCTTTTTTTATTTTATTTAAATATTTTCATCCTGTATATATCCAGAGATCTGAGAGAGGTCTATAGTAAATTCAGCTTTAAGTAAACAGTTAATTCTTTTTTAAATAAGAGTAAGCAAATAAATTACAGTCTAAAAGAAGGGTAAGTCTCAAAGGCATCTGATTTTGGAAGCTGAGCTGGGTCAGCCTAGGTTAGCGGTTGGATGGGAGACCACCAAAGACTACCAGGTGCTGTAGGCTATATTTCAAAGGAAGGAACTGTCCAAACCACCTCTGAGGATTTCTTGCCTAAGAAAACCCTATGAAATTCATGGTGTTGCCATAAGTTGAGAGGTGAATTAAAGACACAAACACACAATATTTAACAGTTTAAAACAAGCTAAAACAGGTAGAACCAACTGAATAAAACCATTAGACCTCCAAAGGCTTTAATAAAAATAACTACATTTTAATTGAGCACCAAAATGAAGCCAGTATCAGCACCAATTTGATATCGGGGAGTGCATTACACAACCAGGGTGCCAGAGTAGAGAAGGTCCAGCTCCCATGGGCTTTCATTGTGTGTTGTTCCTAGTGGTGAGATACAGAGAAAGGCCCCTCCATCACCCCTTGATCCCTGGGCAGGCAGAGAGAAAAAGAGAGAGAGTGAGACTCCTTCCATAGGGTGTTGAATATCATCACCAGCACTTTGAACACAGGCCAGAATTGTATAGGAATTACTGCAAACCATTCAAAAATGGTAATACATTGGAGTATGGAACTTCCACATCCAGCAACTCAGTGATCAAATAGACTTCAACAATGTCATTGACAATTTTGTTAACAGAAAAATCAAGAAAAATAACATTTTAGAATATTGAAATTAAAGTTTTACTTCAAAAATAAACACAGTGTTTTAATTTATTTCCCTATAAGCTGTTTGACTTTTTGTAGTATTATTGGTGCGTTTTGAGTCGCAAACTCAGGGATTGCCCCCGGGGGACCATAACTCTCGCTACGCCACTGAATTGGTCACACACAAAAATAGGACATGTTGACAATCATAGGCAATATGAATGTTAAAGCAGGAAACAAAGCAGAACCAAAACCTGTTGGATAATTTGGCCTAGGATCAAGAAATGAAGCAGGAGAAAGACTGAGTGGATTTTGTGAGGCCAAAATATTGTTCCTGGTAAACACCGTTTTCAGGCAACGAAAGAGATGGCTGTATACGTGACAGATATGCAGATGACACCCTACTACTAGCAGTATAGTAGCAGCAATGCCTATTCAAGAAAGTCAATGGAGAAAGCGCAAAGGAAGGGTTGCAATTGAATATAATTGCCTACATTCTATGTTGGCTATTTAGTTACATGGACAATAGTTAAGTAATTTCTCCTGAGCCAACTGCCTGAGCTCAGCTGATGAGCCAACTGCCACATAGGGCAAGGAGTTCTGCTCAGCTGCTGATTGAGGTAAAGAAGACAGTATTTCCAACCTACTCCCACTGGCAACTGAAGCTCTGATGAGGAATTGTGCCATGGGTCCTGCTTCTGATTGTTGCAAGCTTGCATGCTTGCTTGTGGTATGGGGCTAGAAAAATCATCTTCCTTCCACCCTGACTGGCAGCTGAACATATCTTATTCACTCAGTACAGCTGCTGGCTGTTAAAGTGGGCTGAGGGGGGCATTTATTATCTTGGCAATAGTGCATGACTGTGGCAACATAGTTCTTCTGAATATGGAGCAGTTACAGATTCATAATTCTAAGTTACAAATCCGTAACTGGAATACAGACCACCACCTGAAGGAAACAAAAATAATGACCACAGATGATTTGCATAAATTTAAAATAGATGATGAATACGCTGAAATACTGAAAGATTTTCCATCTGTTGGCTCAGTCATAAATCAGAATGAAGACTGTAATCAAGAAATCAGAAGAAGACTAGGGCTTGGAAGGGCAGCTACAAAGAAATTAGACAAGATTCTTAAATGTAAAGATACATAACTGACTACCAATGGGAATTCTATGTATGGTTGTGAAAGTTGGACAGTGAAGAAAACGGATAGGAAGAAAATCAACTCATTTTAAATGTGGTATTGGAGAAGAGTTCTATGGATACCCTGGACTGCTAAAAAGACAAAAGAATGGGTCCTGGAGCAAATCAAGCCTAAAGACCCTGAGACTGTTATACTTTGAACATATCATGAGAAGACATTACTCACTAGAAAAGATAATAATGCTTAGTAAAGTAGAAGGAAGTAGGAAAAGAGAAAGACCTCATTACAGGTGGATGGACTCAACCAAGGAAACCAGAGCCCTAAGTCTCAAGACCTCAGCATGTTATTGATGATAGGGTAACTTGGAAGTTTATAGGGTTGCCATAAGTCAGAGTACTGTGTGAACACCCCTCATAAATAAAATGGAGGCTTATAAAATTATGAAGAAAAAGTGTATACAGAGGAGGTTTTCTTTCTCAGCGTGAGAATTCAGGGTCATTCAACCAGCAGTAAAGTCAGGATGGAGAAAAGAAAAAAAAAATAGATGATGCATCATCAGTGTATGATATTCTCTGCCAGAGAGAATATGATGGTGGCCACTGGTTTATATGTCTTCCAAATGACACAATCGTAGAGGATAGACCTATTCGGAGCTTGGAAATGTTATTCGTTTTAGACTACAGCTCAATTGCCCAGCCAGCATGACCACCCCCTATAACCTATTGAAAAGATGAATTGCTGTTCACAGAGACTTCTCAGAGATATAATCAAGACTTTTCTGATAGAATAAGGGAGGTACAAGGAATGTGAAGGTCCAGGGAAATCTGAGGTTGTGTTTGAGAGCAAAAAGATATCCTTAGGGAGTTGCATATGGTTCCAGATCCACACATCTAGGCTGTTATAGAAAGAACAACTGTCCTCCCACCTATATTGTTCAGTGAGATGAATTTAAACTCTCTGTCTAAACTAGAGTAGATGGAGACAAAAATAAACCATTTACAAAATCAAATTTATAATAAACAAGCAAGCATAGGATCTGATGCAAACCATAGCAAACACTGAATTATAGTCAAGATGACTTTGCTTTCTCCCTTTTGCTCCAGAAATACTTCGTGAAGCCCTTCCTAAGTAGAACGTATTTAAAATGTTTTTCCTCCACAAGAGTAATCCATATATACCTGTGAGAGGCATATGTTGTATTGAGAGTATTGTCCTGGACATTCAGTCCAATTTTTTTCCATGAGTACAATTTTTATTTTAGTAGCCATCATAGGCCTTGTTGAATTCTGCAGCAATCTCATGCTAGGAGGAGGAGGAAATATTTTGAGTCATTTGAACACTCTGAAGCTAAAGGTTATATGGCTCCACATTACCTTACCAATGTGTGATTTGATTTTTTTTTTAAATAATTTTATTAAATTTCACTAACATAAAAAAAAGGATTATTTGACTTGTACTTGTTACATGAATTTTCTTCTGTTCTTCCACACTGTTCTGGTCAACATTTTCTGCAGCTTAGTCCACTTGTTACATTAGTGCATCACAATAAATTGATTATCTCATCTGTTCGAACACACATTTCCTTCTCCTAACAATCATAAAATAGTCGTTCTGGCTAGACTGTTCCCAACCATCACTCTCTTCTGCTTGACTCAAATCGTCCTGTTCCAAAATTTTTCCATATCACTCTCTTGAAGCTTCTGTTTTCACCTTATATATATATCTTTTTTTCCCCCCTTTAACTCTCCATTACCTACATCCCAAAATCTTAAAATTTTTAATTATTTCTGTCTTTGAATATCTGACAGTCTGAGCAATTATTACTGCAACAGTCCCCCATCTTCTTACCCTAAATTCCATTGTACTAAAATGTCTTGTTTCTCCTTAAGTACTTTTTAAACCCCTTCTCACATTCAGCAATATCACAATGTTCATATTCATGAAGTATATCAATATATCATCAATTACAAGCTTAATTAGCAATGTCAAAATAAAAATCCATTTGTGTAATACAGAAGCCTGTGCAATCGTCATCTTCCCGTTCCCCTCTCTCATCTGGTGTCCTGCAGCCCGGATATTCATTTGCAAATTCTCTGTACTCTTAAAGTCGCTTATATTCCAAGCTGCACCTCACCTAAGAGAGAGGGTATTTTACTCCACTTATCAAATCAGAATCCTGTGACTATATCCACTCCTTTCCCCCCTCCCTTCCTGGGCTTTGCGGTCCGGAGTCTATTTCTGAATTTTTACTGTATTCTCCTAGTCGCTTAAGTTCCGAGCTGCTCCGTCCAGGAGAGTGAGGGTCTTTACTTGACTAACTTCCGTCACAATCTCCCCATTCCCCCTTCCCATTTTGGACTTCGCCACCCAAAATCATTTCTGAAGATTATCTGTAGTTTCTTTGTCGCTTAAATTCCAAGCAACTCAGTCCATGGGAGGAAGGATCTTCCAATCAAGTCTCTTCCATCACAGGTTTCACAGTCTTAACCCTTGATATCACATTGTTTATATTACTGACGGTATATCACTTATAGTAAACTTGTTTGAAATTGCTGAAATACATTGCCCCTTCTCAAATCCAGCACCCTGTGCCTTTATCCGCTTTATATTCCCTCCTCCCCTCTTGAAGTTGCCCGGAATTCATTTCAGAAGATTCATTGCATTTTCATTGTCGCTTAAGTTCCAGACTGCTCCATCCGTGGGAATGAGGATGTTTTGAGTTAGATAACCTTCAGCACAGTCTCATAGTCTCAACAATCCAAGAGAATCAAGAAATAAGAATCACTCCACAGGAATAAAAAAAAAAGGGAGGCGTGCAGCTCAATAGCTTTCAAACCCAAAATCTTCCTCCAAAATCCAAAATCCAAACATCCATGAATCAAATTCCAGATCTTCTCAGTCCAGCCAAAATATCATAGTATTATAGTATAAAAATTTTTAGTGTCCAGATGAAAATTATAACTCATTTGTAATCCATCAGTCCAAATGATCAATTATACGCCATCTTATACTTTAAGTCCCAATTATGATTCTTAAGTCTTTCTTTTTTTCTTTAAAAAATATTAACTTCAATCCTCGTGAGTAAGCAGCACACCCAGCTAGCCTCTTCTTAAAATTGGAGCTGCCCCTTTAAGAAAAACTCCCAGCCATAACGAACTCACTCAGGCTCAGGGTCCCCTCCATTCTTTTGCTTCTGCCCACCGTTGCATGCCATAACTGCTGCGATATTAACAGAAACGCAACCAGAACAGGTTAAATGACTCTTATTAAATTCTTACATGTTGTTTGAAGTCTTCTTTTAAAAGTTGACGGTGGCACTTGTGCCGCTCAGGCGGCGATCCCGTTGGTTTTCTCTTGGTCCTTCGACCCCCCTGGCGCTTTCCGCTCTCCCAGCCGGGCAGAGCAAACGCCGGTTTTGAGGTCCCCGTAGGACCCATTCCGCACCCCTTGTACCGGAGGGGTGTTCTGCCGCCTCTATGGTGGCAAAAGAGGTGGCTGGAGTCCAGCGGGTGGCTGCTCGGAGCCGCGCCATTGCGCAGCTTCAATCCGAGCTGCCACTCGCGCTGGCCATGCAACCGGAAGAATGTGTGATTTGATTTTGAGCTTCCCATTTACTAGTAAGATTTAGCCTGCCACCTTACAGTATGCATCCCATGAATGCTGCAATGAAGGAAAACTGAATTCCTTTATATATGTAATCTCTCTGGGTATTTTTTTTAAAAAATATATCCATGCACGTTAGCATTAATTTTCTTCAACCACCTGTCAGTTTAAGATCCCACAGGATTGTATTTAATTTGTAAGCAAAAGTTGGAAGGTGTTCTGTTTTTACATCACTATATAGCACAACCAGCCTTCACTTAAAAGTCTCCCCTATGGTATGCTTTACCTGCAAAACACTAATAGAAAAGGGATCAGCAGCTGAATTAGACATATGTTCTTGCTTTGTCGATATATCTTCAGAAGAGTAGCCAAACTGTCATTTGTTGCTATTAATCACTCGGAAAATACATTTTCCATTCACACCTTTTACCCTCTGAATTAGTTGAGTTGAATTAGCTGAAAACAAATATACCCCTTTTTATTATCTTTCTTTTTGGAACATGGAAATTTCAAAAACTTTGTCTTTTTCAAGACTTTGTTAGGTCATTGACTGTTACCCCAAAACATGGGTGAGTCAGGCATCTACCCTCAATGCTGTTACCTCCATGTGACAGAGGGGAATTAATTAGCTCAAAATTAGGAGGCCTGTGAGAGAGGGATAACTTCATGTGATTTTTCCACCAATTTTTATAGGTTCTTGCAGGAAAGAACCAACCAGAGAATCCAAATGTCAGCAAAAAATATATTTTAGTGAAAGATTCACACATGCACACAAAAGATCAAGCATTCATGCACCCAAACAAAGACTAACTGAAGATAAAGGGAAGAAAATTGTGGATAGAGGAATTTTAGGGTTTGGGTGATAATTAACAGTCTGGAGACTAGTGAGGAAAAGGGGCGATGTGACTTAGGTCGGCACCTAAGGACAGTTCTCATTTGGGAATCTAAGTGACAGTGTGGCATTCAGCAAGGAGAGAGACTATGCTGAACCACTCAAAACTGAGAGTTTTTATACCTGAAAACTACCCTATAGGTATAAGTGTGAATTGATGTCCCAGCTGAGTGGCCGATGGGAAATGCAACGCAGACAATGAGGTCTGGATGGTGTTAACAGTCTCAATTGTCTAAGTGACAAAGGGGTAACTACTGTTGCGCTAGCTCTGTATTATGAAGAGCCTGAGAAAACAAAGCAGAGAAACATCCAAATGTGAGGGAACAGGGTTTGGAAGGAACTTCCCTTTTCTGCACAGAAGTGTCTAGCTTTAGCATAAGCCTATTGTCTCCAGAGTTGCCTTGTAATCTGCCTAACAATGACTTTGGTTGCACCTAGAGGGGTGTGTGGCTGACCTGCCTTGCAATCTCATGTTTAGAATCAGTAATTTTCCTCTTCCCAGCTTGATCTTCCATTCACATCAAGTTCCATTTTATAGCAATGCTAATTAATGTACTTTCCAATTAAATATTTGCCAACTAAACCATTTCAACCTAGGGGATGCATGGGGCTGTAGCATTACTTAGGAATAAAAAGCCGGATCAATGATAGTTTCTCTTATGTATGTATATGCATATATGAGAGAAACTATCATAATTACTTTTTAGGCATCGCATGAAAGAAGAAAAACATGTTGGTATCTCAATCAAAACAATAAGATGAATGAATTGTTGTAAAATTAGAAATGGAATTGCAAATTGGAGATTCCACTGTTGTCCCTTATATGCCCCTGTAATCTGTAAAGATAGCAATGAAAATGAGAGGGAGAAAAATTCTTGGGTATTATGCTTTCATTGGCATTGTATATGTGTCTTTTTGTTTGTTTGTTTTTTTAATTTAACGTTAAAGGGAGAAAAGTGAGAAGGACCATCTTTTGAACCTCAAAGCAAAATCTTCTCAATGTATTAAAAAGCCTGCCAGTTTAAAATCAGAGCTAAGGCTATGGCCTGGTTCTCTATAGTCAGGAATATGGAATGTCACCAACTGTAGTTGCTTGCAATTTAACTTCCATGTACCCCAACTTTGCCTTATATTTTCAGGCTCAAATCCAGATGAACTAGCAAAGATACTCTTATCTTTTCCTGGTTTTGCATTGCTTTATGAGACACCCAAGGTTAACAATGTTTCTGAAGTAGTCCTCCTTTGACATGATCCATGTAGATCCTACTTTTGTTTAGAACAAAGGTGTGCATATATATTTGGCAGATGGGGAAAAATAGCAGGCTCTTGTATCCGTAAGAGCTGTATAGAGGGAATTTCAGCAAATGCAGGATGTCACGTAATTCACACCTCCTACATGGATGTAATACTCTCTTCTTTGCAAGTATCAAAAGAACAGAAGCCTGCATGTTTTACATTTGACCACTGATGTATATTTGTAGAGGGAACACTTGGTCAAACCCAGTCACTAATCTTAAACAGCTTTAAGGGGGTCATTCACATTATACAATTAAAGCACTATGATTCCGTTTTAACTGCCATTGCTCCACCCTATGGGGACCAGAGAGCTGTAGTGCCTCCTCAGACTGAATTTACTCAGAATTTACAAGGATGCAGGCATGGCAGTTAAATTGGATTCACAGTACTATAGTTGTATAGTGTGAAAAAGCCTAAAATTAGGAATTTCTTCAGATAACAGAAGCATTGAGGGTTTGTGATTTTAATAAATGAAAGGGGTCAGGATGAAAAAATTATATGTCCTCTTCTTAGGGCCAGTCCTACCATCAGACAGAGTGAAGTTTCTGCCTCAGGCAGATTTAGTTGTCATGAATTTAGGTGTTTAATTGCTAGTAATGAGGAGAAATTTTTGTGAGATTCTCTGCCCTGTATACCAGACTAACTCCTTGGGCTTGGGTACAATGCACCTTGATTGAGGTAGACAGTGGGAGTCGTTTGCTACTTCGCCCCAGTCAGCAAACTTTTCTAGCCTGGCCCTATATTCCTTCCAGGACCTCTGCTCCTAAAAGGTTCAAAATCCCTCATGATATAAACAAAAATATCAGGAGCTCTGACAGCAGATGTTCAATGTATAGTCTGGGCCTAAGGCAAGGCTATTTAAATATTTTAAATGTCATATCACAGTATAAATATGAAAGCAAGCACATGGCTGTATCTTTATTCTGTGCAACAGATGCTTTGTTAACTTACTGTACTGTAAATGAACCGAAGTCTGCTGGTGATGATTCAACCTTTTATGTTTATCAGAGGGAATTGAAGTACATAAATAATCATAGTAGAGGAATTGGAAGTGTGAGACATCTGCTTACTGTACCATTTGGTTAATAAAAATATAATGAGCACTACATTTTATGTAAAAAATGATAGGTAATAGTCACTAATGAGATCTGCTGTTACCTAATGAAATGCAATAGCATTAAACTGATTTCACAGCATTTTATTTTAATTTCCTTCCCATTTACAAAAGGAATCCAATCTTCAAACAAGTACAGGTACTTAAGTACAATTATTCTATGCAATGGGTCTCTCCAACTCCTATTTGGGAACTGCAATGGGTCTCTCCAACTCCTGTTTGGGAACTGTAACTAGGAGAGTAACACTCATTAAAGAGAACAAACATGTATTAATGCAAATATTTAATATGAAAAAAGTTCAGAGATTTCCCTATTTTGTTCCATAAGAATGCTTATCCGTAAGTATTATTGTTGAGGGCCACCTGTATAAGGTCCTACCACTTATACTAATATGTCATAGACAATCCTTGTGTACTTCTGGGCTGATCTTTAGCACCATACTGTTACCCTGTGTACTGGGGGTCCCGGGAGGGACACCAAAATGTGCTCAACTAAAGGTGGGGAAAATTAGTTCAGAGCACTGCTTAGCGTTACGAGAGGCAGGGTAATGTAGCGAGATCTTGAACCCTATGTCTGCAGGGTCGGGTCAAGTCAAGGAGCACACAAAAGTTCAAACAATAAATGATGTTTTATTAAACACAAGCAAAACAGTGTATGCGACACATTCACACAATATAACTAAAGAAATAAAGGTTGGAGTAGTATAGAGGGATTTTTAGAGGAGTTGCTGGTTTGGGTGATACTTCACCTGTCCTGAAGCCTGGAAAAATAGAGAGCGAAGGTGGGGTGTGATGTAACTCAGCAAGTGGAGCTGAGGGGAGGCTCGCCAAGCAAAGCGGCAGCAAGGTGGGATGAAACTCGGGAGCGATCCGAGGAAGGTCTCGGAATCAAGGGTTTTTATAAGGAGAATTGTGACTGCAGGCTGTGTCGTACTTGGGGGAAAACAATAGATTTGGAGTTGGAGTCAAAGCCTCCGAAAGATCAGAATCTGAATGATTGAGTTATCGTAGA
This sequence comes from Cyclura pinguis, assembly GCA_030412105.1. Classification (NCBI taxonomy): domain Eukaryota; kingdom Metazoa; phylum Chordata; class Lepidosauria; order Squamata; family Iguanidae; genus Cyclura; species Cyclura pinguis. The sequence goes on along the minus strand of CM059601.1, from coordinate 159,981,874 downwards.
GGTTCTCAATAGAGTAGCCAGTATGCAAACGCAGAGTACTTCGGTATTGTATAGTTAACCCATCAAGCTGCCAGCGCGGGGCAGAGGCTCTTTTGTAGGTTGCGTGCATACCTAATTAGAGTACTTGCCTGGAGGTCTCCTAAAGCAGCAAGTCAGCTATTTCTGGCCTGCCTGTATTGTTGTCTGAACATTACGGTAATTAACGGCCGAGCTTGTTTACGTGCTTGTCCGGTGGCCTTGCAAGCACATGGAGGGGAATAGCGAAGTGAAGCCGAATTGTGATATCAAAAGGATATCTTTTAATATCCCAAAGCTCAGACTAGCCAGGGCAGTAACAATACTGTTGCCACCATTTATTTAAATCTTGTTTTAGCTAGGTGTGCTTATGCATAAGACAAAAAAAGAGAGATTTTAAAACTAATATGTATTTCTTTAAATTCTTTAAATTGTTCTTGGCTATCTTCCTGATATACTGAAGCTGTTAACTTTTTCTGTTACGGTTATTTGACTGCCACTTCAAAAAGTATGCGGACTAGAATTCCATACCTTACCTAAAATTTCATTCCTGTCAGACTCCACTCCACTGAAATACCAGTTTGGGACAGGCTGTATATACTTTGTCTTGGGGAGGGCTACAGATCTATAGCTGACCCCCTCCTAGGAAGCCTTTGGTGAGGTCCAATAGCCTATACTCTGAGCCCAGCTTTTCTCTTATTATCAGGATCTCAGCTTCCTAGAAGGCTACCGCCAACAGAGATTTCCTCTCCATCTTTCTGGTGCTTACCATTCTCAGTCTTGCCTTCTTTGCTGATTTCAACTCTGGTCTCACTGATGACCATCTGCTGGCACAAGTCCTGTTCCTTCTTTTGAGGTTCTTCTACTACCGACTCTCATCCTTCCCAGCTCCAGCCCCAGCCGCCTTCTCTCACTGTTGCCTTTGAATGTAGTTTTTTTGTTTTTAGCAGCCTTCTTCTCCCACAAGAATCCAACCAGATCTGAGGATGCCAACATTCCGAACTTGCACAGCACTCCATAGTTGTACGTTCCCTACCAATCAGCTCTACCTCAAAGTTGGCTGCTGACCAATCAATAAAGCAATTTAGATCCTTGGGTTCCTCATAAATTCTCATGCTAGGATTGGCTTGGTAACATAGAAACGAAGAAACATAAAGCTGGAATATTCTACAAGGGCCATCCAGTCCAATCCCCTGCCATCCGCTCTAACCCCCAGACCACTCTTTGGTAATTAAATGTGGTAATCATATAAAACAACTGCTCACTTCTATGCAGTATATTCTTCAGATGCGTGACTCAGTTCAAAATTCCATCCCCCATGACTGTTCCGTCTTACATGGTCTATTACCCAATTAACAAAAGCATATATAAATAATGCTTTCTGCTGTACATTAAACTGTTTCTCCACAGTCTCTAACTGAACCGTAGCTTCTTTAAATTCTTCTCCCAACAATAGAAGCTGGCTGCCTTGAATGAAGCAGAAAGCAAATCAGCAGTAAGCAAATCCATAATAAGCCCAGAAAACTGCCATGTTTTGCAAACAGACAATTCCTAAAGTTAACCCCACTTGATCACTTTCAATGTTTTTGCTGAATTCTAAGTCAATTTACTACTCACTTGCTCCAGTGGTGAATATACTATCTGCCATTAAATTTGCATCCACATCATTGTGTAACAGCAAAGCTATAACGGCGTGTCCCATGCAAGATTCTGTTTGGCTGATAGAGACAAATTGCTGCATTTATCATTAAGACAGGGATGGGAACTTCTGAGCAATGTGAAATCCTTTTGCAGATATTGTTTTCAAGTCAAACACTTCAAGCTAAATGTTATAAAGGCAACACCTGCTTATATGCTGCAACTTAACAAAACACATAAAATTTTTGTCCACTTCAAAGGAACGATGACAACCTGGGATAATTTCTTAAAATCTTGCCCTTCTTTGTTAGAACAAAATAGATCACCTAACCCTTTTATACAGCACTAGTTAAACAAGGAGCAAACTGCTGTGGCTTTGAGCCAATAAAATAGTGGAATTGGGGTTTTTGGTTTTTGTTTTTTTTTTTTGAGTTGAGAATGGTGTGGTGGAGAAGGCTTGCTGTCTTTCCGGCAAAGTTTGGGTTCAGTTTCACTTCTTAGCTAAATAGAACCTGTATCTGAACTTCAGTTGAAAAATGACCCATTGACCTCAATCCATCCTATTGTTTTTACATTTTGAATATTTCTCTCTCTCTTTCTCTCTCTCTGTATGTATGTATGTGTTCTCATAGATCTGATACACACACACACACACACACACACACACATAAAAATCTATGAGAACCCATATGGCATAGTGGTTTGAGTGTTGGACTAGGACTCTGGCAGACTAGGGTTTGAATCCTCTCTCAGCCATGGAAACCCATTGGGTGACCTTGGGCAAGGCACATGCTTTCAGCCTCAGAAGAATCACATAACTCACAAGAAATATTGCCAAGAAAACCCAGTCAGTATGAAGGCACAGAATGACCATTTGTGCTGTTGTTGTTTTGTGCCTTCAACTCATTTCCAACATATAGTGACCCTAATGTGAACCTATTATGCGATCTTCTGTGACTGAGATTGTGTGATGTACCCAAGGTTACCGAGTAGGTTTCTATGGCTGATCCCAGTACCTTGCAGATCCAGCAGGTCTCCAAAGTCATGGACCAATGCTCGGACCACTATACCATGCTGACTCTCTGTACATTTCCACACTTGAGGCCATTAGTGCAATATACTGTTACAATTGCGGCACTGCCATTCACGCAATGCTGTTGGGTTAGGAAGGCTGTTTTTCTGCACCTTTCAGTGGATGAGTACCGGTATTGCCACTGATGTTACTTCCGCACCACAGCACCCTTGGCCACTCCCTGTCCACACCTTCACCCCATCCCACTGCCCCTGATTGGTTGAGTTTCTTTTTTTGTTTCTCTGTGAAAGTTACACTAAACACAGCAGTACACTATTGTATTTTCACACTATAATGCCTAAAAATGTATTTTAAAAAAGTTTTAACTCAAAGGAGAACTTTCAAATAAACACAGAGAAGTGATAGATTTCGAAGTTACCATACATGAGAGTCACTGAGGGAGGGACAAGCTGGGAACACCCACAGCTTGCACACTGCTGGATTCAAGATGACTAGAAGTGCTATCAAATGCTATAACAGTACCATATGAAGCTGGCTGATGGAATTGAAGTGCTAATGGAGGCTTCTAATGGATTTTTTTCAGGAAATAGAATACAGTAGTTTTGCAACACTTGCAGATGGGATAGCAGCTGGATAACAATGGTGTCATGCCCCTGAATCACAAACAACCTGCTGCTATTGTGGGTTAGCAACATCGTGCAGAAATGGCCAAATGAGCAATTACATAGGCACAAACACATGCACATATGATTGTAAAAATGGGTGTGGTGGACAGAATAGGGATTTTGCTGTTATAACACTCTACCATGCAAATGTCTCCCTTTCTGAGCTAACTGGGAGACATAGAGATGATATTAATAGTCCCTCTGGCATTTCATGCCCTGGCAGAACAGGATCAAAACTTCAGAGCTTCCAGGGCAATTGTGGATATATCTCAAGCAGAGCTTGGAAAAATTACCTTTTTTGGACTATAACTCCCAGAATCATCAAGTCATCATTGCTATTGGCCATGCTGGCTGGTAGATTCTGGGAACTATAGTCCAGAACAAATAACTTTTCTGAACTCCAGTGTTAATTTGTGTCCAGACTCATTCAGTTTGTGCTAAATGGGTTGATGGTGACCTTTCTCTCTTCTCTCTCTCTCTCTCTCTCTGTGCATGTGTGTGTGTATGGAATGTCCTTTAATAATCACTGCTGTTCTTGACAGTTCACTAACTGAGGTTTTTAGAACGTTTGACATATGAAATCTTTATGTATGTTTGGGAGTGGAAGATGGTCTGCCTCAGGATGCTAAACTATTCATCCTTCCCCTCCCTGGTAGCTTCTGGAGATTCTGCCAAAGACCTCTACAATGGAGAAAGGGCCCAGGTAGTCAACATAATCCTACATGGCTTCTTCTCCTATTGAAAAGCTCTCTGGTTTTGAAGAGAGCTTGGAGTGATGAAAGACGACCAGTAGAAGAATTTTGACAGAAAACATGGAACCACTCCAACCATATAACGTGCTAGATGGCCTTTGAAGGCTCACTATGTAATAGCAAAGACACCTCACATTTTCACAGAAATGTTCAAACCCAACATGATTTGAGATCAGACTACGTGAAAGAGTATATTTCCTATATGTGGCATTCCAGACACAACTTATAAATAATAAAAAATAAAATAAGTAGATAGGGGCCGAGAGAATTTACCTTATCTCTTAAGTGGCAGTGGAGATAGTAGAGATGGCTTTGATGGTCCTACTTGATGACAACAGGTTTTTTTCGTCCCTCTGGAAAACACAGAATATACTGGAAGTGTTGTTGTGTGAGTCCAGTAGAATATGAAGCCTTAGCATAAGGCACTAGGGATCAAGAATGCTGTCTTGTCCATACTAGTAAAGCAACACTGGGGACATACGGCCAACAGGTTACATGTATCTCCCAACTGAGGTTTTTTGTTTTGTTTTGTTTTGTTTTTGAGGGGGGTGGTCTGCAGTAGGAACAGCAAAAAAAAAGTCTGATTTTCTTTTAAAATATTCACACTTTCTAAACATGTGTGCAAATGGAATTACACTTCTGTAAGTCTCCCAGATAAGTTTACTTATAAACAAGAGATGTACTAAGCACATAAAGTGTTTCAAATGAAAAGCCATTGGGGGTGGCTGCAGCCAACGCAGACAATTTGGCAGCTGCCCTGGGGGCTGGGTACAGCCTCCAATGGGCTCTGGTAGTACTGATATGAGTGCAGAGCTCCAAATTTTTTCCAGCACTGCAAATGAGAGAGGAACCTGCTCCTGCAAACACACCTTTGTCTGGGTTTTGTCATCTTTTATCAGCTAATATTACAGAAAATATTAAGATTATGAACCAACTTGATTGCAACAAAATGGAGGCAATCCAGGACTCCCTGGTAATGTAACTGTGCCACTAGCACAGCTTTACAAAATGTATTTTAGTCACAGAACCTCAGCACTGACAGAGATACAAGCAAATACAAGCACTGGCACAGATACGAGATCAAGAGCTTAAAATGAAAATTTGTTACTATTTGCATTACCAAATCCAGTTTCAGAGAATGGTTTTGTGAGTTCAAAAGCCATAATCTGTTTGATTGGAATATGTTGAAAGGATAAAAGGACCAATCTAGTTGCGTTGGGAGTCTCATTCTCAGATACATAGTCACAAATCTGCTGTGTGAAATTTCTAAGTAAATACCAGTGAAAGATCATGGGAACAAAGGGACAATATCCATATTCAATGAGAAGTTTCTGGAAACTATTTTGCCTCCTATGTGAACATTTCAGGAACCCATTACTGTGTAATCTCAGTAAGATGCTCCAGAGTGTGCTTTATGTTCACATAAAAACATATTTTGGTAGGCTGAGGATTGCGAGGCTTCAGCCTTGTGCTTCATAGGGCAACCAAGGAGTGTAAAAATGGCTCAGTAAAAAAATTGCCCTCTTACATTTTATTGTGCAAAAAGTTCCAGGTCTATATGTTCCTTGTAATTTATTTCAAGCAATAGCATTCATTTTCAAGCAGTCACATTTTTATTAGGCCGGACTTTTATAGAAGAATGGCTCACAGCACCCAATTTAGTAGAAGCCTACCTAGCCTATTTTTTAAAATTATTATTATTATTATTATACACATTCTTTTAGTAGCTTCTCTGTAGGTCCAATACTATTACAAAAGTATGTTGTAACTTCAAGAGAAAGAATTTGTAAGAAAATATGTGCAAGACTGAAGAGTGATGTTTGTTGGGGCTGGGCAAAAATTTTGAAGGGGTTGGAAAAAGAATAAGCATGAACAGAATTTCATCAGCCAGATTTCTTGCATGCATTGTCCTCACACAAATATTAGGGCACTAATCAATGAACAATAGCATAATACAGTGGCTGACATGCTGTCAGTGACATATGCATTGTGACTCCAACATACATCTATGTACAGTCAGCCCTCCACATTTGCTAGGGTTAGGAGCACAGAACTCTCACAAAAGTGTAAATCGCACAAATATCAAAATGTGTATATGTCTGTGGGAAGTGGGGACAAGGTGTGATGGGGTTACCCGGGGTCCAAAGTAGGTCAGAGAAAGGAGAGGGAAAGAGGATGGGTCAGCATGATGGCACTATAGTTCCTCTCTCATACCCATCTCCTTCCTTGGATATGAGGGGACATAGGGAAAGGGTTTGTGGTGCTGAGAAACTGAGCAGCAAGCTATCCTTAGCTAGCCAGGCAGTGGCTGTGGGAGGAGAAGGAGGACCAGAGGCACCTTTTAAAGGGCTGTGCAGCCTGATTGGAACCACTGAGAGGGAAGATTCCCCTGGAAAAAGAAGTGCTTGAAGTAGGAGACCGGCACTGGAGAAACTCGCAAATAATCAAATCTGTGAAAGTCAAACTTACGAATAGCTGACTGTATGTCCTATTTTGGTCACTGCAAAGAGAGGAAGTCATTACTTCTCTTACACAATGATCAAAATTCCCTTGCAATCAACTTTTTTCATGTTCAGTCCTCATAACACAGCCTTTTAGCAATCGGTGGAAAGGAGTGGGTTGTCTGGCTGTATCCCTGTAGCTGGACTTCTAATGGCAAAGACAACCGCTAGGACTTTCTAGGATCCCTCTAGAGATGCTGCAGGATGACATCATTGTTGTTCATCCAACACAACTCTTATCTCCTGATCCCTTGTTTTTGAATAGCATTGCCTATGCAATGGGAACATAGCCACTTTGGACGACCAAGCTCAGGTGAAAAATCAGAGCCTCTGGGGATATGAAAAATGGGAACAACAACAAAATGATGATGATAATGATGATGATGATGGTGATGATAAATGATATAAAAAGATGAACTGAATATGTAGTGGTAAAGGCATACAAATGAGTGTTTGAGGAAAATGAATTCTTTGCAAGGAGAATCAGAAAAGAGACAACCCTGTAAAAGGACAACAGATTTTTAACATCTGTGAGGCAAAGAGTAGCATGTAAGTGTTTCATAAAAGTCGTGTAAGTGTTTCATAAAATAAGAATTTGCCTTGTTGCTTTACACCATGGGATGATGAGGGATGAGTAACTGAGGACCACATGACAGTGAGTTAATAAGGAAGGATAAAAATTCTAAACAACAATTAATGGAAATACTGTTTATGTCCAGATGCTGTTGTTGTCATGCTCTTGTTTTTCTTCTTACACTTCCTGTTTCACTTTCAGTATCACATAAAACCTGGTGACAAGTGAATGATGCATTATCTGCACAACCTTGAAAAGTTGAAGTTGATGCTTTCTGCCATGGACATACACACTCTGTAATGAGATGAGAAGAGTGAGCCCCATACTCTACATGCAAACCTAACTCCCTAATCCCCTAGAACCACCACACCCCATTTTTTGGACACAAATTTGCCTGAAAAATCACCTGAATCATTGGCAAATCACACCCTAACACACCTTGCCCTAAACCAAAGAATAAATGGAAACATCATCATCTGAGATTAGAAATGCTAATATTGAAAAACAATCAGGCGAACATTTCAGCATCTCAGACTACAGTTGGCCCTCCACATTTGTGGGTTAAGCATTCATGGATTTGATTACTCAAGGATTACTGGGGGGAAGGGAATGGGATGGGAGGAGCGAAGGTGCACACATTCAGTGACTCACACAAGTGGAAAGGGGGAGGGAGAGCATGTACATTCTCTCACTCACTTGCACAGGTGGAAAGAGGGAAGCGGATGTGATAGGGGAACACCTGTCCCATCCCCTTCCCCTCTCCCACCCTCATGAGTGAGTGAGCAAGGAAACATGTGCAGCCATTCCCAGTCATCCATCAGTACAGGTATTTTTTTGTGTGTTGAATACAGTTTGGGGGGTTTACAATGTTTACATTTTTCCCACTTTTGTGGAGATCTTGTGCCCCTAAACACTATGAAAGTGGACGGCCTTCTGTACTCTGTTAATTGCTTTTGAGGGAGACAATTTTGAACACAACTTTAAAGACAAATTTCAACCTGAACTAGTTGAACTCCAGGCTATCTAGGCTATCAAGAGGATCCAGCTCTTTCTCCTGTCTCTTTTTTTAAAAAAATGAATAACACTATATATATGATAATCATCTCAGCACCACTGTTAATATGGTAATTATCCATTACTATCTGCTTTCTGCATTTAATTTCATAACTCAACAATTGTAAGAAGCTAGAGGGACTCGCACGAGTAAAGCTTTCTTATTCACCCAAGGGAAATTGTAAGATTAAGAACACCATCTATGTCAGTCAGGAGGAACAAATAAAGCCATCAGTGCTGAAGAAGAAGGTCACTCAAGTGCCTGTTGGCCTCAGCAGAATAATCTGCAACATCTGGGAAAGGATGTGGCTGTAGCAGGCTACCTTGGAAAATCTATCCAGGAAGATGAGTTGATAGAGAAGGGGAAACAAACAGAAAGGAAAAAAGACAGCTTGGCTTTTCAAGCAAACTGGCCAGGTTAGTAGGCCCCAAGCCTGGGCTAGAAACTTCTACAGGAAGCTTGACAGACAGCCTTGCCCAGTCCAGCCAACAGAGGAGATCAAGGAGTGACCACAGTGGCCAGTGAACCCAGAAGTAAAGTCTTGGGCCCTTTTTGCACACCATTTCACATGTGAAAGGGCCTCTGGAGCATTGCATGACTGCGAGGACCGTTCCACATGACGTCCTCGTAGTTGTGCGATGCTGCTGGAGCCAGTAGGTGGTGATCGCAGAATATATCATTTTTGACTTCTTGCCGAAAATGATGTGTGATTGTGCATCACTCCTAGGCCCCACACACACTTACCTTGCATGCGGAGCTTCCGGAGATGCAACCGTCATGCTTTCTCCCTCACCGCAGCCTGGGAAAGTAACCGGCTGCGCTGCGGAAGGAAGAGGCAGAGACCTCACTCTTCCTTTTGGCCAGCAGGGAGCTGCTGTAGAGAAGAAGCAGAGGGGACATGAGCGCCTCTCGGAAGAGGCTGCTTGTGTGATCCCCGTGCACCCACGTTGGGACAAGGTAAGCTGAGGAAAGAGCCTTGGTCAACCACTGTGGAAAGCTGTATCTAAGTGACTGGAAACTGAAGCTGCAAACCCAAACTGGCTTACCAAAGGAGTTCTTTGCCTTAGAAGAAGAAAAGGCAGGGACTGGCAAAAGGCTATAATGTAACAGTGCTTTTGAAGAGGCCCTGCTTATGTTGGAAATGCAGCAACATTCAGTGTTAAAGCAATACACATGCCTTAGAGAGAGCAGCAGTGATAGCATTAATTAGTGTTTTAGTGACCCAAGATCCCCTTGTGTCTTATCCACTTACTGTCCTAACCTCTCTTAGACTGGTATTCCTAGGCATCACTCCACCACTTCTCTCCAATTCTCTTTTGCTCTTTCACTTCTCCAAAGGCAAAACATAGTCCTCTTCCTGTTCTAGCTTAGCCTAGCACACTTAAAGACTTTTCATATGTCTAATGTAGTTCCTATAATAACATTTTAATTTATTTCCTATAGTCTTCGGTGTCAGTGCTCCTTAATCATAGTAGCTAGCTGCTGCACTCATGTACTTTCTATCAGCTTGGAGAGGACCCACTATTGTAAGAGGACCCACTATTGGAGAGGACCCACTATTTCTTCCCTGTGGGAAGAAAATTATGATTCAAACAATCAAGAAAACATCTTGAATCATATAACTTGTTGGAGGTGCATGCACTGTCATGAACAAGGGGAGGCTGATGTTCTTCTACTGGAGGAAGACATCACACATGCATTTCATGAAGTAGACAGTAGTTCAGAAGAGGTTTTTCCAATATATATTTATTTATTAGTCTTAAAGACGAGTACAATTCTGGAAAGAGGACAGGATATAAATAAATGGAACAATACTACTATTACTACAGATGATGAACATGTAAGGCAATTTTGGAAACAATTCTACCTACTTAACATGATTGAAGAGACCCAACAAATTCAGAGATTGAAGAAGCACCAGAAAAAATTTTTATTGCATGTGATATCAACAGTCTGTTTAACAATAGCTTAAGATTGGAAATCCACTACTATGCCAAATGTTGAAATGTGGCTGTTGAAATTATATGACTTTGCTGAATTAGACAAATTAACTTTGAAGATCTCAGATAAAATGAATGATCAATTCCTAGATGTGTGGAAGATGGTTTCCCTGCATTGTGGGGAACTAGCAGTAGTGGGAGTGTTAGACTAACCTTAACTACATTGGGAGAGTTTTGAATGATTTAAAAACTACTCCAGTCCATGCTAGAACCTTGAGTGTTAATTAATGTTGTGTCAAGCATATTCAAGTACTTCCCATTGTTTACTAAAAGTTCTACTGTGAGTAGCAAATTTGATGAAATATTTAAAAATAAGGGAACTACTAAAGGTTTATATGCAGAGAGAGGTAATTTCATAAGATTTAGCATATAAACTGAAGCACAATTGGGCCGGACCTACTTAACTATAACTAAGCACCCACAAATAACTAACTAATAACTAATAATAACTAATAATAACAATAACTAAGCACCCACAAATTTTAGAGAAGGAAATTGTTTGAGGAGTAGGGATATTAGGGGTACTGATATGTATTTGAGAATTATTTGATATGTGTGCACTGTAATATGTAACAAATGTAACTTAATCTGTTATATTGTTTTATTGCTTTTGTGGGTTTAATAAAAATATATAGTAAAAAAATACTACAGATGATGATGGTGATGAAGAAGATGATGATAATGTGCAACTGATTGCCACAATGACCTCTCTGCGTAGAAGAAAATAACTAAATGTACAAGAGGACTGTCAGGGCAGGATTGAGTGGGTCTTGGTTATGTCTCAAGGATGATGTTACAAGGGGAAGCCCTTGGCAATGTGATCAAGCATGATACATTAAGTATCACCTGCAGTTCTTCAGAGTTTGTCATTGAAATAAAAAAGGACTAAATGAAGAGAATATATATGCACACTCTCTTCCAAGGCCAGTGTTTTCATCTCATATTCCTCCCCTTCACCCTGAGGATTGGAGAAAAGGGGCCATGCTCTGAGATCTGGCAGTCTTAATGGACAACCATCCACATACATTGCTAATTTAGGCCATTTCCGCACGGGGCGAGGGAATTGCCCCGTGATGCTACTTACCGGACATTAAGGCTCCCCGGTCCAGTCCACGCCACTCCAGAGCAGTGCGTACTCGTCAATATGCACTGCTCCAGCATCCCAAATGGTGGCTTCCGGTTGGTCGAGGATCTCGACCAACCACTGAAGCTCGCCAGCCTAAAGCCCACCCCTGGCAGATCGCAGGCTCGCACCAATGCAAGCCTGCGAATCTTCATAAGGGAGCAGGCTTGCAGTGGCGCACTCCGTGCTTTTGAAAGACCTGTTTTTAGTGGTCTTTCAAAAGCACGCTGGACGACCACTTGGGGTCGTTCCGGAGCAGGCTGGGGTGCGGATCTACTTTAAGTAGGTCTGACCCAGTCTGCTTCGAGGTGCAGACATCCTCCCTGGAGGATGCTTTGCCCCATTTTAGACACCCTGTGTGGAAACGGCCTTAAACACAGACCTGTTGCCTTCTTTGCTTTACTATTCCAGTTTTTCTCCTTTGAACAAATGTTACATCACTTTAAGAACAATGTAAGACATTTTTGTGCCTATGTCAAGAATGCTACAATGTATATATGTATTATTCTTCCAACAACAGGCACATTATATCATTTTTTTAAAAAAAATGGCTGAAGGGAGTGTGAGGGTAGTGAAATTAGTAAGGTAGAAGGAAATAATGTTGTTAGAAGAACCATATAGTCAACAAGTAAGTTTGGCAATATGCTGAGACAACTGTCCCCACAGCTATCACATAACGAAGAGAAAGAGAACCCAAGAGAGAACTGGGAATACAAGAAGCAGAGTGTGAATAGATCTGTAACACAGCACTTGCCTCAGAGGCCTTTATTCATTTATGCTATTGCACTAGTGTATGCTTTGAAGAATCACTTGCATGACATTATAATCTAACACATATGTACTCATGGGGATATTTTACTCTGTTAACATTAAGCTGATATGGCCAGAAATTTGTGTTTCATTCTAAGGGATTTAATCACATGAGTCCATTGTCACATGTGAAAAATGTTTTTTCCCCTACTTAGAAAGATAGCAGGAGGACAATGTTACCTTTTGCATCATCAATGCAATGCAGTGCAATACTGGTTCAGTGGAGCTGCTTTCCAGTTTCGCACAGGCTTGCTTTCATACAGCTTAAAAAAGAAAAAGAAACAAAACCAGAAAGTCACAATGGTGCTGCAGTGATACCTTGCTCCACATCACACCTCTCACTTGAATCACCACCTATGTCCTAAGTGCACCATGTATGCTTTTCTTGTTTTGGGCTTTTATCCTTCTCTACTCCTGTTTGTATGTGCATGTATGTGTGTGTACAATGCTGTTGCATTATTGTAGCATTCTAACAGCTCTCTGGTTTTCAGTTCGTTGGTGTTGCTACCTGTCCAGTTAATCCGAGTTAGCTGTCCTGCTGCATTTCCCCATTCAGTGTGTTGCTCTGCTGCTGTCCCAAGAGATATTAAAAAGATAACCGTGAACCTGACCTGTCCTTCCTGATCCCCTGGTGCCAGTGTTACTCCTCCTTTAGGAAGAAGAAGAAGAAGAAGAAGAAGAAGAGGAGGAGGAGGAGGAGGAGGAGGAGGAGGAGGAGGAGGAGGAGGAGGAGGAGGAGGAGGAGGAGGAGGAGGAGGAGGAAGAAAGAAAAGAAAGATTAGAGTTCTTTTCTTATGAACACTCCCAAGCCATGATTCTTGCTGTCTTGTTACCCTGACTTCTGGGCATCCCGTGGGGGACTCCTTGATTTGCTCCAAGTTACAAAGGTTGGGGAAATTAGCGGAGCACTGGCAATAGCAAAATGATGGGCAGGGTAATCCAGCAGGATCTTTTACCCAACTTTATGGGGTCAGGCCAAGCCAGAAAGCCAGACAAACGTATCGAACAAATGGATTTTGTTGACTGAAAATGTTCTCACACACCAACGCACTCACTCACTCACAAGCACAAGGCCTATTGGGAAGGAAAAGAGGTGAAAAATGGATAGAGGATATAGCAAAGGGATTGTAGAGGCGGTGATACTGCACTTATCCTGAAGTCTTTGGTCTGGGAAGCAGCAAGATGAATGGAGCTCAGCAAAGAGACGGCTGAGGGGATCACTCAACTAACAGAGTGCCAGTCTGCTAGCATGGTGGGGAGTTCTCCAAAGAGACCCTCAAAACTAGGACTACTCATAGGGCAGAACGTACCTTGAGGGCAGGCCCTCTCCCAGGGACAACAATGGTCACAGCAAAGGAAGGAATGCCAAACAGTGGCAACGTGGTTTGCACGATGGGTTTATGCTGTGTTGCAAATGTTCAGGTTTTAGGTTGCAAAGGGTTTGCAGTGTAAGTTTATGTAGATGGACCTCTCCTTGTAGGATTTTTCCAGAATCGCAGTTGCTCAACCTGGGGAAAACACGCTAATCCCCTCAAGTTGGCTACTCTTGGCTGAGGACCCTTTGTCTTCGTGAATTTGCACAGCTTGAGGTCTCCTTGGGCTGCGTGACTGGGGATTTTTCTCATCTTGACCTGTTTTCAGTTGTTTGACCTCTTTGCCTATGTGCTCATCTGGGCAACCTCTCTGGCATGGTGAGCATAGTCCCCGGGATAGGGTATGCCAGTGGGGTAACAGTCTCCTTCTCACTCAACTACCAGAAATAGACTGTGGTTGACCTGAAGGAGAATCGGGGGCAGGGCGGAGAAGTGGAAGCAAACCATACCCACTGAGCAGCTCCTGAGAACCCAATATCATCATGTCTCAGAAAGAGACACTATAAACACAAATAATAGCTAAAGAGTAGTAGAATAGGAGATCATTGACAGATTATTTCCAGTCAACAAATAAGTGCTTCAGCAATGATCCTTCATTGAGATAACCTCAAAATAATGATATAAGCTTGGGCCAATGACAGGATTCACCCAGAACCAACTGCAGCGTAACAACTTTGTGTGATAAGCACCTAATACTAGTTAAAGAAGAATACATGAACATAAGTGTTTTAGGGAGCTTTATGGAACAATATGTAACTTCAAAAAGGTGGAAGAGGAATAGAATTCAGAGTGAATCCAAGCAGGCCTAACTGAGCTGGTAAGCCTATGTAGTCATCACCATTATCATAAAGTATCAATAATTACCTTTTACTTGTGTTAAATTAACAAAAATATACACACAGAAGAAATATTTAGAAAATTAAAATTCAGTTTTAAAAAATTGACTGCTGTTTAGGACTGTTGAGTGTTGCAGGACAACATCATCTAGAGACCCATGTGTTGCTGGCCATAATGTAGATCATCTCCACACCAGCCACTGTCAGAAATGTGCACTTCTTCCTCTGATGATTCAGCCCTATGTAAAAGTTTTATTATGTCAAGCAACCACCTCAAATGCATTTTCAGTGACCATCGCAATTGTAAGTAATGTTTTCATTGGGGTCTTCTCTGAAGATCTAAGAGAGTACCTGACTTGGGACTAAGAGATTATTTTTGTTCGATTATGTACCTGAACATCAGAAAGATCTGTAGTTCCACCTTAAAAAAACATGAAACTTTTTAGAGCAGAGGCAGAATTGCTGTATAAACTATTGAGTCACTCTGAAGATTAAAGTTGTGCTTTATGAGCATCCTCATTCTCATTGTCTAGATTTATAGACCCTAAAACACATTACAGTAAGTGGGATGAGAAGAAAAGTATAAAGTGAGCTATAAGAAAACTAAGGAACTGCTGGAAAAATTAAGGCCTCCTTGGTCACTGATGTTTTGTTCTAGAATGAGTACTTATGGGAAATTGCAGCTGGATTCCCATTTCTAGTAGTCAGAGTATCCCAGTCTCAGGAACGAGTGACCTGTAAATGTTGGGAACTACTCAGAAAAGAAGTATAGTTGAGGTACCCTAGAACAGTGCTACTCAATGGGGATCTGCATATGAATGCCAATCAAGGTGAGCTTCCAAGAACTATGCAGATACAATGATATTATGGCAGAAATACGGTGCATATGGTGGTGGTGGTGGGGAAATGCACCAGTCCACGACATCAGATAGCTTAAACACTGTCAGAATGCACATTATGCAAAGTCAGAAGAGAGCTCTCCATATGCGATCTGGCTGAACAGCTTCTAAAACAAAGTCAGATAGTTTTCACAATTGTATCAGCTAGTCCTCAAAGTTTCATGCTATTAGTGTTTGTATCAACTTTTTAAAATATATATATTTTAAACATGAATTTTTCATTATGAATTCACAGAAAACAGAATGGCATAGCTTCTGAGAGTATGAATAGACTCACTGAATCAATTGTTGAATGGTGAGTCGACACATAGGTAAATGTTACTGACTCAATGGGCTTAGTCAAACTGAGAGAAGCAATAGAATCTGAGGCAAGATCATTGATTTTCTATAACTAAACCATTTTTTTTCTTTTTCGTAGATAGTAGTCACTGAAGGGCAACATGCATTAAAGATCAAAGAACTGCCTTTGCTACACCATAGAAGAGATGGATATTATTTTAAGATGTCAATCTCCCAACAAGTTAAACACATGTGTTCAAGTGGGCGGCAGTGTCAACACAGTCACTTGGAAAAAAAATATGTTAGAGTTTATTTCCAGATAAATTGAAAGAACAGTCTACGTCCATCCATAGAAAGAACTTCTAAAAGAGGAATTGCATATTTCCTTGAAAAACAGAAGTTGTAAACTTTACCTTGGGTGATATGAATATAGAAACTGATGGAATACATGCCGTGTAGGGCAGATCAGAAGAGTACCTAGTATCAACAATAGCTGATGATGTCCACCTATAAATTGTCAATCAGTCATTTTTTCCCCCTCAGTTGGGCATACTGCCAGTTTCTGAAGATGTTTGAAAAAATGGCTGTCAACTGTGAGCAGTTGAAAGATTAAGCGCTTTCACTTTCATCCAAGTAATTACAGCACACACACACTTCCTTGAAAGATTCCCCCTATCTTTGTTTCTTTGCACAGACACACACAATTGCCTTATGAGGAAACCATGTTTTTGAAAATTCATGAATTCAAAATTCAATCTCACATGATTTAATCTGCACCTACAAGAGCTTTGGTAGTCATCTTAATTAACTGTCTTGCATCTGTGTACCAGAATGTCCTTTGTTTGTTGGGTTTGCCACAAACTCACAAGTTACCCTTACATATGCTTTGTCACATAAAGGCAGGTTAAAATATCAAAATTAATCAACCAACTAAATAACACTCAACTCTCCCACCCCTGATGGCCATTGTTTGTGGTGTTGGTGTTAGTATGATCTGCCTTATGTCCTGTTCTAATTTAAGATCATACATATAATGTGACTTCAACACTTTAACATGCTTTTTTTCAATTTTATCATTTATTATCCAGGCTTTCTCATTTTAAGGTCCCCTAAGGCAGCACTAATTGTATATATGTGCAGAAAAAACACACCATAAGAGCCATTAAAATACAATCAAACAGCAAGAGGGCAGGAGTCCCTTAAGTTTTGTGCATTATTATTACCACTAGCTATTTGTTAGTTTAAGCAAAGGTATTACTATTACTAACTGAAATTTGTTTGAACCAATATTAAAGTAGTTAATGAAGAGCAAAGTTCTATTTAACTGAACTAAAAACATACAAATCCAATTTGGGGAGAAAAACAGTACAGTTTCAACACAGAAATACAATGGCTATTGTGTTCTGAAGAGAACATGTAATAAGAGAGAACCTATTAGTTTTAAAGTTAATAGCTTTTCAGTCATTGAAGAATAATACTTTTGTTTCAGACAGTAGCTCTGTGGTTAGGCATATGGAAAAAGGAACAGAAATATACCACACTCTTTTGAATGTGCCCATTTATGTATAGGTGTTGCTGGCCATGTATTTGTAGAAAACCTCAGGCTAATTGTGATTAAATTCCAGCACATTTGCTGTGCCTGCTATTAGAAGAATACATAAAAGACTTATCAGCTTTTCACAATGTACAGCTTGAGCAGTTCTGGCCTTGGCGAATTTTTATAAGGTGCCTACTTTCACCTTATCTAATGGTGCTTAGATGACACACACAGTGCTGGCAAAGAGAAAATGGCATAGCCTAATTTCCTTTGGGAAGCTATTTCTTGAAGAAAAGGATGATAAATCATAATTATATACAGCAAAAAATAGGCAGCATACCTATAGGCTGCATAATCATTACCATCAAGGCAGCATGGACTTATTGCATTTGCAAGATTAGTACTAATCTGAATATATTGTAGGAGGCACAGTAAATCAATTTGAAAATGTCAGGCAATATGCTCTATGTTGTGTTATTAAAAGGATTTCTTTCACATAAAGCCAAAAACAAGTCTTGATTTTACTTACACACACATGCACACGCACACACACTCTGTGTGTGTGTGTGTGTGTGTGTGTGTGTGTGTGTAACATGACATCAGACAACAAGCACTCTGGAATATTCTGTCCTTTGTACTCAGTAGCTGCTACTTTAGGTACAGGTTATTTTTATCTGGAACTGCCAAAGAAGGTAAAGACCAAAATATCTTGCCATAATAGTCAAATATTTGTGTTTTATTAAGTTTCTCTAATAGAGTAATAGACTAATGGGTAGATGGATGACAGAAGTGGGAAAATTTACACATTAGGCCCAGATCAATGGAAACTATTTAAACCATTTAATATAAATATCTTTTAGTGCACAGAAGTTCCTTCTTTTTTGTAGAGTCTCTGCTAAAATGTCACACTTAAGGAAGTTTCAGGGGCCAGTTTTGTTTACATGCAAAAGCAGCAGAGACCAATAAAAGTGTTAGGTGATAGGAAATGGGCTTCATTTTGTAAAATGCAGATAACAAACAACTGAAGGACTGTCATGTTTATGATTGCCCTGTGTTTACTCAGTGGATATAATATGAGAACAAGTAGTCCCCTCATTGTATGCAAAGGTAGCCAACATTAGGTATAGAGCTATACAAATTAGAACCACACTTGGAATACGAAAGAGTTACTTAGACAATTGTATTCATTCATACATATTTCCCCTTGGTGGTTCATCTATCAACACTTTTTTTTTTATCACCTATGTTTTTGCTTTCTTTTTCTAGGTTGGGAAGAAGTAGTTGAGCTTGAAAGAAACAGCCAGGCTAGTAAAGCAGACACAGTAAGGCAGTTGTTTCAAGAGGCAAATGCTATGTGATATGGGGGAGGCAATAATAGAAGCCCATGACTATAGCTCTCCGATGAGACAGAAGAATATTCCAGGCAGTCTTTCATGCACCCCAGACTAGTTTCTTCTCTTCAGATATACATGGTGAATGTTGCTGTTCCTGTCAGAAAAGGTTGAATCAAACTTCAAGAAAATACTTTGTGATGTAAGTGTAAATGTCATGTTGCTTTAATTGCTTTAATTGTTAAGTGCACCTGTGGGAAGGAATGTGACTCGAGCTAGTTTGTGCTGAGTTATGCTGATGAGCACCAGGTGCAGACAATGCAAGGGTTGGCCAGGATTGGCTAGGTGTCTGTATAAAGGCAACACAATCCCAGCCAAAAAGTGTACATGTTGTTGGAGAGTCTGCTGGAAAGAGGAAGCTAGGTATGCTGTATTGCCATCTGGACTTTGTATCTGGATATTTGTAACAAAGAGCCTCCATATTGGAAGATTACAAGCTGAGTGGGTGAGTGTTACTGGCTTAGTGCATTTGCTGCTAAAGGTGTTCTCTGCAGCTTGGCACACTTTGACAGCTGTGTGGAGCTATCTCTGCTTATCTATATAGAGTTTTTCTTGGTTGGCTTTTTTTTGTTTTTCCCCTTGTTCTTGGGATAGTTCCATCATCAGTAACAATTGAGATGTCAGCTTCCATTCCAGTTGGATTCAGTAGGTGGACTTGCTAGGATCTTGACTTTCTTACCCAGCAGTAAAAGATCTTTGGTTGGACTGATTAGAGGCATTACACTGACTATATGCTTAACAAAAGTTTCTTCTCAATGAATGTGGATTTCCATACAGTGCAGTATGAGCCTCATTTTCCATTGCATGAAAACTCACATTCATCAAAAAGAAACTGGTGGCAGAAGTGGGCTGGGTTCTTAGGTGAATGCATTTTTATCCAGTTTGAAGCATCTGTTTCCACTGTACCATTAACATGCTATCAGTACTATAATTAAATAGATCTTATAGCAGGTATTGAGGAAAGACCTTTACTTGAAGGGTTGCTGCCAGTGCACGTAGACATTACAGGGCCAGATGGACCAATAGTCTGCCCTGAAATGTTTTCTTTGTTTCTTTTATTTAGCTACATGTCTTACTAGAAGTGTAAATCAAGAAGTTAACCTGTTTATGAAAATGAGGGGGGATATTTGATTACATGTGATGAACTGGATTACATTAAGGAAATGTATACCACAATCCTGTTGGTGATATATACAGGCTGTTTCCAATTATGGTCTCAGAGTGCGTGAATGGATTCATGCATGTTCTGAGCATACGTGCTATTATCTCAAAAGGTGGAGGACCTCTGTTAAAATGTGTGGAAATATAGCTCAAAAGGGAGACTTGCAAGAGGTAGGGTAACCTTCTGGAATTTTTTCACCAAGGTATACCAGTACTAACTGTAGGACACCAGTTGGAGATAATAAGAACAATAAAAAAATGTCTTTATTGGAAGAAGTTCACAAACATGCAAACAAACAGTCTCATGAATCATACAAGGCTAGTGAAGGTAAAGGAGAGAAAGGTTGGATAGCAAGAGTTTGGGTAAAGTGGGCAATAGCTACCATTCCTTGAGGCAGCAAAAGATTGGGGTGAGCTGTCTCAGACTGCAGAAGCATGAGAGCAGTACAATGAACTGGAATCTGGGGGTCCTCATGCAGTGTAACACACCATGTGTGTTCAAGGTACCAGTAAGAAACAGGTGGCTGAACCAAGGTTTAAATATCCTTTTTCTGCCCTGCAAGAAATATGTGAATTGCAATCTGGTAGATCTGACAAAGGGGTCTAGAAGGTTCTGACTGCTATTGTGGGCAGGTGAAAAAGCATTGAAGGAAATCATGGTAGCCTCTTAATGACTGGAGACGTAAAGGAACAAAAGATGGTCTCCATGGGAAAGAGGCATCAGGATATCAGCTTTTGGATGCTCCTTCTAGCAGCTTTGTTTGCTTTTTTCTCTTAGGCTTCAGTACTTTAGAGAAGTATCTAAAACTCATCAGGATGAGTTTACTGATTGATTCTCCTAAACTTATGATCTGGGCATGCTGAGGCTGAAACTTCCAGTCAGAGTCCTTTTAATCTCCACATGTGTTTTCAGCCATAAATGCAAGGTTTATATTTATTTAATGCCAATTAAACAATGGTTATAGCCAATCATACTATATCACAAATTGGGAGTATATGGCATGGTAACAATGTCTACAAGAAATCTTGTAACCTTGACCAACAGTGCATCTTAGCTGAACTGGCCTCAGTAACTCACATTCACACAGAACTATCTAGAAGGGAAATTTTATTGAACACTCAGAAATCTAGATACACACAAATGTTGCATTCAGGAATTGCAAATATTATCGTACGTTAGGCAGTGCTTTCAGTAGAAGACGAGCAAACCTAAGCCAGTGATTTCAACAAGTGGCCTCCAATGACCACACAAACTCTTGATTCAAGTAGATCCCACCCAGAATGACTACCTTTGAATCTGGAATCTTTTCTAAAGGACCTCAGAAATGAAGATAATGAAGACATCAAGATATTTAGAAAATATCAAAGGAGCAAAGGAGCTTCCTACCAACAAAGAGTGTCCATCTGAACTTCTTAACAGGCATCACCTGGTGTCTGTCTCTGTACATGCCTTCAAGTCCCCTGTTGACTTATGGTGATCTCAAGAATTTCATAGGGTTTTAGGAAAGAAATACTCATAGGTGGTTTTACCAGTTCCTTCCTCGGAAATGTAGCCTATAACACCTGTTATTTATTGACCGGTTATTTATTGGTGGTCTCCCACTAACCTGGGCTGACGCTGCATAACTTTCAAGATCAGATGGTATCTGATGCCTTTAGGGTACTTTGGTAGCAAAGGATGGTAAGGACTCAGGCAAGCACACACTTAACAAAGACATCATAGAAGTCATCCTTGCTCCAAAAGTGACATTTACTGTTAGTGGCATTCCTTGTCTATAACTCACTGTTTACAAATTGCAGAAGCACATACTAGGAAGGATAAAACCTTGCCTGAGAGGTGTCCGATTGTATACCAATAATTTAATCAGTAATCTTGGCCCACCTAGTGTTGGCATTAATGGAATCACATTTTAAAATCAGAAATGGGTACTAGCTATAAGATTTTGTAAAGAAGAGAACTTCCCAGCTAACTCCTCTGTATCCTTGGCCAAACAATCAAAAGGCTTTCCATTTTAGAGCAGGAATGTTGGGCAAATAAGACCGTTTTGAGCTACAACGTATAAGTTCTGCTACACTTTTGGAGTGACTTTTGGTGGTGGTGGTGGGCAATTTAGAATGGTCAAATCCAGCTGATGGTGTTGGGAGCAGAATTCATTCATTTAGAACTGTTTTATACTAGAGTACTATGTCAAGGCACATTGCTAATTATGTATTGCCCTGTGCACTATACATCATGTATTGTGCATTGTGCAACAGAGTGACAGCTATGCACATTTATTGCTTCATATATACTTCACCATGATGGTATTTGGTATGGAGAAGGCGTATTGATAGAGAAGCATGACCTCATGTATGGATGCTGACATCATGCTGAAACAATGTGGGGTGTCAGCTCCATTTTTTTCTTAGAATTTTGTATATACTCAATAGGGAGCTTTAGCCACTTCTTGATCCGTTATGTTTTCGCATACACATTTTTGCTGTGTGAATACATTATTTACTGAGGTATCTATTTCAAACACCTTGGCCTTAAATATGATGTAAATATCTGCAACTTGTGTGCTATTTTAATATTTCAAATAACTCAGATTCCACTAGATCCTAACCCCTAGATTATTCTTGTATGTTTCTACTGTTTTAAAAATTCCATTTAAACTATATTCACTGGTTATTCTTCCCAGCTTGAAGCTCTAAAGGAGAAGAGAAGAACAAAGACAAACACCTCAGCTGTGTCCCATCTTTGAAGTTATTATCACTTGTGAAAGGCTCCTCCTTTGTAGCTCCTCCTCTTGTCAGATGTCCCTTGCAGATTGAGAATCCTGGAGAAAAAATAGGATTCTAAAATTTTGAGGATAGTCCATATGGACAGAAGATGCTTTTATTTGCACACACTTGCTTTTCATTTGTAGAGGGTAAAAAGAATGGTGTCTGGAGGGGCAGAACACTTGTCTTCTTTAAATATAGTAAAGGAGTTTTGTACACTAGAGTGCACATGTGAGAGAATTGTTACTGCCCTGGCTAACCCGAGCTTGGGGGATATAAAAAGATATCTTTTGATATCACTAATTCAGCCTCACATACCCATTCCCCTCCACGTGCTTGCGAGGCCCCCGGACAAGCACGCATACAGGCTCGGCCGATAATCACCGTAATATTACAACACAATACAGGCAGGTCAGAAATAGCTGACTTGCAGCTTCAGGAGACCTCACAGGCAAGTACCTTCCTTAAGTATGCATGCAACTTTCAAAAGATCCTCTGCCCCACGTTGGCAGCTTGACGATCGAGCTATAGAACACTCAAGCACTCTGCGTTCACATACTGGCTATCCTATTGACAATTTGGCTATAATTCAATCATTCAATTTCTGACCTTTCGGAAGCTTTGTCTCCAGCCCCAAATCCATTGTTTTCCCCAAGTCCGAACTAGCCTGCAGTCACAATTCTCCTTATAAAAACCCCTGACATTGAGCGCTTCCTTGGATCGCTCTTGGCTTCCATCCTGCCTTGCTGTCGCTTTGTCCAGCGAGCCTTCCCCTCAGCCCCACGTGCTGAGATCCACGCTTCCCAGCTTCTCCACTTTCGACCGGGCTTCAGGACAGGTGAAGTATCACCCAAACCAGCAACTCCTCTAAAAATCCCTCTATCCCACTCCAACCTTTATTTCTTTAGTTATCTTGCGTGAGTGTGCCGCATACATTGTTTGATTGTGTTTTATTAAAGTATCATTGATTGTTCCAACTTCTGTGTGCTCCTTGACTTGGCCTGACCCCGTTAACATAGGGTTCAAGATCTCGCTACGTTACCCTGCGTCTCATATTGCTAGGCTGTGCTCTTTGCTAATTTTCCCAACTTATATAATTGACAGCGCATTTAGGTGTCCCTCCCGGGACCCCCAGGAATCAGGGTAACAGAATGCCTGAAAAGTGCTTTTATGGGCCTGCACATTCTGGAAAGAGCTCAGATTTTTGTTTTTGAACTTGCAACTTCCCAGTGGCTATACTGATCTCAGATTCTAGAAGTTGTAACATAAAAAAGTAACTTTTCCAAGGTCTTTTCTGGAACATAGGAAGTTGCCTTATGGAAGGTCAGCCTTTGCACATCTATCTAGTTCTCTTCTGACAGGAGTGGCAATGAATCTTCAGGATTTTAGACTAAGAGTCTTTTCTGTCATCTGCACTAAAAGCAACGGCTTTATCACACAGGGCAGGTTAATCACAATTACAGCAGAATAATATCCTCTTTGACTGGGACTTATCACAAGATGTCATTCTTCTTCTGTTGTTCGCCCAGTGGAAGAATGTTTGGAAAGCATTCCTCTCACAAAGAAGGTGGTTAACTGATTAATCAATGGTATAGGTAGCATAGTGACTGTGAAAGTAAACAAACTCTTGAGATTACAGCTGGATGGGAAAACAATGTAGGCAGCTTTGCCCCATCTTTCAGTTTCCTTCAAGAATCTCATTGAGCCAACACAAATGACAAAGCTACTTCCAGATTAAGCTCTATCATCCTGAGTAGCTTGGTCACATGCATCATCTTGCAATGTGCTAATGGAAATTCTATCACAGACTAGATGTTAAAATGTTAATTTGTTTGTTATGTGGAGCACTGATGATGTAAATGCGTAAAACAGAAAAGATTAGTGTCATGCCCCTATACCAGCACCCAGACAGGACCATCCCCAACAGCCACATGCTAGGGACATAAGAGGAACAGTAGTTATGGCAGCCAGTGTGGGTGGAAAAGGGAAAGCTCAGAATTCTGGCAGTGTTTATATGAGAAGGGCTTGTTAAATAGGTCCCAACTGGATAAGACTGAGCCTATATGATGAGAGCTCACACATGAATTCCTTGCTTGTGCTTCTAGAACCCTTGACTTTTGCTTGGACAACAGATTTTGCCACTGGACACACTCTCTCTCATATGGTAAACTTGGACTTTGTCTCTATCTCTCTAAATCTACTGTGAACTTAAACAATTAAGACAAACTTTGCCTGCTAGTTCCTGATAACAGTCTGACTAGACAGCTGGAAGCCTTTGCTAGCTGCCAGCACAGGATAGCTGATGAAATAATATCATGAATATGAATGTCTGTAATTTATTTCTTGGTCACATTTCTAACCCGTCTTTCCTCCAGTGAGCTTAAGCCATTGTGCATAGTTCCCGTCATCCCAACTTTGTCTTCATACAGACCAATGTTGAAGGCCAGGCTAAGAAAGAATGACTGGCCGTGGATCATGCTGTGAGTTTCATGCCTAAATAGAGGGAATAAACTTCAACATCCTAAGTTCTAGTCCAGTAGGCTAACTATGCCACATTGTTTCTCAATGTTAAGAGAACAAGAATGTCTGGTAGGATTATCTCTTTGCTACTTAGTGCACAGATGCAGCACAGTCTTTGCTTGTGCTAGGGAAAAAACCAAACTATTTTGAGCATTTTAAATCATTTTTAAGAAGCAACCTGCCCTCTCTCAGATCATATATAGTGAGATACTGAGGAATGTCAATTTTGAATGGCTTTCAGCAAATGTTAGAAAGATTATCATTTACTTATTTTTCAATATCTTCTAGGTAGCTGACATTTTCAAATATTATGCTCTTACTTTCAGCTGAAATTATAGTGGTTAGTAGCAAGCCAAAGGTGAATAAAATGATGTACACAATTCAGATTAAGAAAGGGTAGCTAGTTACCTGTAATAATTCAAGAAATACATGTATGAAAATAATAAGCTTTACTACTTTGCCAACTATCCTTTTAGAGTAATTATTTTTTTCCCCTCGGATTTCTTTATTTATTGGAGAAATTGATGGGAAACACGTTTTTACCATGTCTGCTCTTTACTTCATGAACAACTCCAGATCATTTTCTCAAACTTATTCTCCCCTCGCCATAAGTTGGTTGACTAAGTAGGTTGATTGACTAAGGCTCTATTTAAAATTCACATACCATTTATCCCAAAGGACTTGCAGCAAAATAAGGATATACCTGAAGTAAACATATGATTTCCAATAACAGCTCCCCCCATTATACTTACAGGATGGTTTCTCAGCACTGTGGCCATATGTTAATAGTTGTTCTGTGGCACACAAAGGATTTTTCATGTTTAGTGGGCCCTGGTAGATAGTTTAGCTTAGGCCCTTTCCGCATCCTACCTTTTCTCGGTGCTGGGGTGCGGTGCTCGCGCGAGCAGCCTCTTGTGAGAGATTCCAGGTTTCTTCAGCTCTGCACAAGCTTCCTGCTCACACAATAGCCTTGCCTCTTCCTTTAGCAGTGCAGCCTGGGACTATCCCAGGCTGCACTGAGACAGGAAGCACAACCAGCCCAGCTCCCGAGGCTCCACATGCAAGGTAAGTGTGTGCAGGGCCTGGGAGCAATGTGCAACTGTGCACTATTTTTGGCTTAAAGCCAAAAATGAAAAAGTGTGTGAGCAGTGCCTGCCAGGCCCTGGAGCATCACGCAAATGTGAGTGCATCGTGTGGACTGATCCTCACATATGTGTGATACTCAAGGGGCCCTTTCTCATGGAAAATGCCATGCAAAAAGGGTTTTAGTTTGGCAGTTCAAGGCTGGGAGTGGTGAAAATCATCATCTGGTATCAGATCATGAGAGTAAATGCTTTTTTAACCAACCTGCATGTTGTACAGACATTGTCAGTTAAACAAAACCTCTGACAGACAAGCTCCTGTCTACAAAGTATTTTTCTATCCAACCAGCATCTCATCTTTTCTTCTCTGTCTTCTGTTTAGCTGGCCATTTTTTAAAACAGCGCTAGCATTGGAAAGTTGGTGGAAGACTGAAGAAACACAGGCATTTGAGTGCCTTGTTGGAGCAGAACATCTGTGGCAAACAGTACAGAAAGAATGGGATACTTCTCAGCACATCCTACTCTATTTGCCTGTACCTGCTTACCTACAACCGGTGAAGTAACAGCAGCTAACTTTAGAGAATGAGTGACCAGAAAAACAGAAAGAAAGAGTGAAAGTGAATTAGCCTGCCTCAGCAGCTGTCCCCAGCAGGTTGAAAACACACAGACCTATGAGTCTTGTCATCAAAATGGAAATCATAAGAATAGTGGTGACTGGTGAAAGAAGGTCATCCCTTGATTTTTTTTGGAAAAATCCTTCAAATGGTCCGTGGAAGGTCAAAATGTTACTTATGAAAGGCTTACCTGATCTGATTGTTTCATTTCACAGCTGCTAATTTCGAATAAAAACTTTGGTCAAATATGCTGAATTCTTCCTCCTCTTCTCTTCTCTTCCTGTTATGTTTTGTATAGGAATATATCCCTATTCATTCCATGTTATTTCTACCTCTGGTACCAAATTTTCTGTTAAAAATGTAATGCCTAGGAACATGTCTACTTTATTAACTAAGATATACCTGTGCAATTCTAACAGCTTTTAGGGTGGCAGATGAGTTATGCTTGCATACTTTGATTTCCTTTGTTTGCTGCTGCAGTTTGTAAACCCCAAGAATCTATTTTCCATTGGCTTTGCCCTTAAAGGTGATGCAGTCCAGTCCTATTAGCCAGAATGTCTGCTGTGGGATAAGCTGGGTAGGATCAGTTCCTTAGGGCTCAGTTCTATTACCTGCTGCAAGGGGATGCTGGAACCTATCACCTCAAGGACTGTGATGCTTCCTCTGATGTAGACCTTCTTCTGTGTCATTTAATATCAATAAAGTTTATCTTATAGCAGTGATATGTGTCAGTTTTTGGTACCAAATAAAGTACTGGGGAGGCACAGAATTACAATCTGTTCTGCTTCAGAACATCTGCCTCCCCACTTCCCACTGGCTTGCTTCTTAATAAATTGGCAGGGTTACCGTTACCATTAGGTGACAGTCTAAGACAGCAGATTTTGGGTGTCATGAAGGAGCAGCAAGTCATTCTTTAATTCATTTGGATGGAGAGAAGTGAGGTTTTGCTTTATATGCCAAATAACTTTACTGGCTTTAAATAATATGCAGCTTTATTTTGTTTGGTGGAGGGTGTTGTTTGTTGCTGTGCCTCAGACAGCAAAATACACTGGAAAGTGGGGCTGTGGAAGGACAGTTTATTGAGAAGAGGCAGCAAAAGGCAGATGTATATAATATTGGGTTAGGCAATGTGATTTAGGGTCACTACCTTAGCAGTATCCCATTTCCTGAGTTCTCAGGACCAAAACCTGAAAGTGGGAGATAGGTTCTTGAAATTTCATGGAGCAGAGCAGGCCCTTGGGATGTCACAGGGCTGGGTCCTTGTGGTATTGCTGAGGTGAGCTAGTCAAAAGTTGGCAGGTGGGACAGAATATATTGCCTTACCGTTCCCCATTCATTTTTCTATCATTGTACAGATGATTTCTATATACATCAAAACAAATGCTCATGAAGCACAAAAACAAAATGAAAAATACTCCTAAAACCCAATAATAAGCTTATAATTAGGCAAACAAATAAATTTAAAAAATGACTTCATGTTTGCAATTTTTAAATTATTCAAAAAAATTATTTCAGGATTATAGTTGAGGGCAGATAGTGCATATCTTCCAACATTTCACAGATGAAAACTGGGACACATGTGTTCAAACAACATCAGAGTATGGTCAAGATGGCAACAGCTATTAATGATGGAGAGCACACAAGTTCAGAGAAGCTGCAGCAGTTTGGTTTTGCCTGATCCTGCTGGCAAGGGATAGACCCCATTCCTTTCTTCTCTTCTCCCTGATGAGTTAATTGAGTGCAAATAATTTTTCCACTTTGAACTCAGTGTGCAGCAATGGAAGTGAGCTGAGAACAAAGTGGGAGGGGAGAGGAAAACTGGGACTTTTTTAAAGCAGCTGAAAAAGTGGTATCGGGCCCATCTTTGTCAAATTGGGACAATTGGAGGATACAGCAATGGTTTGTTCAAATCTAGGCTTAAATCCAATTGTTAGCCACAATTATCATAGAATAGATATCAAATCTGTTCCTTTGAGAAGTGAGAGAGCATACACATGTGACTTTCATGTTTGCTACTTCTGCTTCCTGATTCTTGGTTGCATCAATAGGAGTATGGTGTCTAGATCAAGGGAGGTAATGGTACCACTTTATTCTGCATTGGTCAGGCCTGATTTGGAATACTGTGTCCAGTTCTGGGTACCTCAATTCAAGAAGGATATCAACAAGCTGGAACGTGTCCAGAGAAGGGCGACCAAAATGGTGAAGGGTCTGCAAGCCATGCCCTATGAAGAACGCTTAGGGAGTTGGGTATGCAGACTAATGAGAAGGTTAAGAGGGGACATGATAGTCATGTTTAAATATTTGAAGGGATGTCATGATGAGGAGGGAGCAGACTTGTTCTCTGCCACTCCAGAGACTAGGACAAGGAGCAATGGATTCAAGCTGCAGGAAAGGAGATTCCACTTGAACCTCAGGAAGAACTTCCTGATGGTCAGAGCTGTCCAGCAGTGGAATGTGCTGCCTCGGAGTGTGGTGGAGTCTCCTTCTTTGGAGGTTTTTAAGCAGAGGCTGGATGGCCATCTGTTGGGGATACTTTGATGGATGTTCCTGCATAGCACGGGGTTGGACTCGATGGCCCCTGAGGTCTCTTCCAACTCTATGATTCTATGATTTTCATTTGAATGAGTCCAGTGTCAGAACAGAAGACCTACAGAAAATGATATTCTGCTATAGAAGCTGATTGAAAGATATTTAGCAGAAGAGGTTCCCACTAAAGCACAGGGCAATCGACTGAATTATTTACCATTCATTCCTCTTCTAACCTTCCCTTCTTTCCTTACAACAAGCATGTAAGAGGTAAAGAGAGAAAGATTACACTGAGCAGTCTAATACAAATGTAATGCAGGCACTGACAAGGAAAAGTCACAGTAATTCTGCCTGGCACCCTTATGTGGCTGTGATTTGATTTGATTTTTTTTTTTAAAAAAAAAAAAATCGGTCTAAAAGGTAAAAGTAAAGAGAATGTGATAATACTAAGACTGATCACATTGTTCAGAGGAGCAAGCGGTAAATAAGAGGAATGTCTTTTGAGCACCCTTCTGCAACAGCAGCAGTAGCAGATGTTCCTGCTTTATAGACGGATTTGTGTTAAATTTATAGTTCAGCTTTGCCCATTTTTTTTAATGTTTAAGCAAAATAACAGAGAAGCTTCTCTAAAATCAAAAGGATGAGTTCTTTAAGAGGTTGGGGAGGCTTCCTCCTATATTGATTGACTGATTTGTCCTTCCAAATGCCATTACAATCATGTTAGTCTCCAGATACTCAGGTTAGCCTAAATGAATTAAAATTCACTGGCATTCTCCCTGTTGCACAAGGCAGTTTTCTGTACCAATTGAACTAATAGGCATGACCTAGTCTTCCATGTCTTTGAAGTTTCTAGCAGTAAAATAAATAACCCGCTGATAGCGATGGGGGTAGAAGAAGTTATGGGGTTGTTTAATGAATCATTTTAGTGTGTTTAAGATGTTAGAAATACTAGCTGGTGATCAGGGTAGGATTATACCATTATTAAATCCACTGTTGAACTATGTATTGTAAAATCTAGGGAGCCCTCAGGGAACAATGTGCAATCAGAGGGTACTTTGTGTGGCAGTTAATGATTTAATTGTTAAGCTTATTTGCCACCTTAAGATAAGATGTATGCGGCATAGCAATAGGTTCCTGAAATACGGCTGCTTAACAAATGCCTGAACAGAATGAATTAAGTTGGTGAGGTCAAAGTCAAACTCTGCTGTCTTTTCAGAAGTGATTTTGAGATATAAAAGTGTGCATTTGTAATGCAGGAAGGTGAAGAATATTTATTACTTTTCATATCTTCAGTGAGAAAAAAGTATCCCAACACTCAGGAAAGTCTGCAGAGATAAGGGAGAGTAAGTGAGAGATTCTTCACAGTCTGGGACATCTTTTAGGATAATTTGTTTGCTTAGAAATGCATGTGAGCACACAAGTACACAGAGATCCAGAATTGTGCAGAGTCCTTCATATACTGTATGCCTATCTTGCTTCAATCTTATCCCTCTCTCTTTTTCATCTTTTCCCTATCTGCCTTCTGCCAGAAGCAAGGCTCAGTTTTGTGTTCTAGCATTCCTGAAGCCCGCCCACCCATCACAGCATTCCCTAAGCCATGATTGACTGGGACCAACTAGGCTTGCCCAGCTCAACCCTTCATAATTCCTTTTAATTTCAATTGAAATCCACCCTTCTATAACTTAAAACCATTATGCTTAGTTTGACCCTCTGAGGCAATAGAGAACAAGTGTGCACCCTCATTCAGGTATTTAGAGAATGGGATTATGCCACTTTTTCCCCCCTTTGTTCTCAGAGGGCAGCATTTGTTGTCTTGTTTCTTTTCAACCTGATCTCTTCATTGCCATACACACAGGTATTCAACTAATCCATCACTTTTCCTTTCACCTTAAGGAGTATCTCAAATTTCCTCACAAAAACGAACAAACAAATCCCCCCAAAAGTAAAATCTCTTCCTCTAGACAAAAGAAAATCTGCCAGAGAGACCTATGCATTTACCAGATGTCTGATAAAAAAAATCGGAGATGTGTTTTTTTTTTTTTCATGGAGTAGCACTCATGAGGGAAAAAAACAATAACGCTGTTTGAAATGTCTTACCATTAAAAAATGTATAGAGGAATTGGAACAGACTTTAGGCAAATAGGCTGAGAGTTCACTGGGTAACTTTTGGCCAATCACTCTCTGGAAGCCTGACCTACCTCACAAAGTTACTGTGAGGTTATTCTCCATCATTTTTCTTTTCTATTGGTGGTGGCCAGTGTCTCCCCCTACCCCAACCCCTACAGACAATTCCCCAGAACAAGAGTGGATGCAGGGCATTGTGAAGGCTATAGCATGATGGCTATGTTTCCAGGACAGTAGCCCTTGAAGGCAGTAGTAGCTAAACAAAGAGCAATTAACTTTGAGCAAAAGAAAGGAAGAAGGTATGCTTGTGCCACTGCTGATGCTGAACCCTGTAGGAGAAATCAAACACAAAACTGTGGTCTAGGATGGAAAGAGTGTGACCTCAGGGTCACATGGAGCCCAGGCACTTTAGGTGGTCCATGAAGCCTCCAGAACACCCCACAAATCCCTAAACCCCAGTTTTTTAAATAGAATTTCCATTCCGAATCATTTTAAAAAAACACTCAGAAATACCGCAAAATATAATGGTTTTACTCATCCTTACAAAATATGCCAAAGTTGCTGGAAATGAAATTGGGAGGGATATGACATAACTTCCAGTTTGGCACAGTGGTGTGGCCTACCGGGTTGGCAGGTGTGGGGATGAAATTGTCCTAAACTGTGTAGTCTACCTAAGTAACAAGTGCCAACTGGGGACAAGGGATAGAAAAATAGCCAGCAGGATCTAATTCCTGGTCTTCTCTTGACCATTCAAAGTAGCTGTTTATTTGAGATGTAGATTGCTACTCTTAAGTATCATTTCTTTCTTCAAGCTTGGTAATCCCTCTCCTGCCTTTGTTAGAGAATAAAGCAGCCTCCTAGAGTCACATCCCCATAATGGCTTCTAGCCTGCCTTATATATAGGACCCAGGTTTAAAGGCTTCCTTAACCCAAGTCAAGGGATAGCTCCCCTGTCCTCCCTTTGCTGGATTTCCTAAAATGATAAATGTTCTGCCTTCCTTTTGACCTTACCACAGCATCCAGTTTCTTTTGTTTTTATCAGAAAATTATTGCACTAGCATACTGTACTATATTGGCTCAACATTCTTACAAGCCTCAGAGACTCTAGGGGAATTTTTTCTCCTGTAGAAATTAGGTGAAATCATCGTCTCAATTCCTCTGCCCTCAAGCAGGGTGGAGAATTTCAAGAAGCCATTTGCCCAGAGATCTAGATAAAACAAGACAGAACAGAACAGCTGCTTTCTATTTCATATTGTTTTTCTCTCATTTTTCAGCCCTGCAAATAAGACAGTGCAATT
Organism: Cyclura pinguis; assembly: GCA_030412105.1. Lineage (NCBI taxonomy): Eukaryota > Metazoa > Chordata > Lepidosauria > Squamata > Iguanidae > Cyclura > Cyclura pinguis. The sequence goes on along the minus strand of CM059601.1, from coordinate 159,949,306 downwards.
TTCAGGGTCCTGTCACAGCTGCAGTTTTCTCTACTCAGAAATATGCCAGGCTGACCAGCTGCAGGAAATCAGGTTGTGTTTGTCCTTGTACAAAGCATATTGTGAGTAGTCATGCAGCTGTTGGTGGTCTAAAGATATTTATTTGCTACCAGATACCTATTCAGCATGAGAAACAAAACCTGCTGGTATTACCTAGAAAATTTGATAAGTCAGTTTATCTTGTGCCAATAATCCTAAAGAGAAAGGGGATGAAAGGGGCAACCAGTGGTTAGAAGATGGAAGGAGAAGGAAACTGAGATTACTTGGTTATATGTAGAATTAAATTGTTTGTTTATGTATGCAATTAAAAATTCTTTCAATAAAATGTTAACAACAACAATGTTTAATTGAGATAAAAATCTGCTGAAACTGGGCCATTAAAACAGTGACCATAACCCAATATGTGTCGTAGCACTTGCAAAAGCAACATCCACAAGGAATTCACCTCCCTCTAGCAACTTCCCACATGCTCTAAAACATGCTCCAAAAGGCTGAAACTTACTCCCCAGCAGACTTCCAATGCTGGAGAGGACTAAAGGGCGGGGTATGTATATAGAGGATGAAAACTCGGATGCTACTGTAAATGGTGAATGCTTATGTGTTGTATTTAGGCTATTAAACCAACACAAGCTATTTTGTGCGATCAAAAAATATATTCTTTTTTCACACACAAAAAAGGAACCAATATCATCCCCGTTCTGGAAACTGGTCCTTACTTCTCCGTTGTCATGCTCTCAAGTGTCATTGTACTGTTGTTAAATTCAAGAACATGTGGAAAGGGCAAAAAGAAACAAAGAAAGAACACTCTTGTAATGTGTTATTCCTTGAAAGGACAGACTGCAATCATCGTGGTGACAAAGCAGTAAATGTCTTCCTTGCTCTTTTCAAATGGTGTTTTTTAAAAGGCCCTTGATTGTTTGTTCTCTCTCCCAATTTAATTACCAAATGGACTCCAAAAGTTACCTAGGAGGAGTCAGCACCAGCTGGTTGCTGATTTGATCCTAATCTTTAGTTTCTCTTAATACGCTGGGGAGATTGGTATACGTCTTAGACACTGGCAAGCAAGATGTTTTGCTGGCAGGAACCCAGAAGTTCTTGGTGGCTGGGAGTAGGGGGAATGAACACTGTTATGTGAATTGAACTGTGTAGCCTCAGTGTTTCTGGGAACATAATAGACTGTAACACCATGTGGAAAGCAAGCAGCTGGGCATTTAACAAGTTTATGGCGCTGCTTAGCCTGGAACTTCTCAAATAAATTCAGAATGCTTGAGAGGGTCTTAGACTTTATGTTTGTGTCTAAATGCCCTTCACCTCTTTTTAGGGTGCCCTTTAGAGGTCTGTGTAAATGTGCTAAAATGAAATTGGGTTGTTTTCATTCCAGCAATTTGGTACAGCTAATAAACCACAGTTTCCCTAGCGGACACAAAAACGAGTGCCCTGAACGAATGTGAGCAGAGAGACCTGCCTGACTGAAAAGCATTTTTTTTCTTTTTTGGCCAATCATTCTCAGATAGTGTGGCATTTTGTCCTGTTTCAGTACAATTCACTTTTGTTTATTGCTGTTCCAGAAAGAATCATCGCAAGTTTCCTGTACATTTATGCTTCTTCCTCCTGCAAACAATTTTTTTTTAAAAAATAAATGCTGCCTGGAGAGGCAGTCTAAAAATATTCCAAACGAAAATAAATAAAATTAAAAAAAAAAAAACTTCCTATATGCTTCTCAAGCAATCAGATGCAATTTATGGAGGATAAGAAAGAAGCAAAATCAAAATAAAAGCGATCCAAAATATTGTCAAAGAGCCACCCTAAGCTTGTCCGAAACAATATTTTCTTAGCATGCAAAATTAGCACAGCATTAAGTACATAAATACAGTGACAAAATTTCCTGGAAAAAAAGAAAACAAAGAATTACTCTGATGGGAAAGGCCATAGTATGAATGGACAATGCACAACTTTGATCAGCAGCAAAAATTCTTACTGTTTAGCAAGGTAATAGGCATTTCAGGAAGAAAATCAAGAAGCAGAGTAAGAATAATGGGATATTGTAAACAATGCCATGCATTAGATGAAAGGAGACAGGAAGGCAGAACTTGAGAAATTAATTTTAAAATGGATGAATGTTTTGACGCGCTGACATCATCCGTACATCAGCAGTGGTAAGATGATGCTCTGGGATCCAGAGCACAACCTACCCCTGCTCAGATATGGATGGCTTCAGTGTGTCATAATATTCATTTTCAAAATACTATTTCAGGTCCTGTAATGAAGTCAAAGACATCACATTACAACTGGGAGTTCTCATTCCTATGAAAACCTTGTTGAATTTCATAAAACCAGCTTCATAGCCTAGTCTCCTGGAAACCAATTATAATCAATAGAAGTTTCCAACACAGAGGCCTGAAAAACTCTGATTTAGAAGACTCCCATCTTTGTGGATGATTCAGTAGGAGACAAGATATTTTTTTTTCCTAAATGTTTTTCTTTTTCTTTTTTGAAGTGGGCTATTGGTTGTTACCCTGTGTACTGGGGGTCCCGGGAGGGACACCAAAATGTGCTCAACTAAAGGTGGGGAAAATTAGCTCAGAGCACTGCTTAGCATTACGAGAGGCAGGGTAATGTAGCGAGATCTTGAACCCTATGTCTACAGGGTCGAGTCGAGTCAAAGAGCACACAAAAGTTCAAACAATAAATGATGTTTTATTAAACACAAGCAAAACAGTGTATGCGACACATTCACACAAGATAACTAAAGAAATAAAGGTTGGAGTGGTATAGAGGGATTTTTAGAGGGGTTGCTGGTTTGGGTGATACTTCACCTGTCCTGAAGCCTGGAAAAATAGAGAGCGAAGGTGGGGTGCGATGTAGCTCAGCACGTGGAGCTGAGGGGAGGCTCGCCAAGCAAAGCAGCAGCAAGGCGGGAAAAAATCCGGGAGCGATCCGAGGAAGGTCTTGGAATCAAGGGTTTTTATGAGGAGAATGTGACTGCAGGCTATGTCGTACTTGGGGGAAAACAATAGATTTGGAGTTGGAGACAAAGCCTCCGAAAGGTCAGAATCTGAATGATCGAGTTATCGTAGAGATTCTCAATAGAGTAGCCAGTATGCAAACACAGAGTGCTTGGGTATTGTATAGTTAACCCATCAAGCTACCAGTGCGGGGCAGAGGCTCTTTTGTAGGTTGCGTGCATACCTAATTAGAGTACTTACCTGGAGGTCTCCTAAAGCAGCGAGTCAGCTATTTTCTGGCCTGCCTGTATTGTCCAGGAATATTATGGTGATTAACGGCCGAGCTTGTTTATGTGTTTGTCCAGTGGCCTCGCAAGCACATGGAGGGGAATAGAAAAGTGAAGCCAAATTGTGATATCAAAAGGATATATTTTAATATCCCCAAAGCTCGGGCTAGCCAGGGCAGTAACATGGTCCTTACCAAGGCACAGGAATAGCTTTAACCCCGCCACACTTTTTTTTTTTTTTTTAGAACAACCATTGTGAGAAACATTAAGATGGGGAATGTTTCCACCATCAGCAGAAAATATAGGAAAATATCATACCACCTAATCAGTGGATTAGAATAAAGGAAAAGAATTTGGTTATCTAGAACTATACAATATACCAGTTTCTGCAGTCCTCAATATATAAAACAAATTTTAGTTGAGAGTGCTGGAAAAACAATCTACAGTACCAATGACATTACAATATTGATGTAATTAACCAGTTTGGTGGGTAACAACATATTAATTTGTTATATACGTACCTCTATAGTACCTGAGACTCTCTGTTCAGTTCCTTATCCTTGAAAATCAAAGATAACTTGGATTCTCTTGCCTGGTGAACTCTAATGTATTGCCTTTACTATGCATAAATCTGTCACACCTGAGGGTGGTGATGCTTAATTCCATGACCCTTTTGAAGCATAAATAAATTTCCTTAAAATTCCTAAGGTATTAGTATGCATTTGTTATTACAGTATTTAAAACAGTTCTCAGCCATCTTTAATGAGGCAGCCAAACAAACTGCTGTGTAATCTGCTAATGCCGGCATTTACAGTGTAATTAAGATTAAGTGTTTTGAAAATGAATATTTTATAGTTTAATGCCTAATAACTGCTGATTACTGCAAAACACTTAAAAGCTTTAATAGCTAAACAGAATAATTAAAACTCTTCAAATGTGCCTCAAGTGTCAATGGTAAGTAGATGAAATGATATCTTTTCAAAGTTATCTCTTGCTCTGGGGTGTTTTCTGATGATACAAAGCCACGCTATCATAGGTATTGATGTTTTGAGTATAGTATATCAGCAATGACTTTGCTGATCTTTTCTACAGGCAGAATGTAGTGACAGGGAAGGCATCTTGGGCTTTTCTTTAATTCCTTCCCGGCCTGTCTACTGTTTCCCATATTAGAGTTAGTTTTATTAGTCATTTCTTGTTACGGCTGTATGTTATACTATTTATTTTATAAACAGTCAACACCAAGATCGATCAATTACACTATGCTACCACATATATCAGAAAATGGCAAACAGACAATTTGCATTACAACAGGGAAAGGCGAGATCCTTGTTTGTTCTCTACTGAGATAATGCAAGACAAATGGAACCAATGCCATTGAAATCTTTCAAGACTAATCTGCTCAGTTTGATTTAATACATTGCATTCAATGTTACATCATTGTTGTGTCTGTCTGAAAATTCCTAAGCCACTTAAATGTTACAGAAATAAAACTCCCCACCACCAGTACCACTGAGTGAGCTATTACTACTGCAGCCTAGTATTATCACTGAAGCTGTTCTTTCAACTTATCTGAGAATCTACCATGAAGATTTTGCTGGGGATCTATTCTCCCTTTTTGCATAGAAAATTGAGTCATGACACCAGCCTCATTAGTCTTTAATAAACCTGTCTGTAGACCGTACCATTTCAGTAGTGTGTGGGGGTGAGGGGGCAGATAGACATTCAGGTGTGTGACATTCACATGACAGACTTAAGCAGGACATTTTCCTTCATACCAAAAAAAAAAAAAAAAAAAAGGTGGAGGGTAGAAATCCATATAATATTTTATTTCATTTCATTTTGGTATTCCAGCTTTCCTCCAAGGGTTGCAAGTTAACAACAATCTTAAAATGAATTTAAAATTATAACTCTAAAATCACACTGCATGTAGAAGACTAGCATGTAAAGGACAAATAAAGGCTATGCATCTTCTCCCTGACAACTAGCTTAATATGTGCAAGGAATGTTGGCTATGTAGGGGGATACATACGGACTGTGAAAGTCCCCCAATCACCACTTACTGGCAGCAGTCTCTGCAAGTAAAAGGGGTTTGTTTCCCCTGTCAAACAGAAAGCAAATTGCTGATGTTCCCATTCTGCCTCATCATTTGAGTGATCTCTGACACAGGGGGGAATTATGGTAGGGTTGTGAGGTTGTGATGAGAGTCACTGCATAGCTATATATTTACAGTGGTTTTGCATTCATAAATACCCAAATGAATTCCAGCTGTTGCTACTGTTGTCAAATAGAAGAACACTTACTCCTGTGAGTCAGAAGCAGTGTCAAAAGTGTGAAGAGCTGCAGTCTAGACACAGGCTTGCCATCATATTTGCTACTTGTCAAAACTATGCCTTGAATTTACATCAATTTGATAAGAGGACGGGGTGTATGTATGTGTATGCATATATGTGTATGTGTATAGACATATATGTGTGTGTGTGTGTGTGTGTGTACATAACTTGCTGCTTTCAAACAGGCCTCCCTTGGGCCTAAAACAATAGGAGGACATGGCAAAATTGCCCCCATGCCCTGTAGAGCATCCAAAGGCCATTTTATGTAAAATAAAAACCATAGAGTGGCCATCTTAAGTCCGCTGAGAGGTGATCACAGCCCCCAGACCTCAGATTGTTTTCCAATTCATTCTAGATATTGACCTGAGAGCACTACATGCCTCTCCATAAAGTGAACTTGCTGCTTTGGAGAGGAACACAGCATTATATGGAGTGTAGCGGTGACACCAACCAAATGTTTTCTGCCCATAAGCCCAAGCAATCTGTGTGGCCTTCAGGAAGAAGCAGGAACGGCTGGTCAATGAATTTGAATCTGGAGTTCAAATTCTATGGCAGCAACTGAAGTAACCTTAATGAATGGGATCCCCCTAAGGGACTTTGAAGATATGGAGAGATAAGCTCACTCCTAGTTTAGGGGTGGTATAGCTGCCTGTGCCACATTCCCTGGACAAGGGAAACATGCAGTAGTGTTCACCTGTGTGGAATTCCACTGCTGTCATTCTGTTGGTTACCTGGCAAGTGGACTGGTTTTGGTTTTGGTTTTCTCATTGACCAACAAACAGATTGGTTGATGTCAGTATCTGGCCCCTTGTGAACCAAGTGTACATGCATCTATAACTAATAAAAAACTGTGGCCTACTTTGTTCCAAGCAAAATGGTATTGGTCTGTTTCTTAAGCAGACTGGGACTCACCCCTGAACATATATGTTGAAGGCACATAATAGCAACAGGACAGTCTGAATTAAGCTCATGAGTGGATTGACAGTAAGTCAAAAAACAAACAAACAAAAAAAAAAACGAAAAACCAAGATATATGTCCTTTCCACACTCTACCTTATTCTGGCAGTGTCCTGTGGGGATCCCGGCAGCAGCTGCCAGGAGAGGAGTGTGATGGGAATGCTCCCCTCTGTACCAGCTGCCTTTGTGATCCAGGAAGTGTGATGGCCCCACCTCATCCTGCCACAACACAGTTGGGTACTTTCCCAGGTTGTGCTGGGGCAGGAAGTGCAGCCATTGTACTTCAGGACCCTTCACACATAGGTAAGGGCAGGATGGTGGCACAATCGTGGGTCATTGACAGGGAAAATCTGTCAATGATTTACTCTGTGATTGTGCCTCCTTGGAACAGGAGAAGGGCAGGACTGTGATGGCATCATACATAACCATCATTGTAGTCCTGTCTTTCTCCTGTCCCGATGGCAGAATGACAATGTCTTGTGGAAAGGGCCTTAGTCTCCATTACCTGATCTCATTTACGTAAAAGCTGCATTTTGGGCCGGTCTTAAAGGACTTTCTTGTGTATATTGCAAGCTTCCATTGTTTAGTCTACCACATCATGGATAATCATGGTCAGGCTGTATAAGATGAACTACAACAAATCAGCTGGTTAAGCGCTCTTTGCTATAGATGCCATTTAGGCATGCATATATGTGTGTGTGTGTGTGTGTGTGTGTGTGTGTGTGTGTGTGCATGCAGGCACACACACACACAGAGAGAGACTCTATAATGAATGGAACCTAAAGGTTTTTAACTTTCCGTTAGTTTTTGTCTAAGTTCAGTCAAGTTTCTCAAAGAAAAGGTAGATATATATGACAAACTGGAGAAGGGTAAAACAAATAAGTATGTAGGCTATGTAGAAGAGAGAGCTAATATACTGAAAATGATCTGAATGAAGACTCTAGACAATGGAGGATCCCTGCTATTTGAAGTTGATATCTTCCTTGATCTACCTGAACATAAGTGAATATGAAGCTTTCTAAAATATTAATATAATGAAGGTGTTTTATTATAAAGAGACGTGGATTTAAAAGGCTGATTATAGAAGGACTAAAAATGATGTCAAGACAATGTAGTATCATTTGAAAATTAAATGCAGAAAGAGTTCCATATCAGCAGAGTCAGGGAAATTATTTTAACTTTGGTCTTACGTGTGTAGTAAATGTCATCACAGCTGATATTTATATTTTTAAGTTGCAATTTGCATATCTATGACTACATATTTACAGTTTAATTAGACTAATAGACCTCCAGGAATGATTTAAAAACAAAACAAAATTATTAATTTAGACTTTAAATTGGCTGCATGGTAGTCCTCATTTAGATCAGGCTAATGAAGTGTACCAAATAACATGCAATTTGAATGCCTTTGGGAAGAAGGAAGCAAAACAGCAGGGATTAAAAAAAAAAAAGGGAAAGGAACTGGAGAAACCGCTTGAACTACTGTATTGCTTTATACCAAAGGGAAATTATACAGCAGGCCCTTAGTGAACAGTGGGGCCTCAGAAACAGAAGGAGTTGAATCACTGCACAGCTAGATAAGCCTTCACCTCAGAGGACAGCTAGAGCGTATGCATGTGGGAATGCCTTACAATAACTTTATGTCATTGTGAACCTGGGTTAGTGGGGAATTATGCTTTCGAACAGAGCTGGAAGATTCTGGAGAACATGCTACTTTGGGATACATAACGGGGAATGAGCTTAGTAGAATTCAGAAAAAGATGGTTCATTGGTTTAACATATGAGAAATATACAGTATTATGCCCAAGTTATAACTGGTAGTAGTATAAGCTCTTACAATGAATGTCTTACAGCATTAGTGTGTGTTTATGTGGAAGACATATTTCAGTGAGAGGCTATTTTTTCTGAGAAGGTGACCTAGCAGGGATTGGGAAGCTGGCTGCTGAGCTTTCCATTTCTTGCTATTCAGCACAAGCTGCTGAACTCTCAGTGTGACCACACTGGACTATTTATTTGTTTGTTTGTTTTTCTGCAATAGGTTTTCTTTTCTGAGGCAATGATATTTAGCAGGGACAGATTTCTCCCCATCATAGCTTTGGTAGCTGTTTGCTAAGATTGCAGGAAACAATGTACTCAACAGCACTGCAAGAGGCAACACATGACTTTGCTGGACTTATTACTACTTTGATAGACGCTTATGAGATGTAATGGGGTGATATCTTCCACACCACAACGTTCCACAGATGAAAACCAGGACACATATGGTGAAACAACATCAGAAATTGGTCAAGATGTCAAACGTTATTAAAGAGGAAAAACACACAAACTAGGAAAGGCTGTAGTGGTTTGCTTTTGCCTGAGTCTGTTGAAAAGGTCAAAATTCCACATCTTCCTCTCCCACTCCAGAATTAACTGAGTACAAACTGCTTCTGCATTTTGAACTCAGAGTAATTGCATCAATTAAAGTAAGTTGAGGAGAAAGGGGGAAAGCAAGACAGAGAAACTGGGACATTTTAAAGGAACCTGAAAAAGTGGAATGGATGGATTTGTGGCTGTCCCCTCCAAATTTAGACAGTTGGGGACTATTCTAAGTTTTTCATTTCCCTTCACACTAGCAAGGAAGTAAGGAAGTTATTTTGTTTTTCTTTCACAAGTTGCTGAACATAACAGAGACACATAACACAAATCACTGAGAGCTAGATTTAAGTATTTTGCTAAATAACTAAAGTGGATTGCATCAAAATATTCACTGTGGGGAAATACCTTTGTTACAATTTTATCTCTTTTTCATTTTTAATTGAACATCTATTAATTAGTCCCCTTGTTCTGTAATGTGACTATCACACTCTTTGCCAGCAATAGTTTGTACTGTATGCGGGACAAAAAGGCCATTCTCTAGCCATAGACATGAATTTAACATTACAGTTGGAACTGTCAGGGGATAGATAGAACTGTAACATTTTTGGCCTCTCAGGACATTCTATCCCTGACCTCTAGGGATTCAGAAAATCTACCAGTTTCAATTTTTCTATGATATAGACCTCAAGTTATTTCATCCCAAATATATAAATTCTTCAAAAATGATCCTGAAACAAAATTAATCAGATTTGTACTGGCCAAATTCCATTGTTCCAGATATGCACAGTGTACTGGGACCATGACACATAGGAATTAAGGTGAGAAGTTTCCCACAGAGGGAAAAAAAAGAGACAGCACAACCCTAATCCACCACTAATATGGTTTAATCATGTCAGACTATGTAGAGATGCTAAGACAGATCTTTTAGAGTTAAACATTCAGACTCCCAGGCCTGGACGGATGAATCTTCCTACTGCACTATTTTTTTTTTTAAAGGGTTCTATTTAAAAAAAAAATCTCATATCGTTTCCACACCAAATAAGGAGCCTGAATATTTTAGTAAGTTGTTATCAAATAATGATCTGAACTGAAATTTTCGTGCATTTCTAGTAAGTTTGAGATGAGTTCTCTTGAACAAAATAACTTCAGTGATCCCAATGAAAAAAAGGGTACCCTTTCTGTCTTCTAAATATACAATCTCGTCTAAAATGATATACCCTTCACAACAATCTTTTGTTGTTGATTCCAAATAACATCACCTGTATCTGATATTTACTTTAAAAAAAAAAGGAAGAGCTGAGGGTTGTAATCATGCTATTAAAACAACTTCTTGCTTAGCTTTATGTCCTACTGACTTCAAATGCAAAAATTTAGGCATGTACATACCTAGAATAACTCTTCTCCCAAAACCACTGAAACACCAACTTGCTTCATGTATTTGTGTTGAAAATCTTTCTGCACACAGTTCTTCTCATGCCATTTGTGCAAACACAACTCCAAGAACATTTCATTTGCAGAAGATGTAATAGGAAGTTGAGATATTAAAGAATTGGAACTGAAATGCAGGTTATCAACTCTGGCAGCTATGTTTTAAACCAATTCTATCAAACATAGTGCTTAGGTTATGTCACTCAAATACAATTTGCTGAAAGAAATTCTTGCTAAAATAGATTCAATGCAGTAATGACATCTCAGTCAAATTGAAAGCAATACGGATTCTGTTTCAGACTCTAATAGAAATATAACTGGATTTATTATGTATTGTCCCTCAGTTGCTAGGATTTTTCACATATGTAATTGGATTGTGATTAATGGAAAAACACAGCACAATATGAAGGTTTTATTTTTGGCTTTGTTTTCTTGATTTTCTTTTCTTTTCTTTTTTTTTAAAAAAATCATTTATAATAAAATTTCACATTTCCATTAAAAAGATGCATAGATGGATTTAATGAGCAGTTCCAGAAATTTTCTGAAATGCAATGGCAAGCTATGCATGTATTAGAATTATATATAAAGAACATAGCTCATTTGAATTCATTTGAGAAAGAATTTGGCTCATAAAAGCTCCAGATTGCTGACTCAAGTGCTTTAGAGTTTTAGTTATTCTCTGCAAGTGATTCAAAGCCTATTGCAGGAGAAGTTGAAGGAAGCATAAAATTTGTCATAAAATCTTTATTAATTGCAAAACAAATGAATGAAGCAACCCTCTCCTTCTTAACAGTTCCAGAGCTGAGTATCATAGATTCACCTTCTAATAAAGTTCACTGTTCTTGTGCTGATTCCTCACTTTTTTTTTTCTTTTTCATTTTTAAGATTCATCATTTCTGAGACATATTCTGATGTATAAATAAATCCATGTTGACATCATGCACAGGGCCAGTTCTACCATTATTTTTAGGGGTAGGGAAACTATAGAATGTGGGCCCCAGGTGGTCCTTGTGGCTTTTGAGTGGCCTGCCAAATCTTCCCAAAGCTTCCCTGACACAAGCACCTAAATGTTGGGAGGAAGAATCATTTACAGTTTGGTCTATGCCCTCTCTTAGCCTCCAGATGTGGAAAATACCAGTACAAACACCAAAAGCTTCTCATTATGCAGAGAAATGCCTGAAAAATAGAAAACAAAACCTTATTTCTAGTTTGGCTGTTTTTGAGGTGATTGTCAGGGGTGCAGTCTGCTACAGTGTTCCAACAACAATAATCTACCTCTCACGCTCTGTATTTGCCTACTCCTGTATTAGGTAGAGGCAGGAGATATTGAGAGGATGCAGTAACAGCCTCCAGACCGTTCAGTTTTATCCATGTCCTTCTCTTAAAGGGCAGGGTTGTTTGTGCCATGTGATTTGCTCTGCACTCCCTAACCTAACCCATTGCTTTTCTGTTTGCTGGACAATATCCTCTTATTGTCACTGATGAAATAAGATGTAACTTCACTTTATCTGATAATTTAGGTCCTGGTTATCTAGTGATTACATTCTCCCATAAGAACCTGCCCAGGTTTTAAGATTTTCAAGGGAGGTCCTTCTCTTCATTCCACTGCTCTCAAAGGCACATCTGGCTGCTGATGGGTTTTGGAGCTTCCTTCCTACAAAAGGCTAGACTGACACCCTCCATGCTGTCCTTTCAAGTATCAAATGGAGAGTTTGGTTTTGGTTTGAGTCAAAAAAGTATTTGGAAACTGACTGTTTATGTGGAAAGTGTTTTCAATAATGTGAGCTATTTTATATTTGTTGTGTTTGTGTTGTATGGGTTATTTTGTTTAAAAATCCTTTTAAGTCTATTGATAGTTAAATTATGTTTTAATTTCTTTATGTTTTCGGTGATGTGTGGTTCTATCTATATCTGTATTTAGTTTTATAAACCACCTTGTGACCCCAGGCAGGAGAAAAGTAGGATATAGATAAAGATGACAACAGCAACAATAACTGTGATGCCTTTTGGATTCTTTCTGTAGAATGGTGAGGATCATTCCTTTGATTCAAGCAGCAAAATGCTGGGGTGGGGGTCGCCCTGAATATAAAAATCTGCTAGTGTAGCGGGGAGCTCTCTGAAGACAGTCTCGAAAATGGGATCTACTTATAGGGCAGAACATATCTCGGAGGCAGGCCCTTTCCCAGGAAGAACAATGGGCAAAATAAAAGGAAAAATACTGCACAATAGCAACTTAATGGCTTGCATCATTGGTTCAAGTAAATGGACCTCGCCCTTGTAGGATTCAACGAAGTAAGAGTTGCTCAACATGGAGAAAACCTGGTAATCCCTTCAAGTTGACTTTTTGTGGCTGAGGACCCTTTGTTTGTGCAGACGTGCATAGGCTGGGGTCTCCTTGGGAAATGTGATGGGGGATTTTCCTGACCTTGACCTATGTCTGGTCGCTTGACCTATTTATCTATGTGCCCACCAAGGCAACCTCTCTGGCAGAGAAGACATATTTGATATTAATTTTATGTCCCCCTGAGATGGGGTCTGCCAAGGGGGTAACAACAGTTCTTTCATTATGAAGATGCTAATGGGTAAGCAGGTGTCATTATGCAAAGAGATATTGGATACCTTTTTCCTCAGTGACTGAAAAGTACACGTGAGCAAAATGAAAGAATCCACCAGCACAGTTCTGTATATGTCAGAACAGCAAATGAGGCATGACTGGGTACAGAGTGAAATGTAAATAGACATTCACTTCAGCATATTTACTATATAAACAATTGTGTGCCTGACAACCACATTATTGATGCAGAGAGAACAAGAAAGTGTACTCAAGGAAGTTTCATGAAGAAGCGCTGATTCATGTAAGAAAACCAAGCTGCTGGGTTAGATCCTGCTTTCCACTTGCAGATGTTGATGATATACAAGATTGTTATTTGCCCAGGACTAATGTGTATATGCAGTGAACACTTTCAGATTTCAACATGTCAAACTGCTGTACAGGATGCTTGGCAAGGTTACAAGAGAGTAAAGAATGTGAATAGGCTTGATGGACTGCTTTATGCTTTGTATAACTGGTTATGGTGGTACTTGCAGCCAACAGCAAGATAGTGTGTTGTTTTGAGATGATGATAAATACATACTACATCATTAAATAAATAAATAAATCTTATGCCAGTGGTACCGTGGGACATTTTTCAACTCTACTTTGATTTTCAGGCTAGAAAAATGTCACATTTTTGTTTTGAAGAATAAAATTAAACACATTTCATAAGAGTTGAACACCCAATTTGAGCCAGAAAGGCTGAGATCCTGAATTATTTCAGTGGAGCATAAACACTCACCAGTGAAATTGTGTTATGCAGTCCTATACAGAGTACCAACATAGCTCAATGTATGTGGATCAATGGTCATTGTGCTTGGTTGACAACTCATTGTGAAATTTCAATGCAAAAATGGAAAGCATAGGGATTATAGGCATAGGCACATTCATGAGCTAGTCTACATACCACATGGACAATGCTCCCATATATGCAACTTTGCTTACACCACTGTTAACTTGATATGACCATTGCACATTGGCTCTTCTCCCCCCCCCCCAAAAAAAAAAAATCACTCTGCATGTGCGGCACAACTGTCTGTGCATGTTGCTAAGAAGATGTAAGGTCAATGTTTACATGACTAAAGGGGAAAATGTATTGAATTGTGGAATATTTTAGTAATACAACTGTCTCTAGTGAGGTAAATCAACACCTCCCTCGGTCAAAATATGACATTTATTTTGCCAGCCTACAGGCATCTGCAGCACTTTGTTTATGCTTTGCTGCATGGTGCTTTGCTCCAACAAATGCATGCAGTGTGGTTGTTGCTGTTGGTGTTGCTGCTGCTTCAATGATTGGGTCAAAAATGTACCTTAATAGCAAAAATCAATAGATTTGTTGGGATTTCTTCTCTTTCGTCTTTTTTTCTAGTCTGAACTTTTTAAAATATAAAAGAAAACTGCAAGTGATAAATGGGTAGAATTTGAAGACATTGTTTTGTGCTGTGCAGGTGACACTGTCTTAGGATGGCACTGTAGTCCTCCATATGTGTGAAGTCTGCAACAAAAAGTGCATTTGAAGGATGAAAGCATTCTATCCTAGTGAATTAACCCAGTATTAGAAATAAGGGCGGTGGCGGGGGGAGGACATCTGTTATTGCTGACATCAATCACCTTAAGTCCAATTCACCTATTTGGCAGCCCCCGTCTGATTTCCTTGGGAGTTTTTAAAGCCACTGCTAAGCTCATGTAGTGGTTTCTGTGAAAACCATCTATCTGTGTGAACCATTTCTGTATATGGATGTGAATGCTGGGCAGTGAAGAAAGCTGACAGAAAGAGCTTCAATTTATTTGAAATGTGTTGCTACAGACACCATGGACTCCCCAGAATACAAATAAATGGCTCCTAAAGCAAATCATGCTGGAACTCTCACTAGAACCCAACATGACTAAACAGAATCTGTCACACTTTGGACATATCACGAGGCAACATGACTCATTGGAAAAGACAATAATGCTTGGTATAGTTGAAGTCAGTAGGAAAAGAGGAAGACCACAATACAGATGGATTGATTCACTGCCTTGTGTTTGTAAAATCTGAGCAGGGCTGATGATGACAAGGGCTCATGGAGGGCTTTCATTTTACCCTAACTCCAACCTTACTTGATAACAAATAACAGCAATCAACAAATCTCTTCACAACTGGTGGATGTGAACCATCCCAATTGTCATCATATCTTTTAAAGAGGTCATTACTAATCTTCCCCTTTAGCAAGTGCTCAAATGTATCTTAAGAAGCCCACAGATTCCCAGTCTTGAAACTATTGCTTTCAAGTTCTTGCAGGCCTTTCCCTTGAGTTGGGAATAGGGAATGAGATTCAAATGGTCCCCCAAATGTTTATAAAGGATCAATAGTGTAACCATAGCTACCACTTAGTAGGGGTCTCTTAGGTATTTGGTTTATTTTCATGTTTTACTACCTTATTGCCCTATAATTCTTAGACATAACTTACAGAAATAAATTGCTCTTACTCTTCAACTGAACATAAATGGCCTGAGTCTTTCTCAGTGTGCTACCATTCCGTCTATAAAACCATAAATGTAAAGTTTAATTATAACGTCAAATAGATGGAAATAAATTCATTTTGCCTGCTATATACAATGGTAAGGCATTTAACAAGGCAGTTAGCAGCCTAAATTTAGGAGCATAGGACTTGAACTGACTGAAATCCACTCATTTCTTCATCTGCATATTGCAAAAGTTAATAAAGGAATATAGAGACTGACATCATAATTGCACAGACCACTGTCTGTAGGATCATATTCTGGTGTGTATTCATCTCTATTTATAACTATGCCACACTAGTAACCCAGAAAACCACAGTCTAACATTTTTAAGGGGTGTTTAAGAAGGCTGATCTTACTGACCCAGATCATAGAGTCATAGAGGTGAGAGCCCAAAGGACTATACTCCATCCATCAGCAAGTTTAGAAAGCCACCATTAAAACATTCCTTGTTGGTTAGATCTCCAAACCTGAGTGTATCCATTTACTCAGTGGAATTTGCAGAAATGTTGTCTTGCCAAGTTCCCGTTGATTTCATGGATCTACTCTAGTAGAGACTTACCGTTGGATTTAGGCCACTAGACTAGAATTATGGTATTCTTTAATTCCTTCCTTCCTTCCTTCCTTCCTTCCTTCCTTCCTTCCTTCCTTCCTTCCTTCCTTCATTTTTTCGTGAAATAACATTGCTCAAGATATCCATTTTCCTTTACCTTCAAAATATACAATGAGCAGCTGAAAAAAAATCTAAAAGATGAACTTGATATTAACTCAAGTTGACATCAATTGACTTTGAAATCAGGACTAGAAGAAGTTACTGATTTGCCTACAGCTCCTGTTCTCTAAGCAACATGCCTAACTCTGCTCTCATAATTTTGTTATATGAAATTGAATTATTCTTCAACCATGCTCTGAATGTAGGATAATTGTATTTAAAATGCAGTTATATTAGAAATGTTTCATAACTGGTGGCTGATGCTTTACAATATTGTATATGATAGTTAATCTACTAATTTAATTTAATTTAATAATTTGATTTATATCCTTCCTTCTTCCTTGCAGAGGACCCAAGCTGGTGAGATGTCCTGGCCTTCAGCCGCACAGAACTTTAAACACTGGAAACAGCACTCCGGATTATGTTAAGAAGTGTACAGAAAACTGGAACGGAATTTTCAAAACCGATATGGCCATCATATATAATCTTATCAAACAGGACAAGGAACAATAAATAGTGTTGTCATGAGGTATGCTTTCAGGACAAGTATGTGAATTCTTCCATGTTCTGAGTGTACACAATTGTAAGGAATCATTGAAACCTGACAACAGGATGTCCTAGACAGCTCAGGCCCAGTAACTCACTTTCCTAAAGAACCATTCCTAAAAATGGAATTTTATTGATCATATAAGAATCAAAATATATAGCTTGGCTGAGATCCTGGATCATAATACATGTGGATCATAGTGGGCTGTCTGTGCAGCTCCACACCTCTCATGAGGTTGCTATCTATTCAGGACAGCAGCCTTCTTTCTTTTCTCCTTGGCTGCAGTTCCAACTGAAATAGACTGCTTCTTTGTTATCTGGGTTACCCTCTCCTTCTGCCGTGGCCAGTGAACAGCAACAGCAGTGCTCCCCAGGAATGAAAAGCTGCCTTAAATGGCAGGTTTTGGACAGCATACAAAGCAATTCCAAATAGGTCCTTGTATGCCATCCAAATAGAAACGTACATGAATTATGACCTCAAGTTGCTCTTCTTTATGTCACCGCCAAGATTCTAGCCAATGATTCCCCAATAATTTGGGAATAGTAAATAGTATATTTGGCACAAAATGAATGGATGAAGCACAGAATTACCCGATAAAACACAATTTCTTCAGAATGGAGAAATATTAAATGACAGAACCCTTCTTGCAATGCTAAGAGGGTCCTAAGAGCCAACCTGTGATTACAGTGCTTGGGTAGCCTACAGAGGATACGTTTCAGATTTTTTCAAGACAAGAGGAGTTAGGGCTAAGTAAATAGCATTCAGTAGTTCCTAGGAGAAAAATGCAGCAAGAAAGGGGTTCACAAGGCTGTGGGTGTCAGCTATTTTTTCCCCTAAAACATACTCCAAAGAAAGGAGGAAATAGCTGAGGGAGCTACCAGAAGTGTAGCTGTGAGAGATGCAAAATAAGGCATTGTCCCCCAAATAGACCTCTACCCCGAATGAAGTTTACCTACAGTCCCCAGATTTCTGGTATGGAAGTAATTCAGAACTTGAGAACTGAAAACTATGGTTTAGGCACCCAAAGCAAAGGGACAGGCAAGATTACTAAGGGAATGTGAACAGAGCAAATATATAAGTAATTTCTGGATGTGAACATTTTTCAATGTCTCACTATCTGCAATCTTAGAAATTTGAGGAATGAAGGAAAATTCCATTGGGATAGAATCCTAGGAGTGGGGGGTTAAAACCATAATTTCCCTGAAAATAAGAACTGTGCTTATGGGAGCTGCCAGTTTGTGGAGCAAATAGGATCCAAAGATAGATTAAAGTTTGGTGAATAGAATCTTTTCTGGATCTAGCTGAAGCTTCCTGAAAAAGTACAAGAGAGCACTGTAATTCTAGCTGGATAGCCCAAAGGAATAATTTTTGGAAGAGTTTTCAGAGGTTCCTTGGAGTTGGAACCATGATTTTAGGAAAAAGAGAATAGACAGTTGAGATTCCCTGGATAATGCCCTATATACTGTGGACTCAGAAATAGTGATGTCAGATGACACTGATCTACCTGAGGTTTTATGTTTTAGATTTGTGAGCTCAGTAAAGCAAGGAAAGGTAGAACACCTTCTCAGAATGGGTACAGGAACCAAGCTTTTTGTAGATGTGGTAAAAAGGAAGCAGACCAATAAGCCAGAACACTGAGCTTTGAAATCCACAATAAGAATTTTGGGTAGAAAAACTCTTGAGTTTTGCTTGCCTCACTTGTCTTTCACTTATCTAACCAAATAACCAACACTGGCTGAAAATCTTCATTTCAGTGGAATATGCTGCCTCGGAGTGTGGTAGAGTCTTCTTCTTTGGAGGTTTTTAAGCAGAGGCTGGATGGCCATCTGTTGGGGATGCTTTGTTGGTTGTTCCTGCGTAGCAGAGGGTTGGACTGGATGGCCTCTGGGGTCTCTTCCAACTCTATGATTCTATGATTGGAGAAGGAACATTTTGCCAATGGGCAAGAAAAGTACAATAGGAAGACTAGGAGATCTACTTGTCTGTGCTGGGCATATTATTTGTTGTTATGTGTCTTCAAATCAGCTCTGACTTATGGTGACATCCTATAGGGTTTTCTAAGCAAGAATTCATTGTCTCCCCTGAAACTTAGAGTGTATGGCTTGCCCAAGGTCACCCAGTGGATTTCCATGGCTGAGCAGGGATTCAGACCCTGATCTCTGAGATTCCTAGTTTAACACTCAAACCAGTATTCCACACTGGCTCTATCAGAAGGCATTATGGCCAAACTCAATAAACAAGTGGGACTAGTATCAAGTTGATCACCCCCTTCCTAAGAATGACTTCTTTCTCATTACCAAGTACAGGGTTTCCTGCTATAGGTCAAGCAGTTTGCTTGAGATTACTTATCCCTAATAGCCCACAGATTATTCCTTTGAAAGAATTCATCCGTTAGCAGGGATTATTTGGGGGTTATATTGCCATCCTGTCCAACATATGTTTCTCAATAATCCAACCAGCAAAGCCCCCCCCCCAATTACTGATTACCCATTTCCTGTCTTCATATGGGCTTTGCTCTAACCAGCCACGCATACATGTGGGCACATACACAGTTCTGCTAAGATATCCTACATATACCACCAGCTTGCAAGTAATGTACAATGATAGTTTGTATCTGGTACCCTTTGATAGATAATGGTCTTGATAATTGATACTTGACAGGTGACATGAAATATGCTGAAATTAAAATTATAAAATGAAGCAAAACAATTTGAGGATGATGTTGTTGGGGGTAAAATGTTTCCCAAGCACTTAGTGTTTTGTTTCTGATTTCCTAAACAATGTTAAGCAAGCCATTCTGTCTTTTTCAAGAACCGTCTCAAAAGTCAACAAGAATTTTATTCCTAAATCTTTCTTTTTAACAATATGAGTTGAAAATCTTAGAAAATTTATTATATTCTGAATGCACATGAGTGTTTCAGCTGCAAGATTAACTATGGAGTAACAAGTAATCTGGTGTGAGTGTGGAAGAGAGTTACTATTTGTCTTATGTAGGGATTTCACTCCTTTTCTTATTCTGTTAGACTGAAAGATAGGAGAGAAGTCACATAATTTCTCAGTGTGTGTATGTGGCTTCAAATCACCTATAAACTTATAGAGACCCTATGGATTTCATAGGACTTCCTTAGGCAAAGAATACTCAGAGGTTACACTACTCATTATCTAGAACGTCAGCCATATAAAAGCAAGTACAGAATTGTCTCCATGTGCACAGACTAACAAGGAGAGAGAGAAAAAAATGCAAAGCAAACATAAAGAATAGAGTTAATTTTCCTCCTCCATACTTTCTATTTTTTCTGCTGTGAAACTATATTTAACTTAAACCTCAATGTCTGTTCTTTTTGACATATTGTACATCAGCTTGTACAGTGTAAAACCCACCACGCCAAATGGCAGCACCAGGGGCATAATAAACCTTCTGTTTTTGCTGCTTGCCTGAGATTGGAAAACACCGTGTATGTATTTTGAGTCCCCAGCAGCCCCACAGTTTATGGATGGTGGGTTTCCTTTTGCTCGGCTGGTTGTATGTTATATATTCCTGTCATACGGTGTATGACTGTACATTGTTTCTATGTGCTGTTTAGTGAAAAAACTTCCCTTGTTAAAGCCTCACAGTTTCATTGTTGGGAGTCATTTAGACCAAACATGGATAGGGAATTACTTGTTTACTTGTGACATGTAAAAGAGATGCCAGGTCAGATTGTTGTTCGGTGTACCGCAAATGACTAACAGGGATATATGTGTGTGTGTGTAGGGGGGGTCATATTAAGAAGAAACGTGTTGTGGATAGGTATGTAAAACATAATTTATCTCATTCTCACATGCAAGAATAAAAACTTAGAAAAAAAAAGTAATAATTCCTGCTATGTGAAATGATTTGTTTCTATAATTTTTACTGTGATTTTTTTTTTAAAAAAATTGGTACTTCTTTGTGAAAAGTTCATGCATGCCAAACAGTTGTATTTTGTGCAAAAATATATTTTACACATAATGCAATATTCCTGTGACAAGAACAATAAAAAAAGAAAAATATAAGAGTTGTCTTAGCACAGCAATTGACATTTATTTTCCTCTGTGTCCCAGAGCTACATCATCATTTCTTGTAAAGAGATCATTAAAATATTTGTATCTCTAAGCATGGGCCAAGAAATTTCACAGAACTCTATGCAATAAGTATATGTTGACCAAAATTTGTGTTTGGACCTCAATTCAGAAAATAGCCTGATTTGGTTCAGAGGTCACATGATTTAATCCTAATGTGGAAATCCAAATCACCTCACATTCACCATTTAGAAGTACAAGCAAATGTTTATGTTTTTTTTTCACCCCTGCTTGTTGAATTAAACTGGTTGACATGCGCTTGTAGCTCTTTAGCATGCTATTAGGCTTGTCTGTTTTCAAACTAATACAGGTGCAGGAACTCCCTCCTCCCCCCAGTATCTGGCTTTACATTTGATTTTTTTCAAAGGAAAAAAAAAGAGAATCTGCTAATGACTTGATTATTTCTTCAAAGAACTGGTTGAAATTTCCAGGGATACCTGCTCCTTCTGTGGAAGTTATGGATGACAGCTTGCAACAGATTAACTTCAGGGAGTTTTCTGCAAAAGTAGACTTCACAGGTTTCCCACGGGGGGAAAAAATGATCTCATTCTTTTTGTGGACAGCTGCTATGAAAATGACATACAGTGTACCAAGTTGTTATAGTTAAGAAACCCCCAACATTTCAGAAGGTTAAAAGTCTGGATTTAAAGTCAGTCTGTTCAAGAAGGGATGATATCTTCCTTCATGTTATATCAACCCGTGGCTTTTAGGATTTCTAGGCAAGAAACCTCCATTATAAGACTTTGTCTCTGCTGGTAAAAGCCTAAATCCATGACAATGTTTGTGAACTAAGACAACGTGTTAGTAGAATTCTGTTGAGTTTTTCTGTTGCACAACAGATCCCACCTGTTCTTGTGATCCCTCAGTATGCTACAATTTGTGAAAGTGGAATTGTATTGGATCTTCCAGACCCCTACACATATAGTGCAGAACTAGATTTCTTTAAGTACAACACCCTTTGAGCTAAAAGAATAATAAATTGGATACTAAAGTAATAGAAAGTGGTAGAAAATGAGATGGGTGACTATTTCAACATCTCTCCCCCAAACCCTGAGAACAACATACACTGTGATTAGAAGTATGAGCTGTCAGTCATAAACATATGCCCTTTCTGAGGCAAGAAGAAACAGTCAAGGCAGCAATGATTTCATGGGCTCAAAATATCAGACATCCAATTCAACTAGATTCTTGGGAACAGAGTTGGAAAAAAACACAAAAATTAACAGTAGCCCAGAATCTGAAAGAGAACTATTACAAGCTGTTTCATAGATGGTACATGACACCAGATAAATTAAAAAAGATTTATAATACAGTTACTGGACTTTGTTGGAAATATCAGAAAGAGGTCGGTACGATATATCACATGTGGTGGACATGTCCTAAGGCTAAGAAATATTGAAGTGAAATACATAACAAAATTTGTGCATTAATGAAAGTCCAGTTTGCTAAGATACCAGAATTGTACTTGTTAAATATGACTGATGTACTAGAAGGTACTGGTATAAAGAAGTATTGGAGAATTATATGATAACAACAGCTCGTATTGAGTATGCAAAGTTGTGGAAAACTCAGCAAATACCCACAATAGAACAATGGTGGGGAACACTTATTGAAAACAAAAATGCTGACATGGTCTCTCAGAGATTGAACGGGAAACCAGACGATGAGATTCAAAAAGAATGGCAAACTGTAATGGGTAATTGCTGGATACTATCAGGTGGAAATGAGTAATTCATGGTTTAAGATAATTCATGAGGGGGGCTACTGGATATCTATCATGAAGCTGGAATATGGAGATGGAAATACAAGAACCAACATGTAATATTAGCAGTAAAATGTAGTACAATAATATAAGCATGTTAAGAGATATTGAAAATGTAATCTAGATCAGTGTGGAAGATCAAAAATATTTCATGTAAATTTACAGTTATAATTGTTTGTTTTATATTTGAATTTGAATCAAATGATTATAAAAAAGAATAAAAATAAACATATGCCCTTTCTTTCCTCCCTCTCCCTTTATTTCCATTTTTTTTCCATATAAGCATGGGCTTACAGAAAAATGTATTAATATTTGAAAACAAACAGTGCCTCTGTGTCTTCCTGTATCCAAAACTCTAGTGAATCTTCAGGAGTCGCATTTAAATCCTGTATACTTCACATGAGTCCTGATTCAATTCATACACCTCTGAAATCTGTTCAAATCAGTCCGATGTAATTTTGAATTCAGAATTCATCTTAATATAACACTCCTAATTTGCAATGCTTCTTTAGGTTGTTCTTAGTAGTTTAGAACTGGTAGAGTAGTCTTTCCCCATTTGGCATGTAATTTGTAAATGACTCTGGTTGCTAGAACAGCCAAGAACTGCTGAGAGGTTTTGTATCCCAATTTTATGATCATTGTAATGGGAGAATATTTCATTTGTCCGATGTGTGCTTTTAATACACTCAGTTAGCTTTGAGACTAGAATGCCTGAAAATTCATTATACATTCTATGAAAGAAGAAAGCTATAAAATGCTGACCTTTTAAAAATTCTTTCTTTTGATTGGTTCAATATTATGCTCCTCTACCAAGAGATCAGTGAAGCAGTAAACAAGGCAAGATACCAAAGCATTCAGTCAGTAAAACTTTACAGAATATCAAAAAGGTCAAAGTAGTTTGGCCGTAACAAAGTTTTCTTAGGTAACAAAGTGACCCATCACACAGAAAAGAAATTTTTTTTACACATGCACTGTTACTGCCCTGGCTAGCCCGAGCTTTGGGGATATAAAAGATATCATTTGATATCTCAAATTCGGCTTCACATATCCCTTCCAGTGCTTGCGAGGCCCCCGGACAAGTATGCATACAGGCTCGGCCGATTATCGCCGTAATATTCCTAGACAATACAGGCAGACCAGAAAATAGCCGACTCGCCGCTTTAGGAGACCTCAAGGCAAGTAGTCCATTAGGTATGCATGCAACCTACAAAGGATTCTCTGCCTCGCGCTGGCAACTTGATGATCGAGCTATACAATGCTCAAGTATTCCGCATTTGCATACTGGCTACTCTATTGATAAATTCAGCTCTAATTCAATCATTCAAATTCTGACCTTTCGGAGGCTTTGTCTCCAACTCCAAATCTATTGTTTTCCCCTAAGTCCGACCTAGCCTGCAGTCACAATTCTCCTTATAAAAACCCTTGATTCCAAGACCTTCCTTGGATCGCTCCCGAGTTCCAGACCACCTTGCTGCTGCTTTGTTTGGCGAGCTTCCCCTCAGCTCCACGTGCTGAGATACATCGAACCCCAGCTTCGCTCTCCATTTTCTTCCGGACTTCAGGACAGGTTTCATATCTTCCGAACCAACTATCCCTCTAAAAATCCTGTTATCTTACTCACACCTTTATTTTCCTTAGTTATCTGTGTGTTTGTGTTGCTTACATTGTGTGCCTGTATTTAATAAAGACTATTCATTATTTTCCAACCGGTTTGCTTCTTGACTTGGCCTGACCCCGTAGACATTGGGTTGCAAGATCCTGCTGAGTTACCCTGCCTCTCGTTTTGCCAACTTGTGCTCTGAACTAATTTCCCCAACTTGTAGCAATTTGGTGTCCCTCCCGGGACCCCCAGAAAACAGGGTAACATGCACCACATGCCTGAAATACTGGTTTCACTGAACTTGATGGAGATCTTTAAACCAGAGACCCCATGTCCAAGACCCACAAGTCCAGGCCAACAGAGAACCTGAGCCTAGCTCTAGTACTAGGGCTTTACATCCTCTTCCAAGAACTCCATGATCCCTGGAGCTTGTATCCCAGTGCTAATGTCATGTCTTGAAAAGATGTATGGAGGGATGATAGGTTATAGGTCAAAGGCAGGGATGGGCAAAGTACAACTTTGGGACTACATCCAACCACCGAGGTTGCCTCATGGCACCTGACATTCTAAGATTTCCTCAGACTCTTCTTTTTCTTTTTCTGCACAAAAGAAATATGAATTATATCTTCTAGGAGTGGTGATTTATCTTTTAAAAAGGTTGCAGGTTTTAAATTTTTAAAATTCACATTCTTCAAATCCACAAGTGGAATAAATGTTTATTTATTGTTTTTCCTAGTTTTTGACTGAGCAGTCGGTGTGGCCCCAGGTGCAGAAAATTGGCCCCCGGACTCACTGAAGTTGCTTATCCCTGTCTTAAGGCTTTTTGCTTTGTGGACCTTGGCCAGATTAGTCTCAACCAAGGGGCATAAAAGGACTCAATTTTGCTCCAGACCTAACTGGAATGAAGTGTTCACTTGGAACTCTCCTAGATGCTGCACTGTCCAGCCTGCTGTGCTTCATGGGCTTCTGGTAATGGGTGGAATAAGACATCAGCTATTCAGACTTTCAAAGTGCCACCATTTCCCCCTTTGCTTCTTTAAGATGCAATGAAGCATGCATTCTGCTTGCCTTGCAGTCATGTTGATCAATGGTTCCATGTCATTTGTGAGCGTGGTCAGTATACACGACAAATGAACCACTTCAACGATTTCCTGCGAGAACAACAAATATAGAACAAATCCAAACATTAAAAACAGCCAAGGAGCACTACAGGTGATTCACTTTCAACATGAACATTTTCCTTTGGCTCAAAGGATAAAAATCCATACATTCATTTATCATTATGGCTCACCATAACGTGGAGTTTCTAGATTAATCCAGGAATAGGCCTTCCACAGCCACTCAGGATTAATTTTCAAAACAAGATATTCCAGGCCTCCTTGAATATCTTCTGCTCCAGAAGCTTCACCATCAAATCCTACATGAGCACCAATAGGTTGTGTTTACTTATTAGACTTCCACATGGATGAAACAGGCAGGAGTCATAAACCTACAGTCTTATGATGAAGCCAGTGCATATCTGGACTTTCCCTCCATTCATGTCAGGGTCAAACCACTCATACTTACGATTCATTGCTTTCCACTGGCTGGCCCTCACGAGGTAAACAAAACATTCCTGGGTATCACAGACTTCAGGACTCAAAGAAGTAAGGTCTTATTTCCTCCTACCTGGGCCCCAGGAACCTAAAAGCCCGAAAGTCAGAGAAACCCCACCCCTTCGGCTTCAAACTGCCTGAGACTGTCAACAGTTTATCTCAGTCTCATTCATACTAGTTAAGCTGGGGAAAAACCCTTCATCTGTGAAAGTCAGATGGAGGGTAAAAAAAATCTTACCTTGCCACCAAAAAGTGACCAACTGAAGCCTACAGTGACTGACCTAACTGGGAATGTGGAGAGACAGGTTATATATGATATTGCTCCAACGACAGTGTTGTAATGTCCAACAACATGTTTTCAAAGGTCTCCCCTTTTTGAAGTTGCCACAAAGGTGCCACCCATGTGGGACAAATCACTAAGGAGGAAAGAATGTTCTGTCAGCAAAAAGGCAATATTGTATTCCAGATGCTCTGTGAGGACTCTTCTAGGTGTGAATTCTGAAATTGGCATCTCACTTAAATTCTGCAAGTTTTCTGCACAGAATATAAAACAGCAATATCACTTTCTCTCTTATTACTTGTATTAGAGAAAGTGATGTCAAATAACAAAGTCCAGTTCATGATTCTAGCTCTTGGCCTTATGCATTGCTCAAGACTTTCTTCCAAATTTAACAGGCATTTTTGAATATTTTCTTCTTCTCACATTAATGAAGGAAATATGTATAGGCAGTTTGGAAACACTTGGGTGCTATAATCAATATGTATTTGTCTTGAGCAGAGGTGGGAATCATGCAGCTATACAAATGTTGCTGGACTGGAAGTCCCAGCAGTCCTAGCCAATGGTTAGGAATACTGGGAGCTGCAGTGCAGCAACATCTGAAGGGTCACAGGTTTCTTATACCTGGTTTAGAGGGTTGTTACTTCTGTCAGATCTATTTCTCACTGGAGAACAAGGCATCCACAAAAGAAAAGAAAAGAAAAGAAAAGAAATAAAATAAAAAGGAGAAGCTTACTTTCTTGATGAAAAATAAAGTGGGATCACACACTCTCCAATGTTTCACAGATGAAAACTGGGACACATGTGGCCAAACAACGTCAGACTGTGGTGAAGATGGCAAAAGATACTAATGACGAAGAACATTCAAGCTAGGAGAGTCCACAGCAGTTTGCTTTTGCCTGAGCCTACTGGGAAGAGCAGGATTTCTCCTTCTCCTCTCCTTCCATCTGAGTTATCCGAGTGAAAACTACTTTTGTATTTTGAATTCAGATTGCAGCTATTGAAGAAAGCTGGGGACGAAGGTGGAAAGTGGGAGGAGGAGAGAGAAACTAGGACATTTTAAAGCAACTGAGAAAATGGGATAGGATTAATTGGGACTGTCCCAGTTGAATCAAGAGGGTTCAAAGGTATGTGATGACTAATGTGAGGTGTCACTATTCCACAATCACGGTGAATCAGGATTGGGAATAATACCAATCATAGGATGAGCTCTGGAGCGTCCCAGTATGAGGGGAAAAAAATGAAACACCATGGGGTGGGTTGGTAGTATTAGCTTCTAAAACACTTTTTAAATTGTTTTAGCAAAAATCCATTTTTTAAAAAACAAACAGATTTGTTTCAGTGTCATTTGGAGATGTTTGGCTCTTGAAGGCCCTTAGATCTGCAAATTATGACCCCCACAGAGCTTGCCTCTCCCTGCAGTAAAATAATAAAGTTCTCTTTTCTCAGTTAAGAGGGAATGCTTTTAAAATGATTGACCATTTTAGGTTGATTTTTTGGTTTTATATTTTGCTTCTCATGTAGATTTTTAATGGGAAAGGAGTCAAAGTGCAACAGGAGACTTTATCTCATGTGTTATGTGACTTAAGAACTGCCATAAGAATTTGTTTCCTCAACATGGATTTTGGAGCTCATATTTTGAAAACTGTCAGTTTGGGAGTTGGCCTATTGAAATTCTTTGCAATGTAAGTCAGAAATTTCTTGAAAGCACATAAGAACAACACAGAGTTTGTGAGAAGAACCATTTCCATGGTAACCTACTGAAATCAATGGAGAAATCCAGAGTTTTGCCAAACCTGTGATGAGACTTTGGATATGTTTATTATTTATAGGCATAAATGGATGTTGATATTATTGCCCTTCCCTCCCTCAAAAAAGAAAAAAAAAAGAAAAAAAGAGGTAGTCCTACATTCAGATTGGGTCAAATGAATCACATTGTGCCGCTTATAACCAGAAACTGAGGTGGAGGGAAAAGGCTCAAAAGCTTATACTCAGGAAATGGTTTAACATATTGATCTGCAATTGGTTAGTATTAAAGAAGTAGATTTGAAGATGGATCATACTGATTTAGGGGAAAAGAAATGGCTTATTTTTGGAGGTTGGATATTAAACCAGTAATCTATAGCAGTCTGACTAGTATTATCTGTTTGTTTTTCTCGTAGACTTTGCTGGGTTGTAACTTTATTGGCTGATTTCTTTATTTGTTTTTCAGGAAATGGTTTATTGTGCCAACTCATATAAAATAGTCTAATATGTACTTTGCTCTATAAATTACGTAGCATATCTACAATTTCTACTTAAAAATGTAAAATTGTTGTTTATTGCTTAGGCAGTGGCACTCTTATCCTGTTTCCTAGTGTAGGGTTTGTTTGTTTTTTCTTTGTCCAGGACCACATGAAAGTGCATGTGGCTAATTAGCAGTGGGGGGACTATACCACTTAAACTAGGCATTTGAGAGCATGCCTAGTTTACACTCTCATAAAATTTGTTTATGTTGGGAGTGGCACCCTTTGCATGCTTAATTAACTGGCTAGTTTGTTTGCATGTTTATTGTAGGCATCGAGAGATAGCCTAGCGAAAACTTCCTGTTTGTTTTGGTCAACACCTCTTCCTCCAGCACGTACACATTCTTTGGTCTTAAAAAGGTTCTCTTGCCATTTACTCCTTTCTTTTGTCTTCGCCTTTTGTCCTGAAAGCATGCCCTGAAATCTCCTAACAGGGATTATTTTCAGCAAGCATTTGAGTGCTTAATTTTCTTCCCACCTTCTTCAAGAATTGAACCTGTGTAGACTATGCACAAGATTTTGTGAGTAAATTCTTTTATATTTTTAACCAAATTGTTTTTTGTGTTTATTTTGAGCTAGGTTAAGTGTGTTTGGGGTGGAGTGACAGAAGTGGGACTGGTAATCTGTTCAACTTCCATTTTTGTGCAGTTACTAAGATACTCTGCTGATTGAGAGTCTCATTACAAAAAATCTCTCAATTCCCCAACAGTTTATGGTATTTTTGCAGTCATGGGGAAATGTTTTTAGTTTGAGGGCTTCGTTGGCTCTAAGTGAGTCTGTTGGGAATGCAGGCCAGCAATGGCCAGAGATGTATTCCAAAATAGGCAGGGGCATTCCACCCTGGCATTCTGTCTTCTTTTCACACACAAATATTCATACACACACAAAGAGTCTTATATACCTACACAGAGAAAGACATGTGAAAATACTCAGGCCATTTTCGCATCTTACTCTTTTCTGTCATCGTCCTGGCATCAGCAGTGCCTTTTCTGAGATGGGAGCTGCTTCCCAATGCTTCCCTCTGCACCCAGCTGCCTACCTGTGGATTGGAGTGCAAGTGACAGGTGCCTTCCTTCGGCAGTGCAGCCAGCCTCTATCCCATGCTTCACTGGGGAAAGGAAGTACCTAGATTGGGCTTCTGCCTATTCTGCGTGGCTGCCAGTGATGGGAGCATTGCACGATTGTGGGCTATTAATGGAGCTTTTTCCATTAATGGAATATGCCATGATTGCAATGGGTGGGGATGTGTTGGCAGTGGGACTTCAATGACGTCGTGCAAAAGCATGACTCATAGAACCTTTTCGCTGTGCTGGGGTGCGGGGCTCTCGCAAGCAGCCTCCAGCGAGAGGCTCTCGCGTTCCGGTTCCTTCCACAGCTGCCACCCGCTTGCGTGACAGCCCCTCCTCTTCCTTTTGCAGTGCAGCCTAGGACCTTCCCAGGCTGCACTGGACAGAAAGTGCGATCGGCCTGGCTTCGCACACAGGTAAGTTTGCACGGGGCCCCGGAGCGATGCGCAACCACGCACCATTTTCAGCTTAAAGCCGAAAATGAAAAAGTGCATGAGAGGTCCCTGCCAGGCCCTGAAGCGTCGAGCAAATGTGAGTGCATTGTGTGGACCGCTCCTCACATGTGTGCGACTCTCAAGGGGCCCTTTCACATCGAAAATGCTGTGCAAAAAGGGCCCTAGACTATCAGCAACGAATCCTTATTGTGGGACAAAAATGTTGTGAGGAAATGGCCTCAGAGACACACACATAAGGAGATATTACCCATCAGGGCTAAATAGGTTTTCTCCCTGTTTTCTAATGCAACCATTTCCATCTATCTATTTTTTTAAAAAAAATCCACAACTTTAAATATCAATGTACTTTCTAATTAGCTGCTTAACATTTTGCTGCTTTTTGGCTTCCAGCACTTGACAAGCAGACAGAAAACCACAGAGAGTAATATGCTAATATGATGTAGGGCAAAGAATGGGAAGAGGGGCCATGTTCCTGTTTCCACACGATGCTGAAGCTTAATTCCCAGACTTCATATGTATTGATATATGGTCTGACTTTCACAATAAAGCAGCTGTAAAGACTTGAGTGGCACAAAGATTGAGCAGAGGCACCACATGTTTGAATATTTTAATACGAAGCAGGTCTGAAGTATCACAGCTCTAAATACATGCTCTGGTTGCAGATTATATATGCCAGAAGGGATTTCAGTTTATCCTAGCAATCCTGAACACTCATTTTCTTGTCACTGACATTTGCTCTTATGATTTGATACACAGTACACTATTGTTATTTTTTAAAAAAGCAAATGATCTGGAGGCCATAGTGATAGTTCAGAAAGCAGAGAGACACTTATTTACAAGAAAAGATAAAAATGTTTCTAGGAATATTTTACACTCTTGTGTAGTGGTCAAAATGTGATATGGTCTATTTTCATTTTTTACCATATGAACAGAAACCATGGAGTCTCATCAATTATGAACAGGCCTTTCATGAACAGCTGAATTCATTGAAAAACATATGTCTTCTTGGGCTATACAGACTATGTAAGGTGTGATTTCAGCCTTTCGCTGCTGGAATAGCTTTTCCATGTTGAGCAATTGGCTAAGGAACAGTGTGGCCCTTTCCACATGGCATTTGCCATGTGAAAGGGCACCTGGAGCATCGCGCGATTGTGAGGAGCGATCTGTACGATGCACTCACAATCACGCGATGCTCCAGGGGCCAGCAGGTGCCAATTGCTCACCTTTTCATTTTCAGCTAGAAGCTGAAAATGGTGCACGATCGCACATTGCTTCTGGGCCCCACGCACACTTACCTGGCGTGCGGAGCCTCTGGAGCTGCGCCGGTTGTGCTTCCTGCCCCAGCGCATCCTGGGAAGGTCCCAGGCTACACTGTGGAAGGAAGAGACAGGGCTCTCGAGTGAGCAGGCAGCTCGTGCGGAGCCGAAGGACCCTGGACACAAAAGCCTCTTGCCAGAGGCTGGTCGCACAATCCTCACACCCCAGTGCAGGAAGAAGGTAAGGTTTGGAAAGGGCCTGTGAATTGCAAGGGATTCTGGAGCATTTCTAGGACATATGCAGTTCAAACTAGTTACTGGCCTTGCTGTCAGCCAGCTTTTTCTACCAAAAAATCAAAACTGGGATTGGCTAGAAAGCTTTGTTTTAGGAGGCTGGGGAGCCACATCATAGTTCATTATAGAAATCACAACTCCTGGAGGTTAGAAGTTGAAACATGTCCAGAGAATGGCAACTGACATTGTAAAAGGTCTGGAAAGCAAGCCCTAAGAGGAATAACTTCAGAAACTGGGTATGTTTAACATGGAGTGACAAAGTTTTTCCAGATGATAGACATAAAATGAAAAACTGAAAAATATAATAATAGCCACCTTTAAATACCAAAGTGAATGTCATGTTTATCAAGCAAGTTTATTTTCTGCTTCTCCAGAGGATTCAAATTGCAAGAATTTTTTAAAAAATCCATCTAAACATGAGGATGAATTTCCTGATGGTAAGAGTTGTTCCACAGTGGTATAGACTGCATTGGATAGTGGCAGAGTCTCCTTCTTTAGAGGTCTTTGAACATAGGTTCAATGGCCTTTGTTGTGAGTTCTTCAGCTATGTGTTCTTCTGTGGGTGGATGTTGGCTTAGCTGGCCCTTGTAGTCTCTTTCAATTCTGATTCCACCAACCTTCCAGGAACAAAGGATGGCAATTTTTGTTAATTTTCTGTATGGCTGGGGAGCTACAGGTTCTGGAGGGCCGAGAAGCCATAATACAGCTTTAAGGGCTACACTCTGTCCACATTTGATGCTCCTCCATGGTAGCACACTGTAGAGCAGCAGAGGGCAAGCTGTGTTTCAGGATATTTGTCTGCCTTTTACTGTACTTCTGTTGAAGAGCCTTCCGATAAGTTTCTAATGTAACTCAGGTTTCCCCAAAACAGATTTTGAAAACAGCTAATAAATAAAAGTGTGCAAAAATCTGGTGAAATAATTGTAACCTTAGAAGTGTCATGATTCATCATATAGTTAAAAGCTTTTGTACTATTAACTTAAATGTTCCCCAACAGTAAAATAGCATAGAGAAATAAATGGTTGTTGCGAGCATCAAGTAATGTTCATTTTTATTCAGATAAGTTTCAGTTTTCACATGACTCATGCTCAAACTCTAGAACTTTGTGGGAACAGTGTTTGGTAGATTAAGGAATAAAATTGTGCATTATTTAGGAATGTAAAGAATATTTGTGATCTTTCTCATCCTTCACAACAAAGAGTGTCTCAACATATTGAGATATCCCATCCAAAATTTGCCAGCAGTGACCAGCAAGCAACTCTTTCCCAATATTTTAAAACAAAGCACTGTGTTTTGTGAAAACACATTTATGAACAAAATGTTGATGGGGAGGTTGAGGAAAAAAATGACAA
This sequence comes from Cyclura pinguis, assembly GCA_030412105.1. Classification (NCBI taxonomy): domain Eukaryota; kingdom Metazoa; phylum Chordata; class Lepidosauria; order Squamata; family Iguanidae; genus Cyclura; species Cyclura pinguis. The sequence continues at coordinate 159,916,564 of CM059601.1, read as the reverse complement.
TGTTTTTGCGCAAATGAAGTTTCTATCAGAAAGTCTCCAAATACTATTTTTAAAGAAAAATGAACAAAAATTCTCATAATTTTGTCAATCAGCAAGAACAGTAATTTTCAGAGTTTTCATTTTCATGTGCTAGAATGAAATGATCAAAGACTTACACCCATAGCATTATTTCACACTGAGTGTGTTTGGAGTCTGCACCACCCTTGTTGAGAAATATGAAAATCAGTCTGTGGCATGTGTCCTAGACTACCAAAGATACTCTATTGCTTTATGGCCATAAAGATAGTTGAATCCATTAAATCTCAAAAATCATATGATCATTAGAAATTTTACAGCTAATCTATGTGCCTTGCCAGTCAAGATATTGGTAGACGTGGGAGCAATCAGCTGTTGGGGATATCAGAGAACCCTGGCAAGGTGCCGGAGAACAACTATGTGTGTGCCACATAGTCTATCCTGAACTTGCTCACTAAGCTGCTTTGCCATATTCATGGACTATGGAGGAAGCTGTCATATTACAAGTGTTGAAATAATGTTGACAGTTGATTTCCATATGTAGAAAGGCATGCCATCTTGGCCCTGGCCTCAGGAAGTAAAACATCTTAAGGTTGCCCCTGACAAAGACAAAAGGGAAGTCTGTGTTAAGGAGATGAAAGTACTTAAGAGAAAAGGTAGAAGATATAAGGAATACAGGGGAAGAAAGATGCCAAGAGAAGCTCTGTAAAAAAAAATGCAGATTTTGTAGGAATGGAGCAGAGGTGTAGGAGGAACTGTGGACCATACAGCTATAGGATCACAAGTAATAACAGTCTAAAATAACCACCCAACTTTCTGTTCATAGTTCTGTAATATTTATTCTAAGCCCAGGAGGCATTAAACATTGCAAAGAGTTTATAACTGAGGTATAGTATATTTAATTATTGTTTAATAAAGGTAAATATTCAAAGTGGATTCAAACTCTAGAAAACTATACATTTTTAATATGCATTGCAATAAAGCAGAAAAATTAATGGATGGGTAGTGTGGAAGATAAGAACAATCTGTATCAATATTGCAGCTAGCTATAGCTTCCTCTATCTATAATGCTAGCATGTCACAGCTGAATACTGCTCTGATACATCATTTAAACAAAATATGTTTCAGCTCAGAGCGTAGGATTATTAAACATCTGCTAATAGAAGGCCTTTAATATAAGGGTGGCTTTAGTCTGCATCTTAACATTTGTCACATAAATTAATCTTTTTGACAGGATTATTTTTCCCAATGTAGTGGAATGAAATGTACTGAAGAAAGTTTACAAGGCTGGAAATTAACAGAATTTGTTTTAAATGTTTGTGTACTAATATCCCAATGAAGCCTGTGTAACCTCTATTTATTGCTAAGCTAATTATCTGACCTGACAGTATAATGCATGTTGCATTAACATGAGTAGTTTAGAATTGCAAATGTCGGCTTCTGGATGGAATATTGAGTTTGAAACTGGAAATACCAGCAATTCTCAATGCATATATTTGGTTGCTGATTTTTGGGGTTTTTTTCCCCTATTATTATTATTATTATTGTTGTTGTTGTTGTTGTCGTTCATTTTCATAAGCCATTGTCAGAAGAAGAGACAATACAACACCATTGCTGAGGCTGAGGTGGTATGGCTTCGATGGTGCCTGCCATAGGGACTGAGCATAGGGACTGAGAAGTGATTCTATTACATGAAGACTTTTTAAAATAAATAAATAAAAATAAAAAGAGCAACCAGAGCAGATATATGGTGGGGAGGGAGTAGGGTTTTAACCTTCTGCCTTGCTCTGTAAGCTGTTCTTTCCACTGGAAAGGAGCAGCTGAGTACAAATGCCCAATGCAATCCAATCCAAACTGGGACAAATCCAGGAAGGGCATACTGGTAAAACCCTATCTTATGTCCCCGTAGAAGGCTCTTTGTGTTTAATATACTTATTTAAAAAAAAAAAAACTGTTCACACAATTGCTGTTTGTGTGAATGTCACAAAAATAGCTCTGAAAACTTTAGATATGGTGACCCTGAACACGATAAAGTAGGAATGCATATGTAATAATAATAAAAGAGAATTATAAATATTTATCCGATTTCTAATAATAACAGTGTGAGTGCAAGTGTGTGTCCTCAAAGATGTTGAGAGACCTTGACAGTGGCATACCTATTGAGAAGACCCCAAGCATACGTGTCTCAGCTTTGTTTTTTTTAAAATAGAAAGGATTAATTTCTCCCTTGTATCACCTTTCACTCAGTGTAAATTTGTGTGCACTTAACTAAGTAGCAGAGGTGCTAAGAAACCTGGTTTACAAACTGCAAAGATGCATAACAGGACACCAGCAAGAGTGATCAGTGTGCAGCAAATGTGCCTGATGTGCTTTATGGGCCCACATCAGTCCTGATTCACTTTGGCCCCATTGTGCATGGATCCCTTTTCTGGGTCTGCTACATAGTTACATAACAGCAGCTCTCTATTGGATATGGACACTGAACAACTTTAAAGTTCTATTTTTCACAGAGGCAAGTCCATTGATGATCATGCAATGCCCCAACAGAATTCCAGCCAATTTCTGTAGCCTGCAGTATCACATTGCCCTTTCCGCAGCTTACTTCTATCTGGTGTGGTTGCGCCGGGATCACATGAGCAGCCTCTTCCGTGAGGCACTTGCTTCCCCTCTGCTTCATCTCCACAGCAGCTGCCTGCTGGGCGGCAGGCAAAATGAGAGCCCTGCCTCTAACTACTGCAGCACAGCCGGTTATTTTCCCAGGCTGCTCTGGGGGAGGAAGCGTGAGGGCCACAGCTCCAGAGGCTCCGCACGGACTGTATGTGCATGTGGGGCCCCGGAGTGATGTGTGATTGTGCATCATTTTCAGTCAAAAGCTGAAAATGAAATATTGCACAATCAGCACCTGCTGGCCCCGGCAGAGTTGCGCGATTGTGAGGACGTCATGTGAAATGCTCCTCGCAATCGTGCGATACTCCAGAAGCCCTTTCACATGACAAATGCTGTGCAAAAAGGGCCGTTGATTCACAAGATGCCACTAGTCACTAGGACATGAGGTGAAAGATGCCATAATTCTTAGGAGTTATAGGGCTCCTTGGAAGTAATGTACCTGCTCAAGAGAAAGGGATTGACACAAAATCAGGAAGTACTGAGGTCTAATCCAAATGCTTGCAGGTAGTTTGAAGAGAGGCTGTGGCAGACTAAGATATAAAAACCTCACTTCTGCAGTACAAGAACCATGATTGCCCAGCTATTTACATTACATAACTCTGCTTATCTGTTATATATAATGCATCATATTTGTCTTTACCTGTGCATACGCATATCTACGAAGTGAATTAAATGTCTCACTGTATGGCATATATTTCTGTTCTCTCTTGCTTGTCTGGATGGTAGTTTTTTTGCATTTTGTAATTTTATACTGCAAGGTATATTGGAAAGGGGATATTAGTATGGTGGTGGGCAGGCATGGGATGGAATGGGATTGGAGGAGTCAATGAAGGAGATGGAGGGAAGGGGAATGCAATGGGAGCTAGAGGTCTCCTTTCAAAGTTCCTTGTCTTTCAGGGTACAATTGGACAAATATTCACTTATCCAAAAGTAAGCTCCATTGAACTCAATGGTACAAACTGTGTATACTCATGTATAAGTCTAAAAACTGGGTCACATTATTGACAGGTCATTGTAAGTACTGTGCCTTAACTCTTATCAAAAAAGAAACTTTTTTTTTTCCTGGGTAAAGTGGTTGAAGGTGAGAACTTAGTCTGTCCTGGAAGAATCTAAAAGAAGCACTGAGCACCTCTACTGTCTTTGGCTCAGAACTGGTTCTGGCCGTTTTGAATTTCTAGGCAAGAAAATGGCAGTGATGGTAGCCAGGGCAGCTGGTCCCCTGAGGGGTTGCTGTCATTTTCCTCTCTCCATGGAGTGATGCTCAACTTATCTATGGGCTTATCAAAATCCATATTTTTGGTCCCAAAACCTGCCCTCCACTTATACAAGAGATTGCCTTCTCCGCAAGTATATACAGTACTTCTCAGTTGGCTTCTGAGGCCCTTTCTGCACCCTACATTGTCCCATTGTCTTCTGGTCATGATCCTGGTAGCGCCTTTGCTGGGAAAGGAGTGTGATGGGAATGCTTTCTCTCCACATCAGACCAGCTCCCTGTGGAAGGGAGCGCAAGGGACATGCCTATTCTTTCCACACTTTGCCATGCTGCATTGGGGCACATAGCATCCTCCATCTTTTGATGTGCCTGCTGGCTGGGGAAGTGGGAGGGTAATACTGCTGTGATCATGACTAGGTGGTACTAGTGAATATGAAGCAGTTTCAGATCTATGACTCTAGGTTACAAATCTCTAACCACAATACATAATGACAGTCATAGTTTAGGCATCCAAAGAAAAAGGGCAGGCAAAATTTGTAAGGGAATGTAAACACAGTGAATTATTTTTAGTATCTCACTATGTGTGTTGTTCCTTGTTATAAGATTGTGTGCATATATATATGTGTGTGTTTGTGTGTGTGTGGTCATTTTTAATACAGCCCTGAAGAAGGCCAATTAATTTATAAACAGGCCAAAACACACTGGGCTTTTTAAATAACAAATTTGGATCATCCATATGTGCATGAAACCTAGTCTCTTTTTTCCTGCTGATTCACCATATGTGCTTTCCAGTACTTACTCCTGCTCCTGTATTGTGTCACTGTCATGCATTTCTTTTAACATTCATGAACCAAGATTTTTTGAAAAACTTGCTTTAAGTGTATTATGAAGTATTTTCTCTAGTTAGGGCTAAAGGAAGCTCAGGATCACCACATAAACTTCTTCCTATATTTCTAATGTCATGCATACTACTTGTCTGTAAATTCAACACTTATTGTTGTTTTCACCACTGAAACAACTGCAGCATTTAATTGCTGAGTTAATTAGCCAATTAAAACGTATTTTGCTTGACTAAAAGTGTGACTGATTAAATCAGCAATGTATTTTTTAAAAAAAGGTTTATAATTTTAAAATGCGAGTACACTTTAAAAGGTGTCAGAAATCTTAGGCCCTAGTTTCTAGCAGTAAATCTCATTTACTGTCTGCATGGTGTAGTGCCTTGAGTCACGGGCTACAGGTCTGGAGGCTAGGGTTTGAATTCCTGCTCAGCCATGGAAACCCACTGAGTGACCTTGGGCAAGTCACATTCTCTCAGCCTGAGAGGAAGGCAAAGGCAAACTCCCTTCTGAAAAAATCTTTCCAAGAAAATCTCATGGTAGGTTCATTTTAGCGTCACCATAAGTCAGAAATGACTGGAAGGCAGACAACAGCAACAACAAGCCCCATTGTCTAAATAGGACCTGCTTTTGAGTACACCATGTGGGATTTTACAGTTAATAACTGCAGTATTAGCTTACAGTAAAATTCATACTGCTCCGTAATAATCCATGTTTTGAGAAGTATCTCCTGGTTATTATTAGAAAATGACCCCACCACTGATTCTGATATGTCATAAAAGATTGCTTAGTTTTGCCTGTTTAGCTATGAGATAAACATTTTCTGCTGTCACATTGATGCGATATATTGCATGATGGGAAATCTTATAATCCACTTTTTTGTCTTTCCCAATTCTGCCTCTGCTGATACAACCTTGAAACCATATTTTTTGCATCACGTATTCTTACAGACAAGAAATGACTGTTGCCATTATGTTTTCTCCTCTTAAATGCTCTTTATACAATAAAAGGACATTGCTGCCCAATAAAACATGAAGCATGCAGGATTTTTATTTGAAACTTCTTTTCTGTGGCTACAGTGATACTGCGGGGATATTAAAATATTTAGACCGTGGTTATGGAACATTACTTTTTAATAGTATATGCATCTCTCTCTGCTCATGTCCTTTTAGAAGTGAAGCGGAGCACTTAAATAAAACAAACACTGAATATGTTAAATGGCTTGTAGGGATATGCCTTCAAACCCTATTCATTGATTCTTACAACATGGTACAGTTTTAGATGAAAACCTTTCAAAAGCTATTCACAAGATTCATAAAGTGAACTTTGATTTAAACCTTAATGAGCTAATATCTCATCTGGAGGAAAGACATTTACTTCTTCATCTGTTGTGATGTGAAAATTGATTATTGGAGAGGTTAACAGAATCCACTTTGTCTATGACAGATATTAAATTTGGCCATAAAACTGTTCAGAAACTTGGAGATAATGGGATGTATGCTAGTTATGTACATAAGGGGAAAAAATTAAGAGAGCTATACAGCCTATCCTGAGAAAAGGTGCACAGAGATAAAGTATTTGGCCTAAATTCAAATGTTATTCTCACAGTAATGTGTATTTTTTCTGGTCCTGTCCCTTACAGTCCCCACCAGCATGCTGGGGAAGGTGTTTCAGTCCTCTGGAGCAAGTTTTTGGGGTGCCATGAGGGAGGAGCTGGTACATGGAAAGGTGATTGCACCACTCCTCTTAAACAGGATTCTACCACATTATAGACACTCAGCCTTAAATGATGGATTTAAATGGATTTAAGAGCCTTTTAAATATCAGAGACCAATCTAAAGATAGATATTCCACAGTTTGTTTCAAAAGTCAGGAGCTTTTTGTAACTAGAATAGTTACTAAAACATGGGATATACTATATGTCAGCTTTCTTTTATGGCATCATAAACTATCTTTGTCTTCTTTCAATAACAACACTGTAACCTCCATGGAGAGTTTCCTTTATTGTTTGTGTAGGAATATTAATAGTTTTTTTTTCCATTTGCATTTCTCACTTTCAACAATAAATTCTATAATCTTCAATAGTCTTTTCTTTTCTGGCTTTCCTGTTCAGATCATTGTGCTTATCTCTAGCAGAGAACATAACAGCTGCTTTTGGAAACAGAACAACAATCCACATAACCCATAACTGTAGCTATCATTCCAGTAAAGGACCACAGTTTACTTGAAGTAGCTTCCTATCATCAGAATCCAGCACTCGAAAATAACTGGTTAATTAACTCCTCAAATTATTCATTTGTTAAATACTGACCTAAGGTGGTTTAACTCATGAGATGTCCTGGTAAGTGTTGATGTTGTGTTTTAATGAGTTAATTGATTCCAAATTGTTCAAAATTGGTTAGAGTGAACTGGTTCTACCTCTGCTAGTGTCAGTAAGACAGTAAGGCCTCAGGAGAAGAAAGATGAGGACTGGAGGAAATATATAAGATGGCTCAATTGCTGTGGGGTCTAAGCTGCCTGTTGTAATATGGTTTTGTTCGGGAGTAGGGAAAGAAACACAAAACTTCTGGAACTCAGGAGGAGAAGAGAGGGATGCTGGGAACTGCTACCAAACCACCTTAGGAGGGCCATAAATGGTCTATTATTCAGATATATGGAGACGCAACTCCCTTTGAGTTCATTGGAACTTACTGTCAAGAAAATGTTCAAACAATTGCAGTCTTAACCACCTTTTAAGTACTCATTTGTCAATATGATACCTTCATCAATAACAGCCTCCATTCCATTAGAGATGTTAAAACATCCATAGCATATGGCTGGTACGAGGAAGGTGTGAATTTCCAGTTTTTGGTAGTCTACATCTACCGTCATCTCAAACTATTGGCCATTGGCTGCTGCAAGATTGAATCCAACAAAAAGTGGAGTGCCCAGATGTGAGGGAGCTCTGGGAGTGTGGCTATCTGAAGTGCCAGTGCAGCCTGCAAGCAGATTGCCAGGCAACCAGAATAGCTCCTCAGGAGAAGAACCCAGCCCAATAGTATGTGGGAGGTGCTGGTGGCTGACAGGAAAAGTTATATACAACCAAGTACCCCTGGGTATTCATTCCTTCACTGAAATCCTAACAGGGAACTAGGGAATGGAATCCCTCAGTTAGCCAGGAAGTGTGACTGTGAGGGAGGTTTAATTCTCAGTGGAAGCCTAGTGAGAGGCAGAAGAGTAATTGAACCATAGTAGAGTCTGGTTAGAGTGTATGGCCTAGACTGGGGATTGACTCTTTGATGACAAGGTAGTCAAAGGGCTCTTACATGATGCTTGTTCTTTATGTGACTGTCTAAAGATATAAGTGAACTGTCTAAAAAGTGTACTGAGGAAATATATCAGCCTTGACCTGCATTTGAAATCTGAAATGCATTTTATTCTGATTGTTGTCTTAATAAATATTATAGTTTATTTTTGTAAATACTGACTCAGCTGAGTTGTATACGATATATAAAGTAGACAGAAAACATGCTACCATAAATCTATTAAGTGGTTCTGAACAAACACTGATCACTGGCAAAACCACCTCTAAATGTTCCATGCTTAAGAAATCCCTATGAAAATCATGGAATTGCTATAATATGACAGGAAACTTGAAGGTACACATACTTACCTCGTCGAACATTCTTATAAGTTGATTCAGAAAGAAAAATAGATAATTTGTATGTTGTCATGCTTTACACGATGCACATTTCTTTTAGGTGTAGTGTTTTGCAATGAAATAGCAGCCTTAGTCTCAGCTCTAGAACAGTTTGCACTTTGAGCTTTTTGTATTTTTAATAAAAATGTCTATGGTAGAAAAGGGAATATATGCTGAACTTTAGAAAAGAGCAAGATGCTCCAAGTCCTGGGTTATTTTATTGTTAATAAACATTGCAGAGATGTAAAGCTATTGGTTTCAGGGTCTCTCAGTTCATCTGTGCTTTCATCCTCAGCCATTTCTTCATTAGGGGAAAAATGTGAATTGTCTGTTTTCACTGTGCTTGGTTTAATATTTTGTTCTCCATTTTGTTACTGTTTATAATAGTTTTTTTAAAAAAAATGTGCAGAAAATGTACCCTATCACAAAATGACCAAGAAAATTAAACATTAGAAGACTGGGCTTATAGGACGGGACAAGGTAAAGGTTTATAACATTTTGAATCATGTGGAAGGAGAGACATTTGTCTTCTTCTCTCTCATAAGAGTAAACCTCAAGGCTAGCCAATAAACCTGCTTGTCATTAAATTCAAGGCAAATAAAATAGACATTTCTTCATATAACACACAATCGCTTCACTACCAGCATTATGATGACTAAGGATGTCTTCATCAGTTAGTTTCCCATCCACATCAGTCTCACATCTGTTTATTCATTCTGCCCCATTTCCTCAGTAATCTGCATTTGTTTGAAAAGAAAACCTGTTTCCAAGTCTTGTATCATTTTCATTTTTTCCTCCACAAAACAGATATTTTCCCCATGTTACCATAATATTATATTTTATTCTGTTTACTTTAAATTTGCATTTTAAAGTTATTCCTGCTCACCTCTCCCACCGATTTCAGAAAGCATATCAGTAAATCTGCCTTGTATAATTACATACTAAGGTAAATTAATACAGTAGATACAATAGCATGAAATAAAGAACATAAAAAGGCACTGGATACTACTGTGTTAGGGAAAACCAGACATCAGTAGAAAATTACTGGGTTTAAAGTATACACATACAGAAGGATCACTGTTAGTTTTGTTATTGTTTACTAAGCAGAAATATTACAAGAAATGTAATAGAGCTATAAGATTACTCACTAATGAACTTGCGAGATAACAGAAGAAATATTGTTAGAATTTATTGAAAACAAGAAAATAGATGAAAAAGTAAGTAAACTTAGAGACATTCCTTAATGAATTAATAATAAATAAAAGCCTGTTATTCATCTACCAATCCTGATCCAATAGCTGTTTAGACATTTTCACACCATCAGGATTCATCTAAAATTAGTGACTTTTTAATTGTATGCTAAATACTGTGTTAATAGAGAAAAATGGATGGAAGGTGAGATGTTCACTTAAACACAATAAAGCACCAGAAAGTGTTAAAACAGAACTGCTTAAAGTATTTTGCAAGAACTTGCTGTTCTTGTGTTTGCCATCTTTTTAGAATTACAGTGCTGGAGTAGTGTAAGCATTATATCTCTTTAGCACAATGGCTATACCAATAATAATAAGGATAGATTGTTGTTGTTGTTGTTATTAACCTGAAGACTGCCTTTGGCACTTTGAACTAAACATCTGCTTATTGTTCTTCTTATCCCACCAACCAATGCTCCTATAATTTGGCGGGGCAGTTGGTTCAAGTATAAATGGTTTGCTGTGAATATTAAAAAACGGCTGTTCAGTTAATGAAAAAAAGTATTCACAGAAAAAGAGTATGTAAAACCCTTGAGTTGTAATGCAGTGTTGAATCTTTCAACATCTAGCTATTAATGGGGATTGTTGCTTTTTCCTGCTTGTCATCAAGTCAGACTGTATTCAATTTATTTCATTGCAACTCAGTCTAAGGATGCCATGGCTGAAATAACGTGTAAATTATTTCAGCAGTGAAGCCACTCTGAAATCACACTCACCATGTTCTAATCAGAGAAGCCATGTCCTCTCCAAGGTGAAGGCCAGAGAAGAAAAGAAAGAAAAGAAAAGAAACAGTGTTCTGGAAGTCTGTGAGGAAATTGAGCTGACTACAGCAGAGGAGAGAAATGTGTGGCTCTCCAGATAGTGTTGGACTGCAGCTCCCAACAGCTCTGGACCAGCATAGCCAAAGGTGTAGAATGTTGGAGCTTGCAGTCCAACAATATCTGGAAGGCTATAAAATTCCCACTCCTTGACTATAGTCCAGGGACAATACTGCCTAGCATCATTAACTCACGTCCTACAATTTAGTAGTGAAATTTAAAATATAGCTTGGAGTTTGTATTTATTTTTAAACTGAAATTTCAATGGTGTGTGTGCGTGTGTGGAGACACAGAGAGAGGGAGAGTAATGAGAAGAGGCTAAGCTGAAAGATGAGTCATTCTGTATGTAGCATAGTACAGATGGAAAAATGCTGACTTTGGCCATTTCCACACGGGGTTTTTAAAACGGTGCAGAGCGTCCTCCAGGGAGGACATCTGCACCTGGGAGCGGACTGGGTCAGACCTGCTTAACGTAGATCCGCACCCCAGCCCACTCTGGAACGACCCCAAGCGGTCGTCCAGCGTGCTTTTGAAAGACCACTAAAAACAGGTCTTTCAAAAGCACGGAGCACGCCACTGCGAGCCTGCTCCCTTATGCAGATTTGCAGGCTTGCATTGGTGCGAGCCTGTGATCTGCTGGGGGCGGGCTTTAGGCTGGTGAGCTTCAGCGGTTGGTCTCGACCAACTGGAAGTCGCCATTTTCGTCCCCAGAGCAGTGCGGAGTGGCGGCCACACACTGCTCCGGAGCAGTGTGGACTGGACAAGGGAGCCCAAAAGTCTGGTGAGTAGCGTCACGGGGCGATTCCCTCACCCTGTGCGGAAATGGCCTTTGATTTCAGAGACAGAATAATGTGACTAGAGTTTGGAAGGTTATTTTTGAAAAGTAGAGTTCCACAGGACTGACACCTGCTTAGTTACAACTTTTTTTTTGAAAAGTTACTGTTTTCTATCTCCTATCTTATAAGTAATAAAGTTCATTTTACTGCTTGTAAAATAAATAAATAAATAAATGCTCCAAACCACTGCCTTGTTTACCTTGTCATCATCTCAACTGAGCGTAAGGCAGCAATGTGAGGCACAGAAGGAGCCAGCACTTGAACCATCTGATATTCTTCTTCCCTCATTCAGTGAGGCCACATCCCCTTAACTACACAAGGAACTACTAAGTGATAGGTGCATTGTAAAATGAGTGATACTATACTTTATTAACTGACAAGCGAAGTGTAAAGCAGCTATCTTTTTAAGTAGAAAGAGGAATTAATTCTTTGAAATCAGTTTTTGCTAACTACTTCATTCCAAGCTCTCTTATGGCTGCTTTTTAAGGCATAGATTTTTATTCAGTCTGAACCCATATACTAAATTTTATATGTAGCTTTTGTTTCAAAGCAGATTTTCATTGTCTCCCATGTAGCTCAAACAGGCTGTATTGAAACAGCTTAAAAGGGAAGAAAGACCTGTCAAAATGTCACCTATACAGAATACTTCTATCCACATCTGAGTATCTCAAAGAAATATTCCCCATAAGAGATTGACAAGCAATAGTTGGGGATGTGGGAAAACATGGGTACATTTCCCCCTATTTGCAAAATCTGTTCACTCCCCCACCCCTACTCATTTTATGGGCATATACAAACTGCACTGTATACCTTCGCACATTCCATTCATACATGCAACAAAATGAATCTTTTCTTCTAGGCCATTTCCACCCTACAGTGTTATAGTGATATCATTCCACTTTTAACGGTTTGTGGAATTCTGGGGTTTGTAGTTTACTGATGCCAAAGAGCTCTCTGATTGAGAATTCTGAATGCCCCTCCTTGAACTGAAAACCCCAGGATTCCATAGGAGGTTGAACATGGAATAATAGCACTATAACAGTGTAGGGAAGAAATTACCAAAGAGAAATGACTAAGGAATGGCCAGGTTGAGGGGAGGGGAGTGCTGCCCACCCCAGTTGGTACAATTTGCTCTAGTAGTGTATAGGGAGAGTCAGGATCATGTGGAGCTTCAGATGTTGAGCTAGGATTCCAGGAGATCAGGGTATGACTCCTCAATTAGCCCCAGAAATTCTATGAGTGACCTTGGGCAAATCATACTCTGCTGGTTTAAGAGGAAGGCATCAGCAAACATCTATTGGTGGGATCCTTAGTGGAGGAATGACCATGCTCTTTTGGAGTTTGTCATTCAGTGGGAAGGGGAAGCCAAGTGTAGCCAGACACACATCCTAAAATTTAAGAAAGTTCATGATGGATGGGGGTTACTTGCTGAACTCCCATGGTCAAGAATACTAAAAGAAAAAAGAGTTCACGATGGATGGGGGTTTCTTAAAAGTGAAATGCTGAAGACACAATTGAAAACTGTACCAATAAGGAGGAAAAATGGCAGGTGTCTAAAGAAACCGGAATGGTTGACTAAAGAACTCTCAGCTGAACTAAGTGTTAAAAGAAACATATACAGGAAATGGAAGAATGGTGAAACTACCAAAGAGGAATTCAAGCAAATAGCCAGGAGATGTAGGGAGAAAGTCAGAAAAGCTAAGCACAGAATGAACTCAGGTTTGCCAGAGACATCAAAAACAATAAAAAGGGCTTTTTTAGATATGTCCGCAGCAAAAGGAAAAACAAGGAAATGATAGAGTCACTGAATGGAGAAGATGAGCAACTAATAATGGGGGGAAGAGAGAAGGCAGAACTACTCAACACCTTCTTTGCCTCAGTTTTCTCCCAAAAGGATAGAAGTACTTAACCTGGGGGGTGGGGAGCCGGTGAGGAATGAGGGAAATGCAGCACAGAATAAGTAGAGAAGTAGTACGGGAATATCTGGCTAAACTAGATCAATTCAAGTCTCCAGGGCCAGATGAATTACATCCAAGGATATTAAAAGAACTGTCAGAAGTCATTTCTGAGCCACTTGCAATAATCTTTGAGAACTCTTGGAGAACAGGAGAAGTACCAGCAGACTAGAGGAGGGAAAATGTTGTCCCAATCTTCAAGAAGAGGAAAAAAGAGGACCCAAATAATTATTGTCCAGTCAGCCTGACATCAATACCAGGAAAGATCGTAGAGCAGATCATTAAACAGTCATTTTGTAATTACTTAGAAAGCAATGCCATAATCACTGAAAGTCAACATGGATTTCTCACAAATAAGTCACGCCAGACTAATCTTATCTCTTTTTATGATAGGGTTACAAGCTTGATAGATGAAGGGAATGCTGTAGACGTGGCATAGCTTGACTTCAGTAAGGCCTTTGACAAAGTTCCCCATGACATTCTTGCAAAGAAGCTAGTAAAATGCAGGCTGGACAGGGCTACTATTAGGTGGATTTGTAATTGGTTGACCAACCGTGCCCAAAGGGTGATCACCAATGGCTGCTTTCCATCCTGGAGAGAAGTGACTAGTGGGGTGCCACAGGGTTCCGTCCTGGACCCAGTGCTATTCAACATCTTCATCAAGGGCTTGGATGAAGGAGTTGAAGGCATGCTGATCAAATTTACAGATGACACCAAATTGGGAGGGGTTGCTAATACCCCAGAGCACAGGACCAAATTTCAAAATGACCTTGACAGATTGGACAGCTGGGCCAAAGCTAACAAAATGAATTTCAACAGAGACAAATGTAAGGTCCTGCACTTAGGCATAAAAAATGGAATGCATAAATATAGGATGGGGGACGCATGGCTGGATAGCAGTACATGTGAAAGGGATCTAGGATCTTGGTGGATCACAAACTGAACATGAGTCAGCAGTGTGATGCGGCAGCCAAGAAAGCCAACGCAATTCTTGGCTGCATCAATAAGAGTATGGTGTCTAGATCGAGGGTGGTAATGGTACCACTCTATTCTGCATTGGTTAGGCCTCATTTGGAATACTGTGTCCAGTTCTGGGCACCTCAATTCAAGAAGGACATCGACAAGCTGGAACATGTCCAGATGAGGGTGACCAAAATGGTGAAGGGTCTGGAAGCCATGCCCTATGAGGAACAGCTTAGGGAACTGGGTATATTTAGTCTGCAGAAGGGAAGGTTAAGAGGGGACATGATAGCCATGTTTAAATATTTGAAGGGATGTCATGTCGAGGAGGGAGCGGGCTTGTTCTCTGCTGTTCCAGAGACTAGGACAAGGAGCAATATATTCAAGATGCAGGAAAGGAGATTCCACTTGAACCTCAGGAAGAACTTCCTGATGGTCAGAGCTGTCCGGTAGTGGAATATGCTTCCTCGGAGTGTAGTGGAGTCTCCTTCCTTGGAGGTTTTTAAGCAGAGGCTGGATGGCCATCGTTGGGAGTGTTTTGATGTGTGTTCCTGCATGGCAGGGGGTTGGACTGGATGGCCCCTGGGGTCTCTTCCAGTTCTATGATTCTATGATTCTATGAAATTTTGCCAAGAAAACTCTGAGCTATTTGGCAAAGTTATAAGGCACATAACAACAACAACAACAGCAGCAGCAGCAGCAGCAGCAGCAGCAAACATCTATAGGGAAAGGGGATAAATTAAGGCCATTTCTGCAGTACACTGTTACGGTGCTATTATTCTACTTTCAATATCCTGTGGAATCCTGCATTTTGCAGTTCAGGGAGGGGCAGTTAGAATTCTCAGCCAGAGGGCTCTTTGACCTCAGTAAACTACAAACCCCAGAATGCCACAGGATGTTGAAAGGGGAATAATAACACTATAATAGTGTAGTGTGGAAATGGCCCTATTCCTATCGGTTCCAAAGGCAGTTTGCAGCAGTTAAAGGGAGACACAAAAATGACTTCAATAGCAAAACATCAATTTATTTAAAAAAAACCCTGAAACAAACCGGTTAAACTGAGAGAAACCACAAGCAGTTCCAATTAAGCTGTGTCAGATGATTAATAGTGTGTCTCAAAGGAGAGTTTTAACTCTCCTTTGAAATATTGAAGTAAGCTGACCAGGGAGAGCACCTTAAAAAAAAAAATTCAGAGGAGAGATGCTACAAGAATGGATGGTCTTGCACTAGAACTCACCTGTCACAGAGATTCTTTCAATAACCTCAGCACAGCAGACAGAGGGTCATGTAGAGATCTTCCTTTGCATCTCACTGTTCACTTCTCTCATTCAATATGATTTCACAGCTCTTGTCATTCAAACGGTATTTGCATACTCAGCCTAAGTATTCATCCATGCAGCATAATGCCTCCTTCCCT
This sequence comes from Cyclura pinguis, assembly GCA_030412105.1. Lineage (NCBI taxonomy): Eukaryota > Metazoa > Chordata > Lepidosauria > Squamata > Iguanidae > Cyclura > Cyclura pinguis. The sequence continues at coordinate 159,900,918 of CM059601.1, read as the reverse complement.
TTTCAGAATCATTCCCACTAAAACACCTATAGCATTTTTGCTCTCATGGTCCTTTGTAGTGACAGCATAACTGTTAACTGAGAGGGGACCATATATGTTCAATGACATTAAAAAAGCTTAACCAATGAGCTTAAAACAATGCATTCTGATGTGAGGGCCATTTCATGCAGTTGTCGAAAAATACTGCAACATAGCATAAGTTAGACCAATTTTTTTATTATTATTTATGTATGTATTAAAAGTATGTATTAATTGATTTTCTGAGAGTCCCAAAGTGTTGGGTTATTTAAAAACAGACTGAAGACAATTCAAAGCCAATTCAAAAAACTAAAGGCAACAACAGAAAAGTGGTTTTCACCATCCACTGAAAGGTTGAGAAGGGTTAGGCCACCAGCATGACTTTCCTGGAAAAAGCTCCACAGTCGGGGCGCTTCTACAGAAAATATCCATCTCATGCATTCCTCAGCCTGGACTCTTACGGTGATGGAGTATGGTATGCTCATACGGTAGAAGGTGGTCTTTCAGACAGCCAGGCCTCAAGCTGTTTAGAGCTTTGTGTAAGTGAACACACGGATACTGCACTGAATTTGGAAATAATCTGGAAGCTAATTCAGTGAGCTCTGGACTGGTAGGATCTCTGAAGCACACACCAGACAAGAGTCATGGCTACTGTCTTCGACACCAGTTGTAACTACTGAAAACTCTTAAAGGGCACCCCACATAGAGAGCAGTATATTACACTAATTACTGCAGATAAAATGTCCCTTTCCTAGAAGAGGATAATGTGCCAGTGTAGAAGAAGGTGAATTAAACCAGATGTATTCCTTCACTAGCAATGGGATATAGTCACAATGACAGCACAAAGCAAGGCCAGGGTGAGAGGGCTAAGTAATTTCCAAGGCTCTATGACTGAGGACCTTAGTGCACAAAGTTTTCATATGACCAGAGTAATGTATTGTTCCCAGTCCAGGATCCATGCTATTGCATGGTGTCATTGCTAACCAGTTGCTATCATGTTGCAATCTGTTAGAAATCTGCCCATTTTCAATGCTGGAAAAAAATCTGGTAATGACCCCCTTTCAGGCCACAATCCTGTCAGTTGTGTGAGTGTGGTTTCTCATTAGAGCTTCATAGCACTTTCTTCTGTAGCTGATCCAGGAGTGGGTGTGGTGTGGGCATTCCCAGGTTGCCTCTCCCTCAGCTACTCCCATGATGTGGTAAGTTCAAAATCTGTCAACCCTCTGTGTTTATTTTAAATTTCTCCATTCAGTTTTTTTTATTTTAAATACTTTTTTTTTAGCATTATAGCTCAAAAACACAATAGTGTACTAGTGTGTCATGACGTTAAGCTGTGCTAGTACAATTTAAAAAAACAAAACCTACCAATCACGAGCTGTGTGGTGGGGAAGAGGCAGGGAAAAAGACTCACCAATGGTGCTGTGATGCAGTGAGAACACTGGTAGCAATAACACTACTAATTTGCTTAAGTCGAAAAGGTGCAGTAGAGAGCATTCATAACCTGACAGTATCGTAGAAATAGCAATGCTGGATTGAAACAGAACAATGCTCTACTGAGGTATGGTGCAGTAAGGGCCTGAGAGTGGTTTCAGTACTTCCAGTCAGCTTAGCGATAGTTCAACTGACCTTGGCCATTATGACAGTGCTTTAAATCTTAGTGCTTAATAAAGGCTAATACACACCTAACAATAAAGCACACACACACACACACACACAAATATATTTTTAGAAAATAAAAATACAAATACAATATTTGTATCCCTTACAGGTTGAAAGTCACTTTGTTACTATAGAAATATTGGAATCTCTTGGGTCTTTCCAGTCTGAAGACAAGGCCAGTTCTAAAAAGCAGGGAGAGGAGCGGGAGAGAGGAAAGCATCAACATTCATAAAACTGAGAAGATTACTTTGTCTCCACTAGCTCTCCATAGTGTCAAGCAGACATAACACGCTCATTTCCATAAAAAGAAAAAGAGAATAGAAAAGTAAGAGCAGGAGTTGTAATGATCCAATACTGTACATAGTTTTACCTAAAAACCTTCTTCTCACATAGAGTTTAGAAATGATTTCAGGACAGTAAATATGTGAATAACTTGTCTTAAACATTTTATTTATCATTCGAAAAGAAAATATTCCACATTTTTCCTGGAAAAATGTCTTCAGGAAGAAACTGAAAAAAGATGTTTCCCCATCCCCAAATTTTTCCGGTTTTTTTCTCGGCCTATTTTCAAAAAACTAGTTCTTTTTGCATAAGCCTTCTGACTCTGCTTTCCAACATTTACTTGAATTCCACATTGCTATTAATAATGAAAAGACAATGAGAAAGATGCATTTATAATGCTAATTAGCACAGTAGCCATCTGAATCATGTTCATATGACAAACTAACTGGAAAAGAACTATCAGAGTTCCATATATGAAAGCGACCTTGTACTTATCTTCAAAGAAACAGTAAAAACAAAGCACTGTAATGAAAGTGAATGTGTATTTTTAAAGCAAGAAGAAAAGAGATGGAACTGAATCACAATGGCTGGGTTATGAAGCCAAAATCAGATATTCTCCATAAGTTTTGCTACATAAAATACATTACTTGTAGGTGTCTGGTATAAGCTTTATTTCTATTAATAAGTGGCACACAAAGCTGAAGCCAGATGTTCTTTTCACATCTAGTAGATTGATCAAAAGCTCTTACTGAGAAAAATATCTAGACCATTAGCAGCAAAAGGAGGTGGCCCATTACAGCAAAAAACTGTTGCTGAAAAAATGCTTAGCAGAAAACCCCAAACTAGACAGCAGTATTGATCACATATGAAATCTTCTGGAAGGTTTGAGGTTTAAAAGATATTTATTGCTAGTTAAACATTGGCTGATTTCCATCATGTTGTAGGCAGTATTAATTTTTCAGAAGGGTGTATAAGCAATCAATATATCAATGCTGTTTCATTTATTGCTGTTAATCACATACTATCCTTTCTCAGGAGAAGGGAAGATCTAGATAATTTACCTAGCTCCATGCACACTGTTGAAACAGGCCAGCTGTGGTTTCAGGATGTTTCCCTCGATTGAGCCAAACAAGGATGACTCCACAAAGTAAAGACCCTTCCATAACCATTTATCTATCTATTAATAGGGTTGGGGTACTTCTGTCTTGAGAATCAGTGTAGCTGACAACATTTTATTTTGGAAGGGGGCAGACAAGGAGAGAAGATACTAGAGGTGCACATACCTCCCTTTGATGTGGCTATGCTGGTCAACTCCACCTGCCCTTTACTTATTTATTTGTAAACACGAGCTCTTAAGTTTTGATCTCCCCACTAAACGCATATGCAGGGCTGGCCTAAGACTGCCTGAGGCAAAGAGGAAGGTTTAACTGTCCAAGAAAAAGAACTATATGGCATCCCCTCCCTTGCACAGAAGCCAACTGAAAAAAACATAACCCATATATCGTATCAGCATGGTCAATGGAAGAGAAACATCAATCATACATGAAAGCGGAAGGTAAGTCTAGGTAGTACAGGACAAGTTGCACTGCACACATAATTCTACACTTGATCTTAGCCAAAAGACCAAGAAGCACTATATATGAAAGAATGACAAATTTCCCGTTTGTCTCTGCATCTATATGTCTATTTATATGTTCTCATACAATATGCCTATAAAAAGAAATTGAGCGCTATAGCATTCTTGGGTAGCATCAAAAGGCTTTTTGTTAAATATCTTGGCTTTGGAAGAGCTCAGCCAATGTATTCTCTTTTCAGTTTCCTTTTGGGAAAGGTATCAAAAATGTCATCTTATCATTCAACAATTTTACCTAAACAGCTCCAAGAGTTTTTGTTTGTTTGTTTGTTTCATTAATGAGAAACAAACTGGGCCACAAAATATTATCTGAAATTATTCTTGCCATTTGCTTCCTTTTTCACATGTCTAGCTATCTGGGATAAAGGGAGGAGTTATGGAATTATGGATACAGTTAAGGATGTTTTAGAAATATGATATTGCTTATTCTAGTATGAACTGACCTGAACACATCCTTTTGGACCAACATAGTGGCCAGCATGGTGTAGTGGATTGAGAGACCAGGGTTTGATTCTCCACTGAGCCATGGAAACTCTGGGTGACCTCGGGCATGTCACACACTCCCAACCCCAGAAAACCTCATGATAGATTCACCTTAGGGTTGTCATAAGTCAGAAGTGATTTAAAGGCACACATCAACAACAAATGTGTCAGGAAACTTTGGTCTCCAAAAGTTCTGGATGACAACTCTCATATCTCTTAGCGTTGACTAAGTTGTCTGAATCTTCTGAAGTTGACATCATAGGATCTAGACAGTCAAAGATTCCTCATCCCTAGGACTATGATGTACATCAAAGCTTTACAAGTTATCAATGGACTTTTGGACTTCTTTCAATATTAAAACACAATTCTTGTCCACTCAAATGGGAATGTATACAACACAGTGCCATCAACACATGTTGTGAGGGTCGTTTATGTGCTGTAGAAATACCCTACAGAATGACATGTTATTGTACCCATTTTATTTGCCTTGGGGGCCATATGGGTTGAGAGGTGATAAGCCAATTTCTTAAATAAATAAATAATGAACTATGAATGAGATATGTACATTTAATTAGTTGGATTGTTTCCACAATAACCAGGGAAGGAGAGGAATAATCCTTTCTTCATTTCTACTCCTGCATTATTCCAGGAAAAAAAAAACCCATTGAATCATACATTCCTCACAAACTCATGTTTATGCTTACAATTGATGGAGGCACCCATGTATTTTTGGCAAAAATCCATATGAAGCTGTCTCAGAGCCAGCAAGTAATTTGTTGCAGTAATTAGCTCTGTGTGTAACAAATTACTGAGGGCAAAGTTATAATGTTGGTTTTCAGAAAAATGCAGCTAACTTGTCTGTTCAAGTAATGCTTTTTGTACATTAATAATGGTAGGAGAGTGGGAAGGGATTGTTGACACTTTTCTTACATATGAGCTGCTGAAAGTGTGCCCCTCCTATAAACTATGAAACAAAGGTCCTCTTGTACAAACCAGCACAAGACCCTGTGGATTCCTCCCAAGTGAATCTGTTAGGTTCTTCTCCAGAGTAAGCTACATTGGATTGCATATTGGAAGAAAGGTGGGATAGAAAATAATCAATCAATCAATCAATCAATCAATCAATCAATCAATCAATCCTGGGTCAATCAAATATGTCTCAGTTCTGCAGTGTTAATTAGGTCCTGCTGTGCAAATTACAATGCACATGTAGACCTTCTTTATACTTCTATTAGTTCTCTGGGATCCAGGAGACTTTCTGGGGGTGGGGGGTGGGGGGGCTAACATGAGCCATCAAGCAACATGGTTGGTTTAAATGGCAAAAAAAGAAAAAAAAAAGAAAAAAGAAATGTTTTAAGACTAAAGAAAGGGAAGAGTTTTCAGCAGTGGGAAATCTGTATGTTATTGTTGTTTAAATGTGGAAGAAAGACTTCTGAGGTGGTATTTTACAGAAGACAAAAATTCCTCCAAATCTTCAACTCAAAAAACCCCCAAATCTTTATTTTTTTTTAAAAAAAACCCCCTGCTTAAAATGGGCAGTGTAATAATCTGCAATTGCATTAGTGGCAGCCTTAACAGTTCTCATTCATTTCAAAAACAAACACAACTAATTACATCTACCCACTACAACAGTGCATTGGTCCATAGGAAACTTATTGGGAAGATGAGTTAATTTGTTATTTAGTCTGAACTACCAATGGGGAAATCTTTACTTTTTTTCCAAAATTTTCTTTCCATTCCGATCATGAACAAAAAAATCTGAGTTTTGCTAAATTTTCCAAAGGCAAGCTGAAACAAGATTGCCTATTTGCACAGTCCCAGCAATTCTCAGGACTGTTTGGCCTGGCCGCCTTGTAGAGGTTAATGATAAGGAACTTCTTAGGGGAAAAAAACAACAGCCGGGTAAGCTAATTCAGCATCATAAACATGTCTGGATACAGAGTTCAAACCTATGCTTTCAAGAATTAAATATCTAAAGCCCTGAGCCTGGATGGATGTATCCAGCACCTTCAGTTTCTCCTATATTCATTTTTTTTTAAAAAAATTTCACGTTCTTCTATCCTGAATATGAAGAAATCTGTTCAAGCTGGAAAATTGCTGTTCTTAATTGCTGTCAAGCTGACTTTGACTTACACCGACCTATGAATGAGAAACTTTCAAGTCACTCTGTTCTCAACAGTCCTGTTCAAGTCTTGCAAATTACCACTTTTTTTTCTTGATAAAAACTCGGGGTGACACTGGTGGAGGATCTCTCTGAGTCAATGACAGTGGCATTGTGTTTCATTTTGGATTGTCTCACCCTAGGATTTTCTTGGTAAAAGCTATTCCAGAGTGGTTCACCAGTGTTTCCTTCTCTGCAGCGCTAACAAGTATTAACTTTAGTGCCACTGTGGTGTTTATGAGAGATCCTCCATCAGTGTCCCATACACAGCCCCTGCTACTGCTGTTGTCCAGTTGCTGTTTGTCACATTTAGTCTGGCTCTTCAGCAAAATCCTGTCCGCCATGGGAGACCCTACCAGCAGGACTGCTACCATCAACATAGCCTCTTGACTCACAGGAGTGCACAGTTGCACCAAAAGGTAGTACCATTTGATTACATGTTGGTAAGCACTTATCAGAAATTTTCTTGCCAAGCATTCTTTCCCATATGGCCTGGTAATCCTTTGCCGGTTTTGCAAGGTCTTTCCCACCCTTGCAGCCTGTGATTCTTTCAGCAGAAAGCACTGGGAATATCTTTTGTTGACAGAACATGCAATCCTTTTCACGCATTGGGTACTTGATGCCCAGTCATGAAGTGTGAGAATTGTCTTCAATGCATTGATGAGCTTTATGTGTTCTTACATCTACCTCTTATATTTCTGTTTACACTCCAAAGGAGGCAGCTGATTGTCTTTGGCTACTTGTGCTTTGCTCCACTTAAGATGCATCGCTACAGATTCACCTAGCTCATAATGTCATGGAACAGATCATTTACACAGAGAAAGCAAGGATTTCCTTTGTATGCCAGAAGGTGCCACTGCAGCACTCGCTGACAAAAAGCCTGATTGAATATTGCTAGGAGCAGCAGCTGACTGACTCCTTCTGAGATACTATTGCAGTTTCTTTAACCAAGGAAATACCTTTGCTTTTATTATTTTTTAAAACACACGCACACACGCACACACACACACACACACACACAGTCTCTCACATCGGAATTGTATTCCATTATGGTTTTTTTCCCCCCATTGTACATCATTTTTAGGAGTGAAGGAAAACAATTACTGTTGAACAGAACGTTTGTTACTGATCAATGTGATTTAAGGCATGACATAAATAGTCATGATTTTGTTGATTTCATTTTGTCATGGCTTGGGCCCTGAATGGTCACTACCAAGACTGTAACACAGAAGATGAGGAACTATGGGTAGAAGGGACAGGAGGAGCAGTAACAGAAGCTATCAAGGTAGGGAATCCAGATGCTGAAAGAGAAACAGTTGTCCAGGAACCCTTTGAGCCAAACACATTGAATTAGGACTCACAGTTAATGCCCTCAAATGTTTTTCCTCATGAAACTGGCCATAGACTCTGAGACAAGACTTACATCCCCTTGCACTTGTATAACAGGTCATAAAATAAACAATGTTGAATCTAATTGAGAGATTATGTAGTGCCAGGCTTGAGGCTAAAAGATTACTTCTACGGCAAAGTAGTGGAGCCTGACAGGGTGTGTCCGGATCAAGATTTCAGTTTAGGAAGCTCTTCGCTTGGACTTGTGTTTGGTTTCGAGATTCTATATTGATCCTGGATTCTATCTGCCAAAATACTCCAGGTGTAGGTTCACATCATTGCACAGATAATGATGAAAAAGCTTGAGATTTTTGTTTAAAGAATAAATGCAGAGAAAACCCAAAACCAAATATGAAAGAGCCAATGCCATTAGGTGTTGTTTATTATTAAAAAGCTTGATGCATTTTAGCCTGTTAATATTTTACAGCTTTCTTCAGGGAGCTATAAAGATATAAAGAAAAACAAATAAATGCATGTATATAAAGACCATAAAATATGGACTCATTCAAGTGATTGTATATTATAGTCTCTATGCACTAACTCAAGCAAAGGAGATATGAATGGACAGTGATGAAGAACTTCATTCTGCCTGTCAGAAATGTAATGTGCAGGTGTTGCTGGAACACATTGGTTATATTCAACAACAGTCATATCTGGACACAACTAGATTGGAAGAGGGAAGGGCAGTGTTTATTTGAAGGGCCATAAAGATCTTGAGGTCTTGCAAATACAAATATGAAACTCTTAGATTTTTCACTTCTCTGTAACCCCCTCCCCTTTAGGAAAAAACAAATGGGGGAAGGAGCAAAGTTGACTCAGCTGTAGCCATGAGAATTGACTATGAAAAACTGGAGGTTAATCTGGAGCTAGTCCCCCACCACTTCCTTCTTGTCTGAGAGAACAGAACTTCAGAGGGCTGGAGGAGCCTCAATGGACACCTTCACAGGCTGACTGGAGGAAAACTAGTAAGTCAAAACCATAGTTTCAGATGTTCCCCACCCACACTTTAGAAAAGGAAAGGAAATCATGCAGTCTTCCAGATGCTACCACATTGCAAGTCCCACTAGCTCTAGCCAGTGAGGAAAAAAAGGATGGGAACTGCAGTCCAACAACATTGGGAAGCCTGCATGGTTTTTACCTTGTTTTAGAATGACTAAGGTCTCTCTAGAGTACAAATTATGTTGACCCATACATAGGAATCTCTGTTCTAGCTCATGCTCTAACAAATATTACTTCATAAAGTATATACATGGCATCTGGGGGGGGGGGTTCTAAGGCTTTATATTTGGGAGGATTACCAACACAAAAATTAAACTACCAGGGTGAGCATAAAGAAAATCATGACTCACTGATTTTAGGTTAATCTTTATCTAATGCAGTGTGATATCTATGTTCATACGCAAGATGGTTTGGAGGTATGCCTTACCTGAAAAGTGGTCCTGAGTACACAGTCTTGTTTTGCAGATTGAAAACTCAAAGGGATCTATCCAGTGATGGTCTTGCTTAGTAGAAAACGCATCTAAACTTTCGCTCCAGTTTTGATGAGTCTCTCCCCACCCCTACCCCAAGTTTCCTGTCACTTCTCCTAGGCTGCTTCTGAATAGCATGAGACTCTCTGAAGCAATGGCTACAGAGCTGATTGTCAAAGTTCAGGTGGTCCAACATACATAAGCAGAAGGTCTTAAAACTGAAGAGCTTCTCAGAAAAGTAGTCACAGCTCAGTTCAACACTAACATGGTTGAACACACAATGATCTAGAACCAAATTTCTAAGAGTGAAGTGCTCTAAGCCTTGGGACTAGATGGATCTGTCAGTTCCAGTTTTTTTTGTTCACCTCTAAATTTATAGATATAGATTCAAAATCTTAAATTCTTTGATCTAAGCCATGTAGAAACTCATACTTTTTGGTAATTTTTTTAGAAAAGGAATTCAAATGAAATTCTGACCCATCTCTATGTAAAGTGTACATACATAGGCGCATTGCACATGTGCAAAGACTTACATATTATGGAGGCGGGAGTAACCTTCTCCCATCTATTATTTCTACTGGGCAGTGCAATGCGTTAATGAAATATTAATGGATGTAGTGGTTTTCAGCTTGGCATTGAGAGAAATAATCTTTTTGTTGAAAGGGGGAGGGGATCTTTTCTGCATTATGAGCAGAAATGCTGAGCAGACTTTTACCTTAGCAGGAATGTTAAAGATAAACCAGCAGCCAAGAGCTGGTAAGCATCAGACTTCTGAGCAATAAGCTGCTTAGTACTTCAAATCTTTGATAGATAAAGATGGTTCTGGGGAAAATTTTTGTATGTTGTCACCTATATTCAGACATGAAGACTAAGTGAACTGCACTTACTGAGCACTCAGAATCTCGAAATACATCTCCACAGCCTGCTTGGCGACACAAACCCTTTAGCGGAGTTATTAAAAGGAGCCCAAGCTACACTCTTTGCCCCTTCCTCTTGCAACACACTTTTTCTTTAGGTTTCAATGGTTTGCTTTCTTGTTTAGGCACCACATTACCTCCTGGGACTAACAATTAATTAATAGAGAGCTTGTTCGAAGGATATGCTTTTAGTGAAGCATCTTCCTCTCATTGTATTTCTTTGTGGATAATCAATTTAGGCCTTTTTGGCTGTCAATATGTCTGTTCAATCACCTTTTTTACTCTTCTCCTCTGTCATTAGTAAGTAGTTTTGCCGCCAAGAGGTAAACTATCTGAAGAGCTTAAAAGCACACACACAGATGCAGAAAGCAGGCAAGCAAGTGAGAATGTATGTTGGGGGAGGAAGAGAAAAATAGGTGGACAAGAGAGACATAAAACCTCTAATAAAAGCTCTGGGATCACATTTTCATGGCAAATATTTTTCAGCTGCCCTGTCTCTGAAAGGTTTCAAGCAGTCAGACATTTAGGTTTTAGCCAGGTAGACATTAAATACTTTTAACAGTAGGGAGACAAGCTTCACAACCAGGATCAAATGTTTGCTCTTGGATATGGGAAGGGGGATCCCAAATGATATTTAAAAACATCTATTGTTTATTTTTCAAAACATTATAACCACTTCTAAAAGATTCATATTTTCTTTTAATGAAGCTATGCATACTACCAACGCGCATAATGAGTCCTACATAGGTCCACTTTAACTTTCTGGGGGATTTGCTCCAGGCTAGTTTTAACATTCTCAGCTCCAGAAATCGTTGTTTATTACACTAGTAGCTACAAATGTGTACCTATACATACCCCCCCCCCCCAAATCAAAAGCTGGCTTTTGTACCATCATCCTGGGCTCTTCAAAATTTCCTATTATGTCTGAAATGATCAATTGTGGTTGAATGTTGGCCTGCTAATAAGGAACTTAAAGCTCACACTCTGGTCCCCAACAGAAATGAGGAAAACTGTGTGTTTTACTTTCTCCTGACTTCACATTCTTTCCATCATGAATATGAAAAAAATGCAAATTTTGTTAAATTCTCCCCAAACTGAAATGAAGTCAGCCTCTACCCCACAAGCTAACCAAAGTCACAGAACTTGGAATACTATCTATCTATCTATCTATCTATCTATCTATCTATCTATCTATCTATCATCTATCTATCATGCTAGGTAAGAGCCGGTATGGTGTAGTGGTTTGAACAATGGACTATAGCCCCAGGTGTAACTCATGGTTTGATTCTCTGCTTGTCCATGGAAACCCACTGGTTGACCTTGGGCGCGTCATACACTTTCAACCCCAGAAAACCCTGTTATAAGTTTGCCTTGGGGTCACCATAAGTTGGAAACTTTAGTTTATGATGATCTAAATACTTAACAGAATGCCAGCCAATGTAGCCAAATGTGGTTATGTTGGTACATAATGTTCCCAAATGTTATGCATTTTGTATGTTGTTTAATGAACATCTGTTAGGTATTACTCATTATTCTCAGTGTAACATATTTGTTACCTATTAGAAACATTTTTATGAACAATATATTTCTATTGAGTTGCTAACACATTATTTCTTTTTAAAATTTTAAAATAAAAGGACCCATTTTCCCCACTGACTTTCAATATTTAAGAATAATGAGTGAAAAACATTGCATTTGTGTGTAACAAACTGACAGAAAATGTTACATTTATGTGTAACAAACTGACAATGTTTTTTTTTTCAAAATAATGTAGTGACTGGTAAGTTTTTTTATTTTTTGTTTAAGTGTAATGAGTTAGGTAAAACCTATGTAATGTATTTAGAGCCTTGAAAACTCAAATAGTAAAGCCACAGAAAGGACGACATTGCACTTGCTTGCCATCCAGTTGTTAAAGATAAGGAGCTAGTCCTGTACAGGCCCAATTTTACTTTCTGTGACAAAAGTCTCAAATATCTGCAATGGGAAAGTTGACCAGATTGAGTTCTTTCCATCATGGAGAAGAGGATTTTGTATGCATCTTCCCTTCAGCACGATAGAGAGATAGTTGTGACAATCCCGGCTCAGCACTGCAAACATGGTTGAATGCACAAGGCATCAAAGCCCAACTTCCAAGAACTAAGCACTCAAAGCATTTTAAACTTGATATTTCAACCTACCTTTTTTTGCTTTCCTACATATTTTCCTCCTATGTTGAAACCACTATTCCCATCACACCTCATCATTAGCCAGGTTGGCTAGAATAGATTGAAATAGGAGCTCAACAGCATCTGGTGAAGGGTCTCAGTATCCCTAGTCCTGGTTTAGACCAAGAGGGGAAACATGAAAAATTGTAGCTCCTGCTAGAGCCCTCGGTCATTTCTCCACAGAGTTTCCTGACTTAGAATCTCAGTTTTTAGTATGATTCTGTTATTTCTAAAGTGCACATTACTTCCTCCTCCAATAGATGTGATGACCTTAAGAGCTTCTTCTAGCCATGGGAACAAAGTAGATTTGACAGCACTGATTATCAGGAAGGTTATCAACCTGAACTTTCATTTGACTTTTTAATTTTGATTGACTGAACATTGTCCAGTCCCACTTATTAATACTGCAGTAAATGAGGGGAAATGAATGAGGGTGGCTAATCAAGTGAAAAGTTCTTAAATACTCACTGGCTAACTCTCACAATTATTTCTCATGCTATATCTGAAGCACTACAGTTTTGATAAAGCACTCATTTGAAACATTTCTAATGAAATTGGAAAATGGCACAGTATTAGCATCTCTAGGTGTCTCAAGAACAGAACATTAATTTGACATGATCCCATCTTATAGGATATCTTATGTGCTATCAACCTTTTAGTATACAACTTTTATCTATGCACTGCATTTTTTCTTAAATATAATTCCTTTTGGCCACATTTCCTATTTGTATTACCACTAATCTGTGCTTAAAGAAAATTTAATATATCATATTTCTGTGCGAAGAAACTCAGTTATGTGAACTACTGGAAACTATGAACACTAAGCATATGTATAGAACTCTCCTATTATGTATTAACTTACTTCTGTCCCTCCAATGCCTAATTTATTTTCCTTCAAGTCATAAGGAGGACCAAGGAACTGTTTCCTGACAGATACCAGTAGCAGTTTGGCCTCTTTCCTGCAAAAATTCATGAGGCATTATCCAAGACCATCATGTATATCATAACAATCATAAGGGCTTTGAAGTTTGTTTTGTTTTGTCATTTTTTTTAAAGGAAGCTGCCAGTCTTACCTTGCTAGATTCTATATTGAAGGACATATTGTTTGCATTTTTGACTGCTTTGAGCACCAGTCTAGTGCAAACAGGTAGCACCATATAGAGAAGTAATGGTCATGAACCACCATTTTTAATATCCAATCGTGCTACGAAGTGACCAAGCTGGCATAGATCCATGACACTGTGGGACAATTAAAATGTTGTTCTATAGCTCCCTGCCATTTTCATCAGGTTAAATATGAGCTGGAGGAATCGCTGATGTAGAGTTGCATGGGGGCCACTTTGTTGAAGATCCCTTCAATCCTGATCTAGAGAATTCTGCTTCTGAAGAACTTCAGCCATTTCTGCACTAGACTGTTATGTACTATTAAATCCTCTTTCAACATCCTATGGAATCCTAGGCTTCAAAGTGGAATAATAGCACTGTAACAGTCTAGTATGGAAATGGCCTTCAGCAAACACATATTCCCATCCACTTTGTCTCAACTTTAATTGTGCTGCATCAGGGAAGAACAAGTGGTTTTTCCCAAGCTCTGGCTCAAAGCTATATATAAAACTTTTCTTCCTACTGAAGCCAAAAATATGCTGACTTTCTTATAGTGGTTCATCAGTCCAGTGGATATATAATCCCTTTTGTGAACTGAGCAATTTCTTACTGAATCCTGTTTACTGGACCATTTCAGTCTATCAGCTGTAGCCAGACCTTTTCAGTCCTCTAGAAGCAGAAGAGCTATTACTAAATAATGGCTGGCTCAAAAGGGAATTACAACAGAGTCTGGCAAATAACCACGTAGTGGTATGGGAACCCATAGACATTAATCCTGCTGCTAGTTGCCAGGGGAAAAAGGGAACAGCAGAATGTAATGTCATCCAGCCCTTGCTTCCTACAACATGGAGTCCTTTGAAAATGATAAATATGGTAAATTGGAGAAGAGTCCCGAACATTCACATTGGCTGCATGGTGCCTTGCAGAAGTGTTCATAGAGGCCACTTTGACCATCCCACACTTCAGTTCCAAGAACTGAAAAGGATTTAATTGATACCACCATGTGAAGGACACAAGATGTATACAAGGTGAAGATGCAAAATATTTTTATTGTGGCACAAAACCTGCTTTTAGCTAAGAATTGGTTTTACCCTCTTCCCTACTGGGTGGAGGGTGGGACTGGCATGTGGGAATAACATACCTGTAAGATTCTGGATGCTCATATAAGGCAGTGACATTCACACTTCATCCCCTTTCTCAGATTACAGGTCATACTCTTACCACCTGGATGATGTGCATCTTTCGTGTGCCTGAATCACTTTGTAAGTCACTGAGTGAAGTGATGCTGGTTTCTAGATCACTTCTGTGGTGAGGTGTGGGCATTCACATAGGATATGATCCTTTAGAGATCTCCCTGAGGCACCAGATGGTGAAGGCATATAGCCCATATTTCTCTCATTGAGAACCAGCTGGAGAGGAAGTACCAGGTCATTCCTTGTTCCTAGTGGTATAATCTTTACATGGTGCTAGCCAGCACCACCTAGGGGATTCACTGGAAACTTTGTGGAGAACATGTGCCAGTATATTCCATGATACTGCCAGGTTATAGATTCCAGCTATTAAGAAAGTTGGTTTACACTGTTTTGAATGTCATCATTCTAGGAGAAAGGACAAACAAACTGGCACATGCTGATTGCATAAATGTTCAGCCTTCCTGAATCAACACTTGGTTGAAAGAACTTTGACAGCAATTACAGCCATGAATTTTCTTAGCCAAATCTCATTCGGATTTGTGCTGCTGGATGCTGTAATTTTTGCCCATTCTTTGTGACAAAATTGTTTCCACTATTTCAAGTTGGATGAGGACTTTGTGGAATAGCAGTTTTCAAGTCTTGCTGACAGATTCACAGTCAGACTGAAGTTTTGGCTTTGACATCATTCTGAAACATCCAGTTTTTTCTTATTTTAGTCACTCTCATCTTACTTTGTATTTTCTGGGCCATTGTTCTGTTAGAAGTTGAACTCCATCCCTGTTGTCTTGAAGACCAAAACAGATTTTTCTTGAGAATCCCCTGTATTTGGCTCTATTCATCTTGTCTTCTCTCCTGACCATTTTCTTAGTCCCTTCTTTATAGGCTTCATGCCACCTCTGAAAATTTACAGCAAGGGACAAATGCTTTATTTTAGTCTCAAGTGGATCAGAGAACTCTTCTCTACATGTTTTCACTGCTATTTTGTAAATTTCAAATGGACTTTGATATCAATTTGTTTCAGCACAGCTTTCCTCCATTAAAAAACAGCTTTAGGGAATGTCCAAGTTATAGTTGTCCAATGAAAAGTTTCTCCCATCTCAGGTACAGAACATTCCGGCTCCTTCAGAGTTATCGTTGCTTCTCTGATATGACCATGATAAATCTTTTCACTGAGTTTTGATGGAAAACCTTCCCTATGAAGAGCCATCACTGAACCATGTTCATAGAATCATGGATTTAGTGGTAATCCAGAGAATGATCATAATTGGATATATTTTCAATAAGCCGTCCCTGACTGGCACTATAATCATACTGCTGTAAAGTCCTCCTTCCACATTCACAAGTTTGACATTCAGAAATTTAATTATTTGTGAGTGTGCATGCTCCTCCCCCCCAAAATTCTCTTCCTTCCATTCCTAAGCATTCTGCTCTGGCCAAGTTCTCCAAGGCAAAATGGAAGGAAATGAGTGGGAGAGAAGGCTCCTATGAGCCTTCTTTCCTCCTCCAGAGTTTCCCCCCTCCTGATCCCATGTATTTTGCCTCAGCATGGAGAACCGATGCCAGGCAAAATGGAACAAAATGGGTGAGAAGGAAGGCTTTTTTGCCTCAGTACCGAGAACTCCTGCTGAGGCAAAATGGAAGGAAATGGCAGCGGGGAGGTGCTAAGAGTCTTCCTTTCTTCCTCTGGAATTTTCCCCTTTCCCATCCATTTTGTCCACTCTGGGGCAAGATGCATGGGAAGGGGAAGGGGGATCCCCAGCAGGGAAAGAGAGGGGGAGCAGATGGGGAAGTTATTTGTGATTTTTCCACTTTGGTGAGGGTTCTAACCTTACAAATGTGGAGGGATGACTGTAATTGGGTAGTGTGAAAGGGCCTAGGTTGCAGTCCTGCACACTATTTGGCATCAAGATACATATGTTTGTTCAAAATGGACTTTTGACAACTTCCAGGTTTGTCCCCCCCCCCCCCATTTTGGAGGCATTTTGGCTGTCAATGCAGCCCAGAAAAGGTCCCAGGAGCAGAAAGTTTGTCGTTTGTTCCGCCTGAGTAGCCCACCCCTGAGTAGCCCCTTTTGTTTCCTAAATATGTTTGTACTGCAAAACTTGGAGTTCTCCTAAGCCTGCTCATACCTCCATCTTGTGTATGGATGATACATCTGGACTAGATTTAAAAAAAAGAAATCCACACTTGAAGATGGTGTTTCTCTCAGTATATAGGGTAAACTATTGCATTTGTGTCTCACTTCCATAAAATCTTTCTGACAGATTGTTCACAGTTAGAGGAGGAATGTGGAATGATCTATCTGCACACTAGGAATAGCTAAAAGGGAGGGGAGGAGGAATAGCACTGAGTTAGAAGCATTTCTTACTTTAAATTTAGGTATTTATAAAGCCCTCAAGTTCTTCAGCTGTTAAAGTTACCACTTGGAAAAACAGAGTGCACATCAGCAGTTACCTCATCCAGACACCATGATATGCAACATTAATGTGTCTGAAATCAAGTAAGGGAGGGAAAGGTTGCAACTATCTGCTCTAAACAAATTATAGCCATTATCTCATGGGAATATTGCCCCTCACTCGATGTGGTGGAACAGAAAAGCAAGTAAATTGAACTCCCTGTTTTGGTATTAGACTTTCATAATTTATTTAAAAAAACTGTGCAAGAGTTTTCATGTCTTCTGTACACTCAACAAGTAAGCCTGTTCCTTTTCAACCATTATTATCAGTTGCTCAAGATCACATAGCATAACTAATACTGCCTCACTGCCTGAGTCTGGATAATATGTGAAGCTTCACTAGCGGAAAGAGTAATAGAGGCACAGGGAATAATGAGGATGCATCCATTAGTCTGCTCAGATGTTAATAGATGTTCCACTCAGACAGACATTATGAACAAGTTTTCCATGGATGGTTGCCAATTCCCTACTTGGCACAATTTTACAAGAAGTTCCATTTGCTGCAGAATGTGAAAATTTTCAGAGAAAAAATGCAATAATTGTATGTGGACAATTATGGCACCCTGCACAGTGCAACTGAGTTTCTGAAGGAAGAAACCCAAACGGATGCTCCACAATGGGAAAAATGCAATAAATGAAAGAAAAAAACAAAAACAAAACAAAACTGGACAATGTTTCACCTTGTCATGATATCTTCTAATCTACCACTTAGAACCACGAGGGAATCTTTAAACAGAAGTCTGATGCTTTAGTACAGACAGCTGTTGAAAGACAAAGCAGCAGAAGTGTTATGGGCAAGCTATTTAAGTATGCCCGTAATAGATTCCGTAAAAGATTTTAACACATGTGAGAAGTGAGATAGTGAAACCATGGTTCATTGGTTCAGAGCAGTGAGATTATTTGATTAGCAGGGATGCTTACATTATCTGCTACACCTCTCTGGCCTTCTCTGTTCCCATCCTTATGGTACCTGGGAGCTGGGGGATAGGTTGTTTCTTGCAACAATATATTGTTATAAGCTATCCCTGGTGTAACTCAAAGTCTTTTTCAGTGACCTGGTCCTGAATAGGTAGTTGTTTTTTTAAAAAATTAAAGTTGTTTTTTTAAAAAATAGTTGACATGGCAAACTGTCTGCATCTTTTGGTTTCTCCTTGGGGATTGGGTTATAGTATGGAGGCTAATATGTTGAGTGCCTATATTTCAAAATGTATCACTACACCTCTGGAAGTAAGCTAAGTACAGTTGTGTATTTTAATATGGGGTGCTGTGTTCAAAAGACAACCAATGGTAGCCTGCATGGACATGCTACAAGGAGAGGAAGCATTGACAATGACACACCATCTGGCATTGTGACACTATAGAAAAACAGAAAGGTTTGCTCCAGGCATTACTTTGATGAATATCCTCCAGGGTATGTATCTGACAAAACCTGTTGTTCCAAAGTGACACCTCATATTCGTTAAGAAATTCATTGTCCTCCACAGCACAGAGAAATTTAAGTGAGTATCTCTCTCCTTACAAAAGTGACTTGCCACCTAGAGCTATCTTCCTGTGTCAGGTGACAAATCAAACAGGGCAGCTCTGTGACAGCCTTCACAGCAGAAGTCCTCTGAGGAGCACCTAGTTAGTGTGGTTGATAAGTTGGCTGATTATGCTTGAATCCTAGTTGATCCTAGACAAATTCCTTGAGGTGGTGTCAAGTACAATTGTGCCCAAGCAACACAAATCTTTTTCTATAACAGTTGGAAAGAGTACATCCACAAGTCAAGAGCTCAAAGCTAGCCCACAGTAAAATAAATGAAAACTGTTGGCAAAGTTACTGCTATGTTAAGGAGAGATCAGGCTTCCCTAAGATGGGAAAGTGTCAGGTTGTTACTTTACTTGATGAAGTGTTCATCAGCAAATAGATGGGTTGATAAAGAATAATAAAATACTGCATGAAAATTGGTTAAGAAGACCATGCTGAATCACAACAATGGCTGATACAGCCCAGCAATTTGGTTTTTGATAAAGATTGCTGAGTTGGGTTAAGTGACTAGGTTTCCACCAACCACTATATTTTCCCCCCATCTTTGTACTGAATGCCTTTAGACATTGTAACCGTGTCCATGAGAAGCCGTGCCTACAGTAGCTGCCTAGAGTTGTATCATCTCCTAGGGATTTTGGAGGGAGGAGTTATGTGAATTCTCTGGTTTTGCGATCACCATTATATTTCAAAATTACCCTTACACACACATTACAGCTGATATCCTGTTCACAGGGTGCTTACACACAAGCAACATTCCAGTGGACATTATGGGCCATTCCAGTGGCTGTTCCACATCGTGCAAGCTGTGAGAGACGAAAACATGTCTGAAGATTGACCTGGCCTTCAAGCCAGCCCACTGTGTGGTAAATGAATGGGAAACTGCTTTTATACTACTTCTGTACACAAAATGTAAAAAAAAAAATAACCAGAGTTATGCCTATGTAATGCTAGCACAGGATTCCAACCTTTATCTTTTCATTATAGCATTATTACTCCTAGTGATCTAATTCCTTCTGCCTGCTTGTTCTTAGACTGCCACAGATTAATTATGGTATCTACTATAAATGTCACGTCATCCTGCCATTACTCTACCTTACTTGACTTTCTTAAATAAAGGAAATAATAGCTTAATGTGTATTTCTATTTTATTTGTGCTTAGACACTTATATACTGCTTTGGCTTCACAAAGAAACCAAACCCTCAAAAAAAATGATAAAAATAAAAATTAAAAAAGTCAGAATATCAAAACTAAAACATAAAAGAGTAACAAAACAGTTCAATACCAACTAATAAAGTAACAGCTTGAAGGCACAATCCCATCAGAAGAAAAAAATAGCACAGCAGGAAATAAAAGACAATAGCTATATTTGCAGCAGCAGGAAGACACAGCAGGAAAAGAAGCCAGTTCCAATGATCTGTTTGAACATGACCATGTATGCCAGGCTTATAAAGAACATGCAGTGTGTGTGTGTGTGTGTGTGTGTGTGTGTGTGTCTGTGTGTTGGATGGGTGTCTCTGACAAGATATTCCATAAAGCTGGCACAATAAATGAGAGTGCTTTTCTTTGTAGTCAACTGACCAAGCTTGGTTAGCTTGGGACCTCAGATGCTGAATGATCTGAGATCATTCACAGAGAATTATTACACATACAGGGAAGAAGTGGTCCCTCCAGAGCTCTGTGGACTTTGTGTATTCTCCTGTATGGATGTGAGTCTGATTTCCTTCTCAGCATGCTGTTGTTAGTGTGGTTGTGTGCCTTCAAATTGTTTTCGACTTATGGTGACCCTAAGGCAAACCTATCACAGGGTTTTCAGGGGTTGAGAATATGCGACACACCCAAGGTCACCCAGTGACTTTCCATGACAGATTGTAGAATTGCACCCTGATCTCCAGAGTTGTAGTCCAATGCTTAGACCACTGCATCATGCTGGCTGTCCATCTCAGCATACCAGAAATTACTCTGTCTCGCTCTAAACATGGGGTATTGGCAGAATGGATTAAGTGTAACAGAGAAGACTGCTGAACTGTGCATATGTAGGGAGGAAGTAAAATGAACTATATAGCATACACAGTGCTTAAATACTCTAAAGGTGACAGATCCCATCTGTTCTTGAAAGCTAAGCAGGGTCAACCCTGGTTAGTACCTGGATGGAAGACTGCCAACAAATACTAGGTGCTGTAGGCTATATTCCAGAGGAAGGAACTGGCAAAACCAGCTAAGAAAACCCTATGAAATTCATGGGGCTGTGAGAATTTGACAGGTGAATTGAAGGTAGATACACAAGCATAACATATATAGTAAAGGCCATAGCAAATCTCACTGTTATTTTCTCAATTTTTTTTCCCCTAGGAGAAAAGGAAAAACAACAATACCACCATACATTTCTATTATGATTTCCTGCTGAGGAGTGGAGAAGTGTTTCAGTTATGATTTCAGTTGGAACAATGAAGACTGACTGACAGATTGACTTTAAAAAGTGGCATATAAATGACTCAAAGCTAGGGATTTCTCTCTCTACTGAGGAACTTTTTCTTTCTACAAAAGAATCCTCCAACAGTCTTTTTTTTTTTTCAAAAAAAAAATGTGGATGAATGCATTCAGTCTCTTCTGAGCTTCGTTACACTCCTGCCCTGTGGACTAACTGCAGGTTATTTACTGTATAAAGCACTTTTTCAAAGGAAACAACTGCTTCACATTTTAAACTTCCTTTGCCCAAGGGACAAATTAATAGAATCTTAATTTCTATGATTAACATACATTTACTGAACTGTAAGTGGAAAGGAGAGAGAATAATCACATCTTGTGTCTTTCCTTGCTATTTTAATATTAGTATTTAGGATAATTTAAGTTTTCTCCCTTCTCGTACTGTTTGGAAGCTCTTCCACATTCCTAGAATGTTTGAAATGCTTCCCTGCTAATCATCTGTGACTTGTTAAACAGTGTGCCATTTGGTGTTTCTCTTTGGAATTTTCTTTGATTGCTACTTGTGCACCTGAAAGTAGAATTACTGGGAAGAGTCTTCTACCTGGTGAATAAGGATGGTGGAGGGGAGACTGAATAAGAGAGCTATAGCTTACTTGCCTTTGGGGCCATGTTCTGTAATTGAAGTCCTTTACCTCTTTCTAGGGGAGGAATGAGAGGGCTTTCCTCTAACTAGTTTTTCAAAGCTACTTGGCATTAGTTCTTCTGTGTATAGGATGTCCTTGGAATACTCTTTTCTTAGAAAATTGCTCCAAGGGATCACTTTTCTGTCCCTTACTTCTCTACACTCTTCAAAGGATGTAATTTTCCCCTCAGGATTACTGAAGTCAAAGCTCATACTCAGTGGGAGAAAAAATACCTCAGTTAGAACTAGAACCCAAAGACCAAGCAACCCCACCTGAGCAAAAGAGAAGCTGGGGGTGGGTGGGGGTGTCTGTTTTTGTTTTGTTTTTTCCTTGTGGTAATTGCTGAACAGATTCCTCAGAAGGCTGGATATAAAAAGGATAAAAGCTTGTTGTACTCTGGCTTTATGGCAGATGAACTTCACAAGCCCACAATAGTTGGAGGTTTGTGAAAGCAAAGGAGTCTGGCAATCACTCAAGGACTTAGAGAAGCATTTTGCTGAGGCTGAAGTGAAGTGTTACTGATCTATTAAGAATGGATATGAGATTATTAGTCATTTTGGCAGGATTATTTAGTTGGAAATGTATTGTTAGCATATTTTTTTCACTTATTTACTTTTCTTTATAGTCAGGACTACTATTCTGTATATCTTTTTTTTTCTTTTTTCTCTTTTTCTTCATCTCCCCACCTCCTTTTAATCTCTTTTTCTTCTTTCTGGTTCTTTATTTTTTTTTAATGTATTTTACTTTGATCATAAATTAGATTGTTCATGATACAATTCATTTAAAATAAAAAGAATGACTATGCAATTGTGAACTCTTTAGCCCCAGCAATTCTTTCTCAAGATCCCTAACACCCAAGAATTTTCTTTTCCTTTCCCTTTTTGAAACTAACCAGGGTGCAGTGTTACATCTGCACCCATGCTAATGATAACTATGAGCAGGCCAATCTAATGTTTGCATATTTGACTCTTATCAGTGTAAAAGATACTAATAGTGCAAAAAGGCATGTTGGTACAAAATTCCTTCTTGTGGGAATTCATATAAGGAACTGTCAGTACACACAATTCATAGAAGGTATGACATCCCTACAAAGGGATGGGATGGCATGGGAATTCTCACAAGAGAAGGGGGAAGGATACAGCTGAAGGAAGGATATTCTCCTAATTTCAGAAAAGTTAAGAGACAATACAATCGTGTCCTAGGCAAAGATGGATTGACCTGGCAGTTTTGATTTCTGTCTCTCATTTTTTTTAAAATATTTCAAATTTAGTTCATCCCAAACATTGTTCATGTTTTCATTCTGATGTTTGTTTCATTCTGAGCACTGAGATTTTTTTCCTTTTTAAAGAAAGGATTTTATTAACATTTATACATATTTTTGCATGCCTTTCTCCAAATATATGCAATTTTGTACACAATTTTTCTTAAAACAGATTTTTGCAAAAAAAAAAAAATTAAATAAAAATTCAACACTATTTTCATTAATATTTTGTTAATTAATAAAGCACAGATGAGTTTCAGATAACCTGTCAAGAGTCTTCAATCTGCAGGGGAAGGCTTTCTTCTGGTCACACCACCATTACAGGCTCTCTTGATGAGGACATGAGAAATGGCCTTCTCAGTGGCTGTTCCCACCCTCTGGAAATTCATTTATGTGGAAGGCTAGGCTAGCCCCCTTCCTGCTCTCCATTTTTCCAGAAGACAAATAGCTTTTTGTTTAAACAGGCTTTTAATGTGTAAGCAGGGAGGCTTTTTATTGGGGTTTGTGATTTATTTATTTACTTACTTACTTACTTGTGTATGCTTTTTAATTATTTTATGCTGTTTTAATATGATTATTTTAAATTGATTTTAAAATTTGATTGTTAAGTTTTTAATTGATTCTTTGTGTAAGCCACCTTGGGCCTCACTCTAGGAGAAAGATGGCATAGAAATGAAATAAACAAACAAATAAATAAAAATCATATGTTAGTTCAAAGGTTCAGGATTTGATATGTTCACAGTAAAAAATAAATGGAACAAATATCTTCCCCCATCTCTCATCCTGGGTCTTTAGGCAGCCATCCATAGCCTTTGAACAAACTTAGAGCAAGCTGGAAAGTCATAGCAAGCTCTGTTGGAAGCCACTGACACTTGACTCTCTAGAGATGGAAAATAATTTCCTTGGATTCAATAGTTTCAATGAAAGTAGGCTTTTAATACCTCCTGAGAGTTATTGGGAAGAAATACAAGAGCCCTTACCTTGAGGATTCATACATTTGCCAAGCTCATGGATCCATTTTGGAGAAATGAAGGGCATGAACTCACAAAAATAAAGATATTTTAAAATGTGAAAGGCAACAAATTTTGCAGAATCAAATAAAAATACACAGAGACATTTTAATTCGTGGGAAGAAATATGGTCATTAGGTTAAATATATCAAAATCAATAAAAATGGACGTTAGAAAAAATGCATAAAAATACATTGATAATTCAAATCTTACAAGCTGAGGTGTATGGGTGGGATTCAGAGAAATAAAACTGAGGTAGATAGCTAAATTTTCATATTCACTCACTGGTATACTGAGCTGTTCTTTACGATTTAGGCACTTTGTGGATCTCTGTAAGGTGTAACATCAACTAACATGACTGGAGATAAGAAGTTTCATTCCTTCAATTCAGGTGCTGTCTTTCTCTTCTGCATCCTACCTGCTGCCTCTCTGCATCAGCATCAGATGTCACTTCAGTATGCAAATAATGTCAGCATGGCTGGATCTCACCTGTGATGGTGCAACACTATGGTCAGCTATCTTCTATGAAAATTCTTTATGTCCTGTTTGTCTGGCTTTTGAGCTACATACGCAGTTCTCTTTTGTGAACTTGTTAACAATCTGCCTGCATAAAGTTTGTTGTGACAGAGTACAGGGAGAGTGGTATCCCTAGTAGTAGAAAAGCAGTCCAGCAACAGATTGCTAGGCAACTGGAATGGCCACTCTAGAGGAAAACCCAGCACCTTTAGTGGGAAGGAGGAGTGGAGGCTTGATGAGAATATATTTATAGCAGGCACATTGGTTTTGAGAGAGAGATTTTTTTCCAGAAGAGTCAGACTTTCAGAGACCAAGGGCAAAGGGTGAATCCTTCAGCCAGAGGAGTTCGCATTCAGTCGAAGGAGGGGGGAGTTGAATGAGATGGTGTTTTCTCAGGGAAAGCCTATAAAAGATGCAAAAGAGAAATCAACCCACTGTTAAACCCAGCCAGAGAGAGAAGTCAGAAGAAGCAAAGAGAGAAGTCAGAGGGCTGTGTGTATGAGAAAAAGACCTGTGTCTCTAAGCTATTAAAGAGTTAAGAAACTCTTTAAACACACTTTAAAGATCTGTTTGAACTTAGACATACATACAAAACCAATACATTATTCTGTTTGCTGCTTTACTAAAGATTACACTGTATTCTTTCCTAAAGTTGGAATCAACTGAATCAGTCTTGGTGGTTATAACCATCCAGATCCATGGTGCTATACATCATTAAAGGAGTTTTAATTAAAAACTAAAAAGCTGTTCCCTGGTTAAACAAGATGGGTGTTTTGGGGAAAAGCCAGAGCTGTGTGTGAGGTGGCCAGGCACTTTGACAGACTGGGAGGGGGGAAGTTGCCATTCAAGTCTGAGAGAAGAAAAAAACAAGGCCTTGTCTGTTGCTGTCTCCACATTTATGTAGCAATATAATGGATAAGTAGGGCACAGCACAGATGTCGCATTTCTCTTGAATGAACCCTTTTAAAAAGAGCTCAGACAAATGGTTATGAAATAAATCAGAAACAAGAAGTATGGAGTTGTGTCACATGACTCTAATGATAGAACAGAGACTATCCAATTAGTGTGCATGCAGAACAGTAGTTACAGTGAAAAATTTTCAGACGGTATTACCACAGAGAAAAAATACTGTGGTCTGAATACTGGAACAATAAAACTCAGTAGTTTTGGCACGGCATGAGACACAGATTCAGGTACTGGATAACCTGTATGTCATCCAATAAGCTCAATCTACCCAGCCCAACTGCTGAGAAGGGCATCAGTTGGACTAGGGAGCTGAGGAATTCATGTAGGTACACCACTACTGTGGGTTTCTTCCTACCACCTGGGAATGAGGTCATTTCCTTGGCTCCTGAGCTGGGACCCCACAGGTCTGCACCCCCAAGGTCCCTTAAGGAGACCCCCAAAAAGAAAAATGAAGGGGGAATGTAAGCATCAGTCCAACCAAAATGGGATATAGCCCCATGTCATACCAATCTAGGTTGTGACAAAATACAGAATCTTCAAGGGTACAATAAGCACAGGGAAGATTCAACATAAAGTAGAAAGACCAGAAGGCTTCTCAAATCTCAGTGTCAGATTGCTGCTGGGGAGTTGCTTATATCCCTCTGCCAGACCCAATTGAATCCTTCTGCTTCAATGACTGGCAGACCAAAGCCCCTCCCCACTCAGCTTGCTGTTGGTTGTCCTCCCCAGAAGCCCTCAAAAAGACATACGGACTTCTGGAAAGTAGAGATAATTTACCAGAAGAAATGGTCTTCCTCCACCACCCTGAAGCTGTGTCCCTACTAGGTTTGCCAGTGAGTCAGGGTCCCTGCTTGTTTTACTATGAGTTTTTTGCCTGTGTACTAAAAATCTTTGAATCTGGAAAACTACCAATTAATTTGTTTTATCAAACTGGTTTTCATGTCAGCATTGTGAACCTTTTTAAAGCCAACAAGCTAAAGAAACTTGTTTTGTTCCTTCCAAAATAAATATTGGCCACAACATAGTCCACTGTTATAACTTAGAAAAATATCTTTTCTTTTTAGAGGATCTGTATGAAGATGATCATCCATCTTAACCATCTCGTCTCAGATGCAACTTCTGAACTTGGGACTTTCCTGGTGTCCCAGGACCCAGACAGGACCTTCCCCAACACCCACACCCTAGAGACATGAGAGGAACAGTACTTACAGCAGCCAACATAGGTGGAAAAGGGAGAGCCCAGGATTCTGACAGTGTTTATGTAAGAAGGACTCATTAATTAGGCCACAGTTATCAGCATCAATATGGCATTGGGTTGAACAGTATTGTGTCCTCTCCTGTGCTGAATATGTCTCACCCATGACTTTGCCCTGTTTCAGAGTTTCCATGAGTGTATCTTCATTACTGAAATGGTCCCATGAGCAGTAGCTTGTTTAAGCGTATCTGGGGTCTTCAGATAGCATAGTGTTTTTCGTTTTGTTTTTGACTGTGGCATATCTGGCATGGTAGTATGAAAAATCATTTCTTCTCATTTCTTGCACTCAGCCAGTGGATTCTGAGCACCGAATTACACAGTGCATCTTTTAAAATGTGTTCTTGTTCAAATTAATAGATATTTTATCTAATTCTTAAAACAGAAGCTCTAATCTCCTTCCATGCTCTGAGGGTAGCCCAGTGGACCTGGACCATAAGGATTTAGGATTAAATCCATGCATTGCTGGCTGGTTTTTGGCCAAGCATCTCTCACCATAATCAATCCATGAGAGGAATCAGGATGATACTATGTATGCCTTGGAATGTTATCATTATTGTTATTAACTATCTATAAGTGTATCTGAACATGCTCTCTTATTTTCCACATCCTAGAATGTGCTCGTAACAACTGGTTATTGTTTTGTCGTCACCTAGATGGGTTATCTCTTGTATCTCTGGGTTATCTCTGGATTATGACTCAGGGATACAAATCTTGCTTAGCTCATCCTCACATGCAAGAATGAAAAATCACACAAATGTCCCCCTCACCTGAGAGATGGTGAGATATTTTCTGTCCTTTCTGGTGAAAAGTCTTGAGGTTGTGAAAATGAATTTTTGAACAAAGTTGTGGGAACTGCTGTCTTGTTATATGGTGTTATAAAGACATACTGAATGGGTCTGTTTCATCATCCAGCCAATATTTCTATGCTTGCTTTGTGTACATGTGTATAATTTTCTTCACAATGGGGGGAAAATTCACAAACTAATTTTGTGCAGAGACTTCTGTGCAAATTACACAGACCTTGGCAGGGAGAAAAAGCACTCATCTTTTCACAGTGGAGGCCAGAATTCTCTCAAAGGATGGCAGTTTCTTGGCACGCTGTCTCAATGATCCAAGTTTTTTACTTTTATAGTTATAAAGTGCAGATTCACTACATGGTAGGGGAGGAATATTACATGGCTTAGTTGCTGGCCTATGCTGTGCAGAGGTTGAGGTGACAATATTGGAATAGGGAGGAGACCAAGTTCCATTTACTTCTGAAAAATGGGAAAGAAAAAGTTACTTAACTGTAAGTGTAATGGCAACTACTTGTTTAGGACACCTAACAATTGGCTACTTCTAGAAAATGACCTTCCAAGCTCTGTTCTAGAAATATCAATACAAGTTGTGATTATTATTTAACTTAGTAGGATTGTGCCCTTGGTGTGCATTAAGAATTGCTCTCTGAGGTCCCTACCACACTACACTGTTACAGTGCCATTATTCCACAAACTGCCCAGCTGCACCTTGTGGAATTCTGGGGTTTGTCGTTTTGGCGAGGCACTGGATCCCTCTGGCTAATAATTCTAAATGCTTCTCCCTAAACTGCAAATCCCATGATTCCATGCAATATTGCCATGGTAATTAAAGTGGAATAATAGCACCATAATAGTGTAGTGTGATAAGGTCCTGACTTAGGGACCTTTTCACAAAACAGATTTCAATTTAACTGCCTTGGCTACATCTTATGGAATCCTGGGCTTTATAGTTTGGTGAGGCACTAGAATTCTCTGGATGAGAATTCTAAATGCCCCTCTCCAAATTGCAAACCAAAGATTGCATAGGATGGAACTATGGCAGATAAAGTGGAATGTAGCACTACAGTTATATAGTATAAAAAGGCTCTTAGTGTACACACATATCCCTTATGATGTTCTTAACGCTCATTCTTCTGTAATGTTATTAAGCAGTGAATGTTAGTTGCAGTTTATTATGACTTTCCCCTGTAGTACTGGTCCATATCCCATTATAATGCCAGAGAAGTGAAAAGATTGTCATTAGAACAGGTATTATTCTATAAATACTTGTTAGAAAGAGTTTTATAGGTGCCCCACTCTTTCTGTTGCCCCACTCTTGCACTAATAAGACTCCTTTCATCCTCCAAAGATCATAAGTTGTTGGGATTTCTTAAGTATGGATGCTGACACAACTTCTATAATAGATGCCTACAAAGATCTTTCACATCACTGTTTCTATAACAGCAATGCGTTTTGGAAATTCATTTTGTTTTATGGGTCCCAAATGTCACATTTTCTGCACAAGGGGTAAAATTACTTCATTTTCATAAGATGGAAATGTTACTGTTTAGGCTAACCATTGTAACAAAGGTTTATGGTTTGTTATGGTTTGCTTGATTGGCTTGATATCTTAATAGCTCCATATAATGTATCTATAAAACAGAGTTGATGGCAAAGTGTACCTTCTGAAACTTAGCAATGGAAAAAAATGTTTAGGTCATTTGGATAAAGTTATACAGCAGTTCAGGAACATGTTTTTTCCTCCAAACTTTTAGACTTTAATTTTTAAAGTGGGCAAGCCATGTATCTGGAATCTTATAATTCACATGTATGGAGATGTACCGATATGTTAATAAAACTACATGGGTTAAATATTTTTCCTTGTATTCCTCATATGTTTTGCATATTTTAGTGAGTCACTTCTGGTCTTGAAGGTGATGTTGAATCTCTGCAGTTCTTATCATTCCTAGACAACATAGCTAATGATAACGGACAATAGGAGCTGTAGTCCAACAGCTGCGGTGTTACAACTTATTCACCCTTGTTCTAAGCCCAGAATCATGTTGCTCTGTTGGTATTAAAGTTTATATTTGAAACTAGTTTCCTTTTTTTTTTTGTCATAGCCAGTATTAAGTTATTAGCCAATGTTAAGGTTCTGGGATAAAAAGAGCACTGAGATTTTAAAAAGCCATGCAGAAAAAATAAGTCAATTTAAGTTGCTTCTTTGGTGAACATATGGCTTTGGGGACATGTTACTATCTCAAGATACACTGAAATGTGGTTTAGGGTGGTAAAAGGCACTAGTTCCTTCTAAGCCAGTTTCTTCTGTTTCAATCCATGCAGATTAGTGTGCTATTTTGTTAGATAATAGGCTTACTCTAGAATGAAGCCATTTTGGTTAGATCCTTCCTCAGATTTTTAGGATCTGCTTTGCGGGATATGTTTACTGTTCACCCATATCAGCTTATTTGCCAGAAAAGGCTAAGTTTTTGACTTTTTATGAAAAGGGTCATTTTTCTTCAAAGGTGCAAGAACCTTTACCAGGTGCAGCAGCTAATTGCCAGAAATAATGAGATGTTGAAGAATGGCTCCAATTAACACAATCTCTATCTAGAAAATAAATGGAAATGTTTCAGCTACTTCAGAAAGCTTCAAGAATTCCAGTTAACATACTATTTGCAAACCAGTCCTAAATAGAAAGAAATTTTTTTCCCAAATAAACAGCTTAATTGCTGTCGCTAAGAGGCCTCAATAGCTCACAGCAATAAGAGATACACTTCACATAGATTAATAATACAGATATAAATTAACAGAAGCTAGTATTCATCAACCTGACACCTTGAACATGTTGCTAAAACTAAGATAGTTACACTCTTGGACCTAAATCTAGTTGCTAATCTCAAGCAGAGAAGACCCACTGAATCAATGCAATTTACATAACTGTTGAGTTATTGTCAACAATCAATTAAATGGATTTACTCTCTTTGGGATTAGCAAGTGGATTTTAGGCCTTGATGGTCTGAATGCCTCAATCTTGATGATTTAGGATAATTCAGAAATTTATCTTAATTTAACAATGCAGAACTGTATTCACATGGGTTAAATATTTGAAATTTCTTTCAAAGAAATATTTGCATTTCTTATTTTATTTTTTTTTAAAAAAAGAAATTCCTAATCCTTTCCACCCTTCCTGAATGTGTTTAATGAGTGGACATTTTCTTTTTTTTAAATAAATACTAATAACATAAACACACATCATTTGACATCCTGTAATTCTAACTGGGAATCAAATAAAGCCAATCCCAAAGGATACTGTAATGTCAGAACTGTCATAGCATGAATGGACAGAATCCATTTATCCATATTTTACTGTGTGCTGCTTCTCCTGTTGTAACTGGTAAGATTTAATTTGAGTAAATACATATGACATAAAGCTGGGTCCTGCCTCTTGAGCCAGCCTTGCTTGGGCATGTTATAGAGGACTTGATTGAAAAGAAACTGGTCTGAAAGAATAGAGATGAGCAATTGCTCAGAAATTTCTATAGAAGGGTTGGATTTCATTGTTTTAGATGAAGTAGCCATGAAATGGATTCCCTCCCTCTCAATTCTTCACTTTTCAAAATGCTTTGTCATCACTAGAAAGGGTAACAAGGACCTCTACAAGCAATTTTCAACATTTCATGGCTTAGGGTGCCCAGAAGAATGAAGCTATATTATTATTCCCAGAGGCAGTTCTTGGATAAAAGATGTCATGAGCCTGGCTGAGCATGCTGCCGACTCAGACGGGGACTCTGAGTTAGACGGGGAACCCCAGCCAGGGGTGGATCCCTGGGAGGGAGAGGGGGCTCCTGCAGAGGCAAGGGAGGGGCCTGCCAGCGACCCCACAGCTGTCCCCGAGCCAGTACCTGCAGCAGATGAGACCAGTGCTTCGGGCTCAACAGAAGCTGCTGTTCCTGAGTCCAGCCCGGAGTTTGCTGCAGACCCTCCCCCCACTTTCCTCCAGAGGCGGCGAGAGAAGGAGGTGGTTCGCAGATCAAAACGCTTGCAAGAGAAGCGTCTGAAGTCTGAGGGCCTTCAGCTGTGAGCTGGGCCAACGGATGCTTGATCAGCCCAGCTGGGTTAAGGACAATGTATTTAAGTCAGACGCTGGGGGGAGTTGGGCATGGGGCAACAATTGTCTTCCATCCAGGAAATCTGCATCCTGTATTTTCCATTCCAGGCCAACCCTAGCTGTTGAGTTTGCTGCCTCTTTTCGTTTGGGTGATGTAACCTCTTGTTTATTTTACTACTTATTACTAAAAACCATACACTTCGGCTCCTGCCTCTGTTTTCTGCTTAAGCTGCCACCTGACATTGACAAAAGAGAGACCTTCTCTCTTTTTCCATGGAAACAGCCATTTGCACTGAAGTAGTGGCGAGCCTTTTTTAAATGTTAAAAAAAAATGTTCAGACATGTCATCTAAACCAAGGCAAACCATACCAAGCACTCACTTTTGTGAAAATGCTCTACCTCCCAGAAGGAGCCAAATATTTCCCATTTCATGCTCAAAGGACGTAGGGGATATTAGGCACATCATACTACCTCAACATCATACAGAACCCCCCCCCCTCTTTCTAATATATTTTATTTGGGGGAGGTTGTTTTTTAAAATAAGCAGGCGCAGGTTGTGGATATATTAATTTTTTGATGTTTGAATCCAAATGGCAGGTCAGCATTTCTCCATTTCCCCCTGAATCCCATCTATGTAGTAAATATTGCTGGATGTGCTTGAGGTATTGCTGATGTACAGTAAGCAGAAACAGCTCCACTGTGGGATTACACTGGCCCTCAGTCCTTTCAAAGGCTTATAATTGGTTACTTGTCATGGTAGCTATGCATTTGCTGTAGTAGGACTGGGCCTCCCTGTGTGTTACTTCCATTATCAGTGAGTTTCAAGATACCATTTGCTTGGGAACATAAATGGGCATGTTGTATTATATCCGTAACATGTTTTTAGGCTTCCCATGGATATCTGAGGAAATAAGAATCTGGACAAGATAGGCTTTGTCCAGCTTTTTGACCCAACACAACTCTGCTTACATTCCTATCTTCTGAAATAAAGGAAACTAACTGCAAAACAACAACACAATTAATTGCTTCATATATAAGTTGTTCAAGAAAATCATGATTACTCCTTATAATTCTGTGTTTGCCTTATCCTCTTCATGTAATTGAGGAATAAAGGAGGAAAGAGATATTGGGCCCTTTTATAAAAGCTGGGTTTTTTTTTAACCTTTAGCCACAGACTGGATGCCTTTGGGAAAACCACAGAAGTTAAATATTAATTAGTTGTTTAAAGTGTCATCCTGCCACACTTCATAGAAAATACATTTTTGGGATATACTGTCGAAACATCTCTTGCATCAGTACTTCCTGTCAAACATCATTTTGCTAACACAAAATTCAGCCAGCTGCTTAAGCTTTGTGATGGCAAGCAGTTTGAAAGCCTACATTTTCCTGACGTATATACAAATGAATGCATGCAGAAATAATTCCATAGAATAGCTGTGCCTGAAAAGATGTACACTTAACCATCATTTCCAATGCAAATTTGATTTCAAGTACTTAGAAAAGAAAATTTCAGAACTTATCTTGAAAATAAAGTTCTTGATAGCTTCTCTTGCCTCTCCTGTTCTTCTCAGACCCTGTTGCCCCACTTATGCAAGCAACAGGATATGGCTCCCAATTTCTTAACCAAAAGATCTGGAGCTGTAAGGATAAAAGGATCTCTTTTCTATTTTCTTGCTACAGCTAGCAAAATAGACTAAGTTATTTATCAGGGAGAAAATCCTATTAAGAATAGGACAGGCTGGATTCCATTTAATTAGTTTTGGCAGTGGGTCTGGGCCTACTTCTTCCTAAGACAAGAGGACTGAGACCAGCAATGGGGACAGTGTGTCCACAGGCTACATGCAGACTTTAGGGGCCCCTAGGGCTCATTTTTATTATTCCCCTCGCCAAAAAAAAAGGTTGCCTCAAAGTGCTCCCAAATACCAGCTAGGGGACGTGAAAGATGTGTTTGGCATGTTCCATCCTCCTGTACCATTTTTTGGCCCAGGAAAAGCTTTTTCTCAAAGGAACTGACCTTGAAGTTGGCTTCACTTCTTGTTGAAAAGAGGAGTCTGGCATATAGCACACAGAGGGCACTAAACATGGAGAACATGTTCCTCACACCTCCCAGAGGATACTGTAGGCGTCTGGAGGAAAAAAGGTGCAGTGGTTGTGCAGTGGTCTAAAGTCTGAGGGACCACTGTAGTTCCATAACTGCTGGCCATTGACCAGCCCCATCTTAACATTCTCAAAGAGATTAACCCAGCATAGGGAGCTAGAATCAGAAGAAGATACAATGAAGGCAGATATAAATACATGAATAAACTACAAATGTATACATACATGCACACATACATATACACATACATACTCTATGTACACAAACACACACATATACACTCAGTTTTCACAGAGGAGACTCAGAAAGAATTTTTTGATATTGCAATTTCTGAGCCAATATGCTGTATTGGTCTGAGTGTTTGACAAGGCCTTCAGGTGCCAGTGTTTGAATCCCTTCTCAGACACAGAAACCTACTGGGTAACTTTGGGCAAGTCACATTCTTTCAGCCTTGGAAGAAGGCAATTGCAAATCTCTGAATAAATGTTGTCAAGAAAATACCGCAATAGGGTCACTGTAAGCCAGAATTGACTTGAAGGCATGTAACAATAACAAATTTCTGACCAAGTTTTAAGTTCTTTGGCTACTCACAACACCAACTCAGAAGAAAGAACAAAAACAGAAAATTCAAGTAAAGAATTTTAATATCCAAAAAAAAAAGGAGGGGAGGGACCCCATACAAGTTTCAATAAGCTTCATGCACATTCTTAGGAAGGTCTACACATTTGGAAGCTGTCCATAAACAGTCATACCAACATTAAGAATCCATTAGAAGAAGCTCCACTGAGACTCCTGGCTGCACAAAGTATGACCCAGGGCTGCATTTGACCGCTATAGCTGGTTTGACCACCACTAATTCCTCCATACTCCCAGATTTTCCATTTTCTGCCCCTCCCTCCATGGTCAGTTGTTTTTCCTGGGAGTCTCCAGGAATGGTTACTTAATTTTTAAATAGGTTACAGCCCCCCCCTCCCACCATTATTTAACATTCTAAACCAAATATTCTCTCCCCCTGAGGGGAAAAAAAACCCTGAAGTTGACTTCTAGACACTTCTGATTTTTTTTCTCCTCTCCACATTGTTTGGTATGAAACTGATCTCTGGACCCACAACAGCTGCTAAAACATCACTTGAAAAAACATATTGGAAAACGTTTACTGAAATAAGCATTATTCCTTGGGAAAGTTTTTTGAAGGACATTTCTAACAGAATCTATGGACTGCAGTCAAGTTGCCAAGAGAAATGCCACCAGTCCTCAGAACTGTAGGAGTGTCCTTGTCTAGGTCACCTGAGATCAGACTTCTCAATTCACTTCCCATTTCGCCTAGAGTGAGAATTCTCTGACCAGCGGCAGCTGATGTTTTCCTTTTCAGTAAGGCAGCAAATCTGTTCCAAATTTTAGTCTGAACTTTTAAGGAGACATGCAGGCTGCTGAAGTGAACACCTTGAATAATTCCTTTAAAGTTTGTACTAAAAACAGATTCATTGCCCCGCGGATGTGGAAGCCACTAACCGCCACTGTCTCCGACAGATCAAGTCACCAGATATTGATTCTCACTCTGTGGCATAAAGACCATGGATCCAATTTATGCATATTATGCACATATGCTGATATTTTATCCGCTAATATTGCAAACGCCTTGTCCTTTTCCTTCCAGACACCCATGCCATATGCATTGCCAACTGTTCTTTCTTTTTGAGTTGTCCTTCAGGCAGAACAGACTTCACACATTTCATTCTTACAAAGTATTTAAAATTTGGTATTTCTACTTTTGATGGATGTAGTCATGGCAGATTGGATGTCTTCTGTAACAAAATTCCCTTAGCATATGCAAGGAATTGCATGAGCAATCAAAAATGACACAGTGAAATGCAATGATTTTTTTTTTTCAGATTTCTCCTCCTACACCTATCCTCCTTGCCAAATAAAATATTTGCATTTGTTATCTGTGGCTGTTTCAATGTGCATATTCAGGATTATCTTTTTGTTTGTCAAGGGACACAAGAGAAACTGGGAAGTAGTTAATTGGGTCTATCATTTGGAATATGTCCATATTGACAATAAAAATAATAAAAATCCCTTATGGTTCCTTATAGTGAATGTTGAAGACAAGGAAGCCAAATATGCTCATTCCCTGTGACAGATACATTGGGCTGATGTTGGGGAGGTTTTATCACACAAAAAAAAAGATGATGATGATGATCATCATCATCATCATCATCATCATCATTCTGAGTTAGATTATTGTCTATTGTACAGTATGTGGTTTCTAATGTGAAGATGGGCCACTGACACAGTGGGCAGGTGAAGTTAATCTTTTATCTTCTGAATTGTATCTCTGACCACTTGATATGTTTGTATGCTAACCCTGTACATGAATTTCATTTCCAGTTTTTTAGTATATGATGAATGAACTGGAGGAAGTACGTCAGCTGGAGAATTGTGGGAGCTGTAGTCTAAAGAAAGCATCCTTTTCTAAATGCAGTAAAATGAAGGAAGTTAAGTCTTCCATGCCAGTAACATTGCTGTGGTCCAACCCAGCAGCAATATCTCTGAACCCATTATCAGGGAGACACTAAGGAAAAATGGACTTTTCTAAAGAAAAGTTTGAGCTTCCTCAGTCATATTCTTAGGTTCAAATCTAATGTTTGCCTGCAACTGAACCTTTTCCCTCTTTTGTCTCCCTTTGCAGCATTTTTTGCCTTTCCAAAATGACTTTTTTTTCAGCTCTCAGGAACAGGGCCTGGGGGAGTATTTGGAGGGGATACAGTGGGGTTATTTCTTCCCTCTTGTTTTCACTGGAACTTCTGATTCTGTCAGGAAAAGTACCTTATCAGATTGCTACAAGGGCTCTCTTATACATGGTTTTCACATTATACTATAAAGAAATGGTCTATCTACCATGGAACACTCCTGATTTAATGTGGCTATTTCTTCTTGGAAATAAAGCCACATAAAGCATGACATCACATTTCCAAGAAAATTTAATGCACGCGTGGGTAGTCAAAGAGAACATGCACTGCAATGATAACACACCCATTAACAAAGAAGAGTTGTTTCAGGTTCTCACATCTGAAGATTATTAGTTGTGCTGCAGGATAGTAGAGAAACATTATGTCTTCATGGTGTCCAACAGATGTTATTAGTCTTGTACGTATTAAGGGGGAAAAAAAGCTTTTCTGTTAGATTCTCTCCTTACAATGACCAAAATGGCTCAGATAAAGTAGGAACTCAAGAATCTTGTGCTTACAAACCATTTTTACAAGCAAGATTTTTAGAAATACCTATCTGCCAGATGGCCCACCAAGTTAGGCTCCTCTGCTATGCTAGTTAGATTGCTTAGATACTTAACTGCCCTGTTGACATATTGCTTTGCTGTTTGGGTATTGGGAGGGGCAGGCCTTCCAGAGCCCGGAAACCAAAGTCATTTGGGACACCCTGTACAGCCTGGTGTTGTGTGGGAAAGAATCTGATCATGAAACCTCTGAGAGGGGGAAGCGGGAAATTCTTAAAACTGAAACTCGTGCTGTATCTTCAGTTCTAGCAAAATCATTGTCTCTGTGCTATATCTAATCTTTAATAAAAATCTTTCTGGATTCATCCATGAAGCCTGGTTATTGAGTTAGACTGAGAGATGGAACATTACACTATCCTTCTTTGTAAAATGGGAAGGGCTTAAAAATTGTTCAAATCTACATTTTTATATCAGTATCCATATCTATATCTATCTATTAAAAAAAAGGAATCTGCAACAAAATGTTATAATACGGAGGGTTTCTTATTAGAACACTCTATTCTGTTCACACCTTGCTTTCTGGTCAACAACCCATCAATCAGTATTCCATGCCAACAGGGCATTCTCATTTCTCGGGCCTTTCCACACTACACTGTTATAGTGCTATTATTCTACTTTCAACATCCTGTGGAATGCTGGGGTTTGCAGTTTAAGGAGGGGCAGTTAGATTCTCAGCCAAAGAGCTCTTCGGTCTCAGTAAACTGCAAACCCCATAATTCCACGGGATGTTGAAAGTGGAATAAAAGCACTATAACAGTGTATTGTGGAAAGGCCCCTCATGTGGGAGGAAGAGGTGGGAAGGTACTCCAAATAGTTTTTAAAGGAAACTTGCAGGACAGCTGCTTCCACAAGTCTTGGGATTTCTTCCAGTATGTTGATAGATCTCTTTTCTACATGCATGATGCCAGTTTGACAAGAAAAGGGCCTACAGTGAACTCAGTATATATAATACAATTCTATGCAGGGTCTATAATACAAGACAGAGTGCCTAAATTCATTGGTTTAGCTGTACAAAACATGAGATAAGAGAAGGCTGTTTTGATGAAATTCCTGAAAATAAGGTTTCCTGCTCCAGACATAGTCACAAATGACTAGATACATTTTATTTGGGTCCATCCCAGTTTCTATGACAAACACATCCAGCTGCAAGAAGATAACATGGCCACCTCCCCCCACTGTCATTTTTTTTCCTGTTCTGCACTGTCATTTTTTTTCTGTCCTGCCATATTTTAATGATATTTCATCCTTTTCCATCCCAACAAAAGTCTTTTCCTTCCCTCTTTGTTCACTTGGAGTTCACAGGTCCGTAGCCCAGAAACCTAAACTCATCATTGCTTTGTGTCTCAGCATGTCATGCAAGACCACAATCCACAGAAGCACCGCACTCCCAGGAGAGAACCTATTCTTGTTTCTCGTACTGTGAGTGGAAAGTGCTGTGTAACTGACAACGCGATTTGTTCTCCTGAGGTTTCCCACGCAATTTTTACAGAAGCAAACCAAAGAGATACAAAAGAGTTGCCCAGAACTTAGTCAGAAAATATGACATTCCAGATGCAATGAAGGTGTTTTGGACAGCTGAAACAAAGGTGGATAGATGGTGAGAACAGGGATTCTGTTCTATAGCTTTCTGAACTAAGGGTTGGCCTTATAATTCTCTGGCATGTAGTTCATGGTGAAGCAGTGCCACGGGATGGAACATGATCGAAGGTCATGATACTGCACAGAGAGTAACTAGAATTGATAAACATTATTAACTGACTTGAAATGAATGGTTTCATAGGATTAAAAAAAGATCCAGAGATATTTTACTAGTCGATTTAATTTTTTTAAAAAAATTGAGATATGTGTGCATTTCAAAGAATCTAAAGCAGTGATGAGGAAGATTTTTCAATTGGGAGAAAGTCTTATTTGGGAAGGATCTTGGCTTCACAATCAACTTCATTTCACACAATGTCCCA
The DNA here is from genome assembly GCA_030412105.1 of Cyclura pinguis. NCBI lineage: Eukaryota > Metazoa > Chordata > Lepidosauria > Squamata > Iguanidae > Cyclura > Cyclura pinguis. The sequence goes on along the minus strand of CM059601.1, from coordinate 159,862,069 downwards.
GGGATAACATTACTCTGGGCCATTGTGGCCCATACAGTGGAGACTAGACAATTTTCCTGGTTTGGTTGGTTTGGTACGAAATACAAGGATAGAGTTGTTTTGTTTGTTCTGTTTTGTTTTGTGTTAAAGTGAGCTTAAATTAGTCGGCAGCAGTGAGCCTTGACAGCATGCTGGAGAAGCAGCAACTGCCTAAGTATGGCAGGTGCTGAGGATGGGGACAATTATGAAGAGGCATACCATTATTATTGTTCTTGCTGTTGTTGTTGTTGTGTTATTGTCAGAGCTTAAAAGGAACCAGTTACTCACACTGGCTTAGAAGAAACTAGTTACAAATAATGTGCTGCTTGTAATTAATTTCATTTTGCAATACCTAAGGCATAAATTGGTAATGTTATCACTGTAATGGAATAAGGGATAAATGTCACTCCTTTTGGATTGTAGCTGTAACTTTTAATTAGGTTTGTAGTTACAGAATGCATGGCTCCTCACTATTTAGGGGCCTTTCCTCACTACACTGTTATAATGCTATTATTCCACTTTCAACAGCCTATGGAAACCTGGGGTTTGCAGTTTAGGAGGGCTTTCAGAATTCTTGATCAGAGAGCTCTTTGGTCTCAGTAAACTACAAATTCCAGAATTACACAGGATGTTTAAAGTGGAGTAATAGCACTATAATAGTGTAGGGTGGAAATTGCCTCAGATTCACAGCTTGTTCTCCTGGACTGAACTCTGAGCCTAGGTGCCCAGGTTTCAGCAGTGGTCGGGAGTGCATTTGTACAGCTACAAGTAACATATCAGCTGTGCTCATTCCTTAAGATGTCAAATCTGGCTATGGTGAGACATACCTTTATTACATGCCATTTGGACTACTGTAACACACTCTACATGGGGCCAACTTTGGAATCTGTTCAGAAACTTCAGTGAGTCCAAACTGCTGCTGCCAGAATGCTGACTGTGGACAGTTATAGGGAGCATATAACTCCCTTGTTAACACAGGTTCAGTGGCTACCAGTTCCTTTCTGGGCACAATTCAGATTATTGGTCATAACATATAAAGCACTATTTGGCTTAAGTCTAGACCATCAGAAAGATTACATTTGCCTATATGAACCTGCCAGAGTTCTAAGATCTATAAGGGGAAGCCTTCCTCTTGGTCCTGCCAGCATCCCATGCTCACTCGGTAAGGATGTGGTCACTCCCATCCTCTGGAACTCCTTCTGTGGGAAGCTAGGCTGGCCCCCTTCCTACTTTCCTTTTGCCAGGAGGCAAAGACTTTTTTTCTTTAAGCAGACTTTTAATGGATAAGCAGGGGAGCTTCTCATTAGGATGTTTTATTTATCTTTTCTTTTATTATTTTTGCATGTGTTTTAAATAATTTTGTACTCTGGTATGTGATGATTGTAACTGTTTTGAATTTTACGTCTTTTAATTGATTCTCTCTGGGAGCTGCCTTGGGTCCCACTCTGGGAGAAAAGTGGCATACCAATGAAATAAATAAGTAAACAAGCAAACAAACAAACATAATTATTTTAGATCACTTTCCCTTCAGTGCCTGCAACATCCATTCAGAGGAAAATTTTGGAAGGCATGAGCCCATTGAAAGATGAATGTTCACTGACAACAAACCTGCAAGATAGAACTTCCACCTCATTTTCTGCCTAACTCAGCCTGAGCCAAGACAAAGGGGAGGAATCCTGCATCTTCTCTTCCTAGGAAACCTGAGCCAAAACTACATCAGAATTCAACAGACACAACAAAATGGCTAGGTAGGTGCTACATTTAGAACTGGGTTCTTCCTAATATGTGCACACACATAAAAGTATGCAGAGATGTATTTATTGACAAAACAGAGAAGTAAAGAGAAAAATACAAACAGAGGAAACAGAACATTCCAGGAATATATATAATAGGAGAAAATACAAAGCTGAATAAGCAGGCTCTTTTCAATGGCTTTCAACATTAAAACATTTTAAAAGCCTTTCCCCTGAACAAAAGGAGGTTCTGAAGTGATTAGCCACTAGTTTTCCACACAGAGTGCAACATTTATCCAATGCAGCGTAAGTCTGATGACGCAGTCTATACAAAAGCCTTCATGGAAGAATAAACAAAATTCCTGAAGAAGAGAAACGAGTAAATGTCTAATGCATGTCAGTTAACTCTCAAAAAGGTTAAAAACATCAAATTCAGAAATATCACGACCTGACTTTAATGACCCAGTAATAGGCTGACATTTGCAGTACCTATTTTGTGTGCGCGCGTCAGCATCACGTATGCAAAGATCAGCTCACACAATGTAACTGCTTATCTCAAAGGAGAAAATGTGGGCAATAACAGTACGAGAGAGGTTAATAAGAGGTCCAACCTAGCTTTTTTTATCAGTCTTGGTGGAAAATAAACTGAGAAGTGCTGTCAACTTGATTAGAAAAGGGAACAGAGAGACAGATCTATATGGGAGGTCTCAGGCAGAAGAGAGCTAGGCTGTGCCTGTGTATCCGAGTGTATGCAAAGGTTGTTTGCAAGGTTACCTGCACTGATGCAGGAATTTGCATGTCAAAGCTTTGTTCCCTTTTTAACCAAAGTGTCACACAAATTGTTGGCCGTGGGGGTTTGAGTTTCACAGATGTCTAAGCTTATTTAAAAATTAAAGTTCAATAATCTGTGCTCTGCAGTTGCCCTACTCATTCTGAATTTTCACAGCATGTCTTCTGTGGCAATTGTTATGGTTAGGCAACAGAATTTACTCATATCATCCCCCTCACAGCAAACTTTATTTTTATATCTTTGATGGTTTTATCTCATAGTTAAGATTGTTCACGCTTACCATATGAACATTTCAAAGTTGTATCTTCGTAAGGAAGGGGGTTTAATATATATATTGCCAGTAATAATTCTCAGTTTCAATTTTCATGTTGTGGCAACTGTTGTTGAAAAAGCCACATAATGAGCCAGATCCAGTTGCTAGGCCTAATTAGAGTAGACCCTTCTGATGAATGGATTTTGTTAGTTCAACACTTAATACATCTTCAGTTGATTCAATGGGTCTAGCTGGGGCTAACAAGTGTAATAAGCCCTATGTTTTAAAGGTATCCTAGGAACTACCCTAAATATTATTTCGTCAAATGTCTTCATCATAGCAGAGACCTGTGTATCCAACACAAGCAGTCTTTAAATCTAACCTGAAAGAGATTGTTGCCTGAACCTCGAAGTCAATACAAGATGGCACCTCCATTCCCAGTTCCATGTGCTGGCCGCTGAATTTGGCTATAGCATTGGTGATGGAATATCACCAACCTACAGCATTGGAAACTTGTAGGAGTCAGGACAGGCTGTGTGATACAGACACAACATATTCCCCCAGCAGGCCAGGGATTGCAAGAGGAACGGTTGGAGGCACCCCTGTTGACCTCCCAGACTGGGTTTCCTCATTCTGCCAAAAGATAATGCTGGTTGTTGTGATCTCAAACATATTGGCCCCAATCCAGTTAGCAATTAACTTCCCGTACTGTGCTGTCTGGCAGCCATGCATCATTTCAAGGAGTAATCAGATGAAATCTTCAACCATATGGGAGAAATTGAAGCCTGTAGAATTGCTGTCTGGGAGATTTTGTGAGCTCCAGTTAAGTCTAATTACATTTCCAGGCTCCAGTAAGAGGGGGGCCTGCTTGCATAAAGTAGCTGGGACTTCAAACAACAAATCTTCTTTTGAAAGTGATCATGCTGATTAGCCATTCACTGAAGAGGGAGATCAATTCTAGCCCCAATATACCGTTCTCAACAGCTGATGGGCTTTATCCTGCCAAATATCACTGGAAATGTTTAAAGTCCTTTCCCTCTTCCATTTTCAAATAGGTATAGCATACATTTTTAAGATAAAGACACTTGTTTTTTCTGGAACTCAGTGACATTCTCTACACCTCCACCTCCAACATATCTCTTGTGTCAAACAAGGCAGACAAAATTCTTTCATGCTTTGAAAGCAAAATTATCCTCTATCCCATTTAATGTAATTCTTTAGATCTAGAGATATGCAGTCATTTCCCTGCCCTACGAGTGCATGTCTTTGTTCTCATCCCAACCATCAGACATTTAAATTGAGTGCATCAATATTTATCACAGAGCCATGATGTGTAAATGTGCAGCCAGAGCAGATTTACTTATTGACCAAGAGACTAAATGGAAATAAATAAATTAATACCTGCATTTTAAAGAAATAAAAGTAAAACCCAAACTATTTGCTTTGGCTTCTATGAAAAAAAATAATGTTGTGTAGCATAGAAATTATATCTTTTAACTTTATTTATAATAGATTGGATTCAGTATATAAGCCACTTAAATCAAAACATTTCAAAGCACTGTAGACCAACAGCACCTAAAATAAGAGTATACAAACAAACAATACAAAAATTGAGATGTATTTTTTATGGGGTTTATGAAACAGATTCTTGTTTGGACTAAACAGAGAAAACTTGCATACAGAAGCATATACCATTTCCACACTACACTGTTATAATGTTATTATTCCACTTTCAACATCCTGTAGACTTCTGGGATTTGTAGTTTACTGAGGCCAAAGAGCTCTCTGGCTGAGAATTCTGCCCCTCCCTAAACTGCAAACCCCAAGATTCCATAGGATGTTGAAAGTAGAATAAAAGCACTGTAACAGAGTAGTGCAGAAATGGCCACAGTCCTAGCATACTCCTAAAACTAAGAATAGTTGGAGAGGTTAAAATCCTAAGAGAAGAGCATTACAGATAGTGGGTCCCACCACACTAACCACCCTGCTCTGAAGAACTGCACAGCAAACTACAGGAGCATGTGGCACTACTAAGAGGGCTTCTCCAAATGGAATCCTATACCCCTTATCCCTTATCCAAAATGCTTGGGACTAGAGGTATTTTGGATTTTAGAATTTTTCAGATTTTGGAATATTTGCACATACATAATGAGAATATGACCATTTCCACACTAGAAGCCATTAGTGCATTATATCATTATAATGGCAGCATCACCATTCCCGTGATGCCATCGGGTTAGGGAGACTCTTTTCCGCACCCTATCCCCTTAAGCTGATAGGTAGCAGTATTGCCACCAATGATCGTTCTGCATTACAGCATCCTTGGTCACTCCAGTGCCCTGCCTTCACCCTGCCCCACCACCCTGATTGGGTGGTGACTTTTTTTGGGGGGGGGGGCAGCTGTGCTAACACAGCAATGTTCTAACAGCATGACATGCCAGTACACTATTGCACTTTTACCCTATACTGTTTAAAAATATATCAAAAAATAAAAATTTTTGACTCAAAGGAGAAATGTAAAATAAACAGAGAGAGGTGATAGGAAGTTACCATGCCATGGAAGTTGCTGGAGGAGGGACAAACTGGGCGTGCCCACAGCCTGCCCACTGCTGGATCTGCCATAACAGGAAGTGCTATCAAGTGTGATAACGCTACCACACTATGACAGTTGACCGGATTGAAGTGTATAGGAGGCTCTTAATGGATTTTTTTCTGGAATTAGAATATGGTGATTTGGTGACGCTTGGGGATGGGATAGCAGATGGATAGTGACGACGTCATGCGGAAGCATGGTTCCTGGACTGGTAACAACTCATTGTTATAGTGTTATAGTGACGTCGTGCAGAAATGGCCTAAATACTGTTCTTTGCAATGTGAGGTACACTCTTTTGTCAGTTCTTCTTCTCTTGCCTTCTTTCTGTGAAGGAATTATGGAGGCTTCCTTGGGACTGTATGCATGTGCGCACACTGCTTGCAAAGTCTGTCTTTTGGCTTGGTGCATTTTTTCCTCTCTCAGCTTACTTTGGACCACATGCTTGCAAAGTGAGCTGAGAAGGTGGGGGAAAGGCACCAAGCCAACTGAGAGACTTTGCAAGCAGTATGCACACAATACATGTATGCATGATCCCAAGGAAGTCTTCATAATTCCCTCATGTTCCCTGCCTTTCAAATGTTTCAGATTTTGGAGCATTTTGGATTTTCAGATAAGTGATACTCCTGTTTAGGGGAGAAGGCAATCTTTCCAGCAACCAGGTCCAAAGTTGTTTAGGGCCTTTTTGCTAACGATAAGGCCTTAAACCACATCCTATAGCAAATAAACAGGCAGTGTAATTTTTTCATCGGAGTTGTTATATGCTGTGCCAATCAGAAACCTAGCTGCAGCATCCTGCACCAACAGAAGGACTTTGCAAGAGATTAGGCTTAGATGTAATGCTAACCTTGATAATACATAAATAAATTCATCTGATTTCAACTGTTCTCTATTTAAGTTTAAGTAAACTTGTTGTGGGAGGGGGTAGTGTGATAGTGAAACTGATAGCAAATAGTGTGTGAAAGTGATAGCAGATAGGATGTGTCTCATGTATTTCCTTCTTTATGCTTATGCACAGATTTTTTTTGAAAGGACTTGAATTGTGTGAATTGTGAATTGTATAGGATTTTCTGGCCCCAGTGAGAATTCCAGAGTATTGGGAGTTAGCAGTAGGATTAGTATTTTGTGCTTGGAATCAAGTTAGCAGTAGGGTTTAATGTAAACTACTTGTATTTCCTGAACCCACTGAGAATTCGGTGTCTCTGCTCCCTCAAAGAGGGCCAACTGACTGACAATCAGAATATCTCACTTCTGCTTCTTGGCACCAAGATTCACCAAGTATTGGCATGGTGCTTATTTAGTTCGAAAATTTTACATTGGCTGGACCTCCCCTCCCCCCCCCCCAAAAAAAGAATAATAAAACCTTAGTTGATTTATTGAGACTTCTTTTCCCCACCATTTTTCTTCAACAGATAAACTTGCAAATGGCAACTGGTTAAACTTAGGTGCATTGTTTCCATCTCTTCAGGTGGCAGTGTCACAGAATGCCAGTACTCTAGGTCTAGTGCTGTTCAGATTTTGCAACAAAACATCAGCCTGGGAGAATAAAATGCCCCATCCTGGGACAGGGCATTCAAACTAAACAGAGCTTTTGTCAATGGGTATAATTTGTATATGTTAAGTAAATACAACAAAATCGGCTGGCACTTTTCCAGTTACATGGTCCTGGCCTCCTTGAGACTTGAGTGGCAAATGACTGTTCACTGCCTATGAAGATGGAAAAAGAAATATATGCAGCAGGGATAAAAACTTTGGTCAAAGTATATTTTGAGGAGGAGGAAGTGGAAGTCTTTGCTCCCTCTTTTTGTTTTTCACAGTTAATAATTGTGATCTCTACAGTGATGTGGTTAAAGGACACATCTCCTCCGCACTTCAAAACAAATTTTAGCATTGCAAGCCTTGTGGGTAGTTTAATCAACATTTGAAGTAAATGAAAATCTCTTGACGGAAGCTGCTGAGTTGAAAAACAGGCGTCTGATGTTTTATTACAAATTCAAAGAAAGGTGAAGTGGGAGGGGAAAATTCTCTAAACCCTCAAAATGGATTTGACTTTGAATGACAATTAGTATTCGCGTTATGTAAGTATGATTTTAGATGGATACTCAATTAGACTATTAGGTGATTTTAATTTTTTTTTTTTAGATGAAAAAGTGGTTCTCACTTTTGCTGCAATTCTATTCCTTTCCATAAAACAAACAAACAAGCAAGCAAGTAAACAAAGTACAAAACAGGAATACACTCTTCTTCAAAAGAAACTCCTTTTTTAATCATTTCTAAATGGGCATAGAAGAAGTGCTTTCTCATCTTTTCAGCAAATGGGGGAGATTATTACTACATAATAATCATGTAGTAACTTAAATCTATTATGGCAAGTGTTTTCATGGCCTAATGGTCAGAAATCTAGTTGACAAAATGATTTGTTGTTGTATGTTTTCGAGCCATACTCCATAATAAATTTGTTTGTCTTCAAGGTTTTTGTTATTATTTGTATTCCAATGCAAAAACCACTGCTTTTCCTATTGCTGAAACAGACCATGCCGTACTAAAACATGTTGTATCAAAATAGTTTACAGGTAAAATTAGAGAAAGTTGTGTCTGTGTCAGATATGCACTGAAGATGGGGGTGGGGTGGGGTGAACATGCATGATTATTCTTTGCAATGAGATGCATTGAAATACCCTCTCTTTCACACTAAAACGAATAAGCCACAGAGCAATCAAACTGCCTTCTTTTCCCTTTGACAGTTTTAACCTCAACTTTGGCTTCCCTTGTACTGGGCTATGGGAACTCTTTCCTGATCAATAGAGTGCATTTGCATCTTCCTAGTTCACTGCTAGGTACATTATAACTTTGTGCAAGTGAAGATATAATTATCCAGAGGAACAAGAGCTGAGAAAAAATCTAGAAATCTAATGTGAAACTGGCATTATGCAAAATCTTTCTGTGCCACCAAAAAGTAATAAAAAGTGTATGTTCTTTCATGTTAAGGACAGCCACCCTGTCCAGGTGCCCTTGAAAAATGAAGAAAGAAAGGTGGCTAAATGCCTTCGGCATTTGTGTGGCATGTGGTCTCCAGAGAGGCTTATTTGGCCCTAACACAATTTTCAGTGCTGAGTGAAGATCTTTGTCTATTTTCCTAAGTCTTTTAAGGATTGCTGTTAAGGTTTATCCTTGTTGTACCCCTGCTGCTTCCATTTTAGTTTAGTTTTGTTTCATTGTATGCTGCTGCAGGTTGTATCTCATTTTTGTCTGGCTTTTTTTTTTTACTGTTGTTTTTGTTGCTCCTTTGCATTTCATAGCTATCATCATCATCATCATCATCGTTTATTGATTAGTCAACTGACCAGATCAACAATAAAAATATAATACATAATACAAAAATACAAATACGGAAATTACATACACAAATGGACTCAACTCATATAAAATTACTAAAATAATTAAAACATATAAACTTAAACTTAATAAATAGTGAGTTCAATATAAGAAGTAAAATACGTGATAAACAAAAAGGTAAAATGAAGAGTATAAAAATTCAGTCTTAACATTTAAATAAGCTCATCACCATGACAGGGGACCCCATTTTGTGTGATAAAAAGGTCTCTCAGGTAGGTAGCTTTTGTAATAAATTTTGCAATCCTGCGGACTGAGTGTGAATTCTCTCCGGAAAGAAAATAGGTCAGTTTAACAGTTGGATCCCAATTGGTCATTCTAATCAGAAGTGGTTGTAAGTATTGGGATCTCACCTTGGTATATATACAGCAATCAAACAGGATGTGCGCAATATCCTCTATGGCTGATGCACCACAGATACATGTTCTTTCGTGGTATGGAATTTTTCGAAACCGTCCTATTCTTACCATAAAATTAAGTTGTTCAAATCTAGCTCTGGTGAAAGCTATTCTCTGTCTCTGTGTTAGGTTCAGCCTAAGATACTTTTCTAGACCAAATATAGTTTTATTTTTGGCTAACCAATTTAGAGACTTAGAACTGGCCAGCAGAGCTATGTCTGTTTGGGCACTGATGTCCAAAATTCTTTGTTTTAATATTCCCTGTGCTGAGTGTCCACAAGATAATAAATAAGACGGGGAAAAGCCAAGCTGGTGCATTAGTTGGAACAGTTGGCATATCCAGGAATTTGAACGCTGGAGATCTAACTGTTCATCTAAGCAAAGTTTAGGGAGTCTTCCTGGGTCCATTTTGAGGATCTTTAGCCAGTAGTTAAAAACTTTTATCAAAACCTGGCACTGAATAGAATGTGCCCCTAATTCTGCTCTCACTGCTTGAGCCGGAGTGTTCTTATCTGTTCCTAGTATCCTCCTTAAGAAGCAGCTCTGTGCCTGCTCCAAAAGTGGTACTTTCATTTGACCCCACAATTCTGCCCCGTAGGACAGAACAGGCATGATTTTAGCCTTATAAACTTTTAGAATAGGGGATATACTGGAGGGGTGGTTATAGTTTATCAATTTATAGAGTATATTAGAGTTGACCATAGCTCTCTGTTTGTTTCTTCTAAAATGATTTGTCCATTTCCCTGTGTTTGAAAAGGACAACCCTAGATATAAATAGGAGCTGACTTGTTCAATTGGGACTCCTTCCAGGAACCAATTATATTTTTTGGACCTTTTCCCAAATACCACCACCTTAGATTTATCTTTGTTAATGGCTAAGTCATTATGGGAACAGTAATTAGCTAGGTTCTGTAAAAGCCGTCTCAAACCAACCTGCGAACAGGCGATCAGAACCATGTCATCGGCATAAAGGAGGACATTGAGAAATGTGTTGCCTATCTTGGGTGTGTGGGCCGTTGTTGAAGAGAGGAAATCTGGGATTTCATTAACGTATAAGTTAAATAAAGTTGGAGCTAAAATACATCCCTGTCTAACTCCTTTATGCACATTAACTTTCTTGGTCAGCGCCCCATTGGCTCCAATACGCACTTTGAGACAAGTATCTGTATGGAGGGCCTTGAGCAAATAAAGGAGTCTTGGCTCCATATTCAAATCTGCCAATTTGCTCCAAAGAATATCCCTGTTAATTGTATCAAACGCTGCTCTGAGATCTATAAACGCTGTGAAGAGTTGTTTTCCTTCAAACATATACTTTGTAATAAGGTGGTATAAAATAAAACAATTATCCATTGTGGATCTTCCTGATCTAAAACCTGCTTGTTCTTCAACTAACAAGTTTTTATCAACAATCCAATCTTCAATTTTGCCTAACAGATGTTTTGTATACATCTTGGCCACAATGTCAATAAGGCTTATAGGTCTGTAGTTTTTAGGGTCTCCTTTGTCACCTTTTTTATATATGGGCACAATGATGGAAAGTTTCCATCCAGATGGAAAATGGCCTGTGTTGTGAATAAAGGTGAACAGACCGGCCAGGATAGGTGCCCACCAATCCACATATGTCTTAAACATTTCTGGAGCAAGTAAATCTTCACCTGGAGCTTTATTTGATTTCAGGGACTGTATAATATTTGTAGTTTCAGCCACTGTAACTGGAGACCACTGAGGGAACTCTGCTAAAAGTAAGTGATTGTTTGTTAGCTTGTCTGTGAGTCCTTGATTGGGATCTTGGAAAAGTCTTGAGAAAAAACCCTCCCAAACTAAGGCTGAGATGGCGACATCTGAAGAAAATCTTCGTTCTTTCAACAGCCCGTTTACTGTGTTCCAAAAGAAGGCTGAATTCGGTCCCATGGCAGATAATTCCAGATCCGCCCATACCCTGACTGTATAATTAGCCTTCTTTTGTGACAGAAGCTTCTTATAGTCGCGTCTAAGAGCTAGCATCCTTGAGTGATTAGCTAAAGAAGGGTGGTATTGGGTCTGATGCATGACAGATCTTAAGCGTTTCCTGGCCCTAACACAGTCATAATCGAACCAGGTAGATCTTGTAATCTGGGGGTTGCTGTGTGGAGATTCATCAGTTAGAAACTTCCTTAATTGGGAACAGAGATTAGTAAAACCAAGAAGGGGTTCATCTCTATCTACACTGCCTAACATTATTGTTCTATATTCTGGCATATTCTACACAGAAGTCAGAAACTTGGCAATTGACTTGGTATCAACTTTGCTCCATTTGAGCCTCCCGTCATGATCGACTTCCAGATTAGCCAACAGGTTTTCTACCCCAGGACTGCTAGGTCTGAGGTCTGAATAACCTTGAAAAGTAACAGTAACAGGTTGGTGATCACTGTCCTCTCTCACGTACACTTTAATATCTGAGAATAATCCAGTACTTTCAGAAGAGGCACAGATATAGTCCAAAACACTGCTGGATGCTCTGGAGTGAAATGTAAATGGGTAAACAAAGCTGGCTGTTCTGCCATCCAATATCTGGAGATTACAGTTATACATTAAGGAAAGAAACCAGGAACCTGCTTGGTTCCTTATCAAATCTCGAGAATGCCAAGATGTCTCATTTTGGAGGTAATGTGCTGGGATGAGTCCCTTGTGAACAAACTCTTGAAAAGAAGACCCTACTCTGGCATTGAAATCCCCCACCAGGATTTTAATGGACCTAGGATATTTTAAATTTAATTCTAAAATTAAATTTTCCAGACTATCCCACAAGTCACCAGTAAAAGAAGGAGAAGTAATTGGGGCCAGGTATACGTTCAAACATACTATGTGCAGTGATTTAAACTGGAGTTTTACCACTAATATATGATGTGGAGCTGAATCCAAGGTTAACTCCTCACTCTGCCAACCCAGGGTCTCATTCACTAGTACACTCAAGCCCCCTGAAGCCCTCCCTTTATTTTTATCTTTTCTCGCTGTCCTGGACCAGGATTTAAATCCTGGTAGATTTACCTGCTCATCTGCCGCAGTGAGCCATGTTTCTTGAAGTGCTATTATATGAAATTTAGTCAGGAAATCAATCAAGTTGCCATTGGCAGCTCTATTTCTCCATCCTGCTATACTCCAGGTCAAAAAACGGATATTAATCTCGGGCCCAGTGCACTCACTTAGTCAGTCTAATGTGATTTCGTTCAATTGACCCAAGTGTTCAGTATAAATACAACCATTATTCCCCAAACTGCTACTTTGTCTAGACTCTGTTCTACCCAATATAGGGCCACATCTATTCAGAGTCTTCGCAGGGGTTGAGTCTGTTCTTTGGACTAACTCAGCCAACTCCTGGGCCCATGTTTTCCCTACCGCCTCACTATATAGTTTGTAAGGTGGTACTCTAACAGGATATGGATCCAACTCTATTTCGCAAGGACACTCGGCGCTCAATGCTTGACATGTTCTCTGGGGGGCTCCTTCTGTAAGGATGATCTCTTTAGATGACAATGGGGCTGAGTTGGAAAAAAATTCTTTGCCAAGATTCACTTAAACCCTTTATAAACTGAGGAATCTCAGATTGGCATCTTTTACTCGTAGACAAGTTGCAATTCAACAGCAGATCCAGGCTTTTGGGAGTTGCCTGTTGCTTTAGCACAGAGGGAGCTAAAGAATTGTCCTTCTGTTTGTATTCCATAGTCTGATTTTGTATTTCTGTGACATGCCCCTTTAAACTTCCTGCGTTCAGCTGCAGCTGTTTTACTCTTGAAACTAGAGGTAGTATAGCCTCATTGTGGAACATATGACTTGGAAAAATACCTTTGGTAGCTAGTTTGGCTCTTGAGCGCGAAAGCCTTGTAGGTATACAGTCTGATTAAAAACTTAATATAACTCTTGCTTGGTCACTGCCAAAAGTCAGCGTTTCCACTGTATGAAGATCTAAATGTTTCACTTCCAACTTTAGCAAAGCTTGCAAATGCCTCTTAGCAAGCTGTACAGTGTTCCAGGCTGGGACAATTCCTCTGTATTTACATAGTGCCAGACAGACTTTAGTGGAGGTAAGTACCAATTTTGCAGACTTTCCTATTTCATGGAATACCAGGGTAGTCTCCTTAAGAGGAGCTTTAACCAAAGCTGTTTCACCTTTAGTCTGCTTCATCAGCCTCTTCTCTTCCTGTTCTTTAATACTAGAGTCCATTTTACAGTTAAGTAACCTTAATTCCTTATATATATGCTCGACTGTTATAGCAATAAGCTGTAATATATTAGAACAGTCAGACTGATCCAGCAGTTCGGTAACCTCCACACCTTTCTCTTTACTAGTGCTATATGAGTCTTCAGTATTATTTACGTTTCCACAAGGTCGTTCGTCTGCCTTATCTTTCTCACATTCCTCACTTTCATTTTTATTTCCAACTAAAGCTGAAAAACGATTTGCAGTGGGAGCTTGAATATTACAAAAGTCAGCAATTTTGGGTTGTTTGGCTGTTGATTGAGAGTTTGCCTCCGCGTCTCTCTGGCACTTCCTTCGCCCCATAATTAACCACTTAAATGTTTCTTATCTACAGCACTGAGTATTTAATTAATTAGTTTGTTCCAGCACAAAAAGAAAACTTTTAGGTTTCGGTTTAAATAAAGAAAGTTATCTGGCCTTAAGCGGAGCTCCTTGCTGTGCTGCCTCTTCCACGCCCACCGGAAACCTACCACCCATTTCATAGTCAAACACTTAGTACGAATGGAAAGAATATTCAAAGATTTTTTAAAAAGTGGCTGAAAACAGTGTCAGGAAACTCTGATGAGAAGAATCCTGGATGACAAGAATCTTTGCAGTTTGGAATTTATTTTATGCAAATTTTTAGACTTGTTTTTTTTGTGTGTGCATAGAAGAGCACTTTCTTCACAGTGCTCCCTTCACAGAAAATAATATTTTTGTACAGAAATATTATTTTCTATGAAAAAAAGGTTGTTTCCTGTACAGAAAATACTGCTTGATGCAGAAAAAAGAACGTCAATTATGTGTAGTTATAGTTCTCCAGCTGTAGCATTTTCTGAAATAAAACAGCATTTTCTGTACAGAAAACAGCATTTGCTGAAATTTTATTTTCTGCGCAGAAAATGCTGTTTCTTGCACAGAAAATGTTGTTTTCTGAACTAATGAATACATGTGAAGTTTACATAGAAAAAGTCCTGAGCTTTACATAGAATAAGTCCTGGATTCCCAAAATCACTTCTCTTTTATGAAAAACTTCCATCATGGGGAAGGAGTCAACTTTAGAGGTAGACAACTACCAGGGATTGGGAGATCCTCTTGGATGACCGTATAACAACTCTTTAGAAGTTGATGATCTGTAGCTCCCATCATCCTGAGCCAGGATACATAAGGAGGAAGGATAATGGGAATTGGAATTCAGCAACATCTGGAAAAATCTGTCATCACGTGGTGGTTTGAGCATTGGACTATGACTATGGAGACCAGAGTCTGAATCTCTGCTCATCCATGGAAACCCACTGGGTGACCTTCAGCAACTCATACTCTTTCAGCCTCAGGGGAAAGGGAAACTCCCTCTGAACAAATTGCCAAGAAAATTCCGTGATAGGTCACCTGAGGGTTGCCATCAGTTGGAAATGACTTGGAGGTACACAAAAACAACATCTGAAAAGCTGCTAATTTGCCACTCCTGGAGTAGAGGAAAATAACGATGAGCTGTTATGATCTCTGATACCTAAAAGAATACTTGCTATGAAGGCACCCATTTAAAGAAAAATCTATCAAAAACCCAATCAAGGTGTAAAAACAAAACAGAATATATTTCCAAGCCCCACGAGCCTATAAGGATGACATCCAGCTCAGGTGGGTAAGGGAGGTTTATTGTTTGGTTCTTAGTTTGATCCCTCAGACAACCTCAAGGAGAGGTGGGAAAAGCCCTTTTTGTATCCATTTTTTCTGTCTCTTATCCAGTCTCACAATATTCATTTCCCAACTTGACCTCCCCTCCTTTACCCATTCCAACAATTTCCATTCCAACAATATAATATTAAATAGTGGCTATAAAGCCCTACACAGCTCAGGTCCAGGTTATTTGAAGGACCATATACTCCCCTATGAACCAGCCTAGACTTTGAGATCTGCTGGAGAGGCTTTAATCTCTGTCCCACCACCTTCACAGGTACATTTGGTAGGAACATGAGATGGGGCCTTTTCAGCGGCTGCTCCCAGACTCTGGAATTCCCTTCCCAGAGAAGTCAGACTGGCACCCTCCCTGCCTGCTTTCTGGAGACAACTAAATACATTCTTATTCAGCAGGCATTTAATACATGATTAATATGAAAAAGGTGCTTTTTAAAAAATTGCCATTTATTTGTTGTTTTAATATATATTTTAATATTGCTTTAATTACTATTGTTCATTTAGTGTGTGTTTTAACTTTTGTATCTATAGTTTTAACTATGTTCTCTGTTAAATTATTGTAAGCCACTTTGAGTCTTTTTGAGCAGAAAAGCAGGGTATAAATAAATAAATAAATAAATAAATAAATAAATACCTGCTAGAATAGCCCCCATTTTGACAGGTGATGCTCAAAGGGGAGGTCCATCAGGAACAACAGCCTATTGGAAAATGAATATGAATAACTAATTATTTTTTATATATTTTGAGAGACTCTCCACCCATCTCCCAAGATGTTTCACTGCTTAAACTATCATGTTTGTTTGAGTTGCCCTCAAAAATTCCTTGGATGTTACAGAGGGAGCTTCCAAATTTTGCATTCAATTGCACTGTTTTGTTTTTTTAAATAAGCATATTTAACTTAAAAACAAGTGTGCCTAGCTGTGGATTATAGCGATAGTTTGGCTTTGCTTAGTGACAATGCTCATTATAATGCCCAAATAGTGGCCAGAATCCACAGCCATCAATGGAACCAGAAGTGAAGTGTTTTTCCTTCCCTCTGCTGCTGTCCTCCCCTCATGCTCTGTGGCATCAAGAAGCCTGTTTCAATGGACTGGGAGGTGGCTCAGAAGACAGCAAGATAGAAAGGACAGAAGAAAATCCCATGAGGATAATATGGATTTTGGACTTAGGCTTTTTAAAACATTCAGACTGAGAAGGCTAAAAGAGTGTCTGCAGAAGACATGAGGACATGGGTGATCACCACTACCAGCACCAACATCACCACTATCATCACTTATACCCCCCGATCTCCTTGCACATGACTCAACATGTTTGGCTGCAGGGCATCTCTATTCCATCTCCTAACCATTGCAAGTCCAGTCATATTTATGTACTGAACCTTAGTTCTGTTTCATTATCACATACTTTAGAGCTGTTCCTGTTAATAAAGTTGATAGGGACCCACTAAAATGAGGACTGGCACTTTCTTTTAAAAGAAATATTCTTCACCTAGTTCAAAGCAAGTTATGGCAAAATTGACTTTCTGTCTGCTTAATAAATATTGATATATTGGTTTCAGCCAAGCATATCTCTAGCAATCAGTCTCTAGAGGCAGCATCTTTATGTGAGGAGGTTGCAATTTATTTGTTGCTCCTCATTTTTTTGTAATTTTTGGAGTGGAAACATTATGTAAATATTAAGGACATTCATGAGATGATAAAACTGAAGATGGTTGCTCTTTTATACTTTTTTCTTCTTTAATGAAAGTGAAAGATCCACAGAACTGAAAACTAATTTGGGCACAATTACTTTCATCTTCCACCTGCTATATCTCCTAAATGTAATAGTGCTCTGTATCTACATATTACAGACTCAATCAGTCAAGATGTTGTTTATGCCATCATGAATATAAAACATCCAATAAATAGAGTGAATTGCACAACTGCAGAATAAGCAAGGGAACCTGGATGAAAAGGTGAAGTGATGCCCAGCTTTCCACCAAATGGCAGCATTCCAAATACTTTAAAGTTATGCATAGGTAAAACAAGAGTCACGGTACAACTTACCTGGTTCTATGATTCTGTGTTTTCTTTGCTGGTCCCAGTACAAATCATAATTCATTCTCAGGGGCAGCATTAGTATCCAGAAAATGGCACCTTTAGTTCCCAGCACTGACACCTGCCTTGCTCAATTAACATTTCCACTGGTCTTTTCAACTGCTGTTATCATATATTTATTTGTTAGTCACATTTACATACTCTAGAGAGCTCAAAGAAGTATCTGTGGCTTCCTGTTTCAATGGTTGGTGTAACTCAATGAAGTTAGATTGAGAAAGTGATAGACTATGTTTATTCATAGGGTATCTGAACATCTGCAAGGATCTGAACATGGATGCCACCAGGCCTAGTCCAACACTTTAACTTCTATTGGCGCTCCTCAATTAGACAATAACAAGTAAGGATGAGAAGAATATTTGAAATATTTGGAACTCTGATGACAAGAACCCTGGACTGATGAGGGTCACCTTCACAATTTGGGACTAATTCTGTGCAAAATTTGCGCATGGTTGTTTTGTGCAGAAAATAGTGTGCACTTTGTACACATGCCACATGTGAATTTTGCACAGAATAAGTTTCAAACTGTGAATAGTCCTTGAAAGATTTTTTTTCACTGAGAAAAAAAATTCTGGAATTTCTCATTGCTTCATTCAAAAAGAATATTAGCAAATAACTACATCTCTAGGAAGCAACTGAGGGGAAACATCCATTTAGAAGTTTCCAAAGTCTGACAGACTCATGTAATGTTGTTCCAGGTGGAAAATTTAAATAGCGGCTTGTTCCTAGGCCCAGTTACCACCTGCCACTGGGTAGGTCCACAATTGGAGGATACTAAATTGGAGGCCAAACTGTGAGTTCAGCATCCTGTAAGGCAAAACAGCATTATCTTGCTTTGTTAAAAGAAAAACAGAAAGCTAATATAGTCTGGGAAAAGTTTGAAGTCAATGCAAATCTGTACAGAAGTTCTGTTCTGCACCCTAAAGGTTGAGAGATAAGAAAGGGAGGCTGGAAACCATTTGAGCATAAATCAATGACTGGAATCCTATTGAAGAATTGTGACAGCATAATTCCCATTTATGCTAATTGGAATAATTATTTATATTTGCACAGGTTGGAATTTTTGACCGACTACACAAAGACCAAAACCTACCCTACACATATTTCCAGTCATTTAGCCCCACCCCCAAAACAATGATTTCTCTGTCCAGGGGGCACAGGGGATCAGTAGCAATGTGTGTAGCTACTTCCCTTTAGCTGGAAGCCCTGGAAGAACATCTTCTAGAGCATTATCCCAAGAACCCCTGAAAGGTCCCTGCAGATGCTGTCAGGGTGCCTCCAACTAAAGGAAATTAGATATACATGTTGTCACTGATCCTCTATGCCTCCCGAGATGGAAATGGTGGGGCTGGGGATTTACATCAAGGAAACTTGTTTAGTTCTACTTGCCTACATTTGGATCATACTTATTGTTGGCAGTCATTGCACCAGCAAGCCTATCCAACACCCCTTAGTCTCTGGGATGTCAGTAATCACATTACCCCTCCACTCTCCATACACAGTGAGTGCATTTTGATGAATGACATTCTACAGGCGTCTAGTTAGTGACTATTTGGAAACAAAAATCCTAGAGCAGATGGAATAATCTGATCCAAGAAAATAATTTCACTTTTAAGACTGCAGTAAAACATCTAATATGCAAAATGGAATGTTCTCATTTCAGTCTCTTCAGGTATAGCTGGGAAAGATCCTTGTATGAAACTTTTATCTGTTGTAAATCAGCTTAGATAAACTAAAAAAGATACACTATGGTTTGGTATCAGTTTGAAAGTAACATCATTCACTTTAGATTCCATTATAATTCAGTTACCTATTCTATTCTATTATAGTTCAGTTACCTATATTAATTTCTTTGACAGAAAAAAAAAGTAAATAAAGGCCAAGATAAATACGGATGGCAGGTTCTACTTCATTTGATTTTCTGTTTATCAAAGCTGGTGACATTCACATGTGGGATAAATGCAACTATGTGTTGTGATAATATTTCTATTTCCTTGCTAAAATGAATTAAAAAGTCTTTCTTCATTTCTTCCCATAAAGATCAAGGAATTGTTAGACCAGACAATATTTCATTTTTGAATACAAAATAGTGATCCAGGCCTGGATTTCCATAGAGTAAATCTGACCTATAGTCAGCCTATTATCACACCATCTTTCTGTATGTTTCATGGAACATTTACTACTTATAGACTTTTCCAGAAGACAATAAGGCCAAGAGAAGTTTTACATATACCATGGAACAAGATCAAAGGACATTCAAGTGAATTAAATTTCAACTATTGTTGTTCTAAACATCTGCTTTATAATGCAAGCAGTGAAGGTAAGGATAAACACAATAACTACACTCTTCTCCATCATTATCATCACTCCACAGGTACTGAAAGTGAACCATTTTTAACAGGGATCCATTGGACAGATTATACTGCATGATTTAGAAAATCAAGGAAAATCAAGATTCTAGTTTATTCACCATTAACACACAGAATGCATATGGATGTTTGCCATAAACACAAGGAATTAGGTAACTGTTTTTTCTCTCCTTCTCATGCTCACTATAATGAAGTATGCTCAAATATAATTTAACTTTCTGGGGTAATATACAAAATAACTCCTTGAGTGAAATGGTATTCTGTAGAATTAAAATGGCTTGTATTCCTTGGTCTGCTTCATCTTTGCATGTGTTACTTCAGAAGTATGGATATAAGGCCAATCTCATTTTTTTGTTTTTTTTTGTTTCAAAACACTCAGCAAAATAAAATCGGTTTTAGGGTTTCTGTTCTGTTTAGAAAAGTTCCATTCTGTTTTAGAAAAAGACAAGGAATTAACTTTTTTTCTTAATGAAATAGTACAGTTGCCAATCTAATTCACCTTCCCAAGGGGTTCTCTAGGCTTGTTCCTTTGGGGTTATCTTTGAGATCGCAGATTGCATGGCTCCAAGATGAAGCACAACCTGTGCAGGTACAGTTTTCTCACAACCAATTATTTTTTTCTTATTTCCCAGAAGAAAAAAAAAGTAAAAAATGAAACTGAAACTGTTAAAAAAAAATTATTCTATCTACCAAAAACAAAAACAAAACAAAACAAAAGGAGCGATTCCAGGCAATGGTTTCCTTTGTATTATATTTAAACACTGGAGAAAGCTAAGATATCACATTGAAAACTTTGTGTCATTTGTATTATAGAAACAGGGAAGGCATAACTTATATTAGTCTCTTATATTGGCTGTACCTACACTACATAGTTATAGCATTTTGACACCACTTTAATTGCATTGCCTTCTTCCAGGAATCCTGGAGTTTGTAGTTTGGGGGTTATTGTTTCCTAGGATTTGTAGTTTCTAAAAATTTAAAATGTCAGTGAGATAGCTTTAGTCTACTTCCCCAAACGACAGTGCTAGAGACCTCTAGCATAGAATTCCAAGTACATCATCCAGCTACAAATGCCAGGATTCCTTAGGATGGAAGCATGGCAATTAATATGATATCCTACTGATATAACTACGCAGTGTGGATACACCCCCCAGGCTATTATCACGCATACAGTCTACAACTTTCTTCCTTGGTTAAACTCCATGTCACCATTTTATTTTAATGGGATAAATAATGATGCCAAAATAGCATGTGATTTATATACTTATTTGAGAAACTCCTTGTTTTCTTGCTCTATGTCTAACTTAAACATTTTTCCCTTTAGGAAGCTGGTTTTAGAAGCTGTGTCCCACCAATTACATATTGTTTATAAAGTGTTGTAATTTGTGTGTTCTCTAATTGTATTATTTGGCTACGGTTTATTGAAGAATCTATTAAAATGGAGCCATATTTGGCAAAGATGTGTTCCCTGATAAGCAATTTATTTAGATTGCTAATAAGTTCCAGCTTGATTCCAGCAGGAAGTTTCATTGTGGAATAAATATTGACTCTTGAGAAGGGCAAAAACATAATCTGTGATCTCTGTTTAATTAGATTGGATATTTCCCTACCTACCCATCATCCAAATAATTATATCTAATCAGAAGGCAACTCAGCTTGGAGACTTGGCATTACCTAACTACCATTTGGTTTGTCTCTATCCCTGCTCTTCATTCTGAGCAAGTGTTTTGCTGCTAGTTGCATTTTAAAACCAAGGCCCTTTTCACATGGCATTTGCCATGCAAAAGGACACCTGGAGCATCGCGAAATTGTGAGAAGCGACCTGCATGACGCACTTACAATCACGCGATGCTCCAGGGACCGGCAGGCGCAGATCGCGCACCTTTTCATTTTCAGCTGGAAGCCTAAAATGGTGCGTGATCGCACATTGCTCCTGGGCTCCAAGCACAGTTACCTGGTGTGCGGAGCCTCTGGAGCCATGCCAGTCATGCTTCCTGCACCAGCATAGCCTGGGAAACTCCCAGGCTTCACTGTGGAAGGAAGAGGGAAGGCTCCCATGGGAGCAGGCAGCTCATGTGGAGCTGAAGCAGCAGGGACGCAAGAGCCTCTCACCAGTGGCTTCTCGCACAATCCCTGAACCCCAGGGCTGAAAAAAAGTAAGGTGCAGAAAGGGCCTAAGTTTCCTTTTTAGCTGTGGCTAGGAGGTCTCCTGTCTGTCATCCTATTGGTAGCCATGACGCTATTTCTGGGTTTAACATACTTCATATTAAATGCATGCAAAACATGAAAAAAATTACTGCAGTTCCCAGAATCCCCCAGTCACTAAGGCCAGTTGCCATAACATTCCTGAGCAGTGGCTGGGAAATCATGGCAGAAGCGATCTCTGGTATTTCCATGGTGATGGTATGTTGAGATTTTATATCCAGCTTCTGGGGATTTTTTATATTTACATCTTCATTAACTACTACATATTTATTTAGAATTATATTTTTGATAAGAAATTCTCAAGCAATATAAATAATAAAACAGGACTAACAATTAAAATATGCTAAAGCATCTTAATTCACTTCCACCACATTTCTATCCCTCTTTCAGCTTCATAGCCTTCAGCAGAAGGTTATAACCTTCAGTTTCCAAAACTGTCTATGGAAGTCATGGAAGTTGTTGGAGGTGCTAGGGGAAAATGATACAAAAAATCTTCTCCCCAGTACAGATAGCTCAGTTCATGTGGAGATTACAAAATTCACAAATTTTCTTTATATTCAAGATGGAAGAAGTTTTGTTTGTTTGTTTTTAAGCAAACATGGGAAAAGCCCAAAATGGACAGATTTGTCCGTCTAGGTCCTTCACAAAGAGGATTTCATGCTTCAAAGTAACACTTATTTCTTATGTGTCTTTCTGGACGACTGTATCAACTAGGTCCATCCATCCATGCCTTTATTTATATTCCACCTTTCTCCCTAGCTAGGTCTCAAAGTGGCTTACAAAAAGACAGGTAATGTTTTATTGCATAAATACATAAATGCAATGAAACACAAATGTTAAAAAAAAACAAATTAAATAACAATACAATATATTACATAACAACAACATATTAAATAGCAACAGAATTAAAAACAGTTAAATTCTCACTTTAAAACAGTTTAAAACAGTACAGCACCATATTTTTTTCCCTTAAAATCAATTTCCAAAAGTTTGCTGGAAAACAAAGGTTTAACCTGTCACTGAAAGGAAAACTAAGGAGGAGTCATTGTGTCTCCTAAGGAGGGAGTTCCAAAGTGTGGGAACAGCCTCACAGAAGGCCTTCTCCAGTGTTTACACCAATTTTGCCTATGAAGATGATAAGATGGAGAGAAGTGCCTCCCCTGACAATCTTAGAGTTTGGGTAAGCTCATATAGGAAGACAAGATCCTTCAAATGCTGGTACCTAACTATATAGGGCTTTATAGGTCAAAACCAGCACTTTGATTTGAACCTGGAAATAGATCAGCAGTGAGTACTGCTGTTAAACAAGGGAGTTGTGTGCTCCCTATAACCAGCACTTGTCAGTAATTTAGCTACAGTTCTTTGGACCAATTGAAATTTCTGAATACTCTTCAAAGATAGCCTCACATATAGTGCATTACACTAACCCATTTGGGATGCAACTAGTCCCCCTTTCCCTTGTATACCTATTCTGTAAACATATTTATGAATACCTGCATAAACCATGCAATAAAAATTATGCATCAGTTAAAGAAAAGTAAAAACCTAGATCAAATCACGGGTGCAGCTAACAGGGGGCCCAACTGAGGGCACCCTCCATTAAGGCTTCTGTCCAGAATAAAATTTTCTTTCTGCCCCTAAACCCCAAAGATTACAGAGTTGGAAAACCCAAAGATTGTTCATATCTCACATTCCCTTGGTAAGTTTGCCTTCCTCTTTTCTTCTGCTTCCCATAGCTAAACCCCTTGGATCAGCTACAAAACCCAAAATTACTAGTACTTAGATAAACAGATAAAATATAAAGATAATATATTAGTTTGTATTCCAATTATCTTTGCCAATTTAGCTATATCTTTTTTCTCATTTGTGTAAAACATAAATAAAAGGAACATAACCTTCAAGTTATCTCCCAGGGTGCAAAATTATCAATTGATCAACTCTTTCTAGTAATCTCAATAAAAATTGCAAGAAAGTAAAAATGTATTTTACTATTTTGATTTTCTCCTAACACAAGAGTGCTCACTGTTGGCATGAAAGGAAATCTTAAATTTCCCATGCAAGACAGCCAAAGGTTTCATACTGGAGAACTCAAGAATAAATAATTTCCTGTACTATAAAATACTTCATTTGTGTAAGTATTGCCTAAAAATTAGCACAATTTGGGTCAATGCCAGAAGCCAAGTTAATTTGCTGCTTACTGTGGATTTTAAATATCCATATCTTTAATATGTTGGCCAACACAAAATCTAGCTTTATTGGGACCATATAAAAACCAGTGAGTAGAAAATATGATATTTACATCTAATAATTTAGCATGATCCCTGATAACCTAAAATATGCTAATATACTAATATTAAATTCCCAAATGAAACACATGAAACATTAAATGAAGAGAAAGCTTCTATAGAGAATAAGTTTCATTTGAACAGGATCCAAGCTTCCCCAGAGTCTGGAAGTAGTAAATTACAAATAATTGTTTTTGTTGTGCTTCAAATTGTTTCCGGTTTATGGCAACCCTAAGATGAATCTATCATGGGGCTTTATTGGCAAGATTTTTCAGAGGAAGTTTACCTTTGACTTCTTCTAAGGCTGAGGAAGTGTGTTTTGCCCAAGATTAGTCAGTGCGTTTCTGCGGCTGAGCAAGGATTCAAATTCTGGTTTCCAGAGTCATAGCCCAATGCTCAAAGTACTACACCATACATTTAATATCTTTCTCTAATGAGAAAGATCTAACTAAACTATACTACACTTCATCAATGTAGTGAAAGAGTAATACTGATTTTGAGAGCCAGAGTAATACTGATTTTGAGAGTCAGGATGGTATAGTGGTTGGAGCATTGGATTATGATCCTGGAGACCAGGGTTTGATTCCTTGCTCAGCCATGAAAACCCACTGAGTGACCTTGGGCATGTCATACACTCTCAACCCCAGAAGACCCCACAATAGTTTTGCCTCTGGGTCACCATAAGTCAGAAATGACTTGAAGTCAGACAATGACAAATAGTGATTTTTAGTTATCTTCGCCATTTTCAGAATGTGATTTCTCTAATTGCTGGAGAAGAAACATGACACGGTTCAGTTGTTAGTTTGTGCCATATTGCTGCACTGTGGTAACAACTAGTGGATAGAAGTAAACTATGATTTTGATCATAGGCCAGTAGCTTGTAGCATCCAGACAGTTAAGAAAAATGTAGCATTTTAGTTTCTTTTGATAAATAGGATAAATAGGAAAATATTCTTAAAAAAAATATAAATAGGATAAATAGGAAAATATTCTTAAAAAACAAAATAAAACTATAACCATGATGGTAACTAACTACATTTTATAGAAGCAATTTCCCAAGCACTCATGCTTTTCATCTTAGAAATGCCTGTTCCACACAGTTGGAAGCATTGGATTTGTTCTTAGAAAATACAGTTTTTCTTTCAATGCTTGAACATGTTATGAGTGTTGAGCAAGTAGTTTAGCAATCAAAATTTAAAATACTAAAGGAATAAAACAGCCCTCATTAGAGTATGGAGAACAATAATCAGCAGCTTTTATTTTCAGCATCTTCTGAGGCAGTGTCCAAGAGGAAAAAAGGATAAAACAAGACTCCTAAATAATATGTTAAAATAGATTTCCATCTAGAGACTATTTATTTTTATTACTTCTGGAAAATACAGGCAAGCTTAGTCTTGTCACAGTATATCATAGTTTGTTGGTAAAACTTCCTTCATCTGTTAGATCATTCCTTTTAATAAATGTTTTAATTCTACTTGAATTTGTGAGGGAAGAACTCCATCAACCAAATGAAATTACTCAAGTATCTTTTTTTCTGCCTATCTCCATGCTGGAGGCTAGGAGAGGAAGTAAAATTGTTGATATGAAAATCAGGCAAAAAGGGGAGCTAAACTACAGGCCTCCCTAACTTATCAAGATGATGAGAGAATTTGATAGATGATCTCCAGTTCTACAATCAATTTGCACAGAAGTTTTGTGAGATAAGGCAGGCTTTTTTTCAAATAATGTTGTTTTTGGCTTATCCCACAGCCTCTCCTTAGGTATCAGATCAAAGGCCTCTTTAAGTTCTCAAAAAGCTACAAATAGCTAGGGATTGATTCATCTGTTAAGTTTGATTTTGGTTATTTTTTTCCCCCAAGCTAACTCCATCCCATTTCAACACCAGTGTGTGAATGTTTTAAGAAATCTGCATGAAAATGTATTTGTTTTATATGAGATTCTCAAAAAACAAAAACAAAAAAAACTTGACTTTTTTTTAAAGAATATATACATTTGTGCATGTGATTTTTGCTAAGAAAAATGTGGTTATATGCACTTCTCTGTAACATAAATATTTTTGAACAAAATTTTCATCCTTTTTTTTTTTAAAAAAAGTTGAAGTTATGACAACTTTTGAAGAAATGCAGGTACAGGTAAAGTTCCAACAGGGCTTGTAGTATGGTAGGGACCTCTTAATAGTACAGCTGTATTGGTGGTCGTGTGTGTGTGTGTTGAAGACTACTCCTTCTTCCTCAGGTATGGAAGGGCAGCAGAAGCTACAGACTGTAACTTTGCTCCCCTTGGCTATTGGTTGGCCACAGAGGTACACCTTTATATTGTCAACCTGCTCTTGCACACCAAGAAAGAAAAAGTGGCCCTAGTTCCTTCTGGACAAGCCTAAAAGCTGTTTATTATTCTCTGGGAACACAGAAAAAGGAGAACAGTGCAACCCCTTTTTGTTCCCATGTCAGTGGGCATTGAAACCACTCCAAGTTTTACTTTAGGCTTTAAAGGAGATCACAAAATAGATTCAGCACCTTGGATAGTTCTCTCTGCAGTAGCCAAAACCCAGAATGGATTCACCAGCTGGCATGAAAACTACCTGCCATCATGGTGACTAAATGCCATCCAACCACAGTCCCACAGCAAATCAATGCCAGGGAGTAATGAAGGGACACTGAGGAGCTTCCTGGATACACTTGTACATATGAGACAAAGACATTTCACAAGAAGGTGCTAGATACCTCCTTCTAGCATGCTTTAAGAAACAGTCGTATAACCAGCATGTTATGTCAGTGTGAGTCACCAACAGATTTCTGGCTGTTGTCATTAAACTGTAGGAATGCATACAGAGTGAGTTAAACATGTTTACAAAAAGATACACTTCAAATAAATTTATTCCTCATTTCCAAAATCAGCCTCATCCTTGCTAAAATAAAATGATGTCTTATCATAGAACTTTTCTAAGCTCTGCCTGCTCCTTAACCCAAATGTTTTCTATCTCAAGAGAATCCGTACATTTCATACACTGTAAAATGTTTCAATTGTTGGCAGAAGGGTTGTTGAAGAGGAATAATATTTTATACCTAGGAATAATGATTGCTTTATGCCAGATTGTTTATTACTTAAACTAAAAGCCATTTCAACAAATAAAAGCCACTTTGACAAATTAAACAAATAAAAAGCAGACCAAAGTGGAACCTACCAGTCAACACAGACCAGATTCTCTTCTAAATAATAAGTTTGAAATAAGAAATCTAATTTAACAGGAGTCCATTATGGGAGCCAAAAAAACAAAACAAAACAAAACATAAGAAGTGCACATCTCATTAATATATTTCTTGAATCCTTCAGACAGTGTGACCATATTAGGGTGCTTGCATAATCAGATTGCTGTCTAGGTCATAAACTGTGTTTAAGATCAAGCCTTAATCTTAAACACAGCTACTAGTAAGTGAATGAGATTTCCTTCTGAGAAAATCTGCATGGGATTGCCTAACTTAGGTACAGTAAACACAATTTTGTTTTATCTTGTTTTGTTTATTTATTTATTTATTTCCAACAGTTTCTTAGAAGCCCAGAAATATTTGGTATGATGAATCAAGGTATATCAAAATGTTGTTATAACAGACATGGGGTATTTAATTTAATTGAGAGCCAGCATGAGGTAGTGCTTTGAGCATTAGACTACAACCCTGGAAACTGGGGTTCAATTCCCTGCTTGGCCATGGAAACCCACAAGGTGACTTTGGGCATGTCACACACTCTCAGCCCCCCCCCCCCAATTAACATGATAGGTTTGCCTTAGGGTTGTCATATGTTGGAAACATTTTGAAGGCACACAACAACAAAAATAAATGTAATTAATTTATTTTAAATCTGCTACTTCTCTTGTGCTGTACTGATATCTTCATTATAGAGACAGTAGTGTAATTCACTTCTTACTTCTTTAGTAACCATGAAAAACCTTGAAAGACTATGGCCCCAATAAACACCAGCATAATTAATGATGGGCCCCATAGTGGTGCATGTTGAGCCATGGTGTATCTTTCAGATAGAACTGTACTGCTTTACTGTTTTAAAAATTATAGACTCCTGAGGCTAATGCATCCTCTTTCTGTGCTTCTTGGAAGTATTTTTGGAATTTGCTTTCTCCTTGTGGATGCACTAACCATTCCTATATCTTTCAGTGAATTATTTGATAATGTCCTGTCTCCAAGATCTTCCTCAAATCATCTTCAGTTAAGTCAATTGAGGGGATACAAACAAATTTTCTGACTTCATATGCAGTAAGGTTGCAGTCAAATGATTCCTGGAATAATGTGCCCATCTGAGGTTTGGACACCTGCTCCATATGGAAACATCCAAGGACTTGTGTTCCCAACAACAGTAAACGCAAAAATGGGATGGATTGGGAGCTCTGTAGCAGTACTGGACATAACCTCACACAATGGGTAGTGCTATAGTAGAAATGATCCTAGTGGGGTCTGTGTTGTTAATCTTCCAGTATCCCACTTGTTGTAAGGCTGGTCTGTTAATTTCCAGATGTGATGTCATCACAATCAGAATCACAATCAGAAAAGAAATTATAAGTTAGCTAAGCTAAAAATGGGTTCTAGCATCTTCTCCACCTTTGATGACAAGCATTTGTGCATATGTACTTCCTATTCTACAACAATTAAGCCTCACAAGCAAAGCATATTCAAATAAAAAACTTGTCATTGCTGAGATATGAGGGAAAGCGATTAACAACTATAAAATGTAATGGGATTAGAAATCCATTAAACCCTTCTAGTTCAGCATTTTTACAAATGTGTATTCCAGAGATCTGTTTTCTGATCTCATGCTGTTTAGAAAACAGGAACCAGTCAGTGGAAACACTAACCAGTTTAGCACTTCAGAGAACTCAGAGGAAAAGTGGAAGGTAATTTTTAGAAACTGCAGTATAAGCATTTCATAAAACAAGTGGACCACTGTGATATACCATCACAATTTTTCAAATACATCACTTCCCCAACTTATTTTCCTTCAATATCCTTCTATATCAAAAAGTTTCAAATGCTGGCATTCAGACCAATGCCAGTCCTGCAAGATAAAAGTCCAGTTCATGAGATTTCATTTATTTTATTTTATCAGCAGCATTTTTTTTTAGTATGATACTCTCATTGATGAACTCTCATTAGTAATTAAAATTACTAAACTGAGGATAATGCACTTTGTATGTATCATGAGATAACACAATCATTATATTGCTTAGAAAAGTTGAAGGCAGGAGGAAAAGAGGAAGACAGCATTGTACATGGATTGACTCAGTAACAGAAGCCAAAGTCACAAGTATACGAGACCTTGGTAGGGCTGTTGATGACTAGTGTTCTTGGAGGATTGCTATAAGCTGAATCTAATTTGACTTCAAAAATATAATTTTTGTATGTTTATTGGCAGCTCCCAGAGTCTTGCAGCCAACACTGTAGTAGCCGGGGCTACAGTTGTAAGGGATCCTGAAAACTGTAGTCCAAAGGATAATATTCTTAAGCGTTAGTGTCGAAATATTTTTCACTGATTTTGCAGCAGAAGCTTGTCTCAGTTATGTCAGGGTAGCATGAGGTAGCTCCTCAGAGCATGTACAGAGTGCTGACAGGGCAGCGACATCCAACCGCAACCAAGCAGCTCCAAGGCAGGCTAAAAAATTCTATAGACTCAAAGAGATAAGACTCAATGTGCTTTGCTAAATAAATAGCCCTGAGACAAAAGTTAGGGCTTCTGGAAGCATACCAAAAAGCAATAAGCAAGACAGGAACATAGATCAGCATAGAAAGAAAAACAGACCGGCAGTATGTTTGGATACATTCCATAAATTAGCCCTTACAGTAACATGACCACCAGGAATTGACCTAAATGGTAAACTGTAGTGCCATACCTAAGCCTTTTTAAGGGCTTAACCACACGCCAGACTCTATGGGGTGACCCAATTACATTTACAGCACGCAACCTCCTCATGTTGGTGCTTAAGTGACTAGGCAAGACCTTCCAAGGCTGGCTAGCCAAAACATTCTTTGCACCTGCACTCAAGGTCACATCACCTCATTCATGTCGTCCACTTAGAAAAGCCTTTTCCATACTCACATTGAAAGCCCCAACAAGATATATGTGATTTACCACTCCCCGCTTCATCTAAACTTCTGAATGGGTATTTTAGGATGCACAGATTATTACTTGTATGCCTCCAGTGGTTTCAGTTGACTGAATTGTTTGTTTTGTGGCAAGATTTGGCTTCTTTGGGGAAAGCCAAGTATCTGTGAGGGTTTTTGCAAACACTACAGGAACTTAACTTTTCATATGGAAGTCAGTGATAGAGAGCGCGTGTCTGCAACAGAGCATCTATACTAATTAAGGAGCAAAGGTACCAAGGGCTTCAAGAAACAAAGTAAAAGCCTTTATTGTAGGAACTTCATTATCTAAGATAGGAGAGTAACTCAGGGTGCTACCCTAATCTAGCTGCGTTCTTGGGAAGAGCTGCAAAGAGAGAGTGATAAGAAGAGGCAGAGAAACATCCCTAAGAGTGTCAGTTTATATCGCAGAAGGGTCAGGAAAGGTAGAGTCAAGACGGGAAGACACTTCAGGTCGCCCAAACTAGCTAGTTCTATTACTACTGCCCACTGTGAGGCATTCTGGATTCTTCAGTGCTAAGCGTTCTTGCACTTCTAACAGTCAGATCATGTAAGATTAAGTGAGAAACTCATTCAGTTTGCTTTTCAATGAGAACTTACTCAGTTTTGTACTTTCAAACCAGTACAACTCAGTTATTCTTCGAGATTCTGAAACAGAAGTGTCTAATTGAGTACGTGTACCAAAGTGTGTATATTAGTAACACTAACTTTCTTTAATTTTTACATTTTTATTTTTTTTTATTGTTGGAGTAATTAACACTGATTACAATTTAACACTGATATACATATTAACACTAACATGCATACAAAAATTATTCCAATGATTAATACAAATGACCAGTGTTTGACCCACAACCAACAAATTAATTTTCGCAATAAATATAGTGCTGCTTTTCCCCTGCCTTCCCTCCCATCCCCACCCCACCCCCCATCTCCACTTGTCCAGAGAACAAGATCAATTTTTATTTAAGATCCCTTGACTATGATGTGGACAACTGTATTAATTGTATGTTTTATAACTTTTTACCCCATACATTCTTCAATAGCTTCTATTAATTTGTTCCACTTCCTTAACCAATCACCTTCATTCAACTGACCCATACCCCATTTTTCTTTCTAATATAAAATCAGACATTAAATATTACAAAATATAATGCTGCCATCATTCTACCTTCCATTTTCCTTCATCTTTCCAACTGTATGCTATAACCTCATAACATATAACCACATATAATAGCATTTGTTGCACATATTCCTCATTTCTATCCAGTCCCAAATCCTTTACATTTAGTCATGCATTTTTTTATTCCAACTTTTTCTCTATTATTCAATTTATCTCCTTAATTATTTCCTGCTCAAATCTCTGCACCTTACAACATTCCCACCACATATATGTTTATGTGCCTTTACTTCCACTTCTACATCCATGCCAACAATTAGATGCCATATTTTTTATTATATGTGATGACTGACATGGTGTTCTGTCCCATCTTCCAATTAATTTTAACTGTTGCTAACTTATTTTAATATTTTTTAGTCCTAATGACTTCATTTTGCCACTGTTGAATTTGTTTCCTACTTATTTTAATGTCTCTTTCCCATAATTCTAATAAATCTCTTCTGGTTTAAATTGACTTTCCAATAAAATTTTATAAATCCCCCCTGCAACATTCCCTTTTATCCTCCAATCTTTCTTCTCATTAAATACTCTAGGGGAGTAATAATAACTTTCAAGAAAATCTGTATTAAATTAGCAAAACTGCTTTTAAAAAGTGTGTATATTAGGCAAATTTGTGTACTAAAAAGTTGGGTATCCAGAATTTATCTGCATAAATGAGTACAAAAATGTATAAAAGTTTTCATGTAATTTTTAAAAAATCCTCAAAGTTCAGGAAAAATGAAAACTGAGATCCAAAAAAAATTCAAAATTTGGAATGAACCAAACTTAACTAAAGAGAAGGTTAGAAAAAAATGAGAAAAAGAGAAAAAAAAAATTTATAAGGTTGTCTTCCTTGCCACATGTTGTTGTTTCATTAGATCAGATAAGTGATGTGTTATATTCATCTTCCTTCAGCCATTTTTACCAATTGTTAATATACTTTCTTATGGTTGGTTTCTGTTGAGATCTTTGATCTGCTTGAGGTATTTGGTATTAGTTTTTGTATCTGTCAGTCAAGCTAAAACATTTTGTTTGTTTGTTTGTTTGTTTGTTAAAAGTATTTGTTAAATCACTTTTCTGCTCATGAGGTGTCCCAAAGTGATGTACAGTATGAAAATGTTCACAACAAGTATAGAATGAAACTATATATATAAAAAAGTGTGTGGTGTCAGAAAAATTAAAGAAGCAGGTGAGAAAGAGTTTGGGTGGACTTACATGGAAGCTGAACTTTGGAAGCTAGCAGACTTCTGAATATCATCAGTTGTGATAGATATCGACTGCCCATTTATTTTTTTGATTGGCTGGTATGTCAGGTAATGATTCAACAGTTTACCCCAACTTTACCCCAAAAGCTTGATTTCTAAATAGGACTGCCAACATGAAATGCAGTGACTTATGTTTATACTAAGGTAGGTTAGTTGCCTCAAAATGTTCCCCTCTCCTTTAAACAGCATATATTTTTAATTGATTAAGCTGGTCTTGTCTAAGCATGAGGAAATCGGCTTCCAATTGTGTGTGTGTGTGTGTGTGTGTGTGTGTGTGCATACATGCTTGCACACACACATACACATTTATCCATTGAAGTGTGTTCAGAACTATTTACAGTCCTTCATTCTGTGATTTTGAAAGAACATCTTAAAAAGAGTATTAAATATTTAGTTAGTCTTCCCCTAACTGTTTATATTGTTGATGTTATATTAGGGATTATAGTAGGAGATACATTTGAGAAGCCTCTCCAGTCACAATAATGCTTCCTGAGACAAATTTTATGGTGAGGATGCCTAGTGATCACTTTCCTAAAAAATGTGGGAAAAATCAAATGGCCAGAAGAAGCAATTATTGATATTGATATAGTGAAATGCAAGTGTTGAAAAAGCTGGAACATTGTCAGGAAAAAAATATGGAGACAGCACCTTTCATTAGTTGCACCATAATTCAGCTTTTTACTAGGCTGAAGAATGCTAGGCTGTAGATATTTGATATGAATACTGTATGAGTTTTTAAATTGTACCACATTTCCAAAACCTGTAAGTGGAATGACCCTTCTAAAAACAATTGCTTTTTATATCTTTAGACAGACTGGATGATTTTTCTCCCTAAGCTGTAAAGTTATATTACATTTGTAATTTTATATGCTTTGAGTAAGACATTTTGTTTTAGTGAGGAGGTGAGATGAAGACCTATCTCCTATTGGTCAGCCAGCTGGCTTGGGCTACATCTCTTCAGTGGCAAGATGGATGCTATAGACACAGTGAAGGGTAGGGTTGTTAATCTTCATAAATTTCTTTCTTGCAATAAATTATAAATAATTTGTACCTATATTAGTGCTTGGATGGGAGACTGCCAATGAATATCAGGTGCTGAAGGCTATATTTCAGACAAAAGAAGTGACAAAACTACCTCAGAGTATTCCTTGCCTAAGAAAGCTCTTCGAAATTCATGGAGTCACTATAAGTTGACAGAAGATTTGAAGGCACATATGCTCAAAATTAATTATAATTAATACACAATTTTATCATTCCCCCCCCCCTTGACGTCTAGAAATTGTGGAAAACTGCACAGGTTTCAAAGAATATTCACAGTTTGAGATTTATTCTGCATGCACACAGCCGCACACACACATAAAAGTGAATGTGGGAGGTTGTACAAAAAATGGCATTTTTTATACAGAAATCTTGTTTTCTATGCAGAAAATCCTAGTTTCTGTACAAGAAACTTTTTTTCTGATTATAAATTTTCTGCACAGAAAATACTGTTATATCACTAGGATTTTATTTTCTGTGCAGAAAATCTCATTTCTCCAAGTACATTTTTCTCCCACGTGTAATACCTCTCAGACTACAAAGATTCTCGCTTACCTAGGATTCTCCTCATCAGGGTTTTTTGATGCTCAAGAAGCCTGTTTTTTCTTTTTTTTTCCATAACTGGTACTTTTGATCAGTGAATTAATGTAAAAGTTAAATAGGGTGGGTGCTAGAATGCAACCCTGCTTAACTCCCCTAAAAGTAGGGACTAAGTTGGAGAGGTGCCCCAGGTAGTTACATCTTACGTGGAGATGAGTATTTTCATATAGGCCATGCATAAACATGAACAGCCTTCTATCAATGGTGGTGTCTTCAAATTTTTTCCATAACCTGTCCCTAGGGATTAGATCAGAAGCCGACTTGAAATCGATAAAGGCCACATAAAGCCCCCCCCCCCCCAGATGAAGATGTATATTTTTCCACCAAATGTTGGAGAATGAGACCCTGATCTGTCGTTGAATATCCACGTCTGAAGCCAGCTTGTTCCTCATCCAATATGTTTTCCTGTTCTGAGCAGTCCAGCAGTTTTGAGTGCAGGTGACTTGCATACAGCTTGCTAATAATACTTAGCAAGCTGAGTGGTCTGTAATTTGCTGGAACTGATCGGTTTCCTTTTTTGTAAATTGGTATAATAATTGATAACCCCCAGTCCACAGATAAAATAGCTGAATGATCGATCTAAGTGAAAAGCTGAGCTAAAACTGGGGTCCACCAGCTTAAATTTTCTTTGAGCAGTTCTGGAGGAATATTGTCACTTCCTGGAGCTTTACCTGATTTTAACTGTGAAATTAATGTAGACACCTCAGCCTCTGTGACTGGAGGCCATTCAGGTAGATTGCTAGTATCAACTTTTATGTCACACACATGAGTATGCTCCTTAGCATAGATATTACAGAAGTGAGCTTCCCATGAGGATGCTTGGATACTGTTAGCCATTATGAGGACAGAATTATACAGGCCTCCTGCTACTATCCTCCAAAATGTGGTTGAATCATGCATCCTGGATGTTGTGATTAAACATTGCCAGTTTTTTTCCTGAGACTGCCTCTTTTTTTCCCTTATTAAAGTTCTATACCTCTTTTTCAGGAGAAACCAGTCCTTGGGAAGAGTTGATGAGTTTTGTTCTCTGTATGCCCTATATTTTGCAATTAGGGAGTTCTTCATGAGGACACATTCATGGTCAAACCAAGGTTTGGAGTTGTGATTTGTTTTGTGGGATCTGTTTGAAAATTTAGAGGTCAGTGGATGTTGTAAAGATTCAATCAACATTTGGAACAGACTCATTGCTTTGTTTGGAGTATCTGCTCTTAATATGGAAAAGCATAAGGCAAGATAAGACTCTGAGTGGAACATCTTGTTTATAGATTTTTTTAGTGCTTCAGACCATTTGATAAAGCATGATCTTATATCTGTTGGTGTATTTGGTAGTGGTTTGTGGTCCTCATAAATACTTTGTTCATTAAGCTTTAAGTGTAGAGCCAGTGGTAAATGATCACTATTTGAATGACACTCCACAGCAAAGTTAATTACTGAGGCCAGGAGATTCCAAGAAACTGAGATATAGTCAATTGTGGAAGCTCCACTATTGGAAAGGAAAGTGAATTCCCCATCTTTATCTTGTTCCATGCTTCAGTTCAGAATAACAAAATCAAACTTGTTTGTCATGCGTAGAAGGCATAGCCCTGCATAATTGCAATCCTTATCCTTTGATTTCCTGTTAGGTAAGGGATGAGCCTTGACACTTTCTGGGGGAATTTCATGAAAATGAGAAAAAAGCATCTCATCATTCTGTTCTGTCCGTGCATTGAAATCTTCTGCTATGATGACTATGGCTTCTGGGTACAGTGTAGTCAACTTGTCTATATATTCCTCCAGTCTTTTCCAGTCCAATTTGATTTGGGTCAAAGAATGGTGTGGGGGCAGGTAAACATTAATAATCAAAGGATAAGTAATTTTGAATCTGATGATTAATGCTGTGGCCAAATGATTCAGGGAGTCAAGTTTAGTGATAAGACCCCGAAGTTTGGTGGAAACAAATGTACTTAAACCACCTCTGGCCTTCTTGTTCTTTGTACTGGGCAATGTTTTTGGTGTATGTGTGACAAAGTTAACTCACAAACCTCTCAAGCCCATGTCTCTTGCAGTAGTATTAGATCAAATTTAGCGATATAATTAATGAAGGGGGGGTCCGATTGTTTGTTTCACCAGCCAGCAATATTCCAGCAAAGAACAGTGAGCCTGGAATTTTGCTGGAGCCAGTTTTGTCAGTCAGAGATTTGGATAACTTCCCTGCATATGGGATTACCAGCTTTTGTATTTTCATTAGATTCAGGTATTGTTCCCATTCCACTCAGCTTGCAACTTTCTGAAGCGGCTTCGGGTTGTATACCTATGGAGGGTGTGGTCTCGCATTCCTGGCACTTTTGGGCCAAAGAGGTTTGTATTGGAATTAGTAAAGATAAAATGTCCAAAGAGGTTAACTGACCTGAAGATGAGAGGAATGAGGTGTCCTGGGAGGGCTGCTGTACATCTTGCTAGGCCATCATCTCCATGGTTGGTTCAAGCTGCATTTGGCAACCCTTTAACAAGGACTGCAGTTCCAGATCTTGAGAGGTGGGAGTTTGTTCCAGAGTTGCAGTTTCAGGAGGAGTGGGGGATTGAATAAGTGGCTGCGGTTGTGATCTGTGACTTGCATGGGAGTATATCCTTCTGCTGAAGTCAGATCCATTGAGCTACCCAATTTATGAAGCCCCTCAGAGATGGTCATTTTCTGGGTTGGAGAGTTGATGTTAAAGTGCATGAGTTTACTTCTCTGGTCAGGAGTGCCTGCACATTTCCCCCCCTTCTCCAATTTTTAGTGGGATTATAAGTTTGCAATTTTCCTCTTGGGTTTTCCTCTTGCAGTTTTCCTCTTGAATGTTCTTGTTGGGAGATATGAGAGTAAGTAGAGGTTCTGCCGAAGAGCTGACTGCTGAGACCATTTCTTTTAGCCCATCCAGGCTAGTAGCAAAGCCATCTTGGTCTTTTTTGGTGGAAAAGGTAAGGAAATCAAGCATTTCTTTCTCTACTCAGTCTTTCATAGTAATGTTTGCAGCTCAGGGAAGGCTAAACTGGCCCCTTCCTCCCTTCCTTTCACTGATAGGTAAAAACATTCCAATTCAAGCAGGCTTTTAACATGTACCAAGTGAGATTTTTATTTTATTGGGAGCTTTCATTTATTTTTTAAAAAACTTTTGTGTTTTTGTAATGATTTTATGATGTTTGTATGGTTATTTTATATTTTTTAAAACTATATTGTACATGTTTCTAACTTTTCTGAATGCCGCCTTGGTCCTTACTCTCAGAAAAAAGGTGGCATATAGATACAATAAATAAATAAAATAATAATCAAATCCACAAATGTTAAACCCATGGATATGGAGGACCGACTGTACTTTTGAAATGTTTTATTGACTTCTGGTTAGGACAAAATGTTTTATTGAATTGAATAAATGTATTATTCAACTCTGAGTTTTGATTTTTACTTGCAATCTATATAGCTGGTTTATTTATATAGACTTTGTGATGATTATGTTCAGAAATCTGGGGTTCCAGATGTTGACCACCTCTGTTGTAAAACAGAGGTAGAACACTCACTTAAAGCCAGATATGGCCTCTTGAAACAGATCTACATGGATGGGAAAATGGTCAGCCTATAATATTTTCAGTAGCTGATCCCACTGAATAATAATAATGGCCAGAATTCTCTATCAGCTATGTAGCTGCCATAGTTACGTAGCTATGTAGTGCCTCCTGGCCCAACAATCCCCACTTACCAGGCAGCTGCTGGTGTGATTGACAGAGGTCAATTCCCCTATTGCTGGAGAAGCAGCTGACTGATTTGCCTGTCCCCTCTGTTGTGAAAGGCAAAAACATGGCTCTATTACAATTCCTCCTCACACCAGAGATCATTTGTGCAGGAAGGGTGGGAACAACAATCAGTTGCTTCCTGATGACCAGGAGAATAAACCCCATTGATTGCGGTAGCTGCCCAGTAAATGGTGATTGGGGTACTTTCACAGTTTCTATGTATCCTCTAAAGCAGTGGATACAGAGGGACCGGCAATACAAACTAGTGACAAATGTGTAACTCTAGGTTGTATATTCATAAGTGCCTTAATGAATTCTGTCTAGTAAGGAGGAGGAAAGTTTCAAGGAGTAGTTTACTCTTTACTTTTGTAAGAACCTCATTTATCTCAGCATGAAATTAACTATGGAATTACACTGATCTTCTCCACTGTTCTTTCTGCCTTTTCAAACCAATCAGATCTTGATCTCTGAATTTTTTATGATACAAAAGGACCACTTAAGAGTCTATGTCTGAAAATAATGTGGGGAGACATCTTTTAATATTCTTACATTGCCTTGATATCAATGTCATCAGATAGGCAACTGGCTTTCAAAAGGATATAATAGATTGGGAACAGCTTTCACTTGCTATTTCTCTAGATAATGTGTGATTCACAGATATAATTACTTTTTATATTATTAAACTCTCAGCAGCATTATCTTTTTAAACATCTTTCTGTATTCAAAGCATACAGTTTAATAATCCTTCCCCCCTAGCCTAATAAAGAAAATATGTTTATTAACACCAATTAGAATGATTTAATGAAGGTTAACTTCTATTTTTGGGCTTTGCTTCAGTGCTCTAAGAGAACATTCCTGTAAATGTCTACTTAGAAGTAAATCCCACTGATTTTAAAGGAGGCTTATTCCCAGGTAAGTCTCTAAGACTGCAGACTTAGACTGAAATCCTCTTGAACTTTATGCTGCTATAATCAGAGGTCACAATAGTGAGATTACTTTTTCTGATGTCACATAAAGAGATATGTTCAGTAACAGCATGGCTGCCAAATGGTAGCCAGCTGTAGTTGCAATACATGCACCCCAACATAAATAATGATTGGCTGTCAAGGGGCATTATGACTTCTGCCCCCAAAGCACCATGTTCAAATGTAATTTTATGAAGTTAATTGTTTTGGTGGATCTGATAGTCCATCTAGTCTAGAGTTTTACTGGTTTTGTGAAACTCACAAGCAGGAATGTTGACAATTTCTTTTCTGCTTTTTGACCCATCATCTGATTCTTAGGTAGACATATAAACATGGGGTTCCATTTAGCTAATAGACAGACATATATGGGAAGATAGATTCCTCCTGACAGCTTCTCTCCATAGGCTTAAGAATATCAGGAATAGTGTCATGTCCCCTGACATCATCAGCTCTCTGACTGGGTCAGTCAGAGTGGCTTAGCCTATGCCACACCTTTCTCAGCAGGGAATGAATTACTGAACAGTTCAATTAGGCATATTCAAAGGAAAGGCCTGGCATAGACAAAGTCCTACCTGTTTGAATCAAGTAGGGCTTTTCAATCTGTGTGGCAGCTAGTTTGAGAGACAGCGTTGCTCCTGTCTCCCTCCCCACACCCTGTTAAAGTTTGCAACCTTTTCATGCCTGTACTCCTTTGATTTCTAGCATACATGTTTGCAGGCTTCCTGTTTGCTGGCTTTTACCACAACTATCCTCTTTCTGCGTCACGCTTATCTGTAACCATTTCTGTCTTCTCTCTTTGTCTCTCTGATACATTATATCACGTATTAGAGTACGGACAAGGCTTTTGTAAGTAAAGCTACTTCTATGTTTTATAAAGAAAACTAAGCTTATATCTTTTCTCTGCTAGACCTTGAAGGTGTTTGGGTGGTGTGAGATTGCTTGTTTCTCAACTTTTGCCATTTAATTTCGTTACTTTACTTTAGGGGTGTCAGGCTAAATATGGGGCAGGGCTCCTTTAATTTTAATCTTAAACAAGTTGTGGAGCAGGACAAAAGACCGTAAAGCTGTGTCAAGCCAGGCAAAGGTACTTGTCCTCCCTCACCTTCTGGTCCCATTTTCCAGTTACAACTGTCAACATGGCTTTTGCATCACTGATGGAGAGTGGGAGAAGGGGCTGAAGAAGAGCACTCAGCTCTGTTCATTTTGTTCTGTTTGTGCTTTGCTCTCCACTGGTGAAGTACAAATCTTGTTGGGAGGGGATAGCAGATGCTGAAAGTTGAAGTTTGGATGGTGGGAGAGGAAAGTTACTATTACACCCCAAAGTAATCCTAAGAGAGAACCCCTACAATTGGCTTGGCTCCCCCAACCTGGATATTGGTTAGCAAAGGTCAGTTTCAGTTAAAACAAAATTGGTTTTGAATTGGAACTTCCTAAAAACAATACCGCCCTCTCTGCTGTATGAGAATATAGACAACGTCCTTTATGCTATTGTTCCGAGTCACGTATCTCTAGGCAGACACAATAGACTCGCTCCTGGACACTGTCACAGCCCCAAGCTACATTGCAGCTAGATAATCAAAGCCTATCAATTCGGAATTTTAAACCTATCATGCACCTGGACTTCCCAGTAAGAAACAATACCGAGGAGGGGTTGCGATATTTGCTTAACATTATGTTCCGCGCTTATCGCACATTAACGATACTTTGCTAGCCAATACACGGCCTGAGGAGAGAAATTGGCTGTAAATATTCCCCACTTTTGGAGCCTCTTTGGAGAGCCTCCTAGACTGGACAGAAGGGCCCATTTCACTGCTACCGAAACCTCCCATCCAAGCCTCTCAGATGCTGCTGAGAGCCAAATGCAACTCGCGTCCCCACTCCTCTGCGAGACCCCGCTGCTGCCATTCGTCCAGCCCAGGATCCAGCCTCCCCTTGGTGCTTTACATCGAGCCTGCGCTAATCTTCCCCTTCTCCCAGGACGTCTAGACTAAGGTCCATATGCCTTCTCTCCCAATTGGTCGCTTATTTCCAACTTTATTTCTGTAATCCTTGTAAGATTGCAAGAATAGTTGATAACGTGTGTATGTGACTCCCTCCGTTAGTTTTTTTAATAAAAACCACTTTATATTGTTTCTCTGACTCTTGCGTGGTTCTGACCCCGTAGACATAGGGTTGAAGATCCCTCGCCCTGACCTCTCACAAGTTTTGCTGGGTAACTCAGCTAGTTCCTCAATTTTTGAAGCCTGGTTTGGGTGTCCTCAAGATACCCCCAATTTTCAGGGTAACAGTATCTTTGACTGGCCTAATGGAGGTTTGTGGTATCCTATCCTACTCAGCACTAATTTTATAGGAGCTCTGCTCCATATCCAGCCTGGAAACCCTACTCTGCTTGTTAGATCCAGTACTTTCTTGCACATTTCCCAATACACCTTGTGCGTTGCCCAGTCAGAAGAGGTGAACTAGGATGTGAGCTGTGAAGCCTTGATTTGTTTTTTTTACAACCCTTTTTCAGAAATAACAGCTGAAATGCCTCTCCCTGCCTAACTCCTTCAAAGAGTGGGTCCCACAGAAGGAACCCCACAAACCAGGTTTATGGGATAGATTATGCACAAGAGGCAAAGATACCTCTCTCTTGATTCAGCAGTTGCGGTTAAC
This sequence comes from Cyclura pinguis, assembly GCA_030412105.1. Lineage (NCBI taxonomy): Eukaryota > Metazoa > Chordata > Lepidosauria > Squamata > Iguanidae > Cyclura > Cyclura pinguis. Next base: position 159,820,453 of record CM059601.1, on the reverse strand, counting down.
TTCTGTGAAGAGAGCTATCTTTCATGAATTTATCTAATTCTTTTTGAAACCCATCCAAACAAGCTATCACTGTTCTGTCTTGTGTCAGTGAATGTAATACTTCAAATCCTATTTTCCAGGTAAAATTTAGCACAGCTGCAAATGAATCTACACTTGACATCACATGGGCTTTGCCTGAATTAAGGACTGTTAAATGCTTAGCACACTAGGGGTGAAATTTTTCCATCTGCTGAATGTTATAAGTTCTGCTCACTTCAATAGAGTTTTATATGAATCACTGAATAGGAAATGAAAGCCTACAGATACAAAATAAATGAAAACCATGATTCATAAATTTTGCTTTGCTACAGGGGAAGCAGTACGAACAGTACAATCCTGTACATGTCTGGTCTGAAGTAAGTTCTACTGGATTCAACAGGATTTACATTTAGATGTGATAGGATTGCCACCTGATTTACATGTAAAGGGATTTTCAGTGTGACTTGTTCACAAGTTGTATCTCTTGTAACTCTTAAGTACACATATTGGGTCTGGAATGGGAAGGTGTGGGTCCAGATTTTGATGGAACTTATTGAGACATCCTTTGAACTGCTACACTCGTCATTGCTTATTTTGTAAGTAATGACTACTTATTTTATATACTTACTTCCCACCTGAAATCTAATAAGCTCATGCATGACATGCATGCCTGAGTTTCTCCCCACATTATCTACCTAACAATTTACTTTATCCTCACAACATCATCTAGAGAGAGAGAGACAGAGAGGGAGAGAAGGAGGTCATTTCCGCCCTACACTGTTATAGTGCTATTATTCCACTTTCAACATGCTATGGAATGCTGGGGTTTGCAGTTTAGACAGGGGACTTTAGAATTCTCAGACAGAGAGCTCTTTGGCCTCGGTAAACTACAAACCCTAGCATTCTGAAGAATGTTGAAAGTGGAATAATAGCACTATAACAGTATAGTGCAGAAATGGACAAAGAGAGAGAGAGAGAAAGAGATCACCAAGTAAGAAGGGGGGAAAAACATTAATTTGCTGAACACTGCATAGTGTCTATTTATAAATATAGATGCAAAATAAGAAAGAATGCTAAAGAGAATTATAGTTCATCTTGTTGTTATTGTTGTGTGTCATCTTGTTGTTCTTGTTATTGTGTGCCTTCAAGTCAATTCTGACTTAGGGTAATCCTAGGGTGAACCTATCACAAAATTTTCTGGGGCTGAGAGTGTGTGATGCACCCAAGGTCATCCCATGAGTTTCCATGGCCAAGAAGGGAATTGCACTTGTGGTCACCAGGGTCTTAGTCTAGTGCTCAAACCACTACATCCTGCTGGCTGTCATAGTACATTTTACCTAAGTGCAAAAGATTCTGACCTGCCCTCTGGGTCTGCTATCCAGGCCAATTTTATTTTCCCCACTTTATAGTTCTTTAAATGAGCATTAGACTGGACTTGTCTTCCAGGAGAGGACATCTTGAAAAAGAGGGCTCTCTTTGGTAACAGAAGACATACAGCCCGCTCACTGTGAGGCAGTTAGGCTGAAAGACAAGTCAACAGAAACAACACAGTTCACAATATGGTTGTGCACTGGTAACTTCCCAATTAGGCTACTGCAATATCTCATGTAGAGCTGACCTTGAAGATGACTCAGAAGCTGTTGCAACTGGTAGATTTCTGAACAGAATACCACACAGGAGCCATATAACACTGGTTTGAAAGGAATTATGGTGGCTGCCATCATGCAGCTGGACTAAAATCAAGGTGAAGATAATAATGTTTTAAGCACAAGACAGGTATTTATGTAGAACACACTCTTGTTAACAGCTGCTTCCTGATTAACCCTGCATGTCATGAATTCTGACTGTCCCCTGTTGCTATGAAAAGCTAGCAGCACGATTCCTGACTAGACTAGAGCCATAGAATCAACTGGATTAACCTGAACTCAGCATGCAGTAATTCAGCTAACAATTCAACATATCTAGTCAGGAATTAACCAACAAGAATTAACCACTGTATTGTCTTGCACTGAGATAAGTTATGTCCGCTTGCAGAAATGGTACAACACACATCCATTAATTCTTGTATCTCGTAACAGAATTACAATTCTTTGAGCATTTGTTCTTAGAAAATGTGCCATAGAGTTGTTTCATCAAATAAAATATTCTATTAAATATAATTATACTTTATGACATTTGTAACATGGAAGTGGACATTTGTAATAGTGTATCACGGAGGACCTGTAAGGAAGCGTTTGCTTCCTACTTTAGTTATATACAGAATGTACTTTCCTAAACTATTGGGAAACAGAGATATCTGAGATGCTCATTAAAGATTCTTAGGAAGTAATGCTTTGCTAATGTTTTGATAAATGAGTCTGCCTCTGCTTCCCAGGAGCTGAGGAAGGAAAGAAATGCATCATTGGTGGTTGGTGATACCATTTAGAACATATGCATCAAACAAAAGGCTCGCAGGCCAAATCTGGCCCACCAGGCCATTTCATGTGGCCCTTGCACCTCTTGTGCAGCTGCAGAATTCCCCACATCTGGTGAGCCTGATTCTCACATTGCGGGTCCCTGGCAATTCTGAACTCTTACAAGCCACAGAGTGTTCCCATGGTAACCCACGGCAACACCCTGATGGCAAGACTTGGACAGAGGAGCAATCAGAAGTAGAAGTAGATCACAAGTGCTGGCTGCTGGGCCCCCATTCAAAATACCAGCAGCTGGGGACCCACAATGTGGGGATCAGGCTCACCAGGAACAGAGACAGGCAGGGGAAAAGAAAGAGCCACAGGGGAGGGGATAGCAGAAAGAGGCACAGAGAGGGTCTGGGGGTCTGAAAGAGGTACAGAAAAGGTCTGGGGAACAGAAAGTGGCACACTTTGGATATACTGACCAATTCTATGTCATTTTACAGAGGTATAGGAACCATGATCATAGATAGAAAACTATGATCAAATAGCCCCAAAATGTCCAAGAAAAGAAAAGTTGATGTAGAGGGAAGACAACTTAAAAAACAATAATAATCAAATGCAGAGGCAATTATTTAATATGATACATTTATATAGTCTTACAGATACAACCGGTCCTTTGAGGGCAAACATAATGCTGATGTGGCCCAAGATGAAATTGAGATTGACACCCCTGATTTAGAAGATCACATGAAGGTAACGTTCGCCATAAAGAAATGAGGATTTTAAATTAGCTTCTCAAAATGACTTTAGGGCTTTTCTATCAGATACTGCAAAGACTTTTATTTTCCTAGAATAATGGTAGAAGTTTCTTCTGGTGTTCAGTCCTCCATCCACATTAGTGGGTTTCACTTTTGCTAATTTGATTATTTATGGGGTGCCTGCTTGCTCCCCATTGCCAGTGGCAGGAAGGTCCAGGGAGCGCAATCACCAGTTCCCTATGCTCCTTTTGCCTCCCTCGTGGCGGGTATGGGTGCACCCATGCACAAAGGTCCAGAGAGGGTGATTGCCAGTTCCCCATGCTCCTCCCACTGCCTGTGATGCCCCTGGGGTGTGGGTACACCCCACACTGGTGGCAGAAAGGTCCAAGGAAGCGATCACCAATTCCCTGCGCTCCTCCTACTGCCCCTGCCGCAGGTGCGGGTTCAAATGTGCCCCATATCGGCAGCAGAAAGGTCCAAGGAGGGTGAACGCTAGTTCCTGGTGCTCCTCCTGCTGCCATCACGGGTGCGGGTGCAGCTGTGTGGGCAGAAGGAAGGTCCAGGTAAGGCGATCACCAGTTCCCCACTCTCTTCTTGCCTCCCCCACTGCCACTGTGGTGTGGATGTGCCCTGCACTGGTGGCAGGAAGGTCCAAGGAAGGCGATCTCCAGTTCCCTGTGCTCCTCCCACCACCCCCGCTGCCACTGTGGGTACAGGCACACTCTACACCCGTAGCAGAAAGGTCAGGGAAGGCCTTCCAACAGCAGGAAGGTCTAGTTCCCTCTGATCCTCCTGCCACTGCCACCAGTGCAGGTGCGCCTCATGCGGGTACCAGGAAGGTACAGGGAAGGCAATCACCAGGCAGAAGCCTATAGAGAGGGTGCCCAATTCACGATTATTTGACATTTGCAAGGGATCTGTGTCCCTATCTCTCAAGAATGTGGAGGGCCTACTGCATTTCTTATTTTCTTCTTCTTTTTTTTAATAATTTTATTAAGTTTCACAAATAAAAAAACATCATCTCAAATTGTACTTTTACATGTAATGTTTTTGTTCTTCCACTCTGATCTAGTTTTCATTTTCTAGATATCTACTCACATATAAAAAATTATGCCTCACAGTTCCATGTTCATCTTACCTGTTAGATCTTGCATTTCTCTCATCAACTCCTGTTATGTTACAGTTATACCTCTTTAATTTACCATCATTCAGACATTTTCACTTGGCAGTTCCCAGCAATTACCCATTACAATTTGCCATTCTGCTTTTATCTGATTGCCCGATTTCCCCTTTAATCTTTGTGAAACAATATCCGCATTTCTATTCTCAATAAATGCCCCCCACCACTGTTCAATTGCGGGTATTTGCTGAGACTTCCACAATTTGGCATATTCAGTTCGCGCTGTTGTTATCATGTACAATATTAATCTCCAGTGCCCCTTAATATTAGTATTCTCGAGAACATTTGTCATGTTTAACAAATAAAATTCAGATTTTTTTTACAAATTGAACCTTCAATATTTCACACATCTTTTTATGTATTTCACTCCAATATTTTTTTGCCTTGGGACATGACCACCACATATGAAATATTGTTCCCACCTCTTTCTGACATTTCCAACACATTCCCGTACCTGTATTGTAAATCTTTTTTAACTTTTCTGGTGTCATGTACCATCTACGAAACATTTTAAAATAGTTCTCTTTGAGATTCTGAGCCATTGTAAATTTTTGTGTCCTTTTCCAGCTCTGTTCACATTCATCTAATTGAATTGAATGCCCAATATTCTGCGCCCACAAAATCATTGCAGATTTCACAGTCTCCTCCTGTCTCTCCTGTGTTAATATTTCTTGATATATATGGGCTAACAGATGCAGTGGACTGTCAAAGATTCATTTAATCACTCCTGTCCTTTCTTTGGATTCTATTCCATAGGTTTTCAAGTCTATCTGGAATCTCTCATTTAGTTGCCTGTACGGAAACCAACGTAATGGCAGTCCTTCCTGTTCCAATTTTTCTCTTGATTTGATCTTATAAGCATTTGTCATTGTTTTCTCCAATATATCCTCATATCTCAGCCATTTCTCTGTTGCCTTCCATCTTCCAAAGAAAGCTTCTTGGGGGGATACCCACATGGGTAGCTGCCTTATGTTTTTACTCTTATATTTATTCCATATCTTCAGAAGCTACTTTCTGATATAGTGATGTGAAAAATCTTTGTCAATTTTTGCTTTATCATAAAACATATAGGCATGCCATCCCATCTTCAGGTCTGCTCCCTCCAGTGCAAGCATTCTTGTATCTTGTAAGTCAATCGAGTCTTTTAGCCATATGAATGCCGCAGCTTCGTAATATAATTGAAAATCCGGTACTCCCATTCCTCCCCGTAGTATTTGATCTGTCATAATATTCCATTTAATTCTTGGTTTTTTACCTTGCCATATAAATTTGTAAAACTTATTTTCTGAAGAGAAAATGTTCATACACTGAAGAAGACTCATTGTGGTTTAGTGGCTTAAGAAACTGACTTTGGAAGCCAGGGTTTAATTTGCCACTTGGCCATGGAAACCCACGGGGTGACCTTGGGCATGTCACATATTCTCAGCCTCCAGAAAACCCCGTGATAGGTTCACCTTAGGGTCTCTAGAAGTTGGAAAAAACTTGAAGGCACAGAAGAACACTAGCTCTAGAAACCCTGCTGAGTCACAAGCTTTAAGGTTTTTCTTATTATCATACAAGAGTAGGGAATGCACATTGATGCCTATCACTCTTGACCAATCTGTGTTTCCCTCATTTTTCACTGAAGTACCTTTATAAGTGCTACAGGATAACAGGTTTAGTAGTAACAATGTACTTAGTCTCATTTTAAATCATGAAATGTTATTGCATTTTAAATCATGAAATGCTATTGCCACTGATGTCTCTGCTCTTGGAGATGGGAATCTATATTATTTCTATCCTGACAGCCATTGTTTTGTTTTCCATATTTGTTGGGAGATTTTTGTTAGAATTTGGATGGGTTCCTCAATGGTATCCCTCTTAAGATCTGAAAGAATAGTCGCATCTGTTTTCCAGTTGCTTCTGCATCTGGTTTCCCACTTGGAAAGATACAATTTTTCTCATTCTGGTCCTCCACTGCTGAGATTCAAATAGCCCCAAGTCTAGAAGAGGTCTAAAAAAGTGTGCTGTCCATCTGAAGAGGTAACGATGAAAAACACAAGGTACACTTGCACCACAAAGAGAATGAAGCTATCCTTCACTGAAATATAATCTTAATGAACATGAAATATACCCTTGCTATTGTAAATAAATATAATTAATTTCAAGTATCTAATTATTTGTAATCAGTTACTACCAACCTCTTCCCTTGCACATATAAATATGCACTTATCCATCACATTTCTTTCTGTGTATGTTTCTCAGGTCTGCTTTACACAGCAAAATTGTGTGCAATGTACCTGACAAATTCAATTTTACCCTTTATTGAACTGAAGTACTCAGATGCAAATACCTGATTTTTTTTAATTTTAACCCCCATATAGACAACCCATTTGCTAACATTTTCATTTTGTATTGTCAGCAAAGCCCAAAACATAAATGTGTTTTTACAGTTCAAGAAAGTTTCACAGTTGTAAATACATCTTGAAGAAAGTCCATGATAAGTGTACTTATTATGAAATATTTATTTAGGTTTACTTATTATGAAATATGGTCAAATATCATGTTATCATCATCTTACTGTATCATGACATTGTCATCTTTAACAGGAAGTTTAAAACATAGCTGGCAATGTTGCAGAGGTATGATTTCATCAAGAAGCAAGAGATTTCTGAAAATGTTTTATTGATCTAAAACATACGTAAGCATATGAGATCCTGCACCATCAGATGTAGCTACAGCAGAGCTCCATCACTGCCGCTAATTCTGTCAATGCCCCCCCACAAAAAACCTACCTCTTAAGCAAGGCAGTATCCCAACCAAAGGATTTCCAAGGCACTGATGAGAAATAATGACTGTCCTAGTCATGGACTGCATCAAAAAAAGCCAGCTGATAGACCTGTCAGGGTCCTGCCACTACTGCTTCTCTCAATGCACTCTACAATTCAGTGCAGCAGTCATCATTCCTGAATTCCCTGATCTGCATCATTTCACCAACCTTTTTGTTGAGGTGCTGCCTGGCTTAAGATGTGGAACTGAGAGGGTCATGTTTGCTCATTAATGACCATAAATATGAATATCAAAAGTTGCAGAATTACTAGTTTGTCTCTTAATCTTGTAAATACTGAACAGATTTCTAGCCTCCAGGTTTTAGCCAAAGTTAGATATATATCGAGTTGCTTTTATGTGTCTTCAAGTCATTTCTGACTTATGGTGACTCTAAGATGAACCTATCATGAGGGTTTCTTGGCAGAATTTGCCTTTGCCTTTGCATTCTTCTGAGCCTGAGAGACTTGCCCAAGTTCACTCAGTGGGTTTCCATGGGCAAGCAGGGATTTGAACTCTGGTGTAGTCCAGTATTCAAGCCCCTGTAACACACTAGCTCTCAGGGCAACCTGAGAGTACTGGCTCATATTTAGAGTATTCCCACTGAAATCAATATGACTTATTTGTGAAAAGCTTATCTTTCCTTTGTTGTAATATATGATATAATATATATGTAATATAAAGTGATCTTTCTCTAGTAGCAAGATTAGCTCATCTTCAGTCAAAAACATTAGATTTATTAGATGTGTGGTATATTAGTTGGTGTACACATCAAACAAGGGAAAGGGAGTCTATCCTCCTCTCCAATTATTCATAATTGGGTCCTATGTTTCCTTTACGAGTAAGTTTCTAGCCCTTATAGAACCTGAGATATTAGATAAAATGTGCAGGCACTGATTTGCCAATTTATTCTCCCACCCCACCTGCAAAAAAGAAGCAACCTAGCCTCCTCCTACCTGGCATTGTTTTTAGCCAATGAATGAAGTAATAGCAATGACTGGAAGTTGTCTGGAGAAGGAAATTTCTGCTTCATTTAAAAACCATGTAATGATTTCCTGTAGAAAACAGCATTTTCTATTCAGGAAACGGCTTTTCTGAAACCAAAAATTATATTTTGCTGCAGAAATATAATTCTATGTGCAGAAAAAGGCTTTGTTTCTGTGCAAAAAATGCTGTTTGGCTTAATAATTTCTGCACAGAAAATGCTGCACACTTATTCTGTGTGAATATTGTGCAGAAGAAGTCACTAACTGTAGAATTTTCTGTACACATAGAATGATGATAGTGTTTGCAGTTTGGGACTTATCTGTGGAAAGAAGTCATTTTTTTCTACTAAATCTGAAAGGGCTTTAACAAAACTGGATGTAGACTTCCAGTCACTTATAATTTTGCTTTCTGGGTGATTGTGTCCTGGTATCAGAAACTGGGGCCTGCATCTCCAGAGGTTACACATCCTGGTATACTGGGCATTTTCATTTTGTCACAATTCAGTTACCAGATCCAAGAGAAATGGTATACCTTTCTACTACCAAATTGTGTGTTGTGGAAAGTGTGTGTGTGTGAGTGAGCACAGTGTGGAAATAACGTTCTCAATTGCATATTTGTTCCCTGGTCTAAAAATTGGTTTCTGTCAGTTGGAAAACCCTGTTGGGAGGAATAAATATTGGGAAGATTTTGTGGGTCTCTGCTGGTATTTGAGTCTCCCAAAGCATCTATGTTGTGTCAAATTGAGTAGGCAAATGTTACCTTTTACATGCTGCCTGCAGAGAAAATCTAGCTCTGTCTATTGTCTGGAAAAGATCACGCAGTCTCACAAGAGGAGGTCCTCGCATAAGATCTCTGGGTTCCTGTGAGGTCTCATATCTTGCAGGAACTCTAAAACCCATGCAAATCTCATAAAAGCAGGCCAGCAGCTATTGTGAGATAAGGAATTTCACTACTATGAGCACCTTGGCCTGGAGAGCAGGAAGAGAAGGTGCCAGCTTTTCCATCACAACAGATTATTTCCATCACAATCCCCCACCAGTATTTGATATGCAACAGGTCTTTCTGATGTCTAGCAAATGCCTCTGTCTGTTGTGAGTATGGTGGCCATCAGAGATGAAGGAACAGGAACAGAAGCAACAGAAGCTGGTTGGCACTGTGTTTTCAAGAAGGAGAAACAGGAAAGGGGTCTCCTCCAAAATCCAAGCCACTTGTTCTATTATTTTCAGATGTGGGGAAGTGAACTATGGTATGCTTAAATGTCCTTAGCACTTCCCCACCCTCACCACTAGAGGTCTGAATCCTGTGCAGGAACCTAGTTGCAATAATCAGCCTGTTTCTCTGCCTAAGTTTTCCTCCATCTAGCCCATGTGAATGCACTAAGGGACAAGCAAGGATAAGAAAAATATGGCTGTGCTGTCCAATGTAGAATCTGTTAAACCAGTAGACCAACTGTCTGTGGAGGCAGAAGAAGCATCTTGTTTTCAATGACTACAATACATTTAGGGATGAGTTGCCTCCAGGGGCTTGGGTCTCACTTCAGAACACATGGCTGTACATGTGGAGATGCAATGGATCAGGAAGGAAATAATCTCCTCCTCCAGCAAATTAGCACATTGGTCAGCTATTTTCAGGTGTAGCAGTGTAACTGGTACACAGGAGTTTCCATGCTGACATTATACCGTGCAGTGGGATCTAATACACAGCCATACTAAATGTGTTGTCATATAGCTGGGTGGCCAAGACTTGGGGTGACAATTTCCTGCTGGATAGGAAGAAAAGATCAGATTTGGATGGTGGGAGTGAGAAACGGAATGTCTTCTTTCTCTTGTGGGGGAATTGGAGAAGGACAATTAAGGCCCTTTCCACACGAGGCAGTTAAAATGGGCCAAGGTGTCCTGGCACGGAGGTCGTCCGCACCATGGATCGGACTAGGTGCGGACTATTTAACTTAGTTCCACACCTTAGTCCAATCCAACCCGCCCCCAAGTGATTCTCCAGTGTGCTAAGTAAAGACTGGAAAAAACAGGTCTTTACATTTTCTGGAACGCACCATTGCGTTCCTACTTACCTGTGCAGATGCGCAGGCTCGCACCAATGCAAGCCTGCAATCAGCGGAGGGCTGGCTGTGGGCATGGCCAGCTTCAGTGGTTGGTCCACTCCCACGAAGACAACGGAAGCTGCTATTTTGAGCCGGAAGCCACAGGAAGCTGCCATTTTGAGCCGGAGCAGTGCGGATCTACAGATCTCGCAGTGCTCTGGTTCACCCTGCACTAATGGAGGACCCCTGCGGAAGGGCTCAAGGGAAAGTCTGCATTACTTCGGACTCAAGAAGAAGCGGTGAGTAACAGCACAGAGTGATTCACTTGCCTCGTGAGGAAAAGGCCTATGTGTATAGTATTGGGATTGATTCTGAGCCAAATTAGGTCTGTGTGCTGAAATTTCCCCTTTCCTGCCACAGTGGGTGCTTTTCTATGGTAAAAGCTGCAACCCTGAGGTGCATTTCCTTTTTTCAACTTGCCATAATTCTTCTAATGTGTTGTTAACTGTTTAAGTGCACTACTGAGCCCAGAATACACATACTATACTGAAACATTTCTTTCAGTATATCCTTTATTTTCTCATTGTGACCTGTCACATCTTATTACAACAAGATCAACTATGGTGACATTTTGAATTGCACTATGCAGTCACAGTCTTGCACTTACATTTGTTGGGGGAAAATTTTGCTTTACTGTGGCACCACTGACATCCATGGGCACTAGACAACAGTGACAGTTTTGCCATTTCTATCAAACTTCATTCAACAGGAGATACTTCTTCAACCATTAGCATCTTTCCAGGACAAAATGAAACCTGGTTTCAAATCAAAAAGGTATTCAGCTTTCCCTCTTTGGTGCCTAGTTGACATTATTATCCATTTCCAACAGACATTAACAGAGCTGCATACATTTATATGTATAATAATTTTGTCTCAGTCATATCTGGCATAATCAGTAAATGGCCCATGAAATCTTACTCTGTCACTAACATTACCTGGAGAAGGCACAAATTCAGACAATTTCTTTTAATCTTTATCACATGCTTCTCCACAATTTCTCAAGAAGTGTTTGGATTTCACTTAGTGTTCTTATTTTTTACACTGCTTGAGCCTCGCTGTATGACTGGGCTGGTCATGCTAGTTCTAATAAGCTAATATACCACCGTACTGGTGAGAGAAAAGTCCCAAACCTGGTTTGACCCTAAATGGTCAGAAGCAATGTTGCTGATCAGTGGCATAGGAAGAGCTTTTGCCACCCAGGGCAAAAGAGCCATTTCTCCCCCACATGCACTCCATCCCCCTTTACAGGACTGGGAACTAGCCGTCCCTCCGCTTGGCAAGCCCTGCCACTCTCCCGCCTTACCTGGAGAGCTGACCTGCAGGTCCCACCACAGCTTCTGGTCACTCTGGGCCAGAAGATGGGCAGCTGCCCAGACAACTCGGCCAGGGGTGTGGGGAACCTGCAGATAGCCACTGGGTTAAAATACATCCCCGCCGCGTCAGTGGCAGTGGCAGCCAGTCTGTTCAGCCAGTGCGGCTTGGTGAGGAGGTTGCCAGCAGTGTCAGAAGCAGTGGCCATAGGTCAGCTGAGGATGTTGCTGATGCCATGCAGGATGCCAAGTGGGAGCTGTGTGTTGAGGTCACTGAGGGCACCAGGCACCTTGAAGCTGGCGGGGCTCTGGAGGGCACAGGGGAAGAGGGAGGTCTTCATCTTGGTCATGTGGAGGGTCATGGGTGCCCCCAAAAATGTGCTGCCTGGGGCAGACCACCTTGCCTGCGTCCCCCGTTATGCCACTGTTGCTATTATGTTCTAATTCAACACCTCCAAACTGCAATGAGGAACTGATGGCTTTGTGTCACAAATCACATGTTCTCTTGTGGTCTAGTGCTTAGCTTAAAATGAAATCACATGGAATGAGGAAACTGTGCGTGTTGAACAGTTGCAATCATAAACTGAAATCCTGTAGATTAGGAAGTCTTTTTTTTTCAAAAACAGTTTTGCATTGTGTGAGTCGTCAAATGTTTTCTGATTTCAATGTATAATGGGTATAAAAATGTTCCATGCCCAAAGGAGTGTTTGGATTCTCCCATACTTACCTGTTCTGCAGAAGGACCAGAAGCATGATGGAGGCATTTCCTGCCCAGCACAGCATGGGAAAGTGCCCGGCCGTGCTGTGGAAGAAAGAGGCATGTTGCTCACATTCCTTTCCACAGGGAGTCAGTCCAGTGCAGAAGAGGGCATTCCTAGAGTGTTCCCTTCCTGGCAGAGGTGCTGCAGGGATCATGAGCAGAGGATGATGTGAGAAGGTTAAGTGTGGAAAGGGTGTTTGTTTGTGAAGAATCAAGTATATTCTGCCCAAACTCCAAAAGCTGGAAAACACCATCACAAAAATGAAATTAAAATATATAAAATGATCTTGTAAGATGCAGCATTTCCTAATCCTAATGAATTCTAATACTCCACCATGGAAGAAAATTCTGATCTCACCCAAGGGAGGCCAATCTTCTGACAAACAGGGCATATAACTTCTGCTTCACTGTACCATGGTTCATTGAAAAACAGAATGAGACTTTTGTTTTCTTTGTTTTCTCCCAAGATGTCACACTGGCTAGGATACAAAAGTAATGCAATGACAAAAAATAGTAGCTTTTGGGGGACGTTTTTGTCCTAGTCTTGTTGCTGTTGCTGTAGCTATTTATAGGGAAAAACAGTGTATGGTATGTAGCTGAAATTTAGGGAATCTGTTTATAAATATGCAGGTGTAACACATGCACGGACCACGACCAGTCAGTGCCATTGAGTGCAAAAGGTGCACCCAAGTGCACCCAAGCCTCACACTCAAGGCCTGTCCAGCCTGACACCTCTTTGTGCTCAGAACTGAACAGATTCAGGAGATCTCTGAATCAGGCCAGGGCCAGGGCAAACGCACTATCCCCTCTCTGTGAACGCAGTCCCTTCCTCACTCTTGTCCCACCTTGGCTTCTTCCTTTCAGGACTCTCCCCCTTTACTGCCTTCCCTAAATCTGCCCTTCTCCCAGATGTAAAGATCAGCAGGCAGTGATTTATATTTTCCAAGACTGTGGTACTGTCGGAACTAAGGTCAAGATGATATTATTGGTAGTGTGTATATGCCAGGATTCAAAATAAGACTCTGTGATACTGTTTTAAGGAATACAGAACTTCAAACATTTATTGTAACACTGTTGCTTTAAATGTGTCTTGTATCTAAATGTTTATAAACAGCACATCATTCTTCTCTCTCTCTCTTTCAATTCATTCACTATCTCTCGTACACCCAATTTCTCAGTTGTCTCTCCCACAGAGCTCTTCAAATCTCCAACCTCTCCCAAACACACCACAAATCATACTCCTCTCTTCGATCACTCTCCAGACAGTTAAAATCCATCATTTTTCTCTTTCCACCAGCCCCTCCCCTGGGCCATCCAAGGTTCCATTTCACCAGCCAATCAGCTTAACCACTCTCAGTTGCAAAGGACGCTCTGTTGTCAAGACCCCCTCTCATCAGGTTCATCACAGCAGATAACAATATCATGGAATGTCTACATTTTCAGTCCAAAGTTATGTGGATTCTGTAACAAATATGATTTTAGATGTCCATCCTGGTGCATGATTGTTTAAGAAAGCATGAAAAACTATAGTGCTGTACAGATTTGATTGGAACTACCAGAACCTTACTTTAAGCTGATTTTAAAAATATCTTTCCAGATGCTGCTGTGATAACTGAATTTCATTTTTAAACGTGGTTAAGATGAGATTTTATTTTATCTAATTATCTTACATTTGCCATATTTTATTATTATTATTACTATTTACTTTGTATTTTTACTTTATATCCTACCTTTCACTAAGTTATGAGCTAAGGTAGCTCATAACATAAATTAAAATAAAATACAGCCAGACCCCAACCGATTATAACATTAATGAATAATTCACAAATAATTAAATAAACTGTCACATTAAAAATGAAGCACTGTGTTGAAACAACTTAAATGTATTTAAAAGCATAAAAGGCAGGTGGAATCTCCCAATAAAAGACCTCTCCTCAGCAACCCCAATGCCCCAAAGCCTGCCTTCTTTTTTAAGTGTTTGCCTGCAGACAAATGGAAATCAATGAGTGGGGCAGTCAGGTTTCCTATGGAAGGGGGTTCCACTGCCTTAGAACATCCACTGAGAAGCCTGTAGGGATAAAGAAAAAAAAGTCTTTAGACTACCTAACCCACATATTGCTTTAGTCATTGGCTTCTGCTAGCAGAAGGCCATTTTGAAGCCACATAAAGGTAAAACTTGAGCAGAATTCATTGTCTGTTTCCAGAATAATAAAGCCAGGATGACAACTGTGACATCTCCATTCAAAAGAAAGAGGCATTATTCCATAGGAAGCTGCTTTTAGATCAAGTAGAACCACAAACTGAGACCCAGTTTCTGCTTTGTGAGATCAAACAGCTTTGTTTAAAGCCCAAATCTTTATAGCAGAGCTACTGAATTAAATAAAATAAGTAAATGTTGCTGTCATTATTGAGAGAGAAACTAATGTAATGTCATTATAGTTTTCATTATGATATGACTGACAATCTCTCAGCAGGAGGAGGTCCTTAGCTTGAAGCAATATTCTGTTTAGATTTTTGTGCCAGGCAATGATAAAAAAATGTTCTCTCAGCTTTCTTTTCATTTTTCATTATTTAATTCCTTCCTCATCCAAGAAAAAAAAATACAGTCATCTTCAAATTTTTGCAGTGAATATTTGGCCCTAGAAACTGTTAAATGAGACTGATGCTACAATGAATCGACATATGAAATGCATACAGATATATTGAAAGCAGCAGTTAGTTCCTCACCAGCTCAGTTCCAAGACAAAGGAATCACTGCCATTTTAGTAAAAGAATGAATGGATAAAAGCACTGAAGGACAAGATCTGTTGATGTTTTTAAAAAGAGAATGAATGAGAAGCCACAGCCAGTCACTTACTTACTTATAATAGGAGGAACCATAAAAATGAAGAGAACAACCTTGTCGTTTTCACCAAAGCACTGAAATTCCCTGCATAAGAAATATATACTACAAGAATAGTCTAGTTCCATCCCCAATGGTTCTATGTTGTTTTTTTTAAATTAGCTGGAGAAAAGACATCTGCCTTATGAAGCTGTGTCCTATAATGCCACTTGCCATCAGACATTGAGATGAGAAAAAGACATATCCATAGAGAAAGGCTCAGAAAAATTCAATGACAGACAAGTTGAAGAAAGGACCAATCTAGATGAGATCTTTAGCTAAAAAGGAGTACCTCATTCTCTAAGTGTGTTGGTTGCTCTGTTGCAGTTTTGAGTATTCACATCTTTTCTAAATAAATTGGCTGCTCTTAGTCTAAGCATAAATTTTACACAGAGCATCTTGATTTCCTGAAGAAAAGAAACACACTTTTCAACATTTAAGAAAAGGCAGAACAAGCACAAGGGAGACCTACTGCCTGAGGTGTTGGAATTGAAATGTCATGGTAATAAGGGATGTCATTTTACAGAGGTGGAGCTCTGTAGTTAAAAAGAGAAATGCCTCATGGCTTTGGGTAAGACCCAAGTTCAGCTAAAGTGATGCTGTTCTTGGCAAAAAAGACAGGAAGGTGGTCCCTCTTCATTAGTGCAAATGCACAGAGCTTCAAGCTCCACAGCGTTATGCCAAGCAAGATCCAATTATAATAGTTAAAAAATCTGCCTCTTGACGTCCCAACCAACCCACCACCTTCACCATAAAAGATAACTGCCTTCCTGCTCTGGTTCACTTGTAAATGTGCCAGTAATTTGTGAAATGTTATAAGTGAGTAATTTGTGAAATGTTATAAGTTATAAACAATAAGTGAGACCTTTCTTGGAGCTATAGGCTAATGAAATAAAAATAAGAGTTTATAGATTTTTTTTTATGTCAGAACCCTTCTTACCCCCTTACCTTTTTCACCCCCATCAAAAGATTCTATGCAGCCTTGTATGTCTCTAGATTTTACATTCTAAGCTCATTTAAATCACAGCTGTGTCAGGCCTACAAGAATAAAATGATATGTGCTTCCACTGTCCTGATGCTAAATGCATGGAATAATAACCCTTTTTTTCTATTATTTTGGAAAAGAATAATGATAATAAACTCAAAGCTTGGGAAATGCTTTCTTTTTGAATTACAACTCCCAGAATCCTTTGGTCAGTATGGGTAGCAGCTAAGTTGGCAGCTGTAGTCCAGAAAATAAACTTTCCAAGCTCTGCTATCATTACATGCCATCCACACACACCAAACCATAATGTTTTAAAAATAACAAAAAGTTTCTGCAGGGCCATATTTCTCCTGGCACTGGTGCTGATGCTGGCAGGAAACACTGGAGGGGCATGGAGTCCCTGCCATGTCAAATGTTTCCTTTGAATTTCTCTTCCAGAGCAGGGACGGAGAGGACATTGATCTTCCTAGGTTGCATTTGCCATGCTTGCATGCACATTTATGTTTTTACACAAGATATGCAACCAGTTATGTCACCCCTTATGTCAAAATCCTGTTTATATCTAATTCATGCATAAGTTCACCTGCAGAAATAGTTG
Source organism: Cyclura pinguis (assembly GCA_030412105.1). Taxonomy (NCBI): domain Eukaryota; kingdom Metazoa; phylum Chordata; class Lepidosauria; order Squamata; family Iguanidae; genus Cyclura; species Cyclura pinguis. The sequence continues at coordinate 159,803,677 of CM059601.1, read as the reverse complement.
GACATTCTTTGGAATGTCTGCATTCAGTTCATGGTTGTAGATATACACATACTTCATTGCATGTTTGGTGGCTCAGTGTCACAATCTGTTAATGATGTGGCATTGTTGAACCATTCCATAACTCCTCAACACAGAATTTCAACCAAAGAATGCATTTATAAATATCAGCTAGCAGCCTGTTAGAAGCAGAAGTGGGCACAAGTGGAACATGCCTGTGGATATTGCTCTTTGGTCAATGTAGAGGTTGGTATTTCTTTCCTCCCTCTGTACTGATCCAAGCCACCCCCAGGGGGATTGGAAAAGCATCTTGCTACACCCCTGTACCAAACACAAATTGATTACACTGACCACTGAGACTTCTGGAGGACCCCAGCAGACCTCAGCAGAACATGCAGTCATTTTGCCTCTGCCTATGGGGATATAGCCAGATGTTTCTCTGATCCACCACTGCTCACCAGGCACAGAATGGCTGGTAGTGGCTCTGCAATAGGTCCAGACTTCAGTGAAGGCTCAGTTGTAGCATAAATCTACATGTGGAACCACTAGACTAAACTAAACCATACAGGATTGCAGCCATCATGTCTCACTTATATTTTTAAGTGTGCCAGATACCCTCATTTTATTGAGCTGAGTCCAGCTCAGATTTTGTGGTTATAGGCCTGAATGCTAGGCCTGTTCATTGCTGCCCCTTATTACCTGCTGCTTTCTGGTTGGTTATCAGTGCTGGAAAACCCTGGACTTCGATCCCAAGGTCCAGTCTCACTTGTATCACCACCAATGGTTAGTGAATTATTCTTATAAGCAGATGACAGAGAAAACAGATTAATGTCTTGGAGGGCAGAGGCCCACCATCTAAGGACAGTATCATTAGATGGTGATGCAGAGAGGCTTCTGAAAGTGGGTTAATGCTGCAATGTTTTTTCTTTGTCATAATCATTATGAGTGTCCTGGGCTCCCTTTCTGAATGCATTTCTCATCTGCCTGTCACTCCAAGGATGAAAAAGGTTGCCTTTTCCTCAGTCCTTATTACATTCTTTGTCATCAAAATGGGTTAGTTTCATGCCAATATCTCTGTTTAATAATACCCTTTGCCCTAGGATAATAATAAAAAAAGAGCATTTGCAAGCTCACAAGGAAGACACAACCAACACTGAAGTTCTATGAGAATAATCCTTTCCTATAGCAAGTTTCTTACATCAATCATGAGTCTTTTGTTCACTGTTTGAGCATGAACAATTATGTCACTGCTGCTATGGCGGCCCTATCTGAAAGCTTAAAGCAACAGTAATAGCTTATTTCAGCCGTAAGGAGTAGAGGGATAGGAAACTAATTGCTTTTTCTGATTCGTTGGGATTAGGAACAGATGCTGCAGATAACAATTTTTCTCCTATTTGATGTTTATTGATGCAGATGTGTGTGTGTGTGTGTGTGTGTACATGCACACAGTGGCAGCTGGTAGCCCCAGTGTCAGTGGGGCAGTGAATCTGCTCTGTGTCTTAGTCAGAATTTTACAGCAGCTCTCCAAAAAGCTGAATCCTCTGCCCAAAATAGGTTGTACCGCTCCTACAAAGTTCAGCCTAAATCTCCGCACACCTTCACTGACACTAGAGCCATATGTTGCCACTGTGAGTGTGTGTGTCTATATGAAATAAACAAGAATGCACAAAATTTGACTTGCACAGAACTGAGCTGGCATTTAAAGGTTTACAAAGTCATTGTGTCCCACTTCATTTTGTAATCGGCTGTGGATTAGCCTATTATGGAGCTCATTAAGGGCCAATTTCCTGCTCTGTATACTTGTTGATCACTTGGCAAATAACTGCTATGGCAGTGATCAAGTGAGAACAGGTGTGAGCAATTAGTTCCAAACTGGCCCAAAATGGTGGGCATAATCTAGACTTGATATTGACTGTGTGAAAGCACTAGAACAGCTGACAATGAAAGAAGAAAAGAAAAAGAAAGGAGAGAAACATGATGTGGGAAAATAGCTGAAGCACTGTCTCTCTCGCTCTCTCGCGCTCTCTCACACACACAGGATTTTCCGTGTTGTCATTTTTTAAATTAGACCAGTTTAAGTTCAAAACATAGATTATCATAGTTCTGTGCATCCTGTCCCTTCATTCCTTCTATCCATATCTCTTAAGACACTCTTTTTTAATGGTGGTGTCTTGACTCCAGTTAGGGATGGATGCCATTCTATAGAACCTGAATGCAAACAAACACTTGATGTTTTGAAGATAACACCATTTTGTTTTGAAGAAAACACCATTCTATATAATGGAAGGGACAAGAGGTTAATTTAGCAAACAGCTGAAGTGAATTGAAAGGAAAATTACTGTAACAACTTAGATTTATTCATATGCTGCTCTGGTTGATTTTCTTTATAGGAAATGAAACCTATATATAAAAAGATATATTGATCACCAAGTGTCTTTCTCAATGCAAGGCCAGTTCTCATAGCGTTAGTGTGTTGTGGCTGTAGAAAAGAAAAATCTGCATTTCAAGAGTGGAAATTCATACTTCATAAATGGCATGCAGTATGTCAGATTTGGCCACAGTGACACATGCTTTAGTTACGTCCTTTTTGGATTATTGTAACATACTGTGTTTGGAGCTGGCTTTGAAAAGTGTTTGGAAACTTCAGCAAATTCAAAAAGCTGCAGATAGATTTTTTTTTTTGGTTAATATATTAGGCACAAAATTTAAATATATAAATCAACACATAGAGGAATAAAGTAGCATTAAAAAAAATAAAAAAGAGGGGGAAGACACACAACAACTACCTAAAATAAACAACATTATCTAACCTTAAAAAAAAAAGAGAGAGAGAGAGAGAGAATCTCCAGTACAGCAGGGTGACAAGGATACACACATGCCCTCCAACCTCTCAGCTGATGGTTGGAAGATAAAGTTCTAAATCTACTCTTTCAGTGTTATCTAAGATACATTTCTTAGATACATATTGGCAAAAATTAGTAATCTTCAAAACTTAAACCAACTTCTTCCCCAGTATTATCTTAAATCAGCCGTGTAGCTTGGGGTTCAGGTGGGGGGGATGAGTGGCCGGAGGGGCAGGGACATGGCTGCACCATGTGGGGGGCATACCTGTGTCACACAGGGGGTGTGACCATGTCGCACAGGGGGTGTGGCCGTGTCACACTGGGGGCCCACCCAAAAAACTTGCCACCCAGGACGGATCACCCTCATCACGCCCCCCCCTTCGTACACCTCTGTCTTAAATATGCTATAGCTATGCCCCAATTTTTAGGTAGTACATTTCTACCAGATCATACAATTTCATCAACCAATTCCACCAGTCTGTGTATGATTTAAATAATGCTGTTGGAAGACTTGATATCTCATCTTTCTTCTCACAAAGTAATCATATCTATAAGCATGTTTCTTTGCCATACCACCCAGAAATCTAGTCTATACACTTTGTCCAGTCCCAACAAAAGTCTTCTTTCTGTCTTTCCAAGAGATCAACCAGAGTACCAATGATTCTTGTGTATGTACCTTCATTTTTCATCACCAATATTCCTCTAAATCTGCGGCATTTCTCCCTTTCCTTAAAATCAAGTAAAATAATCACATCTAGATTCTGGTCTTGGACCATACATAATTTCTCAATAATTTCTTCCAATCTGTGTCCAATCTTCCAGAAATTCCAGAAATTCTATTTTTTTTCATTCATCTGTTTATTCTTTTTTGTTACCTAAATCAAAGAATGTTGTCTATCTTTAAATTCAGCCTTGAGTTAAATCCTCAGATCTTGTTTAAAATATTTCTCATATGATTCATATCTTTTCTTATCTGATTCAGATCTGCACCCATTCATTTCATTTTTGTCAGGAGAATTTGATTTGAATCAGCCTCCTTAAATTGTTCCACTGATGCTCTTCTGGAATTCTATACATTTGCTGCTTGTATCTGCTTATATCTCAGCCCTAAATCCATTTCAACAGCTGTCAAACCCCTTACTTAAATATATATTTTGTTGTAGTCATCTCACTTCACTTCTAGAGGTCAGTACAATTTTAAACATTTTACAATGTGTCAAATAAGCTCCTACCACATTCAGTGTCTCTTTCCTTAGTGATGCCATTCCAACCAAGAAGTCCAGCTGCAGATAAGTTGTTAAATGGGGCAGCTACAGGGAGCACCCAACTACCTTATTGCAATAGCTCCACTGGCTTCTGGTCTATTTCTGGGCACAATTCAAAGTGCTGGTCATGACCTATTAAGCCCTATGTGGCTACAGTCTAGGTTATTTGAGGGATCATATTCCTCCATACAAATCCATCTGTATTTTGAGATCCTCTAGGAAGGCTCTTCTCTCTGTCTAGCCGCTATCATAGGTACATTTGGAATATGAGTGAGGGTCTTCTCTTTGGCTCCTCCTAGGCTCAAGAACTCTCTTCCAAGAAAGGTCAGACTGGTAGCCTCCTTACTATCTTTCTGAAGACCTTTTAACTCTTTATTTCAGTAGGCCTTTGAGAATTTATTTTTTTAAGGGGTAACAAGCCTTATATTATGTGCTAGTCTTTTAGTTGTTTATAAAATACTTTATGTTTTTATTGATTTTTTTGGTTAATTTAATAGGTTTTTAGCTTTCATATGCTGTGATTTTTTAAACCATGTTTGCTTTAAATGTCGTAAGTCCCCTTGACTCCCAAACTAGAAAAGAAGGTAGGGTCTAAAACTGTTGGAAAATGCAGGAAGGCATGCTGTAGATCGCTAGCATGACCCACAGTTTAACTGTCCTTAAAAGCAAGACAAAATATTTGTTCAGTCCCATAAAGCTGCCAGTGAATGAGGCCAGCCGGTTTGGCTAAAAACTACTCAGTTTATTGAAGGAAGCGTGAGTACATGCTCAGTAGGTTTAAGTAAAATCCATGTCTGGACAAAGACATCAGTAGCAAAGAGAATACATAAAGAGAAAATACACACTGCCTGTTTTCAGGCTGCTCTTAAGTAGTAGCCTGTCAACAATTCTTCACACCATGGGATGAACGAGGGACAGGGAACTTTGTTAGTCAAAACACTACCTTTGTTATGTGAAGCGAAGGCTGAAGAGACTCTCAGGGAAAACTCTTATCTGCTTTGTGAGCTGGGAACTGCTGGGCTTCTGCTAGCAGAGAGGACAGCTCAGTAAACAAGAACACAGTTAACCCTTAACATAGGAACATACAGAGCCGTCTTGGACTGCAAATGTCAACAAAAACAGTAGTTAAGAAATATCCTGTGCAGTTTTCCCAGAAGATGGCCCAAATTAGAGTTAATTTCTAGATATTGTTGAACTACAGCTCCCTGCCGCCATATCCAACATCACTAATGATGAAGAATTCTGGGAGTTGTAGTCTGACAACATTTAGCAGGCTGCATGATTCTCATGCCAGTCTAAGGCCATTTCTGTACTATACTGTTATAGTGCTACTATTCCATTTTCAACATCCTTGGAATTCTGGAGTTTGTAGTTTACTGAGGCCAAAGAGCTCTCTGGCTGAGAATTCTAAATGCCCCTCCCTAAACTGCAAACCTCGGGATTCCATAGGATATTGAAAGTAGAATAATAGCACTATAACAGTGTAATGAGGAATGGCCTCAGTACAATTGCTTTTTCCAACTAAAGTAGAATCACTGAATCATTGCGATTTACATAAGTGCTGCCTTACCAGTTGGTTCAGTGGATCTACTCTCAGGGGTGTTGCAGTCCAACCACATGTGGTAGGCTACATCATTCCCATCCCTGATTTAGAGTTACTTCTTTCCTGCTTATACATTTCACCATATCATGTAGTTTCCATCATTGCTGAAGTGGCAGCCATGCTCTACAGATACCATGCAAATTGGGCCTTGATCTATGTTTTGCATGTATTATTGGGGAAGAAGGTAATAGATACAGCACAGATGTTTGTGTTGGCAATACAAGGCAGCTCATTCATGCAGCATCAGCTTTTGCAGATAGTGCTGTCAGCTCTGTATTCACAGGAAGTCTATAATGGCTTGTTCCCAACTGGCTTTCTCTTTTCTTTGATTAAAGTAAAATAAAAGCACCTTCCATGATCATAGGGTGAGACAGGACAGTGTTTGAATCAGAATCTTTCGGGATTGGATAGATAAGAATACATCAGAAATGACTGAGAAGGGTAATACTCAACATTTAAAAGGAAAAGAAGGGAAGGGGCGATTCAGATACCTGATGAGTGAACGCATATTGGCAGGAATCTATATGTTTTGGGATTACCAGAAAAGTGGAGAACTGACTGAATGGGCAGTGAGCAAACAGATCCTATGTACTCACACCAGCTGAAAATGTATTCAGTTTATGGATTACAAAACAATTGACTAAGGACAAATCACACACAAAAAGCAGGTTAATCAAGTTTAAAGATGTAGAGCTTAGGAGTATGTTTCAACAAAATCTTCTCTTCTGTAGTATAACTGCTCTCTGCAGATGGAGGCATTCATTCTATTCACACATATCAATATATGCATCTGATACCAGGTATAAGTTAGGAACATAGGAAAGCCCACCTGATTCAGAATTCTGTTCTCAGAGATCAAACAGATTCTTAGCTGAACTGACTGGCAAGATACATGAACAGCAAAACTCTTTGGGTTATGTTCTCCCAATATTCACCAATGTCCTTTTACAACAGAGGCAATATGTAGCCACTATGACTAGTAACCATTGATGGTTTTGTTTTCCATAAATTTGCATATACTTCTCTTGAAATCCTTGAAGTTAGAAATCATCATTGCATCTTGGAATCTGCAGTTTAGGGAAGGGCATTTAGAATTCTTAACCAGAGAACTCCTCCCTAGACTACAAACTCCAGGGAACCATGACATTTAAAGTGGAGTAACAACACTATAACTGTGTAGTGTGAATGGATCCCTGGTGGTTTCTTTGTTTTTAGTTTTCTGATAAGGTCTACACAGTCACTGGTATTTGCATTAGAGTCATGCAACCTCTATGTCACTGGTGGCTCCAATTCTGGGCCACCAGACTCCTCCCAGCACCCCCAATGCCCCAAAGGAATGACAAAATCAACTGCAAAAAGAGACAACCTGTCCTACAAGCCTGTGTGAACAGCACATCTCCAAATCAAGGTGTACCCCTGCCTTGTTTTGCCGAACACATCATCCAAAATTAGAGATGAGCAAAACTGTACTTTGAGTTGAGAGCTTCAGAAAGAGAGTTTCACAATAAAGATGGACTGATTTGGAGTATACCAAAGCCAATATTCTGCTCCCCAGGACTTTCTACAGGACCAGCCATCACTGCTGGCCAAAAAAACCAAGAGAAACTTCTGGTTTTGGGTTTATGGATGAGTGTACCTTCTGCTCAATCCTGAATGGCAGAAAATTGACCCTCTGGACTGCTGCAGCTTGTCCACCTAAGGCCATTTCCGCATGGGGGAATTAAAATGGCGCAGTGCGTTCTCCACAGAGGACGTCTGCACCTTGGAGCGGACTAGGTTCAGACTACTTACCGGAGATCCACACCTCAGTCTGCTCTGAAATGCCCCCAACTGGTCCTCCAGCGTGCTTTTTAAAGACCGGAAAAAAGAGGTTTCTCATTTTTCCGGAGCACACCATTGCATACCTGCTCCCTTGTGCAGATTCGCAGGCTCGCACCAATGCGAGCCTGCGATCTGCGGAGGGCGGGCTTTAGGCGTGGCGAGCTTCAGTGGTTGATCGGGACCCATGAACAACTGGAAGCCGCCATTTTGGAAGCCAGAGCAGTGTGAATCTAAGACCTCGCACTGCTCCAATTCATCCTGGACCAGACCGAGGAGCCAGAAGATCCGGTGTGTAACGGCAAGGAGCGATTCCCTCACCTTGTGCAGAAATGGCCTAAGATTCTCATTCTGGAAAAGTTAATGCAGGAAGTTATATCCTGCATCTCTTATAGTTAGGAAAAATTAAAGAAAAAATATCTTGCTCTCTTTTAGAACTCTTTTAAAGTCCACGTGCTTCCTTAGTCAGTTTCCTCCTCCTGTTTTTTTTTTAAACGAGTAAGTCTTTTCTATTATTGTATCCCTGAGTTCCTCCTTGCATTTCTTTTGTGCAAATATCTGTTTCTTGTTGGTTTCCTCATTTGTACAAGACATCCATTTCCTGAAAAGAGTCCCTCATTCTCAGATAACTAACTTGACACTGTTACTACTGAAGTAAATTGAGTCTGTGAATGCTTATGCTACAAACTTCTTTTTTTCAGTTGGCCTCAAAGGTGCTACAGGATTGCTTTGTATTATTTGACACTAGTAGTTGCCCATTCTGGAACAAGAAAGAAAGAAGGGGAAAAACAATGCTATATACAATACAAGCATATACAATAGAATACAAGGGTGATTTTCTCCAGGAAGAATAGTAGTTTACTTGCATTTGTCACCAATAATGGTACAGAAACATCACCAAGGGTCTTGAAACAGATTTATCTTAGTCTGGTAGTAACTGATCTTCATGTGGGACATTAGCATATAGTTGCTTCCAGCTATAATACTTGTTTTCTAAGCAGATCTTTTGATTGTGAGAATTATCTGGAAAAACCATGACAGAGATCTTTCTTGGTTTGCACAGTTATGATGACAGAGCTCCATCACTTTATTTATGACTGACAATGCCCCCCTCCCCAAACCTATCTTTGCAGCCTGGCAGTGTGCTGACCAAACTATGTCTGAAACACTAGAGAATGGAGCACTAGAAAATGATGTCGGCTGGGAAATGATGTCAGCAAGCGCTCTCTCAGTTGCACAGTGCTTAGAGCACAGGCAGCTAGAAAGATCCCTTGGGTTCTGTCAGAACTGTTTTCCCCAAGGCACCCCATAACTGGGAACATGCTGCAGGTGTCATTTCCCAGTGTGCCAATATCCAGTGCCACAGAAACTCTTCAGCCTGGATGTTGCCAGGCTGCAAAGGTAAGTTTGGGATATCACATTTGGTTCTCCACCACCATAAACGTGAATCCCGAGCAATAATGTTATTGTAATTCCAACTTACAATATCATAACTGCTGAACAAGATGCTAGCTCATATTTTTGAAAGTACATCAAAATACTTAAAGTCTACTGTTTTTAATAGTCATTGTTTGTTCATTTATAAATATATTTATTGTTTGTTGTCCTGTCAGGGTCCCCAGTGTAAGGCACCAAAAAAAAAAAAAAGATTATTTGTTCTTTAAAAATAATTCAAAACAATACTTTAAAAACAAACTTTAAATACACATACACCAAATCAAAACAGTCCAAATGCTTGCCCCACTTTTAGTAACAATCCATTCAAAACAATAGAGTCTGAGCAGCTTAACAGAAGCTCAAAAGACAGAGAGCCAGCCTGACTTCCCTTGGGAGAGAATTCCAGAACTGAGGTGCTGCTACTGAGAATACCTACCCGGGATTACACAGTGAATGCCACTGCAGAGGAGGTAGGTCTGACAGAATTATTCTTAATATTACGCCATGAGAATTTATCTTCTTTCTCCCCATGTGTATGCGTGTGTTGCTGACAAATGTTAAAGCATCTTGTTATAACGACAGCACTAAGGTTTCATACTCTGAAGTGTCTGAACAGATAAATGCTACATTACAGCACTACTTCTGACATTTCAATTCAGCACCAAGGCCACTGGCACTTACAGCTACTGCTGTTCTATTAGATATTTGTCAGTGAAAAGGACTAAGGATTGCCTTCTCTCCCACCCTCCCCAGCTTAGTACATGCTGAGCTGTACCCAAGATAAAATGTCAGTTAAAAATGAGCACAGAATTCTTAGCTTGATAAGTAAAATTTTATCTTGCATATATGCACAGCCCTTCCCAGGCATTCTAGTGGAACACATTGTATTATGCTTTAATTAAAAAATCAGTGTAGGTAGATAATTGCCCCAGATTAGATGGAAAAGGTAGAAGATTTTGAACTAAGAGATGGAAAGTGTTGCTGCATTGAACAAGAACAGAGGCAAGTGTTCCTTTTAGATAACCTACACCACTCTCCAAAAAAAAAAAAAAAAAGGGAGAAGATCTTTTCACCTGCCACTTCTGATCTTAAACTGTAGGGTTTGGATTGCTGCAGGCCATGCTGAATGGCACTCCATGTCTTTTCTCTCTCTCTTTCAATTTAGATATTCATGTTGAAATCTGGCTGCACACAGAGATCCTCTGAGCTGATTTTGTGGCATACAAAAATCTGACCAGAGAACATTCACATTGAGCCAGCCTTTTATTAATTTTGTAAGACTTTGTAAGCAGCTGTCCTACAGTTCCTGCAGAAGTCTGTCTGTATGCTAGAAATGCAATTACATGGCATGAGACTTCATGCAGATCAGGATCTCAGATTTTTTTTTCTTTTTAATGAGGACCAAGATTTTAGAAGAGAGAAAGGAGTGAGGATAAATTGGCATGTCATCAGATGTTGTCCAGACTCCAACTTCTCTCTCTCTCTCTCTCTCTCTCTCTCTCTGTGTACATATATACACATGCATACACACACACACATATATGTGTGTGTGTGTGTGTGTATTAGTTACAGATTACACAAAACAGTATGGTTGTGGGTTCACTCAAGATGTCTCGTTATATTATTATCTGGCGTAAATCCAATTGCTAATCCAACCTAGAGTAAACACATTGAATTAATTGCCAAATTATATGCCAACACTTATGTAAATCCTATTTTTCTGGAAGTCTACTTTGGTTAGAATCAGCAATCTGATTAAGGCTGTTATTTTAAATGAATGCCCATTTTGCTTGAATTAGGAATTCTGCTACCCTTCAGATTTTCTGGATGGTGCCTTCCCTTCCACTACTCTATCCAAGCTTAATCCCTAATGCTGGCCATGTTGGTTGGATCTGATAGGAACTGAGGTTCAAAGCAAACAAATGACACTGGATTGTCTAACTCTAAATTGTGAATTTTAGCAGTGCAAATCAAAACATTTCTAGATTTCTTCTGACTTTGGATGTGCTATTATTATCCATCATGGATAAATGTTACTAATCTCATGAATTTGTATTTGTCATTTTTCAAACTCATCTCATCTACTGGCTGCAGCAGTATCTGAGGAACATCAACATACACCTGCCTATATACATCTACTCAGAAATAAATCCCGCTGGATTCATTGAGATTATACCAGCTAAGTATAAATAGGACTGGATCATCAAACCTTAAAGGCACCAGATTCTGTCTGATCTTGGAAGCTTAGCAGGGTCAGCCCTGGTTGGATGGGAGATTGCAAATGAATACAGCTGCTGTATGCTATATTTCAGAGGAAGGAACTGACAAAACCTCTGAGTATTCCTTGCCTAAGAAAACCCTGTGAAATTCATGGGATCACCATAAGTCAACAAGCAACTTAAAGGTACATAAACACACATCCTCAATAAGTTATGCAGTGCATAAAGTATGCTTCCTTTTAGGTTGATGGATTTTAGTAACTTATTGGACCTGTTGCCAGACCACTGGTCTGTTGTAGCTCAGTAGTCTCTAAGCTCAGTACTAGCTCAGTACAGCCACTTATGATGTATAAAAAAATGGTTTAAAACAGTCCAAGAGTGAGGTTTCATTTAAGTAGCAGTATCTGGCAGCCAAAGGTTCTGGAAGTTTAATTTGACACTTAGGAGGCATTCTCCCCACTCCCACAGGTTTCAGGCTTGAAGTGTGGCTGTACTAGAAAACCTGTGTGTCCTGTGTGGTGCAATTTGCTTTTCTCTGGTCTACATTGACACAGTAGTTCTCTCGGGCTTCATAAAGGAGAACTTTCCTAGCATTGCCTAGAAATATCCTAGACTGAACCTGGCATCTTTCAGAGTAGAACTTCAACACATTCAGAGCATGTGTTCTGCTACATAGCTATGACCTCTTCAGTTGCATTTCCCAGTTTCACAAGTGATATCACATTTGTACATGTTCAGCAAATTGCATGCTGCTTCACCCCTTCTCAGTACCTACAGTAGTTGACACTTTCTTTTAAAAAAAAGAAATGAAATGAAATACAGAACACAGATGCTTTCTTACATAGATGATCAAAAGTCATATTAGACACTTTAAAAAAATCTCTGAAAATTGGATCAATAAGTTGAGTTGGATCATGAATGTGGGAGTGTAATAAAGTATGTGGTAGCAGAATAGAATTTGGAGCCATAAGCACCACGCACACAAACAAACAAAAAATGGGGAGATGAAGGGACTGTTTGAACAATTCATCATTTAAAGATATCCCAGTTTTATAGCAGCATATGCCTTGCTTGCTGTTTTATTTTGAGGTCTCTCCAAATGATTCAAAACTGAATTTGTCTTCTCTATGGATTCATCAAACTGGTGGTGTCAGTGAACTTTTTAATGTCATGTTAGGATGTACTTGTTAGCTAAATGTCATGTTAGGATATATTTGTTAGCTGAATATGCTTAAGAAGAGATGAGAACATAGTATGTATATTTGGTACCTTGTTTGGGCTAAGCATGTATGCATCCATCATAAGATTCTAGGACTCTATTGTTGCACATTTAGTGTGTACATGATACAAAATTTTTCTAGCTGAAAGAACACAGAGTTTTTGCATGCCAATAATAATAGTAATCATCATCATCATCATCACCATCATCATCTCCATAGACTGATTACACCAGAATACATTGGGACATTCAAATACCAATATCTTAGTGCTCTACTATTCTTCCCAACAGTGCTTTCCAACTCTCAGGAAACCCATTTTTCAACCAGGAAATGGGTAATTGAGAATATTTTTTCAATCCCTTTCATTCATTGATATAAAAAAGACGTAAATGAATCCTCTGGAAGTTTTGAAATGCTAACATTGGATGTTTGTACTTTGAACTGTCCAATTCCAAACTCATTGTTTCCAATGTTTTCTCTCCCCTGCCCTCAATAAAGTCTAGTTCTAGCTTTAAAAGTTGCATTTTCTATCCACCTTGGCTCTGTATACTGACAGAAAAAGAACTCTGTAGATTGATCCCAGTGATATATGTTTTATTCCTTTCCTCTTGCTCCAAACTCATATAAATCTCTTTTCTCAAATGTGTCAAACATTTCTCTTTTTAATAATGCAGCAGGAAAACAAAGACGTACTTCCAGATAAACCTGAAAGCCCATAAGCCTATTTCTTGGAAAGTTAGGTCTCTGAATTGTACTCTCTGACAGGTACACTTGCCTCATAAATATTTGTTTACCAAAGCTACTGTTGAATTTGTGACTTCTCACAACATATTTTCAGCAGATGTTTCCCACAAGATTCCCTTTCTGTCCCCCTAATGGTTGACATTTTATCAAATGGTACTTTTTATCATCTTCTGGTGTAGCGCAGCAGCTAAGAATATAACTAGTGAGTCACAACATCTATAGCTCAAATCTCAGTCAGGCCACAAACGCTGAGGTGGCCCTAAAAAACTAGTATCTCTCGGCCCCAGCATTTGCAACATGGAGATGACAATTCTCATCTGTCTTCTAGATCTGTTATTGTATGGTTTATTGAAGCAATGTGTGTGAAGTGTTTTCTGAAAACAGACAGACCAAATGAGAGACAAATAGAAACACAGAATTATGGATAGGTGGGGGTGCAAAAGAAAACGTGGATTTTCTATGCAGAAAAAGCTATTTTTTCCCTAAAATAATGTGCAAATTTTGTGCAGAATGAGTGCCAGACTACAAGTATTCTTTGAAACCTCTGAAGTTTTCAAAGTGAGAAGAAAATCCTGAAATTACTTGTTGTTTCCTTTAAAAGTAAAATTAACAAGGAATTATGGATGGCATTCTGTATTGCAGTTACATATTAATAACCTAAAGTTAGGATCTGTAACTGCTCCATATTCAATAATACTATATAGTCATGATTGTGGCGCTGTTCCCCTCCAAAAGCACCTTAACAGCAAGCAGTTGCATCAAGCAAAGGAGGTCTGTTCAAGCTGCTGTTTGGGACACAAGGAAGATGATGTTTCCATCTCCCTCCTACTAACAAGTGAGGTTGCAACAATCAGAAGCAGGACTTCATTTCAGTTCTTCATAACAGCCTCAGTAGCTGGCAGGAGGGAGACAGATAAAGAGACAGGAAGCGTATTTCATGGGATATAGAAGACATGGGGAGGAGGCAGATTGGAAGAGGGGGTTCTCATAAACAAAGCTTGCAAAAATTATGTGTGGAAAACTAACACCTATACTTCCTGAAGCTTGATGCTAGCAGATTTGCTACTGTGTGTTGAATATTTATGCATTTAGTATAAACATTTCACTTGAATTCCAAGGCCTGGGCTTAGTTTCTGTGAGAACAGGAAGACCATACACTTGGGGTACACTTCGCTTTATTCCTTTCCACTACAGCATCTCTGCTTCCTTCTAGCCCTCTGAAAATCTTTATGGGTCTCTGTTGTTATGACTTTTTTGCCTGTAGACAAAGGAAAGGGAAGAAAACACTGATAATAATAATTTTTGGAAAATATCTCTGCTTTTATTTTCATTGTTTCCCATTTTCATTACAGGCACACAATGGAACCTATTTAAAGATTAATTAAAGATTAATTTAAAGAGCTAATGGAAGCTTTTAAAGATTTTTTTCAAGGAAGGAAAGAATTATAAAATATGTACTTGACATAGCACACCAATCATTTTCAAGTGGTGCACTAACTTAATTTAATTATTTAATTTAGTTTAATAATTTAATTTAGTAAACCAGCCTTTGGGAGGGGTTCCACGTCAGTGTACAAAAAGCAAGGTTAAATATACAGACAAGTCAAAAGGGAAAATACTTTAAAATATATCTATAAGCCTTGAAGAATAAATAAATGTATCTGCCTGGTGAAGAAAGGCTAAGATCTCTTTGGAGAGAGAATTCTATAATTAATATGTCATTGGCTACTGTGGGGATGTGAGGAAAAAAAACTTTAATATATTTTTATGATAAATAATAATTTGAAAAGTTCCCATTAAACAATTTTAAAAATAACATAGAAATGTCAAAAGAAACATTTTTTAAAAAAATAAAGTCAAATCATTAAATAAATAAGAAGTGAATTTAAAAGTGATAAAATTAGTGCCACCCATGGAAATGAGGTAACAAATGTGACAGTGGCTTTCATTAGGTGTATGGAAGGAATCTGATTCATCCAAGCAAATGAGGAATACAGGAAGTGCAGCCTATCTGATGCATGTGGTCCCCAAGACTATACAAGCCCTCCATTTACGCATCCCCTCATTTTGGTCCCGTAAGTGGGTGGACAACTCTTGGGGGTTAAGGGGCCACACTAGTCCCAGGAGGTCTTGGAGTGCTGTGCACATGAGGCATTCCCCCACAAAAAAAATCAGTCCCTTCCCCAAATGCCCTCTAGCAGGAGTGGGAGCATTTTCACTATACTTCCTCCAGGATAGGACCCAAGGAGGTCCTTTTCACAATAAGAAGTGAGTGGAAGTCACTTCCAGTTTGCTTTGCTGTTTTTGTGGTTTATTTCTTGCTTTCTTAGAGGATGTTTGGGAAAATTGGGAGACAATTTTTAATGCTGGTATGCCTTGGAAAATACAAAACATGAACATCCTTTTTCTGGGGTTACAGTTTGTTATTTTAGGCCATTTTCAGACAGTAAGCCTTTGTTCTGGCTTTCCCCCCCAAAAAAACTGGCAATGACAGCTCACAGAAGTGGTATGTGTAGCTGCGTGGAGCCATCTAAGGACTATGTGAGACAAAGGAAAGGGATAGTGTAGCTCCATCTCTCCTGGAAATTGTCTACCCCAATGAAAAAGAGTGACAAATTTGCCAGAAGTTCAGCTTTTCTAAACAATGTGACTCGCTTCATCATAAATCATAATGGTTTGGAATTTCACAGTGGAGTAAGCACAAATATTTTCTAATCACCTTGTAACTTTGAACTGTTGTTCAGCACTGAGGAAAGCAAGCCATGACTGACTCCTTTTCCAAACAAATCTCACAGAATGAAGCGGTGGCACAGCAGTCAATGAAATTCCAGCAATTGTTGTTGTTTGTTGAATTAATAGTATCATTTTAGTGGAATCTGAACAGTAAGAAAATGTAATAGATACTAGGTTGGGACATACAGTTGGCAGCCCCTGGCAATATCCTCTGAAAGTGTGTGAAACTGTTAAAAGGCTTGTTAAAGGGCTTGTGACCACACTGGGTTCAAATGGAGGTGAAGATCTGTGAACAGACACATCAGGTAGGCAGTGCAAGGATTAGTATTATTGTGGCAGCTTGAGAAAAGACTTATATGACACTCTACATTCACAAAAACAGTAGAAAAAAACCCCAACAATAAAGAATCCTATGACACCTTAAAGATGAGCAAATGCATTTTAACATGAAGTTTTGTCAATTGTGTTTGTGGGGCCGGGGGCGGGAAGGGTAATCTAGATCTGGAACTCATGTAGTCCTTGCGATATTGTGAAACTTCATTCCTCAGTATTCTTGACAATTGATTATTCTGGCTAGGGCTCATGGGATACTTCAGCAACATCTCAGGGTCACATGATTTCTACTTTAATCTACTATTTCACAGGAATTATTATGTGCAGATTATTTTATTTTATTCTATTTTGCATGGAAAACAGGCTTTCTGCACAGAAAACAGGTTGAAGGAGAGACTGTAAGAAGTGATGCTAGAAGGAAATTAAATACTGAAATACTGATGAAGAGAATTACATTATGAACAGAGGTCCTCCACAAAACTGTTGCTGATAACACAGAAAAGCCTTCAAACTTAAACAGAATAATAATCTGTTATTGTAACTTCACAAGTTTGAGCATGACTTTAATCGAGAGGTAGACAAAGTGTGACCCTGAAACCTCCAGAAATTCCCAAACCCCCAGGCCACCCAATTCTTTTTTCTGCCAGTTTTGGGGCTCTTTGTCCCCTGCCAAAAAACAGCCCAAAGCACCCCAAAATGGCTGCAGATGTGGTGGTTACTTTCCTCATCCTCAGAACTCCTTCAGATTCTACCCCCTCCAGAAAAAAAGCACTGTCCAAACAATGGAGAAAATGACAGCCAGAAGTGACTCGCATGCCAAAACAGACAGTGAAGTAAGAGGGGGATAATATGCCCATCTGCAATTGATTATTCCTGCTTCAAGCCCACCAACTGACATGTGCGCTCTGGGATAATATTCTCTGTCTCTGTCCCAGCCCGTCCAAGCCATTTTAGCATTCATCTGCATGCTACATGCTGTTATCGTCTGTATGGCTGAATTATCCTTTCCTTTTCTCTGTCTCAATGATTTGTCAAGGGCTTTCAGAGAATCTGCAAGTAGACTATATAAAGCTAAAAGTCTTATGTCACATTCTCAGAGTGATTTCTCATGGATCGTTAAGATAGTTTTCCCCCTGGTCCTGTTTGGAAAGCTAGGTAACCAGGCAACTGTAATAAAAGAGAAAGGAAACATGGATACAGGGCAGAGGGGCTTTTTGCTCCCATTAAAGAGGACAAACACCAAGCAGATGTCAGCTGTGTCATTAAACCTGAGAAAATTATCTTGAAATGCCAAGATGGGATTATCCTTTCCTCTCCCTTTCTAAAGAGTAACATGGAGGTCTCATGTTCATATGCGTTTATCCTGTGTGAAGTGTACTTGTTTAAAGCTGGGTGTGGATCCATGCATGCTGAGCGTTTTACATGACAAAATAGATGCTAACAAGGGGATCATCATAACTGAATTTCAGTCTTTCTCAAAACAATATTTAGGGTTCTCTCCCCAATCCCACTTCATGATGAACTGATCTGACCATAGTATGCATCAAAACAGAAAATGTATCTGGGAAAGTGGGGGAAGGAATCTGAAGTTTGTACGAGGAATAAGATATATGGAGATCCATTCACACATGCAGATCTCACTTAATCTAATAGACATCAAATGTATGTGACAGTAAGAGGAAAAAAATGCATGTATGAATAAAGATGTAACTCAACTCTTGTATACTCACATACAAGGACAAATAGTTACAGTATTTTTCTCCCCACTGGGGAAAAAAGTGGATATTCCTTCACAATATTCTGAATGTATTTGAATGCCACAAAGTATTGCAGAAGAATTATTCTGCATAGAAAAATGTGTGTGTGTGAGAGAGAGAGTTATATGGAATCAGGCTTTGTCCACAGAAGACAGGTTTTATATGCCAAAAAAGCCTGTTTTTTCAGAATAATACCTCAACAAAAGGATGGTATGAATGTTCAAATACTAGGAGAAAATTGTGCCAAACCAAAGTATATGCTATTCTTCTTTCCCAGTTGGGAAACTGGACTCTTTTTTTGACCTGAAAATTAATAATTTTGAATATTCTTTCAACCTGTATGTGAGAATGATTCCAGTGAGCCTATGGAATCTATAGTGAGCACTATTTTACACTCACATGTATAAGGCTGTTCCTGCCTTTACTGTCTCTGAGTTTTTGTGTCATTTTGGTTAAAAAAAAAATCCCAACTGATTTGCCTGGATAATGTGTCTGAAGTATAAGATATTAGATAAAAGGATTCAATTCAACAGCCATAAAAACAATTGGCAATCTCATATTAATGTTTATAGGACTACCGTTGCTTCTGATACCTGCCTGCCAAGCCACACCATTTCCACTCCCCAAGGAAGTATTAAAAACCAGATATTTTTCCATGCAAAAGACATTTAATAGAAATCCTGTGCAGAAAAATAGTATGAGGTATTAGTTGACAGAACCTCCAGCTGTTCTTGCAGTAATGTATTATGTCCGTGAGCTTAAATGACTTCTTTCAATGAAAGTGAATGATGTACAATAATTTTCTACCTCAGTGAATGAACAGCTATCACAATCAACTGGAAAAGTATGCCTTAACCATCTGTTCCATAACTGCAGTTTGTCAAGAATATAAAAGGTAAGAAAAATATTATAAAAAGGGAAAGAATGTTGAAAGTTAAGTTGTGATAAGAAATATCTCTCAGCAGTGCAGTGCTGCATACTATTTGTGTGCCATTTATAGTGTCCTAGTCTGATGTTTAAATGGTAAAGAAATCATTTCTGTAGGTGGGCTCCTATACCCCTGATATGATCACTTGTCGTCCATGGGCTGAATCCACTCTTTGGCCTCATGTCTTCTAGTTCCTACTTCTGGTATGTGAGTTTCACTTTTTCTGCTTTTGGCCTATGTGATGTCAATTGAGACAAATTGTGTCATTTCTAAATCTGTTCTAAACCTGTACTTGGAAGGAGGAGATGACCCAAAGACTTCTGTGATAGACATGTCCTCATCTACAAACATATGTACTCGATATCCTGTAAAATTAGGAAGTGAATTGTAATCCCTGAATATGCTAAGATAGTAAACCTTCTGAAAAATTATTTGATTCTACCTATTCACTCTAATCTAGTTAGCTTCTTCTAACTTTGCTGGCAGAAGGGATTGTTAAGGGATGTTCAACTTAAGAAGCTCACCAATCTACTGTTATGCAATGTTTCCTGCAAGACCTTAGATATGACTTGTCTAAATCCTTCAATTAACAGCAAAATCCTATGAGTTCAGAATCCTGTATGGGATTTGTCAGTGTGTAAGCACCATTGTTATGCTGCTGCAGAGTCTTCAAATCGTCACTTACCAGGAAGGAGACACTGTAATCCACAGAGAAGTGTCTACCTATCACCTGGAAAGCAGCTGGATGCTGTTTCCAAGGTGACAGGCAAAAGTAGGATCCCTGTTGCAACTGGAGAATGCTTGAATGAAGAGATCATCAGCCAGCTGCTTCCTGATCAACAGGTAAATGTAGTGGGAACTGGAGGACTTTCAAAGTCTTTATGTAGCCCCAGACTAGGGCCATTTCCGCACGAGGCGAGGGAATCACTGCGTGCCGTTACTCACCGGATCTTCTGGCTCCTCGTTCCGGTCCAGGGTGAATAGGAGCAGTGCAAGGTCTTAGATCCACACTGCTCCGGCTTCCAAAATGACGGCGAAGCTCACCATGCCTAAAGCCCACCCTCCGCAGATCGCAGGCTCGCATTGGTGCAAGCCTGTGAATCTGCACAAGGGAGCAGGTATGCAATGGCGCTCTGGAAAAAAGAGAAAGCTCTTTTTTCCGGTCTTTAAAAAGTGCACTGGAGGACCAGTTGGGGGCATTTCGGAGTGGACTGAGGTGCGGATCTCCAGTAAGTAGTCCGAACCTAGTCCGCTCCGAGGTGCAGACATCCTCCGTAGAGGACGCACCGCACCATTTTAATTCCCCTGTGCGGAAAAGGCATATGTTACACATTCATAAATGCCATAAATGATTCCAGTCCACATTCTTATGTAGCATCTAGTGCATTCCATTGAGTTTTGTAGGCCTATTATGACTGGAACTGCAACTTTATTTTCTTGGAAATTTGTAGAGTTTTTGTTTCATCTGCTCTCTAACTGAACTCAGACTAATCTGAGCAAGGGTCTAAATCAAATGTCAGTCTCAATCTGTGTAGAAAAGAAAAAGAAAAAAAACCACTGTCTTTCAAATCTCCACATGAGCCTGGTTTTCCAGGGTCCTGGCATGAATGAAAACTTTCAATGCACCAAACAGCATCTCTTTGGCAGAGATGTCACTTTTCATGAGATCTGAATGATGATGGGTGGTGATATCTCACTCCCTGCCTTACATGTTGATTTTACACCTCCCTGGATGTTTAAACAGAACTTCTTCCTCTCTTCCCCTCTCACAATCTCTCTCTCTTTCTCTCTCTCTCTCTCTCTCTATCATAGACCTGAGACTATGGCATGGGATGGAATATATATATATATATTTTAAAAAAACCCAAACGGTACATTTTACACACTAATGTTACTGTCTCAAACTGTATAAGGACGAGTATTTGGCTTATTCATATTGTCAGCTTGTCAGCTCAGCTGGTTAATTTTCTGTTTCTGTAGCACTGCAATCTTTATATTACATGACCTTGGATACTGATACTGAGGTTATTATACTCAAGAGTAACCTTGACAATTCATGTTTCATAGTATATTTACAATTACTTCTATCTTTGCACACATCTTTTTTTCAATCAGCATTCTATGACACTTTTTCCCCCCAAATGGAGGATTAAAATAGCAATGAAAGACACTTGCAAAACTAATGTACTCTAAAATTAAAATGTTACTCCCATATGTGTAGAAGGGAGAAAGAAATTAAACTTGAATTCTTCAGATAATCAACCCAAGCAATAAACCCTCATCAGCAAGGCATAATTTGTACCAATGCTTTTAAAAGGAATGCTCACAACAAAACATAAATGCCATAGCAATTATACAGACACACATTTTCTCAGTCTTAAGTAAGGTCTATTGTGTTCCTTGCGCTTGCCAAAATTCCATATGCGTGCATCACATCCCACTTTATTAAGCTTAATTTCTATCTACCGTGAATGCTACACAAAGATTTATTTGACTTAAAATGTACTTTCAAAGAGCTTTTATACCTTTTTATACCTTTACATGTCCCAGGAGTCTTCACATGGCTCCAGTTCTGTATTCATTTTGTGGTCTATGATACACTAGTTCTCATTCAGTGACTGAGCTCCAGTGCGTACAATAAACTCTTCACAAGCATGGTGTCCATATGCTTGTCAGTGCTGCAGAGGCTGTTAAATGTACAATGCGTACACCTATGCAGAGATATCCCTAAGAGTTAAATTAACTCTTTAGCAAAATTACATAGAAGAGTTCTTCAGATTTCAGGCAATACAGCACATTACCTTGCTTGTAGAACACAGAACAGTATAACAGCAGAGAGAATAATTATACCTTAGTTGTCAACCTTATATACTAGTTTTCTACCTACAAGTTAACAAAAGATTGCATGTGGAACTAGTGAATGAAATTTCCAGTATGTAACTTGGAATTTTAAATGGTACAGCCCCGAAAGAATTCTACCAGGTGCTTACATTTTTAGAATATTAATGAAAATTAGTCATCCTATTATCATGTAATGCTCTTCAAAAAAAAAAAAAATCTAATAACTCATAAATATTCCTCTTTGTAAAAATCTTTAGCAAAGAGTGAATAATTTCTACAATAAAAAGAGAAACCAACTTATGATTATCCCATAAGACTATGTTGTTCTGCTAGTCAAATCTTCATCAATAAAGATACAAGTCTTCATCTTCCAAAAGTTATCCCACTAAAGTTTTTTTCCCCCAGCAGGAATATTGTTTTTGTTTTGATCTACAAAATGTGATTATTTATTTATCTGTTTATTTATTTATTGAATTTCTGTCCCACCTTACTCCCAAGGTGGGAGTCAAGGCACCTTAACAATAATTTCAAGAGAAAAGCTAAAGCTTTAATTTACAAAAGTTAAAAAAGAGTTAAACAAGAATATTACAACAATAGCTATAGCAGTTACATTTCTATACCGCTTATCAATGCTAAGCACTCCCTAAGCAGTTTACAATGTGTTTATCTAATTGCCTCCAACAAGCTGGGTACTCATTTTACAAACCTATGGAACTATGGAAGGCTGAGTCAACCTGGAGCCCTACAGGATCAAACTCACAATGTTGTGGCTGCAGTACCAGCAGTTAACCACAGTACCACCAGGGCTCTTATTATTTGAAAAAAAAAAAGATTATTTAAAACAGTCAAAACTTAATAACATAATTTCTGATAAAGATTAAAAAAATACAGCACACCACACTACTGCTCCATAATTAACTTCAAATGTCTGCATAAAAAAACAAAACAAAAATCTCTTCACCTGCTGGTGAAGCTGGAGAGAGATCCAACCAGACCTTCTGCAGAAGGGAGTCCCACTGCCTGGGAGTAGCCACAGAGTAGGCTGTCTCCTGGATCCTCATCAGATGCATCTGCAAAGGTGATGGAACTGCAAGAAAGGTCTTAAAGCTCCTAGTGGCTTAGAGAAGGAGATATAGTCTTTCAAATAGTCTGAGACCAAGCCATACAGGGCTTTAAAGATCAAAACCAGCACTTTGATTACCACAGTCTTGTGATTGTGCCTAATATCATATATTGGCCTGGACCAAAGGTTCTGTTATTGATTATGGAGGAAATAATACAGACAAAGAAGGACTTCAACCATGAGGAGAGAAAATTTGACATTGTCCTGCTAAGAATTTGATTTCAGTGTTGTTTCTGATGAACACAATTAATCTCTTTCAGAATTTAATGGTTTGGGTTTGTTCTAAGGTGAATGTGTTTTCACTTCTTGATTAATTGGTGCCATTACTGCTTAACTGCCCTGATTAAACATCTATTTAAATACTATCTGTTAAAGTTGCAATAGATTTCCTTTTTATATTCGAGCTATTAACCCTTTGACTTGCCAACCTCATGATGCCAGAGCTGAAATTAGCACATTAGTGGGCTGACATTCATTAATACCAAAGACTGCCTTTGAAGCTATCATATAAGTTCATTTAGGACTGAAGGTTTCACACATAAATGTTATGCTAAACAATTATGCATTATATGTAGATGGCACAATAGTGGCCAAATATTGAGAAAATGTCACTGAAATGTAGGGGATATTGCTGACGATGTTGACTCACAAGAATAGTAATCACTCTAAGCAACAATACTGAATAGCTGCTTTCATGGTTTTAGTCAGGTAATGCTCTGTACATAAGAATCATTGTCTTTTCTCACCAACTGCAAGGCAGTAGGAGACACAGACAAAGTAATGATTGACAGCCAGGCTAGTTGCATGATGCCTAGGGATGATTCAAATATTTGAAAAAATGTTGAAAGATATGTTTTCGAGTGTTGAGAAGCCCTGGTGAGAAGAATCCTGGAGTGATGAGAATCTTTGCAGCTTGGGAGTTGCACAAAATTGACACAGGGTTGTTTTGCACAGAAAACCCCCTTTTCTGTGCATTTGCTGAATAGAAAATAATATCCTGCATGGAAGATATTTCTGTGCAAAAAATCCTGTTCACTATGCTGTTATCCTGTGCAAAACAACTATAGGCAGATTTGCACAGAAGTCTGGAATTGTATAATAGGTTTTGAAAACTGCATGATTTTTGAAGACTTTCTTGCAGCATGAAGAAAACTGCTAAAATTATTCAGTGCTTCCTTTGAGAAGAAATTTAGTGAGAATCACATCCCTAATAGTGCCATCAGCCTCTTAAAGGAGCACATACAGTCTTCTATCCTTGCTTTCTACTGATGCTTTTGATCCCCTATTTTTCATCATAGCTCAGGGGTTTGTATTTTACATGAAAATATAATATTGCCCACTACTGATCGCAATAGACCCACATCCTATTGCTGCTTTCCACAGAATTTTCCCGAGAACTGGTAAATGTCAACTGTGAAGGTAGAAGAAAAAGTCACAATTTACTTTGAATGCAAAGTTTGCAGGTGTTACCCTGATTCCTGGGGGTCCCTAAATGCGCTCTCAATTTATAAGCTGGGGAAATTAGCCAAGAGCACGGCCTAGCAATATGAGAGGCAGAGTAACGTAGCGAGATCTTGAACCCTATGTTTATGGGGTCAGGCCGAGTCAAGGAGCACACAGAAGTTGAAACAATAAATGATGTTTTATTAAAACACAATCAAACAGTGTATGCAACACACTCACACAGATAACTAAGGAAATAAAGGTTGGAGTGGAGTAGAGGGATTTTTAGAGGAGTTGTTGGTTTGGGTGATACTTCACCTGTCCTGAATCCTGGTTGGAAGTGGAGAAGCTGGGGAGCGTGGATCTCAGCACATGGAGCTGAGGGGAAGGCTCGCTGGACAAAGTGACAGCAAGGTGGGATGGAAGCCAAGAGAGATCCAAGGAAGCGCTCAAAGTCAGGGGTTTTTATAAGGAGAATTGTGACCGCAGGCTAGTTCGTACTTGGGGAAAACAATGGATTTGGGGCTGGAAACAAAGCCTCTGAAAGGTCAGAATTGGAATGATTGAGTTATAGCCAAATTGTCAATAGGGTAGCCAGTATGCAAACATGGAGTACTTGAGCGTTGTATAGTCAGATCACCAAGCTGCCAGCGCGGGGCAGAGGATCTTTTGAAAGTTGCGTGCATACCTAATTGAGGTACTTGCC
Source organism: Cyclura pinguis (assembly GCA_030412105.1). NCBI lineage: Eukaryota > Metazoa > Chordata > Lepidosauria > Squamata > Iguanidae > Cyclura > Cyclura pinguis. Next base: position 159,778,667 of record CM059601.1, on the reverse strand, counting down.
TTGAGGTCTCCTGAAGCTGTGAGTCGGCTATTTCTGGCCTGCCTGTATTGTGTTGGAATATTACAGTGATTATCAGCCGAGCCGAGCTTGTCCGGGGGCCTCGCAAGCACGTGGAGGTGAATGGGTATGTGAAGCCGAATTATTGATATCAAGAGATATCTTTTTATCCCACAAGCTCGGGCTAGCCAGGGCAGTAACACAGGGAGAGAACGTTCTATCTATCTATCTATCTATCTATCTATCTATCTATCTATCTATCTAAAATATTTCTGTTTTGCCTCCCAGCCCTACAAGTACTCTCAAGGCAATGTACAAATAAATCAATTACCACAAAACAATAGACTGACAAAAAAGCCAGTGAGGCTTAGGAGTCTGAGCATTGGATTATAGCCCCGGAGACTAGCATTCAAATCCATGCTTGGCCACGGAAACTGAATGGGTAAACCTGGGAAAATCGTACTCCCTCATCCTCAAGGAAAGACAATAACAAATCCCCTCTAGACATATCTTTCCAAGAAAACCCTGTGATAGGTTCATCTTAGTGTTGCCATAAATCAGAAATGACTTGAAGGCACACAACAAGAAAACAATACAAAGATAAAAACATATTAAAACAAAATAAAATACTTCTTTAAAAACTCCTAAAAATGTAAAAAAAACACCCTTTAATTCCAATTTTAAAACAGTTAAAACAGAGCAATTTCAAATATTTAATGTCATGTGGAAGAGCAGTGTTTTGGCTGCCTGTTTTAGCTAAAAAGAGAGGGGCCAGCTGAATTTCCTTGGGCAGGGAGTTCCGTTGTTGAGGTGCTACTACCGAGAAAGCCCTGTTATGTGTACCCATCAACCTAACTTCACAATGTGTTGGGACATGCAACAGGGCCTCCTCTGAAAATCTTATTTTTCTAGCAGGCTTATATGAGAAGAGGTGGTCTATCAGATATCCTGGCCCCAAGCCATTTAGGGATTTGTAGGTCAAAACCAGCACCATGAATTGAGCTCTTGGAAGCAAATTGGAAGCCAGTGCAGTTCTTGCAAGTCTGATGTTATATGGTCTTTAAAATGCACATCTTACTCCAGTCTGGCTGCAGCATTTTGCACCAGCTGCAGCTTCCACACACTTTTCAAGGGCAATCCCACATAAAGTATATTGCACTTGTTTAATCAGGAGGTAACAAAAGCATGAATCACTTTGGCCAGATCTGCTTTCTTGAAGAAAGAGCATCACTGGCATAGCTGGGCAGAGGTGCTCCTGGCCACCATAGCATCCTGACTTTCCAGGAGCAGCACTGCATCCAAGAGTAACCCTAAGCTACAAACTTTGTTTTTCAGAAGGAGTGCAATGCCATCCAGAACAGGCTGTGATCAGAACTCAGGTTGGCCATTGACCAGCAGCTCTTCTGTCTTCTCTGGATTAAGTCTTAGTTTATTCATCTGCAACAAGTCCAGATTGAACCCAGATACTGATTCAACAGCCTCCTTGGCATCAGTTGTAAAGGAGAGATAGAGCTGGGTATTATCAGCATGCTGAGGATACCCAGCCCCAAAGGTCTGGATGACTTCTCTCCGGAGCTTCATGTTGATGTTGAAAAACATGGGAGACAGCATTGATTCCCATGGAACCAAAAGGCTCAACAATGGTACCCAGCACCATCTTCTGGGACTGTTCAGACAAGAAAGACTGGAACCATTACAAAGCAACACCTCCATGTCCTGTATCAGCCAAACTACCCTGAAGGATATTATGGTGGATGGTATCAAATGCCGCTGAAAGATCCAGGCGAGCCAACAGGGATGCACTCTACCTGTTCAACTCTCAGTCATCCACTAAGATGACCAAGGCTGTGTCTATCCCATTGTCTCATAACCAGGCCTGCATCCAGACTGGAATGGAACCAGGTAATCCATTTCATCCAAGAAAGTCTGGAGTTGTGTTGCTACTACTCACTATGGGTTGAGGGAGATTAGAGACTGGCAGATAGCTACCTGGGGAGTTAGGGTCCATTCAAGTTTTTTTTTCAACAAGGGTTGCTTCTTTTAGAGAAATTGGAACATAGACATCTTTCAAAGAAGCATTTACCAGTATCACCACCCAACTGGCCAGTTCTCATCTGGCAGCTTTAATTAGTCTATATGGACATGGGTCTGAGAGACAAGTAGTTGACCTCAGCTCTCCAAGCAAACTGTCCACATCATCACGTTGAACAAACTGAAACTCATCCATCAAAATTAGACAAGTTCATGCCTCAGTTACTTCCCTAGACTCTGCCTTCAATTGGGACTCCACGTCAGAACAAATCTGAGTGATTTTTCTCCATAAAGTATTTAACATATTTGTCACAGAATTTTCCCGAGGACTTCTACTCAGGGGTTTGAGGTCTACGATATAATAGCCCTTTAGCTACCCAGAACAGTTGCACTGGACAAGAATAAGCTATTGCAGTAGAGGCAGCAAATAACAATTTTTCACTACTCTCACTACTGTGGAATATGTTCTGAAATGAGCCTTAATCCATGATCAGTCATATTCATCCTTTCTCCACTGTTCTAGTCACCTATACAACATCTACCCAAGCATTTCACTGCCCTGATCTCCTCAGAAAGCCAAGCAGTCTGGGTTCTGCATCCAAGTAAAGGATATTTGGGAGCTACTGTATCAGTTGCTTGGGTCATTTCCCTATTCCACAGATCAATGAAGGCATCAACAGAATCACCAACTCTAGCAGCTGGAAAATCCTCCAGATTGTCAGGAAACCTTCTGGATCGATTATTATCTGGGGATTGAGCATTCTAAAGTGTCTACCACTCCTGCAGAGACTAGGAGTTCCAGCAAATCTAAACTCTGTCTGGTAGTGATCTATCCATGACAATCAGCCTTTTATGACACTCAAATAAAATGTCAATTTGCTCCCTAAGCAACTTATTTTAAAGATAAATTGCAGCCTTTTTTGCAGCCCTTTTAGCTCCATTCCATTAAAATAAAATAAAAATAAAAAAATTGGCAGCACAGTTTTGGTGGGACTGTAGAAGTAGGGGTGGGAGGCAGCATATAGTCACAAGAGTCTTCATGATGCTACTCCTCCTTTACATGTAGAAGAAGGACACAAGTTCAGTCCCTGGCATCTCTAGTTGGAAAGCCCACACAAGAGGTAATGAGAAAACCTATGTACTCTGCTTCCAGAAGAGTAGACAGTATTGGGATAGATGGAAAAAACAGTCTTAACATGGTAGAGGCCAGCTTCCTATGTTATTAATTGTTTATTTGTTTGTTTGTTTTTAAAGTGAAGGATATGCCTAGCTACTAGAGTAGTAGTAACACTTCATAACACAATTATAAAAAAATTCCTTTCATCCATAAGGCAATTATTACCAATTAAGCTACATATCAAACAGTACAAAAAGCTGTTTATTGCCAGTGACAGTTTGCATGCAGTAGAAAAACAAGTCACAGCATTTGCCATGTGAAAGGGCCCCTGGAGCACTGCGCAACTGCGAGGAGTGGTCCACATGACGCACTCACAATCGCACAATGCTCCGGGGGCTGGCAGGTGCCGATCGCACGCTATTTCATTTTCAGCTTTGCGCTGAAAATGATGTGCACTTACTCATCGCTCCGGGAGCCTGTGCACGCTTGCTGTGCATGCAGAGCTCCGGAGCCGCGGCTCTCATGCTTCCTGCCCCAGCGACTGTAGCCAACTGTACTGTACTGGGCCAACTGTAGTTTCTGAGCACTTTTCAAATGCTGGCCCACATAGAGTGCTTTAGAGCCAAATGAGATGTAACCAAGGCATGTACCACCATGGCCACATTTGACTTCTCCAGGAATGGTGCGCTAGCTTTAAATGTGCAAAAGCATTCCTGGTTTAGTGCTGAAACCTGGGCCTCCACGCTCAGAGCTGAATCCAGGAATACACCAAACTGTGAACTTGCATTTTCAGTAGAAGTGTAACCCCATCTAACACAAGTTGAATCTCTATACCTAGTTCTGTCTTTCAACTGACCAGGAGCACATCTGTCTTGTCTAGATTAAGCTTCAGTTAAGCCTCCAGCCCACCACAGCTGCCAGACACTGCTTTAGCGTCAGAACAGCTTCCTTGGAATTAGATGGTAAAGAATAATAGAGCTGGGTATCAGCATATTGGTGATGCCTAAACCCAAAACTCTGGACAAATTCTCCCAGAGGTTTCATGTAGATGTTAAATAACATAGGAGACAAGATTGAACTCTGAAGGATTCCACAGACCAATGGTCAAGGAGTTGAGCAGGAAGGCCCCAGAATCACCCTGTGAGAGCACCCCTCCAAAGAAGATCAAGATCGCTACCATTATTTACAAGGAAGAACAGACAAGTTAGGACAGGCTGCAATTTTTGCCTGACTCTGCAGGTGAGAGTTTGTCCCTGCCTCTGCTGTCACCCAACTGAGTTAACTGGTTGCAATGTGCTTTTGTACATTAAATTCAGTTTGCAACAATTAAAGTAGGCTGAGGACAAAGCACATTTGAGTCCATGGGTGAGGAAAGTGTGTCATATAGGTTGCTTGAGGCCCCAACCCCTTTTGTGGCAAATCTTTTCTTTTAAACTGCCCCCCACAAACACTGTCAAAAAAGTGGTAACAGGTCAAGTGACATACATATACCATGCATACACAGGCATTAGGGCTGGACCATGGGTAGCAATATAAAGTGTACTGAGAGCCAAGGCCAGTAGCAACGTGAAATGAAACCAGACATCAAATCAAAGAAAGACACTAAAGGGGCAAAGCACAACCAAAGGATGCAGGAACACAGTAAACTTCAGGAAGATCTTGTTGCTTAAGCAAGGCTTAACAGGCACCAGAAACCTTATTATGGCCACTCCTGCTCAGGAGGACCTAATAACTGTTTTAAGAAGTTGGGGTCCATGCTGGTCCTGAGGATACTAATCAGCTTTGTCCAGAAGTCGGTAACAACTGATCCTTTCTGAGTTTCCAGTATGCATTGGAGACTATGCTATTACATTGAGCCTTTGATCATAAATTTAGGGGTGTCTGCTCTGGTAGTTTTTAAAACTGTTTGTCTGCTTCTAGAAGCTATTTTTAAGGAGATGTCTGGAGTGGATTAATTGGTTTTCAGTTATTAATTTAATGTTTTTAAAGTATTTCTTTTTTAAATTCATCCATAGGAAGCTAGGTCCCAATTCAGCCTGTGGAAGAAAATCTTGATATGTGTTACTAGAACTTACGCTGAAGTACTCCCTTCATCTTTATAGATTCTATATATTATTAAAGAAAATGAATTTGTAAAACATGCCATCATGATAAAAACAACAACAACAAAGGGAAGTGCCAATTAAAACAAATAGGATCAGGCACTGAAAATGCTTTTCAACATCCAAAGAATTTTGAGCTGAAACTGAAATAATTGCAGGGCTGATGCATTTCACACCTGAATAAGTTACTCTATATTTAGAGTGCTACGTTCAAGGTAGCTTTCTTTCTTGTTGACCATGTACTTGAGAAAAGAATACTTCTATGAACTTAAGTTTATTATATAGTAGTTTTGCAAGCAGAAAGGGAAAATGGAAGAATTCATTTTATGTGCATGATCTATCATTTCATGAAAGCAATTCTGGTTCTTGTTTACTTCACTGGCTCTATGAATACTTTATAGAGCACCAGAAACGCAGTGACTGCCATTAATGCTAAATGAACACTGCATATTAAAGAACACTAATTATCAATTACTTAGCGTCAAGGTATATGCTTCAGTACATTTGATCAGCATATTCATCCAAACATTCATTAAATGTTCAGAGGATAGCTGCTCAGAGGAAACCAAATAAGTGTTAAGTTTGAGTGATCTAATCAAAGACAAATCACCATGGACAGTATTTCCTAAAAAGCTGTATGGCCCTATATGGAGGCCTGGACTTGAGATCTAGAAGAAACCAATTTAAAATGTTTGTAGAATAAAACATTGGGAATATTATTTCTTCAAATATGTATGTCAATGTGCAGTCTATTTGTACTTTGCATAATTAGTATGAGATGCCTCTAGATGATTTTGCTTTAACCAAATTTCATGACAGCTTGTAGCTATTGACACAGCTTATAAGAGTGCTATGTGCCTTCTATTTCTTAGGCTGGCATCTTACCCAGTAGTTACGAGACCATAACCTGGGATTAGGTCTTGTAACTGCTGAGGATTCATGTTTATGGTCTTAAAAAGTCAAACGTGACCCCCCCCCATAAAAAAAAAACCCTACAGGGTTTATCACACAATGTTTTGTTACATGACTGCACTGGCTTACTTCTGTTTTTGATCTCTCCTTATCACATGATACTATCACTCTCCCATTTTTGTTACATCCCCATTGTTATCAGGTCATTTCTCTTCATTCACAGGAAGTACCCGTGAATGGCTCCAATAACGCTGCATTTCCATTACTGTGTATTGGTGTGATGGCAGCATTCTGCTGCAGTTCTGATACTGTAGCAGTCATGTGGAGTCAAAGGGCATTGTTCTCCCCTTTCCCCTTCCATATCCCCAAGCAGGGTAAGCTCATTGCACTTCTAGTGTCTGGGCAAAGGCCCTTTTTGCATGGCATTCACCATGCAAAAGGGCCCCTGGAGCATTGCGCGACTGCAAGGAGTGGTCCACACGACGCACTCACAATCACACAATGCTCAAGGGGCTGGCAGGTGCCGATCGCACACTATTTCATTTTCAGCTTTGCGCCGAAAATGATGTGCACTTACTCATCGCTCCGGGGGTCTGTGTGCACTTGCCATGCATGCAGAGCTCCGGAGCCGCGGCTTTCATGCTTCCAGGCTGCACTGCAAAAGGAAGAGGAGGGGTTCTCACGCTACCTGCTCGCAAGCAGGCAGCAGCTGTGGAGCTGAAGCAATGGGGACGCAAAAGCCTCTCGCAAGAGGCTGGTCACGCGATCTCCGCACCCAGCTTCGCAAAAAGGTGAGTTGCGGAAAGGGCCAAAGAGAACATCACAGTGCAGGTGAACAACATTGCTTTTATGCTGTTCCCTGTACAATTTCTTTTTTCTTTTGGTGTAATTGTGTAATTACTCTGTGCTGGTGGTCACCAGCAGGCCACAATTACACCACTGCAGCTCAACATGCAACTGGAACAGCAAAATGCTGAAATGGCAAGAAGGACATTTCCTGACAAGCTGAAATTATGCAAAGAAAATAGAAAAGAAAAAAAAAGTAGCACATGTGCTAAGTAACACAGAGAGGAGAAGGGAGGCAGGGTCAGTAGGATGGTACGGAAGTCCAACTGCAAGAATGTGCATCACCAAAACAGAAGAATAACATTATTGCTGGAACAGTGTGATAGTGATTGTTTCTATATCAGAATTTTTTTATCTCCTTAAATAATGCAATTGCTGTGGAATAACAGGCTAGTGTCATACAGACCTATATAATGACGACAACAACAATAAGTGTTATTTGTTACTCGCCTCTCCCCAAGGCTTGAGGTGGGCACAGCATAGATACAACTAAAAACAAATCATGGTTAAAATAAACTAAAACACAAACCATTTAAAATACAAAATATCATAATTAAAATATATCATAATTAAAAGTACAATTAAAAGTAGAAGTACAATTAAAAGTACAACTGAAAATAGACTGGGTAGGCTTACCAGAAGAGAAAGGTCTTAGTTCTTTTTTGAATTCAGACAACATACTTTTCTGTTCAATTTCTTGTAGCAGATCATTCCACAGTCTAGGAGTGACCATTGGCCCCCAGAGGACCTGAGAGTACGGAAGGATTGTATGAGAGGAGGAGATCCTGCAGGTAACTTGGACCAACAACAGCAACAACAATAATAATAATAATGGATCTACTATATAAAAGTCAATGTTTCTCTGTGAGTTTGTGAGTTTAGCTGTTTGTCTTCATCAGGCAAGCAAAGACCTCATATGATTGGCTGAGTGAGGCGAGAAGACCTCATATGATTGGCTGGCTGTGAAGGTTCCATGGAATCCTGGGGTTGACAGTTTAGGAAGGGGTCTTTAGAATTCTCAGCTGAGAGCTCTTGGGCCTCAGGCCGGTTCCTATGGAGATGAGGCCTGCCATCAATAAGGATTCCAGAAAACATTTGTGAGGCATATGTGAGAAAAATTAAAGTGACATATGCAACATAGTTACAAGGTCATCTCACCTCACACAGTAGATTGTGTACAGCAAGGAGGAGGACAGTGTATTCCCGCAGGAACTCAACCTCTGTATGTTAACAACTCTAAATACAGATTGGATTGAGGACTATGGGGAAAAGTGACAGGTACTGGAATAGGACAGTTGCTATGGATATGAAGCCTAGCAGCATGTAGGAGGACAGTGGATTTCCTCAGGAACCCAGCCTCTGTTTTTTAACAACTCTGAATACAACTTGGATTGGGGAATATGGGGAAAAGTTTCAGAAACTGGAAAAGGCTAGTAGGCTGACCAGGCCTAACCTCAAGGAGGAGGACAGTGTTTTCCCTCAGGAACCCAAACTGTGTATGTAAATAACTCTGAATACAGATTGCACTGGAAAACAGGAGGAAAAGTTACAGGTACTGGAGAAGACAGTTGGGTGAGTACTTAAGAGGAAAATAAAATCTTGAGCAATGCTGGGTAAATACACTAGTTTTCTATAAAAGCTAAAATCTGACATGATAGTTGCATATATTTAGGCTGTGATGCTGCCATCTTAGTGTGTAGAGTCTTCCTTAGTCTGAGCTTCCTTTGGAATTCAGAATCCTTCCTGACCTTAAACTATTGGATGAGTCTGAACTCCTACTAAAACCATAGCTTGGTCATGAATGACTCTCTGATAATGGTCACCACCTACAAGAGAAGTGATGGTTGCATTATGGTTGCTTTCTAGTAGGGATGGGCCAACCGAATCCTCGAATCCTTGAATCCTTGGCAAGGATTTGAGATTTACAAATCCGAATCCCTGTGTCAAAATAGGCAAACAGAATCTTTCGAATCCACCAACCAAATAGCGTGTTGGAGACCAGGATGTCTGAAAACCTGGGAGACTGGGATGCACAAGGGGAGATAGCAAGTAGGTTAGTTTTTCCAGTGGAATAATAATGGTCTTTGCTAACAATTTCAGAAATTACATCTGGGGTTGTATTCCAATATATTTAAATTGAAAATTCAATATTTAAGTTCAGTAATATTTTCTTCTGCTGAAAATCAATTGCATGTATAAATGCTGGGGCCAGTGGGTCTGACGCCTATCAGAAGTAGTGGGGCAGAGGGCAAGGTCACACAATCTCATCCAATGATTCCAGATGTAGGCCAGTATACCTCCTTCCACAAGACAGTGCCTGGTTGTAAACCTATAGCTAGAATAAGATGAGATGTGAAATGTCTGTCGTGGTTTCTCATGAGCCACATGACAATCCACATGTAGCAGAAAGGAAAAATTGTTTTTCAAAATTGGTGCCTCTGGCGCCTGCCAACCAGAGGCTGCTTGTGCCTGGGGCTGTTGCCTGTGCTCACTCGTACTGCCTGTGCCCGCCCAGCTGCCTATGTCTGCTTGTGCTGCCTGTGCTCGGGGCTGCCTCCATCTGCAAGGTAATATAATTATTCTCTATTCTTTTGACTTCAGACTGGAAGGTAGAGATTGGGAATTAATTAAGACTGGAGAAGAGACTTGACTTGAAAGTCCCTTGCAGAACTCATGACTGGACTTGAGGGTAGAGAATTGAGACTGAACTAGAGGCTGTTTGTCTTTTAAAGTACCTTGTTGGAGGACTTGAGACTTGACTTGAGACTGCAGGGTACAGAATTGAGACTGGACTGGAGGCTTGTATTTTGTTTGGTTTTTTAAGTGCCTTCCTTGTTGCAGAACTTGAGACTTGACTGGAAGTTACAGTCTTCTTGAGATTTCAAGGACACCTTAAAGATTCCTTTGCATAGCTCCCTTGCAAAGCTCTTTCAGACACTCTGTAGTTTTACAAGGTGTCAGGGCCTTCTCTGCCAAAGTGTGCTGGTGCATCATCAAACTAGAAACCCAGGATGCCATAAGGAGCTATACAAAGAAAATCCAGTTTTGACCTGGATTATCTCTGTACTGTAGTATGTGGCCCTGTTTACACAGGCAGGAAAATGTGGGATTAATCTACATTTTCCTGCCTGTATAGAAGGGGCCTTCATGTCATTTTCAATCTGGGGAGATCCTGAGGTAAAACCATGACAATTGTCCCGGCTAGATTTTTTCAGAGAGAGGTTTTCCTTTGCCGAGGATTTTGCTAAGGCTGAGAGAGTGTGTCTTGCCCAAGATTATCCTTCTTTCCCTTGCTTTTAAAACCCTTTTTTAGAAAAGGATTCAAAAGATTCGAGATTCTTGAGATTTGTGGATTCCCAGAACCTTCCAGGGATTCAGATCTGGATTCAGATTCTGAAAATTCTGGATTTGTCCCATCCCTAGTTTCTAATTTTCATTTTCCCCTCTGAAATCCATTTGAAACAGTTGTTACCCCACTGGAAAACCCTGTCCCACAGTCTATAATTTTGATATTAAAATATGATTCCATGTGCCTGAGAGGTCACCCAGATGGGCACGTAGGCAGCAACTGTCAAACGATCGAAAACCGGGTCAGGCCAGTAAAATCCCCCATCACGTAGCCCCAGGAGACTTCAAGCTGTGCAAACCCACAGTAGACAAAGGGTCCTCAGCCCCTGAGAAGCTGACTTGAAGGGATTAGTGTGTTTGCCCCAAGTTGAGCACCAATAGCAATAAAATCCTATTAGGTAAGGACCATCTACTTAAATTCACAGTACAACCCAATGCAGCCGAAGATCCTGAGACTTTGGCAACACCTTGTAATCTCATCATGCAAAAGGAGTTGCCATCATGGAGCTTCTTTTCCATTGCAACACCCATTGTTCTCCCCAGGAAAAGATTAGCCCTCCAGGTACCTTTTCCCCCAGAAATAGTCCCAGTTTTTGAGCGGTTCTTTGGATAGCTCCCGGTTGTCCCAGCAGACCGTTTGTCCATCCGTTGAGTAATCCCCTCAGCCCACTCCATGCTGAGCCCCACTTCTCCACTGTTTTTCCCAGACCAAGGAATTCAGGAACAGATGCAGTATTACCCCAGCTACAACCCCTTCAATATTCCCCTATCCAGTTTCCTCTCTTTTGCTTCTTAATAGGTCTTGAGTGAGTATGTGAGTGATTGTGTTGAGGTGTGAGACTTTCATTCAATAAAATAATTTATTGGACATTTTTGTTTGGTTTTTGGCTTGGCCTGACCCCATAAAAACTGGGTAAAAAGACCCCTCTAGGATACCCTGCCTCTCGCATTGCTATTGCTCATGCTCTGGCTAGTTTCCATTCCCCATCACGTGGAGCACATTGAGGTGTCCCCCAAGGAACCCCAGAAATCAGGGTAACACAGTGCTAAAACTGTCACACAGTGCTGTTTGGAGAAGATACTGGATAAAATGGCGGTTTTGAGAGCATTGTTACCTTGAAATTGGTGGTAGCAACACACGTACAAGATATCATAAAATTATCTCTCCTTGTTCCTTCTTCCTCAAGTTTCTGTTTTTTTGTGCAATGTGGAAAAACATGAAAGAGGGCCTCGTCTATGGTGGTGCCCTGGTTGTAGAATACCCCACTTTTAAGATCTGATTGGCGGCAACTTTCGCTAAATTCTGGTGCTAAGTTTTGTTTTGTTTTTTATTAATCTCTTTGAAAAATGTATGCGTACACAGTTTAAAACTGTTGTAACTCTTTAACTTTTGTTAATTTGTGCAGCTGTTTGATATGGTTTAATCTATTTAAATTGTCCTTTATTGATTTAAATTTTTAAGAGTGTTTAAATTAATTTACCCGTATGCCTCCCTGAAATCCTGTTATATAAAGAGGGATATTTTAATCAATAAAATAAATAATAAATATTTTATAATGAGAATTTGCTATAATTAAGTTTGAGCTCACCAAAATCTGAAAAGTTCCTTTTGACTGTGCTGAAAATCTCAAGCAAACTGAACCCTAGAAGACTGGAAAAGGGAGAGGATTTATTTTGAAGAAGAAAACACTTGAACTGGTAATAAAACAAAAGCCAATGACGGGGAGGACCCCAAGTTGTTCATGCACAAAATTGCACAATTCTCAAGGCAAATAGCATAAGGAAGCAAGATGAATATTACTTGGAGTGTCCCTGTATCATCAGACACATGCAAGGGGGATCATGATTGAACTGGAAGAAAGCGAACATTTTGTTTAACTAACACCAGGAACTACTGGTTGTGCAAATCAGAATGCTGTTTGATAATATTCCCTGAATATTTTCTTTAAAAAATCTCAGTGCTCTTTTAAAATAAGATGGATGTTTGCATTTATGAATATGCTTGAGAGACTAAATAAAGTAGACAGTGGTGTGTAACAGAAAGAGAAACATGAGAACCTACACAGGAAAAGAGGAAGAAGAAGAAGAATTGCAGCAAGGAAATTTAAGCAAAGGCTAGGACAAAAATTAAAGGAAGAAATAATTATGGTTTAAGAGGAATAAAAATAAGTGTTTGAGAAGCTGTTCAAAAGTTGGAAAGATCTGACTGTTGAGACTAATGGGTCCAGAATGCTGTGAGGGATTTTTCAGCTACGAGAGCTGTGGTTCTGTTGGCACTCTGATTGATCGTTGAAATATAGAGATCACCCACATGATCAACACAGTTTCACCTAAACATTCTTTACTCAGGTGCACAGAACGGACTCCTTGGTTTTCTGAGGGGCCTGAGTAATAAACAGGTAGATGACTAAAGTGTTGGTGGAGAAAAACTTAGGGGGAATCTGAACGAGGACAGGTTAGGCATCATAGCTTTCTTTGCTGCCTCTAATACATGAGCACAATTATATATAGTGCTGTTGTTTCATGTAGTCAAAGGGCTATTACATTCTAGACCTCAGCTTACTGAAGAGGAGGCTTCATAAACAAGCTGTGGTTAATTTGCCAAATATTTTGTGGATGAAATTGCTTTAATGTATTCTGATTGGGGCTCCACATTGAAAGTATAGCCTAGGGAGGTAATTTAGACATGTACTTGTCTGGTTTTGATGGATGCGTTTCAGTTTAACACGATGATGTATGCAAGGTATTTGGAAAACTGAGGCCAAGTTGAGCCTGTTAGGCTCATGTGCATTCTGACTGATTAATCCTGCCAGAGGAGTGCTGTCCAATTGGGCAGCAGAGGTTGTAAAAACTTTGAAAGATAATTGTATCAAAAATCCTCAAACGTATGTAATTTTAAGAGATGTTCATTGGACCCCACTACCTCAAGTTCTCCTCTCACTTTTTTAAAGTAAGGTTATAGATTAAGTGGTGGCACCACAATCCCAAGATTTCATGGATGAAATTGATTACATGGATCTCTTCCAGTCTGGACTTAGGCTTTCATGGATGACCTGCTGTAGGGAATGGACAGGGAGAGTGTACCCTGTTGGTCCTCCTGGATATCATCTTTGATACTATTGAGCATGACATCATTTTGGGCTATTTGCCTGATAAAGAACTGGGGATACTGATTCGCAATGGTCTCACTTATTGTTTTGGCTGAGCTTTCCCAGAAGGTGGTGCTGGGGACTGTTGCTTCACCTTTGGCCATTAACCTGCAAGGGTTCCATCAGGCAGTATAATTTCCCCTGTGCTTTTATCCTACATGAAACTATTGGAAAAAGTCATTCAGTGGGATCAGGTGTCATCAGTATACAGTGACACCAAGCTCTATCACTTTTTTCCAACTGATGTCAAGGAGGTTGTGGAAGTCCTGAATTGTTGTCTCAATGCAGTAAAGTACTGGTTCTAGATGAATACATTGAAACTCAGTCCAGGAATGATAGAGTTTCTATTGGTCAATAGGAAAGCAACTCTGGAGTTGGGATTACATCCTGTTTTGATAGGTTTGTATTCCCTCTGAAAGACCAGATTCACAACTTTGGGGTGCTCCAGTTTTGCATTTGGAAGGCCAAATAGATGCTATAGCCATACAGCTGCCAAGTATGTTTTAGAGTTCCCTCACCAGTCAGCAACTGAGGGATCAGAGAAAGTGGCATAGCACATACATTTCCAATAATCACAGCTGAAAATACAGTAATTCTAAGATTAATTCATCCATAGCTGCATCAAAACTTTTTTAAAAAGAGGAAAAATGCAATTAAGATAAACACTGGGGAAATCAGTCAAATGTTTCCTAGCTACAGTATTCGTATTTGCCAACAAGCTGGCTAAGTATTTTTTGTTTAAATTTAATATACTGATGTAGACAATAGTTTCTGTGATCCCACTTTGAATTACAAATTATTGGAAACCCAATGTGTTTCTAAATATTATGTAGTAGAACCTTGCCAAAAGGAATTCAGATAAACAGAACTGTTACATTGTACCAAAACAGGAAAGGAAAGCATTCATTAAACTGCAGTCAACAAAAATGACATGTCATCCCCCGCTTTATTCTTTTCTTTTCTTTTTTCCAAGGGATCGGAAACTGGATAAACTGAGAAGAGGATGGAGGTGAATCATGAAATGGCTTGGGATCAATGGCTATTAATTTAAGAGCAGAACATTTCCTAGAATGAAACACTTTATGTTGTTATGTGGGATAATTACCATTTTCGATTAACGGACATTTCACACAGCTCGGGGACTATAGCAAGACAATAACCCTCAGCACCCAGTCTCTGCTCTGTTGCCAGCTGAGTCTTTTGTCGATAGTCCTGTGGTATTATTTCAATGTCAAACCCAACATACTGCAGGCAATTAGTTTCTTTGTCATAAAATACTATACAGGAACACAGTTCGAATCAAGTTCACAGAAAGCATACCTTGACAAATAAAACCATCCATGATGACTTTTCATTTGGTGATGCATATTATGGATCCTGGAGGAAGAGGGGATAAGGAAGCCACAAGTTCACCACCTGGAGGGGAAAAAAACCCACACTGATTCAGCTAATTAATGCCTCCTTCAATCAGACAAAAGAAAGAGAGACAGTGATTAGAATTATGGCTGTTTGATAAAGAAAAGCAAGAAGTACAAATATTTTTCTAGAATCCAGCAACCATCTCTGTTTATGTTTCTCTGTATTAGTTACATTTCAATTCTAATTGTATTCCTCCGAATGGCAACCAGTATCCATTTTCCCCTTCCTCTATACTTTGTCCTCACAAAAACCCCATGAGATTGAACAGGTTGGAAGAGATTGACTGGTCCAAGGTTATCCCTTGTGTTGGCTCAGTGAGAATTGAATCCTCCATCTCCCAAGTCCCAGGCCAACACTCCAGCCACAGCATTGTACTGCCTCACAATAATAATAAATGTATTACTGCTTGTGCCTCTTGAGCAGAATTTTGTTGTGGAGGAGACGCCATGTTTATTTGACTCTCGTGTGTGTGTGTGTGTGTATAAAATTATACAGTTTTGTTATATAGTGGCTTGAGAGAAACTTTTCTCCCTCTCTCTAATAATATAACCTAGGATAATCCACTGAAGCTGAATGGTGAGAGGTTCAGAACAGGTAAAAAGGAAGTACTCCACACAGTATATAGTTAAACTGTGGAATGTACTGCCAGTTTACACATATTTAAAAGGGTTGCAGGTAAAGATGGTTTCATTTTACCTCCATTATCAGAGGCAGTAGATATCAGTTATCTGCATATCAGTTGTTGGGAAGCATGAGAGAGAAGATGCTGTTACATGCACATTCTGCAAAGAGTTGACCACTGTATGCAATTCCCATAGGCCACCCTGCTCCAGATTTTCCTGCTGCTTAGAAGCTCTCATGGCTAACTAGAGGTGTCAGTACAGTGTTGTTAGCACTTACCTTTTAACAGAGGTGCTTCAGCAGAGTTAGCATGTGTCAGGTATTGTTAAAGACCTTTGGAGAAAGCTGTGCAGAGAGATAAAACTTAAAATCTTCACTGAGAAAACAGAGATATGTCCAAGCAGCAATAAGAAGAGTGGGAAAGCAAAAATTATCCCATACTGGTAACATTCGCTGGTCAGGAGTTCTAAGGGCACACGGTGGGCCAGGAGGAAAAGCCTGGAGGGCTGGGTCTGTTCTACAGACTGCCAGTTCCCTGCTCTGCACAAAACATTTAAGAAAGCGGGTGAGAATCATGTGGCCTTCCAGATTTCTTCATAGATAGCTACTTCCATCAACCATATCCAGCACAGTTAAAGGGAGGAATGCTGGGAATTGCAGTCTAACAACAAATGGAGCACTGCATAATTTGTACCCTGATTGAAAACGATAGGTGGCTGTTCAGTACTGATATTCCAAATTCTTCTTATTTGGCTTCTTCAGATTGGTCTTAGGAATCATTGTTCTTACAATATAGATGCTTGGATTTTATTGGTTTTTGTCATCTTCTTATAATCTAGTCAAAATTGTTGGGCACATCAACCCCATGAGGTAGATTAGGCTTTGAGGAAGGGAATAACCCAAAGTCACTTGGTCAGCTTCCTAGCTAAGTGAGAAATTCAAACTGAATCTCTCCAGTTTCTACTCTGTCATTCTGACCATGACATCGCACTGGGTCTCAAACCACCCCTCCCACTCATCAGCTTGAACTCATGGGAAGATGCTGTTACCTATGTTAAATTAATAGCAGTTTCAGACAGCAACGGCTCAGAGCACAGCTTAGGGTGACTCTTCCAATTATTCAAAGACATAGCTATGTTAGTCTGTTTCCTCATCTATACCAGTCATTACCTTTAAGACTGATTTACTTTAACATGATGAAATACAATGTTCAAGGCACACTCACAGAACTATATTCCATTGGTGCATTTGAAGAAGAGAGTTGATATCCAAATTGGTCATGTTAAAACATACCAATTAACCTTAAAAATGCTATTTTATCCCTCCCCTTTCTGTTCTTTCTTTCAGTGCTCCATATCTGTGGAACCTTGCCCCAGAGGAGGTAAGAAAGGCAGCATTTTTGTAAAGGTTGTGAGACTTACTGCATATTTCCTGATGATGATGATGATGACGATGACGACAATGAGAGTCCTGTTTTGGTGGCTGTTCAGATTTTGTAGCATTTGAAATTGATTTTAGTCTTGGGGTTTGTTTTTTCTGTTTTTTTTTTCCCACATTGTCTTCCAGGGCTAGTGTAAGCTGTTTGTTATAGACTGGAATTTCCTGCCTTTTCTCCACAATTTAGACTCTGGTGTTCGCAAAAGCCTCTCTGGAGGGTTCCCCCCCAACCCAAGAAGCCTGCAGTGTGACCTTGGGGAAGGAGGCCAAGGCAGAGGATAAGAATAAAAGAAGTCAGCAAAGATTTTCACACACACACACACACACACACACACACACACACACAGAGTTATGTATAACAAAGTTATGCCATTGCATTCTGTTCTATGTTTCATACTGAGTAGCCTAACTTGAATCGAGCATTGTTCTTTTCTTCATCAAAGCCCTTCTTGTCTTTCCCCACTTTTTGAAAAGGGAGGTAGTTATACTTTTGAACAGCTTCTAGTTTGCTGCTGATTTCTTATACATGCAATTTTGACTCACACAGAATAAAAATGGTTGCTTTTTTTCTGGAACATTTGTACTGGCATCAACAGCAAGGATTTCTGTGCTCCTCTGTGTATACATATGTTTCCTTTCTCCACTACAAACTCCTACAATTTGTTTTCTCAGTGCTATTAATTGGTAATCCCCAAATTTGAACATATAATGGTTTTATATTTCCTACAGTTTTCTTTTATGTTGTGTTTTCCCTTCAGATGTAAAATTTCCCCATAAGTTTTCATTTTATAATTTTGCATCCTGCCTGATTTCCTCTGATAGGATGGTTATTCCTCCTATCTTGTGAACTCTCATCTATCCTATATTATTCCGCTAATTATTTTTCACCATAATCTCAGAAACTTGCCTCTATTATTGATCTATTTTGTACAATCACTTATCGACCTCCTTTCAGCCCACTACAATCCCAAGGATTGTACAACATATAAAAATAATTAAAACATTAAATACACCAATAAAAACATTTTAGAAACAAACTAAAACAACTCGTTGAAATACATTTAAGCCACAAGCAAAACAATGTAACTATTCCTGCTTTTAAGAACTGAAGGCCATATAACACAGCACAGTTTTAGTTGTCCATTGGAAACTCAAAAGAGATGAATTTGGCTGACTTCATTTAAAAGGGACAGTTGTGGTGGTGCAACAGAGAGAGCCTTGTCATGTGCACCCACTAACCTAAGCGAGGAAACGATGACTACCAGCAATGAGGCAGAGTTCCACCATGCTACAAAGAGGCAGATATAAGACCACTGTTGCAAAAAACCTCCTTGGATCTCACCATATTGGACAACTAATGGACACTTTCTAACATTTCCTTTCTGGGCAAGGTACTGGAGCATGTGGTAACCACCAGGTCAAGCATTACTGAATGAAACTGATTATAGTATTCCATTTGAACATGGTTTCACTCCTGATTGTAGAACAGAGACAGCTTTGGTTGCCTTGGTGGGTGATCTATGCCAGGAACTGGACAAGGGGAGAGTGTTCCTGATAGTTCTTCTAGACTTCTCAGCAGCTTTCAATGCCATCAGCCATAGTATCCTTCTAGACAACCTTCCTGGGATGGGACCTGGAACACTGTTTTACAGTAGCTTCATTCCTTCCTGAATAAGCCCAGGAAATAGTGCTGTTTATCTGCTATTCAACCCCTTGGCTGCCGTCCTGCAGGATCTCATAGGGCTTGGTTCTGTCCCCTGTGCCTTTTAACATATAGGTTGTTGTCTGGAGTTTTGGAGTGAGGTGTCATCAGCATGGAGTCATCAATTACCATCATCATCATCATCATCATGGCCATCATCATCATCATCTCTTTCTTATCTTTCCCTATGGATCTGACTGGATCAAACTGAAACCTAATCCAGCAAACACAAAATTACTCCTGGTCAGCCAAAACGCAAATAAGGTGATAAGGATCCAGTGTGTGCTGGATGCAGTTACACTTCCTCTGAAGATAAATGTGCATAGGATGGCTGCACATCTGGCTTCATCTCTGAGCCTAGAAGCTCAGGTTTATGAAATGGTCAAAAATGAATTTGCTTACTTAAGGCTTGTGTACCAACTGTGCTTCTTCTTAAAAGTGTAGTATCTGACTAGAGTGACACATGGCTTAGTCTCATCCCATTTGGAGTACTGTAACATGTTCCACATGAGGCAGCATTTGAAGGATGTTTGGAAACTTCAGGTGGTTCAAAGACCTGCAGTAGACTACTGGCTGGAGCTAGTTGTAGGAAACATACAACTCCTTTCTTACAATATCGCCACTGGCCACTAGTCTGTTTCCAGGCTCAGTTTGAGTCCAGGTTATCTGAAGTACCATATTTTTCCATGTAAGCCTTCCTGGGTTTTGAGATCTTCTGGGTAATCTGTTTTGTCTCTCACAGTGCCTTCACAGTTACAGCTAGTGGGAAGGGCCCTCACAATGGCTGTTCCCAGGTTATTCTTTTGATGACATGTCAAAACTTGTTTCAACAGCTTTTGGAAACTGATAGCTCTTTGGGAAAGGATTTTTAATAACGTGCTATATTTTCCATATTTTTGTGTTCCTAATGCCCCCTATCTACCCCCCCGTCTCTCTCTCTCTCTGTCTCTGTCTCTCTCTATATATATGTATGTATATATGTATATATATATATGTATTGATAGTTTAATGGAAGTTTAAGTTTTGTGATTTTTGGGGGTTTTTTTAGATGTGTTTCACCACCCCACCCCACCCCACTTCCAGCTTTGTTTAACATTTCCCAGTTCCAGGACTGGGAAAGATATGGGCCCTAAATACAATACAATGCAATATTTCAGTTTCAGTTTCATGCTACAACACAACAAACTGTGGAAAATTCAGAGAAAATTGTGATGAATACTTCTGCAAGGTGCTGTAAATAGTAGATGACTAATTATCCAATAATATTCTTATTAACCAATCTTGGTAATGGCTCATCTGAAAGAAGGAGGACGAGGAGGACCATTCAGGCATTCATACTGAAAAGCCCATAAGTACTTCTGCTATACTGCAGAATCAAAGATCTAGAATCCTCACATAGAAACCAGGTAGGTTCTTACAAGTACGTTAGGTCCTGTTTTTTGTGGTACATGGTAAGTGAAAGAAAGAGTGAGATTTATTATCAGAATCCAAACTTGGTAAAGTTACTTTGGGGACTGGAAATACCAGAATCCACCATCAAGGCTAGCCAGTGGGCATGCTGACCTGGAGATTATGAAAGTCCTATTCAAAAACTCTAACTTTTCCAAGCTATATGTATGATCACCTGTCACAAATTAGCAAATTGTAAACTTCTTGTGAGATACTAATATACATTCTTGCTTTACCGTATCCATTGACAACTATTCAGTGGAACGCAAAGGCATTACTAAAATTAAAACATGAACTACCAGTCTGATTTTGAATAAAATAATGCTAGCTGACTAACACTGAGATTGTCTTCAATGTTGATAGAGCATGAAGTCCCACCAGCATAATTAACATGAAAAGGGCCATTCTAGTAAAGTAGCTGTGACATTTCAGTGATCATTCTGCCTATTCCAATGGCCATTCTGCAACAGGGGGTGCAGCTGTGCCCATATGCTCAGCAACACCTAAGCCAGCCCACTGCACTTTGGCAAACATAAGAATGCTTGTAAAAGGAGGTATTTTATCCTTCCTTGTGCAACCATCTAAACAGTACAACCACTAACACAGCCAAGAGTTGAATATGAATTGCATATTTTTGCTCCATACAGTATTCTCCAGAAGTTTTTCTTTTCATCATAGTCTTAGTGACATTTCATTATTAAAGAAGAAGAATACTTTGAAAAGGGTGCTAAGTAAATTCTCAGGCTTACTTGTTTCTGAAGGACGCTTTGCTAATTTTAATTGTTCTTTTTAAATGTAGCTATAGATGTCGATTGGCAGGAGACACAAGACAGACGATTAGAAGCATTTATTTACATAACACATAGTTAACTTATGAAATTCACTGCCATAAGGTTTGGTGATGGCCACCACTTAGTTTTAAAGGGAATTAGACAAATCCATAGAGGACAAGGCAGTTCATGGGCTATTAGTCATGACAGCTATATAGTATCTCCAGATTAGAAGCAATATGCTTCTGAATATCAGCTGCTGTAAACAACAAAGGAGAGGTTGGGTAACATGTCCTACCTCTGACTTTGTTGTTTAGCCACTGTAAAAGATGGGATCTTGATCTATAAAAGCTTGGGCTTCATTCTTATTTTTTTTTAATGTTTTATCACAGATATGGGCATACTTTAAGTTTATAGGACTTGCTTGGTTTGCTTATTAAACCTGCAGGACCCAACAATTGATACCAGGTACTGGAAAATGGGTCAAGTCAGATATAGAATAGTGGCTCAAAAGGCAGTCATCTACTTACTGAACACTGGGATGATCCATTTATACACTGGAATAATCCATAGATAAGTATGTGCCTGCATCTGAGTTACTATATACAAAAAATTTTAAAAATCTAATTTAAAAGAAAGAAGTCATTTTGTTGCTGCTCTGAAGGAACTCAGTCATAAGTCCTTGCTGCTGTACATATCATCTAGAGATATACCAGCATATTCTAATATTACCTTCTGTCATATTGGATTATTTTACTGGTGGGAATTTTTTCCATAAGACACCTGGACCACTGGATACAGAATAATAACTGAATTATCATGGGATCACTGCTTATTGAGCTGTGAATGGTGTCTTTTCCCTCAGTAGAGGTTATTTTTTTCAAATCTACTTTATCCTTAATGTCCAGTTAACAACATAGCTATTACTAATTCATATTTTTCTAAGTTACCAAACAAGTCAGAAAACCTGCTGCTTTTATTGCCAGCATTGCTTTCTTGGTTCTCCCTGATGCTTTAACAGTAACTACTGTCAGGTCTAAGGTCTAAGTCCTTGGCTGAGACTTGTGACTTCATTCCACTTCCATTGTTCTCTTGGTGGAAGATGATTTTGAAAGGTTTTTCTTTCTTTCTTTGTATAAAGGAGGTAATTAACTGATTACAGTAAGCCATTAATGACCTTCTTTATGGAAGAAACACTTTTCAAGTGGTCTCCTGACAGGAGAACAACAGAAGAAGAATGTCATATGTCCCAGCCAAAGACACTATAATCTTGCTTAGGAATTGGCTAACCGAATCCATGAATCCTTGAATCCTTGGGAAGGATTTGAGATTCGCGAATCTGAATGCCTGGGCCAAAACAGGCAAATCGAATCTTTCGAATCCCTGCACATCCCAGGGCCTGAGCACCCGGGGTCAGGCACTCGTGGGCGTGCAGGGCTGGCAAGAATCACTTTCCTGAACACCAGGAGGCCTGAGCTGGCACGAGAGCCCCAGATCAAGCTCACTCCTGCTGCCTGCCCCTGTGGCTGCCTCCCTCTGCAAGGTAATTATTCTCTTCTTCCTATTCTTTTGACTTGCGACTGGAGGGCAGGGATTGGGACTGGACTAGTGGCTGGTGTTTGTTTTTTAAAAAAAGTGCCTTCCTTGTTTTAGGACTTGAGACTGGACATCAGGGTAGAGAATTGAGACTGAGCTAGAGGCTGCTCTTTTTGTTTTTTTAAAGTGCCTTCCTTGTTGCAGGACTTGAGACTTGACTGAAAAGTACAGTGTTCTTGAGATTTCAAGGACAGCTGAAGAAGATTCTTTTGCATGGCTCCCTTGCAAAGCTCTTTCATACACAATTTGTAGTTTGTAGTTGGACAAGGTGTCAGAGCTTTCTCTGTCAAAGTGTGCTGGTGCATCATCAAACTACAGACCCCAGGATACCAGAAGGAGCTATGCAAAGAAAATCCAGTTTTGACCTGGATTATCTCTGTACTGTAGTATGTGTCCCTGTTTACACAGGCAGGAAAATGTGGGATTAATAATCCACATTTTCCTGCTTGTGTAGAACAGGCCTTCGTGTCATTTTCAATCTGGCGAGATCCTGAGGCAAAACTATGACAATTGACCTGGCCAGATTTCTTCAAAGGGAGGTTTGCCTTTCCCTAGGCTTTTGCTAAGGCTGAGAGAGTGTGTCTTTCTCAAGTTATCCTTGCCTTATTTTTATTTATTTATTTATTTATTTATTTGTAATAGTCAACCCAGGAGATGGCATTATCTTGAACATCCTCCAACATCTGGAGATACTTCCAAATTACATGTAATTCTTAATAAGAAATATATGGGTATGTTTTCCTGAAAGTGAAAACTATTATTTTATTTGTTTTTCATTAAACAAAGATGTCAAATTCTGCTTCAAAATACTTTTCAGTAGAAGTGCCTTGTTTCCTTGCTTTGTAAACTTTTTTATAAAAAAAAAGATTCGAAAGATTTGAGATTCGCGAGATTTGTGGATTCGCAGAACTTTCCAGGGATTCGGATTTGGATTCAGAAAATTCTGGATTCGTCCCATATCTAATCTTTCTGTAATTGCAGTTTACCTGCCTTGTGTGATAAAGCCCTAAGTGACTTGACACCAGAGCTGACTACTAGAGAAAAGAGCTCAGTTTGTTGTGAGTATGGCATTCATTTGGGGAGGGTGGTCAACTTAGTGATCAAGAGTATTTATCCAAACTGAATTGGGATGTGCAAACTAACAATTTATAAGTCAGCATTTCTGCAGTGCCCCCAGTAAAGTCAATGAGACTATTCCAGAATAAATAGTTTGGACATTGCTGCCAGAGTATATTTTATCTTATAGTGCTGTGCAGTGTAGAAGATGGTTTATGATTTCATCTTTAAAGAAAGCTAAGGAACACAGAGGGACATTTTTAGGCACAGGAAATCAAGAAAAGATTCGTTAGAAGCCACAAGGGAAGACAGAAGATAGTATGAATGCTAAACCAACCATATTTGTATAAAGAGAGACAAAGTGATAATGACATGGGATTACTCTTCTCCACTTTGCATCTTCTTGTTTCAACTTATGTGTGCAAAATAATGCTCTAGCATGCCACAGCTATTATTAGTTACAGTCCAGCTGTAATAATAAACAACATACTTTGTGTAACAACCAGTGGATGCACAAACCTAATAGGGTGCAGGCAGATATTACACTGAAGAGGAAATACCTTTACAAATGTTTACATAATCCAAAAATAGACATCAAATTTGGTTTCTGTTAGCAGGGCCTTTTTGCTAGTTTGGTACTACTATTTCTAAATCACAAATACATACACAAACACACAAAGAAAACATTATAAAGAATACACACACACATTTAAATGCATGTGATATGTTTATCTCCACTTCTTCACTTGTGACTTAATAAGTATATGGACATGATGTCAGAAATTGTAGCCTTTTTCTCTCTTCTAAGAGCAAATTCTGTCTTTCTATGCTATTTTAAGCTATTTTTCTCAAGTCATCTCTTTATATCTTACTCTAAGGCATGCTCTTATGTATTAGTCATTTCATTGGCTTGGGGGAAAAAAACAAGTGAAAAGAATCCAAGATATGCTTAAATTATTAGAATATTGAGTCTCTTTTCTCCGGTGTCACTTAGGTTCTAATTAATCTTCAAGATGCTGATGTTTACTTAGAGATTTTCGGAACTCAAACCATTTATGCAAATTCTCAGTGCCTTGAGACTCCATTGAGAATGTCAGAAACTTTGAATATATAAGAACATCTCTAAATATATTGCTTTCATTAATATGCCTACAAGATCAAAGGCAAATTTTAGTCTTTGGAGCCTTTTTTATAAAAAGACTATATTAGCCACTAAATTGTAGCTTTCTCAAAAGTCTGTGTGTGTGTGTGTATAGAGGGAGAGAAACTTTTCCATAAAAATATTTTTTAAAGAAATACCAGTGATAATGTTGACAGCTACAGATGAAACCTGGTTGCTGAAATAGTTATATGAATATAAGCAAACAAGAACATAGCAAAATTCAGTAACTGAATTACTAGTACCAGTAACAAAAAAAAAGATGAGACATTCATTTAAAAGATGGAACAGCATGTGCAAGACTGGCTCATACAAGTAAAATGTCTGCCAGTGCTGGGTATTAGTATGGTAATGTCTGCCAAGATTTTACAATATATTGCCTTGGGAGTGCCAAGCAGTTTAAAGAGGAATTGCCAGTTACATAAATACTGTACAGTATCTGGATCAGATTTGTGTATGATTTTGCCAGTTGGCCCAAAGGACCACAATTGTCCTTCTGATGAGATATTTAAATTCCTCGTGTTATGTTTTCCCTAAAACCACATGCTAAATGAAATGTACTGCTTGTTTATCAATATACTCGACGCTAACACATAGAAAACATCAAGGAGAGCTTCAACATAAACTTGCTTTATACCATGGTGGACCACTAGTCCATCTAGTTCAGTATTGTCTACACTGACTGGCAGAATCTCTCCAGACCATCTAAAAGAAGACTTTGCTAGGACTGATTACGTGTAATTATGGAACATAATACATATCATAGAACTAATTATTTGGTGAAGCTGTCAAGGTGGTAGAAGACTCGTTACTTTCATTGTTAGCTTTGTTGGCTTGATTCTACCTGTCAATTTGACACTTTCCATTCTTAGTCACTTTAACAGCAGAGAGGTCTTGGTAGGTAACGTGGCTAGTTTTCTCTGGGTATAACACTGAGCTTGAAACTAGTTTATCACATTTGACCACTAGTTTTGTCAATAAGCCATGGCCTCTCTCGTAAATGTTTTGTCCCAGCACTGCAGAGTCAACAAGCATATGAAAGTATGGCTGCCCATATGAAAGGGGGACTGTCCTGGTTTGACTGTCCTCATCTTTTTTCAAGGCTGCCTTGACTACTAGTTTATTAAGCATTTTCTAGTTGTTAATGAAAATGGTTATTTTTCTTTACTAAGTGACCCAATACTGTTTTCAAATTTAAAGTCAACACTGAATCAGGCCTTCACAGTTTGCATAACCATCACTGAAAAGCTTCCCTTTAGGACAGGTGAACAGTGAGAAGTAGTTAACTATATTGTCAACTTGGAGAGGCAGGTTCAAAGTCACCCTATGTCCTCAGCAGAGCTCCTGTCAGTAAGTAGTTTATTTTTCAGTATGAAGATCCTCACTGCAGCCATGACCTGAAGAACAACCCACTGTTATTTTCCCTATTACTGAAAGGTTCTCTGTCTTTTAGTGTCTAGCTTGAGGGGTTTTAGTTTTGCTACTTCTGAACTGTGCTCCATGTCAAAGTCCATTTAAATTTGTCTTTACTATGGATTTTGTGTTGTTTGAGCTTTCTTTAGTCCCTTATCTACTTACACTAGCTGATACTTTCCCTGGAGCTGCTGTTCAGCTTCACTGCAGTGAATTAACTCAAGCTATCCCATTCTCCCAAACAGTGAAAACAAGAGGAAATCACATATTAGGACCTTGTACAACTGAGTGTTTGTCAACAATGTTTGTTTCATCCAAGCAACAATGTTTTACATGTTCATTATTCAGCCGAGAGTCAGTTTTGCGGGGGGGGGGGGATGAATGAATAGAAACTATATTTCTCATTCAAAATGCCAATACTCTGAAAATACACCCACCATCCTCCTGTTTTTTACAATCAGACTTCAATATGCTAGCTGACATTGTTGATTTCCAGCATATAGAAGGTATGTAAACTAGCCATATTTTTGAGTTCTGAACAAAGGATAAGTAAACACATGAGGAAAGGAAACATACTAGCTCTGTTCCCATTGTGTCTACTTCCCTTGAGTGGAAGGTCTGAAGACTCCCTCTATGTGTGGAAGTTCTCCATGCTACTTAGGACACTGATGATCCAGGATTCCAAACTGTATAGAAAAAGTTGTCACTCTCCATGTGAGAAGAATGGTGAAAATGAATGATCCAGTACTGGTAGGGAGGTGGCTAGCATGCTCCTCCTCCTTGCATCTTTATTTAACTTCTATTTTGAATGCCTGATTTCAGCTAATACTTTCTTAAAAACAATTTTTTATTGACATGTAAACATAAACATAAAAAAAAACCACATACACATATAAACCATACAAAACCATACGTCAAATCAAAATTTAAAAAAGAAACCCAAACAATACCAAACATTACAAACATATCTCTTATACAGCTAAACTATAATCAAAACATAACTAAAATAAACTAAGGAAAAATTACAACTATTTAACAAGTGGTTCCCACTCTTGTAGCAAACAGTTCCTCCTAAATAAATATACTTAACTTATAATCATTACTTAAACCTAATTTTAACTTTGTTGCTCATTATGTTTTAAACCTGTTATCAAATACTGAGAAAAAAATCCCACCATTATTAGTATAACTTGATTATTCTAGTGTTAAACTGTTCTGACTACTAAGTTCCAATGTAAATATTTATGGCATCTTTAACACATTTTTTTAAAACTTTACCATATTCGTGCTATTAAAAAATATTAGATTAGAACTGAGCTAATATGTTGATGGGAATCAATCTAATTGGGATCAATTTATTTGTCGATCCGAAGTAATGCATGGAGGTATTAAGTGAACACTTACATAAATCTCATAGGTTTATTCTAATTGGAACTAACAATTAAATTTAGTCCCACACGCTTAATTTTGATGGGATTTTGCCAACTACCACTCCATTTTAAATCCTCAAGGCAAAAATAGTTAAGCATTTCCTATCAACAGTGAAGATGACATACTCATGCCATGTTGTACTGTAAGAAAGACAAAGTCCACATGCTTTTCAGCTTGACAGCAGACACAAACTTACATCTGGAAACAATGCACTGCATCTTCTTTTCTTTTTTAAAAAATATTATGCCATCAAATAAATATCATGCAGTTAATTATTTCATGTACCCACGGGCATATGAGAGCAAATGCAGTTTACACAGGAGTAAGAGAAATTGTTAGGAACATTATGTCATATATTTTGTAGTATCAGAAGTTATGGGGAGATCAGAATAGTAGAAGAACCAGGGTTAGGGAAACGAGAGGAATTTGATGTGTCAAGGGTTCTTCGTCTTTCCTCAGTCCATACTTTCCAAACTCTGGAAATTGACACAGGTTTTGGTAGGACACAGAAACATTTTTTGCTTTTGCAGTGCCTTCAAGGAAAGAAACAAAAATACACTTGACAAGTACACTTTGGAAAAATGTTCCTACATTTCTGAAATACATACAACTGTGTTTTGGTTAATGGGATCATACTTTTATTAATGTGTCCATTGATGCATCCATTAATATACCCTTTTGAAAAATGCACACAAAATACATAAAGACATTTGTCCTTTTGAAAAGAAAAACAAAGCCACGTAGAACAAGGCCAGAAACAATGGAGATCTTGGCAAAGGAGGAAATCCCTGGAAGTGCATGGAATGTATTGATCCATTCCTACTCAAGGTTGTAGTTTTACACTATTATTTATGCAAATTACACACCTTTCTACCATGATTAAACACAAGATGGTGCATATACATAATGTTCCCAGTTCATCTTTCAGTAGGGTACAAACAAGAACTAATTACCTTCAAGAAGGTTGCTTCATGGGCCCTATTAGTCCATGTCTTATGATTTCTTCACTCTTAGTTTTATCAGTGTTTAATATCCAGTTCCAGATGGATCTATACAGATTACATACAAAAGGCTCAAACAAAGCAAATGATTACCTTTTTTTCCTACTTGCAGTGATGAAGATAAGATAAAACAAAGCTCTCTACAAGTTCAGAACACTTTAGTAATGAAGATCAAGGGAGAATGTTACCAATCAAGAAGAATATTCTCATCTAGATTGGTAAACGGGGATAGTTCTTATTGTGGATAGAATACTTTGATCTCCAGCAAATGATGCAAATTAATTTGCTAACTGAACCAGTCTTTGGATAGATGGAATATGTAAAATAGGCAATTTATCCAAAGCAATTGAAAAAGGTTCATATTGGAAGCTATGCACTTTCAGGTGACCCTTTTAAATCTAATCACTGTGACTTTGTAACAGAGAAACTATCCTAAAAGTTCCAGTGTTGTGAACTATTTTTTTTTTATCCCAGTGTTACATTAGTGAAGTATCTGGTGGTAGGTTAGTACACAATTTGATGGAATATTAAACAAGTTTCATTGAATTGCTACTTCAGATACTCTGTTCTTCTTCAAAGGGCTCACACAGACATGCATGAGGGATAAAGATTTTTTTTTTTTAGTGTTCTGAACATTTGAGAAAGAGAAGTGTGATGGGCCCAGGGTTACTCAAAGAGTTATGTCCCAATGTATTATTGCTGCATATTTTAATTATGCTATATGCATTCCCGGAAGTAGTGACAAAGAAAACAGAGTTTGATATAAATAACATCATGCTTTTGCTAGATCCTTCCTAAGACACTGTGTTAGGAAGGTAGGAGATGAAATGTAGTTATAGCATTTCTAAGGGGAGGCCCCTATGTAGAGTAAAAATTAGCTGTTGACCATTCTGACTCTACACTATGCCAATATGTAAAGGCTACTATTTGTTTATTTCTAAATGTGGAAATGGATCGTTGTATCTTTATATCAAGATTGACAACCACGGCAAATCTAAGGGCTAGCTATCTACATCTATGAAGCACACAATAACTTTAACAGAGTGCCCAGAAGTCTACTTCAGTGGAAGATGGCCCTGAAGCCTAGCAAAAGGATGAATTGTTACTGCTGGAGGCTTTCAGATGAAGCAGTTTGCCTTGTATTTTGGCCATAGAAAAGACAGTCTGGAGAGGTCAATGGCAACATGCCTGGGGAATGCTGCATGTGGGCTTAGGGTTGAATTTTATCCACCCCTGTTTTACGTGTATCATGGGTCTCATCATCCATCCATCTTCTTGTTGTTGCTGTGTGCTACTACCTCTGATTTCCCCTCCCCCACACCAGTAAGCGAGGAGCAACATAGAAAAATGCACATGGGAAACCTACTGGCCTTCTTCTTTGCTGTTTGAATGAACACCTTGGGCAAAGTGGTATTTGTCTTGTATTTTTGATTTAAATTGCAAGGATAGTAAAAATACAGAAACCAGGGTAATGACATGCTAAAGATGGAACACGTATGCAAAATAAATATGGGAAGTGAATTGTTGTTTTTAATGATGAACACCTACAACAGGTTTAGGAAGTCTCTAGTCCTCTAGGTGTTCATGAATTACTATTCCCATCACCCTCATTATCAGGCAGGCTAAGGTGATAGCAGTTGGAGCTTAACAACATATATGTGTGCGTGGGGGGGTAAACTTTACTGACACCTATCACCTGTGCATGCATGATAAGACATTAATTGTATCTTCCAAACTAATTTTCACTCACTTGCCAAAAATGAGATACCTTCATTTATTTTGGATATACTTTGCAATTGTCACATTTCATATTATTAATATCAACTGCATAGATAAAGAGATTTCTCCTCTCCTCTTTTCTCCTTCTTGCTTACTTTTCTTCTTCCTTCCTTCCTTCCCCCCACTTTTTTGATGTTGTACCTATTACTTTTTATGCTGGTTAAGATAAAGCAGAATATAAATGTTTTAATCGAATGCTCTACATAGGACGGACAGGTGGACTTCCACAAGTAGAAAGGTACTTGCTCACTGCAGCAGCCCACCTCTCCCCAAAGGCCATTCTGAAGGGTTGGAAGAATTCTTGGGTAGAGATTCTTGGGTAGGACTGCAAGGATGTGGACAGAAGGTTCCATTGTGATTATCCATTGGATTTTAACCATAAATAAATCCATCCCAGAGCCAGAGCTAGCCAGCAGGTTGCCAATTGGCTTTCCTTTCCACAAGGCAAATTTTGTCCAGTCTTTCAATAGAGATAATGCCCGTTAATGATTTCAAGATACCAGACATATTGCTTTCAGATTTTGACAGATTGGATTTTTTTAAAAAAGCAATGTCTTTTTAAGTATACGACTGAATGTGACCTTTTAAAAAATGCTGGCAAATGATTAATGATCTTAATAAATAT
Organism: Cyclura pinguis; assembly: GCA_030412105.1. Lineage (NCBI taxonomy): Eukaryota > Metazoa > Chordata > Lepidosauria > Squamata > Iguanidae > Cyclura > Cyclura pinguis. The sequence goes on along the minus strand of CM059601.1, from coordinate 159,747,707 downwards.
GTAGAACAGGAAAGTTGGAAAGGTTATATGTTAAAATCACTGTTTGCCCATAAATGCAAATACTTCACCATAGTGCTGGATAAGCAAGCGTGATTGATACATTAATATTTACAAATATTTTCACTGGCCGTATCCAAAACCAACAAAATGCCAACATACGCATCCTGACGATTAACAGATTATGAGACAGAGTGGGCAGCATGTAGTATTTAGACAAGCTACAATCCAGGATGACATCGAAATCCATCACTCGGCTGTTGGCTGAATATAGATGAGGACAGAATAAAGCCAAAGCTCTGTAGCAAATGGAAATGCTAAGGCCAAAAGGATCACAATGTTACAAAATCTTGCTGGGTTAGCCTTTCAGCTTTTGCATATGAAAAATAAGAACCCAAATTATAGGATTATTAATGAGTCATCAACACTGGATATCCCCTCTGCCACTGGATATCCCTCTCATGAGGTTCTAAGGATGAGAAATTTTCTATTTTTATTAGTGTAAGATGTAATGTTATAAAATGATGCCTTTGTTCACGTGTGTTTTGAAAACAGCATTATGGTTTAGTAGAATCATATTTTTTAAACAATTTTTATAGTCCATAGATGAGTTGTTCCACAACAAAAAATGTCATAGAATCATAAAATCATAGAGTTGGAAGAGACCCCAGGGGCCATCCAGTCCAACCCCCTGCCATGCAGGAACACCCTCAAAGCATTCCCAACAGATGGCTATCCAGCCTTTGCTTAAAAACCTCCAAAGGAGACTCTACCACACTCCGAGGCAGTATATTCCACTGCAGCACGGCTCTGACCATCAGGAAGTTCTTCTTGAGGTTCAAGTGGAATCTCCTTTCCTGCAGCTGCATTGCTCCTTGTCCTAGTCTCTGAAGTGGCAGAGAAGAAGTCTGCTCTCTCCTCAACATGACATCCCTTCAAATATTTAAACATGGCTATCATGTCCCCTCTTAAACTTCCTTCTGCAGACTGAACATTCCCAACTCCCTAACCCGTTCTTCATAGAGCATGGCTTCCAGACCCTTCACCATTTTAGTTACCCTCCTCTGGACACGTTCCAGCTTGTCGATATCCTTCTTGAATTGAGGTGCCCAGAACTGGACACAGTATTCCAAATGAGGCCTAACCAATGCAGAATAGAGTGGTACCATTACTTCCCTCGATCTGGACACCATACTCCTATTGATGCAACCAAGAATCGCATTGGCTTTCTTGACTGCCGCATCACACTGCTGACTCATGTTCAGCTTGTGATCTACCAAGACTCCTAGATCCCTTTCATGCGTACTGCTATCCAGCCATGTGTCCCCCATCCTGTATTTGTGCATTCCATGTTTTCTGCCTAAGTCTAGGACCTTACATTTCTCTCTGTTGAAAGCCTTCTCCCATATAATCTGCCCCGCACACTAAGGTCCTCTGGGAGGAATTTACTGCCGCCAGTCAGAACTAGGTTGGCTGTGGTTACCCAGAGGACCTTTTCTTCTATTGCTCCCAAGTTATGGAATGGCCTGCCGGAGAAGACCTGGCATATTACTAGTCTTGACTGCTTTAAAAAAGCAGTCAAGACTGATCTCTTCAGACAGGCCTTCCAAGACTAGTACTTCCACCGCCTCCCACCAATTGTCTTGTTGTTCTTTCAATAGTTAATTAATTGTTAATTGTTGTGGATTTTAGGGGGTTGGTTTTAGCTGGGTTGGTGGGTGGGGAGGATTGGGCATGTTTTTTAATGTTTTTAATGTAATTAATGTAATTAATACATTATTGTTGTTCACCGCCTCGATCCATCTGGAGAGGTGGGATAGAAATAAATTTTTATTATTATCATTATCACTATTATTATTATTATTATTATTATTATTATTATTATTATTATTATGGTGATGATGATGATGATGATGGTGATGATGATGATGTTACTCAGTCCTCAGAACTAGTTAAAAATAAATAAATATGGCTTAAATAAAATGTACATTCTGCACAGATTGTTTGTGTAAGTAGAAAGCAGCACAAACATCTAAAGTGTTATGTATGTTTAATATTGCACATCAATTATTATGCACAACAAGCATGAGAACAATTGCATAGAAATAAAATACTAAGGCTGGGACCAGTTAGTCCTAATTAGAGAAGACCCATTAAATGAATGATTACCGGATAATTCATATTCAAATTCTGTTGAATCATTAATTCCTCTCTAGTTGGAACAAACAATAGGCCCAAATATAAATGGAGGTCAGGATTCTGCACCAGACACATAACCACGATGTCACAGCTATGCTCTAACTCCCAATCTGATCCCTGAAACTCACCATAAAAGCCTGTCTGCCTCCCAGAGTAATGGACATACGTGAGGTATTGCCAAATGATTTGACCACCTCTCTCCAACCAGTGACTGAGACTATGAGGAAAAGTGGCATCAGGTTCTCACAGGGTGTCCCTGCTTCTGCTTCTTATAGCCTCCTTTGCTGGCAGGAGTGGGTTGGTCATGTTATTCTGCAGTGTCCCCTCCCCTTGCTAACAGAACAGACTCCATTTCTTTGGACAGCTGACTGTCTTTTAAGATGGGTTTTGGGGTCATCTGCAGTCATAGTGATATTGTCATGGTCACAAATGGGAATACTAAGGCATTACGAAGTCTGGAGTTTAGTTTACATCATTGTAACTATCAGGGTGCCAGCCAGAGTCTGATTCTTATCAATTATACAGTAATATATACTAAATTACATTAGGACATCAAAACCTAAAAAGCCTAGTCAGTGCAGGCATCAGGCATGGGTGAGTACAGAACGCTGATAGGGACACAGCAGAGAAGACTATCTCTCATTTAACTATCCTCCAAGCTTCTAACTGAGGGGGCACTGTGCAAGTGGATTGCCACATTTTAATCCCCCAAATCCAGATGTCTTATTTACATATTGCAAAAGGAAACATATACATTGGAGCAGTCTTTAGGCTCCAATTAATATGCTTTCTTGTTGTGTTTCACCTTTGGTACTATTGATATATTGTAGTTAAAGAGCCAGTATATTGTAATGACCAGAGTAGTGCATTTAGAACTAGGTTCCCAAGTTCAACCTTGGCTTGGTTGAGGAACTCACCAAGTTGTCTCGGGCCAGTCACTGCCTCTTAAGAAAGCTGCCAAATAGGGAATTAATGGGAGAGGAACTATGCATTATGTGCTGATGTGGCATAAATAAAATAGGAAGGATAATAATAATGATAACATTTTGTCACATGCAGGTGTCTCCAGTGGTATTTTTTATCAAGTCACTGTTGTTGTTTTTTGTTTTTTAAATTTCTTACTTCTTTCCTTTTTTTGCCACATTTTTAACTGATGACGGAACAACAACAACAACAGCAACAACAACAAAGTAGGTCCTTTACAATAACATAAGCCCCACAGAGATACATTGTCATCTGATTTGCAAGAAAGCACAGAAAATAACATAAAGGTAGACAGTAGTCATTGCAGGGAGAAATCAGTGTCTGATTGCCTTACAAATTAAATATTTTACTACAGGTAAAGTAGTTCAATATTTTTGTCCTATTTGACTTTTCACTACAATGCATGTGTTAATTCCTCAGTGCTTATGATGTCTCTACTACTACCTAACCATTATTTGTCAATGACTGATGTTCGTGAATTTTGCATTTCATTCCTTCTCGCCCCATCTATTACACCTTCAAACCTCAGGCCATTTCTGCCCTATGCTGTTATAGTGTGAATATTCTACTTTCAACATCCTATGGATCCTGGGGTTTGCAGTTTGGAGAGGGGCTTTCAGAATTCTCAGCCAGAGAGCTCTTTGGCCTCAGTAAACTACAAACCCCAGAATCCCAAAGGATGTTGAAAGGGGAATAACAGCGCTATAACAGTGTAGTGCAGAAATGGTGTCAGTCATGTGAGACAACTTTCTATGCATCTGATGAAGAGAATAGCAGTCTACAAAAGTTTATGTCAAATAAACTGGGTTCATCTCTAAAGTACTGCAAGTTTCCTTTTTGACTTTGTTGCAACAAAGCAACACATATCCTCCTAGAAAATTTGGAAAGTTCTTTCTCTCTCACTCCCTTTCCCCCCACTTCTCTCTCCCTCTCTCTCTCCCTCTCGCTCTTGCTCTGTGTAAAAGTAAATGTCAAACCAACACGGCAAACTCAACCCCTGAACAGCATAATCCCATATTTTATTTCAACTTCTCCACAGTATAAATACATTTTACACCTTCAGTTTCATAACTGCTGTTTTGTTTTCTATGTATGTATTACATTAAAGGGAAGTAGGATTCCTAGTTAAGTATCTGTATCATATATGTATATTCGTTTAGGTGTAAGGCTAATTTAATTAATAGGACATACATGTGAGTAATTAGTTTAAAGAGTCATTATATAGCCCTAAGAAAAATAAATGCGGAACTAGCCCTTCCAAAAGGACATTAACTTTCTTTGAAAATGAATTGACTTTCCAAAAATCTAAGGTTCGCATCAAGCAACATCCACCATAAACTTTTACCTTTCATCTCCTCTTGTGTTTACCCATATCTTGCCTTCCTTAGGGCAGCACTCGTCTCATTTCCCAGAAATCTCTGAAAGATAAAATGCAGAGCCAGATCATCTATTGGGCATAGTGTGATGGCTACCTCAGGTAGTGGAGCACCAGAAGCAATGAACTGTAACGTTTCCTTCTCCCTGGAAGGTCTTTGCTGAGCCAGTCTATCACTAAAACATGAGCAAAGCAGAGGCTGGCATAAAACTGGTCCAGGAAGAAAGAAGAAACCACCTGGGGCAATATATGACATCAAGAAAATGTTATTTGTGTGATAGTGTGTGCTTTGAAGCTAACCTTCATGGTAAAGTATATTAGATCTATCATGCTTGGCACTGATTCCATTATCATCTTACCTTTTTTTCGAGCTCTGAACAGTCTTGATTTTTCAAACTAATATTTTTATGAATTTACTATGTATTATTTATTTGTTACTTTTATATCTTGACTTTCCTGTAATGAGCTCAAGCTAGCATATATGGGTTTATCTCTCCCTGCCTGATCTCCACAACAAGAAATCCTGCTGGATGGGTCAGGCTGAGAAAGATCATTGAAGGAACCTCAAGATAGCATACAGGGATCTCTCTGTCTTTCCTTCTCATTACAGAAAGTAGCTCTCTTGGAGGTCAAAGCTAGTAAACAGGTAGTGGCAGTCATAAGCCAGCTGCACTGCCTCATAACCAGTTAGAAGTGGCTCCTGTCTTGAAATGATGCAACTCATTTTATGTGGTTATTTGTGATCTCACAGAGTACCACAACTGCATTGTAATCTACAAATGTACGATTGCAAATATTCAAAACTCAGATGAAGAAGAGATTTCCTGAGACTGGGAGAGTCTGACAAGTAGAATCTTTCAACTATCACAGTTTGGGACATATTCTGAATGTAAAATGCACATTTTTTAAAAATAGAAAACACCATTTCTGCATAGAAATGTTATTTTCTGTGGAGAAAACAAGATTTCTGTGTAGAATACATGATTTTCTGACCAGAAAGCAAAATTTCTGCACAGAAAACGCTATTTTCTGTTCAATTGCTCCCCCCATATCAGGATTTCTTACAGAATAAATCTTGAATTCCAAATAGTTCTAAAAACTACAGTTTTTGAGAACTGTTATACAACACAGAAAACAATGGTTAAATTATTCATTTCATTATTTCATATTCATTCATTATCCAAGAATGACATTTTAAATTTAAATTCTTTTAACTTTTTAAAAATTGTTATATAGTTGGATTTGACTTTAGAATGTTTAAGTTATTTTAAAGTCTTAAATATCAAATTGTTTTAAATAATTTAAACTGATGTTTTGGTATGCCTCCCAAAGATTTGATGGGATATAGATATTTTAATAAATAGTATATGAACCCTACATATGTTTACTCAGTAGTCAAACCTTATTAATCTTGATGGAATTTACTGTCTGGCAACCGTACTTTGGACTGTAGCAGTTGAAATGTAATGATTTTACTTTTATTAACCACAGAAAGTATTTACAAATCACTTTCTAAATTTCTTTGAAAGTCAAAAATAGGCAGAAAAAAAAGAAGAAGAAGAACAGGGAGCTGTCTACCTTCAAAATAACCCCCCCCCCCCTTTAAACCATCTGATCAGCCAAATCCTGGTATAGTGTTTGGGATGTTGGTCTGACATTTGGGAAACCTGAGCCCAGAAGAAAAGGAAAAAAGAAAAAGGAAGGAAGGAAGGAAGGAAGGAAGGAAGGAAGGAAGGAAGGAAGGAAGGAAGGAAGGAAGGAAGGAAGGAAGGAAAGAAAGAAAGAAAGAAAGAAAGAAAGAAAGAAAGAAAGAAAGAAAGAAAGAAAGAGGAGAAATAGAAGGTAGGAGAGAAGGCCAGTTGTGGAGTTTGGAGGTAGGAAGTGGGGAGAAAGGAGAAGGGAAAGCAGAGATGTAGAGATCAAATACATAAGCATATAGAAAGATCTGTAAGTGTTGGATTTTTATGCTTTCCATTATGGATATACTTAGGAAAGAGAGGATGGAGGAGAACTCTCAAATCTTTTTTTGACTTAAACACACACAGACCTCATTTGTTTATATAGAAATATGTTGTTGTGTAAGTAGACGGTGGGTGTTGGCGCAGCCATCCACAGTGCATGGAAGCAACTTACAGTGAGATGGCACTGAAAGCATCAACACTGGGTCCTGTGGAAGAAGACAGGCAGAATACTACAACAAACATTTTTCTGCTCCTGGGGAACTAAAACAGGTTATGAGGAAGTAGCAGAGGATTGGAAAGAAACCAAGGAAAGCAGAGAAAAATATGGGCAAATGCTGACTTCAGCCCTTTCTGCGTCTTAAGTTCTTGTGATGGTCTGTGGTGGAGATCCCAGCAACAGCTCTGCCACAAAGGGAGCATGATGGCAGTGCTTCCCTCTACGTGGGACCAGCTCCCTGTGAAAGGGAGCATGATGGACATGCTGCTTCCTTCTGCAGTGCAGTGGGGTACTTTCCCAGGCTGCGCTGAGGCAGGAAGCAGAGCCATCATGCTTCCTGTCTTCTGCAGGACAGGTAAGTGAAGGATTGCAAGTCATTGATGGGGAAAACCCATTATGATTTCACCCATGATCATGCTGCCTGGGGACAGGAGAAGGATAGGACAGCAATGATGTCATACAGAACTGTTGTCATGGTCCCATCCTTCTCCAATCCTCATGGTGAGATGGGAGGGTGTTGCAGAAAGGGCCTTCAGCCATTCATATTTTCTCAATGAAAAGGAAGAAACTATTGCTCACTTTAATAAACAACTTGTATCTGTATACTAATAACAACAAAATGTATCGAGTCAATATAATATTTATTACAGCTTTATATGCTATCAGTGTGTAAATAGAGGCCAAACTGAATTTCCCTACAGAATTAATAAGTAGATCATACAACTCTTAACTCATACATTTAGTTCTATGGTCAGAAGGGTGGGGAGAGGATAAAGGACTGAACGTGATAATTTAATCAAGTTTAAACTTCTCTGCTTTTCTTATTGTACTAGCAATTTTTTTAAAAAAAAATTGCTAGGAATCTTTTAGAAGTACTAGGGCTTGTCAAAATTAAGTTATCAAAGACTGAATATCCTAAAAAATCTTGACCTCATTTGTTAAGATGAAAGAAACCCCAAATCCCATCACACAGAATTTTAATGTCAGCTGTTTTGCTTTTTAGATTGTGTCCCATTGGTGGACTCTTAGCAGGATTAATATATAAACGCTACGTTTAAGTAAAAGTGAAGCAAGACATTAAATGCAAATTCACTGTGACATGTAGTGCAATGTAGGTCTGTAATGATTTTGAAAAAATTTGATTGGTAGAGGTGTGGAAAAAAAACGGCTCAATGCTATTCACTCAAACTGATGAACTTGTGTTGCTATATTGCAATTACTTTTAAAAACCTAAAAAGAATAGCAAAGTCAAATACAGTGCTATATATGAGTAGATGGGCAACAAGGAAAAAGGGTCTTTGATTTTCAGTCCTCATAAATGTAACTTGCTTTGCAAAAATTCTGCTTCTCCTTTTAAAAGTCTAGAGATTGAAATAATGTTCATAACTATTTGGTTGAAAAATGAGTTTCTTGACAGTCAGCAAATACCATCAAGAAGAAGAATAGACCAAAGAGAATTGTGCACAATTTTCACTTTATTTAAATGTCATGGCATGTTTCAAGGGGTTACTCTGCAAAGAAGAAACACGTGGGTTTTGTGTTGGCAAAAGCCCCCGTAAAATGCCATTCATTTTTTTTTCCACAGAATAATTCCTCTACAATACCTTACTATATTTCGATATGAGGAGGATAGTATGGAGGAATATATTGTTTTTTCCTGCAGTAGGAAGGAATTAGAATAGTTATTCATCCTTGCATGTAAGGATGAAATAGTTAAGGGTGTACACCTTTATTAATGTGGTGGTAAGTTTTTACAAAACAAAAACAAGCAAACAAACAAACAAACAAGAATAAGAAATCTGGAAGTGGCCTTCCACTTGCTTACAGTTTTATCTGGAAGGATTAATGTATTCCACAGAACGGCCTAGTTCCAGAATAATGGCCCTGAAGGACCTAGAGCTTGCTCATCCCTGGCTCAGGTACATACCCTCCGTGCATCTTCTACTAGTTTTGGTGTAAAGTTGTGTTGTCAAATGCTTGAGAAGACTGTGCAATTGGGTCACATGGGGGGCAGACTTGCTGTAGCAGAAGAAAGGAATGTAACTGATTTTTAAAAAGATACTGAACAGGAAACAGCACTTTGAATTGTGCCTAGAGCTGTTGCAAGAAGGGAGTCGTGTGCTCCCTGCAGCAGCCCCAGTTAACTTGGCTGCAACTTTTTGGGTCAACTGTCATTTCTAAGCACTTTTCAAAGGTAGCCCCATGCAGAGTGCATTACAGTAATCCAAATGGGACATACTAAGGACTGTACCGCCATGGACAGATCCAACATCTCCAAGGAAGATGTGCAGTTGACACGCTAGTTTTAATTGTGCACAAGCAGTGCTGATGACTGCTGAAATTTGGGCCTCCAGGCTTAAAGCTGCAGTACCCCAAATTGTGAACCTTTTTTTCAGGGGGATTGTAACCCCATCTATTCCTTGATTCCCTATTTCAAGACTTGTTTTCTGACTGATCAGGACCATTTGTGTCTTCTCTCGATTTAACTTCAATTTGTTTGTCCTCATCCAGTCCATCACAGCTACCACGTTGCACCAGGCATAATCAACATAAACCCCAGAAAATAATCTGTCAGTCTATCTATCTATCTATCTATCTATCTATCTATCTATCTATCTATTTGTTTGTTTAAAAAAAAAGTTGTGTTAACCTCCCCCTAGGAGTCCAATCAGTGCTTATATACAAAGGGTCAGAAACCTGCTACAGTAGAGTCTCAATTATCCGACATAAACGGGCAGGCCAATAGTCAGATCGTCGAAAATGTCGGATAATCCGGAGGGTCTAAGAAATCACCTTGAAATCACCTGTTGCCATGCTTTGACCCTTGTTTTGGGGCCTGGAGGTACTCGCCCTGCTCGCTGCTGCCGCTGCCACACTCGGGGCCGTGTTTTGGGGCGAGGCTTCACTCGCCCTTCTCTCCTTGCCCGTCACGGCCACCATGTTTGGGGGTGTGTCTGGGGGCGCGGAAATGCCCAAAGCCACGCCCCCAAGCAGCCGCGACGTCGGATAATCCAGAATGTCAGATGACCGAATGTCGGATAATCTAGACTCTACTGTACTTCTTTTCCTTCCTGGCCATGGGATTAGGGATATTCATGCTGTGGCTTATCAGCCCAGGAACTGAGCAATCTGTGTATACCTCCTATAACTTCATTCAGACCTTCTCCTCAGCATAGATGAGTTATTGATGATGGATTAGAGGAAAAGAACTCTAGTGTGCTTTCTGCTAATGTCTTGTGCAGTACCTGGATTTTTACATATGTTGATGTGATGGATTGCAAACTTAAAAGGGATACAACAACTTAAAAAGGATTCTGTTCCCCATTTTCTAATTCAAGATGGCTCTTCCTGGTATAATTTCATGTATCACCTAGATTTTCCTTTATAGTTTCCATTCAGTTAACTTGCATTTGTTTTGTATAGTGATGTTGCCTTTATGTTAATTCTTCCAGCAGCCCCATATTCCCAGTAGGTTGAATTTACATATTTTTTGATCTACCATAAAATATGTCTCATATACAAATTCAGATGACTGGCCATGACAGCTTCGAAAGAGGTCAGCCATGTCACTTGTGGAACATGTCCATGAGATCACATTGTTTTCTTTCATGAAGAAATTGAGGAATGGGGAAAAAAAAACAGACTTTATTAGAATGTCAACCTCCTTTCCAAACCAGTGAACAAAAATGTAGTTGAAGAGCCAGGATCTAATTAATATAGAAACAACAAGAGCATATAAAGGTCAGTTAAATATAAAAAGGTGACTTTACAGTCTCTGTCACAGCGATAGTTATGATTGTTATGGAAAAGGGCACATTGTTAGACATCCCCAATGTGAGATATTAAATCAAGGCTGGGTATTTAAATTGCAACCAGAAACACCCCATAGCCCCATTGGTCACTGTAAAAGTTACAGAGCTTCAAAGCAATTGGTTACCAATCAACCTTTTAAATTCTTTTTCCTAATAACAAAGGTATAACTAAGCTACTTTGTGCTTGTAAAGCAATGAGAAAAATCTTTCATTTCTTTTGTGGTGTAACTCTAACACTCTAGTTACTTTTCTTTCTATGTGCCTGTGGAGCAATAAGACATGGTTTAAACATTGACTTAAGCTACCTCCTCATGCTTTGTTGTTGGAATTCAGGTGATGATAAGACGGATATCATGGCTGTGTGGTGTATGACACGTATTTGTATCATTCAGATTTTTCAAAGTAACTTGAAAAATCAATTTTAGTTACTTTTGAGAAGGAAGACATTAAAGAGGTTTTTTTTTAAAAAAAAAAAATGCAGATACAGTGTTAATGATTTCCAGAGTGGGAGTCATGTTAAGTTTTTTGCAGCAGGAAAAAAAAGGGCGGGGATCTTGTTTTAATTGCCATAACCTCTCATGATCTCCAGACCACTTCATCAAGTAAAAAACTACTTTCTCAAATCTTGGATGTACAATGGTAGTTTAGTCCTTTTAGAAAGTTCTGGAGCGTGTGGTGGCTTTTCCTTTCGATTGGTCTGAAGTGAGAAAGAGACATTCTCCATATTTTGGGGGGAGTAGGTAGAAATACGAGTTTCAATGGCATGCTTTATTTAAAAATAAGTTTGGTAGTGATTGCTGATGTTTCTTTTCCTGTAAATGCCACAGAGAGCACTATCCTTACTGCTAGCACTGTGAGACCTCTGCCTGCAGCAGTAACTTTTGGGCAACATGCAAAGGCAACACATTGTTAGCTATTCAGTTTGTTGTGTGTGTGTGTGTGTGTGTGTGCCTTCAAGTTGCCAGTCAGCTTATGGTGACTTCATGAATTCCTTAGGCACAGAATACTTAGACTAGTTTTGCCAGTTCCTTCCTCTGATATATAGCCTGTATTCTTTGCCAGTCTCCCAACCAAATACTAACAAGTGCTGAGCCTGCTGAGCTTCTAAGATCAGACAGGATCTGGTGCTTTTAGGGTATTTAACCCCCATATACTTTATTATGGTTCTATATTTACTTCCAGGAAGGAGGATAGTTAACTTTCATTTGTTTTGTATAGCAATGTTGCCTTTAACCGATTCTTTCACCAGTTTATTTGGGGCAGCCTATATTCCCAGTAGGTTGAATTTGCCAGTTTTGTTTGTTTTTTAATTGCAAAATGTGCCTCACATTCAAATTCAGATGACTGGTCATTGCCACTCAGAAGGAGGTCAGTTGTGTCACTTGTGGAACATGTCCATGAGATTCCATTGTTTCTTCCTTCATGAAAATCCTTGTAAGACGTTCTTCTTCAAGTGGTGAAATGGAATGTGTGTCAAGGCCTGCTTTTCTTCTCACAGACTGGTATGGTGGCTTCCCTAGTCAGCTAAAGTGCCCTGTCACTTTCCTCAGCTCTGCCTTCCCCTTTAAATCACCACCTTTGTGTAAGAAGGGTAAAGCCTTTCAGTTGTTTTGTAACCCCTTTTATGATCTATGGTAGTGTGGTTCTATTTCATTATAACTATTGAGAATCATTCAGCTCAGTCAGAATTTATAAAATATAATCTTTATTAAAATAATAACCAGAATAAAGTACTGTTTTCCGTATGTATGTCCAAGTTAACAGATCTTCAGAATGTGTTTAGACAGTTTCTTATATCTTTACATCAGCATAAAGGCACATGTCTCTTAGACACAGCCCTCTGGCTACCCTTTAGCCAAGACTCACTTCCCAAATCTAGGTCACACTCTCTGATCAGCTTCAAAAGTGGGTTGATTTCTCCTCTACCCCTCTCTGTAGGCTTTCCCTGAGAAAACACACCTTTCTCACTCAGCCTCTCTGATTGACTGAGAACCTTTCTGTCTTAAGGACTCTTAGCCCTTCCTCCCTGAAGTCTGACAAAACCCAATCAAATGTGCCTGCTGTATACATATTTTCTTCTCAGGCCTCCAACCCCTTCTTCATACTAATGGACTCGAATTCTCTTTGGAGTGACTGTTCTGGTTGCCTTGTGACCTGTTACTGGGTAGTTCTCTGCCATTCCCCCAGACTCCATCACAGAATACTCTATGACAATATGTTCTTGACTTTGGTGAAAAGGCATCATTTTCTGTTTTGTTCATATAACTCATATCATGGGCCAACCTTACCAACATTTGCATATTCTACTGTAATATCTTTTTCTGAAAAGCCCTGTGTCCTGATGCATGGTTAATTAAACAAAACAAAAAATCAGAAAGATTTTTCTTGCTAAATGAAAAGAAAAAAAATGGTGGCAACTTTGTTGGCCATAATCCAGCTCCCTCTGCTGAAAGAAAAGAACATTAAAATATATAGTATAGCTACAAACAGCCAATAGTATCTTCAGGCAGCCACTTCTGGTTTTGGACAAAGGCTATTTGGGGCAAAATAGTTTTCAATGGCCAATCACACTCACTGATAGAACCTTGGGGGGAGATTGACCATTTTTAAGCTGTCTCCTTTTCCAATCTGCATGGGGGGCGGTGGCTGGGGTTTAAGGAGAGAAACGTAGTGCTTTGGTGGGCCACATGTAATCTCCAAGCCATACAGTTCTCCCATCTAATTTATAGTATTGATTTCCAGGTTGTCATCTTGGCAAATAATCATCTATGCAAGTATCCTATGTATGGAAATTTTATTAGAAAATATTCAGGAAATGGGTGGGAAACATGTTTTTTGAGTGTTGAGAAAGTTGGATGAGAAGAAACCTAGACTGCTGAGAATCTTCACAGTTCTGGACATAGTCTGTGCATAATTCTCATGTGGTTGTTTTGTGAAGAAAACAGCATTTTCTGTGGTGAAAATAAGATTTTTGCATGGAAAATGCTGTTTCCTGCACAAAAAATGCTGTAATTGAGGATTTATTCTGTGCAAAATTCATGCATGGTTGATTTGTATAGAAGACAAATTTGAAGAAAGAAATTGTTACTGCAGTAGATAACCCTATCCCGGGGTCTACAATTTAATATTAAAAATATCTCCACATGCTTGAGAGGTCCCCCAAACGAGCATGTAGGCAGGCACGGTCGAATGGCCAAAAACAGGAAAAACCCGGTCAGGCCAGTAGATCCATAGTCACGTAGCCCCAGGAGACCTCCAGACATGTAGAACTTAAAATACAAAAAGGGTCTTCAGCCATGAGAAGCCAACTTGAAGGGATTAACGCATCTGACAACCAGCCCTCAAGCGAGGACAATTTGCATACAACCAAGGCTTTGACAACCCTGGCAAATCTAATCATGCTAAGGACGTTGACATTTTGGAGCTTTGTTCTAGCTTCTCCACCTGTTGTTCTCCCCGGGAAAGGATTAGCCCTCCTGGTACCTTTTCCCCCATAAATAGACCTGGTTTTTGAGAGGTTCCTTGGATTGCTCCCGGCTTCCCAGCAGACCGTCACTCCACCCGTTGAGCTATCCCCTCAGCCCTCCACGTGCTGAGTCTCATCTCTCTCTCTGCTGCTGTCTCGGACCTCCGGATTTCAGGACCAGATGCAGTATTCCCAAGCTGTAGCCCTCCAAAGTCCCCTATCCAATTTCCTCTCTTTTTATTTCTCGCTAGGTCTTGAGTGAGTGAGTGCGTAAGTGCGTACGTGTGCAAGTCTTTATTTTTAATAAAATCATTTATTAGACAATTTCGCTTGGTTTTTGGCTCAGCCTGACCCCATAAAAATTGGGTGAGAGATCTCGCTAGGTTACCCTGCCTCTCATATTGCTATTGCTTGTGCTCTGGCTAGTTTCCATTCCCCATCACATGGAGCACATTGAGGTGTCTGTCAGGGACTCCAGGCAAGGAACCCTGGGAAAATGATCAGCCCACTGCAAAGATGCTGCATCATGCTCCAGCTGTGGGTAATTGCAAGGTTGCATTAGAAACTGGGGTCGTGTGCAGAAGGTAGAGGGAGGTGTGCAAACCTCTGCCTGATTGGTTGTAAATTTGTATATAAGAAAGCAATCCCCAGGATGTATTTGTCTGTTGACCAAACCAGTGTCTGGCGCAAGCCTTTGTCCATCTGTTCCATGTTGTGTATATAACGGAACGTTGCTACAAGATAAAGTGCCTCCTGTTTGGAAGAAACCTCCGTGTGTGAGTATCCTTACTGGGGAACAAGGCTGCTGCTGTTGGCTCGCTGCCTGTGGTTATTCCGCTGCATCTCTGTGGGGCTGAAACTCCTATCATCCCCCAACAGTGGTTATGGGCCCAGACCCACAGTGCACAGCATCCACAGCGCACCTGTAGTTGTTTTCCCCTGGATACTGGAACTGTTTTTGACTGTTTACCTGACTCTCTGGTGCATTGGGAGTCTGTGTTTTGGCAGAGAGATAGTTAATCTTCAGTCCGGAGCTCATCAAGGTCACTGCGGCCAGCTGCTTTGTTTGTTGAATTTTTCCTTACAAAGGCAGCAGCATGGCTGAGGGAGAGTATCTGTGTTTTGATAAAGTGACTGACTCTAATTATCAAAGCTGGCAAATTTATGTGAGAGCTGCTTTGACGAAGGAGAACCTGTGGTACGTTATGGAAAATGAGGGACAGCCCCCAGAAGGAGCAACTGCTGCCCAAATAGCTGCATTCAGAGGTGCGGACGAGAAAACCAAAGCAGTTATTTTGCTTACTTTAAGTCCTTCCCAGTTGATTCACGCTGCTGCTGCAGACACAGCATATCAGCTGTGGCAGGCTTTGAAGCATGTGCATCAACCTTCCTCGGGGAACAAGGCTGCTGCTGTTGGCTCGCTGCCTGTGGTTATTCCGCTGCATCTCTGTGGGGCTGAAACTCCTATCATCCCCCAACAGTGTCCCCCAAGGGACCACAGAAATCAGGGTAACAAAAAGAAGGTCAAAAGTGAAAGATAGAAAGATGGAGGAAGAAGAGATACAGAAAAGGTCAAGGGTCAAATGTTAAAAAAGAAATAAGTTTCCAAGACAAGGAAGAACAAGACCCAGCCGTCTGGAGATTAAAACACAGATGGAAAAGCAAAGCAAAGATGGGTAGTATGGAAAAATGTAAAGAACAGCACAGTGGATATCTCTCTAACTTTTCAGATGGCAGTCCTCAATTTGAATACCTGTGTGGTCCTGGCTTATTTTAAAGTTGAAGAAATGTAAGAAGAGATAGAGGTGTGAAACTGCCCATCAATAGTTAGCATATGGAAAGCTTACAATCAGGCATGTAGGTTAGCTGGCCACAGTCTAATTATTAATGTCTTAACTAGACATGTAAATCAACATACACAGATTCTATGAAAAAACTCTTTTTTGATTACACATTTGCAGCTGTCCTACTGGTAGGGTATTGTCAGTTTGACATTTCACACGTTTTTTATGGATTGTCTTCTTCAGGGGTTCTATGGCTCCCTCAAAAATTGACCAGAAAATCCCACCTAACTTATGACCCTTTTCGCACGGCATTTCCCGTTTGAAAGGGCTCCTTGAGCATGGCGCAAATGTGAGTTGCGGTCCACACGACACACTCACATTTGCGTGATGCTCCAGAACCTGACATGGACCGCGCACACATTTTTTCATTTTTGGCTTGAAGCTGAAAATGTTGCACAGTCACGCATTGCTTCTGGGCCCCACACACACTTACCTTGCATACAGAGCCTTGGGAGCCAGGCCGGTTGCACTTCCTGTCTCAGTGCAGCCTGGGAAGGTCCCAGGTTGCACTGCAAAAGGAAGAGGCGGGGCTCTTGCATGAGCAGGCAGCTTGTGCAGAGCCGAAGAAGCAGGGAAGTGAGAGCTTCTCTCCGGAGGCTGCTCACATGAGCACCGCACCCCAGTGCCGAAAATGGGTTAGTTGCAGAATGTTGGAGATACACACACACACACTCACATATGAACAAGGTTGTTCAGGTTAAGTCCAAAGTTACACAATAATTATTATCCCTGTTATCAATAAAGTGAAGACAAGGGTAATGACTTGGGATTTTCTTTGTTGGCTTAAGAACACTCAAAGAGAAGAACACTCAAATGGAAGCAAATTTCACGAATGATCTGACTTCTACCATGTTTACTTAGCAAAACATACCATTAAATACCACTTAACTATTTAAATTACTTCCAGGTAAGTGTGAACAGGAAGGATCATAGTGCAAAACTATGGCATTTTTCAAGCACATAAGTGACTTAGGATCCTAGACAGTCAATGCATTCTTTTCCCCATAAAGGGTAAATTTTTATCACTAAAAAAGACAAGCAACAATATTTTGTAACCTCACTATTCAGAACATCCTACTTTTCTGAGAGACCAAGGAACAACTTCAGAGTTTCACTGATCCTAATACAAAACAATTTAAAATGTAGACGGAATTGTGATTCATACGTTCTAGGCATCTGGTAAGCACTTAAAACCCTGTTGTACAGAGTGAAATGCTATAAGATAAATTAGTAATAAAACATAAAAATTGCTCTCCTGTGAAGGAGGATAGATAGCAAGTATAAACATTGCCAAGTATAAAAGTGGAGAGCAGCAGGAGGAAGAAACTGAGGGAAAAGAAAATTTGATTCCAAATTGTACTTGGTATTGTTAAATGACAGTTTTATTAAGTATGCTGATTTAAACAGAACAACCTGTCTGGTTTTCTAATCTGCTTATATATATATGCGAGTTCCCAATGTCCCATTTCACTTTCCAGTGATCTGTCGTACTCTGGTGACAAGAAGAAACAGAATTCTGAATGAGCCTATGCACATAATTACCAAGTCTTCCTTCTTATGGTAAAAGGAAAACAGTATGCCTGGGAATTCTTTTGTAGTAAGGGTAACTTCTGCATCATCACCACCAATTCTGATGTCAGCTTCCTATGCATGTATCTCTGACAAGGATCCCACTGGATGGTCTGTCTGTCTCAGTGCACAGACCTTAAGAAATACACTACATTTCTTTAGTTTACCTTCAGCATGCAAACACTCCCTCTTCACACGCAATCTGCCCATCCTAATTGTCATGAATGGATCTTGCTGTGATCATCTTTTCAGTACACAAGCCATTATTGTCATATCACGATCTTTAAAAATCTCCTTACATACTTAAACTTAAAAATTCTTTCTCACAGGCATCATATGTGAACTTTGAGGAAAGCCAAAGTTCTGCTAAGACAGGCAAAATAATGATAAACTGTGCTTCCGAAATGACCCCAACTCATTATTGGTGCTTGAGGGGAAACAGGCAAGCAAAACAACATGGTGTTGTGTACCCCTCCCAAAAAAAAAAATTCTGAGTAAAAAAATAAATGTATAAAAGCCAGGGAAATTAGGAACACTTGGAAATTTTCTCATCTACTATATAAAAGTCAAAGTTTGTCTGTGTTTCTGGCTGTTTGTCTGCATCAGGCAGGCAAAGACCTCATACGATTGGCTGTGTGAGGCGAGAAGACCCTATATGATTGGCTGGCTGTGAAGATTCTATGGAATCCTGGAGCTGGCAGTTCAGGGAGGGGCATTTAGAATTCTCAGCCAGAGAGCTCTTGGGCCTCAGGCCAGTTGCTATGGAGATGAGGGCTGCCATCAATAAGGGTGCCAGAAAACATTTGGGAGGCATACGTGAGAAAAATTAAGGTGACCTACACAACATAGTTACAAGGTCTTCTCGTCTAACACAGTAGATTGTATGAGTTCCATATGTGAAGAATCTTACAGTTAAAATTCAAAACAAAAAATGCTTCCAGAAAAATGTAAAGCCATTGCACAAATTCAACAGAAAGCAAATAAATAAATAAATAAATATAAAAAAATAATCAAAAGCCAGTACATCAAAGTTGCCAGACAACACAGAGTGGATTGGAGGTGACAGGGAAAAGTTACAGGTACTGGAGTATCAACTGTGTATGTAAATGATTATAAATATAAATTGCAATGGGAACTATGGGGAAAAGTTACAGGTACTGGAGAAGACAGTTGGGTGAATTCTTAAGAGGAAAATAAAATCCCGAGCAAAGCTGGGTACAGAGGTTGGGTTCCTGACTGTCTTTTCCAGTACCTGTAACTTTTCCCCATATTCCCCAATCCAATCTTTATTCATAGTTATTAACATACAGAGGTTGGGTTCCTGGGGAATACACTGTTCTCCTTCTTGCTGCTAGGCATCATCACCATAGAAACCCACCTATTCCAGTACCTGTAACTTTTCCCTATAGTCCCCAATCCAATCTGTGTTCTCTGGCAACGCTGATGTACTGACTTTTGATTTTTTTTTTTTTGCTTTCTGTTGAATTTGTGCAATGGCTTTACATTTTTCTGGAAGCATTTTTTGTTTCGAATTTCAACTTTAAGATTCTTCACATATGGAATCCATACAATCTACTGTGTGAGGTGAGAAGACCTCGTAACTATGTTGTGTATGTCACTTTAATTTTTCTCACATATGCCTCCCAAATGTTTTCTGGCATCCTTTTGCCTCATCCCCACAGCAACCAGCCTGAGGCCCAAGAGATCTCAGCTGAGAATACTAAAGGCCCCTCCCTAAACTGTCAACCCCAGGATTCCATAGAATCTTCACAGCCAACCAATCATATGAGGTCTTTGCCTGCTTGATGCAGACAAACATGCAGATAAACATTGACTTTTATATACTAGATTACAGTGTAGTCAGTGATGGTTGGTGGCTTCCATGTCATTGGGGTGGTGAATCCATTCTGGGCTTTTGTCTAACTTTTAAAGGAGATGGCTAAGATGTCAAATCTACTTGGAGAAATAGAACTGAGAACTTTGGATAGCTCCTTTAAAATCTGGAGCAAAACCTAAAGTGCAATCACCAGTCAATTGATATGAAAGCCACCAAACACATCTGAGTATAACTAAAGAGTGTTTGTAAATCCACAAATGTGCAGGGAGAATTAAACTTCAATTTGATTTCACTGGGAGTTGGACAGTGGAAGTAGGCTATTATCCACTGGCATAAGAAAGGATGAGAGAACATCCTTGAAATTGATGCTTACTGAATGATGATGTTGTGCATGAGTTGTGTGCTTTCAAGGGTTCATGGCACAGAACTCTCATGAAAGTAGAAAGAATATAAATAACTCCACTCCCCTGTAATCCCCTTTCCTTTCCCCTCCAAAGCTCCTGTGTCCCATGCCTCTGGCGCTGGGGTTCCCAGGAGAAAGGAAAAAAAAGGTAAAGGGCTTACTCATACTTTCCCCTCAGATAGAGAAGTTCAGAGCACTGAGTTCTGGCATTTTAGGTACTTCCAGTCACCATCTTGAAAAAGGAGGGATAGGAGGAAAGAGAGCACCTGACCAATCAGCAGTCATGGCACAGCAGAATGTGCAGCCATGTGGCAGAGAGGACACACCACCAGTACTGGGAGGGGGTTTGCTCACCCCAAAGGGGGGAAAAAAACACTTTCATTTTGAACACAAACCTTGCAAGCCTGGGGTGAGGAATGTAAAGGAAAAGGAGGAGGAAAATTGTGGGGGGGGAGGTAAACATATGCCTTGTGAGTAATCAAATTTGTGAAGGCCAAACCCATGAATGTGCTGGGAGGACTGTATTTTAGGGGTCTTGCCATAAAAATGTCCACATTAACCCTTTTATAGACACATTTTGGTATTCAGTCATGAGCAGATGGCTCAACTATGGGCAACAGAAAGCACATAAAGTTTGAACAGCTGGTGATGAGGATAAATCCTTTTGAGGCTGATTTTTTCACTAAGTGAGAAGCTCAGCCACACATAGCATTCATATTTTCCTCAAACTGTTGTAGGGAAGGTTGGACAACCTAAATTCTGGTGCCATCATCAATGCTATATTCACAACATTGGGGAATCCCAGCTGGCAGGAACAAGGATTGCACTCAGGCAGATTTTTCTGACTAAAAAAAAAGAAGAAATTCATTCAGTTCACACTTTAATATGAGTCTGCCTAAAACTAACTCTAGTCCATTTCATTGCAAAAGGGCTGAGGTTATCCCTTGTTAAGATTCAGTCATAATGTATCTTACCTTCATTATTGCAAAAGGAATTAATTACAGGTAACTTACCAGTTGTATCTAGTTACTGCCATAGTCTGGGAGGTTGGATGCCAATAAGAACATCAGCGAAGGGACGTCGTAAGAAAGGAACAGCAACTATCTGCACACTATACAGGCCTTTTGATGTTATTAGATCTTAGGAAATAAATTGCAAAGATGTTAAATGATTATTATACAGGGTTCAAGCATACTCTAGGTTTCTCTTCTGTTAAAGATATGAAATTTTCCAGCATTCTACTGTGAGCTTATGTATATGTATATGTGTATGTGATGCATATGGTTTTAGAACAGGAGTGAGAAAACCCCAGAACCTCCCAATACTTGGGAACCCAATTCCTACACCATCTTATCACTCGGCATTCTGGGTAAGCTGGTGGATGTTGTAAGCTTGGACAGCAGAATACCTGCTCTTTTTATTAGGAGAGTTGTAAGTCTGATAGTCACTTGGCTTTTAAGGGAGTCAAGTACACCAGCTTTGCAGAATAAAATTTACATATAGCGAGAAATTAGAAAGTTTCTTATGCTGTCCGTTGGTGTTTATATCTATTGGATTTTATCCAGACACCCAGAGAATGGTGTGGTCAGGAACATGTAAAAAACATTTCATCACATCTGGGCTTTATAAGGTGTGCCACATCATCATTTGACTGCTGCCATTTTGGTTTCTAAAAGCCCCGAATTTGGTGTGAACTATTATATGCACACTACACGTCTCTTAATACATTCACATGGCTGACCTCCAGAAGTAAATTACAATGACAAATGGAAAACTTAAGAAACATTAAGTTTCTTCCTGCTTTGAAACCAACGAAACATGTTAGTAGAATTTGCTTGCAATTCTGTACATATTTATGCAGGAGCAAGTAAATCCTATTGCATCTGATGATAAGTGTAAGTAGCATTGTAGCCTTATTGAGTGGTATAATTGATCGTGATAATGTAAAAATATACCCAGCTTTTAAAAGACTATTATTTGATACTTTATTAGATATTCTTAGCTATGAACGTTAGATACACAGTGGAACAATCCACCCCAGGTTTTGAGTCAGATCACAGATGACTTAGAAAATGCATATTACTCTTCAGACAACTTCAGAAGCCACAAGATTTGACTTTTTCTTGTCAAAGTAAATACTTCCTCTTCTAGAAGAGACTCAACCAAATAAAAATAGGAAGGCAAGAGTTTGTGCCATGAATCATTAAAGTTGGCGGGGGGGGGGGTTTAAGGGAACATCTTTAAAAAAAAAAATCTTGACAGAATTGTATGACATTTTCAGTGGTATTTGCACATTTGGATGAGCTCAACTGTGGCAGGTTGCAAAAAAATAGACACAAAGAGTTCCATGAAAGAATAGCCTTATAGTCTGTACTTGTTCCTTCATTTATTCTGATGATGATGATGATGATGATGATGGGCAACCATTATGAAAATGACATAAAGAGCAGAATTCAGTCTAGTTAAAATTCTTAAAAAGACTCAGTGGTGGTGGTGGTTGTATTATTATTATTAATAATAATAATAATAATAATAATAATAATAATATCATTATTATTATTATTTGCTTGCAACAGGGGAATGTTCAAATATGGAGGTGGCAGGGTTTACTTCCCTTTTTCTTCCTTCATCTTTTTGCAATCAGCATGAAAATGACCAACATGGTATAGTTGTCTGAGTTTTGGACTAGAACTCCAAGACATCATCAGGGTTCAAATTCCTATGGAAACCTACTGGGTAACCATGAGCAAGTTATACTCCTTTAGCCTAAGAGAAAGGTAAGGAAAATCTCCTCTGAGTAAATCTTGTCAAGAAAAATCTATGATAGAGTTGCCATAAGTCAGAGTCAACATGAAAGAATGTAACAACAACAGCAGCACCAGTGAAAACAGCATATGTCATTAAAGTATCCCTAAGTAAAAAATATTGCAAACCTTCAAAAAGATTGTGCAGGATCTGGGGAGTTCAGATGAATGAAATATAGTTCAAGACTTTTTTGTGTTGCTTTCTTTTGCTGAGCTCCCACTAAAATAAAAGAAAGTGCAATAGGGTAAGGTAGACAATGGATGTATAGCATACAGGGGCCAAGGAAGAATAACCCAGCATTTTCCAACCAAGCACCCAATGCTACATCCTCCCAGGCCTGAGAGACTCTTAAAGTTTGTGAACTATTGGTCTATCTCTATCAGAGTAAAAGATGGCAAGCAGAATTGAACAATGGCCAGCCCTCACCCTTTCACACTTAAACTAGAAGAATAAAACAAACACAGTCTGCTGCAGTAAAAGTAAATAACATAGCTTTTACTCATGGCCTTTTCATTTCCACAGCGACAGAAGGTTAGCTTTGGAGGAAAAAAGAAAAAAAAGAAATGAAGGTTCTTCAGTCCATGGTTTCAGCTTTGCTACTACATAGCCATGCGGTTTATGGGCAACGTAAAGGGACAATGATAGGAAGGAGGAGGAAAAATGGCAAAATAACAAGTAAACAATAAACTACTTGGCAGTAAATACAACCCTGCTATATAGCGATAGTATGCAAGATGAACCATCTCTAAAAGAGATTCCACACAGGTGTTGCTGTGAGGGAAGGAATGAGGGCATTGTCTTCTTCTGCATTCCAATGAGATTTTCCTTCAGTCCTCAAATTACAGACAGTAAGAGACTGATATTCAGAATGCTTATATTTGCTTTGTAATATTGTTTGCCCCTTTTCTTTGGGTGTGTAAATTGTGTTTCTAAATCTTCAACTGAAGTTCTAATTTCTACAGTGCTAGAAATTTGAGCAGTGAATTAAAGACGCCATTTTGAGGATAGAATTCTTGCTAGGAGGAAATGCACTTATCTCCTCCCCACAGCTATACCCTGAGACGCCACCAAAACACACCCCTGCTCTTGGTAGGAAAAAGTAAGTCAGGACACTGAAAACCTCGTGACGTATTTCTTCAGTGCTCCTTCCCTCCAAGTTCTGACACTGGAGAGTCATAGCAAATTTGTTCACTGTGATTAGACACTGAAGCTTTTGGCCATCTTCTCACTTTATCTACACATACTGTTTTTTTCTTTACATGGAGATTCTGAGAAAGAATGTATTAATTCTTGGGAGAGGGGAATGCTACCTGTGCTTCTGTGTCCCTCTGAAGAGAAATTACTAACAAATCTGCTAGAATGTTCTGATTTAGATTGTGTCCTTTTCCAAGGAATCTCACTGCAATTTACCAAACCCATCAAAATCTACAGATTTGGTTCTGGATTCAATAGTTGTCCAAATCCAAGGGACATCACAAATAAACAGTGATTTTGATTTTGATTTTTCTTGGTGATAGTTTTGCTAATACCTTGTTGAAAAAGAATATTCCAAAAGGCTGATGAATTCCCAAAGGCATATGTTAAAATTAATGGTGACCTTGGGGGAAACAGAAAGCATTTCAGGTCCCTCAGATCAATCCCTTTAAAGGTCAGCCATTTATCTGATGCATCCTCCTGTATCTCTGGAAAAATGACCCTAATATGCTTTTATTTAAGGAACCCTCCAAAGCTGGACAGAATATGCATGACTGAAAAAAGACGGCTGAAGCACTGAAAATGGGTCCCTCAATGACTTCAAGCAGAAGTACTTCTGCTAGCCCACTAAAACTATTGGTTAAAAACATCTGTTTTCAAGTAATTCAACATCTCACTACACAGAGTATTTGAGCCATCTCATCTTGCTTACTTGGGCCTTATCAGAAAAACAATCATTCTAGATGAAAATGGATGTACTCTTATCTGATGCTCAGGTAAATTTTTGTCCCTTTCTGTTGCTGGCTGCTTATATAATTTTCATTCAGTCACCTCCTCTGTTTATCATGTGAGAGTTTGCATTTTTCTAAGCACTTTGGTATTAGGACTGTGGTATGAACTCCTACCTCTGTTGAAATTTTCACAACTGTCAATGTTGCAAACAAGTTTCATAAAAGAGCCAAAACAAAATCCTGTCTTATATTCTCTATGTTCTTTTCCTCCCCATCTCCTCCTCCCCCTTTCTCTTTCTTTCCTTGATAGAAGCAATTTATTTGAAGAGGTTGAGATGGGAAAATCTAAAAGCAAGAAAAGACTAATAAAAAGTCAATATTTCTCTCCTTTGTGGCACATCTGTTAGCTTGATTGAAATGGAAGGCATTACTGCATGTTAGATAAGAGCAGGCATTTCATGCAAGCAACCTTAGAATGCACCTTAGGAGTCCTCATTAAGAGGAGGGACCTAGAGCCTGTACTTGGCATCACCTATACAAACACTTTCTTTTCTCCGGCAGCATACACTCTCTTTAATCCAGCAAATGCACAAAAAAAAGTAAGCAGCAAGCCTGCAACAAATAACTAGGGTTGATTCAAGTTTTTACAGAGCTTAACAATCCAAGGGGGCTAGGAGGATCCATCAGCTACTGTTTTAGGGCAATCAAAAGGAAAAACTGAGATTCTCCTGCTACCACAGCTGCCTCCTGAGGGCATGTCCTACCTCTTCCTTCTTGATTACCCACAATGGGTGTTCCCACCTGAGAACCACTTCACTTGCCACTGCCTCCATTAGAAATGATGAAGCAGCTTTCCACAGGTGGCAATTTACAGTTACCATTTAAGAGCAGAAAGTGGGCAATTATTTAATGTGTTGCTATATTTTTATAGCCATGGGGATGCTATTATCTGCCGTCGCTGTGTCTGAATCTCATACTGCCAAAGTGTCACAAGTTCCATGATGTTCAGATGATTTTGTTTCCCAGTGGTTAAGTAAAGTCATATATGGAAATAGCTCTCTGTTCCTTGTTTTCTCAACACATGTTGGTTCTCAAAAATTGTCTGAGATTGTAATCGCAGGATATCTAACAGATGAGGAGCTGCTATCTTATTCAACCTCCCTTTTTTCAGCAATGACTAGACAAGTATCTTTAGTCTCTGTAAAACAGAGCATGAAGATGAGTGCTTTCCCTCATTGTTTCACACCAACGTTTAGATATGGTTATACTCTCTCTATAGGAGAACACTTCATTTAATTGTCATGACCAATAGCTAGAGGCCGGGAGGGGGGGTGGAGAACAGAATTTTATTGTCTTTAGAAATTAGAAAGTAATAGAACACTATTTCTTTCCTATGTATGTTTCACATATGTTCATTCACAAGTGTAACATTTCAAAATGTGTAACCTTATTTTCAATGTTATATTATCATACATTACATTACTACATTACATATTGTTGCTGTTGTGTGTCTTCAAGTCATTTCTGAGTTATGCTGACTCAAAGACAAACCTATCATGCAGTTTTCTGGGGCTGAGACTGTGTGATACATCCAAGGTCATCAAGCAGATTTCCGTGGCTGAGCAGGGAATTGAACCTGGTCTCCAGAGTCATAGTCCAGTGCTCAAACCATTACAATACAGTGGCTCTCACATTAGATATTACATTACATTAAATTAATCCCCTGCTTCAGCAGGGGAATCTTTAAGAAGATTGAGCTAATGGACTGGAACTTAACTTTTGGGGGTTTTTGCCTCCAACAAAGATAAAACCCTTTCATTTGGGCTACAGTTGGCAGGTCTTATCTATATATCACCTAAAAGTTTTTCCATTACAGGCAATGCTTGAGAAATTCAATGGTCTCTGCTTAGGAAAGGAGCAGTTAGTTTTGCACAGGACAGGTACAACCTTAGTCTTAAAGGAAGTTACTTTACTGTTGCTGTTGGAGATGAAATTTCATTTTCTGCTTTTCATTTCCCTTTGCCCCATCCCCCTACAGCCAAGAAGAGAAGTGGTCATTGCCTACATTGAGATCCCTCCAGAACAATGAACTGAAACAGAAGCAACTTCTGATACAAAATGTGTGCCTGTGTCTACCATTGTCACGTTGCTTCTCCTGTATGGTTTTTAAACATTTTTGACCCAGTGAAGAATCCAGTGAACTTTGAAAGATGGCGTGATATATTTTGTGCGTTTTGATCCACCAGTTGTATTATTTTATAAATATTTTTTCTTGAAATACACATTCTATTCTAAAACACATTTTTATGTGCACTTTGTCTCAGAGTACATATATTGTACATGTTTTTAATGCTAAAATATGCATTTCTGTATACATTTTGAATTAAGAACGGTAACATGGACCATTTCTGCTCTACACTGTTATAGAGCTATTATTCCACTTTCAATACCCTGTGGAATTCTGGGGTTTGTAGTTTACTGAGGCCAAAGAACTCTCTGGCTGAGAATTCCAAATGCTCCTACCAAAACTGCAAACCCCAGGACTCCATAGGATGTTGAAAGTGGAATAATAGCACTATAACAGTACAGTGCAGAAAGTGCGGGAACAGAAGGATAATTGCCTTGCAATCAGAGCATTTATTTGCAAAATACTATTCAGCTCAGTTCATTTAAAATGTAAACTCAATGATTTTCTCAAGCATTGGTATGACAAAATGCTTGGAAGTTTTGTCTGGATACTTTTGTTGGATAATTTTCATGCATAGCCAGGAATAGCTTCCATGCTTCCAGGACTGGGCTTAGAAATTTATCCATTTGGGAAAAAAAAGCTCCCCTACCCAGATTCACTACCAGTTTCTATATTATGTAAGAC
The DNA here is from genome assembly GCA_030412105.1 of Cyclura pinguis. Taxonomy (NCBI): domain Eukaryota; kingdom Metazoa; phylum Chordata; class Lepidosauria; order Squamata; family Iguanidae; genus Cyclura; species Cyclura pinguis. The sequence continues at coordinate 159,720,441 of CM059601.1, read as the reverse complement.
TTTCAGGCAGATGGATAAACAGTAGATCAAGGTTTCTGTACAAAAAGGAGAGAAACAATCAATGCTGGGGAGACTTGAGATTCTTATAGCACAGGGGGAAGGAAACCCTTAATTAATCGTATTAATGTTATTTGACTTCCCTCTTAAGAGCAGAATTTTATTCTGAGTCAAGATTCCCCTCAGTGTATTCTTCAGGGGAAATGACTGGTTTTTAACTATATGAAACTATTTGATATGTAAATATATGTAAGTATAAAATCTGCCAAGTGGTGAGGGAAACTTGTCGCTTGCCTTCTTTTCCAGTTTTCTGTGGGTGAAGATGTGTGGCTTAAATGCAAAATAATATCTTACACTTTGTAAATGATTGTGCATAACCGTGTGACAATAATACCAGGCACAACAAATTCTGCATATATTTTTCTTTGCAGATATTAACAGCAGAAATCCGAGCTAAAAGACAGCAAATATATGGAGAAATCTGTCAATTTTACTTATTCCCATTTTTTTTAAAAAAAAGTTCTTTTTCTTCTACTTAAGAAGAAATCTACAAAACTTGTCAAACACTTTTAAAAAATGAAGTGAATGAAATTGTCAGTAGCCTCTGCTGACCAAATTCAGAATGATTCATCTAATATGAGCCAAGGGAAGTCCATGTTGTACCCATTTGGCATGTAGCAATTGAAAATGACAAGGTTGTCAGTAAGGGGGAAAAAAAGTAGTTGACATCATTGCAGCACCATAAACTTTGTTGAATGAAGAGGTATTTAAAACTTTGAGAAGATAAGCACTCAGATGAAGAAAGTTATCAGTTTCAGTTTCTTTCATATGATTCTTTTCAGAAGTCGCAAGTTCTTTCCACCAGTTTTCTGAAGAAACTTGTGAATTTCACTAAATTCTTGTAAAAATAACCAAACAGAATGGTTACCCATGCATAGTGCTGATCATTATTGTGTTTCCAATGGCAAATCAGATCTTCCCAATGAAAACAACATCAATATGATAGAGAGTTTGCTGATGTTTGTCCCCATAATCTGATAACTAGAGATCAGTTGCTTCTGAACATGGACGATTCGTTTGCCCCTCTCACCATGATAGCTCAATTGTTCAGATTAGCTTTATATAAATACATTAGGATTTGAATTGCATCTCACAAGGTCATGCATAAAAATTCAATTTAGCCATGTCATTTTTCCTCAACATGAAACAACACACTTGCTGTGGTTCACTTTTACAGTTCAGTTGAGCTGACTTCTGCTGTGGTGGCTTCAACAGCTCTATATAATTGTCTAGCCATTATTAATCCCTTTAGTGTTTCTTGTGATAACATTATTCTGGATGAACTCATTTGGTATTAATGCAAATGTCATATGTAGTTTAATAGGATTTTCACTGTAATTCAGTATTAATTAAGTGGATCTGTGTTGTTATGAATTCCCCTAATACACTGAGCTTCCTAGTGTGCTGAGAAATATCAGAGTCTTCTTTCCAAATCCTTTATTGTTCTGGAAAGTCACTAGTCTTCAAAGACATTCCAAATAAGGAAAAAAAATCGCAAGGGGGAGAGAAAAGAGAGTAGACATCCATGTAAAGATATTAGAATAATGCTGCCCAGCATAACAGCTTTTCTCTTACAAAGTCGGATCCATTCATCTAGCATTTAATTCAAATCACCCTGCTATTTAGAAAGAACCAGTTAAACTTCTAAAAGGGAGCACTGGTGCCTTACTGTCAGTTGGTCTGGAGGCTGTCTGATCAATGAGATGAGAAAGGGGAAGGTCCTAGAGCAGTTCAGTGAGTATGCTTGGTAGCACATTAGCAAGACTGAGGAGCCATCTCACATTTAGAGAGAGGAGCTTCACTCAGTTTCACTTTTGCCAAGTTCAGGTTGTTTGAATCTTAAGTTCTTGGCATTCTGGATATGAAGAGAAAAAAAAATCATAAAATGTAAATTCAAAACCAAATCGACATGAAACTCTCCCCTGTTTGCACTAACCAAAGTCAGTAAGTACAGCTATTCCCATCATGGAGAGAACCATATTATATCTGACTTCCACTTAAGTGTTTAAGACTGGGAACATCTTTTTTGAGAAACAGAAGAGGTGCCAAGTAATTCAGTGCTAAAATAGTTGAATACATGGGGATAAAAATCAAGCACTCGGAGTTCTGAACCTGAATGGATTAATCTGTTAGTTTAAGTTTCTCCCACATTTTTTCTAATCTAATAAAATCATATATCATAGGCCATTTCTGTTATACTACTGTTATTCCACTTTCAACATCCTATGGAATCCTGGGGTTTGCAGTTTAAGAACAGGCTTTTAGAAATCTCAGCCAGAGAGCTCTTGAGCCTCAGTCAACTACAAACCCCAGCATTCCACATGATCTCGACAGTAGAATAATAGCACTATAACAGTGTACAGTGGAAATGATCATAGAACTGGAGAGCACCTCATCGACCATCTAGTCCAATCCCCTATCAGCACAGGTATCTACAGCTAAAGCATTACAAAGAGATGGGTATCCATCCCTTTTAAAGACCTCCAAAGAAGGAACATCTACTACTGTCCAAGGCAGTTCATTTCACCACTGAACAGATTTTACCATCAGGACATTCTTCCTAATGTTTATGGGAAACCTTTTTTCTTGTAATTTGAATCCATTGTTTATGTCCTGTCTCTTGAAGCAACAGAAAGTATGCTTGCTTCATCTTCTATATAACCAGTCCTTCAAATATTTAAAGATGGCTATCTCAATCCTCTCTTCTCCAAGCTCATCATAGAATCTCAACATTCTTTCCATTTTGCATTTGAATAAATTACTTTTGATAAATTCTTACAAACAAACAAACAAACTGAAATGGGACTATATTCTCACTTGTCTCTAGCCAGAATTAATCATTATTCAGGATGAGGTAGAATTCAGTTGCCAACTATGTGTTTCCTGATTCTTTTTGAGCTGGTATCTGCAATATCTCCATCCATCCATCTGAAGTGGTGGCTAGAGATCCATCATTATCACTGCTAAAGCATGGTAGGGGTGGGTGGGAAGGGGAAACCACTTTTTTTCATCTAGCAATTTTGAGAACAAGATGAAGTGTAAGTGTTCTGGGGGAAGATATTCTTTTGTTTTGCATTTTCATTTCTCAGGTCACTTTTCTTTCATTTTACCACCTGAACAAATTTCCTTCTATTGCTATCCATTTCTGTTTTGGTCTATTGATTTCAATGGAAGTTCCATCTACTCTTCTGTTACTTGCAACTTTGGTATTTTCTATCAAAATGGCATCAAATCTGAAAATATCCTGTAACTACCCTTGAGTATCACACATGACAAATTTAACTCAGATTTAAAAGTCTATTTTAAATGTGGACAAATTTTAGTCTTTCCATTACTTTCAACATATCACCTTTATTTAGATGCATCTAAATTCAGAATATAGATGTGTCAACTATTCAGTTCTTCAGTGTAGGATTGAGTAAAACTGGGTAGAGAAGATGTAATACAAATAAGAAAAATTAAATTAATAACAACAACAACATTTATTTATAACACCCTTTTCACCAAAGGACAGAATATCAACATATACAGGCAGGGACAAAGACAATAAACATAATACTTTAGCAATAAATAGAATGAGATTCCTAACACTCTACCAGTCATTATCCATCTCAGCACCTTAAACACAACTTTAGTGGCTTCAGAAGGTGAATCAAAGTGGAAGGTCTTCAGCCCTTTTATGAAAATAGGTGAGATCCTCCTCCAGCTGGAGGTCCAAAGGAAAACCATTCCACAAATATGGAGCTAGAGATCTTGACAGTCACACAGCTTTGACAGAGCTGTACACATTGGTGGAAAAAATAGAAATCCTTTGTCTATAGATCTTATATATAATTTTTATTGAAAGTTTGTCTCGGAAATAACCCCCCCACACACACACTTCCATGTTTAAATCTTCCAGTTGAAATTGCTTATTTCCATTTCATTACAAATATAATTTCCATCTTACAGAGAGGAACAGTTACATTATTTCTTCTTTGATTTCTTATACATTTATATCCTTGCCCAATCCAATACTCTTTTCCATTCTTTCTCAAAGTTCTAGATAGATTTATTCTTCCAAAAAAAAAAAAAATGCTAATTTTTCCGTCTCTATCATATGCAGAACTTTTAACTTCCATTCTTCTATATCAATATGTTTCTTTTCTTTCCAGTGCTGCGCATATGTCAACCTTGCCACAGTTATTAGATATAATAATATCTTCTGATGACTTCTTATTTCCCTTTGTTACCCTACCATATTTAACAAATAAAGCTCCAGTTTCATTTCAAAATTCAGCTTACAAATTCTTTGGATTTCATCCTGTACCCCCTTTCAAAATTTTTTTGCTACCTTACATGTCCACCACAAATGGAAAAAAGACCCTGTCTTTTCATCACACTTCCAACAATTTGAGTTCCCATTTTTTGTTATTTTTTGTAATCTTTCTGGGTTCATGTACCATCTGTAAAACATTTTATAAAAGTTTTCTCTTAAATTTAAGTTTGGTGTAAATTTTATATCTATTTTCCACACTCTTTCCTAAGTTTCTAATTCAGTTGAATGTCCCAAATTCTGTACCCATCTAACCATTGTATCTTTGACTTCTTCTGATTCCATTTCTCTTTTCAGCAATAATTTATAAAATTTGGAAATTCTTTTCTTTTGGTTATCTTTCATCAGTGCATCTAATTCATTCTCTTTTCTCTCAAACCTGTGAAGTTTTTGATCCATTCTAAATCTTTCTCTGAGTTGTCTACATGGAAACCAATTTAGTTCACGCCCTTCAGCCTTTCATTTTTCTTCTGTACACATTCTCGGTTTGTCACCCTCCCATTTCAATAACTCTTGATATGTTAGTAAATTTGCTTGTTTTGTTGGGGTGATTTTATAAGCTTCTTGTGGTGAGGTCCATACTGGTAGTTTTGTACAAAATTTTTGCTTTATTTGTGACCAAACCTTCAACAATATCTTTCGGATGCAATGGCTTTTAAACTCTTTATTCATTGTAGATCTGTCATAACATAGATATCCATGCCATCCAAATCTATTGTTTATTTCTTCTAACTCTTTAGTGGTTGTGTTTTCTAACTGAATCCAGTCTTTGATCCAATCTAAACAACATGCGTGGTAATAGATTTTTAATGATGGTAAGTCAAGTCCTCCTCTCTCTTTTGCATCTTTGAGTGTTTTAAATCTAATTCTTGTTTTTTTCCCTTGCCAAATAAATTTTTGTAGGGCCTTTTCCCATTCCTTAAATATGTTCTCTTTCCCTATTATTGGTAAGTTTTGAAAGAGGAACATAAGCTTTGGTAGTAAAGACATTTTAAAAGCATTTATCCTACCCAAGAAGGATAAATTTAGATTTTTCCATTTTTCCATATCACATTTAATTTATTTGCATGTTCTTGAGTAATTGTTTTCAAATAGTTCTTGATTCTTTTTCATCATAGTTATTTCCAGATATTTTGTTTTCTTGGTCAGTTGATATCTGGATCTTCTCTCCAATTCCGCTTGCTCTTTTTTTGTTATATTAAGAGTCATCCTAATTGTCTTTTCTCTATTTATCTTATAACCTGCTTTTAGTCCACATCTTTGTAAAGTTTCCATCAGCACCTGAATTGATTCTTGTGGATCCTCCAAAGCTATAATTACATCATCTGCAAATCCTTTTAGTTTCAGTTCTTTTTTCCTTATTTTCAAACCTCTTATCTGTGGCTCTTCAATTATTGTTATCAGCAGAACCTCCAAGACATCTATAAATAATAATGGTGATAGGGGCCCTGTCGTACCTCTTTATTTATTGCAAAGCTTGCCATGATATCTCCATTTATAATTAACCTCACTGATTGGTCTTAGTATACTTTGCCTATAGATCTTAAATTTCTGGATGAAGCATACCATACTAGTTGAGTTGCAAGGTACTGAGGGAGGTTAAAACTCAAAGTGTTGAATACCAGAACCAAACATCTGAAACAGGCCCCAGTCTGAATGGGTAGCTGAGGAAGAGATCTACAAGGAGAAGAAACAAGTGAATATTTAGGGAGATTTAAAACAATCCAGATGGCATTGTTACGAATTAAAACTAGAAGAAGCAGGAAACAGGAAGGCAAACCTGCCAGTAAGCTGTTACAATAATCCAGGCATGATATAACCAAGACCTGGACAAACAAATGGTCAGTCTCGACATTCAGGAAACTCCAGATCCTGTGGATATTTAAGAATGGAAAATACATGCCTTTGCTGTTGTCCTGATAAAGGAGTGCAGAAGTAAATGATGATCCAGAAGAACTCCAAGGTTCCTGGCAAACAAGATTGGAGCCACTGTGCAACCCTGTAAAATCAGTGGGGGACATGAGACAGGGGCTAGGTCAGGCAGAAACACCAAGATCTCTGTTTCGTCCATGGTCAACTTAAGATGGTGAACAATCATTCACAAAGAAACATGCAACAGACAGTCCATCACTGACTTCCACACAGTGGCATCAATTGATTTGAAACTCTGAAAACTCTGAGTGTCATCTGCATAAATGTGATGCTGAAAACTAGATTCAGAAACAATAAATCCAAGGAAAAGTGTATATGATGAAAAAAGAAGAGGACCTAGGACTTACCCTTGTGGTCCCTCACAGTTCATTCAAGATGCACGCAAATACGTTTAGAGGGAAGTGTAGCTAGGTTCTTGTGCCATGGAATGGTATCTTCCACTGCACAGTAGCTCCAGTTGTATAGACTCTCATGAGTTTGCTCTGGTAAACAGACACAGCTGGATATATGTCCACCACTCAACCACTGAAAGCAATCTATCTCCAAGATTGATGAAGCTAGATCATAGAATTCTATATTATATGCATATTGCTTGAACCCCATATCTGTTAACAGGATTGTTCTGCTATTTTGGCATTTAGAAACTTGTGTGGACATGGAAAATCCTTAATACAGGGATGGGAATTATATGGTCCTCCATATGACGGACAACAGTTCCTAATTTTCCTAGTCAGCCCAGCTAATGATGAAGAATGCTGGCAGCTAAGTCCAGCACCATCTTGATTCATGATTCCCATCTTTCTCTTAGGGCAATGTCTTCAGCTGATTTTTGTTTATTTTTAAGGGAGAAGTCTTAACTTAACTTGATTATATTTTTAAATGATATGCTGTGCTAACAGTTCTCTGATCAGGCCATTTGAAACTGAAAGCAAAGGGATCATGTAGCACCTTTGGGACTGACAGAAAAAAAGTTGGTAGTGTAAATTTCATAGACTTAAGTCTACTTCATCATACTTATGGAGTGAAGTGGCTAGGGACAGACCTTTATAGGCATGAATGAGCAGGCTGTGTGTGTGAACAGCAATAGATATGCAAAACTTTGGGGTATGGTGATGCGGTCACCACTTCAATTTTAGTGATGGTGACTGGAGGATAAAGGCAGAAGAAAAGATTTTGCCTAAAATCAAGGTGAGTGCATAACTGTATGAATGATGGAAGGAGTTATTGGAATGTAGTGTGATGCTGGTTGGGAACTAGAAAGAAGATGTGATTAACCAGCCAAGAGAACCCTCATAAAGCTGGGGTGTTAATTAGTGTTATAATATGTGCAGTGTGTCCAGATACCACTGAACCCACTGTCAATGGGTATTTTCCTATTCTACTGTTTCTCTTTCTGATTTTCCTCTGTAAGCACAAGTAGCAGTCAGTGGGTTTGTGATATAGGACAGAGCTTGCCTGCTTCCAGTTTCTACCCTGAATGCATTACCCAGATGGCGTACACAAACTTTTTTCACACCTGAATAGAACAAGCTGACAGGGAGAGCTATATGTTTTTTTTAAAAAAAAAAAAAACTAAGAAGAGTTGTAAATGGCTGACACTAGTAACATAGTACACAGTTTAAGCATCTTTTCTTTTGTGGTTATAAAACCAAAGTATGTTTGTATATGAGTGAGCCCATATGTCTCTGTGGTTCCATGATTGTGGGAATCATTTCAGAGTAATCATTTTGGAGGCAACATGTCAATAGTTTGGAATGTGACCCTGTACCCTGTTGACAAGCAGCTCCCAACACACTTGCTCAAAGCTGATTCATCTTTGTAACAAGGGATACAAATGTTTATGTTTGGAGCAGAATTCACACACTGTTCCTATTCCCCTGTCACCCAAAAAACCCTTTCATTCTCTCTCAACTGCCACTTTTACTGATAATTTCATTCTTTGCAACTCTATCTCACTCCCATTCTATCCTCCAGAGTGTTGGTTTACTAGACAGAGAGAAAGAGTCTCTACTGAGCATGACTAGGGAAAGGCCTTATGAGCTCCATGGCCTAAAATGGTACAAAACTAGTACAGAGCAAAGTGTATATTAGACATTTTTTCCATTCTTGCAGTGCTAGAATATAGATATAAAATTCAATCTGAATTCTGGGTACTCTACTTGACAACATTGGTATGGAGACGTGCATAGCATTCTACTGAACTTCAAAATTTACTTTTATACTGCTGCTAAAGACTCAGCACATTTGAAGGGTGTGGAAATGGAGGATAGTTCTGCTCTTTTAATCAACCAATTTCCCTACTTCTTCCTCACCACGACGTTGTTGCCATCTCACAATAGGAGTGGTTAACAACCAGCCAGTTACTTTTATAAAAGGCATGTACTCCGAGCCATATCTGGAGTGAGGGCTGAACTGACCCTAAAGCTTCTGAAGAAGTTGGTCCTATGGCCTTGAATGCAACCCTTAAAAATCATTTCATAACAGGTTCTTTCTCTTGGTCATGTGACAGTAATTTGGGGAAATATAACAGAATCTTCGACAGGGGACTAATGTCTGTGTATAAATGAATGTCATAATTCAGGTTTGTTTCCCACATGTTTTCTCTTCATTCTATTCATGATTTGCATGGTTAGAATAGGCCATGTTTCAGCATCAGGTGATCCATAGCTCCATTCTCATAACCTTCCATTTGAAGTGATTTTCAGCTGCTGTGGGTATTAAGGTAGCATCAAAGTCTTTCACCTCCTTGATGCAAGTAATATTTGAAAACTGTAAAGAAAGAGAGGAGCCAGAGTCAGCTGTAAAGCAAAGCTAGGAGCAGGCTTCATAAAGTGAAATTGATAGCTCCAGCATTAGAGGAATTTATAGCATACAGTTCCTATCATTCCCGGAGAGATTTAAGTCCACTTTTGCAAAAATTCCAAGGACTGTAAAGCACATTGCTGCTCTGTAAAGATTATTCATGGCTTATGTGCTACCATGTAGCCATTTGAATTTAAAAAAATGTTTCAGAAAAGATTCATGTCAGGAATAATAATGATTATGAATATATTTCTTCATTGAGGCTGCTGAACAGCTTATTAGAAACAGGGATAAAAAAGAAGAATATATTTTCTCTCAAGACTAAATTGACCACATCATAAATCACCCAATACTTTCACATTGTTTTAAACTACTGGGCTAACATTGCTTCACCAGGTAGGCTCTAGGTAATCCAGTGCAAGGACAATTTTGTAAAGCATTCAGATTTCATGTTTCTGAATGATAAGGATAAGCCCTGTTCTGCAGACCTGCATGGGTCCAAGGTGTGCAAGGATTCTCCAAAAACTTCTTGTGGCAACTGCCAAGGTGCTGGTAATCTTACATCAGGGGTGCAGAGTCCAGTGGATTGGGAGGATCCAGTGTGATACACTAACAGAACAAACTACATTACTCACTACAGTGACACATAGAACTAAAATCTTTATACCATAATTTTAATATGGAGAAGACAAGATGGACAAGTCCATGACTGGGGGGTGATTATTCACCATCATCAGTGGTAAAGATTATATGAGAAAGAAAATCAGAAATGACCCACACAATGTATGAAATACCTTCAAAATTGACTTTTCACTACACATACAATAATCCCTACAAATTTGCTAAAGTTGGGACAAAGGATACCCTACAAAAGTTCAAAAATTTTGAATGTCAAAATATTTGTGTTGTGTCTGTGGGAACAGGACTAAGGCATGATGGGGAGTACAGGCACCCAGGGTCCAAACTGGATCAAGGAAAGGAGAAGGAAAGGTCAGCATAGTGGCCCTGTACTTCCTCTCATGCACTCATCTCCTTCCTTTGGTGTGGAGTAGACACCCGAAGGAGGTTTGTGGTGCTAAGAAATCAGGATATGACCAGTCAGACAGTGACTGGTGGAGGAGAAAGAAAAGCAGAGGTGGGTTTTAAAACCGCTGGATCAGAGGTCCTGAGAGGGAAGGTTCCCCAGGAAAAGAAGCACCTGAGGTGAGGAGGCAGTGTTAGTAAAATTTGGAAATAATCAGACGTGTGAAAGTGAAATCTGCAAATGTGAGGGCCAATTGTGTGTGTGTGTGTGTGTGTGTGTGTGTGTGTGTACATGTGGGTGACATGCAGCTCATTGTCTGTAGGCAGCCCTTGCAGCCCCAATCTGCAGTCCCTAAATTGCTTCAAGCAACCTAGTACAGAATAAAATAGATGAGAGAAGGAGGAGGAGGAGAAGGAAGAGGAGAAAGACAGCAAGCAATGGCGTAGCTTGGAGCACATGGAGGAGGGCCAGAGTGGGGGCTGGCAGAAGGGCAAGGGTGGAGCTATGACAGATGGGGCTACAGCGGAAGAGGTAGGGCTGCAGCACATGAGGGCAGGGCTATGGCACATGGGTGCAGGGCTGCGGCACATGAGAATGGGACTGCAGTGCACAGGGGTGAGGCTGCGGCACACAGGGATGGGGCTATGGCATGTGGAGTTAGGGCTACAGCACATGGGGTGGGGCTATGGTGCATGGGGAGGGCAGGCAAGGAGCAGCAGCACCCTCAAAAAATTGCCACCAGAGGCACACCGCCCCCATTGCCCCACATCCCTACGCCACTGACAGCAAGCAAGCAAGCCAGCCAAAGCTACTTTCATCCAAAGGTAATGGCCATCATCCATGCTATTTTTCCCCCCCATTTCAGGAATAGAGAAGGTACTACTACAATTAGAAGCATGGAAAAAATCTCTGTGTTGCCAAGATTCTAGTCAAGACAGTCTCAGCATAGCAAGAGAGCCTGTTAAGTAGAAAGTAAATGTACAAAAAAGCAGATTCATTTAAGGGAAGCAGCTACAAGAAGCCAATTTAATCCAGGTCATGATGATCTTAGAAATTGAAGGGGGCACAAAGGCAAGGTCTCAGCCTGTCCAGAGGTTGTTCCACAAAACCAGTAGTCCAGATATCCAAAGCCAGAAAGGAGTTTTTAAACAAAATCAGTTCAGGGGTCAAGAGTTCCAGGAATACCAGAAGTATAGCAAGTCACAGAGGTTGAGCAGCTGCACACAGTAAGGATTTATAGGCTAATTTATAGGTGGCTGCTTCTGGACACGAAATGCTTGATTAGCCAGCAACTTGTATTTAACAGACAGCTCCTACAAGGATTCTCCTTCTACCTTCCATAGAGCTTGATATGAGGGATAAGGGGTTCTCTTTAGCATCTGTTAAGTCCTGCTAAGCAGGAAGTCCCTCAGTTGCTTCACTAACCAGCTTCTCAGATTTGGAGGGGGAGTTGTCTGGAGTCAGACTCTTCTCACAGTCCCGCTCCACTGTGCTAGATTTTTCATATTCTGCATGATGAGATGTGAAACAAAGTGGGGGGGTTTTCTTCATCATGTTTTTTGTATTTTTGTATAAAATGTCTCTGTGTACAACCAGGGTGCTTTCCCTCTTACCTTTATTCACAAAGACCAATTACTCAGTTTCCTTAGCAACACCAGAAACGGTATCATGGTCAAAAGTATCAGACACCTTACAATGCCTTTTTACAAGTCTGACGTTTTAATTATATTTCCTCTCATTTAGAACTTTTCTCATGACACATCAAAACTATAGTTTGCCCTTCTTTCTTATATCTGTTACTTTTTGCAAAACACACTAATCCATTTTTGAGCAATTTTGGCCCTGACTGTGAGATTGTCCCACTGTGCTTTATACCATATAAGTAATAAATGATGAACAATTACTTCCTTGTAGTAGAAAGTGCCAAATAAAGTAGCATATGACATCCAGTCCCAAAAACATGATATAAACCTCTTGGTATATCATGATTCCAAAACATCATATTTGTGTTAACAATGACAGAAGCTCAGCCACTGAAAATGTGGGCTGCACAGTGGTCAATGAACTAAACACATGGCTACAAAATCATGGCTCAGAAGATATACATCTGGCATCCACATCTGGTGCATACATCTCCATAGCCACATGTCCTGGCTCTACTTCTCTGGAACCCATCTTTTAAGGGATGCAGCCCTACACCTGGTCATTTCTGTGTCATTGGAGAGTGGTGAGGTCAATGAAGGCATGTCCAGTTATTTTCCTGAAGCTAGGCATGCTGCAACAGGCTTCTGCAGGAACCTCTGGGAGTTGTAAGGAGGTCCCTACATCTGACATCTTTGCAGGCCATCCAGTTTACAGGCATTTGTGCTTTAATTTGTGAGTTATTGTTGATCTTGATGACTTATTAGAAAATGCAGATTTCAGTAATAGCACATTGTTTAAAGTCAATAAACTAGCAAAACAAAGGAAAAGAAACTGCTTCATGATTAATAACTTTCACCCGAGAATTTATCTGATTGATTTCCTTAGGATACATTTGACCTCACTATCAGATTGAGAAAATCATTTTTCTATCAAACAGGCTTCTACTGTAATGCAAGGCAAATTTTTACAAAACAAAACAACCATTCTGTGTTTCAGTTTATTTTATGCATGCTCAATTGAGCAACTAAAATTTTCTTTTCACATAAATTGAAAGGCCTGCTTTCAAATATCACTGAAATCATCAGGGAAAAAAAAGCAGAGTTTCTTCTCAGTTTCAAGACCATTTAAACCACATCTCAAAAATGAACTTTTTATAGTTATACATACAAATTGTCATTTTGTCTCACTAAGAGATTAGAATGGCCAACTGAAGTATTATATTTGAAAGTCAAAGACATCTTGGTCTAGGATCTATATATTACTAATAGATTTTAAAGCTTGGTCTTTTGTAAGGGCCTGACTTCATTAAAATGATTTTGTGGTTACTCCCTGGGAGATCCATAAGTGACCTGTAAGTAGAGAGGGTTTTTTTTTTAATGGGTTTGTTTCTACTGAGGCTGGAAGATACAAATGGCTATAGAACAGGCTTTTATCCCTATATAAATATAGATACTGGCCAAGATGCTTTTGAGATTTGTCAGAACATAATGTTTTACCACTGTAAGAATTTTCCAGCCCACGCTCCCTGAGACAGGCTACCTCTATCCAGAGCTGTCTATAGCTTCATTCCCAATCTTGAGGAGATCTTCAGAAACATGGCACAATGTCTGTTTTCCCCCTGAGATACAGCGTGATGAAAAGATTGGCTTAGGGGACAGCTATGTCCTTTTGACGATGGATTTCCTAAGCTACCCTCCCCCAATAGCCCTGTGGCTCTGAGGATCCCATTAAAGCCCAGCTCTGCAGTGCGAAGCAACTCTGGAGACCCTATGTTGGAGAAGCAGGAACCTCTTTTGCTTTCACTGTTGCCTAACATTTGTCCACAACTGTTAGTTAGACATTTCTTTACTTGAGCAAACAACAGAACTGCAGCACACTGGTGCACTTGCCACTTTCAGCAATCAATAACGATGTGACATCACTCCTGGTCACCTTTTGGTCTGTTTTGGGATTTTTTTGTTGCTTTGGGATGAGGAAAACAACATAGTTATAAATACCAAAGTCATTTTAAGAGGGATTGGCCAAATATTGGGGGTGGGGGTGGGGGGCAAAAATCCTTGGATGGTTTGGGAGTTTGAGGAGTCAGTGGAGACAGAAACACTTCTTGATAGCAGAACCTAAACATCCAGCACTAAACATCAATAATCCCTGTGGTGCCAGAAAATAATTCATCCCACTATTAGTAATTTTATGCTTTCAGCCTGTTTCAATAAACTATCCTACCTCATTCTCACACCATTTTTAACTCCCTATATGACACATTTTATATGTTCCCATAAAACCAGAGCTGAATGTCCACTGCCTAAGAGGTTTATCTTGCTGAACAGCACAAGATATTCCTAGCGGTTGATTGGTAAGGGCCAATGACAGAGAGTAAAGATCAGACAGATCAGCAAAGTGACAAGGGCAAGAAGTGATGAAGACAACAGAAAATTTACAGCCAGTTTCCATTTTGTCTTGTTTCTGTTGCCCTGCAAAATCAGTCACTTCCAGGTGCAAGATAAGAGCTGGGCATTGAAGAGAACCCTGAAGGAATAAAAATATTTTAATAGTAATATGATAACTAAGAATGCTCTAATCATTACATGTAAATTAGCTCTGTAATCTTTGCAACAACTGATAGGGCAGGGCAGTGTTATAATTTTCTACCTGCAGGGAGGCCTTTGGCTTTTACAGCGTCATGAAACAAGGTCCTTTTAATGGAGTGTTCTGTGCTTTTATCTTATGCAATGTGTGTTTTCATAGAATTGTTTATGTATTTTTTAAAATATATATATTTAATATATTTAATGAGATGTTAGCTATACTTTGTTTTCAATTTGTACTGGATAAGATCTTCAAGTACAAAGACGTATCATTAGATACCTAAGTTAGAATGGCCCAAGCCATCATATTTCTGATTTCTCTCTATGGGTGTGAAAACTAGACAGTGAAGAAAGCTGGCATCATCTCATCTGAAATGTGATGCTGGAGGAGAGTTCTATGGGTACCATGGACTAATAAAAGACAAATGAGTGAGTCTTAGAGCAAATCAAGCCTCAACCAAACAAGAAGAAAGGATGGGTAAAATAAGGTTGTTATACCTTGGATATATTGTCAGATGGCATGACTCACTGGGAAAAAAACAATAATGTTTGGTAAAGTGGAAGGCAGAAGAATACACTACAATTGGACTGATTCTATCAAGGGAGCTGTGGCTCTGGGTTTGCAAGATCTGAGCAAAGTAGTTGATGATCTCATTCATGGGCTCACCATAATTTAAAGTAAATTTGATGGCAAATACTTGGGTCCCATGACAAGAGACATGCAGGATCTAAAAAAAGCTTTTGAGCTTTTGACTTGGGAACCCTGAGTCTTGCTTGAAGTTGAAAGCAGGACACCCTGCACGTGAAGCAATTGCAACTGGCCTCCAGGAAGGCCACCAAAGGTACCTCTTCTCCTGCAGCACCTTACACTATGTGGGTCTGGAGCCATGTTCCAGTCTCAAAGGACTGCAGGATAAAACCAATATGGCCTCTCCCCCTTTGAAAAAGGAGCAGAAGTTATTTTGTAGTCGTTTGCTTAAAACTTGCCCAGCTTGCTAAGATAACCTACCACCGATAGGCTAGACTTCTCCAAACTAACACAGAAATTGTTTGGAAAATTATAGGGATGGCACAAATCCAAAGTTTTCTGGATCCAAATCCCTGGAAGGTTCTGAGAATCCACGAATCTCACTAAGCTTGAATCTTTTGAATCCTTTTTTTAAAAAGAATTTAAAAAGCAAGGGAAAGAAGGAAAATCTTGGGCAAGACACACTCTCTCAGCCTTAGCAAAAGCCTGGGCAAAGGCAAACCTCCCTCTGAAGAAATCTGGCCAGGACAATTGTCATAATTTTGCCTCAGGATCTCCCCAGATTGAAAATTACATGAAGGCCCTTTGTACACAGGACCACTACAGTACAGAGATAATCCAGGTCAAAACTGGCTTTTCTTTGCGTAGCTCCTCCTAGCATCCTGGCGTTTGTAGTTTGAAGATTAACCAGCAAACTTTGGCAGAGAAGGCTATGACACCTTGTAAAACCAGAAACCCAAGAATTGTGTCTGAAAGAGCTTTGCAAGGGAGCTATGCAAAGGAATCTTTCAACTGTCCTTGAAATCTCAAGAAGACTGTACCTTCCAGTCAAGTGCTGAACTTAAATATTAAATATTCCATTTAAATATATTAGAATATAAGCCCAGATGTAATTTCTGAAATTGTTAGCAAAGGCCATTATTACTTCAAGGGAAAAACTCACCTACTTGCCATCTCTCCTTGTGTGTCTGGACTCCCAGGTTTTCCAGTGTCTCTGTCTCCAACAAACTATTTGGTTGGTGGATTCAAAAGATTCGGTTTGCCTATTTTGGCACAGGGATTAGAATTCACGAATCTCAAATCCTTGCCCAGGATTTGAGGATTTAGTTGGCCCATCCCTAGAAAATTACTTCTGAGAGGAATTAATACAATAATTTTAATAACCTGCTGAAACCTTCTACAATGGAGCAGTGGTAAGATGATACTCTGTTAGCAGTGGTAGCATCTCTCTGTACTTAGATTGTAATGCTATGCACTGTTCCACCAAGGAACTAAAGGCAGCATGCATGTTCCTGCTCTCCATTTTATTCTCACAATCATCCTATGAGAGGTAGGTTAGGCTGAGAGTGACCAGCCAGGTTACCTAGCAATGTTCAAGGCCCCATGGGAATTTGAATCCAAGTGCCCTCAGCTGTAGCCCAATATTCTAATCATGGTGCCTCTCTACATAGAATGAAAAAAATTAGAAATATATATGTGTGTGTAAACTTTTAAAAACCCATAATACCCTAGTCTTTACATTATACATAATTAAATTGCACAATTAGAGATTTGTCTTCTGTTAAAGATGACGTGATGTTCATACATATGGTCATAGAGTCATAGAATCATAGAGCTGGAAGGGGTCTCATGGGCCATCCAATCCACTTGTTAATGTAGGATCTCCAGCTAAAGACTCCCAGCAGAGTCCTGCCTCTTTTCGAAGATGCCCAGAGAAGGAAACCCTACTATGTCTCTATCCAATTAGTTCATTGTCAAACCACTCTGATTGTTTTACCCCCAGTTGTACCTGTGGATGGAATTCTTTAATTATTAATAGTAATTAGTATTAATTAATTATAACTTTCTGTATATATATGAGAGCCATCATGGTATAGTGGTTTGAGCACTGGATCCTGGAGACTAGAGTGCAATTCTTTGATAAGCCATAGAAACTGAATGGATTGCCTTGGGTGTGCCACATATTCTCAGCCACCAGAAAACCACGTGATAGGTTTGCCTTAGGGTTGCTGGAAGTCAGAAACAACTTGAATGCACACAACAACAATATGTGTGTGGGTTTTTATTAGTTTATATTACAAGAGAGGAAGGGCAATTTTACTTACAGAGAGAGAGAGAGTGCTAAGGATCTTTCCAGGTGTTGAAGGAGCAGATGTAGATATGGCGACCTCCCTGATGTGTATAGGAAAACTGGTAACAAACTCGCTTTCAAACCTGTAACCTCCAGCGGTTAGTGTTAGGCTACAATTCCTGTCAGAATTACAATAATACTGATTGGAAGACATCTAGGGCATCATGTTAGAGACTGCCAGTCTACACACTGGCATAAATGAAATGTTGTTCAAGATTATGTATACCAGGGCCATTTCTACATTGGACTGTTGTAGCGCTATTATTCCACTTTCAACATCCTATGGAATTATGGGCTTTGCAGTTTAGCTAGGGGCCATCTGGCCCCTCGCTAGACTGCAAACCCCAGGATTTCATAGGATGCTGAAAGTGGAATAATAGTGCTATAATAGTCTAGTGCGGAAATGGCCTAAGCTCTGAACTTAAATTAACTATTGTGTGGGAAAATGTGTGAAATATTCTGAGTAAATAAATCACTTTTAAAGAAGAGTTTTGATGTATTCACCAGCAGTGAACTTCTACTAGCCTTAAAATCTAGAGTAAGCAGATATATATTGATAGTGTTTTGTTTTGTTTTGTTTTAAAAAAGATGTATTTATTTGAACTTGAATGCAAGTATAATGTTCCTTACAGAAGCTTTCACTTATGGTTTCTTTGTTATCCACATACAAAGAAAGCATTTGTATGAAAAGGTATACCTACAAAATACCGATATTTAAATCCAATGATTTCTCATTAGCAGTGACACCATCCTACAAGACAGCATGCATTTCCTGCTGCTTTGCAGGGGGAACCTTGCCTCCACATACACATAGAGACAAACACCTTCCCATTTCTAAATGTCGTAGCAGTGCTGAAAGAAGAATGAGAATGAAAGACATACATTTAACTATTCCACAAGCATCAGTTTTTCTTTATTACTATTTTATGCAGAATAAGAATGAGTTTCCACTAGAAGCACGTTTTAAGTAAGCTTCAGTAACCTTAGTTGTCTCAATCGGTTGCTAAATGCAGCAGGGGGAAATTCTCACATCTTACATTTACATTTTCAGGGGATATTTATCAAATTAAATTAGCCCTCTAAAATGTCACATCTGCTGGAGAATTCTGTTGTTAGATTAGTTTTACAATTACATCTCCAGTACACTGGAAATGTGTGACACTTCAGTTCTCCAAATAATAGTTTTGTTCAATAGCCAAGCTGTTAAATCTTCCCAGAGTCTTTTTTTTTAAGTGTTCCTTTTATAAACACTTCTTTATTAGCATCTAAATTTTTATTTTTAATTTTTAATTATTTTTTTTCTTGTTAAAGACCCTCTGTATCTCCATCTTCATTGCCTTGGTTTGATTTTTTTTTTTTTTTTTTTTTGGAGAGCAAAACTAATAGCTGCTCACACTTCCTAGGAACACTTAAACACATCTAAGCTATATATAAAACAACTATCATGGTTATCCTGATTGTTCCTCTGTAAGAAAATCTTTAAAACAGAAAGCCCTGTGCATTTAAAACAATCTGTTCAAAAACTGAGAGATTTAGTCCTGTTTTAAGTCAAACCTCATTCTTTTCCAGGGCAGCCTAAAAATAACAAAGTGACAGCAGGAATTACAGGAGCTCACAATAAATTTGTTATTGTATTTTTGGCTGAAGATGCTTCTAACGCATGAGGCCTTACTACACCCAGAGAGTAAATAGCATCCCATAAAGCAAGAAACTTGTTTGGCCACCTGGCCTCTGGAGTGAACAGTGCAATCATTTGATAATAAAAGAACGTAAGACATATGTATGTATTCATTTAAAATATTTCTACACCATCATTCATTTTCTACAAGACTGTGTGGAAAATTCATTAAATTAGAACTGAATTAAAACGCAAACACACACAAAAATCCACACTAAAATGAAGACTTTACTATGCTAGAAGGAGAAATAAATATTTCAGGAATGAAAAGAAAAGTAATTTTCGAACAACATATAAATTGGAAGGTGGAAACAGGCCATGTATTACCCATCAGAACATGTGTGTGTGTCTCTGTGTGTGTGTGTTTGTGTACCTTCAAGTCACCTGTTGATTTAGGGAGATCCTACGATTTTCATAGGCTTTTCTTAAGCAAGGAGTACTCAGGGATGATTTGCCATTGTTTTCCTCTGAAGTATAACCTACAGCACTGGGTATTCCTTGGCAGTTCCCCACCCAGTTACTAACCAGGCCTGACCTGGTTTAGTGCTGAAGACGCCAGTCCTGGATCATGCCCTTGTGATTCTAAATACCATATCACCTGTATGTATCTCATGCAGAGAGTCACTTTTAGTACGATAGTGACTGACAAGACCACCTATATTAAATGACATATCATCTCCTAATCCTGCAATCTGATTTATATGATCAAATACAGATGTACTGGATGCCATCTGGAGTGTAGGGGAAACAACAGACTTGCTGACATATTTCAAGAATCAAACATCTGCGGTTCTAACAAGTTCTGGTATAACCTTTGATGAATATTTGAATATGGAGAGACAGCATGGTACAGTAGTTTGAGCAGTGGACTAGAACTCTGAAGAGCATAGTTTGAATCCCTGCTCAGCCATGGAAAACCACTGGGTCAGCTTGGGCAAGTCACATTCTCTTAGCCTCAGAGAAGGGCAAATGCAAACACCTTCTGAACAAAGCTTGCCAAAAAAGCCCCATGGTAGATTTCCCTTAGGGTCACCACAAACATTACTAAAAGTTTAGAGATAACAGTAATAAAGAAGCATTGGAGAATAATATTATATATGATTATGACTGCTAGGATAGTCCTAGCAAAATTTTAGAAATGTCTGAAGACTCCAAGTCTGGAAACATGGCTGTTTAAAATTTTGGCTATGATGGAAATAGATGTACTTTCATAACATATTAAAGGGAAGTCATAAAAGGTATTAAAAGAATGGCGACCTATTAAAAACTTCCTCAAACAGAAGTGGAGCAATATTATAATGGAATGAATAATTTAAATATAAGATTATAGGCATGTGTGTTTTTTTACGATATATCTTTAATGGGAGGAAGATAAGTAAGAAGCAGAGTAAACTGAATTAATAGATTAAACGTTTAAGATTTTTGGGATGAGAATATATAATTGCAGAATAATAACTCCAGTGAGGTATGGGGAGGAAGGATTTTTGTGTCAGTATTTTTGTGTTTGTACTAGTATGTGTATCTATATTTGCACTAGTAATTGTAATTAAAACTTTTTTTTCTTAATCTCTTTTCTTCTGTTTTTCATCCAGTGTATTAGCGACATTTGTTTTGTTTTGTTATTTTTTGTTCTTGTCCAATAAAATTTAATTAATAATAATATTTTTTAAAAAACATGTGAAGGCGTATAACAATAACCATGGCCAGATTGATTTATCTGTGTTTATAACTGAAGTGTCACCTATTACAAGTACTTTGGAGAAAATTCAGAAATCACAGACTAAAAAAATTAATACCATACAGTTTCAGAATTCATAACATCATCAATCACTTAGAAACACTCCATTCTCTCAACCAAGATTCCTTGTAATGTTAAGGTTCCATGAGAGCTTGCCAGAGATTCCGTAAGAGATAGTGATTGAAAAAAAAAATCTCCTGTAGGTCATTTACAGTGACAGGTGAAAATGTGAAAGTAAAGATGTAAAAAATGTAGAATTTTCTCTGACATTTTAGCTCTCTAGTAAAATATTAACAAAATCAAAGGCCATTTCCGCACGATACTGTTATAGTGGCCGGCCCCTCCTGAAACTGCAAATCCCAGGATTCCATAGGATGTTGAAAGTGGAATCATAGCACTATAACAGCCTCGTGTGGAAATGGCTAAAGACTTAAAACATTTCTGGAAGAGTGGAGGAAGGCAAATCTCTTTATAGTGCCATCTTGCTGAGACATCTCTAGATCATTTTGATACCAGTGAGTTTGGGTGGGAAAGGGAGACTTGGGAAGGGAAGATTCAATAGTTAGGTAGCAGTTAGACAAGAGTTTCTCCATCTTTGCAGTTTTCTCCATCCTCAGCCAACCTTGTCAACCTTCATTTCCCTGCTTATTTTCATCAGGGCTCAGGCAATTTTTACAATAATTTTATGATCAAATTATCTCTTCATATATTTGACTCTGGATTCATGTCCAAATTTTCTGTCAGAGAATAGATCAGCTTCTAGGATGGATATGGACACTCAGCTAACTGTAAGGTGAAACTCCTGTCTACATACATTAAACTAAATCAGAACCAAAAGTTCTGAGGAAAATACTGGCTCAGATTTTCAGGAAAACATAACTTCCAACCCAGAAGCCATTAGAGCAAGGGCACTGTGATGAGGTTCTCCCCTCACTTTGGGCCTAAACTGTTTCCACACTAAACTGTTATAGTGCTATTATTCCACTTTCAACATCCTGTAGAATTCTGGGGATTGCACTTTACTAAGACCAAAGAGCTCTCTGATTAAGAATTCCAAATGTCCCTCCCTAAACTGCAAAGCCCAGGATTCCATAGGATGTTGAAAGTGGAGTAATAGCACTATAATAGTGCAGTGCAGAAAGGCCCTTGGTCTCACCTGCAGGATAGATGCCATTAGAGGGCAGAAATAGAATCAGTTCATTCTGGAGAAATTCCTGTGGTTGACATACACTCACCTAAGTGGCTACATTTGCCCATGTGCATTTTGGATCTTAGGGAAGTAAATATTCACAAGGACTTTACCAAGTGCACAACAAGAGCTGGGCGGTTCTGAACAGCGTCATTTCAGATGCCACTGATTGGTTGTCAAAATACTCCCAAGCTTGTTTTAGCAGCTTTAGAGCACTAGGAAAGGAAGGAACAGTGTTATGCAGGGGGAAGGGACTGTTCCTCTCTGCTAAGGAGCAATTGGAATGAGCAGTGGCTTCAGCTACATAGCTCAGAATGTGGGTAGGGGAGTGGGGATGAGGGAGGTGGAGGGGCAGAGGTATGACCGTGTCATGCGGGGGCATGGCCACATCACGTGGGGGCATGGCCATGTCACATAGGGTGCCCCAAAATAGTTGCCGCCTGGGGTGGACCACCAGCATCAATGAGTGGCTTGGGAGCAGGATTGACCCCACCCCTCTTCAGCTGGTGTTACACATTGGGAGGACTAATTAGACTGAGAAAGCAGTCTCTGCCACCTCTCATAATGTGTGTGATATAGAATCTCAGCCTCTGTCTGAAAAGTAGAAAAAGAGAGAGAGAATGGAGTTCAGTGTTTGTTTGTTTTTTAATGTCTTAGCAAGGAAAACAAAACCTCCACCAGTAAATGAGCCAGGAAAAAAAATCACTCCTGTCCATAGTCCCTCAACTCTCAAATCATTGTACTGCCTTCCAACTTTGTGGGCTAACAATGGAATGAAAAAGAAAGGTAGGTGTGGAAATTTACATCACTCCTAAACAGGGTACATCCAAGTGTTGTTTGAACTGAGCTGGCATTTTATTAATATTTCACTTTATCTTTCCTGTCACTCTAGACTGAAGCAGCTGCACGATTGTTACTGTTGGTTGTCTTATATGTGGCATCTTTCACTCATAGGGGTTTTTTTTTTTGCACAGTTTGAGTTCCATTTTCAAGAGCTGCAAGTGCCTCTTCATCTCTTTCATTTTGGAGTGGCAAAAGATAAGATACATGACAATGCTTTGTGCTTTTTTTTCCTTTTCTTTTTTGAAAATAAATTCATTATTTGGTGCATTTGAGGAAGACTGTGAATTGAGAATTGGAGGCCTGATAAGCCTCCCTTCATTATCAATGTTGCAATGTTGCAAAATTCATTTATGAGGTGATCTCAAACACCTTAAAGGAGAACTTTGTTGGGATGTAGCTGTAGAAAGAGACACATGTTACAAGCTTCAGCAGTTGCTCACTTGACCAACATTTGAAGAACTCTTGAAACAGATTGATGAGTTATCTTGCAATGGAGCAGGGTGGATTTTAAAACAAACAAACAAACAAACTCGAAGATCCTGCTGATTGGAGTTTATACCCTGAATATGAACAAATCTCAATTTTTTGACAGATTTTTTGCTACTATTGAGGACCATGATTATGGTAAAATCTTGTTGGTGGAAGATTGGAATGCAGTATTAGATCCAACTATGGACAGAAAATCAGTAAAAGAGATTAAAAGATCACATGGAAAACTGCCTAAAAACTTCTTAAATTATATGAAGGAGTATACATTGATTGATGTTTGGAGATATAAAAAAGGATCTGAAAAAGACTTCACCTATTTTTCAGCAAGGCAACAAGTCATGGTCACGAATTGACATGTTCTTTGCTTCCAAAGATCCAAAAAGCTGACATTCTCCCTCAATTTCTATCAGATCATAACCCAGTTTCGTTAGCTTTGAAACAGCCAAAAGCTGAATACATGTGGAGATTAAATGAGAATATCTTGAAAGATAATAATGTTATTGAACAACTTGGACAACAAATAAATTTATGTTTCCAAGAAAACATAAACAAGGAAACTTCCATGAACACTGTCTGGGAAGCTGCTAAGGCAGTTTTCTGAGGCTTGGTCATATCTCAAAAAGCTCAAATTAAAAAGAAACAGCAAGAGGAAAAAGCTCAAATAGTTAATTTATTGAAAGAGAAAGAAGATGACCTTAAAATGAGACCAAATAATGATAGAATTCTTAAAGAGATTAAAAGTCTCCAAAAACAACGTGCAATCCTGTTAGAATCACAATTGGACAGAAGAATGTTATATACGAAACTACATTACTTTGAGTCAGCTAATAAACCTGGTAGATGGTTAGCACATAAGGAAAAAAGAATAATTAAAGAAGTAAGAATTGGAGATAAAACAATACAACAAGAAGAAGAATTAAAAGGAGCCTTTCATTAATATTTTTCAAACCTCTATTCAGTTGGTATAATGCTTCTCAAAGAATCAAGGATTATCTAAAAGAAATTAATATACCACAACTGACAGAAGAACAAGTCGACCAACTCAATAGACCAATCACCTTAATCAAAATCTCTGAAACAATCAAAAAATTGAAACCAGGGAAAGCTCCAGGTCCATACGGCTTTTCGGCTACTTTTTATGAAGTTTTTGAAAAGGAGCTGATATACCCCCTTCATGAAATTATAAATCAACTGATGACGGGAGAAATTCCTGAGTCATGGAAGTCTGCAAATGTGGCTCTGACCCCAAAAGAAGGGAAAGATCCTAAATTATTGTCAAGCTACAGGCCGATCTGTCTGCTTAATGTTGATTATAGGATATTTGCGAAGATCCTTCCAGAGAGGCTAAAAAAGAATACTATCAGACTGGATCCAGGAAGATCAGGTTGGTTTTTTACCGGGTTGTCATCTAAAAGATTATATTAGAATGATCTTAAATGTTATCCACCATGTTGAATCTTACAAAAAGAAGAAACCAGGCTTAATCTTCCTTGATGCGGAAAAAGCATTCGACAATGTTTCTTGGCAGTTTTTATTGGCAGTCCTTCAAAAAATGAACTGTGGTAAAAAATTCCTAAATTGGATAAAAACATTAGACTCTGATCAACATGTTCAAATAATTATTAACTCTGAAAAAACCAAAGCTTGCCAGATTACACAAGGTACTAGACAGGGCTGCCCCCTTTCACTGTTACTTTTTCTAATTATCATAGAAGTCCTTCTGATTCAAATATATAAGAGGTGCTATAAGAGGGATCAAGATTGGGAAAGCCAAAGTGAACGTACAAGCATATGCTGATGATCTTGTTATTATAATAGAAGACCCGCTGTGTTTCTTGGATCCTTTAAATCAGATGCTAGAAGGTTTTGGGGACTTATCTGTTTTCAAAATTAATCAAGAAAAAACAGCCCTGTTAACCAAAAATATGCCCTCAACTGAAGAGAAGGACTTGCAAAGCAAAATTAAATTTAAAGTAGAAAAGAAGATTAAATATCTGGGAATTTGGCTAACAAAGAAAAACCAAGACTTATTTTTTAATAATTACAATAAGAAATGGAAAGTGATCAAAAAAGAGATCAAATCCTGGGGGAAATCAAAGCTCTCCCTTTTGGGAAGAATTTCAGCAATCAAAATGATGTTACTACCTCAAATCAATTTTCTATTCCAGAACTTACCACTAATAGTAAAGGCCAATGTCTTCAAACAATGAAAGAAAGAGCTGACTAACTTTATTTGGGCTGGGAAGAAATCCCGAATCAAATGGACTTGCATGACAGATGTTAGAGAAAGAGGGGAACTAGGTGTCCCAGACCTCATGCTCTACCTACATGCTAATATTATGTGCTGGAGAACAGATTGGACAAGATTAGAACATAGCAAAATTCTGCTCTTTGAAAGAGCAGGTATTGATAATGGATTGCATTTTTATTTATGGTACTCTAAAAAACAACACAGGAAAAATTTTTTGAACATCTCTTAAGGAAAATTTTATACTTTTCATGGAAAAAGTTCAAAGAACAGTTATGACCTAAGTTCCCACTATGGATATCTCCAATAGAAGCTTTTCACTGAGATGACCTTAAAATACAGAGATGGTGGATTTATAAAGAACTGATAAAATTTGAAGACAGCTCGCCGATGTTTAAGAAAACAGAGCAACTTTTGCAGGAGGGGTTTGATTGTCCGTGGTTCCTTTACACCCTCCTGCTCTCTAGATTCAAGCAGGATTGTAGTGAAGGGAAGATAAATAATGGAAAGACAGATTTAGATGTTATTTTGGATGGAGGAGATAAACAGTTGACCTCAAAATTTTATAAATTATTGCTAAAATGGCATCTTGAGCAGGAGGTGATTAAAAATACAATGGTCAAATGGGCTTAGAATGTTGGGCATGCAATTGAATTATAATATTGGGAAAAAACATGGAAGAACTTGAATTTTACAAAATGTCAAACGTTTAAAGAAAATTATTACAAAATGTTCAGTAGATGCTACTTAACACCAATAAAACTTGCAAAGATCTATAAAGGCAACAATAATAAATGTTGGAAATGTAAGAGCTAAAGAGGGACATTTTTTCATTGTTGGTGGGATTGTAAAAAAGCCAAAACATATTGGAAAAACATCCATATAGAGATTTCAAAAATGTCAAGCACAAATTTCCCCATGCTACCTGAAAGTTATTTGCTGAACATGGTTGAGCTAACTGAGGGATTTATTGGGAGGCATTACAGAAAAATCTTTTTATATCTGATAACTGCAGTCAGAATATTATTTGCTAGAGACCGGAAAAAAGAGAAAGTGCTAGAAATAGATGAATGGTTGTATGAGATATATGATTTGATGCAAATAGATAAACTTATTATTTTGCTGAAAGATAAATCTTTGAACAGATATCGAGAAGAATGGAGAGAAGTTTGTAACTATTTGGAAAAGAGATGGGGGGCTTTGTCAGTAATCACGCTGAGAGATTGAGGATAGTTATTATGCTGGAGTCTGGACCACAGAGATTACTTTATCTCACTTTATCCCATTCACTTTATCCCATTATATTGGTATTGGGGATATCTATCAATGAGAAATGGATAATTGTATGTAATTGTATGTAATTCTATTAGATTGTATTGACTTTTTTCTCCCTTTCTCTTGTCTGTTTGGTGCTGTTTGTAAACTGAGAATAAAATAAAAAACAACTCTAAAAAAACAAACAAATTTTGCAGATGTGGATCTTTCTTCCAACTGTTAAAGTCTGCTTATTTCACACTATGCTTATCCATATTGATTTGTATGCCATATTTTTGATAGATTTAATAGATCCAACAGAGAACCTTAACTGGGTACCTTAACTGCTAGCACATTTTTTTAACAGGGAGGATATATGATCTGATTCAATAAATGCATGGACACTTTCCTCAGCTGCCAAGTTATACACATGCCAGGAAAGGGGGTTAAATGGAGGAACATAATCAGAGAGGGTCATGATTTCCCTACTTTAACTTGCCCGAATGTTGAAAACCTCAGGGGACGGCTTTCTGTCCCTTCATTGACATGGATGTGTGAAAGGGTATGATTGGTAAGGACAGTGACTGCAACCAAGCTGTGGAATTCCCACATGGGACTAAGCTGAGCCTGTTGTTGTTTTTGTTTTTCAAGCTGGCTTTTGGCTATTAACTGGTTGCTATGGAAAGATATTTTACAAGGGAGGAGGATGTATTTTTATTTTTTATTGTTATGTTTTACCTATGTTCAGATATCTTTAAATATGTTTTAAAGTAGTATTCCCAATAGGATAATTCATTTAATTGTTTGCTTATTTCTAAATCATGACGACGACGACGACGATGATGATGATGTTTTTAATTCGTATTCAGTTTTAATGCTGTGAGTTCATACATACATACACACATACATACATACAAGAAGTACAAAGCATGATTTTTAGCCTTTAAGGTGGCTCGAGAATCACTGTTGATGTTATTGCTGTGAGTTGACACAGTCACTTTCTTAAAAACTAATGCATACAGTGTATCTGAGTTTGTTGTGTTGTATGCATCCAGATTCCTCTCTCTTTTATTTCCTTTTAAGTTTTGCATATTTCACAATGCCAGGGGAATCTCAACACATTGGATTCCCCCTCCCTAGATTCTTAATTAAGTGTTCCTTTGATTCCTAGTTTCTAATCCTCCTTCTATTTGAACTATTAATTTATTTTGGAGAGAATGTGAGTGATAGCAGTAGATCTTTTAAGCAGAATAATCAAATTGACAAGGCATAAGCTGAACAATGCTGAGTCCCAAGCCAACTGTCACACAGGGTCTAGCAGAGAAAGAAACAAGCTTAGTCTTTTAAAAAAAAAAAAAAATTAAAATAGCTTTAATTACAAAGAGTTAAATAGTTGTATGCAATAAAATATATAGTATAATGGAGGAAAGTGGGGGGAAGAAAATATGCCTACAGATAAGAGTGATGCAGGAAGAGAAAATATGGAGGAGGGCCTAACAAATAGGAAGTTACCATAAATACGTGTAGTGTCTAAACTCCTAGAGACTAACATGCAAAGTAGCAATTAGTGAGTACAGGCATGCAAAGGTCATTAAATCTAACATTTGCCTTTTCAAATACCATCTAGATAAAAAAGTTTTTCTCACAATATGCTGCCAGTCTTTTCCTTTCACAAAACATATCTCCAATAAAAAGGTTACATTCCATACAGTGACTGATAAAGGTCATCCACCTAGCAATATGTATCATTAATTGTTAAATGAATAATTCAGAGAGATGTGGCATGAAGCCAATGCAGGTAACTTTTGTATGTTCATGAATATAGAACAGAACTAAAATAGGCAGACTATTTAAACCTTAAAATATTCCATTAAACTTGCATCCAGACCTGGAATTCATCATGGGATCTGCAACTGATAAATGCCTAATGAGGTGTCTAAGAGCTGATTCACACATGCATGTTCATCCCTTGACTTCTCAGTCCTGGCTTCCTGAACACAACGACAGATATTAACCAACATATTGAGTAGTACTGTGTTTTCAGACAACACAGAAATTTACCTGAGAGAGCTGATTTTACACATCATACCTGCGATAGTTGATTTTACACATCATGTGTGTGTCTGTGTGTGTCTGTGTGTATCTTACCCAGCTCATGTTTCACATCCTTCTTTGTGAGTGCTCATTTCTAGAGTTGCAGTGCTACATCCTATATGCTGTACTGTCATGTTAATATGTACTGCTGTGGTAAGGCATTAAAAACCACCACATTGCTGCCAATTCTCTCTCATGCTGTGGCCTAGTCACAGCAGACCATCCAGACCATGCCAAGGCCAACGAGCCAAAGGAGAATGGAGGAGGAGAAGAGGAAACAGCATTAGCTCTGTCCTTGTCAAGAGATATGAGCTGTATGGATGGAGAAGACCTACAGTAGAAACAGGAACCAAATCTGAAAGAAAACACAACAATGAGGAACAATGAGGCAGATTATGGGTAGACAGCACAAGAGCTCTTTCAGTAGTGAAGCAAACCTTCTCTTCACTTGCCATTTCTTTGTAAAAGCAGGACTAATTCAAGGTATCAGGACTGATAATACAATCCCAACTGAGTCAAAGGTAACATTGTTGTGAAGTGGAGCTCTGGTAGGGTCTGATCTTGAGGACCTTACTGGAACTTAGGAATAGTCTGGCATCACTTTCCTCCCCTTGGAACCCAGTCTTGAAGACTGCTGTGACTTTGGGCCTGATCAACCACCATTTACTGTCTTTGAGAATCCAATCCTGAAGAGCCTTACTGGACATTGGATCTGATCTAGCACCATTTACATGCACTTAGGGTCCAGTCATGAAGAAATTCATAGTGTCATGGACCTGATCATGAAAGAAGAATTATTAAAGAGGTCTAATCCTTTTAACAACCTTCAGGTTATGGATTTCCAAGTTATGTAGTGGACTAAATCTGAATGAAATAACAAAATGGAACACAGTAAAATAGGGGTGGAAATAATATTAGAAACTATTTGACAGACTGTCAAAAAGCATGGTTTTTTTTGGGTATAGAGAAACCCTGATGAGAAGAATCCTAGATTAAGAAGAATCTTCGTTGTTCAGGAGTTATTATGCACAAAATTCACACAGTGTTCTTTTGCCCAAAAAAATGTTTTCCACCCACGAAACAACATTTTCTACATGAAAAATAATACTTCAGTGCATAAATATTGATTTCTGTGCATAAATTGCTGTAATTGGGAATTGGGAAGTTAGGAGTTATATTCTCCGTAAAATTCACACATGATGGATTTGCACAGAAAACAGCATTTTCTGCATAGGATTTAATAGTTATGGGTTGAAATATTATTTTCCATGCAGAAAATGCACAAAACATTGTTTTCTGCACAAAACAACCAAAGGCAAATTTTGCACAGAATAAGTCCAAATTGTGAATAGCCTTCAAAATATCTGGTTCTTCACTGTCGGAAGAAAATTACCTATGAGAAGAAACTAAGACCATTTCAGCACTACACTGTTATAGCGCTATTATTCCATTTTCAACATCCTGTGGAATTCTGGGGTTTGTAGTTTACTGAGGCCAAAGAGCTCTCTGGCTGAGAATTCTAGATGCCCCTCCCTAAACTGCAAAGCCCAGGATTCCATAGGATTTTGAAAGTGGAAAAACAGCACTATAACAGTGTAGTGCTGAAAGGCCCCGAGTGAAGAATTGCATCCCTATAGTATAATGTACTATAAGCCTGGAACGTGGAGTATATCCTACTGATGTTATAGTATCCATCTACCTACTCATGGAAGGGGTAATATCTATCACTGCTGCTATATATGTTCCATAGTTACATATATTATGATGCTGTGTGAAAGCTTATACATCATGGCTCTCCAGTGAAACTGGAAGCTGTCTCCCTTTCTCATATTTTTTACATCAATATTCAAGTGATGGCAAGGGCTAGGAGTGTCTTTCCTCAGTAGTGTTTGAATATAAAATGTGCCTTTCTGGAAAACAAGGATTTCATGAATTTAATGGCCAGAAATTCTTTCTGGGTTGCTGAAGAGGCAGCACCCTGATTTATATAACCTCCAAGACCAGCTCAAAACGTATGCCTTAGGTAAAGGACAGGATGGTACTCCCTCTGTTCCAGGTCCAGAAGCTGAATACTCTGTCAACACTATCAGTTGGAAAGGATCTGCCACTATATCTGAAGTCCTTAGACTAGCTCACTTTAAAGGATGCTGGAGAGGAGAGAGAGAGAATGATAGATAGATAGATAGATAGATAGATAGATAGATAGATAGACACACACACGTACATACATACATCACATAGCTTAGTCCCTCTAAGAAAGGGAAATGACCCGGAGGTTCAGGAAAAATATCTGAGAGGTTACTTCTACTGTCTCCAATATTTTCTGATAGTGATCGCTGCCTCACTCCTAGCTTAAAGCTGACCATCTTCCAAAAGATTCAATAAGGTAAAGCCACACAGCTAATTTAGCAAGCAACCAGGGTGGTATAATGGCTATTACTTCCAGTGAGTAATAGTTATACCTTTTATGATTTTCATAAGTCAGTTTATTTTCAGCCTTTTACCCCTTTTCTTGGAGTGAAACCAATTAAATTCAAGGAGCGTACTTCTGAGTAGACACTTAAAGATTGCACAAGTATCTGAAAAACTCTGTATATCAATTTTTTTTCCCAAAATCAAATAAAAAATATATTATTATAGTATACTGGTAATATATAGCACTGACTGGATGTCTGAATAGAAGTGACTCCATGCGGCAGGTATAGCACATGCAAAAAAACTGTTATCTGGATCCATGCAGTCCTGAGACAATATCCATTTAAAATGACTTGGGTAACACTGGTAGGTTCAGAAGCCAATTTCATATACATCACAGACCCACCATGCTCCACACTCTCCAGAAAAATTTAACAATAAATAAAGGCACCAAATTTTGCAATTATCGTACCTTGATTCCACTTTAACTGTCATGGCGTCATCCTATGGAATCCTGGGGTTGTATTTTGGTGAGGCAACAGAGGAGCTCTCTGGCTGGAAACTCTAAACGTTCATTTCTAAAATGAAAACCTGGGGATTCCATAAGATGTAGCCATGACTTAAAATGGAAACAAAGTGCTATGATTATATAGTGTTAAACGGCAACAGGAAAAGGCATTAAAGCAAACACAAAATGCTTGTTCTAAGTGAATTTCCCTAGTTTTCTACTGAACTTTGGTGGTGGAATTTGCAGCCAAATCTTGGTAGAGGGGAGGGCTCTCTAAGGATCACAAAAATAGTCTTGAGGCTGCATGTGGATTACAAGCTACACATTGCTCAACCATGATTTAATTACTAGGCACTGCCAAGAATTACAGCATTCTAGGTACAGTTTGGCTCATTTACCACTATTTGGATTCATCATTATGAAGAATTTTATGGAAGCCTCTGCCTTGTAGTTTCACATGTAACATGCTCTAAATAAGTCTGCATGATAAGGTACTTCTGAATCATCTTTAACATTTTGTTGGCAATAACTTACAGAAACAGATAAATATGTTAACACAACTTGCAAATAATTTCTGTGTATGCTAACAGATGTTTACTGTTGATATCTGAGCAGAAAAAAAACATACTAATAAAGTTGTATGTGGTGGTGTTGTTTTCTTTGACCTAGTCAATTTAAAAAAATGCTGGCAGGTTTCAAAATTGTTTGACAGTGAATAATTTCTTTTTCACCTTTTTCTTTTTTTGCCCCTAAATTTCACTTCTAGACTCTGAGCACTGATTACACAATATACGTGAAGAACCTGATACACAAGGTATTGGATGCATCCAGGAGTTAAGTTGGAAAGCAAAACACAGATTTTCCAAATACGTCCTTGCAAGACACACACATGCAGGCAATCTACACACAAACAGCACAGTCCATGTGCTCGGTTGTAGCTTTTCCACTCCCCCTAGCTATTGTTTACAAGAGCTCAAGCTCTGTTATCATTGTTGCTGCTGCTGTTGTGTACCTTCAAGTTGTTTCTGACTTGTGGTGACTCTAAGTCAAATCTTTGCAGGATTTGTTCAGTGCCTTCTTCCAAGGCTGAGAGTTTGATTTTCCCAAGTTCACCAGTGGGTTTCCATGGTTGAGCACGGATTTGAACCCTGATCTTCCAGAGTCCCACTCAAACCGTTACCCTACACTGGCTTAACATGACTAAAATGAATACTACTCATACTTAATGATGAAATGTTAACAGGTTAAAAGACCAACTTGATGGTTTGGGGCTGAGGTAGAAAACACTGTGTGCCATTGGTGACAGAGGCACCAAAGAGGTATCATTAGTAAGATCAGGGGTGATGATGGGTAATGTGTGAATGGTATCTACATTTCAAAGGAGTAGTTGGGACACTAGATGCAATGGAAAATGTAATGTGTAGAGAGGTGACAGATGAAAATTCATTTAATTGAAGTTAACAAAAGATACACCAAAAATATAATTCAGACACTACTGACATAACAAAATGTTTTTTAAAGGACCTAGCACCTTATTCTAGTACCGTTACAACTGTACAATAAAAGCTGATAAAATGTTGCAGCTGTATCTTAGTTTAAATTATTAAGGCATCACTTGGTTCCATGCTTTTAGCCCTCAGAGAAGTTCTTTAATAAAACCTGTAAAAATGAATTTGGCAAAAAGGTTGTGAAAGCCTTTCAGCAGTAATTTTGTTGACTATCTCAAAATCCCACCTTCATTTTATTCTCGTACTTAGTTCATATCAGGCACCTAGACTTTATGTTTTTCTCCTGCCCTGAAATTCATGCAAACTTTTCAAATAGTTTCCTAATTTGAGCTTTTATTTTGCACAGTTCACCTAATTTGTGCAGCTTCCCTCATTTACTAAAGTATGTTTCCCTATTTTTTTTTCCTGACAATTATATGCCATCCAATATTTCACAGTTGACAAAGGAGACAGATGTGACCGCATCAGAGTGTGGTCAAGATGGCAGAAGCTTTTAAGGAGGAAGAACACACAAACTAGAAGACACTGCAGCAGTTTGCTTTAGCCTGAGCCCACTGGGAAGGGCAAGAGCCATCCTCTACCCTTCCCCCTGCTGGATTTAGTGCAAACTAATTTGCACTTTGAACTTGATTTGCAGCAACTGAAGTAAGCTAAGGACAAAGAATGTGAGGAGGACAGAAAAAACAGGGACATTTTAAAAACAGTTGAAAAAGCAGGAAGGTAGAAGATTACTTGGGATGTCACTGTGAAATCAAGACAGTTGAAGGATATGCAAAGTTGCATTATTTCTCAGAAATTCATTGTCAGTCTCACAAAAGTGTAAACACCTGAGAAAAGGTGTAGATATGACAAGTCTTAGTTGGTGCAAAAATACCAATTCAATTGAGACTGTCAAATCCAATGACATTTCTTTTCTTCTCTATTTGTCATTATGACTCTGAGAAATTAGACTTGTGGTTACATGGAGATATATCAATATTGTGAAACATTTGTGGAAATAATGCTCCTGAGAGTGATTTTCTATGATGGAGAAGCTGCATGACATGAAGAAGGTCATAATCAGGCCTCCCTTCATGCTGTGATGGTTGGCAATCATTACTAGTCTCATGCATTGTGTAGGACAAAGAAGTCTTTGGTTCTGCAAGTAAAGGTCGGATCTGTAATCTCCAACCATCACAGCACCAAGGGATGCCTGACTACAATGTTCTTTGTGTCATGCATCTTCCTTTCCATCTCATGACTAGGAATGGAAGTTCCCAGCATGTATGGTTCAAGATCTCTTCCTCTTCTTTCACCCAGGAAGGAGACTGTAGACCACAAACAGCCTCCACTCTTCAAACCAGTGAACAGGGAAAAGAAATGAACTCATTAAGAAAAAACAGCCAGAATGAAGCCTTCTTTGGCCCTTTTCACTCGGCATTTGCCATGTGAAAGGGCCTCCAGAGCGTTGCGCGATTGCAAGGAGCGTTTCAGACAACGTCCTCACAATCGCGCGATGCTGCTGGGGTCGGCAGGCACCGATCACGCACTATTTCATTTTCAGCTTGTAGCCAAAAATGGCGCATGATCGCATAGCTCCGGGGCCCTACGTGCACTTACCTTGTGTGAAGAGCTCCGGAGCAGCGGCTTTCACGCTTTCTTCCCCAGTGTGGCCCGCAAAAATATCCTGCTGCACTGCGGAAGGAAGAAGCGGAGCTCTTATGTTACTTGCTGGTCGGCAGGCAGCTCCTGCAGAGTCGAAGCAGCGGGGACGTGAGAACCTCTCACAAGACGTGAGAACCCTGCAGCGGGGATGTGAGAACCCTGCACCAGAAAGAGGTAAGATGTGGAAAAGGCCTTTGTTTGTCATATTTACCTTCACTGCAGTATGTCCAGTAATGATTAAGCTTCGTAACCTAAGTTTGCAGTGAAAAAGATGGTTTCATATCCTTCAACCAAATAAAATTCCCTGTAATCACTCTAAGGCTGAAGGGGAAAGTACTAAACCCTTTGATCTTAGTTCAAAGAGAAGCTAAGAAAGTCCCACACCAATTTTCCAGGGCCCTCTAAGCACTGGTGTGGGTCTTTAAAAGGGACTTCCCAGGCTGTCTTTATCCCCTAGTTTTTATGAACATGCTAGGCAAAGAGATTCTAGGAAGTCAAATGTTACATGCCCTGAGTTCCAGAGTTACAAGTTTGACTTTTCAGGTCTGCCCTCAGCCACCAAGGATGGACCTTATCATAGGATACACAAGGAAATGAAAACAAACACTTGTCTCTTTCTTTCTGACCAGCTTTTCAAATTCCTCGTGCCCCAAACTATCTGTCTCTGAACCTTCCTTTTGAAAGTTTAAGACATGCAAGAGAGCATGGAGGGGAAAAGAAACCATTCAGATACTGACAGGCTTCCATTGTTGTCCCCATGGCATCATTGACAGATGCATTTGGCCAGTAATCATAAACATATAATACTTATTCAGTGTGTAAGTGTCGGGGATTCCAGGCAGGGAACCCTGGGAAAAATGATCAGCCCACTGCAGGGATGTTGCATCATTCCCCAGCTGTGGGTAATTGCAAGGTTGCATTAGAAACTGGGGTCGTGTGTAGATGGTAGAGGGAGGTGTGCAAACCTCTACCTGATTGGTTGTAAATATGTATATAAGAAAGCAATCCCCAGTATGTATTTGTCTGTTGACCAAACCGGTGTCTGGCGCAAGCCTTTGTCCGTCTGTTCCATGTTGTGTACATAACAGAACGTTGCTACAAGATAAAGTGCCTCCTGTTTGGAAGAAACTCCTCCGTGTGTGAGTATCCTTACTGGGGAACAAGGCTGCTGCTGTTGGCTCACTGTCCTCTGGCTTTTCCGCTGCATTTCTGTGGGGCTGAAACTCCTATCATCCCCCAACAGTGGTTATGGGCCCAGACCCACAGTGCACAGCATCCACAGCGCACCTGTAGTTGTTTTCCTCTGAATACTGGGACTGTTTTTGACTGTTTGCCTGGCTCTCCGGTGCCTTGGGAGTCTGTGTTTTGGCAGAGAGATGGTTAATCTTCGGTCTGGAGCTCATCAAGGTCACTGCGGCCAGCTGCTTTGTTTGTTGAATTTTATTTACAAAGGCGGCAGCATGGCTGAAGGAGGTTATCTGCGTTTTGAAAAATTGACCAACGCTAATTATCAAAGCTGGCAAATTTATGTGAGAGCCACTTTGACAAAGGAGAACCTGTGGAACGTTTTGGAAAATGAGGGACAGCCCCCAGAAGGAGCAACCGCTGCTCAAATAGCAGCATTCAGAGTTGCTGACAAAAAAGCCAAAGCAGTTATTTTGCTTACTTTAGGTCCTTCCCAGTTGATTCACGCTGCTGCTGCAGACACAGCATATCAGCTCTGGCAGGCTTTGAAGCGTGTGCATCAACCTTCCTCGTGTTTGTCCAAAATGCTATGGACAAAAAGACTGTATAACACAAAGTTATGTCCTGGAAGCTGTGTGAGAGAGCACCTCATGCTGATGAAACAGCTTTTCCAAGAGACAGCCGATAGGGGGGTAAAAATCTCAGAAACGCAGAAAATTTTTATTCTGCTGGGAAGCCTCACTAAGGAGTGGGACTTTTTGATGTACAGCCTGCAGGGTGTGCATGACGAAGAGCTGACTGTAGACCTGGTGGCCGGGAGGATCCTGGAGGAAGTACAACGTAAGCAGTTCGATTCCAGACTGCAGTCGGAGGGAGAGGCAGCTCCAGAGGAAGAAGGAGCAGTGTGCAGCTATGCCAGACACTGCTACAGATGCAAGAGAGTTGGCCATCTCCAGAAGGACTGCAGAGTGCCAGCGCTGAGCAGAGGGAAGAAGACAGCCCAGAAGCGGAGGGGCGTGTCGTCACAGGCTGAAGGCCATGCATTTGTGGCAAAAGAACAGTCTGAGAGTGATGTGTGGTTGCTAGACAGTGGTGCAACTCACCACATGGTGAACAATTTAAAGCTGTTGAATGATGTAACAAATGCAAATATAACAGCAATTTCCCTTGCAGATGGGGCACCAAGCAAGGTGCAGAAGATGGGTACTGCGTATGTGCCATGCTTTGGTAAATCATTCAATAATGTGTTGTGTGTTACCAACCTGCAGAATTGTATTTTGAGTGTCTCCCAACTGACCAGTGAGGGTTACAAAGTGGTGTTTGAAGGGGACAAATGTACAATAACTGAGAATGGTATGTTTTGTTCAAAAGGGGTGAAAAAACAGGGGTTGTACCACATGTTGCCCAAAGGAAAAGTGGCAAACGTTAACCCATTGTGTAACAAACCTCTACATGACAAGTGTGTACATTATCTCCACAGAGTGATGGGACATGTCAGCTACAAAAGTTTGCAGGAGTTGGCAATAGTATGCCCTGGGTTACAAGTCAGAAATTGCCCTAAATTTCTAGATTGCTCTGTATGCAAAAAGGTTAAGGTAAAGGCTTACTCCATTGCCAAGAAAAGCAAGTGTGTCACCCAACGTCCTTTTGAGGTTGTACATGCAGATTTGGCTGGGCCATTCAAGCCAACTGAAGGGCGAAATAGGTTTTTCCTGGTAATTGTAGACAGACACACCAGGTACTCCTACGTCTATCTACTGAAAGAGAAAGGCCAAGCAGCTGAACAGTTCCAAGAGTGGGTGAATGCTGTTGAGAGGGAATTTCCTTACAAAGTAGCCAGTCTTGTATTAGACAGAGGGGGAGAATTCCTGTCCAATAGCCTGCAAGCCTGGATGCGTAAGAAAGGCATAAGGCATAAAACCACCAATCCCGCATCTCCCAGGGAGGATGGTCTTGCAGAAAGAAGAATGACTGTATGGTGGAGGATGCCCAAGCCCCAGCAGGACTTTGGGGAGAAGCAATAGTGACAGCAAACTACCACATAAACAGGATGTGGAGCTCAAGCGTGAAGCAAACTCCATATTACCTATTGTATGGTAGAGTGCCAAACCTGAAGCATCTATGTGTTTGGGGTCAGGTTGCTAGTGTGTACATTCCCCCAGGTTTCAGAAAGTCTGGAGAGGAGAAATCTAGACAGTTACGCTTTGTGGGATATGAAGGTAACAAATACAGATTTCTACACCATGCTGGCAAAATAGTGTATTCCAGGAGTGCAAACTTTGAAATCCATTCAGGATGGGATAGACTGCACTGTAACCAAGAGGTTTTGATTCCCCTGGGTAAAAGTGTGAAAAGTGTTCCCGAAATTCCTGAAAATGGAGGGGCAGTGATGTCTGATGAGGAAAAGGACAGTGTCCCGGATACACTTGAAAGCTCTGAAGATGGAGGGGTGGTGATGGCTGATGATGAAGAAGAAAGTACTGAGGAAAGTACTGAGGAGGAGAAGCCAGAAGTCTCACTTGACGTCACACCAAAGAGTTCAACACCGCTACCTAGTGCTGAACCTACGTTTAGGGTCAAGCAAGAGCCTCGCACTGAGGCCAGAACTACTTCCAGAAGTGGTTCCAGCAAAAGTGGGTCAGGAAGTACCCAACTTGCTGAGTCAGGAAGTAAAGTTATGCTCATCCCTAAAAGGTCAGGAGGAGGGTATTTTGTTGTCCCGTGTGACTGAAGCAGAAAACTTACAGTGTAGGACTACATTGGGGTATAGTATCAAAATGTGAGGGAAATGATCCAGGATGGGATTTGTGCTTGCAGTATTGTCCATCTGTGGATCTGCTCACAAAGGCACTTCCAGTAATAGGCCATGAGAAGTTGGCAGGTGAACTCGGCCTTGCCACCAGAGTGTAAGGAGGAATATGGATTGTACCCTTGAATGTCTGTATCATGTAACATGTATTGTATGACATGTATGGATTATGAAAATGTCCTACACAGTGGCCTGACCATTTTGGAGGGGATTGTCAGGGATTCCAGGCAGGGAACCCTGGGAAAATGATCAGCCCACTGCAAAGATGTTGCATCATGCTCCAGCTGTGGGTAATTGCAAGGTTACATAAGAAACTGGGGTCGTGTGCAGATGGTAGAGGGAGGTGTGCAAACCTCTACCTGATTGGTTGTAAATATGTATATAAGAAAGCAATCCCCAGTATGTGTTTGTCTGTTGACCAAACCGGTGTCTGGCGCAAGCCTTTGTCCATCTGTTCCATGTTGTGTACATAACGAAATGTTGCTGCAAGATAAAAGTGCCTCCTGTTTGGAAGAAACTCCTCCATGTGTGAGTATCCTTACTGGGGAACAAGGCTGCTGCTGTTGGCTCACTGTCCTCTGGCTTTTCCGCTGCATTTCTGTGGGGCTGAAACTCCTATCATCCCCCACAGTGGTTATGGGCCCAGCACGCTTCCGCTGCGCCCATAACCACTGTTGGGGGATGATAGGAGTTTCAGCCCCACAGAAATGCAGTGGAAAAGCCAGAGGACAGCGAGCCAACAGCAGCAGCCTTGTTCTGTTGCATCATGTTGCATCATGCCCCAGCTGTGGGTAATTGCAAGGTTGCATTAGAAACTGGGGTCGTGTGCAGATGGTAGAGGGAGGTGTGCAAACCTCTACCTGATTGGTTGTAGATATGTATATAAGAAAGCAATCCCCAGTATGTATTTGTCTGTTGACCAAACTGGTGTCTGGTGCAAGCCTTTGTCTGTCTGTTCCATGTTGTGTACATAACGGAACGTTGCTACAAGATAAAGTGCCTCCTGTTTGGAAGAAACTCCTCCGTGTGTGAGTATCCTTACTGGGGAACAAGGCTGCTGCTGTTGGCTCGCTGTCCTCTGGCTTTTCCGCTGCATTTCTGTGGGGCTGAAACTCCTATCATCCCCCAACGGTAAGTTGCTTCCATGTTATCTTTCACAATTAATTTCATTCCAATAGCAAATAAGGGGCAACTGCTCAGTTCTAGGAGGTGTTGATAACATGTGGGCATTATTGTGAAATGATTGGAACTAAGGATTCTACAGTTATGATTGAATCCTCATGAAAATTAAGCACATGTGCGTACGTGCGCATACACACATCGTTCTGTTTGTGTGAAATGTTACAGCATTTAATGTGGCAATAGAGATGTAAGTGGAGTAACAGCTAAAAAAAAAAAAAGACGGTGGGGGAGGTACATGGTAGCAGTCAGTACCAGCCTTGCTAATGAAGTAGGCTTTGAGCTCTCATCCCTCCTTTGATTTCTCTCATTGGTAAAACAGATGCTAATAGACACAGTTCTGGGTCAGAAGGAAACATTAGTCTCAGCCAGGCTGATGGAGTGAACCTCTGACATTTCCATCTCCTGCAGCCAGGTAGAATACGCCCTTAATGACAGCATCTATAATAGTCCCCATGCACCTTCTCCCCTCCCCTCCCCTCCCCTCCCCTCCCCTCCCCTCCCCTCCCCTCCCCTCCTGTCCTCTTTCTTTCTTTCTTTCTTTCTTTCTTTCTTTCTTTCTTTCTTTCTTTCTTGCCAGAGTCCATGATCATACTGAAATATGATCAAAATTTCACATCAATTTCATTTACTTTTTGCATCAAAAATGCTGAATTTTGTGAGTTCTTACAAAATGGCCATTTCTTCATGACGTTGCAGCCCTGCTATGGGGATGGGTATCTTCCTGTCGTGCTCCCTTCCTGGCAAAGGCACTGTCGGGATTGCAATGTGACAACATGGGACAGCGCCATCATCCAGAAATGGCAAGTGATTTTTCATAGTTACTTCTATTTTGCATGTTAGCTGGAAATGATAGAAAAAAAATATAAATATCACATCTTCCTATCATAGAAAAGACTAGGTTGCTATTTGTGGAAACATGAAACTACTTGGCCACTTGATTTATTTATTTATTTATTTTCCTTAGCGGAGAGATCATTTCAGACTGAGGTATTGTTGCGATGCTAATCATGGCACTCAGCTCTACCTCTCTTTTTCAGTCAATTCATATGTTGTAGTGGAGGAAATGAATTAGTGTCTGGAATCAGTAATTGAAAGAAGGCTTCCAGATTCCACCCAATGAGAAAGCAGATCTTTCAGCCAATGGTTCATGTGCTTGACGAGTTTATCTTCAACCTGTTTTCTTCCAAAATATGCCATTGGCCATGCTACCATGGGCTGATGGGAAATCTAATAATGACTAGAAAAAAAATTATGTATCTACATTTCCAAGTTATTTATTTTCATCTATACTTCCCAGACTACTATATGGACTGAAATACTGTTCTTCCAAGGATTTGCACCATAATCAATTTTGTGAGGTAACAAAAGACTGTCTTCCTTCCTTCCTTCCTTCCTTCCTTCCTTCCTTCCTTCCTTCCTTCCTTCCTTCCTTCCTTCCTTCCTTCCTTCCTTCCTTAAAAAAAAAACTTGTTCCTTAAGCAGGGACCACCAACTCTAATGGATTGGAATATGTGCAGCTACTACATGCTTATATAACACGGATGCATATGCACTTGAGTGCAATGCAATATGATAATGACATCCAGTCCCACAGAGGCAAGGATAGACATGTTCCAAAATTTAAAGGGCACTTTGTCACCGCCACCACACCAATATATGTACTCCATTGGCTTCCTAATTCCCACTCTTGCTATATAGGGAATTATATAAAAGAAAGACCACTGTTTGAACATGAGATGAGAATCCAACACTGAGTAGTGGAAGTCATTTTATGCCATTTGGGCCCTTTCCTCACAATGTCGCTGTCCCGCTTCTGCCACAAGATGGCAGTGGTCGGCAGGTCATGCTTCTGTACAATGTCATCTCCATCCCCCTGCCATCCTGTCTTGAAGTGTCACATTCACACAACATTTGCAAAACAGAAAAAATCCATTTTGCACATCCAATTGTGCAGCACTCCTGTATTTGCCACTGTGTGGAAGCCACAGAAGCAAGATTGTGATGCTTCCCTCCTCAGTACAGCAATGGCAAGTGCCC
Organism: Cyclura pinguis; assembly: GCA_030412105.1. Classification (NCBI taxonomy): domain Eukaryota; kingdom Metazoa; phylum Chordata; class Lepidosauria; order Squamata; family Iguanidae; genus Cyclura; species Cyclura pinguis. The sequence continues at coordinate 159,678,382 of CM059601.1, read as the reverse complement.
AGCTGTGCTGCAGAAGGAAGAGGCGGAGCAATCATGCTTCCTTCCACAGGGTGCAAGCAGATGCAGAGGAGAGCATTGCTGACATGCTCTCTTCTGGACCTGAATTGCAGCACAATGACACAGAAGAGCTTTGTTGTATGGAAATGGTCTTGATGTGGCAAGACAGGGGGCTTACCATGATGGCAGCCAAGTCTTTCCTCCCTTTCTCAAACATGTTAAAAGCGAGGGTCTCTGATGGCATGATTTATAGGGGATCTCTGGAAAAGAAGGATGATGGTGGTGGTGGCATTGCTGGCAGCTCAACCCCTGCTGTTGTACTAGCAAAGCTGTCTGTTTGCGAATGGTTAGCCCTGAGCCAAAACATTTCATTGAATGAATCATGACTTCCTCTAACTCACTGCTTCCAGTGGTGGAGGGTAGACACTAGGCTCAATAATTTTGGCTGAGGCTTCTCAAAACATTCTTTTTAACTGGCTGAAGGCATTCTGACAATACTCTAGGAAGTATGTCGACAAGTATGTTGATACTCCGCCCCTCTTTTTATAATTTAACTACCAAACAATGTAACTGTCAATAATAATAATAATAAAGTCAAATGGGGAACTGACATAAAAATGGAGGAAACAGGACTCCTGTTCAGTCGTTTGACTAAAAACATGAAGGCCCAGAAGTGAACATGGCACAGAGATGTGCCTGCAAACAGTGAACTGACCACAAAGAACTGATGAGAGATTCTGACCACATTGGATTAAGGCATTGTTCTCAGCCTCCACTCTTGAGACCTTCATCCTAAACATGTGGAAGTCAACAACAGAACATATGGGAACATAAAGTAGGGGGTAATATTGTATATTTCTGCACCTGTAAATTTAGCCTGCATTGGTTCCAATCTCTGACAGAGACACACAGAATATTTGTAAGTATTCATTTCCTGGTAGAATAATGGTTTTCCTGGTGACAGAAACCATTCTGTCAAGAAAAATAGAGCTTTGGTAAAGATCTTTTATGGTTTGTAAAGTCTTTGTAAAGTCTTTGGGGAATTTTTCTGCCCGAACACAAACAAACAAAATGCACATTTTTTTGTGCAAAAAAAATCATACACATTTTTGCACAGTAAATGTGTTTTCCACACATAAAACATGTTTCCTGCCTTGGAAATAGCATGCTTTATGCGCAAAACACTCTTTCCTTCTCAGGGAACACATTCTCTGTGCAAACCTCTTTTCTTTCTTTTTTCTAAAATCCATGTGTATTTCTGTACAGACTAATTCTCCAAAAGTTTTCATTGAAAATGAATACCTGTTAAAAACTACTCCACTTCCTGGACTTCCGGTTCTGGCGACAGCAGGGAGACACAGCTTCTTGGCATCTCCCGAAGAGCTGCCACCACCGCAGGCTACCATCAGGGAACAATCACAGTAGAGATGGTTCGTTCTGTGCCCTGGAGGTAAGGGGCACAGCAAGAGAGTGGCAAGCCTTTTTCAGGGGTTTGGCTTCCCCTACTAGCGCTCAGAATGAGTGCAAAGAGGGGAGTCGCTCCATAGACTCGTGCCACCAGCAAGCTTTGCCTGCGCTGGCAGGGAGGAGGGGGATTAAACCCTCCCCTCCCTATCCTCACCACTGAAACCTCCTCCAAAGAGTTAGAGGAGGCATCCCACTCCCCCTTATGGGGACAGACCCTCTTTTTGTGCTAGGTGCTTGTTTTTTTTAGAGGCACCAGGATACTAAATAGGAAGAACCCTGTGGACTACAGCAGATTATCCCCCGAGAAGAACAGCTGTTCACGTTTGGGAAAATCCTCTCCCTCAGGAGGTTTGGAAAGCCACTTTAAAGTGGATTGGGAAGTTGTTGTTTTTTATGCTTCTCTTACCTCCTTTCTTTTTGGACCTTTTGTGTGTTGAAGCTCCATGGAAAGTGTTGAAGCTCCACAAAAAGTAACTAAAAAAGAGAGAGAGAGAGAGAAAGAGAGAAGAGAAGACTAAAGAAGGCTGGAGACATATGAGAAGAGAAAAAGGGTGAAGAGTCACCACTGCTGCCACAGGCTACCATTGGAGAGAAGAGAGAAAGGGAAGTGGTGTTTTCCTTTTGCTCCCTGTATACCCTTTATGAAAATAGAGAGTGTGCTCATCTTTTCAGCTTCTCTCCTCCTCTTGTTTGTTCATACCCTGACTAAAAATCTCCTTTTGTCTGAGAAGAGCAAACTTTAAACTGTGTAAGACTCAAACCCTTTTGTGTTCACTTATGCTGAAGAACAAGCCCTGAATTATGCTGAGAGTAAGCCCTGAGTAAGTGTTATTTTGAGTGGACACACTTCAGACTGTAATGACGAAATTAAGACACCACTATAAAAAGACAGTTAACTTGAAAAGAGACAGAAGTTAAGGTGGATGTGGATACTAAATGAATTGGTCTACGCAGAGAGGGCAAGCGGGAATATAGTACAGCAGGAAGAAAAAGACATTGTATGAACTATCTGAACTATATCTGATGTGTAATGATGAATTGATGAATTGGAGAAGAACTCTGTAGATGTGGAATAAGTTATATGTTAACCTGATGAATTGTTGAATTGTAATATGTGAAATAAGTGTAGTATATGCAGTAAGAACATATAACTGAAATAGTCAAGGGAACACTGATTAATACAATTAAGAAATTTAAAAAGAATTTACTAATGACATTAAGGAATTTACTGGTATAAATGGAGAAGCCTGGTTTAATGAATTGCTGAATTGATTAACTGAATGGAATAGATTAACTATTAGAACTTATGAATTGTGGCCACATTGAAATTTAGGTTGTGTTTGAGTAGGTGCAGAGGTGGGAGAAAATATTGGAGAGGGTACATAAATTTAATTATAGCCAAGTAAACAAATAAGAAGGTGGGCAAATAACAACAAAAATACTGATTTAACATCTGTTTGAGATCTGACATTTTTAACTTAATAACAGTGGAGTTGTAGGTCTTATTTAGATGAAAGAAACTTGAATTTGTTCACAATTACTAAAGTAAAAAGAAAGATGTATAAGATGAGATCAGGCAAGGCCCGAGGAGCAGAATCACAAACAAGAAGAGACTCCATAGAAGAACCTCCTGAATACCAAAAAAAAAAAAAAAAAAAATTATGGAGGAAGTTAGGAGTTATATGATGGATATTTGGCAAGACTTGAAAGATTTAAAATCTTAAATGTCAGAGATGCAGGATACATTAGAACAGGTCAAGAAAGAAGTGGTCTGTAATAAAAAAGAGATAGACTTGAATAAGAAAGATATTCAAGTGTTAAAACAGAAGATGACTGTATCCTCCTTGGAACTTGAGAAGCAATTCGAGAGACTTGCTTTGCTAGAACAAAAACAAATGGACGCATGGATATGGATTAGAGGACTAGAAGAAAAATGGGATGAAGACATAAGAAAAAGGATTGTGGGATTGATTGTAGATTTCTTGGAAATTGAAGAAGTGATAATAGACAGTAAAATAGATATCACCTGTAGAGTTCAATCTATGTATGCAAAAAAGAAAAATGTTCCTAGAGATGTTGTGGTGCAATTTATTAGAAAATCTACTAAAGAAAAGTTAATGGAAGAACACAATAAATCACCCCTAATGGATCAAGGAAAACAGTTAGACATTCTGAGAGAAATCCCAATGCGAATATTGAATAAAAGAAAAGATTATGAGTTCTTACTTACGAAGTTAAGAGAGAATCAAATTATGTTTCGCTGGGATCGTCTAGAATGGGTGATATTTAACTTTAAAGACCAGAGATACCGCCTCAATTCCATAGAGAAAGCCAAAGACTTCTTAAAAATCCATGGAAAAGAATTGAATCAAGCTAAATCAACATCACCAAGGAAATCACAAAGACAAAATAGAAGTAAGGATAGGGCGTTGGAAACAATGAATGGCAAGGACTACAATCAGATAGAACAGGAAGATAAAACGGATAAAGAAACCTTAGAGGAAAGTGTAGAAGAGAACAGACCTATGGAAACGAGCCTTATTGATTTGGATATAGAGGACTTGGCTATGATGAAAGACAAGAGGAAATGAAGTGTACTTTTATGTCTTGGAACGTGAATGGACTGAACTCTATGGTAAAATGGAAAAAAATATTTCATTTAATGAAGAAGTTAAATGCAGATGTGTGCTCTCTTCAAGAAACCCATATTAAAAAGAAAGAGGAAAAATGACCTTGGTGCGATCGTCCAGGAGATATATTTATATCTGCTGCTTCTGTTAAGAGAAGAGGAGTGATTTTATATGTCAAATCACATTTAGCTCCTAAAATAATATTCAGTGATGATAAGGGTAGATTTGTAGGAGTGGAAGTTAAGGTTGATGGCCATGGTTTACTTGTGATTGGGATATATGTTCCCTGTAATGAGAACAAACGTTGTTATGATGACCTGAAAAAATACATTCAGCAATAAGAATATGAAAATGTGGCAATTTTAGGCGACTTTAATGATGTAGTAAACACATATCTTGACAGAAGTCTGCAACTTAAAACAAAAAAAATCATGGGAAAACACAGAAGGACTTTTGCATATGGCTGAGGAATTACAATTGCTAGACGTTTGGAGATACAAGCATCCTAGCGAAAAAGATTTCAGTTTTTTCTCAAATAGACATATCTCTTGGTCCAGAATAGACTTAATTTGGCTCCCAAAAATGTTACTAAACTGTGTGAAGAAAATAGAGATTCTGCCGAAATCATTGAGTGACCACAACCCTGTAAAAATGATATTGAACTTTTGACCTAGATCTAGTTGTTGGAGGATGGATGGAAATATATTACAGCACAGAGAGACGGTAGAATATTGCAAGAAAGAACTAGAGGAATTTTTTTCAGAGGAACTTAAATAACGAAGTGGACATAGCCATGGTCTGCGACACAGCTAAAGCTGTCATTACAGGAACCTTCATCCAAAAAACATGTGAAAGAAGAAAACAACAAAGGGCAGAAATGGATGAATGATCAGATAAGGTCAGAAATATAGAAAATAAATTAATTTCAGACACTAATAATAAATCTTGTATCTTCAAAATGAGGATATTACAAAGACAACTATCTGGGATGGTCACAGAAGAAATGGATAGAAAGTTGAAATATGTGAAACAGAACTTTTTTAAAAATTCATATAATCCAGGTAGACTGTTGGCACGAAAAGTAAGGAAAGAAAAGATGAAAAGACTCACGTTAAAAATTAAGGAGGGTCAAAGGACCATAACAAAGGAAAAAGAAATTCAGAAAATTTTGTATACTTATTTTAGCAACTTGTACTGTGACCGACAAGGCAGAAACAGGCAGAAACAGGAAGAATATCTGCGAGCCCAAAAAAATCCTTCAAATTAAAGCAGAACACAGCGAGACTCTGAATCCAAACATCTCTTTGATGGAAATTATAGAGGCAATTGACAGATCTAAGTTAGGAAAAGCCCCAGGCCCAGATGGGCTTCCTGCTAATTTCTATAAAAAGTTTAAAGATCAATTAGTGAAACCGTTACAGCAATTGTTAAATTCAATTCTAGATACTAATAAGATACCAAACAGTTGGAAAAAAGCCAATGTGGTATTGATTCCTAAGACTGACACTGAAGAACCTACATGTAAAGATTTTAGACCAATTTCTCTTCTAAATGATGATTATAAGTTATTTGCATCTATTTTGGCTAAATGATTAAAACAGATTCTTCCAAATTATATTGATGAAGACCAGACAGGCTTTCTTCCAGCAAGACAGATGAGAGACAATATGAGGATTGTAATCAGCATTTTAGAATATTTTGAGGTTCACAATGAAAAGAAGGGTGCTCTACTTTTCTTAGATGTAGAAAAGGGCTTTGATAACATCAGATGGGACTTCATGATGAGGGTATTGAAAGAGATGAAATTTGGGCAGACATTCTTAGCCTGAATAAGGTGTATTTATTGTGACCAAAAAGCATGCCTGATAGTTAACTCTGAACAATCTGAATCGTTATCTATACAGAAAGGGACAAGGCAAGGTCGCCCTTTGTCCCCATTATTATTTATTATAACATTGGAAGTTCTGTTAAGACATCTATGGAAACAGAAAGAAATTCAAGGGGTGAAGATTGGAAAAGATGAGTATAAGGTCCGGGCATTTGCAGACAATGTGGTGATCTTCCTGGAGGACCCGCTACCTCAAATGGTGGAACTGAATAGAGAGATAAATCAATTTGGAGAGTCGGCGGGATTTAAGATAAACAAAAAACAAAAATGATAACTAAAAATATCAAAATCACTGAAAAAAAGCTATTAGAGGACATATTGGGGATTCAGTGTTCCCATAGTGTAAAATACCTGGGCATACAGATTACTAACCACAATAACCAACTATTTCAAAACAATTATATAACAGTATGGAAATCTATCCAGAAGAAAATGGAGGTTTGGAATCGACTAGGTTTGACCCTATTAGGGAAAATATCACTGTGTAAAATGAATATACTGCCAAATATGTTGTTCTTGTTTCAAATGATTCAAATGATTCCAATACCCATCCCTCTTAAATGGTTCAAAAATGGCAAGTCATTCCGTTTGCGTGATAGTATAGTTTCAAGTCGGGTACTCCGCAGCCTCCTCTTTCCTTTTTTTCAATCAAAATTTTCTACTTAATTCTGTTTTTTTTTTTCCCCACCAAATATATTTTGAAAGGTCTTTCTACCACTCTCTGAAACTTCTTTCGTTAATTATTACTGGTAGGTTCTAAAATAAATAATTCATCTTCGGTAACATCATCATTTTTATAGCCGACATTCTTCCTAGCAGTGATAAATTCAATTTTGACCATTTCTGCACATCTCTTTTAATCTCCCTCCATTTTGTCCCATAATTATTTTCAAACAATTCATTATTCTGTTTAGTAATTACTATCCCCAGATATTTGATCTTCTTCTCTTCTTTAAAACCCGCCATCTGGGTCAAATCTTCAATTTCATCTTTTCTCATATTTTTAGTTAATATTTTTTGTTTTCTCTTTGTTAACTTTAAAATCAGCCAATTCACCATATTCATTGCATATTTCCATCAGTTTCTTCACACTTTGTTTAGGGTCTTCCAGAAAAATCACTAGGTCATCTGCATAAGCTTTTAGTTTATATTCCTGTCCTCTTATTTTAGTTCCTTTAATCTCATTTTCTGATCTTATGGCTCTTAACAAGATTTCGAGAGTCATTATGAAGAGTAAAGGTGACAACGGGCAAACCTGTCAGGTACCCTTTTTTATTTCTATAGGTAAAGTCTTCTCTCCATTTATTGCAATTTGCGCCTTACAATTTTTATATATTTGTCTTATCCATGTAATGAATTTATTTCCACAATTCATCTTGTCCATTAATGCAATCATGAACTCATGCTCCAGGTTGTCAAATACTTTCTCTGCGTCTATGAAGACCATTGTGCATTTTTTCTCGTTATACTTCTCATAATATTCAATCATATTTATCACAGTTCTTGTGTTGTCTCTACTATATCTTCCCAGTAAAAAACCGCTTTGGTGCTCGTGGATTATTTTCTGTAATATTTTCTTCATCCTTTCAGCAATTATATTTGTAAATATTTTGTAATCAATATTTAATAATACAATTGGTCGGTAACTACTTGGTTCTCCTGGATCTTTCCCTTCTTTTAAGATCAGTGTTATGTTCGCTTCACTCCAAGAGTCTGGTTTCCCATTTATCGCAATTTCATTGAACATTTTTTGCATTGGTATGCTTAATTCTTCTTGAAGTTCTTTATAATATAATGCCGAGAACCCATCTGGACCTGGAGACTTTGCTGTCTTTAATTTCTTGATCACCTCGGTAACTTCCATCATTAATATATTTGCATTTAAACCGGTTTTTTGCTCCTCTATCTGTAAAGGGACATTTTGTCTTTGGAGGTATTCATCTATTTTTTTCTTTAATTTTGTATTCGTCCTCGTATTATATAAATCTTTATAATACTTTCTAAAGGTACTCTTTATTATCTCTTGATCTGAGATTTCTTTATTCCCCTTCTTGACTTGCAATATTAAATTTCTCTCTCTCTTCTTCCTTAACCTATATGCAAGCCACTTCCCAGGTTTATCTGCATTTTCAAAATGTTTCTGTTCCATTATTCTCAGTTTCTTTTCAATTTCTTGTAGATTTTCAGCCCTTATTTCTTCTTGCCGTCTTTTTATCTCCTTTCTTATTTTTTTGTTTGTGGGATCTTTCCTTAACTCCTCCTTTTTCCATTTTATTTCTGTTTCCAACTTTTCCATCTTTTCCAGTATTTGCTTTCTCATTTCCGTATTCCATTTTATGAAGAGCCCTCTCATTACAGCTTTCCCAGCATCCCAGATTATTCTCGATGAAATTTCTTCTGTGGTGTTGATTTTAAAGTAATTCGTTAATTCTTCTTTTGCTTTTTTCAGGTACTCCTCATTTCTCAGTATCATTTCGTTTATTCGCCAATTTGTATAAGTATTTCCCTTTTTTATTCCTACTTTCATTTGAATCGGGTTGTGATCCAATAGTATCCTGGGAAGTGTTTCCATATTTATCACTTTTTTGAATGTAGCATTTTAGAAATTAGGAACATATCAATTCTTGACATTGTTTGATGGGAGTCATTCCCCTTTTTATACCTCCAAATATCTATCAGCGATAATTCTTCCATTAGTCTGAAAAAGTCTTTGGTAACTTCCCTGCTTTGTTTTTATGATTTTTGTTTGTTGATCTGTCCTTCTCAGGATTTATTACCCCATTCAAGTCTCCCATTATTAAAATGTTTTCTTGGTTCGTTTCCATGGTATAATTCTGCAGTAATATTCCTATTTTCTTGTAAAATTTGCTTTTGTTTTCCCACTGGGCATAGATTCCTACCGATAATATCATTAATTCTGGGAACTGTACTTTAACTCCAATATAATGTCCATTTTTGTCTCTGAATATTTCTTCTGAAGGATATTTTGAACTGACATATATTACCATGCCTCTTTTCTTCTTTTGAAAAACCAAAAGATAACATTTCCCTAACTTTGGATTCTTTAAATATTTTACATCCTTTTCTCGTATTTTCAGCTCTTGAAGACAAATAATATCCGAATTTGTTTTTTCCAGATAATGAAAGATCTGTCTGCATTTATAATTGGAATTAAGACCCTTTACATTCCACAAAGTACATTTAATCTTCATTTTCTTTATCTCTCTTATTCTTCCTTAATCCTTAATCCTCCTCCTCTATTATTGATTTCTCTTCTGTCTCTGAGCTTTGTTGTTCCTGTTCAGAATCTTCTCCCTGTCCCACTGCTATATCTGTTTCTTCTACTGATTTGTCTTGTTTTCCTCTGTTCTCCATACCCTCCTTCTCTTTAATTATTTTCTTTCTTCTAATATCTTCTCTTGTTTCTTCTCTTGTATCTTTTCTTTTGTTCCCCAGTATATCTTTTATTCTCTCTAGAGTGTCCTTAGCCTGTCTGGTGTAGTGCATTTGTATCTTCTAGTATTAAAAGTGAAGGAGACCCCTTCAAGTGTTTCCCATTTGTATCTTATGTTGTTTCTTTGTAACAGCAATGTTAAGTTCTTATTTTCCTGTCTTCTTTTTAAGATCTGGAATGGTATATCTTTGAAAGCTTTAACTTCTTTCTCGTCCAAGATGAATTTCTCTTTGTAGTTTTTCTGTAGAAATTTCTCTGTTAATCTTGTCCATGTAAAACATACAATAATGTCTCTGGGCCAGTTCTTTTCTCTTGCTAGTTTTGAGTTTATTCGAAATATCTGGTCAATTTCATTATTCATTCTTTCTTCTGCAATTTCCATATAAGCAGCTAATTCGGGTATTAACCTTTCATACATATTTTCTCCAGCTCTTTCCTTGATCCCTCTAAATTTAAGGCATCTGTCTCTGTACCTCATTTCATGTGCCTCTATCTCGATTTCATATCTTTTTTTACTTTCCATTATTTCTTTTCTCTCGCTTTCAGCTTTTCTTGTTCTTTCCTCTATATCTTCTATTTCCATTTGAATAGTCTTTATTTCCTTATTCATCTTGTCGATTTTCTTGTTGAATACTTCCAATTCCTTTTTAATATCTGTTTTTATCTCTCCTGTTGTTTCTTTAAGTTCCTGTCTTATCTATTGTTTAAAATTTTTTAATTCCTCTAGTATCTGTAATCCGATGTCTGAAGTCTGTGGTGATTGTTCCAATGATGGTCTTCTTTCTGCATCTATTTGAGATGGTGTATATGTGATTGTTTTCTTCCTCGTGGTCATCTTTGTTTTGTTTCTTCAAAGTTCAGTTATTTGTCATAGCTATCTTCAATTCAGAAAACTACTGTTGCTCAATATTACTTTGAGTTCTATATAATTATTTCTTTTAAATTCTTAAAAGTTCTATTCACTTATATTACAGTCCAGCTTCTCTCTATATATATTAATTTCTTTTTTTATAAAGTACTTCTAAGCAATCTTATATACAATCTTATCTATTAAGTATTCTTATTTTCTTATATTCTTATATTAATGTCGAATTCCACAATCAATCAATATCAATCAATATCAAAATATGTTATATATAATCAATCAATTTCTATTCAATTAATTTCTATTAATACAATTATATACTATTAATACTATTATATATATAACAGTCTATTATATTTCCAAAGATATATTTAATTAATGCGCTGTTTGTTTACCAATATAAATCATCATCAATATTGTCGCTAACTCAATTCCTTCAAGTCTTCTCTTTTAAGAATTCTTTGTAATATATATTGTCCTTGTAATATCATTGTTATCCACTAGATGGAAGTCAAATACAGCTCCTTCCCTTGTCCGTTTTTTTTTAAAGGTTCTTATGAAGGTCTAATCCCTGCTCAAGGTCAGTTTATCCGACACCCTTTTCTATTAGACCTTGAAACTTATCCTCCCTTCCCACTTTCCCCAGCTACAGACAGTTCTTATCTAATACTTTCAGCTATTTACTGTACCATATACTTACTACCACAATATACTATTCACCAATTAATTAAACCTTATTTTTCACAGTTGATTTAAGACCTTCCCAGACTTCAATCAAATAATCTTTCAGTACTCAGTCAAATACATTTGTCTTTTCTCCTTCTGCCAATTCTCTCGCTGCTTTTTCTTTGACACTCCCGTTGTGTCTTCTGTCTGTTCTCTCGATTCAAAACTCCAAGTTTTAAGGTTTCCCTTCCTGTATTTAGCCGAAGTCAATTTAAGCAAAGCCAAATCTAATTGTAAATAGATTTTTTCAATCAGTCAATCGTCTATTTATATGCGCTCCTCCGCTGTAAAGATAACTAGTCCAGAGTTGGCTTCTCCAAGTTTAATATCTTAAAGTCTCTCCCGCTTTTACTGTTTCTCTTCGTCACTCCACTACCTTCATCTAAGCTTACTCCCATTGGTTTTTAGAAACAAAGTTCCTTTGAACAGCACAGTTTCAATTTGTAAATCCCACCATATGTTAGAGCAAAACAAAGTTCATTAATTTCGTAAATTCAAAGTAAATCATAGAGCTCATACAGCACTGTTCTTATTAATTATTAGCAATGTCCATTTAAAGTCCATTAACGTTAGTCAAACCTGACGTTCTCCAGTAATGTCCTTTAACGTAAAGCACAGCTCCTAGTATATTTTCCAGATAGGGAGAATTCTCTACTTCGTAATTTGTATATTTTTATATATCTAGTTCATTTAACGCAATTCTTAAAGACTTAAAGTCCAGTTACCAAAGATCGCAGATTACAAACTTTTATTCAAGTTTGTAAATCCAATCGTGTGTTTAGATTTTAATCCATTGAAGTTGTCTTTCCTTCTTATCAGTGTTATATTAATTATTGGCAAAATTCATTAAAGTGAGGTCAATATCCAATCCTTACAAGAGTCAGTTTTGTTCACTGTCCCTCTTACTGTCTGCTCCTAGGCTTGGCAGGCAGCCCAAGAGCCGGTTAACAAGTCTCTTGCTAATGAGGCAATAAATCAAAGAGCCTTCCCGGTGAACGGCAAATGAAAAGATAAGGCAGCCGTAAAATAAAGAGCTTCTAACAGCAAGGAGACTTCCTGGTTGTTACGTCACAGCCAGGGTTTCAGTGAACAGTCTGAGTTAGTTCAAGCAAGAGAAGTTACCAGCGCCGGTCCGAGATCCAAAGGAGGCGATGTTCCAGCAGGTCGGGCAGCGTTCCAGGAGGCAAGACAGGGATTCGAGATATCCAACACGTAACTCCCCCCAAATGGGACGGTTGTGAGCCAACAAAGACCCAAGGCTGAGTGCATGCTTTTATAGCCAGATCACTCCTCCAGGTGTTTTCTCAGCTGGACCCTGATTTCCTGGTGTTTCCTATTTAAATGCTCTGACCTCCTGAGAGCACTCTTTTGCTCCCGATGCTGCTGGTAAGTAGGTACCTGCTCTTGCATCTCACTATCTGACTCTTCTGGTTTGGCTGGGTCTGAGGCAACCCCTGGCTCTGTTGCTGGGGCTACTGGGGCCAAGGGCTCTGTGTCTGGGGCAGCCTCTGGGATGGGCTGTGAGGGTGCAGCAGGTTCCAGGACCTCTGGCTCAGACTCAGAGCTTGTGTCCTGGAGTTCCAGGGCCCTGACACTTACATTTTTACTCACAAATTCTTTAAAAAAAGTTTACAGCATTGCTTCTGTCGGTCTAAGATTGGCTGCCCAGCGTGGCCTTGGAATCTCTGTGGCTCCCTCCTCCTCTCCGTTTCTCCGATCCAGTGATCCTCTGATCTGCTGTTTCTTCACGTCCGAAGAGGTTTCCGTAAGCCCCTTCGAGACCCTCTGCACCCCCTTTACCGGGGGGTGTCTGGCCAGTATCCGATGTTCATTTCCTTGCTGGCTAATCGATGCTGGGTGATTGTGGTCTGCAGCTTTGCTGATGCCCAACCGTTCAGTCCACCATGAAACCTGGAAGTTCCAGAGATTCCCATTTTTGAAAGTCCCCTTAAGTACCATTAGGATTTAAAAAAAAAAACACATATATTTTGTAAACTTGACAAGGAGGTAAGTGGTTTCGATGTGTTATCCTTTGATGTAGCAGTCCCAGTTATGGCCTTGCACAGCTGACATCAAGTGGCAATATCTTTGCTTGGAAAAAAAAATAAGAAAGAAAGTAGAGAGAAGAGAAGCAAAACAAAGGAGCCTGTTTCAAAGACTAAAGAAGACCCTACTTGAAACATCTATCATACTTTGAGGCTACCAAACAACCAAAGTTCTCTGTGTGGTTTGAAAGTACTTTAAAAACATTTTAAAAAAACAATAAAAGAAATAGCAAAAGGTTTTGAGAAGTGCAGAGCAAAATCAGCAGTGGGGATGAAAATGTGCAGTCCATGATAAAGCCACAATAAACACATGGAACTACGGAGAGAAATAAAACAGTTTCTTTGAATGCCAGTGTCACCTGGAACAAGAGAATGAGCAAATCTGAATTATTGGAATAGAGCAGATATTTTGCTCTTTTCCCCTTAGTATGACTCAAATCCCTTTGGGCAGAGATAAAAAGGGATGTTGACTTATTTTTCCAGTAGAAAACAGGGAGAGGGAAAGCTTTTAGCTTACAGAAAATCTTATATTTTATATTTCCACCAACATCACCTAACAGTTGCTCCCCCCTGCTGCCTTTGTCAAGAAGCAGAATGAAACTGTGGACTGAACCCAATGTTCATCTTAGCTATCTGTTACTAGATTTAGCAAAGCTTGAGATAGGTTGGGAGGAGAAAAGTGTAAATAATACCTTTCCCTTGACAAATTCTTGACCGTCACTCCTGTTTACTCTAAACTACTCCCCACTGTTGCAGCCATAGCACAGAGTTATATTTTTGAATCTCCTAGATAAGCAACATATGACGCCTGTTACTCAGGCTTTGAAGTAGAGTCTATTGTTGCCAGACAGCAGCTTTTTGCAGACAGCAACATCTTATTGTTGCCATGTGAAGTAAATAAAGAAAGGGATGAAATTGGTGAAGCTGACAACCTACAACTTCATCAAAGGAACAGAGTATCATATTATAGCTATTGACCTTTGTGTCTTCAAGTGTTAAGATAGCCAACATGACTGCGGTGGATGGCCTAGTCTTCCCATCACAATTCATCTTAGACTAGAAATTTGACTAATAGATAAACTACTTCCCCTTGCCAGGAGATATAAGTAGTTTCATATGAGCCACCCTAAACTGTATTGAGCCATAACCTAACTCTGTTTCCTTTCCACAGCAGCTAATATTTCACAGTAAATTATACCCAATTGCACAGAAGGCAACAAAAACACAAGAACTTGATGACTAATTGGGTGAAAATGAATTCTAAAAAAAGTCCTCCTTACTAAAATATCCTTCCCCATGTGTTTCACCTTGTTGTTAGGTGAATGTGTTGCCCTGCTTGTTCTGCACTGATGAATGACTGGCGAAGTGAGCTTTATATGGAGTTTCTGCTTCTTTAAAGCTCACTGGATTAGAGGCTGAAGACTGGATCTCCAGTCCCCTGGCATCATCTCCCCAGTTTGTCAGCCATGATGGATGGAAGTGTGGCAGAGCTTTCTGATATAATCAATCCTTCCAAAGAAAAGAACAGAGTTTTACACTAAAATCCTTAATAGGATTATGTTATGGGAAGGTGTTAATGATATAAAGGGTGAGGAGAGTTCATTGCATTTGAGACTTGGATCAGAAGAATGATACATTTGTTATACATTTGAAGTTTAAACTATTTCTAAGTGGTAGTGAGAATAGTCTCAAAGGATGTAGGTTTTTGGATAGAGAGATAGAGACAGAGGCCATTTCCGCATGATGTTACTGTCCCGCAATGGGGACATGTGGCTGGCAGTCCATGAGTTGCGTTTTCACATGATGTCATTGTTCTCCCACTGCCAATGCTTTTCCACCCATTGCGATCATGGGATATTCCATTAATCGAAAAAAATCCACTAATTGCTCACGTTTGCATGATGCTTCTATTACCCACAGCCATGCAGAATGGGTGGAAGTGCAATCTAAATGCTTCCTTCCCCAGTGCAGCATGGGAAAGAAGCTGGCTGCACTGCGGAAGGAAAGCATTATGTTGCTTCTGCTCCCATCCGCAGGCAACTGGCCAGGCATGGATGGTAGCATTGGAGACATGCTCCCATCCTGGCAAAGGTGCTGCTGGGATGATGCCGGGATGATGAAGGAAAAGGGTAAGGTGCAGAAATGGCCAGAGATAGAGATATGTAACATGCACTAGAAGAAAGAAGCCAAATTCATTAAAACTGATTGGTAGATTTCTTAACACTCCAAGGAAGCTTACTGATATGAATGTCCAGGCAAGGTGGTATGAACGGTTGACCTGTTGTCCTAGCAGTGGCTTTGCTGGGATGAGAGCGTGGATGTGAATACTCTCCTCTGCACTGGGTGGCTCCCTGCCAAAGGAAGTGCAATGGACACACCTCTTCCTTCTGCCATGCAGCCAGGCTCTTTCCCAGGCTGCACTGGGGCAGGAAGTGCCTCCGTCACTCTTCTGGCGCTTCTGCAGGACAGGTAAGTGTGGGATAGTTGCATGATCAGGGGTCACTGACAGGGAAATCTCATCAATGATTTACTCTGCAATCACACTAGGTGGCAACAGTAGAAGGACAGGACCACAACGACATCTTGCAGAAGTGTCATTGCAGTCCTGCTCTGCTCCCATCCCCATGCCAGGATTCAGGCCTCCTGCGAAAAGGGTCAAACTCAAAAAAAAGGTTATTAAACTAAGAAAGACATAACTTATCTTGTGCTGGTCTGGGACTGACAAAGTTTCCTGTAAGGAACCAGGAGAAACGTATGTTATACCATGATTTCATTCACATACAAAGCAAGAATCCTTGCCAATGGTATACAGAAATAGGACCTATACATATATCGTGTAGTGGTAAGCTCTTGTGGATCCTTTTGACTCATTTTCTTCTCAGATAGGATAACTGTGAAACAACCTTTCATAAAATCTTTTCACACATCTCCCATGACAGCAGATGGAATAAATAATGACAAAGATTCACAAAACATGCCTTCAGGTTGTTGGGGTTTTTTGAGATCAGATGCATGCTGATTGTTAGAAGAAACAAAACAAAGCATAAAACTAGGGGAAGGATTAGTCCTCGACAACTGTTCTGTGTGCTTAATATCATTCTTTCCCTTTAAGGTACTTGAATAATTTAATTCTTGTGCATTCAAATACAAGTAAATACAGATAGACCTAGTTAAACCTTGACTTTTGTTACTAAATAAAGTTGACAGTGTTTGAGGGCAAATAATATATACTATTGCCCCACAAATTTAGTACCAGCAGGGTAAGGGATATATTTAACTTCTGCCCCTTTTCTTAATCTGCCTCTTCATTTTGGAAGGTAGATGTAGCTACTTTCTTTCAGAAATTGTTCAGATTATACATGCTGGTGGCGGCCTTAACAAAGAAATGACTGAAAACTTGAAGTAAGTTGCAGAAATCCAGTTTGACAAATATCCATGGAGGACCATGCTACAAAATGGATTATTTTACAAGGCCAGCATTCAGTCAATGGCATGCTATATAATGAGATAACTCTCTGATGTGCTCCAGCAGCAAAAAGAAGAGTTTGAAAGGAAATGAAGGAAGCCCTTGTGTTTTCAAAAGGTTACAGTGATCAGCTTGTCTCTTGGCAAGACAGAAGTTTTATTCGTTCTTTCATTAAAAATCTAGCAAGCTGGTGACAACAACAGACTTTCAGGGGGATGTCTAGTAGAAACAAATATCGTACATTTGCAAAGGAATAGGTGTTTAAAGAGGCTGAAAGGGATCAGAGCAGTGCAATGAAAAGCCAAGGCAGCAGACGCTTCCAGTTTCTTTAGATGCTAAGCCTTGGGACAAATTTTATCTGTTTATATACTTACCAAGATGCCCCTGATTGACAACATAGTCCAAGAATCATGCATTGTATGGATCTTGCTGTTGTCTAACAGTGAGCAAAATCCAGCCTAAGTCAAGCCCTTTGGAGTCTATTGATTTCCTTGGGAGGTTAAGCACATACTTAAATCTCTCTCTCTCTCTCTGAAATCAATGAGAATTCAAAGTATTTAGCTTCTTCATTTTCATTTATATAGCGCCCAACGTTTAACCACCCTGTACAGAAGAAGGAATACATAGAGAATAAAAGGCAACAGTGAGACTTCTGATAATCTAAAATATACTAATACCTTCAGCACTGCATAAGAATGAAATGTATCTGCTCTATATGCAGGTCATAATCCTTTGGACTTTTGACAGGAATTAAACTGAGATGGCCTTAGAGAGATGTCAATGGATCTAAACTACTTCAGGTTCAGACACCCTGATCCAGAAATAATTTGAGGATCATTTCTTGTTTGGAGCCAGAAAGAGAAGATTATGAAGTGAGCTTATGGGTTGATCTTTAAGAGTTTATGATTGTCAATCATAAGTTAGAGATCTCAAGGGAGTGTTGGAGTTCATTGCCTACTTTATTATCCCCAAAGTCCAAGATTCAATCCCTGGCCCATTCAAGGAGACCAGGAACAACTCTGAAACTCTGGAAAGCCACTGTTAGTTGTGACAGTACTATTTTGATGAATGGATTATGGTCAGATTATGGCAGCTTCTTGTGGTCCTAAAACATTTGAAACATTTTGGCTCAGAAAACTGTGAACAAGTCACACTCAGCTTTATGAATACATGCTCCTTACTGGCTCTCCTATAACAGAATTTCTATGGATTGCAGATGCCAGAACACATTAAAATAACATTTTAAAACCAATAAAATGCAGCAAATAATGCACCATTGTTTTTTGGGGTGTTTTGTTTTTTAAAACAGCTCCACACAATTAAACCAATTAAGGGTACAAAGCAGAGGGATATACTTTCACCAGCCTTTCAAAGGTGCTGCATCTTCAAAAAGAAGGGTGATCAATGTGGAAAATACAATCATAAGTATTAGCTGATTTATTTAGTTGAATGTGAGAGAGATAGTGTGGACTGCATGCATGAATGTAACTAGGTAAAAGTAAAAACTGTCACTTACAGCAAGGATTCTCAACCTTTGATCCTCCAGCTGTTTTGTATTTCAGTGTCCAGAAACATCTGCCAGTATGGCCTGATTGATTCTGAGAGCTGAAGTCCAAAATATCTGGAGGAACAAAGGGTGAGAATCATTGACTTAAAGGCTGCCTTGTTTTCTTTATCTGCAGTGAGCAAGCCGGCAGTTGAACGATCTGACATCCATCACTTTTGACTTTCAAGTGGTCCTGGGATGCAGCATGTGGTGTCGAGTAGAAGGGCTGATTGATGGTTTCACCCACTGACTTTGCCTTTGCTAGTGGTATAGTTTAAGTGGTAGAAATAAGGTCCAAGAAAGGGTCCAGGAGAGATGAAGTCATTATAGACAAGACAAGAAACTGAGAACACAGTCTTCTCAGAAGTGACCATTTCTTGTGTTCGCAAAGCAAATGTCTGGCCTGCCCTATACAATCTCTACTCCAACTGCCCTCTTGCTAGAAGATAGGCATGTCCATTTGTTATCTCCTAAGCTTAAAAAGAAGCACACAGTTAAGGAGACCAAGGAAAGGAAATGCCAAGAAATGCCAAGCTGTAGAACTGGAAACTAAGCTACTTATCCTACCACACCATTATACTGTTATAGCAGTGGTTTGGTCCACTTTTGTCTCAGTCATATAGCTTGATGTTGTGGTCATACAGAATTTGACTTTTTTCATGCTGAAAGCAATATGTTAATGATCTCGTTTTCGGCTATGATTCTGTAGCCAGTTTGAGTCTCTCATTCCACTTCACTGTGAGAATGATCAAGTAGTAAATGCAGTGTGGGTATGGTTTGGTTGTGCTTTCATTGTGGGGGAGGTTTCCCAAGAAAATCTGCAGCAGAGAAATGTCAGACTACTTCTGGTGACTGGGTGTGAAGGACAAGGCTTCCCAAGAGAATAGCTGCATTTTCTTTGGTTTATGCTCTTGAAACCTTTTTTAGTTCCCCCCCCCCAATTCTTTTTTAATATACATGATTTGCTGTTATAGTGCAACAATGCCGCAATCCTGACCTGATGAGCATTGAAAGCCACTGTTCAGATGCTTTTATTGTGTGTGTGTGTGTGGGGAGGGTGTTTTCCAAAGATGTCTCGCCTATGTTCCTGTGGTGCCACACACCACAGTGTTATCAACACAGTGTTAATTTTTTTAAAAAAAAAAATATTATATTTTTAAGGTAATTGTGTAATAGTGCTATGATGTCATGCTGTACTAGCATTATTAAGGCTTAATGAGTACAAATGAAGTGGTTTTTTGAACAAGAAAACCTGAAACAACTGAACAGCATCACAAGCACTTTTGTTTTTTTATAAAAATGGTAAGGTGTGGTGTGGTCTGTTTCTCTTCCTGTACCAGGAAGAGAGAGGCAGAGAGAGAGGCAAACAAATCATAAAGTAGAAGGTGGGGCAAATGAGGTGAGGATAACAGCATTACTGCAGACAAAAAAACCTATACAAATGATGTTATTACAGTGCAAATGTGGCAAGGCTGTGATACACAGTGTCAGAAATCAGCAATTGTTGCAAGTACAACTGAAGCAGTTTTTGAATGATATAATCCAGCATAACAGTATGGTGTGATTAAGACCTTAATCAACATCTATACCAAAAACAAATCAGTAATAGCTAACTAATGTCAGCTTGGAAGAACAAAAAATATCATTATTTTCTTTCTTGGAGAAAAAAAAAGAATCAGAATATGTTTGTCACTCATTGGCCATAGGAAGTCATTTGGGTTCCCCACAGCCTTGTTTTGGTTTCACATTCACATGGGCCATTTGATCAGCTGGCACTACAGTTAAGTTTTATGCAAGCATTTGTCTCCTTGTAGGTCAAATGCTTGAAGGATGAAGTAGGACTGTGCCTCCAGGCTCCACCCTGCCTTTGTGATGACTATAAAAGAAACCTACCCCTGGCAAGATGTTTCCCAAGGGATTTCAAGGGAATGTACCTTTCTGTGTGTGAAGGACTGCACATGATCAAAAAATAAAAACCAAAACCAAAACCCAACATTAGTCTAATGCCGAAGAATATTTTCAGTGGGCTCAAAGATGTATGTGCAATCAGTAACAATTATGATTTATCAAAGAACTTTAAGTGCACTTGGTGATCTGCACAAAAAAAAAGGAGGGGGAGGGCAGGAATAAGAATCTCATCCCTCCCTGTAGAAGCATAACTCTTTAAAAAAAAAAAGTGAGAAAAAAGAAGAAGAAAAGAAGAAGAAGAGGGAAAGAAAAACTACATTAGCTAGCTGTAATAGACAATAATTAACCTAAGCAAAGATATTTTTTTTAAAAAAATTGTTAAGAGAAAAATTCAAGAGAAAAATGAGTTTTCAACATGTTCCTAAAGCAAGGAAGCTAGCTGCATGATTAGAGCTTGGGAGTTGTAAACAAAACAAGGCACAGGAGATAAGGCACAAAGATGACAAGTAACACAAGATTTAATAAAACGCCCAGTAGAGGAATGGAAGGTGGAGAAGAAAGACAATAATAGAGAGGAATCAAGGAAGATAACTAAATGTATGTAATCTGACTCTGCTTGAAGGAATGGTCTGGCCAGATATCATTGAAGTGGACTCAGTGAGATCAATGGGATCATTCATACAGCCATGTAAATAAATATAAATTTCTGTATTTTTGGTTAGTTGTTTTCTCATCATACAAAAAAGTCTGTACAGATTTTGACATTCAGAATGGCTTGATCTAACACACAAGCTATGCAAGGTACACGTAACTCATTGGATGGTTGGAGACACTTCCATTATTTATTTTCAACCATACAGAGTACTGTGTCTGACAACCAATTGGGAAAGCATGCTCTCTCAAGTGCAACTAAGAGTGATGTGCATTGTGAGTAGTACTTGAAAAGCTGAGAGTTCATCCTTCCAGTGCATCCTTCCATATTTATTATCAATAGTTAATAAAAAGGAGAAAGGGAAGAGAATAATAAACCTACTTCTTCCAATGCAGCACAGTGATCTCACTTTGTACTGCATCTGAAGAAGGGGGTTTATATCCACAAAAGCTCATGCTAAAATAAAAAATCAGTTAGTCTTAAAGAGGCTGCTATATTCCCTCCGTTCCATCTTTAAGAGACTTACATAGCTACTTCTCTAAAAACTATAACAATAGTTAATGATTCTTGTGAACAATGCCGGGCACTACAGCTAGTATTCCAATAAAACAATGCATTTGTGTTTGTGAATTTGATCTTATTTTTTTAAAAAACCATCTCAGCATATTTGTAACCATCATACACCAGCATAAGGCAAGTTAGTCCACTGAATCATGTTTTGTTGCAAAATTCAAAACTAGACCTACATTGTAGACATTCTGCAGCCTTGACAATTGAATAACTGTAAAGAGTAACCCCAATTTTAGCCATTTGTCATGTACAGGTTTGTTAGTTTGTTTGCTTTTACAGGTGATATGAGAAAGGGCTAAACATGTTCCAACAAATGTATACCTTTTGGCTACTGGTTCCCCTCTACCACCAACATAAAGAATTATGACTTTTTTTCTTTTTTTTTTCTTGAAAAAAAAATGTCCCATACTGCTTTTGTGATAAACTATAATGAAGCAAAGCAGAAGTGAAACACACTAGTTGTCATCCACAGGGAAAATCAAAATTTCTTCCATGGAGGACGTCACTGGAATTCTCATTGAGAATGGTAAACTACAGCCATAGTCTTAATCCTCACTGTTTTTAAATTATCTTAAGGGTCAGATACACACAACACTAATTTTCTTACCTTTTTTTCTTTACGTGTATGTGGGTTGAGATGTAAACTTCTGGACTCATAATTACACATGTAATGTTATATGGCCTTCTCCTTCTTCTTTAACGAAATCACTGATAACAAGCAAGCCCTTCCACTCAAATATCCTCAGATTCTCCCCTCAACAATATGCACTGAGATTACAGCTGGTTGTTTGTGTTTCCTATATATTCTGTGTGAACAAATAACATAAATTCTGCTGTTGAAATGTTCACTGTAATTTGAAAGCAGATAAATACTGTTCAAGTGCTAATTACTTTATTTCAATATTTACAAAATAAAGCACTTTATCATTATAACAGAATGTTTTGAATTTTCTAATTATCTGAGGCACTGGCAAGTTCTCTAAATATTGAAATTTAGACATTTTTTCTAGCACTGTTCTCACTGTTTTTAAGGGGTGAATAAATAAGAGTAAGAAGCTGCTGTGCAATACACAGTGACTGGTAAGACTATAGACTTCTCAATGATTCAAATCTCTTCTCAGCTGTGAATTCATTAGGGTGTGGAATGTGTGGTCTTCAGATGTTGTCTGACAGCAGGACCCAGTTAGCATAGCTAAAGGCAATGAGACTTCAAGACCAACAACATCTGGATAAATCTTACATGATAGGTACATTTGAGGTGTACTTTGCAGCCTGCTACTCATTCTCTCTCTGCTTCTTGGATTCCACTTGTAGTGGAACAGCCTGATCATCTTCTGTCTAGTCTTGGATCTAGTGTGAATCTGATTTTCTTAAGTGTGAAGTAGCTTAGTCTTAGTAGGTGTAATTCTTGTTCAGTCCATGCTGTATGTTCAAGCAAGCTGCTCTGACTTACTCTAGTATAGCTGTGTTTCTATCTGTGGTCCCTGAGAATGGAGGAAACTCTTCACTAGGCCACTTTGTTACCCTGTGTACTGGGGGTCCCGGGAGGGACATCAAAATGTGCTCAACAGAAGGTGGGGAAAATTAGCTCAGAGCACTGCTTAGCGTTATGAGAGGCAGGGTAATGTAGCGAGATCTTGAACCCTATGTCTACAGGGTCAGGTCGAGTCAAGGAGCACACAGAAGTTGAAGCAATAAATGATATTTTATTACAAACACAAGCAAAACAGTGTATGCGACACACTCATACAAGATAACTAAAGAAAATAAAGGTTGGAGTGGTATAGAGGGATTTTTAGAGGGGTTGCTGGTTTGGGTGATACTTCACCTGTCCTGAAGCCCGGAAAAATAGAGAGCGAAGCTGGGGTGCGATGTAGCTCAGCACGTGGAGCTGAGGGGAGGCTCGCCAAGCAAAGTGGCAGCAAGGCGGGATGAAACTCTGGAGCGATCCCAGGAAGGTCTCGGAATCAAGAGTTTTTATAAGGAGAATGTGACTGCAGGCTATGCCGTACTTGAGGGAAAACAATAGATTTGGAGTTGGAGACAAAGCCTCTGAAAGGTCAGAATCTGACTGATTGAGTTATCGTAGGGGTTCTCAGTAGAGTAGCCAGTATGCAAATGCAGAGTACTTGGGTATTGTATAGTTAACCCATCAAGCTGCCATTGCGGGGCAGAGGCTCTTTTGTAGGCTGCTAAGGGTTTCAAGGGGCCGGTAGGCAACATGCCTGAGTGGAAACATTTCCTCCCTGCCACCAGCAATAGTGTCCATAATTTATCATCTTATCCTGGGCCTAGTCAGCCCAGTTGTGCAGGGTTAATAGAGGATTTTATCCCTGCTTGCCTGCTTGGAGAGGACAGGTGAACTGACATCAACAAGAAATAGTTGGCAACCTAAGGTCACTTGGTCCTTGGGGTCAGCAGTAAGGATCCTTCTGGGATGTGGCTGCAACAGCTAACCAACAATGTTAACATTTAATGCTATCCCAGAGAGAAAAGAATGAAGGAAAAAACAAAACAGGGCGTGGGGGAAAGATTTAGCAACTCATGCTCACCTGCTACTTCTTTCCTAAAAATGCCTCACCCCATCCCACTGGGGCTTTCCTCATGAAAAGCAGACATTGAACTTGCTTCCAAACAGTTAATCCCACCTTTTGGGTGCTTTTCTTCTTGAGCATTCAGGTGTTTCTGGCAATTGTGTCCAGTGTGCTAATGCTTAGCAATGTGGATACATCTTGTTAGCAGTATTATTCATTGTTACAGTTTGTATCACGGTTGCAATCTCCAGAAAGTTACATGAAATTTTAAATGTTTGAGTTGCAGGAATGAACAGTGTGAATTAAAGTGGAAAATAGCCTAATTTATCCCCACCCCCTGGCAGGGTTTAAATTTACAGGAAATATCAAAGAACCCTGCAGAGAGGTTTCAAACATGGGTTTGGCCTGTGTGTTGAAACAATTGGAGCAGAAATGAAAAGAGACCCTGGAAGGCTTTCCTTGCTATTTTTAGTGGTAAGAATATGTTGATCTTCATGCATATAATATTTTACACACAACAGAGAAAAGGAGGGGAAGAAATAAATCAACTGTTATAATGTGTGCCTTTAGAAAGGAAAATGAACAGATGTAGGTCTAAAATTTTGAAAGTTTCTATAAAGAGCAAATGTGCTGTTTTAGATCCACCAAGTTCTTCTCAGTTTTCTAGTCACTCCCATGATTTCAAGAACACAAGAACACAAACTTTCTTTAATATTATGAATATTCTCAGACATCAGGAACATGCTATAAATTTAGTGATTATGGGGAGTACATTTTTGTCCAGATGCTGTTGGGCTCCAACTCGTGTCAGCCATAGCCAATGTAGCCAATAGGGAAGAATGATGGGACCCTCAGTCCAGCAACATCTGGAGAGCCACACATTCACCACACCTAATATAAGTTCAGGAAAGAGATATGGAAGATGTGAAGGACAAAGTAGATGCAGGAGAGAAAACTCTAATCCGACAGTGGGTTCTGATGGTACCTCTGGATGAAGAGATATGAAGAATACCTGTCAATATTTGCATCCATGATAAAAATCACTCTCAACATTTGAAACACTCAAGTGAGGAAAAGAGGATCACTCTTCAGATTCATTGCACTCCAAGGCTTCATTGTTAGAAATTCATTCGTTCAAAAGTGTATATGCCCCCCTCACCAATTGCAAACATTTTTGGGGGGTAAAAGCCTAGGAATTTGTGCAAAGACTATTAATTCAAAAAACATTGCTGCACTCTTACTTGGACCAGGACTGTGGAGAGGTCTTGTTTTTTTTTCTCAGAAAATCACATATGTTTCTCAGAAAACTGCATGTTTTACGTGCAGAAACACACAAGCAAGCGAACAAAATATTTTGTGCAGGAATCACAAAATATACATTTTCTGCCCAAAATATGTTTTCTGCATAGGAAAACAGCAAGAAATTTTGTGCAAAGGATTTTATCCCAACGAAAGAAAGTATGATTAGTGCTTGAAAATTGTGCAAAAATGCTCTTATGTGGAGAGTAATGTGCTGTAGATGTTTAATTCTTTCATATGAGAACAAAATAAGAAAAATAACAAAATGAGAGGTGTATCTGATGAGGCTGTTCCAAAGAAAAGGATAATATCAAAAGCAGACATGCACAAAAACCCCATGAGTTGACCTGAAAAAGGTTTAGGCTTTTGTGAAATCAGGCCCAGAACTTGCTTTGAATCCTGGGCCATGTCCTCACTAGACTGTTATAGCACTATTATTCCACTTGCAACATCCTATGGAATCCTGGGGTTTTCAGTTTTGGGAGGGGCCAGCCAGCACCTCCCAAAACTGCAAACCCCAGGATTCCATAGGATGTTGCAAGTGGAATAATAGCATTATAACAGTCTAGTGCAGAAATTGCCATCGTTTGTAGTTAGAGATTAGGCCACAGTTCCCTGGTTTGGATGTAATGGAATCTTATGATTTTAAAAACCTAGCAGATGAGGGAAGAGAAGGACAGAGAGAGGGAAGGTGGAAGAATGCAAACACAACTTTCATTTTTGTCCCAATAAGTTTATTAGAGTAGGATTATCATGATTGAACAGGACCACAGAAACAAGTTAGAGCAAATAGAAAAAGTCAGAATTAGGACTTAGAATTAGGTTTCAATTTTATTAGGATTCCTATTGCCCATTCATCCCTGCACTCTCATAAGTGGCTACGAGGAAACAAAAAGAAACCTGGAGGCTATCCTAAGCATAAGTATGTGTCATGGACCAAGCAATACTATTTATCTGAGTGTATTTACAGAAAGAGACTTGGGCCCTTTCCACACCTTACCTTTTTCTGGAGCTGGGGTGTGGGGATCACACGAGCAGCCTCCGGCGAGAGGGTCTCATGTCCAGGTTCCTTCAGCTCCATATGAGCTGCCTGCTCGTGTGAGATCCCTGCCTCTTCCTTCTGCAATGCAGCCTGGGAATTTCCCAGGCTGTGCTGGGGCAGGAAGCGTGACCGGAGAGGCTCTGGAGGCTCCGCACGCCAGGTAAGTGCTCGAGGGGCCAGGGAGCAATGCACAATCGTGCACCATTTTCGGCTTCCAGCCAATAATGAAAAGGTGCACGATCAGCGCCTGCCGGCCCCTGGAGCTTCGCACGATTGTGAGTGCATCATGCAGATCACTCCTCACAATCATGTGATGCTCCAGGTGCCCTTTCACATGGCAAATGCAGTGCGGAAAGGGCCTTAGTCTTTCTAGTTACAAGTTGCTCATGCCTGGGCAGAATGCATTTTCCTCTTGTGTAACTCAGATCTTTTTTTCTTTTTTTTTACATTCATCTGAATGCACTGTTGGCCTCTTTCATGATCACTGGAACTGTTTTTGTTAATGTGAGAGAGGAGAGAAGGGGAGAATGCACGTACCAACACATTTCCTTTTCAAACAGATTTAGAGATAAGACATTTCAGATCAAGCTTTGGAAAAAGTTCTACATAGGAATATGCATGTGGATAAAGTCTACATCCATCAATACCTTATCTTTCCCACCTTTTTGTTTTTTGGCTCCCACTATGTTTTTTTTTTAAAAAATAACAGAACAAGATCTGCTCCCCTTTTAGCTTATTTTTCCCTCAAAATGAACACATGCAAATTTTGTCCAACCCATGGAATGCCTTAATTCAGATTTTTCCCACGTCCCTCATCCTCATCTGAATGAGAGATCCATTCAGCATCAAAGTCTTGATTCAACAGTAACCTGGATGTTTATAAGCTCAACAAAATCAACAGGATGTTTTATGCTACCTTGGAGCATGGTGGAGTCATCTGGAGCATGATGGTTTTTGAACAGATGCTGGATGGTCATCTTCAGGGGGTACATTGAGTGTGTGTTCCTGCATGGTAGGGGATTGGACTCGATGGCCATTATGGTCTCTTCCAACTTCATGATTCTAGGATTCTAAGGTTGCTTAACTTTACATTGGATTTGGGGAAGGAGGGAAAGATACAATGTCTCCTGTTATCTTTTAGGTCTGAAGAAAATTATTAGTAAATGATCCTTCTTGGACTGTGACACACACAGTGTTTCAAAGTCCACAATGCTGTAAAACTTTTATTAGGGCAACCCAAACTCACAACGTATTCAGTGCTTGCTTTGGAAACCACAACTTTTTATCAGACAGATTTGTTTTTAAAAAAGTGTGGCTGGATAACTGACAATGTTAAAGTCACTAATCTATGTGTCTTCAAACTGTATCTGTGGAAGAGGATGCAGATTATCAATTTATGTTCACCAAGAATCCCTTCCTCCATGACCATGGGACTGTTAGGAACAGGAGAAGCAGTAAAAACAGGGCAAACAAAAGTGGTTCTCCAATTGAGAATACAAAGGTCCCTCTTGAAACCTCAAGCCTATCCGTATTTGTTGCATAGCTCACAGACTACTCTGTTGGAAGACAGCAGTGAATTCCCTGAGGAATTTCTACATTGTAGGAGCTGGAGGTGGATGTAGGTGCTTGATCAGGCAAAGGAAACCAGTAGAAACCATTCTGGAGAGAATAATTTTGCTGCAAAATAAAGTTCCAGGACAAATTGGTACAAGTACCTTTTTTCCAATGCAGGTTACCATATTTGCCAACATATTAGATTCACTGGCATATAAGATGCACTCCACTTTTCAAGGGGAATTTTTCTGGAAAAAATTTTTTAGTACCCTGGCAAGGCAAAATGCACAGGAAAGGCAGGGAGTGAAAGGAATGTTTCACAGGCTTCCCTCAGCCTCTCTCTTCCTGTTTTGCCTCTGCAGAAAGAACTCCTTTCACTCCCCCCTCCCTTCCTTATGCATTTAGTGTTAGCCATATTTGCCGGTGTGTAAGATACACCGGTACCAGAGGGTATTTTTGAGGGAAAAAAAGTGTGTCTTATATGTCAGCAAAAACAGTACCAGTTCTGAATGGCTATATTTGGTATTTTTCAAGTCATAGAAATATGCCAGCGGTAAAATTTATTTTTCTAGTCATTTGATTAGAGTTCATTGCAGAATTTTCTGTGATTTTTGTGAATTTAACAGTGAAGGTTTTTTTAAAAAAAAAAAATTAGGTCATAGTCTTAGCATATAATCTGAACATTTTCTTTCTTTGTAGAGAGGCTTGCGACTAGTAGCATCATAGTGATTTTTCACAGAAAGAAAAAGATTTCCATCATAACTTCAATGCTGTATTCTATCTATTACATATACTCAACAGACATTCTTTGCTGTTATCAAAATGCAACTTTTTACAAGTAACCCACCAGAGAATGTCTATCTCCTCTGATAACCTCTAAATAAGTTGCAAATTGCTAGAGAAATTTCTGATGACTATTATCAGCAAGGAATGAAATTGTTCTGTAATAAGGCACTTGAATAATGCATTACCCTTGCTTGTAGGTTAGGTGTCATATCTGGAATTAAATTGTGACAGGTAAGAGAGAATAGCAAAATTTTGGCTATATCTTTAAAGCCTTAAGCTATATAGGTGTCAGGGAAGATGAAGAATTGTTGAAGTATACTCTATATATTTTGAATTCGCCAGAACGTCAGCTTTATGCCCTGCTGTTGAGTTCTTAGGTGCATCTTGCCAGCAGCTGATAGACTAGATAGACCTTTGGTCTCTTCCAATAAGGAAACATTTTAAAATCAAGCTGAAGTGGCACAGGGCAAGCCTACTCAGCTACTGGTGATGACTGAACAAGTGAGCTTGTTGATATGTTGGTACAGACCTGATTCAGGCTCAGCACAATGGACTAATAAGGTTGTTTTCAAAGGCATGGATAAATTTCAGATCATACAGGAGGCATGAAGGAGAACAATATGAAGAGAAAGCTATCACCTCGTGGTGACATTTTCCTGTTTCTTTTTATTTTAAGAAATGGATATTAATCAGACATTCATACACTTAAGCATTTGGTTTTGTAAAAGCATAAAGTATATTTATAAAGTATATAAATAAGTATATTTATATATATACTTATTCATATTTTAGGGCATAGTGCTTCCAAATCATATAGCATATTAACAAAAATATAATAATATGCTAATTTTAAAAAATGTTTTAGACCTGCAGCAATTAAAATACTCAAGAAAGGGGAAATAATAAATGCACTATTAAAATTTCTGTTCTGAAACTTGGGGACACAGTACTGAAAAATCCCTGTCTCTCATACCTAAGTAATTCACTTTACAGGAGAGCCTATGAGCAAGACTAAGGCCATTTCTACACTAGACTAGCTGGCCCCTCCCAAAACTGCAAACCCTAGGATTCCATAGGATGTTGAAAGTGGAATAATAGCACTATAACAGTTTAGTGCGGAGATGGCTTAAGACTAAGCCCATAAAAGACATTCTTTACATAGGTAACACTGACTCGAGGAAGAACATAAACTAAGTATTGGCCATTAGGGAAAACTGGATCCAAATTAATTGATATCTCTGCCTATAACCTTTAACTTGTAGGGAATAGCAATAGCAATAGCAATAGCATGTGTATTTCTATATCGCTTATCAGCTAAGTGCTCTCTAAGCAGTTTACAATGTGTTAGCTAATTGCCCCCAACAAGCTGGGTACTCATTTTACCAACCTGTGGAAGGATGGAAGGCTGAATCAACCGGGAGCCCAGCAGAATCAAACTCACAACCTTATGGCTGCAGTATCAGCATTTAACCACTGCCCCACCAGGGGGATCAAATTGCAGCTTCACACCCTCTTCAGTATTTCAACAGTTTCCCTCAAATCTGTAGGTCGAAAAGAAGTAAAGAGCTTCATGCCCAAATGTCCATGAAATTTCTGAATGGTTTAATGTAAAAGACCAACAGCACTGTGGTAGATATAACTTTAGGCACCAAACAGGGCAAAGAGTGAAAGAGGAGCTCCCGAGCATCAGTTTCAGAGGCATGTAGGATAGACTGAAGCAACTGCAACAATGTCCCCCAGTGAGTAAGGTGTGTTGGTATTAAAAGCATCTGAGAGGTCTAAGAGAACCAACAAGGTACCACTGTCCCTATACAGTTCTTGGTAAAAGTCACCTACTAGTATGACTCATGTTGTTTCCCCAAACCAGGCAGCAATCTGCACTATAACATTTTTTTTATATATTTTTATAAGCCAGTAATTAACAAAAAAAGAATAATATATTTTAAAATAAATAAATAATTTCAAGTAAAGAAAATGATAAATTATTTAAATAATAATGAATGTCCAGGTCTTGTACATGAGGGAATAATGAGAATCTTCCTTTAAAGTGGTTATCACCACTTTTGAGCACGAATCTTAATACGTTGGCTTTGTTATAAACACTTTCTAGTAAAATGCGGGCTGGACAGGGCTACTGTCAGGTGGATCTGTAACTGGTTGACTGACCGTTCCGAAAGGGTGCTCACCAATGGCTGCTTTTCATCCTGGAGAGAAGTGACTAGCGGGGTGCCACAGGGTTCTGTCCTGGGCCCAGTGCTGTTCAATATTTTCATCAATGACTTGGATGAAGGAATAGAGGGCATGCTCATCAAATTTGCAGATGACACCAAATTGGGAGGGGCTGCTAATACGCCAGAGGACAGGATCAAAATTCAAAATGACCTGGATAGATTGGAGAGCTGGGCCAAGGCTAACAAAATGAAATTCAACAGAGAGAAGTGTAAGGTCCTACACTTAGGTAGAAAAAATGGAATGCAGAAATATAGGATGGGGGACACGTGGCTGGATGGCAGTACGTGTGAAAGGGATCTAGGAGTTTTAATAGACCACAAGCTGAACATGAGTCAGCAGTGTGATGCGGCAGCCAAGAAAGCCAATGCAATTCTCGGCTGCATCAATAGGAGTATGGTGTCTAGATCGAGGGGGGTACTGGTACCACTCTACTCTGCTTTGGTTAGACCTCATCTTGAATACTGTGTCCAGTTCTGGGCACCCCAATTCAAGAAGGACATGGTCAAGCTGGAGCAGGTCCAGAGGAGGGCGACCAAAATGGTGAAGGGCCTGGAAGCCATGCCCTGTGAGGATAGACTTAGAGAGCTGGGTATGTTCACTCTGCAGAAGAGAAGGTTAAGAGGGGACATGATAACCATGTTTAAATATTTGAAGGGATGCCATGTAGAGGAGGGAGAGGGCTTGTTTTCTGCTGCTCCAGAGACCAGGACAAGGAGGAATGGATTCAAGCTGCAGGAAAGGAGATTCCACCTGAACCTCAGGAAGAACTTCCTGACAGTCAGGGCTGTCCGGCAGTGGAATCTGCTGCCTCGGAGTGTGGTGGAGTCTCCTTCTTTGGAAGTTTTTAAGCAGAGGCTGGATGGCCATCTGTCGGGAGTGCTTTGAGGGTGTTCCTGCATGGCAGGGGGTTGGACTGGATGGCCCGTGTGGTCTCTTCCAACTCTACATTTCTATGCTTCTATGATTCTATGATTCTATACAGTGTCGCTAAAATGCAGTAACTACGAGTTGTAGTCATTTCAGGGGCTGCGATTCCGCATGATGTCATAGCCATCCAGCAGCTATCCAGTAACTGTCTTATCCATAAGCATCGCTAGAATGTTGTATTTCAACTACAACCCATAGCAAATGTGTTCTAATGATGCTGTGCAGAAAGGACCACATTGCAAATTGTAGTTGGAAGGGGAAGATCTTCCCCTCTCATGACATTAAATTGTAAGCATATAGTAATTTTGCTGCTGCTAACATATAGGAGTTGTTTCCAAATCTATCAGTTTATAACTTCATGAAATATGTTGTGACCTATTATGAAGAAATGTGATATAGAAGAAGTAAGGAACACATGGTCTTACATCAGAAATCATTTTACACTGCTGCAAAAGAACGTACTAGATAGATAAACAACCTTGTGATTGTGCACACACATAACAACAACAACAACAACAAGAATGCACACAAATGTAATAGCCTTCTTGTGTAAAAGAATAGATCTAATAACATGGTGTCAAAAGAAAGGAAATGTTAAAATCTTTTTTAATAAATGTAATAGAGGGTGTTTAATGATAGCTGGTGGAATGGTACACAGAAGACACAATAACTTATCCAACTATAGTTCCCACGTGGTAGGATTATATTTTAAAAAATGAACCTTCACAGCTTTGATGGTATGCATATGAATTCCTTCCTTCTTGTTGGTGCTGAAAACACAAGATCTGTTACACCAACTCATGCCTTTGAAGAACTGTAATTCTCAAATTTCGGGTAAGAGGGGTTAACTGGTAAACTTATTTAGGCTGTGATCCTAAACACACTGAATGGGATAAACGTCTTAGCAGACATGTAGCATTGCATTTCTAAGTCTGCACCGTATGTTTTC
The DNA here is from genome assembly GCA_030412105.1 of Cyclura pinguis. Classification (NCBI taxonomy): domain Eukaryota; kingdom Metazoa; phylum Chordata; class Lepidosauria; order Squamata; family Iguanidae; genus Cyclura; species Cyclura pinguis. Next base: position 159,645,845 of record CM059601.1, on the reverse strand, counting down.
TCAGTATTCAGAAAAGGAAGGACAAGAAAATTACAGTGCTAACATAGGATGCCAGTCAAGTTCAGCATGGGTAAAATGCAGCTAGCTGCAGGATTTACTGCCTTACTGGGACTTACTGGTTAAGTGTGCAATCCTATATACAGTTTCTTTGGAGTAAGAGGTGCAGACCACAATGAGACTTACTTCTGAGTAGACATGAATAGGATTATCCCATAAGAGGATAAGAGCAAAAGGCTCTGCACTTCAGAATGCTGCTTGACATTGCACTAATATTATTTTCTGATTGGCTTCTACATATCTCTTAAGATCTGAAAAATAGATGCATAAATATGAGAAAGCAAGTTTTACAAATATCTTCAGGAATGACCTGCAGCTTATCCCTCCCCCCCCCCTTTTTTTATATTGAAGTGCTTTGCAGTCTTGGATGGGCCACCTTTAGGCCCCTATACAGTTTACCCTCTCTTCCATTTTTTGTTAATTCACATTTGTAATGAATTTTAGATTGGGTGGTTTAGGGGCAGGGTCAATTTACTTTGTAGATTGTAAAATGCCATTCACGTTATGGGCAGTATGTTAATACAACGAAATAGAAGCACTGCTAGTTGTACATGGAACTAAAACTAGAAATACTTCATAGCACTAGAACATTTAAGAAAAAAAAGCTTCTCTTACGCATTTGCAATTTTTAGCTTATTTTAATGTAATTTAAATGGTATTTCTGATGGTTTATTTTAAGCTGCCCTAGTAATGTATTGGAAGGGTAGGGCATGAAATTTATAATAACAAAAAAGGCACTCATTTTTCTTTGATGTTTCCCAGTCCTTTACATTACAACTTGGAACACAATACCTATTTCTTATTCTATGCCTGGGCTTTTTATTATATCCATTTCCTGGTTCCTCCCAAATAACAAAAATCACATTCCTTGACACTTTCTCTCTAGCATTCCTCTAACCATGGCAGTACTCTGCAGTCACATTGGCATTATAAACCTGAACCTCTGTTTGAAACTAGGTTTTAGTCCAAGACCCTGGGTAAATACATTTATTGTGAGAAAAGACATCAAGTAGAGACTCTAAAACTGTTCAAAGAACTGCAGTTCCCTGCATTTTTTGAATAGAAAAATGGGCATCTTAAGACCCTCTAGATTTTGTTGGATTGCTGCTTCCATTAGTGTCAGTTAACTAAGCCACTGGTGAGAAATAATGGGAGTACACTTTGGAAACAAGTAGTTGCAAATAATTCTCCCAAAGATATTGTTACATTATATTTGACTCTTAATGAGGAATAATGTAACTCCTACTGCATTGTAACTTTAACTGTTAGAAATACCTTGTAACTACAGGCAGCATCCTTATTAAATGGTGGAAAAGGACTATCACTTGAGTCATGTGGTGACTCATGCTACTATCTTGTATCTTCTTGCAGATACCGAGGCGACAATGAGGTGGATGGAAAAAGATTTTGTTCTGTTATCGCAGGCTGGTGGCTTGCAGCATTCACATTTTTTTAAGCTAACACAAAGGGTGACAATTCTAGTGTCCTTTAAGAAATGGGAAAACAAAGAGTCACTTCTTAAAAATTGTATCTACGACTGTGAAAGGGTGTTTTGGACTTATGATGGATTACAGCTTGCAGCAGGTTATCTGAAAGACTTTTGCCTCCCACATGAGCTTCCCTGAAATATAAGATCATTAGCAAAGACTTTGGCCCTTTCCACGTGTGTGTGGGGGAAACGGTCAAAGCCACCCTAAAACGGAGCTTACCGGCAGCTGGGTAAGTCCGTCACCATGCGAAGCAGCGCGAGCTTGCTGCTCCGCAGTCCTCCGGCGTCCCAAACGGCAGCTTCCGGTTGGTGGAGGCTCTCCACCAACCGGAGAAGCTCACCAGCCAGAAGCCCGCCCCCAGCAGATCTGCAGGTACGCACTTTTACACACCTGCAAATCCGCATTGGAGCCGGCCACAGAGCGGCACGGGGCTGCGCTCTCCGTGCTTTTTAAAAACCTCGAAAAAGAGGTTTTTTAAAAAACACGCAGTGCGGCTAGTTCCGGCCGCTCCTGAGTGGATTCTAGTGTGGAACTACAAAAAGTAGTCCACGCCAGTCCACTCTATGGTGCAGAAGACCTCCGTGAGAGGTCGCTCTGCACCATTACAGAAGCCTGGTGCAGGAATGGCCCTGGTTAATCATCCCACCAGCCTGTGAGGCTAGGCTGGTGAGTACACATGACAGGACTTTCTCTGTAGCAGCATCCTGACTGTGAAAGTCCCTCCCAAGGACAGTCAAGCTAACCCCACCTTTTCCAGTGGTCAGTGAAGACTTCTGTTTCATATATCCTTTAACTTTTAAAATTAAGACTGTCTGCTCTGACTATTTTTAAAACTATTTTAAAACTGACTGGTGTTATAATTGCTTTTAAAGAGGGATTTGGACTATATGTTTGTTTTTTGAAAAATGTTTTTAAAGTGTTTTCATCAATTGTACATCACTTGGGTGTGTTGTTTTTTAAAAAATGTTTTTAAAGTGTTTTCATCAATTGTACATCACTTGGGTGTGTTGTTTTTTAAAAAATGTTTTAAAGTGTTTTCATCAATTGTACATCACTTGGGTGTGGCTGGTTAGCTGAGAGGTAATGAAAGAATGCCAACAACAACAACAGCAGCAGGACAAACTAGCAGTTGAGACTTAGACCATTTCCGCACTAGACTGTTTTAGTGCTATTATTCCACTTTCAACATCCTATGGAATCCTGGGATTTGTAGGATTTGCCTCTCCTGAAACTGAAAACCCCAGGATTCCATAGGATGTTGAAAGTGGAATAATAGTGCGATAAAAATCTAGTGAGGAAATGTCTTTAGTACTAGCTTCAGGTTTTAGCACAGGCATTCTTGAATACTGAAGTGAATGTACTATTCTCCCTCCTCTGCTGAGCTTTGTGTTTATTTTTTCTTGAGCATAATGAAGCCAGCATTAAGAACTAGGTAAAAAGCCCTGCACCACTTTTTAAAGATTAACACATTGATCTTGGCATCAGCCCAGTGGACTTGAGATTAGTTCATTTGGTACATCTGACAAGCTGGCTCTAAACCACAACTGGCTACTTTTCTTTACTTATCCAGACAGTCACCTTAGAGAGCAACAGAGCTACCCTACGTAAAATTTGTCATGACAGATCACTAAAATAATATGTAGTAAGGTGAATGTCTCCAGTTTTGTTTTATTTCCATTACGTGTGGACCCAACTCAATAAAAATCTGTCTGATTCTCTGACTCTGCTCCTCTCAATAGCGCTGATGAAACTTAGTCAGACTATGTTCCTGTTGCTTGTCCTCTGTGCTTCATAGTCTCTAAGGACCTGGGCAGCTGGCCCAGGTGTTTTCACTTCCCATTTTTAGAAAAGCAAAGAACCACTTTAGACCAGCATGGCAGGGTCTCTCATGTCGCCACCTTCAGCAGCCATTAAAACAAAAGAGACATAAGTAAGCACTTTAGGCAACAAACTTACAAAAGGAGGGATCTTATTTATAGACTAACAAGCTCATATAGGTATTACAACAATGACATTTTATTATTAAAATAGGATGAAATCACACTGAATCTTTACGGTTTTTCCTGTATGTCCCTGCAGGCATCCTGAAGGATGAATATGAGAGCAGTTATGAATCAAATATAATTCAGGCTGTAATAAATAAACTCAGCAAACAGCCCTGAGGGTAAATTCAACATAGCAACTTACATCTTTTTACTAGCTATAAAAAGAGCCTCAAGATATTATGTTTGGCAGTATCATCACAGTTCTTCTCAAATCCTCTGCATCTCCACTTTCAAAGCTTGTAATATGTCACTCAGACTCTCAACCCTTTAAATAATCTACATGTGCAGTAAAGACTAATTTGTCCTTTTCTAAGCCTTTTAACGTAACCTGATGCTCTTTTAATCACTCCTGAGACACTATTCTGTTTATCTTACTTTTCAGAAACAGGCTCAAAGCACTATCCACAGAAGTCTTTTTAAAAGTGGTCTACTTTTTTTTTAATTTGTATTGATTCCATTAAGAATAAAGAAACATTGCATTCTTATTGTAATACAGATAAACACACAGACAGAGCACCCTTAAATTTTGCTGTTGACTTAGCACTAATTCACTTTACTCCCCTTCCTGTGTAACCTGAGGCCAGTAAAAAGATGATTACTGGAATTCTATATCACCTTTTATTTACTGTAACTTATAGTGCTATTATTCCACTTTCAACATCTTATGGAATTCTGGGGTTTGCAGTTTGGGGAGGACCACCTTTGGCCTCAGTAAACTACAAATCCCAGAATTCCACAGGATGTTGAAAGTGGAATAATAGCACTATAACAATGTAGTGCAGAAAGGCCCTCAGAAACCCTATACTAATAGGGTTTCTGAGGGCCTTTCTACACTATAGTGTTATAGTGCTGTTATTCCATTTTCAACATCCTGTGGAATTCTAGGGTTTGAAGTTTACTGAGGCCAAAGGTGGTCCTCTCTAAACTGCAAAAAAGAGTGACAACTCCCAATGAGCGTTGGTGCCTGATGTTCATCAGTCCCATTGTCCATTGATTTCATTGCTCAGTGGTCTCTTTGCCATCTCTACTGTATAGTAACATAACAACAGCCCTCTACTGGGTACAGACATTATGAAACTGACAAATTCAAATCTCCACAGTTGTAAGTCCACTTATGAAAATGTAACTTCCATACAGGACTCTGGCCTTGGTTATTATTGGTACTCTCACTTAATTGCTAAATCAAACACCAACTGAATTAATTATATACACAGTTCTTTTGAGCTATTATATTTTGCTTTAATTTTAATCCAACCAGAAAGAATAACGACCTGATTTATCCCCCTTTATCCTATTATGACAAGGGATGGGATTTTCAAGTCAGCTTATTTGCATATGAATTTACCAAAATTTCTTCGTATAGGAGATGAAAAATCTGGAGATTTTGAAAAACTGAATATGAGAGAAATTTATCAGTCCTAATATCAATGATGAATGCCTTGTAATAAGAAGTGATGGCTCTGGACAAGCCCTTAATCTTCTCAAGAACATATTACCATTGGCTTTCAGCATGATACTAGAAGTGGATCTTGCTGGGTGTTCTCAGTGAAGTGCCAGAAGTCAAGAAGTGTATTTGACTGAAGTCAAGTTGAATAGTAGCTACCTTGCCACTTCTGCATGTAGCCTCCAGCAAGTAATTCAGACATCTAGCAGCAAAGGACATTTCCTTAATTATATTTTCACAATAGATCCAAATCTTTCTTCATTGTGTTCTTTCCTGGGCAACGTTCCTTCTTGCTGAACGTGATTACAAAATTCTTGAATTGTTAGTTTATTTGCTACATCTTGGGACTTTTCTTGCAAAATGTTCACAGAGGCTTTTTGATGAAAAACCTAGTTATTGTGTGCAAACTACTATTTGTCTGTTTTGCTGTTGCTACTGCTGACAAAAAATGGGCTAATCTCATTCTCATAGAGAATGAGAAATTTCAGTGAAATTGAGAGAATGATGAAGATTCTATGAAGAGTCTACGAAGATTCTTTACATCTTTAGTTCTCACTGCCTCCAGTGCAAATCATTAAATAACAACAGCAAAAATTGCTTTTCAATGTGTCATTTTCCCAATTTCTTCTCTCCTACAGTAGTTACATACATTCCTATTCCTTGTGTCTCTTCCCCCACAGAGTTCCCTTTGATTTACCTTTCCAATATTTCTTGTTTCTTTCATCAACTGTTCTGTTATAACAGCAAGCTTTAAGTGACCTCAAAAAGTGTACCACATCTTTCCTAGCTCCCTTACAAACAGATCCATACATATAAAATGTACAATAGGTTTAAAATGTTAAGAGTAAATGTAGGAATTCCATACCAGGTTTCATTGTTCTGCTACAATGACCAAGGAAGATACTGAATAACAGGCAAATATAAATCTCCAACTAAGAAAATTAATTCAAGGTCTGCAAGGTCTCAGTTTGCTAAATCACTAACAATTACTTTCCTGTGGCTAGCTGGTATTATCTGTAAATATTGGACAAATTCCAAGGTTGGCATTTAGGAATTAAAAAAGCATTTCTGGTACCTCTCATAATTTTTTGATGTATTTTTTCTGAAGTACCACAAGGTTCCTCATATCTCCTGATAAAGGCAGAAACAAGTCTTGGGGTGGATTTTTATTGAATCGGGTTCAGAGGTATAATTCACAAGAAATTCCTGTCATCCTGGGCTTCATGTGTTGCTGTATTGTTAGGTTGAATTTATTAAGAAATCATTTCCATCACAGCCTGGTGATGCTGACGTAAACAGTCTCTAAAAGTCAATAATTGTGCATACTTTGTGAGTTTACTATTTCCAGCTCCATTACCCCATTGGGTCTTGGGAGTCAAACTTTATTACAGCACTACTTTTTGTTATCTCTTTTACATCATTTTTCCTTTTTTCTTGTTTTTAATTTTTTAATAAAAATCTTTCTGTCCTGAATATGAAGAAATACACAAATTATGACAAATTCTTCAGAAACAAATTGAAATAAACATTTCCCAATTGTAATCACCAAATTCAATAGGGACAGTTATCCTCAGTATGGTAAGGGTAACAATGCAGCCTCCCCAACATGTAGCTCTGAAATAATAGAAATTCTTTCAGATAAAGGGGCTTGAAATCCAAGTTTAATAAGAACATGTTTGAATACAAAGAGATTCAATCAAACACATTTTAAAAATTGAGGCTTTTAGAAGATGAGCATTGAAATCCTTAGATGAATCTGTCAGTTTCATCTTCTTTTCATCATGAATATTGAAAGAATTGAAAATGAAATTTTCACACATCCTTGCCTTTTACCTTCTTTATTCCAATGTAAATCAATGTAAATCCAACACAGTTTTGACATGCTTATGCCCATTGATTTCGCTGGACTTAAATGAGGTAGAATCCACACTGGGCTTAGGTTACAGAAGCCTAGCTCCAATGAGGTACTAGTGGAGTGAAAAATACGAGTACTGTTGTGTTTCACCTCTCTGTTGCACAAGTGGTAGCACAAAGGACGATACAGTTGGCCCTTCACACTCACAAGTTTCACCTTCATGAATTTGATTATTTCTGACTTTCTGGCTCCTCGCTCCCACCATGATTTGACCTCTCCCAGATCGTCAAAGGAAGGAAATACATATCGGTACTAAAGACGTGGACAGCAGCCATTGCAATCCAGCAATGCACTCCCCATCTCTGCTTCGCTCAGATCCTCTGAGAATTTCTCCTCCCTAATTGCTTCCCTTCCCTTTCTGTCAGAAGCGCAACCAGATCGTCACAGGAGATAAATGGAGATCGGTACTAAGGACACTGGGAGCAGCCACTCCGCTTCATCTGCTACCCCCTCCCCACTTCTTTCCCCTCCTTGGAAAAGCCATGAAACCCTCTTCACTTCCCAACTTTGCTTGTCTCAGATCCTCTGAGGAGGCAATGTTACTGCCCTGGCTACTCCGAGCTTTGGGGATATTAAAAGATATCCTTTTGATATCACAATTCAGCTTCACTTCTATATTCCCCTCCACGTGCTTGCGAGGCCACCAGACAAGCACGCATAAAAGCTCGGTCATTAATCACCGTAATATTCCTGGACAATACAGGCAGGGGCAGGCCAGAAAAAAGCTGACTCACTGCTTTAGGAGACCTCCAGGCAAGTACTCTAATTAGGTATGCACACAACCTACAAAAGAGCCTCTGCCCCTCGATGGCAGCTTGATGGGTAACCTATACAATATCCAAGTACTCTGCATTTGCATACTGGCTACTCTATTGAGAATCTCTACGATAACTCAATCAGTCAGATTCTGACCTTTTGGAGGCTTTGTCTCCAACTCCAAATCTATTGTTTTCCCCCAAGTACGGCATAGCCTGCAGTCACATTCTCCTTATAAAAACTCTTGATTCCGAGACCTTCCTGGGATCGCTCCCGAGTTTCATTCTGCCTTGCTGCCGCTTTGCTTGGCGAGCCTCCCCTCAGCTCCACGTGCTGAGCTACATTGCACCCCAGCTTCGCTCTCTATTTTTCTGGGCTTCAGGACGGGTGAATTATCACCCAAACCAGCAACCCCTCTAAAAATCCCTCTATACCACTCCAACTTTTATTTTCTTTAGTTATCTTGTGTGAGTGTGTCGCATACACTGTTTTGCTTGTGTTTGTAATAAAACATCATTTATTGCTTCAACTTCTGTGTGCTCCTTGACTCGACCCGACCCCGCAGACATACGGTTCAAGATCTCGCTACATTACCCTGCCTCTCATAACGCTAAGCAGTGCTCTGAGCTAATTTTCACCACCTTTTGTTAAGCACATTTTGGTGTCCCTCCCGGGACCCTCAGTGCACAGGGTAACAGTAATCTCAGACTTGCATGAAAAGTTTCCCTAAGAACCATTGGCATTCAAAACACTTAGCCAAGATTTTTCCTCCTCAATTGCTCCCCTTCCCTTTCCTTCATAAGGGCAACCAGATTGTCACAGGAGATAAATGAAGATTGGTACTAAAGACACTGGGAGGCACTTCTTCTGCTACCCCCTCCCCACTTCTTCCCTCTCCTTGGGGGAATATATATATATACATACATACATACATATACATACACACACACACACACACACACACACATATATATATATATTTCTGTGTCCCACCACTGAGAGAGAGAAAAAAAATTAGTAGTAATATCTGGAGGTTTCTTCCAATTGTGTTCAATATGCTAGGAATGTAGAAAGAAGACCATGTAACAAGACTGAGGAATGACTTGTCCTTCAGATGTTTTGGCCTCAAACTACCAGAAATCCTACCCAGCATGGCCAATGGTAAAGGATTATGAGAACTGGAAGCCAAACATGGGTTCCCAACGGTCCCCCATGCTAGTCTTAACGTGTTCTCCACCACATCAGTTAAATCCCAGGTACAAAGTGAAGCAGGATGAGAGATCCTAAAAGAGATTGGAGTGAGATAAACAGGTAAGAGCATAAAGATTTATTATAACAATGGTGTTGAGAGGTGAGGATTGTTCTTGCACTGAACAATCCGGTGGCTAATCTAATTGCTTTATTAGGAACTAAGGATTCATTGAGAATGCAGAGGATAGGAAAGCAATGTCCAGAAAGCGTGGGTGTAATTATTTTAATTTTCTCCCTACTTTCCTTTTTCCATAACTGATTAGGGTTTTTTTAAAAAAAAATTAATGACATTCATGAGCCAAACACTGCATCAGCAGTTGTTAGGCTGTCAGGTGAATTAGGTTAGCATTCTACCTGTTTGGCATAACAGGGATTACTGGATATTGTAATTGCAGCTGCTTGTTTTCCTCTGTTTTCAGTTTCTGTTGAGACAGATGCATACTGACAGCTGGCCATATGCTTATGATGGCAGAGTCAGCAGGAGTCTCATCTCTCAAAAAAAGAAGAAGAAGAAGGAGAAGGAGAAAAATGAAAAATCTAGATACACTGAGGTTTAGAAATAAACCTTGGAGCAAATCTCTCAATGTTTAAAAGTTATAATACCTTTCTTATTACTGGTATACTTTTTTACACTTGGAGGAAAGTGAAACTCCACCAACATAGTTACACAGGAGGTTTGGGAAGAAGGGTGATGATCAGTACAGCTGTTTTGTACCCCCACCCAGCCAGTAAGTGGCCATTGGATCGGGAAAGGGGAATTGCTGCATCTGAGACTATCTGAATGTCATTGCACAGTCTCAGGAAAAGTGTTGCATGAGGAGGTACTAGAAGCTTCCTCTAAAATAATTAGCTGGCATAACCCTTAACTACACCAATGAACATCAACGAGAGGATTCCAGCCCACGTATACAGCACAATACTATACAGCTCCACTCTGAAAAAAGTTTCATTGAATTCAAGGGGAGCTACTCCCAGCACGTAGGCAAAAGATTGTAGTCGTAGTTAAAGACAAATTGAAACATTATCAATTACGTGCTTTTCATATAAAATTATAGAGAATCAAAGTTTGATTAAAAATGCAGATAATTACAGGAACTAAGATTTGGGATTTCCTAAAAAGATAAGTTGGTCAAATATTAGTTACATTTGATTGCATAGATGAGTGGATTTCAATGACAACATTCTTTGTTTCAGAGAATGCATAAACCATCATATCGGTGAATGCCAATCATAGCTGTGAATGTCTTTTATATTTCATGAAAACAGGTATGTTTCTTCTTCCTGCTCCTGCTCCTGCTCCTCCTCCTTCTGTGTACCTACATGTGCTTTCAAAGTTTTGTGTATTCCCTGCAGAACTTGATGTCATTTTTTTATACAAAGCTCTATTTGCCTTTCCGCATTACAGTGTTATAGTACTATTATTCCACTTTCAACATCCTATGGAATCCTGGGATTTGCAGTTTAGGGAAGGGCATTTGGAATTCTCAGACAGAGAGCTCTTTGATGTCAATAAACTTCAAACCCCAGAATTCCACAGGATGTTGAAAGTGGAATAATGACACGATTACAGTGTAGTGCGGAAAGACCCATAGACTGTGAAGGAGGGCACAGGGAGCCTATGGACATCATTTTTCTTGCCTCTAATATATTTTATTGGCTTATACTAAAACAATCCATCTAATAATCCATAGTCACGCGTCTATGTATTTGTCTCCCCAATGATGCAATCAGTGTTTGGTTGTTCTGTGTTTTTGAATTGTTAGACAAGGATAAAAGGAATGGATCAGTTCCTTTACATAGTTACTTTAGCATTCCAAGACTTTATTGGTTTTACCACTATTTAATTCCAGCTGGAAATTCAGATCCTGAAATGCAGCATGTATGCAAATCTAAAAACAACTAATGAAAAAGAACATAACAGAAAAGAAAAGTATCCTAAATCATCTGAATATTTGCTTCTATGCTATTTGAATTTTTGGATAAGAAAGCAGGTTGGTGGAACTAATTTTTTAAAAAAACCTATAGAAGGAGTGTGTGTGTGTGTGTGTGTGTGTGTATAAAAACAAATTTTGTGACAGAGCCACAGCTGGGTCTTCTTCTCTCTTCACCCTAATATTCCTTCCACCCACCTTCTGATTTTCTCCTAATCTACTCCCTGACTTATTTGTAAAGGCAATAAGGTGATTCTTGGATTCAATAAGTTTGTGTTGTCCTATATCTTTAATGGTGTACGACTGAAACCAGAAAATCCTGTGGTAGAATCAGATCTGGCAGAGGTTAAACATAAACAAAGGGGAAAGAAGGGTTTTGCTATAAGGCTTCTCTACAAATAGATAAAAATGAGACTGGTTAACTAGTTTCTGTCACGCTTGCAATGGTAAGTTTCTTCCTACCTTCAAGATAGTCAAATCTCCAACTGATTTATTACATATATAATATCCTCAGGGCTTTATCACACAAGGCAGGTAAACCACAATTACAAAAAAGTAATAGTGTATTTGGCTGGGACTTCTCACATGATGTCATTCCTCTTCTGATATTATCTCAGTGGGAGACTATTTGGAAAGTAATCCTTTTACAAAGGAGGTCATTAACATGTCTTAACATTAGTATATTCAACTCACAGGAACCCCAAAATCCAGGGAAATCTTATGATGGCTGCTGACCATCATGAGATCAAGAGTTTACTGTTGTGTATACTGCAAGAGCATGGCACATTATAAACAAGGGGAGATGAGGAAGAGCAAACCCAGCCACACACAGAATAGATGGCTTCCAGAGCATTTGATATGAAATTTGAGCCAATTTTGCTATGTGTCAAATGCCTGGGGATTGGCCTGTTTTGAGCATAACTAGCATCCATTTTTCCCAATCACACCAGATATACCTCTGTAGAAATACTTTGAAACACCTGGGGACTTTCAAATGTGAGGATAATTCTATGGGGAAATATTCATTTTCTCCTGCAGTGGTGAGGAAATACATTTATCATCTGCCCTAGGATGTGAAAATGAAATATTGAGGAGCTTGCATCACTAGTATCCCATTCATAGTTCCTGGTAGAATGTTCACTTACCATGATAGTTATTTCTGATGTCCTTCAATTACAGAGGTTTCAAAATAGTCAGATTTTCTTCATTTGAAAGATCTTACTGACAATTCAGATGTCTGTTCAATTAAGCCATAAAATGCTCTGATGAATCATGAGCCATAGTAGAAGAGACTCTTTTTCCTCACCATTTTGAATAGCTCTCCTATTAATTCTTTATTTAAATTCTAGTCGAAAAGTTTATGATGGATGTATAATTGCTACCTTTAAAAAGAAGTTTGAAATGATCTGCCTCCGGATAAAAAAAAACATATACAGAACAAGAAAGGAAGATTACTTAAACATGAATACAGTATTCATGATTTTATTTTATTTTTTTTCTGAAGATATCTAATTACCATTTCTTAGTTAAGTCCCTCTCATAATGATTGATAAAAGGGAAAAAAGCAAACAGATTGCAACTGGTATCACTCTGCAGCAGAAATAGGAAAATTAGAAATGTAAGGATAAATGCATTTAGTAAATAAGCCAAATAATCAAATTCAACTGCATTTATATTGTGGAAGATAATTATTAATGTTATACTAAACCACAATTTGTGTTAAAGTTATGTGATAGCTTTAACAGAATGAAGCTAAAAATTCCATCTATGATTTTATTCTTGCCGCCTTGTCCTTATCTTGAGCTTGAGAGAGAAATAAACGGCTGCACGATTTTTTTTTTAAAAATTAACCCATTTGTCATCCAATTCACCAAAAATTATTTTGCCTCCCCACCAATCCTTATAGCCTTTCCTCTTCTTTAGCATACTGGGTTCCACATGGATCCCAGTGAAAATCCTAGGCCATTTCCACACAAGGTCAATACATCGTAGTTGCCTTGAATTCTCACTTTCCCATCTGCATGTTGAACTGTTTCACGTTTGCAGTTTTCCTTGTGGTTCTGCACCTTTTCAGCCCCTAGCACTGTTCACTGTGGGAAGAAACCACTGAATGTGAAAACCACTGCAAACCTCCCAAACCAGTTCTGCTTCATTTTTGCCTGCATGCAGAACTGTAACATTGATTCACAGGGCAGAAAGTGGCTGGCTAGGGGCATTCCCAGACTGTGCCTTCTGTCATTTCCGCCCCTTTCTTTCTCTGCCCATCAAAGGACAGGCTGCCATCATTATTATCTTCAGACATTATGGATCGTTAAGACATGGGGTTTTTTTCTTTTTCTAATTTTTTTAAAATCTTTTTCATACATAAGTTAGGTATGCCATCCAAAGGGAAGTTCTTCTCCTTCAAGTTGGAGCAATCTAGTATTTTTTTAAGGAAATCCACTTTGATAGCCAACATTAACAGCTCGCATGATAATACAGCTTTAAGTCAGGCAAGTCCAGTCCCCCTCTTTCTTTAGATCTTTCAAATAATTATATTTTATCCTGGGCTTTTTTCCATATAAATCACAGTATTACTTTATCCCATTCTTTGATAGGTTTATTGTTAATTATAATTGGGAGATTTTGGTAAAGGAAGATCAACCTTGGCAAGATATTCATTTTTATTGCTGCAATTCTACCAAGCAGAGATAGATTCACTTTGTCTCATCTGTGAAGATCTTTTATTTGTTGCCAAACTTTTTTATCATTGTTCACAAATAAATCAGTATTGTTTTTGGTTATGTTAATACCAAGATATTTCACTTTTTTTGTTATGGTAAAATTAGTATCCGCTATGATTTGTTTTTCATCAAGTTTAGTAGTATTTTTAGTGATTATTTTAGTTTCTTTCTTCATTAAGTTTAAATCCAGAAACTTCCCTAAACTCTTTTAGTACCCGTAAGAGAGCTATAGTACTTTTGATTGGATTTTCCAATATTACCATCCAGGCATCAGAGAAGGCCTTGATTTTATATTCTTATATTCTTTTATATTCTTCTTTTTAAATCTGTAATCCTTTGATTATGACCACTTTATGCGAAAATCACTCTTAAGGGTGTGGAATAAATATAAATCTAAGCTATACCCTAAAGTACCATTGTGGACCTCACCGCATGAAGCTTTCTACGGAGAGAGAAACCCAGGTTAGATGACTGGATAACTTACAAAGACTTATTGAATATTGAAGGTCAAGAAACTCATCCAAAATCAAAAGAATAATTAGCAAACTATGGAATAACTTCACATTGGTTGCTCCATAGACAACTAATAGAAAAATACAAAATAGATAAGAAATTGAAAGGCATAGAAACAAAAGAGAATGAATTTGATAAAATTTTAAAACCAATATAGACCATCAAATGGGAAAAATATATACATTTTTGTTGAAATTAGATCTGGAGCAAGATTTGATAAAAGAGAACATGATTAGATGAGCTCAAAATATGGGAGCAGAGGTACAGCTGGAAAGTTGGGAGAGATCCTGAAATAATACTCTAAAATATGTGAAGCCAATACCTATAAGAGAAAACTACTTTAAAATGCTTCATAGGTGGTATCTCTCACCCGTTAAACTAGCCAAAATGAAAAACAAAAACCAGGTTAAATGTTGGAGATGTGAGGAAAAAGGATCTTTCTTCCACATGTGGTAGAGATGTAAACATACAAATAAATTTTGGAAAAAATATTCATGATCTGATTACTAATGTATTACAAATTAAATATCCAATGCAACTACAATTCTATTTGCTAAATATGACTGAAGATGTACCACAAATTAAGAAAACCGACAAACATATGAAAAAAGTTCTATTGTATATGATAACTGCAGCTTGTTTAACCTTAGCCCAATACTGGAAATCTACCAATATCTAAAATATAGAGGATTGGTTGTTTAAACTATATGATATGGTTGAATTGGATAGATTGTCAGTGATGCTGCCAAATGATAAACAATATTCTGATGTATGGAAAATAGTGCCCCCCCATGGGAGAAACAATGGGGAAACCTAGCCGTGGCTGGAGTGTTAAACTGTTAATTATATATATTGGATATGTTAAAAGGATTAATTTTTATCTCAGGCTTTATGGAAAATTAATATCATAGGAAATTTTTGATTAACATTTAGGTATTTCTGATGAGCTAAAATTTTACTTAAAGGTGTAAGAATGATCAGATAATATACATTAATACGGACATTTTTAGATCAAATCAAGGGAATTACCAAAATTGAAAGTAGAGAAATAAGTTATATAAGATCTCATCAAAAACAGAAGCTGAATAAGAAATAAGCAAACACGCTGTACTTCTGAAGATAGGAGTCGGTAGATGACTAAGTTAGGGATTTAGAATTATATCGTACATTATGTTTTTTTAGTATGTAATGTATTGGATTGAAATTGTATCACAATATGTTTAAATCTTGATCATAGTTTTTTTTCCTTCTAGGTTTTAACTTACGTGGTTAAATAAAAATATTTTTTAAAAAATACATGTTTTTTTTCCCCCCACTTACATACATACATACATACCTACACACAAATGTAGTGACACAGAAATGTGTGAGTGTGAGTAGGGAAGAAATTATCTTTTAGCACTCTGCTAGAAGATCACCGCCACTGCAGGCTACTGATCGATTCTAGGGAGATCGGTTCATTCTGCACCCTCGGATTTTGGAAATGCAGCCAGACCAGTGATGTTGCCAAAGCTGTCCCCTCTCCCAGTGACTGGCAAACTTATTTTGACAGTTTAGTTTGAGAGCTTCAATTAACAGTTTAATTTGACAGCTTAATCTGAAAGACCAGTTTGGAGTTTTGTATGGTTTTGCCTACTTTCATGTTATATACATATGTTTGAGTTTTTTTGCTCTTCAGATGTTGCCAGGGGATTTTTTGATATTGATTTTTTTTCCCTTTTGGACTCTTGATGTTTGATTTAGCCTGGAGTTTGGGGATGTTTGTTTTTTGACACAGCCATGGAAAATGTGTGTGTGTGTTTTTAAAAAGACCGATCAGGAATGGTGGGGTGGGGTGAGGGAGGGGAATGGGAGTGGCCACAAACTTGCTGTTGTGGGTGTAGTAACCACTTTTCTCCGTGTTAGTTTGTTATAAACTGGAGGGTGTGCAGACAGGAATTGGGGTAAGTCAGGGTAAAAAACACCACTCATAACATGCAGTGAACCATTCCTCTATCCTCCTCCACTCTCGTGTGGAAATGGCCCTAGAGTCAAGGCCTGAATAATTCAGTTTCCTGAAACAAATGATCTTTAGTGCATTATCTGTGTAGAAGGCAAGAGGGATATCAGGACGCAAAGACCACTCCCTTTCTAAGATGCCGTTACTACTTGTTGGGTTAAAATCATTTAATCTCAGAATTAACTAACCTAATCATGAATTAAAATAAACAATTTGGATCTTGTGACCTAACCAGTGTGATTTTCCCATCCCTAAGGACCTAACAAAAAAACAAGAAGTAGTATTGCAAAAATTCAAGAAAAATGGGCTTTGAATAAAGAAACCGCTGTAAAATTTGTTGGCTCTCTAGCAATATCTTGTGTTTAATTAACTAACAACAATCAATAACTTAATTCTGGAATCCAGTTAATGGTGAAATTCCAACTAATGTCAATCATTTCAGTTTAAAAAGTTATTTTCATTAGAAAATTGACAATTTAATGTATAATTTGATTGGTTTTAATTAATTAGCTCCTATCTCTGCTCAGTAGGGCATTTAAACATTTTACATGCTTCATCTAAAGAAAGATTTGCTACAACAAAAGAAGAAAAGTTGAATCCAGATGCTGATTCTGCATAAAAGAAATTATACTTTGCTCCAATGAGCTAGTTGAAACATAATTGTGAACGCTGAGGATGTGGAAAAGATAAAATTGTACGCTGCCTGGACTTTTCCTTCTGCTGTAGCTCAAGGAAGTATAACTAAGCAGGATTATACTTCCCAAAAATAATTTATTGTACTTTCAAGTTCTTCACACACATTTCCTCACCAGTCCTTACAACTGTCCTAAGTGGTTGGACAGTTTTTTCACTATGTTTCTGATTACAATGGACATTGGAGATAGTAGTTTTATTTGAAAGCCTCTGAGCAAGTCACAATGAAATCCTATGAAAGTGCACTCGAAAGTTCCACTGTGTTCAACAGAGATGAAATCTTTGTGAATTTTGTCCTTGTAGTCAAGAGCAAACAATTTAATCAGATTTCTCTCTGCCGTGAGTTGAAGACTGGTCTGCACAAAGAACCAAACAAAACCCAAATATTATGCTATACTGACTCTCAGTGATTGCCTTTGAAATAATTGTGATTGCTCGAAGCCTCATACAGAACAGTTGTACTTCCTGACAGCTGCAGTGAACTTGTATATGGATCCAAAACAATTTATTGCCAACATAAGTGAGGTTAGACACTGAAGACTCATAGTTAAAGGAGTGGAGTTCCACACCTATACTATTTGGTGTTATTGTTGGTATTATACTATTAACCAAGAACCCCCCCCCCCATCTGACCATGTGCTTCTAAGACAATAACAGCAAGCAGCTAAATTAGCTAGCAGCTGTAGCTGGATCAAATAACAGGCAAATGCTGGTGTGTGCTAGGATGTTGATAAACAGACTTTTCCAGGCAGCTGTGTTTATGTGTAGGTACACAGGAAAAAGACATGCGGGATCAAACCAGTGGCGTATTTCATTCAACATTCTGTTATCACAATGGCCAACCAGATGGCTGAGAGAAACCCCAAAGCAGGACATGAGTGTAAATAACACCTTCCCTGGCCATCTAGGACTGGAGGCTGCATGTAATCATCCTGATTAGATATTGATAGCTTTATAAACCATGAAGGAATTTGATCTTTGCACATTCCATTCTCAACTGACCTATTACCTCCCAGATTTGTGTGAATATTGGAAGGTAGCTATCAGCTGGATTTGTCATTTATCCAAATGTTCTGAAACCATTCTTGGCTCAAAAAGGTATCTTAATGCAACTGGGGAGGGAGAAAAATACAAAACAAAATTAGTTATGCATGACATAGGATCACCAGTAGTTGGCTAGACAGATTTAGTGGTGTGTTTTATCTCTTTCTAGTGAATTAGTCCTAAGAGTTGTTCTTAATTTTGTTAATACTGCAAAGAAACTGAGAAAAAATTCACGAAATATAGAAATATTTACCCTGAGAGAGCACGTATATCTGTTTAAATGTATATTTTCTGGTGAATACTTTTCTTTTAATCATAGATAAGTGTTGAAACAGGATGGAAATAAGTTTACATGTGCACACATTGCTGAACTGATAAGAACGGGATCTGCCTTCCAGGGCATATTATTAAATACCAAAGTCAGAATCATCCAGGACATAGTATTTTCAATCACCTTTTATGATGGTGAACGTTGGACAGTTGGACTGTGAAGAAAGCTGACAGGAAGAGAAACTATTCATTCAAAATGTGGTGCTGGAGGAGAGTTCTATGAATACCATAGACTACTAAAAACAAATAAATAGGTCTAAGAGAATATCCAGCCTGAACTTCCACTAGTAGTGAAGATAGCTAAACTGAAGCTGTCATACTGGGGACATATCATGAAATGATGTAACTCATTGATGTAACTCTTTGGAAAAGTTGATAATGCTGAGTAAAGTGAAAGACAGTAGGGAAAGAATGTGACTTTAGTACAGGCGAATTGATTCAATTAAGGAAGCCATGGCTGTGAGTTTGCAAGACCTGAGCAAGGTAGTTGATGACTGGGGCCATTGCCACACTAGCCTGTTACAGTGCTATTATTCCACTTTCATCATCCTATGGAATCCTGGGGTTTGCAGTTTAAGGAGGGGCCTAAGGTATTACAGGCAGATGTGGCAATAAGAATATTGCCTCAGGCCCCTCCCTAAACTGCAAACCACAGAATTCCACAGGATGTTGACAGTGGAATAATAGCACTGTAACCATACAGTGCGGAAATGGCCTCAGTTATTTTCCGAATGTCTAAATTGCTTTCATTTCTAATAATTATTTGAGATACAAAATATACCATTTTTTTACAGCATTGGACTATGCAAAAGGCAGAAGTGGATGATGATCTTTCAGTGATGGAGGTAGTGAGTAGTTCAATAGCCTAAACTCTTTTAATTCTAACTACAGTAGATCCACTCAGTCCATCAGATTTATCTACATATCGACCCATCATTCAACAATTGACCGAACCTGTCTACTCTAGTTGGGATAACCAACAGGATGCCAACCAATGAGAGTAAAGAGAAAAAGGAAATCAGCTGTTATCTTTTCTGTCTCACATTGACACAAAATGCACAACAGCATGCATTAAGAAAAGGTGCTACAATTGTTAATTGCTATGCATTTTCATTCCATTCCACAAAGTTTTGCATCAGGATTTTGAGAGACCTCAAGGAAAGTTTTACTTCAAACTCAGTTTTTCTGCTTCCCTATCCAGAAATTACTTGTGCATGAACAAATCTTTGATTTTACTAGCCTCCAAGGTTTTTCTTTTATTCTTTCAATTAATTAATGTTCATTAAGCCAAAACGGTAATACACATGCACGCATGCATGCACGCACACACATTCAAAATTATCAGAAGATACCCTCTTCCCCTGTCATGAAACTGCACTGGAGTACCACTCGAGCAATTTTGCCTACTTTGAAACCTGATTCTTGTCACTACTGAACTTCAGACTCTCAGTGCTATAACCATGAACTTTCAGATGATACAAATCAGCCTGCAAGCAATTATAATTCATCTCCTTGTCCCTGCTGTTCTCAAGTCTTTTACAGGTTCAATTAAGAGGGAAAGGTAGACAAGTGGAGGAAAAAAAAGGTCTTTCTCCTAATTTTTAACATGTGACATTTAACATAGGGAGTTGTTTTTCATTCTAGGAAGAAGTATTTTAGTGTTTGTATAGAAGAGTATGGCCTGGACCCTATTGTTAGTCCCAACTATAGTGAGTGGAGCTCATCTGTGTGTAAGCCAATTTACTGAAGTTACGACTGGTTCAAGGAGCCACTCTGTTTGAGATTAACCATAAAGTTTAAGCCAAAGACTGGAAAGACATCATGTAATCATATTTCACATGGTGCATATAAACAAAAAATGAACAGTATGTGGGGCCAAAGAGAATCCTTTGGATTTTCCAATATTTACTAGGAACATACCTCTATTATATTGAAGTCCATTGCCTAAACCATCACCACACACACACACACACACACACACACACACACCACTGTCACTTCAGACTTCCGAAAACTTTACTCATCTTAATGTTGTATAATTAACTCTACAATGGGACATGTTTCACAGGCTTAAAAGCCTAAGGGATATTTTAAGGGGGTAAGATATACTAAACAAATCATCCTAGTCTGTTATCAACCCTTCAAAATATACTTCAGAAGTGTGTGAATTTGTTGACTATATCTTACAGGTAGGACCTCTCCCATCAAGCAGATTGAGGCAGCTGCCTCAGGCAAAAGGCTCTGACTGTCATGAAAACAGAGTAGATTGTTAGCTATTAAATGTGCTATTATCACATTTTTACTGCCAGGGATGCAAAGAAGTGCTTACAGAATTTTCAGGCTTACATGCTAAAATAACCCGGGTGGCTTTGAGTATTGCACATCTTGATGGAGGCAGAAAGCACTATTTCATGTTCCACTTCAGGTGGAAAAGCATCTTTGGTTCACCTTGTCTACACAGTGACTTAACAGAGATTTGCATTATACTCCTCTGCAATACATACTGTATCAGAGGGCTGTAGCCTATGGTGGCTTTACTTGTTTCCATTCACATATGCTAGGTACTTGCATTTCACTGATTACCCATTTAACTCTATGCCAGATGAAAAGCTGGTCCTGAAATTTGTGGGACCCTCTAGAATAGAATAAGAAAGTATAGACCTCCGCACATTGTTACACCACTGCTCCCATCAACCTCAACATAATATCTCAACATAATATCACAAACAAATCATCTGGAAGATCACAGATTCCCCATTCCTGAACTCAATAGATATCAACTCACCAAGAACCCTCGTCAATGTTAAAATAGGGACAAGGGAGGAAATAGTCTCTCCTTGTTAAATAAGGACAATACGGTCTATATTGCACGATCTAGCTGTTGCCTGGTTTTGGTAATAGTATGTCACAAGTATGGAGAGTGCACCTTTCCATCACCCTTCATTTCAGTTCTCCAAGTCACCCCACATTTTCAAAAGCAGGTAAAAAATCACTATAGAATGACTCCAAAATCATCTGAAGCACTGTTCTGAATTGATATACCCCCCAACTTTCTGACCCCTCAAAACACACTAAATCCCCTTTCCTTCATTAGCTAAAAAACTAGCCATAAAAAACTGTGACTTGCTTAAGGTCACCCAGTGTTTTGTTTTGTTGTTTTTGCAACCACAAATTAAATGTATCATTTTCAGGTACTCTACATATCATATTTATTTAAAGCAACATGCCCTAACAAAGCATAGAACTATTATAAAATCATGGCCAAGCAGGGATTCTAACCCCTGTCTCTAGAGTTATAGTCAAACTCTCAAACCACTATCCCATGTTGGATCCACAATAGCAGCGGATGTGGTAGTCTTTTAACTCATGCACTTGGACAAACATCTTGTGGAGACTGAATTTTTTTCCTCTAGTGACCTGATGAGTTGAGGCACCCTTCTTTGCAGACGGTAAAAAAAAATTGCAAACATAATTCACAGACCTAAATGGAGGAAGTGTTGCTCATCAAATTTGCAGATGACATCAAATTGGGAGGGGTTGCTAATACGCCAGAGGACAGGATCAAAATTCAAAATGACCTGGACAGATTGGAGAGCTGGGCCAAGGCTAACAAAATGAAATTCAACAGAGAGAAATGTAAGGTCCTACACTTAGGTAGAAAAAATGGAATACAGAAATACAGGATGGGGGACACGTGGCTGGATAGCATCACGTGTGAAAGGGATCTAAGAGTCTTAATAGACCACAAGCTGAACATGAGTCAGCAGTGTGATGCGGCAGCCAAGAAAGCCAATGCAATTCTCGGCTGCATCAATAGGAGTATGGTGTCTAGATCGAGGGAGGTATTGGTACCACTCTACTGTGCTTTGGTTAGACCTCATCTTGAATCCTGTGTCCAGTTCTGGGCACCCCAATTCAAGAAGGACATGGTCAAGCTGGAGCAGGTCCAGAGGAGGGCGACCAAAATGGTGAGGGGCCTGGAAGCCATGCCCTGTGAGGATAGACTTAGAGAGCTGGGTATGTTTAGTCTGCAGAAGAGAAGGTTAAGAGGGGACATGATAGCCATGTTTAAATATTTGAAGGGATGCCATGTAGAGGAGAGAGAGGGCTTGTTTTCTGCCGCTCCAGAGACCAGGACAAGGAGGAATGGATTCAAGCTGCAGGAAAGGAGATTCCACCTGAACCTCAGGAAGAACTTCCTGACAGTCAGGGCTGTCTGGCAGTGGAATATGCTGCCTCGGAGTGTGATGGAGTCTCCTTCTTTGGAGGTTTTTAAGCAGAGGCTGGATGGCCATCTGTCGGGAGTGCTTTGAGGGTATTCCTGCATGGCAGGGGGTTGGACTGGATGGCCCGTGTGGTCTCTTCCAACTCTACATTTCTATGATTCTAGGTTAGACTTTATTGTGTCTCATTGGTTTCAATCAGCTGTACTAGATGATGAACAACAGTAACATACGTTGTGCTGAATGACTTTTCTCATCCCCCCAAAATATGTATAAGATGATAGCCTTAATATATCTGTATCATTGTTTTTTTCTGGTTCCTTTGAACTGGGATGAATCGATAGATATCTGTTTAAGCATATATTCTCTGCTAGTAGGATCTGAACATGACCTGGAAAACCCAAAGGTTTTGAAGTCCAGCATTTTGACAACTCAGCTACTTCCAGATGCACAACCTGGTGAGAAGTCATGCGTATTCCTGGCCCCATTTTGGGAGTGGAAATCTCATGTTTACTAATAACTTGCTGTCATTATCCATTTTCTGACTAAAGATACAGTTCTATGCACTCCTATCTTTGAACACAGTTGGGTTTACCTTTGAATAAATGGAGTCAAAATGCATACAGTCAAAATTGCATGCAATAAATGTATTTGTTTATTAGTCACATAATCCATTTTTCCTCCAATCAGTTCAAGGCACTGTAAATGGTTCTTGTTCTCCCCACTTGATTCTTAGAACAGCCCTGCAAAGTAAGCCAGGCTGAGAGAATGAGTAACTCCTCAAGATCACTCCATGAATTTCATTTCTGAGTAAAGACTTGAGCCTCTATATCCCAATTTATGGTTTGATATTCTAACTATACTATACACACTTGCCCCACACTGAATGCTGAAGCAAACATATGCATATTATCATTGCTTCCTTTAGATTAATTCACTTCGTTATCACTAGGTATGTTTTATTGTACATTTTTTTCTCATTCTGCAGCTGAAATAGTACTATACCTTCATTTGCCTTGAAAAGTGAGCTCCCTAAAATGAAACAGAAAATGAATAACTTACAGTGTGCACATAGGGAATAGTTCCTAAATTATCTAAGCTATATCACAGAGAATTCTTGACTTGCTGACACCCATAATGCAATGGTGAACTGTGCATGGAAGCTGTGTAGTTTGGAGAGTGTTACTGCCCTGGCTAGTCCAAGCTTTGGGATATTAAAAGATATCCTTTTGATATCACAATTTGGTTTCACTTCTTTATTCCTCTCCACGTGCTTGCGAGGCCGCCGGACAAGCGCGTGAACAAGCTCTGCCGTTAATAGCCGTAATATTCAAACTACAACACAGGCAGGCCAGAAATAGCTGATTCACTGCTTTAGGAGACCTCCAGGCAAGTACTCTAATTAAGTATGCATGCAACTTACAAAAGAGCCTCTGCCCCACGATGGCAGCTTGATGGGTAACCTATACAATACCCAAGTACTCTGTGTTTGCATACTGGCTACTCTATTGAGAACCGCTACAATAACTCAGTCATTCAGATTCTGACCTTTCGGAGGCTTTGTCTCCAACTCCAAATCTATTGTTTTTCCCCAAGTACGGCATAGCCTGCAGTCACAATTTTATTTATAAAAACCCTTGATTCCAAGATCTTCCTTGGAACTCTCCCAAGTTTCATCCCACTTTGCTGCCGCTTTGCTTGGCGAGCCTCCCCTCAGCTCCACATGCTGAGCTATATCACACCCCAGCATCGCTCTCTATGTTTCCGGGCTTCAGGACAGGTGAAGTATCACCCAAACCTACAATCCCTCTAAAAATCCCTCTATACCACTCCAACCTTTATTTTCTTTAGTTGTCTTGTATGAGTGTGTCGCATACACTGTTTTGCTTGTGTTTAATAAACATCATTTATTGTTTCAACTTCTGTGTGCTCCTTGACTCGAACCGACCCCATAGACATAGGGTTCAAGATCTAGCTGCATTACCCTGCCTCTCGTGACACTAGGCAGTGCTCCGAGCTAATTTTCCCCACCTTTAGTTGAGCACATTTTGGTGTCCCTCCCGGTACCCCCAATACACAGGGTAACAGAGTGGTGGAGAATGCGGGCAGCCCCGGTACCCCTAATTTGAGAAGGAGTCGCGAACCTCCTCAAAGCAGGCTGGTACTGACATAGGTGACGGTCGGTCAAGTCGTTAGAGCACTGTCAGGCAGGAACACATGTGTATGGAGTCTGTGCGTTTGAGTTCTAGAGCTATTCTATCTGGGTGGAAATCTGTTCCCCTTTCTTGCTTGGTTTGTGTATGTCAGCTGCCCCGGCGTGGTCACTAGCACTAGGCGGTGAACCATCATCCGATAGCAAGGGGTGTGCACAAGCTGTCCTGGGAATCACATCCCTAACTTGGGGTCTATCGTGGGCTGGGATCTGAAGTGTTAGAGTGTTAGCATAGTAGGAACAGCCTACACTCATCCATCACCATAGTGGCAAGGCAAAATAGCACTTAGGGAAGAAATTCCCCCCCTTAGAGTAGTATAATGGTGTGTCCCATCCTTGTTAGGAGTTAGAGTGCGGGTGCGTCCCACTAGTAGTTGTGAAAAGTGTGGGTGCTTCCCTCTGTGTAATTTCGGGTGTGTCCCGATTGGCTAGCCGACTAGGTGCGGGTGGTGAGTCCCGACTTAGCCTAGGGTTTAGAGGTTTAGCCCGTGGTAGAGGAAGGTACCCCTCACCCAGAAACCAGTTAGGGACAGTTTGGTTTTGGTTCCTTGCCCTTTTCCCCCGTTGCTTGGCCAGGCGGCGCTGTAAGTTCCACTGGGTTTGTTTCCCTCCCTTCAGGTAGGCGGAGTACTCCTGAGGGTTCCCTGGATCTAGGTGACCTCCCTGTCCCTGAACCGTTTCCTCATCCTTTGGTCCCCAGTGCTGTCGAGGTGGAAAACCGGGTTTGGGGGTACCAAAGTGATTTTGTTTGGGCAGGCTGGAGATAGGTTCCCGTCCCTCCTTCCTAGAGAAGTTCCGCAGAGTTCGTTTCCCTTCAGTCCCCCAGGGGTCTAGGTGATCCTTCCCGTCACTCCAGTTCCTGGTCCCGTTTGTAGGTTGTGGTTTGTAGGTTGTTACTTGTAGGCAGTGTTAGAGATAGTTGTGGTTTGTGTGGAAAATGGCGGAGAGTAGTAAGGTCACCATCAAGGACCTCATGTTGGAGGAAGAGGTGAGAGGTAAACTAGAGAGGTGGGTGTTGAGCAAAGGGAAATGCCCCTGGAAGGACTCCATCTTCCAAACGGCCGATCCCTTTACCACACTCCGAGAAGCGTACACCCTGGCACGGAAGACAAAGAACCTATTCGGGCCATCAAAGGACGCTTTGGCCTTTGGGGACTTTGGCTTACGGCCAGAGATGCTAGTAGTGCCCTGGTGGAAACCAGAGAGAAGTTAGTGAGCATGGAAAAAGAGAATGCCCAGCTTCAGGCCGAGGTCGAGACACTGTATGCAGACAAAGTAACTTTTGCATCCATAGCTCAGGCGTCCACACAGAAGCTGAATAACATCCCAGTAGTAGCGCAAACTTGGGAGGAGAAAGCCTACGCCTTAGAGGCTGAGCTGGATCATGCCCGGTCTGTGGCCAAGTTTACGGTGGGGCAAGTAAGAGAACAGCAGGAGGCTGTTAGTCATGTAGCTTGCCAGAAACAGATAGCTGCGCTGGACAGCCAGCTCCAAACCCGCAAAGCCCTAATTTCAGCTGTGTGCCCCGAGCTGCTCCCAACGTTTGCAGAGGACTTTTCTGGGGAGGCACTGCCCGAGGATGCTCAGGCAACCGTTCCCCACAATCCAGACTGGAGTGACCCTAAGGTCCCACTCCACCCGGTAGAGACACGGTCCATGACCAGACGGAGCACCCCCCTTGGAGAAGGCAGTTCTGATAGGCAAGAGATGCAGGAGATGCAGGTCACCGAGACTAGGGTCCCCTGGCATGCTACTGAGGTCAAAGCTATTGCAGACCAATTGGGTCCTTTAAATCCGTCCACCGGCATCATGTGACTAAATGCTGTTATCCGTTCTCACCCTACAGCCAATGGTCAGGACCTGACTCAACTGGCTCGGCTTTGCATGTCCCCCTCTGAGCTCCCTACTGTTGAATCAGCCATGGTGGCTTGAGGCTTGGTTAGGCTCGAGGCCCACGCCTGGATGAGAGAGGTAGTGAGGATTTTGTGGCCCGGACAGAGTGCAGGTGTGCTCTATGTCATGGAGCAACAGGGTCCTCGAGAGAACCCTGAGGCTTACGTGGCATGGAAGCAGCTCCTCACCATTCTGGCCGAGAAGGTCCCCTTGACACCCCTTAGATACGACTTTAACGGCCTCGAGTTTAAGACGCTCTTGTACTGAGTTCTTAATCACGAGATCAAGATGGCTCTCGGTTTGATGGATCCAGCCACCACCAACTGGAAGGAATTTGGGAACAACCTCCGACGGGTCTCCGACCTGCTGCGTGAGGCAGGATCCCTAAAACCTCCCACTGAGATGCATAGGAAGGACACCGGGAATTGGGAACCTATAGCTGAGGTAACCCCTACTCGAACTATGGGCCCCATTCCCAGCATAGGAAAATGGCTCCGAATTCCATTCTGCGAGGGAATTGGAAGTTGCGGCCGCCACCCAGACAGGACAAGAGGCAGTGGCAGGAAAGAGATTTCCGCAGCCAGTCCAGCAAGGCAGGAAGTCCCCCACAGCAGCCAACTGCCCCCAAACAGCTTCCTGGCTCGGACTCTCCTCAGGAAACGTCTGGTGGGTACGATCCCACAGCCCAGATGTACTCCTCGGATAGAGTCAGGGTCTGGGGCATGCTCAGAAGGTTCGGGCTGGACATGAGCCAGTTCGATAAGCGGCCAACATCGGAGTTTTTGGAAGCTCTAGACAAGCAGCTTCAGGTGGGAAGTAAACAGCCAGTCCAGGCCATGACCGACGGCCCACCTCCGGCTGCATACTACCCTCACCTGAATCTGCAAGCATAGGGGTGCCCTCGGTCCCAGGATCTCCTCCAGAGGATTGTGGCTCAACTCACCCCCAACAGATGGGGTAGATCTAGGGTGAAGGCAGGCACTAGGACCAATAGGGAAAAGACCCCTGCCACGCCTCCTACAGATTCTGGAACAGCGCCAAAGGTGCTGCTCCCTAACCTGAGAAGACAGGGTAAGCCCACCCCTGACGTTTTCCGCTTGACCGGATATGGCAGGGGGGAACCCAATCTAAGTCCTTTGGAGGACACAAGCACTCAGTGCGCAATAAAACAAGGCAGATTGCACCTCCCCCTGACATAGCCCCGAGTGCGAGTCCAACCATCTCTGAGACAGTGGTGCTTTCTGAGCACCGAGAAGGATCGCACCAGGCTAAGGTTCAGGAGGAAGCATCATTCTTTCAATTGGGAGATGTGGAAGCTCCCACCAAATTTACCAGACACAAGATATTGCCAGTACGTGTGAGAGCCAGGAAACGGAGAGCACACTGCTGGAGGAAGCCAGCCCCAAGCTTCCGAAGATCTCCATTGTCCCTGCTCTGAGCCCCCAGTTAGAAACCAGCAGTTTCCCCTGGGATTTCCTTTAAGCCTTGGCCAGAAGAGTCCTTCCTCTCTGTGCCATCTTTTAGGGGAATCTCAAAGGAGACTGGGGATTTAAACAGCAAGAGGTTCCTACCCAGCCAGAGCACAGGATAGCAAAGGCACTCACCCTGGCACACCCTGTGTTGACATTACGCACTCCCATTAACTGCAGTCCAGTAGGTGAGATTTCAACAGCTACGAGTCCCAAATGCCACACGGAGGTGGACATGGCTACTACCTTCCCCTCCACAAAGTTGTTCTGATGCCAGCTGGCCTTCATGTTCAGTGGCACCCACGTTATTGTGACACTAGTGATTTTGAGAGGGGCCAAGACAGTCCTTGGCTCTGTCTCGGTCACCATTATGCCACAAAAGACATTACTTTGGGAGGCACGTGGATTAGATACCAGCCTCCGCTTTGATTTGGCCGAAAGGGTCTCCAGCAATGAGTGGGCACTGCCACTCTTGCAGGTAATTTCAGAGACCCACCAACTAACACAACTAAAAGAATGGAAGGGTCAGCCGGTTGGTCCTGCATCAGTGGTCATCCCCGAGCCAGAAGATCCCAGTGCCCAAAAACCCAATGTGAGATCCATGATTTGCCAGATTTCCTTGAGTCACAAGGAAGTACCAACCGTTAATTTGTCCGAGGCATTTGCCTCCATTTACGAGGTGTTCGACAATGGTTGAACGATCCTTGTCTGAAGGGAATAGAGACAGAGTTGCGACCCCTCTGGATCCCGATACTGTAAATAGTTCCGCTATGTAATTAGTTGTAATAGTGTTGTTGTTGTTGTTGTGAACTGTTTAAAGGTAAATGTCCCATCTGGTTGCAAAAGCCTATCCGAAGCCGACCAGTCTTCAAGTCTGCCTTCAGAGTTCAGCTATATCTGTGGATGGTGATACTGCTCATTCAGGGCCAGCATTGAACCATCGGTACTAGGTTGTTGAGCCGCCCCAAGCCCTCATTAACATCATTAGGCTTGGAGCTTTGGCTTCAGTCTGAGCAAGGAGGGTGCAAGCATGCAAGTCCATGTTATACGGGCCGGAGTGCGAATGAGACCTTCATAACTGGAGGTTCCTCTCGTGCGGCTGGGAGGTTAACATGGGCATCTCTACACCCATGAGCCGATGCGGGACCCGAACCAGCAGCCTCACTGTCCTGACCAACGGCCCCCCTCAGGCCAATACTGCTTTACTTACAATAGCTATTTATGTCCCCGTGGACTCTTAGTCTTTTCAGTCATGATGACCCAGTTTCAATTTGAATTCCCAATAGGCTTTGAGCCGGCCATTTGCATTTGTGATATACATTGGATAATAATCCTGTCAGTTCTTCTGTTAAAACTCTAATAAGTCAATTGATCCAGAAGACTCGGAAGTTCCTGAGGTTGTACCATCGCCCCCGAGTACTGTGGGGGGGAGGTGAAGAAAGTTGCCGCTCCATCTGATGGCTGAGACTTGGAGATTCCTGGTTCTTTGACAAAACTCATAACTGTGAGGGAAGGTGACCACGCAGCCTTCCGATTGCAAAGACAGACTTTTTGCCATTCCTGCTACTGTTTGCTGACCCGAGGAAACCTATGGACTATTCCAGGCTTCAAACTCTGCAAGGACTCTCTGCTCCTGAACTTGCAGCGAGCCAAGCTGCACCAACTTGGACATTTTGTTGTTGTTCCTGCTCCGTTGCCTGGATGGATTCATGTTTTGCTCCTTTGCTCCAACTAAAAGACTTTTCCTGTTGCGAGGGGGGGGGGTGCCAAGACTTTTGCTTGCACCTCACCTCCCCCGGACTACGAACTTTCACATTGAACTGTTTGCTCATTGGATTGCCTTCATTACCAGAACATGCATTGGACTTACTGTATTTCATTGATTGCTTCATTTTGCACTACCATTGCTCATTCTTCGACAGTTCCCTATTGACGAGACATTGGACATTGTTTATTGTTTAATTGTTTAATTGGTTATTGTTGCGTTATTGACATTGGTGTGTGTGTGTGTTTAGGTTTAAGTTTTAGTCAGGAATGTCTTTGTAAGATAGTAATCCTTTGCTCTTCCCAAAATTCCCTTTCCTGAGGAGTGATACGGCTACCAACCTGCAAGCCCCTATTCGGCTCTAAATTGATTTTTGCTTTTTGATTGGAAAATGTCCGATATTGTCCCCAACACTGCCCATTTTTTGGGGGGAGATTGTTACTGCCCTGGCTAGTCCAAGCTTTGGGATATTAAAAGATATCCTTTTGATATCACAATTCGGCTTCACTTCTCTATTCCTCTCCACGTGCTTGCGAGGCCGCCAGACAAGCACGTAAACAAGCTCAGCCGTTAATAGCCGTAATATTCAAACTACAATACAGGCAGGCCAGAAATAGCTGACTCACTGCTTTAGGAGACCTCCAGGCAAGTACTCTAATTAAGCATGCACGCAACTTACAAAAGAGCCTCTGCCCCACGATGGTAGCTTGATGGGTAAACTATACAATACCCAAGAACTTTGCGTTTGCATACTGGCTACTCTATTGAGAACTGCTACGATAACTCAATCATTCAGATTCTGACCTTTCGGAGGCTTTGTCTCCAACTCCAAATCTATTGTTTTCCCCCAAGTACGGTATAGTCTGCAGTCACAAGTCTATTTATAAAAACCCTTGATTCCGAGATCTTCCTCGGAATGCTCCTGAGTTTCATCCTGCCTTGCTACCTCCCAGGACCCCCAGTACACAGGGTAACAAGAGGGATGAGTCATATTAACAGCTGCATAAAGGCTTTCTGGAATGCACCTGAAGGGTCTCCCCCACTCCCCAGTTTACATGGTGGACACATCAAGGGATCAACACAAACAGAAAATGAGAAAGAAACATAGGGAACTTGGCAGAGCTATCTTAGCATAGGCTTTGAACAAAATATATATCAAAATATATATGACTAGGTAAAAGGCCAAGAATAAGATTTAAAACCTTACAGGATACTAAAGAAAGAGGAGGATTGGATTTGCCATCCTCGAAAATATATTATCTAGCATGTTGCTTAGAATGGATTCAAAACTGGAAATCATTACGAAAATCATCAATAAAAGATTTAGAAGAGCACAAGAATAGATTTAGATGGCATGGTTACTTATATTATAATAAATTAGTGGTTTACAAAGAATTTAATAACCATTGCATCCGGAAGACCCTATGAAAAGTATGGCAACAATTATATTCAAGATGTTATTCCACCGTCCTGACTTGGACATCACTGCAAGAAGGCTTTAAAATTTCCCCAACAAAAGAAGGGAAAATGCTGACATACCAGAACATACTCATTTGGGATGGAAATAAACCAAGAATGAAAACGCTGGAAGAAATGAGGGAGGCTGGACATTAAATGAATTGGTTTCCTTGGAGACAACTGACAGAAAGGTACAAAAAAGGACCTAAAATTATTTGGATTTGAGAAGAAGGAAAATGAACTGGAAGTACTCATGAGAGAAAAAGAAAAGAATATCTAAACTCTATAAATTGTTATTACAAAGAGAAATGGAACAGGAAAAAATTGAAGCAATGATCGTGAGATGGTAACAAAATATAGGACATTCAATAGATATTGAGAGTTGAAGAATGGTATGGAGAACAGATTTAAGATTTTCATTAAATTTGAATTTAAGAGAAAACTATTATAAAATGTTGCATAGATGGTATATGATGCCTGAGAGATTGCAAAAAATTATAAAGAAAGGAAATTCAAAATGCTGGAAGTGTGGAGAAAAAGAGGGAACATTTTATCATATGTGGTGGACATGTAAAAAGGGGAAGAAATTTTGGAAAGAAATGCATGGTGAAATTCAAAAAATATTCAAAATGAATTTTGAAATGATGCCTGAATTATATTTATCGAATATAATAAAACCAAAAGCAGAAATTAGAAAACATAAAAAAATAATGTTATATTTAGTTACAGCAGCTAGATTAACCATTGCTCAACATTGGAAAGAAGATATTAAAATAAATTTAAATGAATGGAATTTAAAGGTTATGGATATGATGGAGATGGAAAAATTGACAAATGCATTAAAGAACAAATCCATCCAACAATTTGATAGTGAATGGAGCAAAATAAAAGAGTGGCTACAATATAAAGCTAATGATCATAATGATATAATGTGATAAAAAGGGTAAAAATGTATTGACTGGTTAAAAGATAAATTATGACCGTTATGCCAAACATTCTATGCATACTGGATTGGACTCCTTGCATTGTATTGTATTTTTTGTTTGATTCAGCTGAGCAAAACTGGAGAAGAAAACTTGTTATGAGAGTTTGGGGGGGGGACATTTAGAAGAAATGTTCCCATTTTACACTTTCTGTTAGAAATTTTAATAAAAATATTTAAAAAAAGAAAAGAAAATAGTTTTGTTGCAGGTAGGTTACATTTGTATTGAAGCCTGTTTTCAAATATATAATATCCCTAGCTGGATGCAAATGAGGACTGGCTGGAAACTAGAAGGGCATTTTCTCTTTTGTTTAACCCATATTCAAACTGAGCTACTTTGTTTGGAAGATAAAACAGACATTATTTTAGAGGGGAAGAGAATAAGAGTAACATTTAAATGTAGATTTTTTCTATTTGTACCTGTCATACTTTAATTATCAGGCAATATTTCTGATATATTAACAGACAGTTAATCATGTGGGGAATGTCTTCAGCTTTGGCCTGCCAAGGAGATATAAGGAAATGGCGGAGGGCAGAGACCTAACTTTTAATTATATAAGTTGTATACTTAGTTGTCACTATTTTGCACCGTTTTCTTTTCCCAAGACAATCCTTGCAAGACACATAATTTGTATTCTGGCTACACTGGCTGCCAACTTAGATAGTTTTAAAAGACGATTACACAGACTATTCATGGAGGAATGGTCTATCAGTAGCTATATGGGCATTCTTAGGTACGACAGCTTCATGGTGCCTCCATAGTCAGGGACAGTGCATTTGAAACTAAAAGACTGTGCCTGTGATCCTGCACTGAAGTTCTGTAGTGTAAACCTCCATATTTGGAGTTACAAGTTGATTGTGCTATGTGACCCCAGTGTTGAATGTACAAATATACAGTGATGCAGAGCTGTACGCATATCCAGATATGCAGCCAAATCCAGAGCTGAAAGAGTACTACCAGCAATTTCAGCAGGATGAGATGGATATACACTTCCTGAGAATGAGTTTCTGCATATGTAGTGACACATATACATAATTTGGTTTCCATGACTTTAAACTGAATATGGTCATCATACACTGAACACAAATATGCACTTGCTTCTATAGGGGAATTTATACATGTGTAAGACACTGACAGGATTCCAGTCTATGAGAGATAGGAGCAACAACACTGACTGACCTGTAATGAGTTTCACACCAGATGCTGGTGAGAGAAAAAAAAATGTTCACAGAATTATTAAAATCTGGCAGTTCTGTTCACAGTGGACAATTAAGAGACTGAGAAGAGGAATCAGCATCAAGAGAAAGGTTTCGAGGGGTACACAGATTGATTTAGGACATCAATGCGGGAGAGTGCTTTGCACACACTCACCTACCCGCTCCTTTCTCTTGTGAGAACATGGAACATCAGAAGGAGGGCACCTCACTTGAGGTCTCCATAGATTAGATGGGCTAGTCTGGAGGATCAAAATATTGCCTGCAGGGTAGAGGTGTTCATCTCTGAACCAAGTTCTGTCTGTGGCAAAATGACGGTAAACAAGGGTGACATGATAAAATTTCTGTGCTATAGCTACTTGTTATAAATAAGTTTGCCAGCTTTGTTTCAAAATAATCTTGCACCTATAAAGCAGCCTGACTCTAGGATGGGAAAATATTCCTAACACTTACTTCTATCACTTTTATGTCAGGTTAATCTCCATTTGCTATAGTTCACAGTGACTAACTATCTTTAGTTAAAGGAAAAAGAAAAAAAGAAAGAAAAAGAAAAGATAGGTATCCTAATTCTGTGCAACATCTGAAAGATCAATCAACTTACAATGTTCTGGTCTTAACATTAGAATCCTAAATTATACTGGGAACATAATATATGGATCTGGGGATTGAATCTAATCCAGCAAATCACTGGCTTTGGAGAAATCACAGCTAGCATCCCATGTATCTGGTTTTGCTTTTAAAGAGCTTTTCTTTTATATTCTTTTGGTGTCTTGCACATGAAATGTGTGGTTTTGGAGCACTCTGGAGGATGCCACTCAGAATTCTTTGCAATACAATGTGATTGATTTTCTTTTGAGGTTGGAAAAGGAATAATCAAGTATGGGAATTAAAAGTAGTCCAGAGTCATCACTTCCGTAATGCTTTGTGGAACGTATGAAAAAAGCAATCAGCAAGCTGAAATTTACTGTGAAGAATATTAATTAATTCAGTAAAGAAGGGGAAACTATGCACATCTGCTGTGCGGGCACGGCAAATTTGAAATGTCTTTATTCTCTTTTCATACATCTTGTTATTAAGCAGTCTAGCCCTTCTTTCTGACAGTCTGTGAGAGAGATGCTAGGAAATTATCTCTCTGTGCTGGTTCTAAATCTAGGTCAGAGTCCAAGGGCCAAAAGAAGGTCAGAAACTATCAAAGAAATGCAGGTTTACAGTGGATGTAAGTTCAGAGAATTTATATATTGGAAATATATATGGATGAGAATTTTATTTCAGCTTGCAGTTGCCTCCCCCCTCCCCACACGCACATTTATAAATATCTTCCTATTCAGGATAAAAGGAATTTATGATTTTTTTAAAAAAATGCAAGTAGGAAAAACCAAAGCTAACAGATTTGTGCACCTGTTTCTTAACTCTTAAAATTCTGGCTTGGAATTCCATTGTTTTCAACACATATTAGCACTAAATTATTAAAATGGGAACTCCCCCAAAAAAGTCTTTTCATATTTAATTACTAAAAGGCAGGCACGAATAACTTGGTCTTCTCTATTGAATCTGGCTGGTGTAAATGGAGGAGTATTTCAGCTTAGTTTATTTTAGAGGATTTTGCCAAAATTTGTAGAAGTCTTCATATTCATTATGGAAAACACCATGACATTTAAGAATTCTGAATGTCAAAGAAAGTACAGCTAATTACTTTTCCCATCCCTAGCTGGAATAACTGAGGAAATCAAACAACAGAGCAAGAATTATAGATGGTGAGAGTACAGGAGCAACAATCAAAGTGAACAGAAATTCCTGGTTCAGAAGTAGATCCAGATCTGGCTCAGAAAGTGACAAGGAGAAAGGCACAGCCATTATTTCATGCAAGACAAAAGTAGAGGAATAATTAATGTGAGACTTTAAGTTGTAAAGACCAGTACTATTCAGGTGTAGCTTTCACCAATAAGTATTCTTAACAAAATGGCACCTCTGGGCTGAACCACTCTAATCATGCTTTACTAACTAGCAACCGCTGAGAGTAATGGAGATGTATTCTCCTGTTGATTCAGTAGCAGCATATTGATGTTTCTAGCAATATCTAGTGCAAAAATTAGAAGCAAGATCTTTGTTGCATTTCCTTCTCATACCACAGATTGCTGAAAGGAAGTAGTGGAAATATCACTAGACTATACCATGATCGATGTGAGAACAGACTTCAGTCACTTGCAGTGGCCGTTGTCCAGTAAAGCAGGATTTTTACAATCATGGCAATAATGTTACAGTCGTGAATGAATAAGGAGCATGCATACAAATCAGTTACAAATGTGTACCTCCAGGCTACACACCCATAACTGTGACAATGAATTTCAGCCAAGATTTTTAGCTCATCTGGATAATACCAAGTTCAGGAATGCCCAATTATTATGTCATTATCAAACATATCTATATTTCTTTTACAACATCTCTGAAAAACAGAAAGCAAAATCATGTATAGCCACAACTCTGAAATATATGTGGATAAAACTTCATAACATGTCCACACTGGAAAGCTAATACTATGATTAAAATCCCCTAAAAGAACTATGTGCCTATGTGTTTTTGATAACTATGGTACCGTCCCTGAACCATTCATAGAACATATGATTTGTGTGAAGAAGTTTCCAGATTCTGTCTCTGGAATCCTCACTTAAAAGATAATTAGGCAGAAAGTCAAGAGATACACCTCTGCCTGAGATGCTGAGAATCACTGCCTGAGGCCAGGAAAACAGAATTCTGACCTAGATGGACCAGTTGCTTCACCCAGTCCTAGCCTCAGGCAGTCACAGCCCTAGGACTGTTGGAGACAAACTTAATTCTTCTGATGCTCAAAATGATGGATATATGAGAGAATCTGGGTTGCCCTCTGAATTTTAAAGGAGCTATCTAAAGTGCTGGACTATTTTAAGCATGGAGTTCAGTAGTTTGGATACTTTATTGAAAGTCTGGAATTAAACCTGGAATGAATTCACCTTTCTATTGACATGGAAACCAATAGCTGTCAATGTAAATATGTAAATATGTATAAATGAGTGAATGTATCTCAGTCTTCTCTCACTAAGTGCTGCCCACAATTTGCAGAGAATTTGCAATACAATTTCACTGTAGCATGCTAACATGACTTCCATCCATCCTTCACTTTGTTTAGATCCCACCTTTCTGCCAGAATGAGACTCAAGTTGGGTTCCCAGCAGTATCTTTCCCTTTTTGTGCAGTTTGTCAGAAATAACAATGTAAATAGAAGAATATAGAAAGATTATTTCCTTGTTACTAAAATTGACAGTGAGACGAATCACAATTGCTTATCAGGAATTGTAATATATGTTTAATGGTTAACCAAATTTCTTTTAGCAGCATGGGTCCCAGAGACCAAACTAGTATTCTCAGTCAAATAGAAACAGGATGCCATCCAATATCTAAAACAATATATTCTTGTTTACATGGCAAATACATTCCCTATTACAACAAATCATTCTCCATGCGTATATGTGTCTAATTGAAATTCGAGTTAGCTGTATAGACCATTAGCGTATATACCCAGCATTGCCCAGGATTTTATTTTCTCATAGATAATACTTGTTAGAAAGATTTGAGATCCTGTGTCTCTATTTCTCCAAACTGTCTTGTCCTGTACCTGTAGTTTTTTCCCATATTCCCCAATCCAATCTGTATTCAGAGTTATTAACATATAAAGAGGTTGGGTTCCTGAGGGAATACACTCCTTCTTACTGCTAGGCCTCGTCTCCATAGCAACCAGTCTATTCAAGACAGAAACAGCTGACTGAGGCCCAATAGCTCTCTGGTTGAGAATTCTAAAGGCCTATCCCTAAACTGAAAACCCCAGGACTCCATAGAATCTTCTTAGGCAGACAATCTTATGAGGTCTTTGCCTGACACAGACAAACAAACTTTGACTTTTATGTATTAGATTATTCTGGCCTCCTGTCAGAGTAAACCAGGAGGTGGTTGCAAGACTGCTCAACTGACAATTGCTAAGAATGGCAACTGTCCTCATCTATATTGGTGGTGGCAAAAACTTTCACCACATGCAAACAGAGGATTATTGTTTCACAGATGAGCATAGATTGTTCCACAAATGATGTCTTCCGGGTATCCACAGCAGATGATGCCATTTAGTCAATGTTCTGGTTTCTTAGACCATGATCAGAAATTAGTTTCCATTAAGAAGTCCACAAACAATATGTTTTTCTAAGAAAAATGAAAAGAAAATACAGCCTGCTCGGATCAATATTATTACAGATGAAATAAAACAAAACAAGGATATTAATGATTGCATGTTCTGAGCTACTCCTGGAGATCTCTCTCTCTCTCTCTCACAAACACACACACACACAAATATATTTTTAGAGATGCCCAGAATATCCCCTGAGGACCTATATCAGTTTTATTGAAATGATTTTACCTTCCCTAAAATTGCTTTTCCTAAGGGCAAATCTCCAAAGGTACTTCCAATTTAGAAAAGTTAAACATTTAAACAGAGAAAGAAAGAAAGAAAGAAAGAAAGAAAGAAAGAAAGAAAGAAAGAAAGAAAGAAAGAAAGTTTCCAATTGCATCCACTTTGTAACTCTTTGGGAAAGATTTGCCCAAATGTTAGAGCTTATTGAACATTTAGTTCAACCCTTATGCCTTAACTGGAAACATAAGTGAATATTGTAAAGTATGACCTTCACAACTTGCCAAATGGAGGTAATGGATTTGGGTGTGACTTGATTAGCTGTTCTTACTGAACCTGGGTGAGCAGCCAGCTCACTAAATAATATTTTGTGGACTGCCTTTGTGCAAAACCATGTGGATGGTTATTTCCCCCTTAACAAAAATCAAACTACATAGATGCATACAATGACATTTTATTAATTTAATCAATAGCTCAAAAGGAGACTTATTTGTTATGAATTATTGTTGTGAAGAGAAAGTATATGATTTTATAAAAATATGTGTCCATGACTTCCTGCCATTTCTGCAGAATAAGTTGTGCAATGCCTGATTAATCCATAGTGTCAAGGAATACCTCAGGTCATCCCAGTAGCTATGATGCTGTGGAAGCTTATGTCAATTGTTATTTCTTTCCTATAGCCCCTGTCACTGCCAATACATGTATATGGTGAATCTCACTTTAAGAAACTGTTGGGGATTTTTGATCCTTAAAGAAGTTTAGTAAAATCTTTTCTCTGTCCATTTCATGAGGCCATCTATGCACAACTCTCGAGTGTGTTGCTTTAGGAAGCTTGCAACTAATCTACATTCACTTTTAATATAATATGCATACAATTATTGCACCTCTGTCTTGCATGCTCTCCTTTTGCATTTCTCATTGCTCATACATGTACAAGAAAGAGTCATTCAGATTCTACTAGCCAGAGATAGACTGGGTATCATTCTGCGCGCTTTAAAAAAAAAATCAGGATTTTTAAAACCTTACAATCACCAGTTACCAGTATCTGTGTCAAGATCTTACAGAAAAAGAATCCCAGGGAGACCTTCTCAGAAGAAGACATGGAGGACCCTTGTGGAGCACCAAGTGCAGCTGAGGGCCTAGAAGGGCCTCCTGTGATTCTAAGCCCCCTAAAGTACGTCAGCATGTGGACATCTTGAGTGAAAGTTGGAATATAAAGTCTGAAAAAAAAATATCCAGTGCCTCTCTGTATCCTGTTACTGACCCTTCAAAAATCCCTTTTTGGTTGGCATCCTGTTGGTTATTCCAACTAGATCAGACAGGTTCAGCCAATTGTTGAAAGATGGGTCCATATGTAGATAAATCCGATAGCCTGAATGGATCTACTCTACTTAGAATTATGATAATCTTTCAGTGATGGAGGCAGTGAGCAGTTCAATAGCCTAACTATTAGCCTGATATGCTGAAATGGAAAAGACTGCCTGAGGACCTCCTGCTGAGCAAACACATCACTGTCCCAAGTTCCAATTCCTCACAATTTTTCTTTTTCTCTAATATCTTGCTTCTAAAATCCAAAATGCAACAGGCAGCTTGGAACAACAGAAGCATGTGAGGCATTTCCTCTAGTCTTAATCTTTTGCCCCTGAGGATTCCTGTCTTATTGAATCTGGCAGAGAAAGAGCCACCTCAGACTCTAACAAATTTTGATGATCTAGAATCTGTATTTTACTAGATTCAGGAATAACTTTGTTGTTAATTAGGCAGTATGTGGAATCAAGCCATGTTGGGGAGAATCTAATGAATTAACAGTTAAATGAATTAATAAACTTTCCCTCCCAATGCTCCAATCTTTCCTGCATATTCCAGTAACTTCTACAATCACATCTTAGGTTAAGATACGACCACTAATTCAACCTGGATCTCAAGAACAAAGGTTATAGAAGGCCAGGGGTACATCCCAGGGCTACAGATTGGGATAACTGATCAGCTGTCTCTTCCAAGGCAGGCCTACCCCTGTTCTATAATCTTCAGAAAGTCTGCTGTCGCATGTTTCACCATGCTGAGAAGCTAGAGAAAGATTTCTCTGTAGTAGCAATTTGACTGTGGAAATCCCTTACAAGGAAGATTGAGTTCCACCCCTTTTGATTTTCCAGTGGGCAGTTAAGATTTTAGTGCTAAAAAATAGGGGTGGGTGTTCTGTTTGTTTTAACTGTCTCTGGGTTTTGAAAATGTTTTTAAACAGGAGTATTTAGTCTTTTTTTAAACATTATTATTCATGTATTTAA
Organism: Cyclura pinguis; assembly: GCA_030412105.1. Taxonomy (NCBI): domain Eukaryota; kingdom Metazoa; phylum Chordata; class Lepidosauria; order Squamata; family Iguanidae; genus Cyclura; species Cyclura pinguis. The sequence continues at coordinate 159,605,723 of CM059601.1, read as the reverse complement.
TGTTTAAAGTGTTTTTACTCTTTGTATATACTTCAGTGGTCCTGATTGGTTGACAGGTGGTAGACAAATGTCATGACTAAATGAATGAATCCACACTGTACAACAATAGATGTTTGAAACCACTCTAATTGCTATGGGTCCATTCTACGGAATTCTGCGATTTATAATTTGATGAGGTATACTCCCCTGAACTCCATTCTCTCATAGAGATCTAAGCATGTTTGCATACTCTCCAACATTCCATAAATGAAAACCAAGACATGTGCGATTAAGCAACATCAGAGTATGATCGTGGTGCCAAAAGTTTTTAATGAGGAAGAACACACAGGTTAGGAGAAGCTGAAGACTGAGACTGGGAAGGGCAAGATCCTCTCTTCTCCTCTCCGCTCCACTCAATTAATTGAGTATAAACTATTTTTGCACCTTAAAATGTTTGCAGCAATTGAAGTAAGGTGGAACCAATGGGGAAAAGTGGGAGAGGAGAGAGAAATTGGGATGTTTTAAAAACCCCTGAAAAGTGGTACAATGCAGCAGTGATCAAGACTGTCCCAGACAAATCAGGACTGTTGGAGAGTATACCACTGAATCAAAGAACTATAAAGAGGCAAGACACTGCAAGGGTCATTTATTCCATCAAAATACGAAGTTGGAACCTACAGCTAAAGCATTCCCAAGAGATGGCCATCAAATCTCTGTTTAAAAAGCTCAAAGGAAGAAAAGTCCACTATCCTCAAATGAAGAAAATTTCTCTGCTGAACAGCTCTTGTTGTCAAGAAGTTCTTCCTCATGTTTAGGTGGAATCTCTTTTTTCCTTAATTTGAATCCATTGGTTCATGTCCTAATCTCTGGAGCAGAAATAAGTGAACATGCTCCATCCTATACATAAAATTTGTTTCATCTAGCCCACATTTTACCAATCTGTCTAGTGGAAGGAGGCAAGATGACGATGAACCAGTCTGTCTAAAAGCATATCATAAGAGGTCCAATTGTACATAGCAGTACTGAGATTACATCTGCAAGTTCTTTCAGCTTTCTTGGATGTAGTTCTTCTGTTCCTGGAGATGAGAATTCATGGAAAGTGGGTATTTACCTAGTCACAAGGCCTAAATATGCTAAAAGGACCAGATCCCATCTGATCTTGGAAACTAAGAAGGGGCAGCTTTGAATGTTACTCGGATGAGAGACTGCAGATGAACACCAGATGTTGCTGTATTCCAGGTGAAGGAACCGAGAAATTTTCCATAGGAGCTCTCTTTAAGCTGCTGATTGGTTTAATTGCCAAGGGTGTTAAGGGATCAGTCTACTCAGGAGAAGACAGTAATCAATAAACACAGGTCTCACATGAACGCTGAATTCACTGAATGCAACAGATAACCAGCCTTATTTAATCTGTACTATTCCTCTAAAATATCCACAGACCTGACATGCATTTATAGTCCATAGTTCTAGCAATAGCCTGAACCATGTTCTTTCATATGTTATCTACTTTGGCTGCTATGATAATTGTAGAGATAAAAATATTTCATTAAAGGAGATAAAACAAATGACACAATAACTTTAATATGTGCAACATACATCAAACAGCAATTAAATTTTCATCTTTACTTCATGATAAGCATGCACAAAATTGCCCATTTAGCTTTCTGTCATATAAAAACAAAACATATATTTTGTACCATAAGAAATGTTGATACATTCTTATGAAAAGCTAAAAGAACTATATGTTCAACGATATAACAAATTCATTACATACAACTGTTTTCATTATAGAGTGGGTTATGTTGTCTTTATATCTTGGGATGTTACTTTCAGAAAGTAATCAATTGCAGTAGAAATTTGCAGGCTTAGAGTAGTGAACTTTCTTAAAAATTTCTCAAAAATTAACCAATACACTAACATTTCATTATTTTTTTTAAAAAAATCTGAATACTACAAGCCAGCAGCCTATCATACAAAGCACCATTTCCCTCATCCACCTTACCACCTCCTGAGTACTCACAGCAGAGTAAGAGGCACCCAATCAACATGTGAAATATATGATACTCTGCACTGATCTACTGATACTCTTCTCCTGCCTTTATATAAAGTAACTTAAATATTGGAGTTGCACTACAGAATGAGTGAGATACATAATTAAGCTACAGCTATATTGTTATATTTCATTAATTTGTAATTCATTACATTTGTAATGTAATGTCACTGTGATTGCGAAGGGAAGAGTAATTAATTATTAATATCTAATCAATTGTAAGATCTGGGTTATACCTTCCAGTTTTGTAGCTGTAAAAGATTAAGTACCTATTGTAAAAAAGTGGCAAGTCCAGTTCAGCCCCCTTACCTCAAAAAAAAAAAAAAAAAAAAAGGCTGAACATACAGGCACTAAAGTCAGACTTTCAACATCTGAAGAATCTTATCATTCTGCTATTGACAATGTTCAGATTTTTCTTAAATATTAGTGTCTTTCAGTCAAATTTATGAAGAAACATTTCAGAAAATCTCTGTGCCTGTAACAGTGTATAAGACACAGCATCTCCATCAGTGTGTCTTTTTTAAGTTGAGGATTTGGTTTCAGTGACCACCAAACTAAGCCTGTTCAATGTCTTTATATCATGTAGTTGTTAAGGCACCAATATCTTGATGTTCCTCTCAAGATCAAGGTTTGTCAAAAACTTGTCACAGCATGAAACTAGTTTGTGACTGTTTTCCCCAGTTTCTCTCTCAATTTCTTCCCTGCGGCTCTATTTCTCAATAGCTGCTCTAGAACAACTTTTAAAAGCCACATCTTTGAAAGCTGTAACTGTGTCCCTGTTCTAAATGCCCAGGAAAAAAAAAATCACAAATTGGATTGCATGAATTATTCATCAAATCCAATTTAACAAGAACACTACTCCACTTGATTATTAGGCACCTTTGAACGTGATCACAGAAGGGGATCATTTTCTGTGACAACAGAACACAAAAAATTACTCCCTGACATTTGCTAAATTGATCCTTAAAAAATCCAGAGGATATTATTCTGAGAAGTAAAAGGAGTACATGAGAATATACACTCTGTTAATAAGGTCACACAAACAATGGCATAATGGTTTGCAGCACGAGCCCCCTTACTAAGTCTTCAGAAACACCATTGTATGATTCTTTCCACATAACGAACTTAACATCCTACTGAGTGTGAGCCCTGCAATAATGCTTTCTAAATTAATGTATTCACACAGTCTTTGTCTTACTTGCTTGGAGTCTTAACAAGCAACCTGATCAAGTAATGTAGAGATATCCTGCCCCTTTCCCTTCTGATCATTCTTTCCTTGGCATCTAAGGGTCTCTGAATTCCTTTTCACTTTAGAGAAGTTTGACCTCTGAGGAACTCCTGTGAGTCTGATACAGGAAGTCTGTGCATTTGTGAGCTCTTCAAGTGAACCAGTGGTTAGGTGTTGTTGACTTCACATACTATGCCAGTTGGTTGTCCCCCCCTCCCCGCCATAACAGCATACTTCAAAAGAAGATCAACAGGTGATCTTTCTAGGAAACATGCCTACCATTTCAGAATTCATTGGAAAACTGCATTGTTTCCTGGAAAACCATTTTATTTGTCTACTCAGTAAATTTACTGAGACATTTATTGCCCCTCCCTTTGGGTTAGACGAGACCTCCAAGGCACTGAAAAGCTATATACCTTGAATACAAGAAGGTTTCCCCCTCTTCATTCAAGTTGATTATGTTGATATGTCTAGGTCCAACTGTTGTGAGAAGTAGGATGCCAAGAAAAAAATTGCATTTTTGTATTCATCCAAGTAGATGTATTTTCATTTTGTGAGTGTGTCCACAATGCAAAGCATAGTGCTTGTGGCACAATTACCTCACTGATGAGATCTGTCTTATACAGTCATCCCTCCACATTCGCAAGAGTTAGGGGCATAGGACCTCTCTGAAAGTGGTAAAACCATGGATAACTCTAGGCTGTCCCAAACCATATTTAACACACCCAAAAAGTATGATCATCATATTCAACCCATCATGGATTCCTTTGAGGCATCAGGGTTCCTTCACAAGGCACAAGCGGGAGGCTGGTTGGACCTATTGCCACCCTCACTGCTACGCCACACCATTTTTAATACGTACTTAAAAGCCTCATTCACAGTTTCTCAGTCTCACGAGGCTTGCAGTCCTTATTAAAAATGGCATAGGGAGGCGGCAGAGGTAACAGCAAATAATCCTTGAATAATCAAATCCACAAAAGTGAAACCTACAAATGTGGAGGGCTGACTGTATTTATTTCTGTGGTAGTTACGTTTATATCCCGCCTTGCTTCCAGTGAGCACAAATAGTTATCTTTCATTCCATTTTTATCCCACAAGACTGAGAGGGAGTGATTAACTGAAAGTCAGAGAGACTGTCATATAGCTCATTGGGAATTAAAATCTGACTCTTCTAAGTCTCAGCCTAACATTCTGACTACCAACCCACACTGACCCTCAATGTATACCACAAGATCTTCTAGAAAGGCAAGTTAGATGAGTATCCATTTTGATGGAATTTGTTACTTACACATAATCCAATTAATTTAAGAGACTTAGGCCTGCAGTATCTGCACTGTATGAAGTACAAACAAATAAGTATTCCAAAGCAGAAATACTGAAATGAATACTTAAAAGAGAACTTATTGCTATCAATACATAAATTAAAAACTTTTGTAGCAGAGATAGAGAATATGTCATCCCTTTCTATTAACAGGATATTTTTAGTTAGTTGGGATATCAGAATATCACTTACGTGATATCCATGAGATTCATCTTGGTGTAGTGGTTTGAGTGTTGAGCCAAATCCAACTTGGTCCTGGAAACCATTGGGTAACCTTGGGCAAGTCACACATTCTCAGGCCATTTCTACAGTGGGTTGTCATGCTACCACACGATGTTATCACTATCCAGCTGCTATCCCAATCCCAAGCATTGCTGAAGTGCCTTATACTATTTCTGGAAAAAAATCTTTTAAAGCACCTCGTTTAATGCTTCAATCCCATCAGCCAGCCTTGTGTGGTACCGTAATAGTGCTTGATAGTGCTTCCTGTCATCATGGATCCATCAGTGGGCAGGACATGAGTATGCCCAGCTTGTCCCTCCCTCACTGACTCCCATGGCATGGTAACTTTGAATTATATCACCTCTCCATGTTTATTTTAAAGTTCTCCTCTGTGTTAAAACTTTTCATTTTTAAAAAAATACATTTTAAAGCCTTAGAGCATGAAAATGCAATAGTATACTGGCTTGTAGAGTAATTATAACAGTGTTGTGATAGTTTGGTTTCCAAACAAAAACAAAGAAACAAAAAAACCAATCAAGGGCGGTGGGGCAGGGAGAAGACAGGGACAGGGAGTAGCCAAGGATGATGTAGTGTGGAAAGAACACTGGTGGCAATACCTCTACTCATCAGCCAAATGTGGAAGGGTGTAGAAAAGAACATTCCTAACCTGCTACCATCAAACTGGTAGCAATGTCAGGATTGTAACAGTACAACACGCTAACAGTGTCTTGTGCAGAAATGGCCTCAGTCTCAGAAGAAGACAAAAGCAAACTTCCTTTGGAAAACGCTGGCATTGGAAGGTGCAGACTTGAGGATGGGGTGGCATGCCTATATGTTTTATGATAAAGCAAAAATAGATAAGGACTTTACACATCACTACATTAGAAAATCGCTTTTGAAAATCTGGGATGATTATAAAGTCAAAAACATGAGGCAGCTCCCCACATGGGTCTCACCGCAAGAGGCTTTTTTCGGCAGATGGACAGATACAGACAAGTGGCTGCGGTATGATGATGTAATTGAGAGATCAGCGTCCAATAATCTTAAGATAAAAACAAGGGAAAAGCTAGAACAGGAGGGAATAAGACTGAGTTGGTTCCCTTACAGACAACTAACAGAAAGGTTTCATATGGACATAAAAATATATGGAACTGAACAAAAAGAGAAAGCTGGAGTAATCAAATGGCTTTTTGAAAATCCGCCTCACCTCCTTGCTCAAATTCATCAAGAGATATTACAGAAGGAGAGACAAGAAGAAACAGTAAAGGAAACAATGATTTTATGGGTTCAAAATATCGGACATTCAATTCAATTAGAGTCTTGGGAGCATAGTTGGAAAAAAACCCAGAAATTTACAGTAGCCCAGAATTTGAGAGAGAACTATTACAAATTATTTCACAGATGGTATATGACACCAGATAAATTGAAAAAGATATATGACATAGGTACCGGACAGTGCTGGAAATGTCAGAAGGAGGTCGGTACGATATATCATATGTGGTGGACATGTTCTGAAGCTAAGAAGTATTGGAATGGAGTACATAATGTAATTTGTACATTGGTGAAAGGTCAGTTTGCTAAGACACCTGAATTCTACTTGTTAAATATGACTGATATATTAGAGGGTACTGGTATAAAAAAGCATTGGAGAATATTACTATGTATGATAACAACAGCTCGTATTGAATATGCAAAGTTATGGAAAACTCAGCAAATACCCACAATAGAACAATGGTGGGCTACACTTATTGAAAATAAAAATGCAGATATAGTCTCCCAAAGATTAAAGGGGAAATCAGACGAAGAGATTCAGAAAGAATGGCAAATTGTAACGGGTAATTGCTGGGTTTTAACAGTTGGCAATGTGTAATTCATGATTAAAGTTATATGTCAAGGGGGCAACAAGATATATATCATGAAGCGGAAATATGAAGAATGAAATGTAAGAACTATCAGATAAATTAACAGTAAAATGTTGTACAGTACCTAAAGCTGGTAGAAATCTGGAAAATGAAATCTAGATCAATGTGGAAGATCAGATATATTTCAACGAATCTGACATTTAAATACGTATGTTTTATTTGAGAATTTTTAATAAAATGATTTAAAAAAAAAAAAGCAAACTTCCTTTGAACAAATCTTGCCAAAAAAAACTCTGAGATAAGTTCGCCTTAGGGTTGCCATAAGAAATGACTTCAAGGCACACAGTAACAACAAAACAATATCCAATTTATTTCTAGTGCAATCAATGTAATTGATTTATCTTGCAGATAGGTTCAAAGTAATGTGTTTCTAAAATGCACACTATAGGTAGGTTATACAAATGGGACATGAGTTGCATTGTGGAGCATTCTAGTTTAGTATTCCAGTTAACCAACAATTCCTTTTTCTAGAACACGTCATTTCACCTCCCTCAGTGTTTGGTTCTCTGTTTTTCTTCCCAGAAGATACTTACCATTCTGTGGTCAGTGAGCATGTTCAGTCCTCACCAGGATATGTAGAACAGGAACTGAATCCCTTTTCACCTGGGAGCAACGGGGGAGTCCCATTAGATTTAACCTTTGAACACTGCATGGTTCCCTAAAACTTCTCCTATATTTCTCACTTGGGTTACTGTGGCCCAGTTTAAGCTATCATCCTGTGTAGGGATGGGATGAATCCAGAATTTTCTGAATCCTGATCCGAATCCCTGGAAGGTTCTGGGAATCCACAACTCTCACGAATCTTGAATCTTTCGAATCCTTTAATTAAAAAGGGTTTAAACAGCAAGGGAAAGAAGGATAATCTTGGGCACACTCTCTCAGCCTTAGCAAAAGCCTAGGCAAAGGCAAACCTCCCTCTGAAGAAATTTGGCCAGGACGATTGTCATAGTTTTGCCTCAGGAGCTCCCCAGACTGAAAATGTCATGATGGCCCTTTGTACATCTGCAGTAAAATGTGGATTAATCTCACATTTTCCTGCCTGTGTAAACAGGGCCATATACTATAGCAGAGCGCTAATGCAGGTCAAAACTGACTTTTCTTTCCATAGCTGCTTCTGGCATCCTGGGGTTTATCGTTTGATGATGCACCACCATACTTTAGCAGAGAAGGCAGTGACACCTTGTAAAACTCCAAACCCCAGAATTATGTCTGAAAGAGCTTTGGAAGGGAGCTATGCAAAGGAATGTTTCAGCTGTCCTTGAAATCTCAAGCCTCTACCTTCCAGTCAAGTGCGGAACTTAAATATGAAATGTTCAATTTAAATATCTTAGAATACAACCCCAGATATAATTTCTGAAATTGTTAGCAAAGGCCATTATTGCTCCAAGTGAAAAACTCATCTATTTGCCATCTTCCCTTGTGTATCTAGCCTCCCAGGTTTTCAGGCATCCCAGTCTCCAACAAATGGATGGTGGATTCGAAAGACTCCGTTTGCCTATTTTAGCACAGGGATTCGGATTCACGAATCTCTAATCCTTGCTGAGGATTCGAGGATTCAGTTGGCCCATCTCTAATCCTGTGCAAACCAATTGAGCTTAATATTATATCTGAGTTTGATACTCAGAGGAGTAGTATTAGTACCTCTGTCTCTGGAGAACTGTCCTAGTACTTTACGCATGGGAGGACTGTACAAATTGTTAATTTTCCCCCAAGGAATTATCTAAAACAGTTCTTAATTGCCTTCTCTTGCTGAAAGCAGTGCAGCTTTTTTCTACAGCCAAATGGTAGCAGTGATACATAAGTGCCTGTTTGGGAAATGAAACAATCTGTGCTTTTTATTCCTTTGCTGAAGCTGCCTGTAACCAGTGACCTGTTTGAGAGACTGTGTTGACAAGCTCCACAGGTGTCCAGGCTTAATGTTACTCTGGAGTGCTTTTAATAGATAAGAATACTCTATCTGCCGTGGCAAAGGAAAATAGGACAGGCAATCAGACAACCATCTTCCCTCACCTGAGGAGAATACTTAACACAGGGCCAAGGGTAAAGAAAACACCCTTCCCTGCATAATGCTCTGAATTTTCACCAGTATGCTACCTTTTATCTGTTGTCTTCTTGTGTTTAGTTAACTGGAAAAAGGAAAATAACCTACAGGCTACTGTTAATAAGGTTCTTAGTAGAAAAGAAGGGGGGACCCAGGAAACTGAAGGAGAAGGGGAGAGAGAAAGAGCTTGAGAGAGAGAGATTGGAATGAAATGGAATGACTGCAGTAAACTATACACTTCGTGTTTGTATATCAGTGTATGTGTATGGTCTAACTATCAATCCTGTTCAGAATTTTGGTTTATATAGTTTCATTTTTATTTTACATACAGTATTGTTCACCTGTCAGTGGTTGTCCAAAAAGTCTAACAACATTTTGGTAGAGGGTTATCCCCATTTTGAACAGAAAAAAAAAATGTTCTTAAAAAAAAAAGAAGTATTTTACCCTATCTTTGTGGATTTTTTCATTGCCCTTTCATTGTATTTTGTGAAGAACCACCAGAAAGGCTCCCTCAGGCTAATGTTTTGAAGGAGTATTCAGAATTGTTCATAGCATTAAAAAAAAAATGAAGTTCATTTTTACATCAAATATGTCATTTTATGTAGCTTTTTCCGCATTTCAATTGTGAATCGGATGCATGGTTGGAGCAGACAATTTTTTCCAATACATATACGGTACATAGGTGGGGAAGGGTTCTCCTTTCTGGCATCTTCCTGGAAATATCACACTATTCACATATAATTACCATTAGCTCAAGACAGTAAACTTCCATGGGTGTAACTGAAGGCTTTCCTGCTAGAGCAAACAGTAGGTAGTAGTTTGCTGCTAACAGTAACAGTAGTTAGCTGCTAAAACCCAGGATCACTGTCTTTCATGCATAATGGTAATTCTGTCCAATGAAATTTAGATATATAAACAAATCTATGAGCCAATATTGTTGCAGAGGAAATGGGACATTGAGATTTTACATGCATATGCGATGGCAGTGTGGCATGATTTGTATTGTCCTGTGAAAAAGGTCAAAAAAAATTCACTTGAACAATGGAGAAAAGACTTGTACCAATGGGGAAAAATTAACATAATGACTTAAGGTGACAAATGTATGAGCTGCAGTTCTAGATCGGCTACTTAGTTACATATCTAGTGTAATTGCATAGCTAAGTAAGGTCTCCCAGGCTGACCCTGTCCTGCACACACCAATCTTGACTTACTGAACAGCAGCACTGTGCACAATGGGTCTGTTCTCTTGTCTCCTGTCAATCAGGACACAACAGACTGATATTTCCAACCCCTTTCCCCTGAGCAATCTCTAGTACAAGAGTCAAGAGCAAGATCCTTGGGGCAATTATTCCTCACACCAGAGACTGCTTGCAGAAGGGTGGTGGAAACATCAGTCTTCTGCTTCCCAAGTGATAGGAGAACAAAGGAGCAAGCTTGGTGAGCAAACTTTTGGGATTCCAACATATCCTCTACTCTGTTGAATATGTAGGGATTGTGAATATGAATTAATTATGAATATGTAACTCTACATCACAAATGATGTCGTGTTATCTTTTTTTTTAAAAAAAAATCCTCATTAAAATGTCTAAAGTCTAAAATATTTTTTTCAGAAGTGATTATAGCTATTATATACCAAAAGAACTTCAAATACTCTAAAGTGTTATATATGGTCAATACGTTGGGGAGTTGAGGACACTGGCCTTTCAGGTCTACACAGTCTCCAAACATAATGGGTAGTATTCTTGATCAATTGCTTAGTTTAATTATGGATGGATTAATCTAGGTAATTGTTCCATATCCACAATCACTACTTAGGCCATTTCCACACTACTCTGTTATAATGCTATTATTCTACTTTCAATATCCTGTGGAATTCTGAGGTTTGTAGTTTACTGAGGCCATAGAGCCTTCTGGCTGAGAATTCTAAAGGCCCCCCTTTAAACCGCAAAACTCAGAATTCTAAAGGATGTTGAAAATGATAATAATAACACTGTAACAGCATAGTGCAGAAATGACCATAGTCATGATTATAATACTATTGCCATTATTGTAACTCTGCCTCCCACTCTATTTAACTGGTTGTCACCTGCATAGTGAGAAGGAGTTCAATTCCACCAGCAATTGGAGCATGGGTAAATAATTTCTCCATTGGTTTCCATCAGTCAGATCAAAAGAGGTGGCTGATAGATAATACCAGCCAGCCACTGAAAGGGGGCTCTGATGGTGTGCTCTATAATGTATAAATAGCATGCTTGAAACAGGGATGGGTGAAGTTACATTACAGCTTCTATGAACCATAATAGGCATCACAAATTGCAAGGAAGGTGGGGAGTTGCAGTCTAACAACAGACCGCACAGTGTGCATATCACTGGTTTAAAAGGTCTTGTTACAATATTGTTGTTGTTGTGTACCTTCAAGTCATTTCCAACTTACGGTGATCTTAAAGTGAACCTATCACAGGATTTTCTGGGTCTGACAGTGTGTGATATGCCCAAGATCAGCTGGTGGGTTTCCGTGTCTGAGTGGAGAATTGAACTCTGGTCGCCAGGGTCCATAGTCCAATGCTCAAACCACTACACCACGCAGGCTCATATCCTACTGAACGATGCCTTCCCTCAATTCACCCTAACTGTATGATTATTACAAAATTAGACAAATACATGCTGTTGGTCCTGCCCCCCATGGACTTACTGATTACAGCAGTACTGTAGTAGGGAAGGTGGAAAGCCAGAAACACATTCGCTCACTCAGAAAATAGGATGTGAAGGTCCAAAGCGTAAGTTAAACTGTTGCTTCCTGCAGATCAAATATACACAGCAAGTTTTAGTGTTCCAAACCCACAACAGGCTCCATGTTTATAATCAAGGCTGCTGATTATAATGTAAGGTTGAACATTAGCACTTTGCTGTTGATCTAGCAACAAATGAATGGCTCCACAAGACCCAAAGTCTCTTTTATTTTTCCACTTTGTTATTTTATTTCATTATGAATCACTCAATTATCTGGGCCATTTTAATGTGTGCCACCACACAATTTCCCATGATCTAAAGAATGAAAAAAAACCCTCCTGAGTGCTACTAATTGCAGCAGATGGAATAGCATAGCTTATTGGATTTGTGACCTCTGCGTACTTCAGAGTTACATAAAGGGGTGGTGTTGTTAAAAGCAACTTTTGACTCAAGCATCATTCAGCTGCTGAAGTTCCAGAAAGGCTGTCAGTCAACGAAGAGGTGAAATAGAATTAGTTGTTGACACATCTTTTAGCAGCTGTCTTAACTTCACCCTGACAGCTTGTGCAGATGTGTGATAACATTTTTCCCCCTAGACAGGCTTACAAAGGCACACACTACCAAGAACTCTGAGGCAGGTTCTCCAAAGTTTGGTTTCTGGTTGGGACTTTGCTTACAGTTTCTAAATCAGAGGCCCAGCCCTCTAGAGCAACTTCTCAGGAGATATGACTTGACACCAGATACTGCCACTTCTTACACAAGCATTTAATTTCTTTTTATTGGTTTGTTTTACTGGTTTTATTGGCTTGTTCTAGTCCACTAAGAATTCCAAGGAAGTTATCCAGGGATGCTAGATAAATTTGTTTGCACTTGTTTTTCAGTTTGCCCTATTAAGTGAAGCAACATATTTTACTTATCTTAGACTATGAAAATTGGTGTGTGCTTGGAACTATGCACTTCTCTACCATATTCATGTTCTCCATACAAAAATGAGTACAAAAATGCATATAAGAATTGTGATTTTTTCAAAAATAAATTGACCAGAAACGGGACAGAATGGACCCATAATTGAACAGGTGTGAAACTCAGCATTGACTGATACTCATATTTTCAAAACTAGAGTTTTGAAGATGATTCCAGCTAGTTTATTTTATTTATTCACTCTGATATCTTTGTCCCAAATGCAGCTATTTTTAACCTTCATGCAATAAGCAATGTATTTAATCCTCACAGGATAAGAATCAGAGTGTGTGGGTTTATGCAAGACACTCATGTTCAACAGAATTCAAGAAGATATCCATGTTAGTTTTTTTTTATTAACAGATTTTATATAATAAAATAGAACATATCTATACTCTAAAAAGAAGAAAAGAAAAAAGAAAAAGAAGAAAAGAAAGAAAGAAAGAAAGAAAGAAAGAAAGAAAGAAAGAAAGAAAGAAAATAATATACAAAGTATTGTGTAGCAGAACAAGAAATCCAAATGTTTGACAGTTAGAACAGCTGACAATTTGTTCGACAGGTTTTCATTTCAAATTTATCTTATATATAAAATAGTCCAATCTTTATCTATAAATAGATATCTTCCTTTGGTTTCATATAAACTCAAGTATACCAAATCATTTAATTATTCACTCGAATTTCTTAAAGAACATAACTATACAATGTCTTCAATTTAAGTCCAATTTTAATCTGTAAAACCCTCTACCGCTAGGTTTCCCCATCTGTTTCTTAAATAATGTATTAAAGGGTCCCACGTTTTTATAAATTGTCCTAACAATGTTCCTCTTACTAAGGTAATTAACTTATCAGTTACAGTCATATCTAAGAGTTTAATTAACCAGTCTTCTTCATTAGGTATATCAGGTTGTTTCCAATTCTTGGCATATATAATTCTAGCTGCAGTAGTTATATAAAACAACAGTTTCCCATATTTTTTTTCAATTTTCTCCTATATTATACCCATTAGATATAATTCTGGTTCCATTTGTAATTTTATACCCAGAATTTTCTCTGTCTCCAAATGAACTGTTTTCCAATATCTTCTGGCTTTGGAAGAATTCCACCACATATGGTAGAATGTTCCTTTTTCATCTTTACATTTCCAACATTTATTGTCAACATTTTTATACATTCTTTCCAGTTTATCAGGAGGTAAACACCATCTTAGATACATTTTATAAACATTTTCTTTTATATTTTGATTGTTAGTATACCCTATACTCTTTTTCCAATTTTTTCTCATTTTCATATTCAATTGGGTGGCCTACATTTTGTGCCCACTGAATCACAGATTTTGATAATTTCATCCTCAGTCTCTTTGATAATTTCCTCATCATATATAAATTGCTAAGAAGCAATTTATATATTTTAGAGATCAGTTTCAATTTATCTTCAAATATTATCTAGTCAAATTCCACTTTTCCAGTTTGAAAACCATTCAAATTCTTCTCAATCTTCCACTTTTCATTTAATTGCCTATGAAGTGACATTTTAATCTATCTTCACTGAGTTCGTCCTCCACTTCATCTCCATTTATCTTTGTCAAATCTTTAAATGTTACCCATCTTCTGTAAAATATATTTTCTTTTTTGTAAAAAGCTTCATGAGGTGAAAGCCACAAAAGAGTTTTAGGATATAATCTCATTCTATATTTTTTCCAAATCTTCAGTTGTGATTTTCTTATATAATGGTTATTAAATTCACTATGTATTCTATCTTTATTATATCCTAAGCGGTGATGCCACACAAATGCCAATCCTTCTTCCAACCCTCCAACTTCAACAACTTATCTTTATCCACTTAATCCATTCCTTAATCCATTCTAGACAGCAAGAGTGGTAGTACAGCTGTAAATTTGGAAGTCCCAAACTTCCCCTTTCTTTTGTATCACACATTATTTTATATTTCACTCTGGGATTTTTCCCTTCCCAGATGAAATGAAGAATGTCTTTTCGCCAACTATTAAATACATTAAATTCATTGATAATCACTGGGACTGTCTGGAATAAAAATAAGAGTTTGGGGAGGATTGACATTTTAATTGTAGAAATTCAACCCCAAAAAGATAAATTCAGTTTTTTCCATCTCTGAAGATCATTTTTGATCTCTTTCCAAATTTTTTCATAGTTGTTCTTAAATAAGTCTGACTTCTTCATCATCAAAGACATTCCCAAGTATTTTACTTTGGTAGCGATTGCATATCGTGATTTTTGGGTCAGTTCCTTCTCCTCTTCTTTATTTATATTCTTTATCAATAAATTTGTTTTTTCTTCATTTACTCTTAATCCAGATATTTCTCCAAACTCTTTTAAAAGTGTTTTAAATTCTTCAGTGCTCTTAATCGGATCCTGTAATATTATAGCAATATCATCAGCAAAGACTCTGATCTTATACTCCTCATCTTTTACTTTGACTCCATGGATCTTATTGTTTGATTTAACGTTTATAACTAGGGTTTCTATTGCTACTAGAAATAATAAAGGGAGATTGGGCATCCTTTTCGAGTGCCTTTAGTAATGTAGATTTTCTCACTCTTTTCACCATTTATCAGGATTTGAGCTATCTGATTCTGGTAGATCGTTTTTATACTTCTCATAAAGAAACAATTACTATATTTGGAACAAAAAACTTTGAGTGGGCCAAGAAGCCAGGGAAATGGCTGGCTTATAGATTAAAGAAGAGGAAAGAAAGAAGAGCAATTACACTAATTAGGATTGGCGAAAATATCTATACAGATTTAGGGAAAATCAAGAAGGCATTCACAAAGTATTTCTCCAATTTGTATCCAAGTAAAAAGGTGGATTTGGAAGATGTGCAACGACATACGGAGAAATTAGAAGTTAAGAAATTAATGGCAGAACAGAGAACCAGTCTCAACCACCCAGTTACAATAATGGAAATAATGGAAGCTATACAGTCAGCAAAGAAAGGGAACACTACAGGACCAAATGGCTTATCTGCAACTTATTATAAGGCATTACAAGATCAACTGCTTTTACCACTTCAGGAAACAATGAATGTGATCTTTGAAGGAATAATCCCAAAATCATGGAGTGAAGCTTCTACAATTATGATTCCTAAAGAAGATAGAGATCCCCTTCTGGTTAAAAATTACAGACCGATTTCATTACTTAATGTGGACTACAAGATATATACAACGATAATGGTGAAGAGGATGAAGAAAATCTTGAAGGAAATTATCAGTGATGAACAGGCAGGCTTTCTACCTAATAGACATCTGAAAGACAACATAAGATGTATTTTGAATATTATAGAATATTTTGACAAGCAACCAGGGAAAAAGTTGGCGTTGTTATTTCTGGACATTGAGAAAGCATTTGATAGTCTGAGTTGGGACTTTATGTTTGAAGTCTTAGCAAAAATGGAGGTTGGATATCCATGTTAGTTTGTTTCAGCATTAAAATGAAAGTCAAGAAAGGACTTGCCACACCAAAGCCACACCTTTGGGACTGATTTATTTTAACATTAGTTTTCATAGGTGTCAAGCAACTTCATCAGATACACTGATAAAGTACAAAATGTCACAGGTATTTAAGCAGTTACATAGTTGTGAAGGTAAGATCAGAGTGTAAAGAGATACAGAACTATGTGGATTGCAACACTGACCATAAACCTTCAAAGAATTTTGTAAGAGGATAACAGTTTGTCAAGTAGATGTTCTCAGATGAGATGGCTCAAACACAGTGTCAATGAGCTACAACCAATTCTGATAAATAATACTTCCCTCTTACAGGCTAAGGATGTGAAGGCTTTACATGCTTACAGCCCCTCCCCCACTTTAACAACTACAGGCATATCTCAGGGTCTTATCACACTATACTGTTATAGCGCTATTATTCCACTTTAACTGCCATGGCAATATCACATGGAATCATGGGGTTTGCAGTTTAGGGAGAGACATTTAGAATTCTCAGCCAGAGAGCTCCAGTGCCTGACCAAACTACAGACCCCAGAACTTCAAAGGGTGCATCCTTGGCAGTTAAAGTAGAATAATAGTGATATAGCAATGTAGTGTGATAGGGACCTCAGTTAACAAAGCATCTGATGAAGAAGCTCCTTTTTACAATTTTTTTCTGCCCATCCAGCCCCCTTCCCCCCATTTTCTCTTTGTCCTTCTAGCTGGAAGGTTTTTTAAACAGAATTGGAATTGGGAGGATAGTGAAAAATCTAAGAAAGACAGATTCTCAGTTGCTGGGTTGCAGCAATATGTCTACGATAAACAATGCAAATAAAACTTGAGTTGGGAAAGAATGGCATCCTCTTCAACCATCCCTGCGCCTGTTGTGTGCCTTCCCACAATAGGCAAAGTAACAGCAGCTGCCCATAGAGTCCCTTAGGCCCTTGCCGCACCATACCTCAGTAGTGAATTGTTCCCTTTCAGTCCCAGCGTTGCCATTTCCATGACAGTATCTGGTTCTGAACATTCTCTACTACACCCTTTCAACTTAAGCGGATGAGTAGTGTTATTGCCACCAGTGTTCCCACCGCATTACAGCGTCATTGGTGGGTCCTTTCCTCCACCTTTCTCCCACCCTACAGCTCATGATTTATTTTTTTTTAAGCCATACTAGCACAGCAACATTGAACTGTCATGATATGCCAGTATACTATTGTGGTTTTGCTCTATAACACTAAAAAACATATTTAATTTTTTTAAAAAAAATTAACCCAAAGGAGAAATTTAAAATAAACACAGAGAGATGATAGATTTTGAACTTACCATGCCATGTGAGTCACTGAGGGAGGGATAACCTGGGAATGCCCACACCACACCCATTCCTGGATCGGCTACGAAAGAAAGTGCTATCAAGCGCTACTGAGAAACTGAACTCCCCCAGCTGATAAGATTGTTGTGGGAATGGGGCTCATTACTGGATTACTTCCAGCATTGAAAAAGGGTGGATTTCCAATGGATTGCAATGTGATAGTAGCTGGTTAGCAACAACGTCGTACGATAGGATGGATCCTGGACCAGGAATAATGTGTTGCTCTGGTGGTATGGCAACTTCTTGTGGTAAGGGCCTTACTGTCAATGCAAGAAGAGCAAAACAGAGGGAAAGGAAGAAAGTAAATTAGCCTGCCTTACCAGAAAACCCCAGCAAGTTAAAAAACAAACAAACATAGAATTATAACTCTGGCCATCAAAATGGAAATCATAACAGTAGAGGCTAGTGAAAGAAAAAGAATCTCTGGATCAATTTTGGGAGAAGCTTTCAAGTGGTCTGTAGAAGGCTCAAAATGTTCTTACCTGCTTATACAAGGCTTATGTGACCTGGCTGTTTCATTTCTCATGTGTGTAATGTTAGTTTTGGAGAAAAGCCTTGGTGAAACAGGTTGACTTGCTCTTCTTTTTTTGTGATATAGGAACCTCTCCCTATTCTTCTCATGTTATTTTTATCTCAGTTCCCAAATATTCTTTTAAACAACTAATGCCCGAGAACACATCCACTTCATTAAATGAGGTATACCCGTATTCACCTATAACGGGACATATCACATCAATGGAAACACAGAGACAAGATCATGTTACAAACCCAGATATGAATGCTGTCCTACATCTAATCTGGCACATTACAGTTCAAAATAAGGTCACCTACAATATAACAGGTGCTCTTATATGTTCATCTTCTTATGTGTGGAAACCGCGAAAAAAAAAACCCACTGCCTGTCAGTGCTGAGTGTGAAAGGCGCACCCAGGCCTCTCACTCAAGGCCTGCCCAGCCTGACACCTCTTTGTGTTCACGTCTGAACAGCCAGAGAGATCTCTGAATCAAGCCAGGGCCAGGGCAAACGGGTCTGCCTCAGTTCTCCCTTTCTGAGAACTCAGTCCCTTCCTCACTCTTGTCCCCCCTTGGCTTCTTCCTTTCAGGACTCTCCCCCTTTACTGCCTTCCCTAAATCTGACCTTCTCCCAGATGTAAGGATCAGCAGTGATTTACATTTTCCAAGACTGTGGTACTGTTGGCACTAAGGTCAAGATGATATTATTGGTAGCGTACACATTCCAGAATTCAAAATAAGACTCTGTGACACAGTTTTAAGGAACACAGAACTTCAGACATTTATTGTAACACTGTTGCTTTAAGTGTATCTTGTTTCTAAATGTTTATAAAGAGCACACCATTCTTCTCTTTCTCTTCCTCTTTCAATTCATTCACTATCTCTCGTACACCCAATTTCTCAGTTCTCTCTCCCACAGAACTCTTCAAATCTCCAACCTCTCCAAACACATCACAAATCACACTCCTCTTCAAACACACACCCGACAATTAAAATCTGTTATTTTCCTCTTTCCACCAGCCCCTCCCCGGCTATCCAAGGTTCCATTTCACCAGCCAATCAGCTTAAACACTCTCAGTTGCCAAGGAGGCTCTGTTGTCAAGACCCTCTCCCATCAGGTTCATCACATTATGCAAGATAGTTCCAGAAGTAGATGAAAAGCCCTTCTTCTATTTCAATTACCAACACCCTAGCCTTGGAGACAGAGGAGAACCCAAAATATGCGCTGGACTTAACCCCCTGCCCCACTGCCATTCCCTTTTCCTTGTGTGTCCTGCTTGAATTATAAACCTGAGAGCAGGGAACTGTCAAATTAGCAATCTATAATCCACTCTGAGAGACTTTGTGGCTAAAGAGTAGGATATAAATACTCCAAACAAACACACAAATGGGATGTAATTATATTCTAATTTTATTACTGAAGGAAGCAATGAGTAACTTTAATAATTTCCTTTCAACTGCAAGATTTTTTTTCTGGTAAAGAAATGCAGAAAATGTTTCCTCTATAAACATGTGGTAATTTTGCACACAATATGTCCGAAGCTGTGAAGATTCTTATAGATCCAGGATTCTCCTCTCAACAGTCTCTACTCCAGAGGATAACTGGTCACAAATTTGGCATCAGAAATGGCATCCATAAATCAGGCCATTTCCGCATGCCGTTACAGTCCCACAACAGGGACAGGATACCAACAGTGCATGAGCCATGATTCTGCATGACATGGTCATGGTCCCACTGCCATCCACTCCACCCATTGCGGTCACAGGATATTCACTTACTGGAATAAATCCATTAAGCGCCCCTGATTGTGCAAGTTTACCATCTTTACCTGCCATGCAGAAGAGCAGGAAGTGTGATGGAGGTTCCTTCCTTAGTGTAGCACCCAGCTGCACTGTGGAAAGCACCCGGTTGCACTGTAGAAGGCAGGCACTTGTCACTCATACTTTCTTCTGCAGGGAGCTGGCCAGGTGCAGAGGGAAGTATTCCCATTGTGTTCCCTTCACAGCAAAGGCTCTGCCAGGATTGCAACGGGAGGACAACGGGATCAGGTAGGGTGTGGAAATGGCCTCAGTCACAGAGCATTTCTACACCTTCAGACATTCAGTCTCTGAGAGATTCCAACTATATAATACTCATGAAATGCTTGGAACAGTTAAAAGTACTATTCAAATGGTGGGAATTAGTACTATTATTTCTTGATTTCACTGTCTACCAGATGTTACCGATTGCAGTTTTGGATGATTGGTGATTCAGATTCTAACCAAAAATTTAACAATCAGTGAGGTATCATCAGATAATGTGGTAAGTTTCCAGTCTTATTCTTTGCAACTGTGCCTTTGTGATCCTATCTACAGTATTATTATTAGTAGCCAAGATTCTAAATCACAGATGTAGTTATGGATATGTACATATGAATCATCTCCTGACCCAATTCCCCAAACCTACATTAACAGCCAAGAGCCTCACTGAGTAATAGAAGTCTGTTTTGTTGGTGATTGGGACACAAGAGAATGATTTTTCCATTCTCCTCCCAGCAGCCATCTGCAGTGAGATGAGGAACTGTACACACCACACCACTGGTGGAAACAGGCTGAAAACATCATCCTGCAGGGACCCAGTTGCCAGCACAACCAGACCTCTGTCATTCAGTTTGTCTCCTGGCTGTGATGATAGGTAGCGGGCATTTTTGATTATTGCAATGAATACTAAACATGAATACTAAACACTACGAATACAGACGTCTAGCTAACATATTCATAACTGCTCAAATGAATGTCAGACATCATTATGACTATGATTATTAAATTATCACAGCTTTAAGAATGTTGGAGCTAGTATATTGAGTTTCCATTCTTCTGATAGTATTCTGACATCTGAGCTCTCTCTACTGCATCTTTTCATGTTATTGTTATTGTTTTTCAAACAGATGTGAGAGGAAAGTTTTCAGTTTGGAAGATGGAGACCCATACTCTGTTATATGTTTCTTTTCATCTTAGATTCAGAAAAGAAAAACTTCAATGTATTTAAAAGTAATTTCAAATAATAGTGTGTCCTTCTTTAAGACAGATATTGATTGACTTGTGGGATAAGCTAACCACATTATAGATTTTTCTGGAAATGTACCCTTACACGCAATTTCTGCTGCAAACACTTTATATTTATATTTCTCTATAATTAGCAAAAGAAATATTTTCTTGCAGAGTGAGGGCTGGGTTTGAACATGCATATAATTTGATAATTTGATAGTTAATAGACAACAGTTCACTGTGTAAAGTAAGGATATATATAATATTCACATATTTCCTCATCCTCAGGGAGAAAGGTTTTCTGAACATATATGCAAAACAGAACCTGACAGTTTCTCCCTCCTGTAAAAGAGATGGGAAAGCAGTTTTTGGTTAGCAAAAAAAATAGGGAAAAAATGGGATGTTCTTGAAGAAAACAATGTGTTTTGCACAAAATCCATTTTATTTTATTTTTTCTGGGAACACAATAGTTTCATTGAAAAAAAAATCCTGCAATTTTTAAAAAAATCAAAAACGTGAAAAATGATTGGAAACTGTGCAAAAAGTCTCATGATCTCAGCTGATCCACCTTTTAAAAAAAAATAGTAGGAGATTTTTTTTTTTAAAAAAAAGTCATTCCATGAAGAGAGGAGTAAGCCAAGCCTAAGTAAAGACAGCCAATCACAGCCTTTGAAATGTTGCACAAGAAGACCTATAGGTGAAAATATAAAAACCCAGAGGCTTGTCTGAGCTACTGGGCTTCTGTGAGGCTTGAGTAGTTTAATTTCTTATGAACAAGATGGCACAAACCCCAGGCTCCTGAAGAAACGTGGCATAGTCATATACTCATATTGTGTGATACATGAGTATTGTGTATCATTACATTATAAAGCTTTCAATACCCCAGGGTCTAGCTTGCTGCCAGTGTCACAGCCTGTTTGTCCATTCTATAAGCAATGAGTAGCCCAATGAAATGTGCATAGTAGCAGTAGCGTGGTAACTGTTTTTGTTTTTATAGCTGAGAAAGCATCTGATGGCTTCTGTGTCAGTGGGTCAGTGAATCCACTCTGGCATTTCCTTCAGACTTTAAAAGTGCTATCTGAAGAGTTGAACCCCATCCCTAAAAGAGATTCAGCACTTTGGATAGTTACTTTGCTTTTCAGACTAAAACCTAGAAAGATTCCATGGAAGCTCCAAAATGCCAGTATTGTGGGTGGTAGATATTTATTAATTGTTGGTAGTTCAGTTTCCATAGGTATTGTTGGCTTGCTTTGTCCTTCTTTCCTTCCTTCCTTCCTTCCCTCCTTCCTCCTCGCTCCCTCCTTCCCTTCCTTCCTTTAAACACACACACACACACACACACTATTTTACTTTCTGCTACTAGTGTCCCTTTTTTTCTAGGTCCATAAAGGGATTAGATGCAATATATTTTGCTCTGGGGTAACTGGGGCAGATCTGGGTCCTGTCACATCTATTACTGTGTTATAAAACTTTGATTATTATGGAATGAGAACAATCTGTTTCATAACATGCACATCTAGCAGAAAAAGAGAAAGACTTTGAAACCCCTACTTTGGGCACTAGCTTGGCTACACTTCTAAGAAAAGAAATCTCACAGGATTTTTCTTCTTATTGATCTCCATACACAGAAATGCAAAGAAATATCAACTTTAAAGTAATCTTGCAGGCACTTTATAGTCTATCCAGAGCCCTGAACATAAGACATAACAACTCTTTTTTTGGATGCTCTGGAAAAAGAAATGTGAGTGGTGTGTGTTCATGAAAATATAACATAAAAACGAAAACTTCATAATCTAATTAGCTGATAGGTATTATGTCAAAAGGCTTGCTAATGTGTTAATTTTGTTCAATGCTTCCAATATGTGAAGTGCTACCTAAGTGGTAAGAACAATTTGACTGCTTTGAAAAGCAACATTTCAAATAAGAAGTTACTCAGAGGAGGTTTCTTTGATTTTATTCAGAAGGCTGATAATTAGACATGGTATCTTTTTATAGAATCGTTTTGAAAGATAGTGGCTTGTCCTTGCTCCAGGTTGCCTCTCCCTCCCCAAAGACTGTGGCAGAGTGCAGGAGATCAGCTTCAGTTCTGTGATTGTTGCAAGGAGAACTTCCATTTTGTGTTCCTGTGGAAATGCAAACAACTATATTTATTTAATGGACACTGTCAAATTGCAAAGAACAATATAGCACAAATCCATCACAACAGAAATTAAAAATATATGCAGACTTATGAAGGACTGTGGGATTGTTTGGCAATATTAAGACTAGTTTTTCATGGAAAGCTGTATTTCTGCTTCTTTCATCTGTATGGCCAACCTGTTTTGAAATTATGAGGCAGATTTTATTAAAGAGTTGGAGGTCATATAAGTATAACCTACTGGATATTCTCAAAAAGGCAGCTTCTTCAATGCGAAATTTTTGTGAAGGGAAATTCACTGACTTCTGAAAGTTTCCTAAGGAGCTACTCCACTACTATGAGTAGCTGCTTGGAAACCCAAGCAGAATTGGACAGCTTCACATTAGTTCTGGGGTTTGTCAAAGATAGTAAGCTCGCATCTGAAGCAAGAGAATGCCTCCCCTGACAAAAAGCTTCATTAGTATTTCAGGCTTTGGACAGATAGACATTCTGTCTCAAAACCAATCTTCTTTAAAGATTTCATTTTCTGCAGATACTGGAGATTGTGGAAGGAGGGAATAGGAGTTAGTGATTGACAGGTCTGGCTTCTAATCATAGAGTACCTTTACAAAGTCTGCCCAAGCTCTATGCTGCCTTTGCAGAAGGAATTGTGAATAGGTAAAAAGCATGTCCTTTGCTGCTTCCATGAGTAGTTCAGTGACTACAGGGAGATTAATACAAAGCTATCTGGTACTTATAACTTTCTTAAAATGTCTTTCGTCATCTATATTATTGCTTGTTTCTCCTCTTTCAGAGGCCCAGTTCAATCCTTTCTTTCTTTATTTCTTTTCCTTAAATAACCAAACAAATATATAAATATATCTCTCCTAATATGCTTACAGGATCCAAATGTTTCTGTGAATTCTTTGCTACTATTTCATACTCTCTAATACTTCTTCCTTGTGATTTCCTGCTATTAAGAATTCAATAGCATTGTTGTGTATAATTTGGACAGGTCCTGAATCCCAAACTGAATAAAGTCAATTTAGACCAAACTAGATTGGCATAAGCTAGATTGGATTGGTCCAAATCATTTCTATAACAATCTGAAGTGAACTATACTGAGTCAGCAATCTGCATAGTAAAAGAAAGACAGATGATAGGTCATCAAAATCTTGCAAAGCATTATTTTAATGTTAGGGGAGAGACAGAAGTGGAACTATTCATACTTCAAGATGTCATTGGAGAAATTAATTTCTGCAAAAAATGCACATGGTTTTCCTGTGTATTTTGTGCAAACTACAAAAATTCTTCTTCATATGAACAATTTGTCTAAAATTTGCAAAAGCTGTGTAAACACAAAGATTCCTTTACATAAAAAACATGTAGTTTTCCTGCATATGTTATCTGGACATCCAGAATATATTTATTGTTGAGGAACGAGTGTACCTTGTACACAACACAAGTTCTGTCATATTTTCTGCACTAGAAACCTATGTGAACTTTTGTACAAAAGAATTTTCCCTATTGAATTTCCAAGTGTGAAGAATGTGGTGGCTGATCTCCTTTTTCTTAGTAGAGTGTCTTGAATTTCAAAGATGCTCATTACAAATGAAAATAAAATAAAAGTAGAGACAAGAACGGTAAGTGAATGGGGGAGGTACTTAATAGAACCACTAATAGAAGAATAATGAGACCAACATAGAAATTCTTTCAAATAAATAACTAATATTGAGTAAGAAATGCAGTAGCAGGGGTAAAGTGGTCACAGGTGCTACAACAACAAGGGTGAGGGATGTGGAGGGAAGCAGAAGTCACATATGTCAGGAAATGCTGCCTTGCTGACCCTTGAGTGGCTTGCAAGCTAGCAGGGTAACAGAAAGAGACAATTTCACTACTGCTCCCCTCTTGTCACAACACATTCCTTGGGTAAAAAATACTTTAATTAAAATAATTTCAAATATTATTTCAATTCTTATGGAATACTCTTGATTATTTATTCTGGATTAACTACCCATATGCCACAGTAAGGTGCTTACAGTGGCATATGGAGACATTACAACAGCATAAATCACCAAGACTATTATGTAAGTATGGAAATAATACTTGAAAATAACTTTAAAAATTTCATCAGAAACAACTGCAACAAGGAAGTCCCAGTGAGAAGCATCTTAGATTGGCAAGAATTTTTGCAATTTTGTGACTTATTCTGGGTAAAAATTTGCATGGTTTTTGCGCAGAATACAGTATTTTGTGCACCTTTTGTGTGGGATAAGTCCACAAGTACATCATATTTTGGACAGAAAAAAACATTTATTATTTTGTGTGCATGAAGATGTGAATTTTGCACAGAATAAATTCCCAACTACAGCGGTTTCTGGCCAGAAAACAGCATATATTGTTTTCTGTATAAAAAGCCGTGAGCAAAATTTTCAGATTAAGTCCTGAACTATTAATAGTGTTCAAAAACTGGCATCTTCTGAAACGTCAACAGTCATGAGATGGCTTTGTCTACTGAGGTGAGGAAGGTCTTTTTAATAAACACATGGGCAACAAAAGAGGAGGAAGAGGGACTCATTTCTTCCTAGCTCCACCCAAAACCAGCAAACCAGTTCTATCCATGAGAGCTGCAGACCAGAGTCCAGTGACATTTAGGCCTCTGGGGTCTATGGTATCATCAGGAGGCCTCCCTTCTCCAACCTACCAGGATGATGCTTAAATCACTTTTGCTTATCACCTGATGGAATCAGTGGGAAACTACTGGTGTGTCTCTGGAGTACTGGGAAATCATTAACCAAGCATGGTGGAACCAGGTCAGGTGTACCTGCCACCCTCCCAAGTAAGAGCACATTTTTCACTGACGGGAGATATAACATTCCTACAGTGATTCAAGTATTGAGCTGGTAGAATAGTTTGTCTGGCTCAAAATGAACCTTCTGTTCCTGTACTTCCTTTGCCTCGATCTACCGCCTCTGAGGGAGCAAATGTCATCCTCACTCTGATGCTGTCACTCTCTATCAGCTAGCTTGTTGATTTTATTTATATTTAAGGGGTTTTTTTTAGAAATCAGTGTTTCTCAAGCACAGTAGCTTTGTTTTGAGTCATTTTTTCCCTTCTGCTGCTTTTCTTTCCCTGCAGAAATGAAGTACTCAAGTGCAATACCCCCTTTGTTTTTTCAAAAACAGTGTCCCTGTGCTAATAGATAGATAGATAGATAGATAGATAGATAGATAGATAGATCATGATAGATAGCCAGGAAGTATGGGATAGCCAGGAAGAATGGGAATTGTGAAGAAATCAGCTTGCAAAAAAAAAAAAAAAAATCTACAGATAAAAGATAAGTGGAAAAACCCAAGGAAATCTGACTCAGTATTCATTATTAGCTGTATAGCTTGTGTGCAACTGGGACAATACTTGAAATTAAAAGGCTTTGGAGATATAGCTAGTAGCCTAGTTTTGAAGGAAGGTTATTTTGATTTCATAAACAGAAAAAGTCAATAAACAGAGTTCAGGTTTTGGAACAGCTACATGGCTTACTCTCAGTGGATGATACTTACCTTTAGCAGATGAAAGAAAACTTTGTCCTTAGTCTTTGAGCCAAAATTAATATATCCCATGATGATTTATGCCACCATTTGGGAAAGTGAGGTGACAAATTATACTGTTCATCAGGCGGTTTAAGGGCAACAAAATTAATCAAGTAATTTTGGATAATGAACCAAATACTCTCCTCCCAATTAAATTCAGTATTTTTTTAAAAAAATATTGTAAACAATTTAATATATGCATCAATAATTACCTTTAAACAAAATTGATTATGGAGTAATTCTTAATGATCCATGAACACAATCTTTAATAAAAGCCTGACTGGCTTTGCTTTTCTTTGTTTGATACTGCTCAGTATTTTCATTAACTATCTTAAGAATGGAACACAAATGGACAATCAATATGAGGCTAAGGTTTGGCTGATAAAAATAATGTTTTTAAAAAGACACCCACAGACACTTACAAGTACATTTTAACAACTGCCAAATTATAAACCAGAATTCTATAAAAAGAAACATTTTTTTTATTGTTATAAGGAAATTCAACACACATGATGCACTTCAAAAAAAGAACACAGAAAATGAGTACTTTTATATAAACTCCTATCTCTAATTAGACAATTAGTCCATCTAGCTCAGTGTTAGTTATTCATACTGGTAGTGGCTCTCTAAGATTTCCTTTCAGGAGCCCTGGAGATGTTTAGGAGTGAACTAGGGACTTTTATATTCAAAGATGAACTCTTTGCCACTGAGACACAGCTGTTAGCCCTGAAAAGTAGGGAAAAGGGGAATAAACCTGCAACACAATTCACACAGGATTTTAAAACAATGTCAATGTTGTTGGACCAGTAGGAACATTTGGAATTTTCAGAAGATATCATTACAAAGTGTCTGTCATTGGGGCATGACCAATCACTAAATAGCCTCCTCACCACCACAGAAATAGAAACCTGTGAAGCTAACTGTCATTTTCCCTAAAAATCTGTGTGCAAGTGAGACATGTGGTGTAATCTTTAGGTTGACAAAGCCATTTATTTAATCTATAGTATCCATTGCACAGAAATACAAACAAATATTTTCCCCATATCATTTCTAATGTTGATTTATTTCACCAAAAGTATTTTCCAAAATTCCACACAACAACCTCTCCCTCTCTCCTTCTCACTTCATATCTCAGTCTCCATCTGTTTCTGAATTTCTCACTTTTTTTGTTTTTAATTTAGGAATTTAATGAGAAATCACAAATTTTCTCATCCTCATGAGGGTTTCTCCAAACTCCCCAACAGCTCTGTTAAAAGGTAGACATTCAGTTTGTGGATTTCATTGCATTGCAATGCTTCTTAATTGTTGTTCTCACTCCCACAGTCAATCATGCCAGTACTACAGGTGCTATGACACTCATTCATTGCTAGTTACAGTAGATTTCACCACATTATTTTTTATTTTCTATTTTGTATTTATTTAAGGTTTGTGAATAGTATTTTTAATATGGCCATATTGCTAAGATGACATCAGGTTGTAGCACTTTAGCACTTTAACTCTAAACTGAAGGGAGGAGGAAAAGTATCCACTCCATTAAACAGAAGTATAGAGAGAGCATAGGTCAGTGGAAAGCCTTTGTGGTGAAGGTCACACACTCCCTTTGAAAAATCATCAGTGGGACCACCCAAATATATAGTAGAAGAAACCAAGAAAATGGATAGAGATGCTTTGACTCCAACTTATACTGGAAACTCCTGTGATAGGGAAGAAGAAACCTTCAGAAGATATAAAAAGTGATGGCTAGTACTGGAATTTCAGGAGAAAAAAAAACAAAAAACAATGAGACAGGAAGAACATTGAGAGGGAGAGAGGGAGAGAGGGAGGGAGGGGGGATATAGAGAGAAGTACATCTACAACTCCTGCTAAACCCCAAGGCTTTTGTCCAGTCTGGAGGAGGATTTGTAAATAGAAGACATTGATACATCCTTTCAAGGAAAAGGCCAATTACCACAAGATTTTTCACAGTTTGGGACTTTCTGTGAAAATTTCATTTCCAGAAAAACTATATGAATCAAATATCTTGATTTTCCAGAGAGCAGTTGATTTCAGAAGGCATTGCAGCTCAAACAAGGGTCTGAGATGTCCTTCACCAGGCCCCAGCTTCCCCACCCACCCAATAATTCCCAGAGAGCAGCTGATGGCAATGATCCTCTATAAGAAATGTAGTTGGAGCAGGCATTTGAAGTCAGCCTTGCCTTTCTTCCTCAAACCAGTAAAGGTCCTTCCTAGAAGACATTAAAAATGGCGAGGTTTTTACGTCATCAGTTGAATATCAAATGACAATATTGCTTGCCCCTCTGTTTAAATATTAAATTTTATTTTAGCAAGCAACTATCATTTTCTCCTAGGTCAGATATTTTTTATCATACTTGCTGTACGATGCTGGAAGAATATGGCTATTCTGAGGTTCCAGATCACAATATCTTGCTTAGCATCTCGAGCAATCTATTACTTCTTCTTCTTCCTTATAACACATACTAATTCAACTCAAACTCAATCTGCACAAAAATGCCAGCAAAATTGGCATAATCTATGTGTTCTCAGTGGTATGTTGAAGGTCTTGTCCATCAATACCTCATTTAGTAGCTTAACTGTCACTGACAAGTAACAGCATGTGCTTTTAAAAGACAGTCATCTGCAAGTTAAATGTTGAGGTCATCTATCATTTTCAAAGAGCAATCAATGTAATCTATAAGTAGGGCTCAGTCTTATTTAAGACTGGAGAAAGGAATAGGTCAACGAATATCCCCATGAGCAGCATTTGATTTTCTGTCAGACATTATTTTTCTTTCATTTAAAAATGCTGTTTCATTTGTTGAAAATTATTGAATTTAAACAGTTGCACACAGTAGCATATCTCTGAAACATATTAACATTTATTATTGCTAACAGAAAGAAGGGGATTAATCTGCATTCATGTGTCTATTTACTTGAAATCCATTAAAATCTTCATTTTTGCCTTATTTGTCAAACAGTTTATTTTTGCTCTGACTGGGAAAAAGCTGCAAAAATGGGCTGTTCATGGTAACTATTGACAATTCATGTTGATATCATCAAAAATATCAGCAAAGTGGCAATAGCTTCAAACTTCATGAACAGAGAATCCATCTAAACATCAGATGGTAAAACAGAAATTCAACAGTAGAATACACTGCCTCAGAATTTGGTGGAGTTTCCTTCTTTGGAGGTTTTTAAACAGAGGCTGGATGTCCATTTGTCAGGAATGCTTCAACAGTATATTTCTACATGGAAGGGGGTGGGACTCTATGGCCCTTGTGGTCTATTCAAACTATATGATTTTATGTCCGTATTAGATCTCTTATCTGCCAGAAATGTACCCTAAAATGTTTGTAAGAACTGAGGAAACAAACTTGCTAACACTACTGAAACTCTAGACAATGTGTAGACAACTTGCACACACACACCCCCCACATCCTCCCTGAAAACTTCTCAAAAGCAAAAGAATGTGGTGCAAGATTAGGAGGTAGTACAGAGTAGCACTTTCAAAAATTAAGCTATGGCAGTTTTCATGACTTCTTTCCATTACCACAAATTGCCTCTGCCCAGTTGTCTCAGATTAGGATTTGCTACCCTTGATCTCAGTATTAAATATTCACTGGATGAATAGTTGCTGTTGTTGCAAATGGGTGTATGAAAGTTCTGCATGTGTTCAAATCTCAAGATGTATCAGGAAAATCCCAATGTGAAGGAAGGGTGGAATCCAAGCAAACATATGGGATTCCAAAGAGAACTGGAGAGATAGATTCCTAAGCATTGCTGTGAAAAAGTAATCCCCTGTCAGTGCAAACCTTAGAAAGTCTTACAACCCTATACAAACCAAAGATGGGAAGAAAATGCAAGTGGGATTTGGAGAAGCTCAATGAAATCAGGACTGAGAAAATGTTAGATCAAAATTATGCTAGGATTCCTAAACCAACTCGTTTATTTCAGTGTGGTGGAGGATACTAACCCACCTTCAGGGCTGATATGAGACTCAACTGTAACTGTAGTTTGCTTCTGCACAGAGACTGGGGAAGAACACCATCTTGTTGTTTGATCAGAAAGATGGCTGGAAGACGGCTCTCCATATCTCAAGAGAATTTATGAGCAAGAACCAAAGTCTGCTATGTTCAGATTTCATTCATCCTGAATTATTTCCTTTGCTCTCGTATGTATCAGTTCCAAAGCAGTCTTTTTTACAGTCTTGCTCTAACTACCTCCAGAGCCCTTGTTGTGGCCTGTTCCTCATTTCCCACTGTCACCACAATTTAGAGGGGAGTGAGACCACTATGGAAATGAGCTGCTATATTATGACCCCACCTTTTTGCAGAAGTGGAGCTCAAGAATGTTTATGGAAACTAAATGGGTGAACAAAAGCAAATATGTTAGAATATAATGAAAATATGAAATAATGAAAATAAAAATAAAACCACCACTAACAGTGCCTGTCAGTCCCATCACCACAGGGTGGTCCAAAAGGGTCCTATGGCTGATAACAGCAAAAGCTGGCAAGAAGACCACTAGAACTAACAGTTCCCAGTGTAAATCATCCACCAAGATAATCAACACGACCCCATCACGCAACTGGGGCTGAGGCCAGTAATTACACGGCACAATGGGATCTAGGCAGAGTTTTCAACAGAAGTCTTATAACTGTCTCCTTTAGGTATATTGCAATTCGCTTTGTTGTAGAGAGACATTGACCATATTCAGCAGCCCCTCTCTGGCTTTTTTCAGGAAGGAACAAGAATATTCAAGAAGAATAAAGATCTAGCCTGAATACATTGGCTTTCACTTCTCCAAGAATCCTGTCCATAACCCTGGGCAGTCCAAACTGAAGAGTAATCATTACAAGGAAGCTTAGATCCATTGGGTCTGTATCCATTACAACATCCAAGTCACAACAAATTATAATAATTTCATTGGCCAAGCACTAAGCATATTGTTCACAGTAGGTTGTCTATTGGTCAGGATTCTTTTCTTATGGACTGAATTGTGAAAATTTCCTGACCACTTCAACTGTCTTCACTGAATGATTTCTTAAAGATAACAGTGGCGGTAGAGAGGAAGGAACTACATTATCAGGACTCACTTCACAGCCACTCTCAGATATTGCCAAATGCCAATTACTAATAGGAAAATTCATTATCAAAATGAAATATAGTAACAAAATAACCACAACAACTTAAATTTATTCTCCTTTTCTGTTTTTGTTAGGTTTATGTTCTGTGAAAATGTCACTGTTTTGGTTTTAAAGAAAGTTTAGGCAGATGCTCTAGATTAACATAAAAATCTATATCTGTATCTTCTTTTCAGGAAGCTTGTTAGGTAGATGGAGAGTTTGCTGGTCTGAAAAAAGGAAGAAAAAAAAACAGTGAAAAAGATTAATAGCTCAGTACAGATGAGTTATTGAACCAAGAAGCGAAAGCCTTAGATCTTCCCACTTCTATTCTTTTCAACCAATTGGAGGTTTAGAAAT
The DNA here is from genome assembly GCA_030412105.1 of Cyclura pinguis. Taxonomy (NCBI): domain Eukaryota; kingdom Metazoa; phylum Chordata; class Lepidosauria; order Squamata; family Iguanidae; genus Cyclura; species Cyclura pinguis. Next base: position 159,573,722 of record CM059601.1, on the reverse strand, counting down.
CAATAGCACCATGATATAGCCACAGTATGTGTTAAAAATTGATTCATTTTCAATACATCTCGCATTATGTTTCTGGGTAGCTTTTTTCCCTCCTGAATGTATGTCATGCAGTATTTCAGAATCCTTGTTTTAAGGAACTTCAGGTGCCATGAAATCAATCCCAATGTACAAGCTAGATTCACTTGAGCTTAACTCTCCAATGTTCTATAACTCCCAGTTATTACCATCATATTGACCATAATGTTCATAATCATAATAATCATATTATCAGATGGTGACTTCATATAAATATAGATATAGTCAGTCAATGGTTAGAATTCAAGATCCATTTGGCCTAAATTCAAAATTGCACTTGTAGTAACCTAATACTCTTTTTGATCTTAAAAAAAAAAATCAAATTCCCTGTCCTCCCCAAGTTCCAAAGCATTTTGAAGGGGGTCACAAGGGCCATTGTTTCAAGGAAAGCAAGTCAAAATCTTTTCTTAGGTTGACTGATTTGCACTAGACATACACATGACAGAATAAGTTGATAGACTCCTGACATGGCAGCTTGGATTTTACCATGTGAAACTGCATATAGGTAGTATCACTATGCATGTTTTCAAAAATCAAAGAAGTCCCTACATATCCATACATACTCTTTCATATCAGGGATTTTTTTTCTATAGGATATGAGTCACCAAGTTCAATTTACAATTATACCATCCATTCTACCACCTCATTGCCATTTCATCCTGCTTCATGCGTATGTGTGTGTGTGTGTATAGTAATGACCCTTCTGAAGGCACAATATGGGATGTCAAATCCATAAAGTTCTGCACAACTTTATTTTTCACTTGGCGTTCATGCCATCTCTTGGAATATGAGGTTACATAGAGAAGGTCATCATATAAAACATAGCTTTTATATATATAAAAAACTCACTTCCTGGTGTTTCTATCACATCAACAATTAATGTGTGAAAATATACAAAGAAGATAGCCTTGGGAAATTGTTTATATAGTTAAAAACACTTTCATGAAATCCAGTTCTAACAAGTTTTGATACAACAGTCCCATTTATCTTTACTTTGTACTAACAGGTTGAAATATTTTATAGCACCTTCCTTCTTATCTTTCTTAACACTTGCTTCTGCTAGGATTGCAAACTGTCAGAGAAAAGATGGCTGATTTTCATACCTTTATATACTTCATTTATTTGGAAGAATTATCTCTCACTTTTTACTTTGGGGGAAACGAGGGGCATAAATCAGTTTTGGAGGGTCCTTTTTTTTCCCCCGTTGAATGCTGACAGTTAGCATTCAGGTGACTTTTAATAATAAACATAGGCCTAAAATCACTTAACGCTAGTGGATGGAAATGGAGCACTAGCTGGGTTCCATTGCCTTTCCTGGTTGCACAAGGAGTCACATGTCTGTTCTTATAGGACATAGATGTGCAACTATTGTGCAACCATTCAATCAGTTGTCCAACTGATTGCATAAACTGGAAACTATAAGGGATTTTCTTTCTTGTGAGTCCAAAATCTAGTATATAGTAGTATATCTGGATCACATTGTTTGTATACTGCTGGATGCTGATCTTAGACACTTTAACTGATGTAGAAAAAGTGATTGAGAGGTAAGCAGCTCTAGCTTTCAGTTGTCCCTCTTGCTTTCTAGAGCAGAAACAGCTTAGTTTCCAAAAATTCTTGTAATCAGGATGTCAAATCTTCACTAAATTACTTTTGGATGCCCTATTTCTCTCCAAATATCTCCAAATTTTTTGATATATGTTACATTTCTCTCTCCTTGATAAGGAGAGATGAATTTTCCCCATTCCATTCCTTTATTTTTTCATGGTTTCACATTGTCCTATCAGTCATTCCATTCCATTTGTATGATAGTGTATTAGATTTTTTTTAAAATGGAATTAAACTGTTCAAAATTATTCCCAAGATATTTGATTTTGTTGTAGAATACTGGATTGTTCATTGTTTTGTTTTGTTTTGAGTATCTGACAACATTTGATAGAAAACACACACTGGCATTTTGGTATTTCATTGGCCCTTTCCACACCTTATCTCTTTCCAGTGCGGGGGCGCGGGGATCACGCGAGCAGCCTCTTGCGAGAGGTTCTCGCATCCCCACTGCTTTGGCTCTGCAGGAGTTGCCTGCCAGCTGGCAGGCAACATGACAGCTCTGTCTCTTCCTTCCACAGCACAGCCGGGTATTTTCCCAGGCTGCGCTGGGGGAGGAAGTGCGAGGGCCATGGCTCCGGAGCTCTGCATGCAAGCTAAGTGCTTGTGGGGCCCTGGAGCAATGCACGATCATGCACCATTTTTGGCTACAAGCCAAAAATGAAATAATGTGCGATTGGCACCTGCCGGCCCAGGCAGTATCACGCAATTGCAAGGACATTGTCTGAAACACTCCTCGCAATCGTGCGACGCTCCAGAGGCCTTTTCGTATGGCAAATGCTGTGCAAAAAGGGCCATAGTTTAGCAGGAAACCATTGTTTTTATCATTCAACAACAATATTTCGTACTGTTGAATACTTCACATTGCTGTGATACATTATTATATTTCATATTTGATGCCTGATAAATCATTTAAAAATGTCTAAAACATTCAGTTTTTGAATTTTGAGCTAACATTTCACTTCAAAATGGAAATTCTTAAATTTAAAATGTTAACGTAAAAATTTGACTGGTAAAATGCAAGTACTGAATACTTATTTTCATTTTATGTTTTCTTTTTTGACATTTTTATATAGAATGTTTTATTTTATTATTTTAAATGTATCTATCCTTTTTCACTGTGGGCAAGATCTCTGGCAATTTGCAACAAAAGCAGTTTGCATGATTTACAATGTAAGATAATAAAAAACAATAAAAATAATTTAAATAATTTTTTAAAAATATTTTTATTAAAATTTAAGTAATAAACAGACTAATTATAATTGTCAGGTATATAAATAAATACATTAAAAAACCATAATTGGAAAAATGACATGTACATTGCTACAAGAGCATAAAAATCAAAAGAAATATTTTCCCAAGGTAGTCTGAACATCACAAGTTGAAATATGATCTATTGTTATTGTATGTGCTCTTTACTTACACTTGACCTAATAATTTATACTTCCAAAAACTTTCTTTCGATAGACTTATACCAAAACATTTTTAAAAAAGACATGATACCTCTATAACCTTAGTATTACATAATTGTTATTATCGTTGTTGTTTTTTCTTTTTTCTCTTCTTTTTTCTCTTTTTTCCCCTGTTTTCTGCCAGTACGTATTGATTTCAAGTCCCACTATTTTGTTCATTGAATCTTCTAAATTACACTCTACATAACATATTCTAATATACAAATAGTGCAGCAGGCATAAATTGTTATCTGACATTCAGTACTACGCTATTCCATTCCCCTTAGTCAGCTTAGTTCTAGAGATTGCTAATTAAGAATATATATATACTACCCGTTACTCCCTTGTAAATATAACTGTACTGGAGACCATCCAATCTCACATTCATCTTTAAAGTTCTCTTTTAGTGATTGAGTTAAAATATCACCGTTTCTCATTTCCAATAATTTTATAATCCATTCCTCTATTTCTGGTATTTGATCTGTTTTCCAATATTTCACATATATTATTCTTGCTGAGGTTATCATGTATAGAATAATGCGCCAATATTTCTTTATCAAAATTTGTTCTTTTTCCAGCAACACATTTAGTAAGAAAAGTTCTGGTAGAAATGGAATGTTAGTGTTCAGAATTTCAGATATTTTCTTATGTATGTTTTTCAAGTAAGTCTTGGCACACAGACAGGTCCACCACATGTGAAAGACGGTTCCCTCATCCTCTTTGCACTTCCAACATTTATTATTTGGAGTCTTATATAGCTTCTGTAGCTTTGAGAGATTTAGGTCATTTCCACACGGCTTAGTAAAAACAGTGCAGTCCGTCCTCCACCGAGGATGTCTGCACCTTGGAGCAGACTGAGTCCAGACTACTTACTGTAGATCCGCACCTCAGTCTGCTCTGGAACGACCCCAAGTGGTCCTCCAGCATGCTTTTGAAAGACCTGATTTTTCCGGTCTTTCAAAAGCATGGAGCGTGCCACTGCAACCCTGCTCCCTTGTGCAGATTACAAGGGAGGGTGGGCTTTAGGCTGGCTAGCTTCAGTGGTTGGTCGCGAGCTACGACCAACCAGAAGCTGCCATTTTGGATCCAGAGCAGAGCGGATCGACGATCACGCACTGCTCCGGAGCAGCCTGGACCGGACCGGGGAGCCAGAAGATCCGGTAAGTAGCGGGGCTAGGCAATTCCCTCGCCCCGTGCGGAAATGGCCTTAGACACCATCTGTAGAACATTTTCAGATAATTTTCTTTCAGATCTTGATACAATATAAATTTTTGGGTTCTGTGCCAGCTCTTGTTCTAATCTTCCAGTTGAATTTCTTTTCCAATGTTCTGGGCCCATTTTATCATCACATCTTTAATGGTCTCTGTTTCTAATTCTCAATCCAAAATGAATTTGTAAATCTGTGAGGTCAAATGTGTTGATTTTTCAAATATTGCAAATTCAAATTCATTTTGTCATGTATGCTTTGGAACCCTTCTAATTTAAATTCCATCTCGTATCGTTCTTTTATATGCAAATATAAGAACCATTGGCAAGGAAATCCATCTTCTTCTAGTAACTCTTGTGATTTTAGTTTGAAATTTTCTTCTTCAATTAACATATCTTTATAGTGAATCCATTTTTCATGCTGGGATTTCCACCTACCTTCATGGGGTGACACTCATTGTGGAATTCTTTTATAAATCTTGTTTTTATATTTTATCCATATATTTAATAAAGATCTTCTTACATAATGGTTAAGGAAGTCTCTGTTAATCTTAGCTTTACCGTACCAGAGGTAGACATGCCACTCAAACCTTAAATTTGAACCTTCAAGCCTTAAATTTCTTTCATTTTGTAGGGTAATCCAATCCGCAACCCAAGTAAGTGCATTTGCATGTTAATATGTTTTAAGATTGGGCAGTCCACAACCTCCTCTTTCTTTTTTTTATCAATTTGCAATTTCCATTTAATCCTGGGTTTCTTTCCCTTCCAGATGAAATTTGATAGATCTTTTTGCCATTCATTAAAGACTTTATCATTATGTATTATTGGAATATTTTGAAAAAGATAATTTAATTTGGGAAGCGTATTCATTTTAATGGTGGCTATTCTTCCTAATAGAGACAAATTTAGTTTGGACCAGTTTTGTAAGTCCTTTTGAATCTCAGACCAGACTTTCTATAATTGTTTTCGAAAAGCTCATTATTTTCCTTGGTAATCCATATACACAAGTATTTTATTTTCTTATCAAAGTGAAAGCCAGAAAGTTTGAGTAAATCTGAGGTTTCACTATCTCTGATATTTTTAGTAAGCATTTTGGGTTTTTCCTTGTTAATCTTCAACTCGGCGACTTCTCCAAATTTAGTCAATTTCTGGATCAAGGTCTCAATGCTACATTTCGGATCTTCTAAAGAAATCACCAAATCGTCTGCATAGGCTTTAAGCTTGTATTCTTGGCCTTTTATCCTCACTCCTTTTATTTGCAGGTCATTTCTAATCTCAGATGCCAGAACTTCAAGAATCCTTATGAATAACAAAGGAGAAATAGGGCAATCCTGTTGAGTTCCTTTTTATATTTTGAATGGTTTTGTTGTTTTTCCATTGATAATAAGTTGGGCAAATCGATCTTTATAAATCTCACGAATCCAATTCAAGAAGTTTTGTCCACAGCCCATTCTTGAGAGTATTTCAAACATAAAATTTATTTAAATTAAATAATTTAATTTAAAGAATATTAAAACTTATTAAATGATTGAATAATTTTTGACTCCAAAGTCAAATCTTGGTTCTTAAATTAAACAGAATACCATTAGATATATTTGTATCTGTCAGAACTGGATATTTATAGGTCTACAACTTACTTTAGCACAGCCAGACATCTTAGTCACATTTTGTAGCACATTTCATGAAGAACTGGACTTTTATTCCTTGTAGCTTTCTACAACATTGTCATCTGCACAGTTGTAAACCACGTCCCAAAGGTAAGCTACTTGCCAATATATGTTCCAACTCATCTATTGATTTTTGCCAATAGTTTGCCATCTTGTCCCCGGCAGGGTGTAACATATTGGGACAAATAATATCCCCTGGAGTTTCCTGATAAACTATGGTGCAGTAAAGAAGAGGGAAGGTACTTGGTTGTCAGTAGACTGGTCACCCTGGAATTCAGAATATAAGAAATCTATAAATCTTTTCATTTTCATTGTTGTTGTTGTTGTTGTTTTATTTTACTTTTATTCCATATTATGTCATTTCATATCTGAGTGTTTGGGTGGACCACAGTTAATACCACACATGTAAATACTGGAATTCTCATTGGGGTACATAAAATAGTCAAAATTCACACAAGGCCAATGTATGCTTTTCCATGGGGTTTAAATAATTATAATGACATTAACATTCTGAATAAACCCTCAGGATTCTGTATACTGAGGATGCTAATAACATAATTAGTACTACAAAGAGGCGGAGGAGCAGGATTACATATTCAGGAGTACTTATGTATCCAAGAACATCTTACAGTATAGTGTGCTGCACTTTCTGTGATGCAGGGTGCACTTTCTGTGATACAGGGTAAAAATTATTCACTTTCACTTTGTTTTGTTTATGTTGCAGTTCTACAAACACTTAGCTGGGAATAAGTCCACTAACCCCCGTGGAACTTACTACTAAATAAACATGTAGACAATTGCACTGTTATTTCCTTTATTTTACAGTATACTGTTTCTGAATCTTTTGTAACATAAACATTTCTATACTAAAATTACGTTGACAAAAATAATACAAGAATAAAAAAGACAAAATTATATGTACCTTGGAAAAGTTTAGAAGAGCTTAGTAAGAATACGGTGCAATTCACCTTGAAGCCGAACCATTTAACTTCATTTTACTAGGACTTTGAAGAAAGATAGCCCCTATGGACTATTTCCCTAGTTATTAAATGATTTATTTCTCTTCCCTCTATCCTGATTTTAAAACAGTTCATACTGACCATGCTTTTCTCCTGCTGGGCCTTTGTATTCACCATTCTGAGTTTTGCAAGCCATCTAGAGTTTTGTACTCATTTCCCAGATCCCCAAAGCAATTTTCACTTTAAACATATTTTAACATTGATGTAGATTTGTAAAACAACATCAATTTTTGATCTTTGTTTTTCAAGCAGATGTCTTTTCTTCATCTTTTAAGTTCTTTCCACCTAACTTGTAAGTCCTAATGAAGAATTTCCTTGTCCTACTTCTAATTGAAGGATTAGTAACTTAACAAGTCGATCAGAGGTGCCCATTATGTGTTTTCCATACAGTGTCTTCACGCTGCTGGTGTCTTAATTAAATGGGAATTCATCTTTCTTCTTTTCTGGAATGAAATGTTAAATGAAAGGTTAAAAGAACAGAAAACGTGGTTTAGCAGCACAATCTCAATGGAAGAAATTTGAACCTGAACTTAACAGTCAGGGGTCAAGTTAAATAGATGAAAACTTGCCTTCCACCAAAACAGAATTCAAACTTCCCCCTACACAAGGTATGCATAATAGAACTTTCCTGTGTTCTGACAACATGATTTTTTGTGTTTCCGTACCCTCCCCTCACTATTATTGCTGCTATCACTTCTACAGACTCTTATGTTTGTTGTTCTTGTTGTGTGCCTTCAAGTCATTTCTGACTTATGGTGACCTTGAGGGAACCTATCACAGGATTTTTCTGGGACTAAGAGTGTTTAAGGTGCCCAAAGTCACTCAGTAGGTTTCCATGGCCAATCTGCAAATTGAACGTTAAGACTCCAGGGTTGTAGTCCAGTGCTCAAACCAGTAAACCTTGCTGGTTTCCACATACATACAGAATATTATAATAAATTAACAATAATTACAATTAATAATTAAGGAATTCAATTCACTGAGAGTATGTGACTTGACCAAGGTCTCCCAATGCGTTTCCATGGGGAATCAAACCCTGGTCTCAAGGGTTGAGATCCAACACTCAAACCACTACACTAGCAGTTAATTTGGTGGAAACACAGAATGTCATAAAATCAGGCTGTGGCCAACCTATAGTAAGGGTTATGGTACAGATCATAGCTATTTGGTTCAAGATGGGAATTGTGCAGTCTGTCAATCATATTTGGCCCCATGGGGAACTCTGACCCCCATGTCCAATCTCCTCCCAACCCACTAGATTCTTACTAAAAATATCCAGCTAAAATACTGAGTTTTTCAGCCTTCATTTTTTAAACAACAACAACAACAACTTGTTGCAACCATATTAAGTCCTTCCAACCTATATCAGGGGCAGGACACTCTATCACTTCCAGTCAGCCAAAATGACAGCTGCAATGGAGTGCTGTGACTTCCTGAGCTTTGAAGGAGCAAAAAGCTCTCCTATTTTTAGAGTGTGCTCACTTTGACATTACTGCTATTTTTGTCATTAAATAAATACTGGAGTAAAGGTGTTGATGGGCTTACAAGTTGCATTGTATCTCCCCTTTGTTTGCTTCTTTCTATTTAGTGACAAAATCAGTTAGCTAATCCCAATAGATCCAAATTGATACTATTATAGTAGAATGCCAGCTGGTCTGCCTATAATGTAGAATCATAACATGACAATAAAATCCACATTATTATTATTATTATTATTATTATTATTATTATTATTATTATTTGTTTTCAGGTCAGTTTCATCTTATGGTGACACTAATATTTATTTATCTATTTATTATTTGAATATTTATATCTCACCCTTTATCTGAAGATCTCAGGGTGGCTTATAATAAAATCAACTTACAGACAAGTGTGTTTCTTGGCAAGGGGCAAGAATTATTCAGAGGAGCTAAGCTGAGCAAGTGTTTGAACCCAAGTCTCATAAAACTCTAATCCAACATTCAAACCTCTACCAGCTGTCCTACTTTATTGTATTTCTGCTAAATAACTAATTGATCTAAATTTAATTGCTTTTTTGATCCATTTATGTAAAATAATTTAACCTCTCTTTTTTTCCTGTGGAAGATTCTTCAGATCTGTTGCTACACTCTATGCAGGACCAAATATAACAAGTAGAAAGAAGATCTGGTTCCTCGTTTAGCTGTCTTGACAAACCACCTCTTCCAAAGGATAGTGCTTAGAACATAACTGTTAAGATATGCAACCCTTCTCCCCGTGAATGTTTTAGTTCTGCACACAGAAGATAATTCCTAAGCAAGGTTGGGCTCTCTGTCCTACCTGTCTTGGAATGTTCCTGCTCGTCACATGTAACAGCATTCTAAAAGCATTCAGTAAGGTCACTGGGCATCATACTAAAATTATAACTTTGTAATCGTGAAATCTGAAAGATTAAAATTCTAGGCATGTGGTTTCAAACATCAAAAAGTGTGAATGTCAGATTAAGAATGTATGCTATGTTTATCCTTAGACTGTACCACTAATCATTCAAGAAACCGCAACTTCTTGTAAAACTGACCAGTGTTTTAAAAAATGGCTGGCTGCCGGCAGTACTTCATAACTGACTATATTTGATCATGGGCATGCAGTGGCATATGTTTATGAAGAAGACCTCCAGAGACAACTACTATTCAGCAGCTGCCCATTTATGAGATTTTTTATTTCTCACTTTTATATCCTACTTTTCTGTCAAAAATGATGCTCATGGCACAGCAGGAAATATGGATATTTTATTATTAAATGTATGTACATTCAAATAAGTTTGCCATAATAAAAACACTTAACAGATGACACCATGTCTGATATATTTGGCTTTTTTTAAAAAAAATTAATTATAAAAACTTGAATTAAAAAATAAAATATTCAAAGGTAATTATTATACATTTCACAACAGTGGGGATAGCATTAAATCTTGTTGGGTTGAGTTTAGTTTCCTTTTATCCTTTATAGAACAATACATTTAATTTAATTAGATTTACCTAAAGAGAACTAATAAACAATAATTAACAAAATTCATCAGAATATAAAATTTGTTTGATTCACTTCATCCTTTGATAAAAGAAAAAAAAATCTGTTCTTTCTGCATCTACCTATAAATATTAAATGTACATATTTATTTACTTACCTCTTACCCCGCCAAACTTTTTTGGGGAGTAGAATTCTTTTGTAAGAAATTTACATAAACTTTGTAACACAGTCCTTTCTGCCCTTCCTTTTAATTGTGCCTGAGTTAGTTAACAAAGAATTCGAACTACTGAGTTTCTTAATATATGTTACTCACATTAATTGTGTTAAAAGTAAATGTGTCCTTAGTTCAGTCTGTGATCAGATTATTCAAAATGTGATGGTGGTGGTGATGATGATGATCATATTTATTTTTATCCTAGTTTTCTCCCAACATTGGGACTCAAAGTGGCTCACAATTTTTTAAAAAAGCAATGCAATTAAAAACATACAAAATGTGAACATTAAATGATTCACAGTATTAAAACAATTCAAGCCTCATGTTAAAAGAATAAAATGCAATTTGAAAAGACAAAAAGCTCTTTAAAACAATCTAGTTAAAACAATACAGCACCTCCTAGCCCATTTTTTAAAAAAATAAAAATAAAAAACTTTCTGTTTTAATAACCTGTTAGAATAAAAAGAATTTAGCCTGCTGAGAGAAGGACAACAAGGAGAGGCCTGTTATGGTCTCCCTGGGAATGAAGTTCCTGAGAATAGGGATCACCACCAAGAAGGACCTCTCTTGCATCCCCAATAACCATGCTTATAATGATGGTGAGACTGAGGCCCTTTTCGCACCTTACCTTTTCGCGGAGGTGAGGGGCGGTGCTGGCATGAGAAGCCTTCGGAGGAAGGCTTTTGCATCCCTTTCTGCTTGGGCTTTGCAGCAGCTTCCTGGTCACATGAGCGCCCCACCTGTGCCCCTTCCTTCCTTCAGCAGTGCAGCCTGGGAGCTGTAGGCTACGCTGGGGCAGGAAGCACGACCGGCCCAGCTCCGGAGGCTCCGTATGGCAGGTAAGTTCACCACAGGCCCCTGACCGGTGCGCAAGCGTGCACCATTTTTGGCTAAAAGCCAAAAATAAAAAGGTGAATATGCGCTGCACATCACGCTCTTGAGCATTGCTTAAATGTGAGTGCGTCATGCAGACCACTCCTCACATTTACGCGATCCTCAAGGGGCCCTTTTGCTTCCAAAACACCATGTGAAAAGGGCCTGAGAGAAGGGCCTGTCTTGATGATCCCAGGGACTGGGCTGGTTAACACAAGGAGATACTCTCTGCCACAGAGCCAGCCCCTGGGCAATATAGAGTTTACAGACCACTAGCATATTTACCCGGTGTTGCCCAGGATTTTATTTTCCTCTTAAGAACTCACCAAACTGTCTTCTCCAGTACCTGTAACTTTTCCCCATATTTCCCAATGCAATCTGTATTCAGAGTTGTTAACATAAAGAGGTTTGATTTCTGAGGGAATACATTGTCTTTCTCCTTGTTCCTAAGCCTCGTCTCCACAGCAACCAGCCTATACCAGTACCTGCAACTTTTTCCCATATTCCCAATCCAATCTGTATTCAGAGTTGTTAACGTACAGAGGTTCAGTTCCTGGGGGAAATGCAGTGTCCTCCTCCTTGCCAACTAGGCCTCATCTCCATAGCAATTGACCTGAGCTCTCTGGCTGAGAATTCTAAAGGTGTGGTGGAGTCTCCTTCTTTGGAGGTTTTTAAGCAGAGACTAGATGGCCATCTGTCGGAAGTGCTTTGAGGGTGTTCCTGCATGGCAGGGGGTTGGACTGGATGGCATGTGTGGTCTTTTCCAACTCTACATTTCTATGAATCTATGATCCTATGAATTGCCAACCCCAGGATTCCATAGAATCTTCACACCAGCCAATCATACGGGATATTCTCGCTTCACATGGTCAGTCATATGAGGTCTTCGCCTGCCTGCCGCAGACAAACAGAAAACATTACTCACAGACTTTGACTTTTATATAGTGGATAAACAACACTTTGACTTGTGCCCAGAAATGGATGGGCAGGCAGCAAAGCTGTTTTAATAGAGAAGTAATATGACCTCTATAACCTGTCCCAGCAATATCAATTTGTTTTGACTTTTCTTATTTTAAAAAACAGAACACCTCAGAGCAGAATTAGAAAACTTATTTGGGTGACGGAATAGAGGGCATGCTGAACAAATTTGCAGATGATACCAAATTGGGAGGTGTTGCTAATATGCCAGAGGACAGGATCAAATTTCAAAATGACCTTGACAGATTGGAGAGCTGGGCCAAAGCTTACAAAATGAATTTCAACAGAGAAAAATGTAAAGTCCTGCACTTAGGCAGAAAAAATGGAATGCACAGACATAGTATGAGGGACACGGGGCTGGATAACAGTACATATGAAAGGGATCTAGGAGTTTTGGTGGATTACAAGCTGAACATGAGTCAGCAGTGTGATGCAACATCCAAGAAAGCAAACACAATTCTTGGTTGCATCAATAGGAGTATGGTGTCTAGACCAACAAAGGTAATGGTACCACTCTATTCTGCTTTGGTTAGACCTTATCTGAAATACTGTGTCCAGTTCTGTGTGCCTCATTTCAAGAAAGATATTGATAAGCTGGAGCATGTCCAGAGGAGAGTGACCAAAGTGGTGAAGGGTCTGGAAGGCATGCACTATGAGCAGTAGCTAAGAGAGCTGGGTATATTTAGTCTGCAGAAGAGAAGGTTAAGCAGGGACATGATAGCCATGTTTAAACATTTGAAGGGATGTCATGTTGAGGAGGGAGTTGGCTTGGTTTCCACTGCTCCAGAGACTAGGGCAAGGAGCAATGGATTCAAGCATCAGGAAAAGAGATTCCACTTAAACCTCAGGAAGAACTTCCTGATGATCACTGCTGTCCGGTAGTGGAACATGCTGCCTCAGAGTGTGGTGGAGTCTCTGTCTTTGGAGATTTTTAAGCAGAGGCTGTATGGCCATCTGTCAGAAGTGCTTTGATGTGTGTTCCTGCATTGCAGGGGGTTGCACGGGATGGCCCTCTCAGACTCTATGATTCTATGATTTTCATACACTTTTCATCTAATCAAATTTTCCAAATGAGCTGTAAGGATACTGATGGCATGATTTCCAATCCAGTCTACCATTACCAACAACTTTGTTACAGAGAACGAGATGGTTGCATACAACAAGCTGTTTCTGTTGTGTGCCTTCAAGTAATTTCTGGCTTATGACACCCTAAGATGAACCTATCATGGGGTTTTCTGTGGCTGAGAGTGCATGACACAATCAAGGTCACCTTGTAGGTGGCTGATCAGGAAATCAAACCCTGGCCTCCAAAACGTGGGGGACCTTGAGGTCCTTCAGCAGTGCCAGCATCTCCTTAGAAAGGTGGGGAATTGGAGTTCAAAGGAGGCCTATGAGAGGGGGTAACTAAAGGACCTTTTCAGCTGTGTATACCAGTACTAACTGCAAAACACCAGTTCAGAGTCAAAAAAATGTTTTTATTGAGAGAATTCACAGATGCATGCAAGCAATCAAACAGTCTCACAAGCCATACAAGGCTAGCAAAGGTAAAAGGGAGGAAAGGTTGGATAGCAAGAGATATTGGGGTGAAGTGGGTGATAATTACCATTCCAGAAGCAGAAGATTGAAGCGAGATGGCTCAAACAAGAGTTCAAGGATAGCACAGGGCAAGAAAACCAGGGAGCCAATGGAGAGAGTGACATGCCTACATGTGTCCAAGGTTCTATGTCCAAAATACTATGAATTGTCAGGCTTGGAGCCAGAGTTTAACTACCCCATTTCCCACTCTGTTGGAGAATGTGCTAAAGGTGTCCAGAACAGACTAATGGTCTTAACTTCTGGTGACAAAGCATTGATGAGTATTGTGATAGTCTCTTAATGTCTGGGCAGGTGAAGGAACAAAGGAGAGTTTCTGCGGGAAGAGGTTACAGGTTGAGACTGTCAGTTGCTTCACTGTAGCAGTTTCATTTGCTATTGTACTTGAAGGTTGCATTGTTGAGGAGATTATCGTAAGCCCATCAGTGCTGGAGCCTTCCTCTAATCCTTTTGAACTTATGACCTGGCCATGCTCAGGTCATCTACATCTTAGCACACAGCTTTCAACTAGAATCCTTGTCCACAGGCCTTCCAAACATAAGTATACGGTTTTTATATGAGAAATGCTATCTCTTGCCAATTAAATGATATTTCTTGTCAATTATACTGTACTATGGAGTTGGGGTGTACAGCATGGTAGCATGGTCATAGTCCAAAGCTCAAACCACTATGTCACACTGGCTGTTGATAGCAAGCTTCTTGTATTTAATTCCTTTCTGCGTGAATTAAGGAATAACTAAGTTACACGGTGATTGTAATATAGCAAGGGATAACTTTACTCCTTCTGCTTTTCAACCGTAATTGTTTTAGTTACTTTTATAGTTCCTGGGCTCATAACCTCACTACTCAGGTGTGTCTTTTTCTTCAGGCCAGCAGCTTGTAGTAGTCTGGTTTATTCTGTGTTTCTTTAAAGTAACTTAAACATAACTATGGTCCTTTTCACATGGCATTTGCCATGCAAAAGAGGGCCTAGAGTGTCGCGTAATTGTGAGGAGCAATCTGCACAACGCACTCACAATCACGCGACTCTCCAGGGGCCGGCAGGGGCTGATGGTACACCTTTTCATTTTCATCAGAAGTCGAAAATGGTGCGCAATTGCGCATTGCTCCCGGGCCCTGCACACATTTACCTGGGGTGCGGAGCCTCTGGAGCCGGGCCGGTTGTGCTTACTGCCCCAGTACAGCCTGGGAACGTCCCAGGTTGCACTGTAGAAGGAAGAGGTGGGGCTCTCGTGCAAGCAGGCAGCTCGTGCAGAGCTAAAGCAGCAGGGAGGGGAGAGCCTCTCGGCAGAGGCTTCTCACACAATCCCTGCACCCCAGCACTAGAACAACGTAGGGTGCTGAAAGGGCCTATGACAGTTGCTTTACATAATGAGAAATAAAACAGCTCATTTATAGTCCATTTCCTCACCATACTGTTATAGTGCTATTATTCCACTTTCAAGATCCTGTGGAATTCTGGGGTTTGTCGTTTACTGAGGCCAAAGAGCTCTCTGGCTGAGAATTCCAGATGCCCCTCCCTAAACTGCAAACCTCAGGATTCCATAGGATGTTGAAAGTGAAATAAGAGCACTATAACTGTGTAATGAGGAAATGGCCTTAAATATTCTACCTATAATGGTAATTAACCATTTTTGTTCCTCAAACTGCATTGCAAACTGCTTTTTTTAAAAAAGTAATATTCCAAGCTCTGGTCCTACCTATGAGGGTGAATGTTTCATAAATTACTGAGAGGAGATTAAAAATGACCACACTCCCAGGAAAAATTGCCTAAGTGGGCAAGTTATTTGTTTTCATGGTCAGAGTGTGTCTGATTAGGAGCAGAGAAGATTAGGTTCAAATCCCATGTCAGACCTGAGATTCACTGAGTTCACTTGGGCTAGCTAATATCTCTCAGGTGAACCTGCCTCATAAGACAACTATGAGAATAAAATCGTGTTTGGAAATAAGAACACTAACTACCACGAGTAACTTGGAGGAAGAATAAGACAGTGGCCCTTTCAGCACCTTACCTTATTCCAGCGCTTCTTCCAGGGGTGCGGGGATCGCACAAGCAGCCTCCGGCAAGAGGCTCTCACATCTGGGATCCTTCAGCTCCACATGAGCTGCCTGCTCGTACAAGAGCCCCGTTTCTTCCTTCCGCAGCACAGCCTGGGAGTTTCCCAGACTGCACTGGGGCAGGAAGCACGACCAGCACGGCTCCGGAGGCTCCGCATGCCAGGTAAGTGCGCACGAGGCCCAGGAGCAATGCGTGATTGTGCACCGTTTTCAACTTCTAGTTAAAAATGAAAAGGTGCATGATCAGCACCTGCCAGCCACTGGAGCATCACATGATTGTGAGTGCGTCATGCGGATCGCTCCTCACAATCGCGCGACACTCCAGGCCCTCTTTTGCATGGAAAATGTCGTGAGAAAAGGGCCAAAAATGTAACAAGTAAATGAGATTCTCTTGATTCAACATGTCTTTCAAGCTGAGAAAGGCACTTCTGACTGCAGCTTATTTCCAAGTAGTGTTCAGTGCATTTCTCTCTGTGTTTGTCTCTCTGTAAGTCAAAGGCCTTAGGATGAAGTAGAAAACTTTCTCCCATTTTCTTCTTAACAAGGATATTACTGAATTCAATATCTCTGCTGAGGCTTTTAAAAGTTGATTCCAAGGAAAGTTAAATTTCTTGTGTACAGCAATACTCTCATTTCACTTAAGGGCAAATCACTGCTGCTTCTAGTGTCATAGGTTATGGGAAAATCAGTCATTAACATAGATCTTTATCACTGTCAGTGCCCTGCATGTAGGATAGATGAATACTGAACTGCCAAACCTGTCCTCTGAGAATCAAGAAAGTATCTTTTTTGGGGGGATGCTCATCATCAACACTTCCTACTCATTCCTTGTAAGGTATAATTTTTCATATTATAAAGGCAGGTATCTGTGGGGTTGCTTCCTTTAAAGAAAACAAAAGCAAGTTTAGTGTGTTTATCCCTTTCTTATGAAACATTTTTTATTTAGGACAAAAAAACAAAAACAAAACAGGAACATCTAATATTTTCTAGTGTCCAAAATAAATCTGACGAGAGGTTCTTTGCGTGTGCGTGAATTTTTCCAAAGAATAATTAGAAACAGATTGATATGGTGGAAAAAAAATTAACTTTTTAAATCTTTCTTCTTCCTCTGTTAAAATCTTTTCAAGGAATGCTTCCAAATAATCCATTAATTTAATCACTTTGGTTTGGGACACTTCCCATTGGTGCTTTGTTTACACTTGGGTGGGCTCATAAGAGATTCCTACCATGCGCTGTAGAGAGGATGTCAGATTATATAGTTTAGATAAGATGCTTAATAGACTACTGGAGTGGTTTTCTGTTGTGGCTTTTTCTGTTTTTCATATGGATGATTTTATACTGTCAGGCTGTTTCACAGAAGCAAAGAGAAGCAACAGTTTCCCTTTGTATGTTTATACAAACATAGCTGAGACCAATGTGGACAGGTATAGTGGTGAATTGAACAACACACCGAAAGATAGTATAACACAATTCTGAAAGGCCAGCCCCAATGAAGGCCTTCTAAAATAAAACTCTTCACCTGCCAGAAGAAACCAAGCAAGGTGGATGACAGTTTCACCTCTCTTGGAAGAGAGTTACATAGTAGTCTGTTACCCAAAGAGGTGGGGGACCTTGCAGACCCCCTGCAATGCCAGCTTTTTCTTAGAATTTGGGTTATCATAGATCAAAGGAGGCCTGTGAGAGGAGGGTAAAAACAGGGTTTTTCACCCTGGCTTACAGCCAGCATGCTTTCAAATACGTGTTCCAACCATAGATATGTGCAATTATCAAAATAGCACATCCCACAGAGTAGGGGTGTATGGTGTAGTAACAAGCCACTGATGAAAGTTCTCCCCTCTTCCTACCAGATGTACCTGTGAGGGTGGTGGGACAGAGAGAAGGCATCTACAAAGGATTTCAAAGCCTGGGCAGGCTTATATGGGAGAATATAGTCCTTCATATAACTTGAACCTAAACCATGTAGAGCTTTAAAGGTCATAACCAGCACTTCGAATTGTGCCTCAAAACAAACCAGCAATGGAGTTGTGTGTTTCCTTAGCCAGCCCCAGTTAACAATCTGTGCAGCTCTTCAAATCAGCTGAAGTTTCCAAACATTCTTTAAAGGTAGCCCCACATAGAGCTCATTACAATGATCAAATGGAATGTAGCGAAGGCATGTTTCACTGTTGCAACATCTGACATCCCTAGGAATGGGTACAGCTGGCACACAAGCCTTAACTGTACCAAGGCACTATACCAAGGCACTTCTGGCCACCTATGAGGTTTGATCTTCCAGGCTCAGGGATGAATCAAGGAGTACACTCAGGTTGTGTCTTCAGAGGCAGTATAATGCCATCCAGCACAGACTGAATATCTATTCCCCGAGTTGCCGTTTGACAGGCCAAGGGCATCTTGTCCAGTCAATTTCATTGCCATCTTACCTCAGTTTAGAACCAAGATAACCTTCTTGGACTAAGATGGAAAGTAACAGTACAGGTGGGGGCCATCTGGATACCAAATGCACCAGACCCCCAAATTCCACGTGATCTCTCCCAGCAGTTACATATATATTTTAGATAATATGTGGGACAAAATAAAACAACAGCCAACAGCCAAGGGATCAAACAGAGTCCCACAGTATCACTTGGTGGATTTACCCCTCCAAGTTCCATCCCAGCAAGGTGGCCAGGAAGAATCCCATGGTCAGTGTTATTGAAAAGTACTGAGAAGCCCAGCAAAACTAACAGGGACACACTCCCCTATATTCAGTTTCCAGTGTAGGTTACCCATGAAGATTACCAAAGATGTCCATGTCCCACAGTGAGGCCTAAAGCCAAGGCTTGGCTTATGTAGGGGGAACAGATATCTATTGGAGGTCAGAGCTGTGTATCATATCCTGTTACGGGGCTTAACTTGTGCAGCTACCTTTCAGATGGGGTGAATGCTACCCTACCACCAGTTAGATTCATCTGGTAGCTCCATCAGGCTGAGCAGGGCCACCCTACCCTTTTCCTCAGGTAGCAAAATACCTTGAGTTGAATATGGTTCTTGTATTTAATTTACAGAAAAAGATATACTAATGTTCAAGAATGCCCCAGAATAACTCCTTTGATCTGGACTCCATTCCCCTAAAAGTCCTTAATTACTACCATTCTCTTGTTACTAGGGGGGAAAAATGAACTCTACATCTGTTCAGGAGTTCCTCCATCTCTTTTTATTTGATAAATTCCAGAGCTGAGACATGGTACAGATTCCAGGCACAAACTGGTTCCAGCTTTAGGGCTTAATCACAGCATGCTGGCAAATGCTCTTATGTGATACATATACTTGCAAACACATTCCCAGGTTACATTGATGTTCATATATTACCTTCCCCCATAAAAATGAATCGTGTGAAGTGATACTCAGACGTACTATGTTTCTGAGGAAGCTATTAAAGTCTTACAGTGCAAATACCTTTCATGTTTGAGTTTCTCCAATGTAATTTTCCCCTATATACACACACAAGAAGTATATTTGCCCTGAAAATGGAAACATTTTCCATTCCTCCTTCCTCGTTTTATTGTTGTTTCCTTCACAGTTGAGTGAATGGCTCAAAACAAAAGTCCAAGGGCACATACCAACTCTTATGCATAGAGAAAAAGAGATATTTTATTTAACAGTGTGCATTCACCTAGAATTCCTTAAGAAACAACACTTTTGACATTTTAGTGAAAGTTAACTGCCTATAATAATGTATCAAGCCAAGTCATTTATTGCATTTATAGCAAGCTGCATTAACCATTTGAGTCAAATAACTCACTCTATTAGAAATGGGCAAATTTCAGTGGGATGAGGTCTATTATGTATACAAGGCTGCGTAGGTGGGTGGGGGTATGACCCAGCTTAGGAGCTTGAGAGAAATGGCTGGGACTAATTAGTCAGTTGGGAACAGTGCTACATAATGGAGGTAGGTACTCATTTGAATTAGTTAACCTGAAAATCTCCAGTGGGAAAAGAGTCAGAAGGCTGACATTCTAATTGTAAAACAGATTTCGAGACTGTTCAGATTTAGATTCATTTCAGCATGAAAAACTAAAAATCAGGGCAAAGGTATAGAAACAGTTGGATATAATAACACAGAGCCTTCTGGCTTCAAGGCATGCAAAGTGTAGTCTGTCTATGTCTTGATAATATGGCATAAGGGAAAGAATCTTGTAGGACTGATTTCTCAAATATTCATTTAGGTAGCATGCAACCCAGATGCCAAAGCGGTCAACGAACTGGATATGCTTAGAGATAAAGAATCTCCTGATTTGAGAAGGAAGGAAGGAAGGAAGGAAGGAAGGAAGGAAGGAAGGAAGGAAGGAAGGAAGGAAGGAAGGAAGGAAGGAGGGGGGGAGACTACATATTTTGGCATCTTTGTTTAAACATTTCACTTAACTTCCTCCAACTTCTTCTACAACCATATAAGATTTTCTCTAGCATGGTTCTTTCCACATAGCAAAGACAACATGAGGAGGCCTCAGGCACATGAGAGGATCTCAACTTCATACTCTCTAGCTATCCTAATTTGGCAGGACAATCCCAATTAGTCCTCTGTCATTCTGCCTCTGAGCTACTTTTAAAATGTCCCAGTTTCTCTTTCCTCCTCACATCCTCTCCCTTTATCTTCTGCTTGCTTCAATTGGTGCAAATGGAGTTAAACTTAACAAAAACAATTTGTGTTCAATGAACTCAGCATGGAGAAGAGGAAAAGAGGAAGCAGAATTCTGCTCTCCAGTGTACATGCTACGCTCATGCAAAAGCAAACTGCTACAAATTGTCCTGGGTTGCTTGGTCTCCTACACTAATAACTTTTGCTATCTTGACCACAATCTGACATTGCTTGGCCACATGTGTCCCAGTTTTCATCTGTGAAATGTTGGAGGATGTGCACCTTGTAGTTTGTCCTCATGACAGAGCTGTCCCACTTCCCATAAAGCATGATATTGGTGGCCAAACATTCTGGCCATGAGCAAAATCCAAGTAAGATCTCATCATATCTCTTATTTATTGTACCTGTCATATTTATTACTCCAAAGGAAACTACAGTTGGCCTAGCAACAGCACTTCTACCCAAGTCAAAGATCTTTGATTTGCTTCTTAGGTGTGAGCCAAAACTACTTAACCAATATGGTGGACTTTTGATCAGGGCTGATGCATTCCTCCCCTGATTTGCCTTATTTCACTCTCTCATGTTAAAACAGTGGCCAGCTTCATTTGTCTGCATCTTTGATCTTACCACTGTGGCTAGAAGTTGGAAATGTTACTTTTGCAGGCTACAACAAAAAGAATTCTTCAGCCATCATGGTGAAGGTGGCTTTTGGAAATTGTAGTTTTCTTTGTTTTGTTTTGCTTTGCTTTGTAAGACTCTGTTTTCTAAGCTCTGACTGTGGTAATTCATGAGGCTTTGTCAATCAGAGCAAGTGGACCGATCAATAGGAACAAATGTACAGGTTCAGTAAGAAAGGAAAAATAGTTACTTTTGCTAAATGAATGATTTTTTAAAACAAAAGTTGAAATTAGAAATATTTGGTACAGTTTTAATGCACTATATACAGCACACAATGTGCATGTTTGAATTAGCAGACAAAATCCATTGTTCTGTTTTGCTAACTTAAAACAGACATTACATCTCTGCATCTAGTGGGATGCTATGTTTTGTTCAACACAGATATCATTCTGTCACAGCAGCTTTTTTTTTTATCCACATGCCCTCAAAAGCTCTTTAATATACTGACTGACTGATGAATTAATTTACTGATAGCTCTGTACTAAGAGAGTGATTCTCAAGCCACAGCTTGTATCTGCTTATGCTACATGGGTTAATTCCACAGCTGATTAGGTTGACAGTAGACAGACTTCTTTACTTCATTGCCAATTTCTGTGAATACCTAATATGCTGAACATTTATAATGCATGTGTTCAACCCATGGAGCAATGCTCCCAGACAAACCCCAGTGAAGTGTTAAGGGCTACCTTCCAGATAATTCTGGTTGAATTCTTCATATCCCTATTAATATTTTTATGAATATTATTATTTAAATATCTTGAAAAACAGAAGCCATAGTGTGACGTTTGTTAGCTGTATCAAAATGTATTTCTAGTTTAATTATGAACATCTGTGTTGCCAGAAGTGACAACCAAAGAACAAGATCCACTCCACACAAAAGAACAGTATGTTCTATTTCTGGCAAGAGTTTGAGGCAAAATATTTGCCGATGGTTATTTCAAATCATTCTATGAAAATTAGATCTGCTTCATTTCTTTTTATCTACTGGCTCTACAGCATCTTTGCTCCTCCACACCTCCTTCTCAGGAGCAACACACAGGCTTTCCTATAATGAAAGCCTTTGTGAAAGTATTCTCATAGCTTCCCAGACAGCTTAGCCATACTTCAATGTCGGTTCATATGGAAAAGGTCCATGCATGGTAACCTCAAACTGGGTTATTGTTAAGGATTCTTTGTGAAAATTTTCCAGAAATGCCAGCTAAGGCCAAATTCAGTGGCTAGGTTATTGATATGAATGTCTTACTGCATACATATTACCTCTTTGCTAAAAGTTTACAGTGGCTGCCAATTCGCTGCCATGTTAGGTTTTACATGTCAGTATTACATGCAAAACCCTACATAATTCAGGATGAGTTTACCCTTTATTTATTTATTTACATATTTCTTTCCAATTTTTCCCAGTTCAAGAGTCAAGGGGGCTCAAAGGAGATTAAAGTACAAATCATTAAAAATCCCCAAAATAAAAAAAATTAAAAAGTGATTAAACTATTTAAAAAACCCTGAAGGAACACCTCCTTACCACCACCACCATGCAGCCACTAACATCTTTGGAAGAAGAATTCTTGTCCACTTCACTGACAGGAGATTTCTGATCATTCCTGACCTAGAAATGTGCCCTTTCTTTGAAGGCAATCCCTCAAATGGAATATCCCTTTCTCAAGTCTGGCAGAACTCAGCATAGGCATGTTTCAGAAATTATTGAAAATATATGGATCACGTAAAATTAATTGCATCTCTCTCTCTGTGTGTATATGTGTGTGTGTGTGTGTGTGTGTGTGTTATATCTATATCTATATATACACCGTATGAAATTCATGGGGTCACCATAAGCATGAGCACATATGCACATGTGTGTGTCTAAATCTATAAATACCATCATATAGATATAGATATATAGATATAGGTCATTTCTGCACTAGACTAGTTCCGGGAGGAACCAGCTGGCCCCTCCCAAAACTGCAAACCACAGGATTCCATACAATGTTGCAAATGGAATAATAGCGCTATAACAGTCTAGTGCAGAAAAGGCCATAGATATAGATGATATAAATATAGATGGAATGCTAATTCTAGATTTTCCCACTTCCAAGAGATATCAAGAAAAAAGAAACAATCAGTTGTTGTTTCTGTTATGTCAAATTCCTCAGGAACCACCACTACCTCGTGACAGGAAACTGTAGCAAGCAGGATAGTTTCCTGGAAAGCTGCACAGTTTTCCCACATGAAAATGATGGAGCTTTCACAGAAGACTAAGGAAAAAGCATTAATGGTTGCATAATTTTTTTCTCCTATAAGACAGAGGGAAAGCATAAAACAATACCCAACTTCAAAAACTGCAGATCTTTAAAAAAATATGGAGGAAAGAAAGTTCTCCTTTGAGTTAATTTTTTTTATTTTAAAAAATACATTTTTAAGAATTATAGGCCATTTCCCCACAGGGTATAAGAAACGGTGCAGTCCATCCTCCAGGGAGGACGTCCGCACCTGGGAGCCGACTGGGTCCGGACTACTTAGTGTAGTTCCACATCTAGCCTACTCCGGAACGACCCCAAGTGGTCATTCAGCGTGCTTTTGAAAAACCTGTTTCTTGAGGTTTTTCAAAAGCACAGAGCACACCAGTGCGAGCCTGCTCCCTTGTGCAGAATTGCAGGCTCGCACCAATGCGAGCCTGCGATCTGCCGGGGGTGGGCTTTAGGCTGGTGAGCTTCAGCGGTTGGTCGAGACCCTCGACCAATCGGAAGCCACCATTTTCATCCCTGGAGCAGTGCAGAGTCATGAGCATGCACTGCTCCGGAGCAGCCTGGACCGGACCGGGGAGCCAAAAGACCCGGTAAGTAGTGTCACGAGGCGATTCCCTCGCCCCGTGCAGAAATGGCCATAGAGTGAAAATGATGTAGTGGATTGGTGTGTCCTGCTGTTAACAACATTGCTGGGCTTGTATGGTTTCTAAAGAAAAATAAAACAAAAATCCCACCCAAACAGGAGCAGTGGGGTAGTGACAGCAGAGCAAAGGAGTGGCTGAGGATGTTGACATGTGGAAGGAACACCTGTAGCAATACCGCTACCCATCCGCTTAAGGTAGAAAGTTGCAGAAAGCAGCATTCCTAACCTGATGGCATAGTGTGAATTACAATGCCACAATTGTAACAGTATATCGCGCTAATGGCCTCTAGCGTGGAAATGGTCTTTATATATGATGCAAAAGCACAAAAATATGCTGTGACTCCACAGTCAGGTTATTTCAGATCTCTGGTTTATTAAAGTAAAATATGCCCAGTTATGATTAACATCTTCTGACAACTTCTTTCCTATTCTACATTGTGGTTTCTTTGTTTTTGATGGTTCTACTTCATTGTGTCTATTGAATAGGATGCCCTTTGAAAAGATCTATCTTGGCTGGGGGCAGGAGTTTTATGACTTTCCAGGTGCTGCTGGATTGTAGCTCTCAGCATTTCTCCCTATTGACTATGTTGACTAGGATAGTTGGGACTTCCAGTTCAACAACTTCTAGAGGGCCAGATAATTCTTACCCTTAATCTAGGCCAGCATATTTCTGAAGCCCTTCTGGGCTTCTTCAAGATTTTCCTTTTTCACTTCCCAATTGATAGCCAGCATGGTATAGTTTGTGCATTGGATTGGGAGCTACCAGGAGACCAGGTTTCAAATCCCCACTCAGCCATGGAAAGCCAGTGGATGATCTTGCATACTTGCTCAGCCCAAGAGGAAGGAAATGGGAAACCTCCTCTGAATGAATCGTGCCCCAGACTTTTTGACAGAGTTACCATAAGTCAGAATCAACTTGAAGGCACACCACTACCACCACTTTCAGACTACGATGGTTCCTTTTATCTCCACCTTGGCTTCATCCTGACACTTATGCAAGGCTTCTTCCAAAGGCTTCAAGAAAGGCCAATAAGAGTGATGTAATTAGGTAATTTTAGATTCTGGATATAATTATCTTACTGAGCCCTCCTTATTTAGATGTTAATATGGAATAATAATTCACTTACATCAAAAGAAACCAATCCTTTTGCCTTTGAGGACCCTCTTTCTCATTTTGCTGAATATAGCCTTGACTCTCTCTGCTCTAAAGCCCTGCTCTTGTGGAATGTCTAGCCAACCCAGAAAAAGAGGATCATCTCTGCAACAACTGCTTTTCTTAGAGAAATCCTAGAGAGTATGACATCTCATAAAGGCCAGTTGTGTTGCTTCTGACTCCAGCTGCCACATTAATACACGTGAGAGATGGACGACAGGGTGACTCAACTGGTGATGGAAAAGGTCTATTGTGTACTGGGACTTTACAGTCAGGCTACCCCAGATTTATTGAATATATTACAGTGGAAATATGGGCCAATAAAAACTATGCTGCAGTTCAGTACACACACTGAATGATCTCTCATACACCATGCAAATTCCAGATTAAGTGATGCAGAAGCCAGAGTATTTGAGAAAAGAATAAGGCTTGGTCGAAATCTTGTTTTACTCCACCTTTCAAGCATGCTTTACTGATGTACCTTACAATATTAAAACAGTAACACCAATATAATTTAGAATCACCCCATATAACCTGTGCTGATCTAAATTTTCAAATTTTGCTTACTTGGTGGCATAGGAACTGTTTCATAATGTATCTTCCTCATGATGAGCCAATGTCTGAGTGAGCCTGGAGGCCAGATTTCAATTCCCCACTTAGCTATGGAAATCCAGTGAGTGACCTTGGGCATATCACACATCCTCAGCCCCAGAAAATCCCATGATAGGTTCACCTTAGGATGGCCGTAAGTTGGAAACAACAACAACAAGAACAGCAACAACTTCTTCATGTACCACTGCATAACATAGGGAGATGTTTATATAAAAGAACTTCATTCTTTAAATAGTTAGATCACAGAAGCACAGAAAGGAGGTAACTTGGAAAAGAGACGACAGTGAAGGAATCCACAGCTATACTATCTCTCTCACATGGCCAATCTTTGTTTGCTAAAAACCTCCAGTAAAGGAGACAGATATAACTAAGTGTGGAGCAGATGTGGGAAAGACACCTAAAAAAAAAATAGATCTACATAGGGCTACCCTTGTGCTTAGTCCAGAAGCTTCAATTAGTTCAGAATATGGCAGCCAGAATAGTCACCGGAAGACCTAAAACTGACCATATAACTCCAATTCTAAAGCCTCTCCATTGGCTGCCTATTAGTTTCCGGGCACAGTACAAGGTGTTGGTCATTACCTTTAAAGCCCTACATGGCTTGAGATCAGCCTACCTGCGGGATCGCCTTCTCCCATACAATCCGCCCTGCACACTAAGGTCCTCTGGGAGGAATTTACTGCAGCCAGTCAGAACTAGGCTGGCTGCGGTTACCCAGAGGACCTTCTCTTCTATTGCTCCCAAGTTATGGAATGGCCTGCCAGAGGAGACCTGGCACATTACCAGTCTTGACTGCTTTAAAAGAGCAGTCAAGACTGATCTCTTCTGACAGGCCTTCCAAGTCTAGCATTTCCATTGCCTCCCATCAATTGTCTTCCTGTTCCTTTAATAGTTGATTGATTGTAGTGTGTTTTAGGGGGTTGGTTTTAGGTGGATTGGTGGGTGGGGAGGATTGGGTATGTTTTTTAATGTTTTTAATGTATTAATGTATTTAATGTTGTTCACCGCCTCGATCCATGTGGAGAGGCGGGATAAAAATATTTTTATTTTTATCATCATCATCATCATCATCATCATCATCATCATCATCATCATCTCCCAGAAAGGTGGATATATGTTTGCATTGACTCTCATTTGACAACTGTAATATCAATTTGCCTGTATGAATGAGTTCATAATGTCACAGACTGACCTTTTATATCTTCTCACTAAACTGAACACACTGAACACAAGCCAAAACAGACATTCCTAGCTGTGTAAGTGGTAAGTTCTGGAACTGTTGCTGCTGAGAAGTTTCCTCTACCTCAGTCTTACTAAATAAAATCAAACACTTTATTTTGCTAACACGTTTAGCCAATAAAATGATTGATTTTAAGCTTTATTGTGGTTCTTCCTATTTTATGGTGATATAGTTTGTTTCATATTTTTTTCTGATTTTACTGAATTTATATAATTTTTAAAAACTATTTCTTATGTTAATTTGGATACATTTTTAAAATAATCTGATAGCCTAAAAGAAAGATTCTGAGTTCTTTAAATAGAATGTAGTTGTTATTGTTCTTTGTTGACTAGTTAATACAGTAAAACTAGGAACTAATGAATTTGAATTAAAATCCAATTGGCATATTTTAAGATTGAATAAAGACCCAATTAGTACATTTTTGATGCAAATTTCACTCTGTAAGCTAATTATTATTTCCAATGTACTAAAAAAAACCCTCTTTATTTAAAGTCACATCCTGTTTCATTGTGGTGACCACTTAATTAACCCCTCAGTTGCATGTAGTTTGTTAAATGCCTATCCAAATAACTGATGTAGGAAATTCACCCTTAGCGAATTCTAAATCTTATCTGTGAATGCCAAATACTAATACTGCAAAGAGTATCAAGTGAGAATTCAGTTCTCTATTACTGAAGAAAATTCCTTGTTATCAGATTCATTATTCATATTTATGCTTCTATGACAAAAACTCCTTATGGCTACGTCTCCGTATCATATCTTGAGGAAATGAGTGGGGATGCTTCATTAAAAAAAAGAAGAATAACTTGATGACTAAGAGAGAGCTTGACCCTTCAAGTGTATGACATGGGCAGAATGAGAATTGTTGGGAACACTGGAGAGAAAACATTGGTTCAGCTGAGGAAGAAGGGTATTTCACCCTTCTGGCAAATGTGCAACATTTAAAGTGCTGGTTTTGTATTACAAAGGGTTTAAAGGAGAGATTTCTCAACAGGTTGTCTACTGGCCGATTCAAGTGGTACCACATGATCTTGTAACATTCTTAAACATTTTTTTCTGATTTCCACCTCTTCCAGAACTACATCAGGGTTTGTGAAGTCAAACAGGAACATAATTTCACCAGCAGCCACTCAGGTTGGAAAGTCAAAAAGAACACTTCTTACTGATGACTTTACAAGTAGGCTCTGGTGGTCCTGGTGAAGTCACAGGCAGCCATCCTTGGTGATCTCATTAGCATCAGCCACTTTGACTCAGACCATGTCA
This sequence comes from Cyclura pinguis, assembly GCA_030412105.1. NCBI lineage: Eukaryota > Metazoa > Chordata > Lepidosauria > Squamata > Iguanidae > Cyclura > Cyclura pinguis. The sequence goes on along the minus strand of CM059601.1, from coordinate 159,545,557 downwards.
TTTAAATTAAAACTCCAAGCATAACCAAATTTAGTTGGTCAATTTTCTGAGTTGGTCAGTTTTTTTCCCCTACATCAAGAAGCAATTCTTTGCCAGTTCTCCTCTGCATATCTAAATATACCAATATGAAAGATCTTCCAAGGTACAGAGGACTGGATGATGGAAGTTGTATTCCCACAAAGCAAACTTCAGGTGTCTTGGGTTTTTTTGGTTGCTGTTCGTTCTTTTCTTTTCTTTCATTTTTTTTTAATACCAAGAGTCTGTTCCTACTGTTGTTCACGTGCTGTCTGATCCAACCTCTTGCACAGCTACCATGCCCCTTTGCTAGGTGCACATGTGCCTTCAACATTCTCTTCTTTCCTCTGACTACACTAAAGCCTGTTTTCCCTCTGTCTCCTGCTGAGCCAATTCAGCTGCAGAGTTTTCAGAGAAGGGGAAAAGTCAGGAGGCAAGACTGACTGACTTCATCCCCCAGAAAGCCTATGGACCTGGATGGCTTTGAAATGCAAGAGACTGATAACATTTCAGGCTCACAACAGACAACATACAGCAACTGTGGCTGACTCAGGGAGAGGCAGCATAATTTTTTTAGAAAAAGTAAAAATACACATGGCCAGCATGGTGCTTTCACTTATCAGAGATTCAACCTTTGCTTGATAAGAAGGTGCTAGCTCTGAAATTCATAGCCAGGCTTGAGTATCTGAGAACCCTACTAGCTGTGCTGGCTAGGACTGTTTGAATTTATAGTCCACAAACACCTGGAGAATCACAATTGTCTCAATCCTAGACCAGAAAGAATCCTATTCTACTAGGTAGAATCCAACTTGCCCCCAGCGTCACCTGAAGTATATTGTCTTCATAGTTAGAGTATCCCCTTCTGATCATCATGCTGTTTAACAGGAAGAGGTCAAGCAGCTCCGTCCTTTGGCAGGTTGATACAGTGATGTAAGATAACTTGGTACTATTGCTAGCTTTCCTACTTCATAATCCCTGATAGCCCTAGAACGCTGTAAAAACCTTTAATTTTTCTGGGTGCCACAACTTTCACTTCCTAATTGCATTTAGGATATGTTTTGTGATGCTTTTCAATTGATCTCTGTTGCAATTCCCTTCTAAATCTCCATCAATATGGCACCATTGACCCAATATTACTGCTGAACAAGGATTCTGCAGTACATGACAGGACTGTGCTTGTATACAGCTACTGAAAACAGAACATTGTTCAGGAAAACAGTGGGTGGTTTATCATATTCAAGGATTTCTTCATTCCTCCAGCACCAAATCTGCACACAAGTTAAACAAATGACAGCTAAGCATCTCACATTAGGAAGAGATGTTCTAAATTATTTTTTAAAAAATATAACAGCAATAAGCCATGGCTTCCAGGAGCTCCTAACATTGGCTGAAAATAGCCTCAGACCCTTCACTGGTCTATTTTTCTTGGCTGGTATGGATGGGAAACAATGAAAGGAGGCATATAGAAGGCCAAGTAAGACAGAGCTCATCTAGCCAATATTTGCTTGTGTCCCACCACTTCATGTCCACTACTTCATCACTTTTTGACTCAGTCCTCCTCCTTTACTCCACAGTCACTTGGATTGCTCCTAGCAGAGTGACAAAGACCCAACAGCACAACTCCCCAGCAGGCCATACACCTCAAGGAACAGCTGCCATACCTCCTCACTGCATGGTTACAAGCAACCTAAACAAGTATGTTGGAGCCTAGTGATTAGAAATGGAATTGGGGGGGGGTGCCCACACACAATGCTGCTGCATGCTCAGAGGTTGTCTACTGAAATGCACTGCTACTCAAAGTGGGGTATATAGTGTTGGATGGTGGAGTTAAAGGCACAAGTCTACTGCCCTTTCCATGCACTGGATGCACATGTGTCAGGTGAAGTGAATACTAAACAAAAGGGGAACTAAATGTTATAGTAAATGAATGTGCTTCTTGCTAATGGAGAAGCTGGCATTCCAGCTTACTTGAGCACAATGGGGAAGAGCTTCCTTTATAATGCCAATTTAGTGCACACTGTTTCTTTTCTGTCTTGGAAGAAGTGACATAGAAGTGAATATATCACACCATGAGGCTTTCAGATTAAATTCTGAAGCCACTGAAACTAACACATGGGAGATGGTCTTTATGGGAAAATATAACCCTAACACATTTTCACCAGTTTTTGCTGATGCTTACGCAGATCATCAAGGTGAATTAAAATTCACATTCTCTAATCAAATCTAATCAATTTAAACCAATACATTGGTACATGACTCAATGTATTGCAAAACACCAAGGTGACATTTGAACATCCTGTTCAGTCAAAAAGTGCAATTCATTCACAAGGCTTCAGTAAAGGACAAGATCTCAAAGAAGCTACATTAAAGCCTTGCATGTGGTGCACATTTACAGTCAGCTTAAAGCTCCCGGAACGTACAGTGAATGCAACAAGGTGGAAAATGGAATAACCAGGGCACCCTGCAGAGCTCAAATTTACAGGAAACATTGATGAAGCCCAGAGAGGTTTTAAACACAGGTTTGACCTGTGCATGGGAGCAACTGGAGCAGAAGTGAAATGAGACTTTCCGGTTTGCTTTACTTGTTATAATCCTTGTAGCAAGCTACCCTTGATGCATAGGGCACTTTACTTGATGCACAGGGCAACTAATAAATCAGTTACTGTATTCTATGTCATGTTAATGCCTCTAGAAAAAAGAAGATGAGAGAAGCAGCTGTTTCTTTTGCAGGTATAAAGCAACATTCATGTAAGACTATCAAAGGATCGAATACATTATGATGTTTAGATTAATCAAGGCTGTCTTGACATTTCAACATATGCTAGGGCTGTTCAACAAAAATTGTAACAAGAAGAGATGCTAAGTGAAAGAAACACTTTAAAAAACACACACATTTTGCTTTTGACAGTAGTTAAAGTGCATCAAACATTTAAGCCATTTTCGGTATCAAGTTACCACAGCACTGCTAGAAACTACTTCCCACATCTTTAAGGTTTAGAGCTGCAAAGCTAAGAGTGCTTTTCACATCAACTTTCCTTTTCTCTTTTTTTCTTCTTATTTCATAGCTTAGCAATAATAAAATATGATATGCTTCTATATGCTTTTAAATGGTTAGCTCTACTTGTTGAACAGGTCTTCTTACCTACTAGTGTATATATACAGCAGTGCCCGGGATTTTATTTTCTTATAGGTAATACTTGTTAGAAATACCTTAGGAATTACCTTAGCTTACCTTAGGAATTAGATGAGGTCGAAATACTCAGATTTTAGATCCTCTGTCTCTCATTCCCCAAACTGCCTTCTCCAGTACCTGTAACTTTTCTCCATATTCCCCAATTCAGTCTATCTTCAGCGTTGTTAACATACAGAAGTTTGGTTTCTGAGGGAATACACTACCCTTCTCTTTGTCTCCATAGCAACCAGTCTGAGGCCCAAGAACTCTGCCTGAGAATTCTAAAGGCCCCTCCCTAAACTGCAAAGCCCAGGATTCCATAGAATCTTCAGAGGCAGCCAATCATATGAGGTCTTCTCTCCTGACACAGCCAATCGTATGAGGTCTTCACCTACTGGACACAGACAAACTCACTAACTTTGACTTTTATATATTAGACAAAGTAACGGTACAAAAGACCACCATGTATGTACGTTCACTTATGAGTGTTGTTACAACTTTCCCATGACTAGGAATGGGACAAATCCAGAATTTTCTGAATCCCTGGAAGGTTCTGGGAATCCACGAATCTCACAAATCTCGAATCTTTTGAATCCTTTTTTTAAGAAGGGTTTAAAAAGCAAGGGAAAGAAGGATAATCTTGGGCAAGACACACTCTCTCAGTCTTAGCAAAAGCCTAGGCAAAGGCAAACCTCCCTCTGAAGAAATCTAGCCAGGACAATTGTCATAGTTTTGCCTCAGGAGCTCCCCAGACTGCGAATGTCATGAAGGCCCTTTGTACACCGGCAGTAAAATGTGGATGAATCCCACATTTTCCTGCCTGTGTAAACAGGACCACTACAGTATAGAGATAATCCAGGTCAAAACTGACTTTTCTTTGCATAGCTTCTTCTGGCATCCTAGGGTTTATCGTTTGATGATGCACCAGCACACTTTGTCAGAGAAGGCTGTGACACCTTGTAAAACTCCAAACCCCGGAATTGTGTCCGAAAGAGGTTTGCAAGGGAACTGTGCAAAGGAATGTTTCAACTGTCCTTGAAATCTCAAGCCTGTAGCTTCCAGTCAAGTGCTGAACTTAAATATGAAATGTTCAATTTAAATATCTTAGAGTACAACCCTAGATGTAATTTGTGAAATTGTTAGCAAAGGCAAAGGGAAATATTCACCTACTTGCCATCTCCCCTTGTGTGTCTAGTCTCCCAAGTTTTCAGGCGTCCTGGTCTCCCCCGTTTTCAGGTGTCCTGGTCTCCGAGGTTTTCAAGCATCCTGGTCTCCCACATCTTCAGGTGTCCCGGTCTCCAACAAACTGTTTAGGTGGCAGATTCAAAAGATTCAGTTTGCCTATTTTGGCACAGGGATTTGGATCCCTGAATCTCGAATCCCTGCCAAGGATTTGAGGATTCATTCAGTTGGCCCATCCCTACCCATGACCTATTCCCATGGATCTGAAGTTGCTACTTCTTTTAATAAAACAAAATTGGAGCCATTGGCAGAAAGGAGTCTTCTCAGTGAGTATATGTGAAGTATTTCTAGAAAAAGTTAAAATCATTTTGGCAAGACAGGTAAAATGTCACATAGGAGTTCTGCAACCTGTAGATGGTTGGTGGATTTTACTTCAAGTAAAGAAGTGAACTACACTTGGAGTTGAACTGGATGGCTCCTGTGGTCTCTTCCAGCCCTTTTATGCTATGATTCTATGGTTCTCACCTGGAATATCTGATACATTCTGGGCAATTCAATGTAGTTCGATTGAATGAATGCATTCTATGAAATTCATCTTTACTTTGCACATTTAGGTTTCTTAATATATTTTAATTTTTAGATGCATTTTCCCAAGGATTAAAGTTTCTGTGTTTTTCAGTTGTATGTATCACTATGTGCTTTAAAAAAAAAAAAGAGGCATGATTTTATATATATTTTATTTCTCCAAACTACACTGTGAGGCTTGCTGAGCTTTTCAGACTCCAGAGATATGAAATGAATAATTTCATGAAGGCTTCCTCCTCCCTCCCCTCCCAAATTTCATTCCCAGTTCCCACCATACAAAGTTGGAGGTATGCATGGAAAATAGGATCTGTTTCCGAACAGGAGTTACACAGGCTGTGAGAAGGTCATAGACATTTCTGCCCTTGTGGGGTTCATCTGAGGTATCTGTGAGCTGTATCAGTCATGATATCAATGCTTTAATTTTTTTTTTTTTTAAGGATTGCTGAGACATAAGATTAAATTGACTTGGGAACAGACCCGTTACATGGAACATGAATTAAATCAGGCACAGCTAAGTTTGGTCTCATTTATTTCAGTGGGTTTACTCAGTATTTCTAAGTTTGAGTCCATCTCATAAATGCATTCTGAACTGTGATTTCCTTCTGAAAACAGCACTGTCATTCATTCTTTGAAAAACATGTCATCTGGAAAAGGTTCTGTCTGAAATCCTATTGGCTAAATAACTCTTTGTTATGCTTTGAAAAGATTTAGGACAGTTCTTTTTTTTTTTTTCCTGCTCATGAGAAGATTTGATCTTGTTTTTCTCTGTGCCTGAAACAAACTGAAATAGCTTTGTTGAAACAATGGGTCCTGATCGGACTGTTTACCTGGCAACAGCACCTTCACATCAGTTTTAAATCCCCCTCATTCTTCTCCCTGTAGGATAGTTCCATGGTTTGGATGCCATTAATGGCAGAGGTACAAAGCATACTGTAATGCCAGATGTTGTTGTTATTGTGTAGTTGATAGCATCTAATCACCTCACCTGCCCCCACAAACCACTCATTTGAAGGGCTTCTTCTGCCTCCTTAGTTCAGAAATACAGGTCTCTGTGCAATCATTCTGCATTACTGCCTTCAAATAAGAGTACATCTCACTTACCCTACTTTGGCTGCTAGGATAGTGGCACTCTGACAACAGTTCATCAGCTCTCTGTTTAACAAAGGAAATAGTTCAAAACAAACTTATAGGAAGTTTACATTTCACTACTCTGTGGTATATTTCCTCACACTGCAGATGACTGTGTGAGTTTTCCCAAATATTATAGATACATTTTAAAGCAACTTCAGTTGGTTTCCAGCAAGGAAAGAAGAAAAGAGCAGATACTCCCGTTGTGTCTTTGCATGAAGACATTTGTGTGGTTCTCATTATTTTGAGTAATAACAGCTCAAATAACAGCTTAAATAACAGCTACTCATAATTCTTACACACTGCTTACATCAGCTCTAAAAATAGCGTTTAAAAACAGCACACATTTTATTTTATTTTGTTTCCCTTAGACTGCTGTGTTTTTTGGATTGTTTCATATTATTCCAAAGCCCATCACCTACATCAAAATACTAAAGAAAACAAGATCAAAATACCAAAATATAGAATTTCCCCTTTTGAAAGCCATACTGAAGATGAAAATTAATGTTAGTGACAGTAGGACTTAGGCAAATTGGGAGCAATGAATAAGTTTTCTAAATAACTCAAAGACAAACTGGCAAAACCCATGGATTTCCAGTCTGTATTGCATATGGTCCATCTTCCAATTGAAGACAATGGGATTTAAACACACTGACTTTTTGTTGGATATTTGTTGGATTACCAAGTGTCTAGATTGTAATGCAATACCATATCATACCATATCATACCATACCATACCATACCATACCATACCATACCGTACCGTACCGTACCGTACAGTATAATATAGGGAGCTGGTTTTATAAAAGGAGGTGTTACTAAACTTGCCTTTAATTTGCACTTACTATGTTTCTGACCAACTCAATTCACTGGAAAAAAAAAACCTGAAAAACATTGAAACGTGAATATTAGAAGATAGCACCCAACTGGGCACTGGGGATTTCTTTCTACTGTATACAGATTCTTTTTTGAGCTGAATATGAATAGATTTGCAAAGATTGCCAAAGTTGTTTAAAAAATGAGCATGACAATATTCTAAACTGTCTGCAAGAAATATTCCAAGCACTGAGAGGATCATGCTTTACCTACCTGCCAGGTACTGTAGAGCTGGGGAGCTTAAGGGGAAAAAACAGTGAAAACTCAAATTACATTGAATAAACAGGGATTCAAAACCGATCTTAAGCACTAAATAGCCTTCAGTCTGAATGGGTGAATCTCTCAGTTTTGGTCTTTCCCAGTTTCTTAAAAAAAATTAAAATTCTTGCTTTCTTTCCATTTGTAATATAAAGAAATTGGTAAATTTTGAGTATATTCCAATAAAAAATGAACCAAAACAGAAATTCCCATCCCTAAATATTTTTTTCCTATTTAGAAATTCATTTCTATCTCTACTTTGCGCTATCATGATAGCATGTCACAAAACAGATCCAAGATTGACATTCAGGCCACTACAGGCTGCCTTCTATATGCAAATAGTCTGTGACGACATCCACAGGTTTTTTCTTAAGTAGTCTGTGGACTGTCATCAGAAAACTAAACTTAATGAGGCAAATAAACAGTGCTACTGTTGAAAGTAAGGAGCTTGGTTCCTCAGCAGTGTTTTTAGGCCTGTGACACTAATAAAGTGCCTATAGAAAAATCATCTTTGTTCCCACAAGAGCAATATCTTTCTTGGGCATGTACTGGTGCAGAGAGAGGAGTGCAATGAAAAATGACACCTGAATACAAAGCAATGGAAATAGATTGAGATATAAAAGACAAAGGCTGTGCATTTTACTTGAGAGCTTTGGCTGCAGCACAGAAACCATTTATTCGACTATAAACACTTATTCCAAAATGGCTTGAGTTTTCATTGCATTTTCAGTTCTCTAGGTATGGATCTATTGGTGTTTCTTTTTAATCATAGATTCTTTTGGAGTAGACGAGGTCACTCCCGGCTAATACTATTTATTATTTATACAGCATCATCCATCACTGTACATGGAACCTTACATACTCATGCAGACATAAAAGAAAGCTGACAAACAAGAGATAAACTGGCATTATATATTTCATATTTTCTTTAATGCAAATGCTTTTAGAAACACAATGCAAAGCATACCACAGTTTTCAAAAGCCGTGTTAAGCCTTCTGCTGGATTATGCAGGTTGCACCTTAATTATGCAAGCCACACCATAGGGATCATTACCGCATTACAGGCAACTCAGCCCCTTGCTTGACTTTTACATCATTTGAATATGAATATGAATATGCATTTGAACAGACAAAATCCATTTTGATGGGAATTTAAAAGTCCTACATAGCTTTAAAGCATGGGAATTTGTTAAGGAAAGAGCTGTATATGAGAAGAAATTCCATTTTTGACACAAATTTTCCCAAATGTGCACCTTTCTTCACAAATATGGCAGGAAGGACAGCCCTGAGACTGACAAATTCTGAATGTGGATTACAAGAAAATGAACACATTAATTCATCCAAGGGGAGAGCTTTGAATGCTTAGCTTTTAAAACATGAGCCTGAATTCATAGTGATGAGCTGGGTGGTCATCGAATTTATTTCTGTCAGACTCCTCACCTGATAAAGCAGGCAGATGTTGTATGGTCTTCTATATCCTGAAATAGTGGTACCTACAGATTTTGGCTGGTGTAGATGGCTAAGGATTTTGTCCATCTCTTTCACATGTCTTATGTGAGAACTCGCAAGATTGCACAAATACATTCATAAATTAAATGAAGTGATTTTGATATTATGAAAAGTTGAAGTTTGGGAGAAGCCATCCCTAGTGTGAGGTCAGTGGCATGGTAGTTCAGTGGATTTTCACTAAAGGCACAGAAAGATCTGCATTTTATTTCTTACAAACTTTCTTTTCTTTTCATTTCTTTTCTTTCTCATTAACTTGAGTAGACAGCTTGGTATGAAATATACTGGTCTCATATATATATATATATATATATATATATATATATATATATATATATATGGTAAAACAGATTCCAGAAAACACAATTGACTTGTCTGAAATTCATCACATTTATTTACAGTCTGGAAATCTAATTTAGAAAATGGGTTTCAAAATAGTTTACACCTGGAGGGTGGAATCCTTACGACAATAAAAGGATTACATAGAGAAAATTCCTTCTTTTTTTCTAAACATTCAGAGAGCAGGGGATAGAATCTTTTTGCTTCATTACCTATACATCACTCATTGCTTTCAAGCATTATAAATGTGACACCTTTTTTGTCCTTGAAAAGCAGCTGTATTGTTACTGCCTTTGTCCCAGATGGTGTTAAATGACAAGAGGAGAGCTACAGAGGCAATTTAAGAAAGTTGCTTAAATCTCAGCAGACACATCTTGCTAGCCTTATTTAGAGTGGGGAAAGGATGCTTCTACTATCTCAGCATTCCAGGTGATTTGAAAGGTTGTTTTTTTTAAAAAAAAAAAACTAATTTCACTTTCTCTTGTTAAGTACACTTTATTAACATGTGCTGATTTTTCTACATGCAGGGCGGAGTCATTTTTCAGATTTATTGCCAACTCCACATATGAGAGGGATCCACTAATTAAGGATGTCTAGCATGATGGTCTAGAGAAGCTAGAGGTGAAGGAAACCCATTGTTATGGATAATATAGGACCACCTTAGTCCCCATTGGAGTGATCCAGTTTGCTTAGAGAATCTATGTGGAATCTCATTGGCTTCTTGTGTCACCTAAAAACCTTCTGGGTTGTAAGCATTGGTAGTACCCTGAACTGACCTCAAACAGTTTTCTGTTTGAGGCAAACAGCAAGATGGCACCCTCCATCCATGTACATGAATCTGACAGGATTAGCAATTGAATCTTATTTCAATTCGGACAATGATCAGTCAAGGCAGCAGACTGGTTTAAAGAGTGCAGATTGCATGAAAGTCTTGTTCAACAAGATGGGCAAAGGGACAATGAATGAGTTTTGAAAAAAAATCTCACATCTAGTGAGATTTTAGGTGAGACATGGCAAGAGAGTATCTTGAGGGTTTCTCAAATACCTAGTGCAAGACTGAGATGACAAATTTTAGTTTGTGCAGTTCCTTCAATTTGTTGCAAAGTTAATTTGAAGAAAAATCCTGTCTTTGCAAAATTAATGTTTTATTCCCTTTTTTGAAGCTAAGCATGCAAGTACCAATGTATGTAGAGGCACAGACGTATCTTTTTAAAGGCATGCTTGCACTTCAGTGGACATCTGAGAGTTGCTTCGAGGACAAGGCAACAGTGGATTTCCAGAAGATTTGTTAGATTTAAAAAAAAAAAAAGATTCAGGAGGATCCATTAGGATCCAGGTAGCAAAGTGAACCACATAAAAGACTAACCTAATTTATAGGGAGTCATACTTACGCACGGGGGACAGAATCTTGAAAGTTAGTAAAGTTTCGGGAGGGGGGGGATTTCTTCTGCAGCTTCAGTTTTTTTACTTTGCAAGACCACTCTGAATGTGTTTTACTTGGGCATAGTTTGACTTTTCACAGTTCAGATAAAATGGAGCAGATTATTCTATGATCAGTGATCAGAGAAAAGAGTGGCCATTCCTCTATGAAATTCCTAATTGGAATTGGGAAAACTGGCTTCCTTCCTAATTGGAAGCCAATGTTTATAGGAGACAGTTATATTCCAAGGTCTCATGCACCAAGGTCAGGGTTCAGTAGCCTCTTGAAGAAAGTGACACTGTGCTCAGCAGGTTTCATGCCTATTCCCCATTTCCTATATGAGAAGATAATTAATTAATTAATTAAAAGTCCTAGATCAAACTTATAGAAACAGTACGTAAAATGCATAAAAATACACATAGATATGACTAAAATACAATGTCAGATCTGAATACTGCTCATTTCTCTCTGATACCCTGAAGAGAAAAACTGAGGAAAATAAGAAATTAAAAGGTTAAAGTGTTTAAATATTAAAATTTCATCTCTGATACTTCTTCTTATGAGTATTATGTATAACTAAGATTGCTGTATTATGATTTCCCCTCTATTATTTGTCTGCAAGCTGTAATAACATATGAAAGGAACCTGACAACCTTCTCTGTAATTTGGTAGTCTTTATCTCCAAGTAGGAAGGATAAGTAAAAGCTTTCTGTTCTGCCTGTTAAATTTTGTACAATTGTAATAATTAGAGAGAACATTCTGAGAAAATGGGCAGTACCTCATGGATGTGAGGGCTACCCAGCTGCCATACCTGTCACCCCACTGATCATCAGGGTTGAGTTAGTAGATCTGGCTGGCAAGGTGGGTGTTCTGTTGCTACCTCACCATTCTATGTACATCCCTCCCCAAACTGCTCACTTGGTAGAAAAGGAAAAAAACACTGGATCCCTAGTTAAAGTCTAGAATGTGGTCACGTTCCTTAACACCATCCTGTGGTGGTGGGATCAGAAAGCAGGATCCAGTTCTTTATCCCCCAAAGTCCTGCTAACTTTGTTCTAGAGTGATTTTATACATAAATGTTTAAGTGATGACCTGAATACAACTTGTTTATCTGACATCATGCCCCAATCAGAAGAGCTTTTCTTTGACAAGGACCCAGGCTGTCCTTGAAAGCAAATCTCCTCATGACCTAGCATGGTACAGGAGATTCTTGAGTAGGGGGAGGGTGAATATGGTTCCATTCCTTTCAGAAGAGGACATTCTGTGTAGAACCAGGAGTAAAGTTGTCCCCAAATTGCTGGAAGAAGCAACAATAAAAGAGGCAGGGCAAACTGACCTTACTCAGACATGCAGCCTTGTGGGAGCAAAATAATGGTATTGCCGCTCCAAATAAAATCTTTTCCCCAAAATGAAAATTTATTTCAGTCACCAAATTTCTAGTATTGCAGTAACTTAAAAACATCTGTTGAATACTTAGAAAGATAATTTGGGTATTGAAGAAGGAGAAGGAGGAGGAGGAGGACGGGGAGGAGGGAAGGAAGGAAGGAAGGAGGGAAGGAAGGAAGGAAGGAAGGAAGGAAGGAAGGAAGGAAGGAAGGAAGGAAGGAAGGAAGGAAGGAAGGAAGGGACAAAGTTATCAAGGGGAAGCAAACACCATAAATATAAAAAGTCTATGCGCGCACAATTTTCAGTGTCTCACTCTCTGCAATGCTAGAAATTTAGGGAATGAAATGAAATTTCACTTGGGGTGATGTGAACAGAATTCTTATTTGATAGGGGAATTGTCCTTATTCTCCTGCTGGAACTATATGTCTGGACCTATGTAGGAGCAGTGTAAGGTTGCAACAAAAGATCATAAAGAACACAGAATATCACGTATAGGGCCTTCTCTAATCTAGTAGCTTCCAATCTAATCCAACTGTGTTATGAGTGGGGCTCTGCCAATGTCTGGGGAAGAGCACTGTAGGTTGCAATAGGAGCTTTTGGAAACAAAACATCAATAATCAGTATCCCTACTCAAACCTAATATTTTCCAGTGAAGGCAAATTTATTGATAAGTTATCAACTGCTGTAGTTCTTCCTTGAAATTGAGACTTGGAGCCTTTCCACACTAAACTGCTATATTGCTGATATTCCACTATCACCATCCTGTGGAATTCTGGGATTTCTAGTTTACTGAGGCCAAAGAGCTCTCTGGCTCAGAATTCTAAATGCCCCTCCCTAAACTGCAAACCCCAGGATTTCATAGGATGTTGAAAGTGGAATAATAGCACTATAGCAGTGTAGTGTCGAAACCCCATAGGATACATGAACTAGCATAGCTCATTTCTGCACTACAATGTTATAGTGCTATTATTCCACTTTCAACATCCTATGAAATTCTGGGGTTTGCAGTTTAGGGAGGGGAATTTAGAATTCTCAGTCAGAGAGCTCTTTGGCCTCAGTAAACTACAAAGCCCAGAATTCCACAGGATGTTGAAAAGGGAAAAATAGCACTACAACAGTATAGTGCAGAAATGGCTATAGACTTAGATATTCTGAACCCTCACTGATTTCAGTAGAACATCTGTATGTTAAAATTGAACTAAATAGTGGACAGATTTGAAAAGTCACTGGGATGCTGATACAAGTGCAGAAGAAATGTTGAGGTCAAGTAATTTTACTTGTTCAAAGCATTTCTAATTTATGATAAATTATTACTTAAACAGTGTGTTCATGCCACCATGGCAATTAAGATTTTAGATGGTACTGTCTTTTGATATCATCGCTTAGAAAGGATTCCTGCTATTCTAATGAACTGTGGAATATGTAGTGCTGTGTTTGTTCTTACACTTTAGGGAAAGCTCTGAATAGCCAGAGATTCCTTGAGGGATTTTAATCTGATTTTCTTCAAAACCAAACTAAATCATAACTTTCCTATAACAAAAGGTGAGTCTCCACAGTTGGCAGGTATTCAGGAAGATGAATGGCTTCATGCATAATATACAGGACCAACTAAGATACAAATATTGTTTCTATAGCTGCAGTTCTGTGAACAATTAGGCTGCTTCTGTCCCAACCTGAATGGGATTTTAACATTACAGTGCACTGGGTTATAACATATGTGGAGCTATACACTCATAACCACATAATTCTAAGTATTTTGTATCTTTAAAAATGAGAATCAGGTTACATCCAATTAATTCCTCGCTTGATGGTCTGCTGAGAATCTCTTAGCTTTTCCTTTTGACCGTTTTTAAAAAGGAGTTTTTAAATGAAGGGTCACATTGATAGTAGTGCTATTTTGCTGCATTCCTACATGATGAGATCAACTGAGCATTACCTGATGAGCATTTCTTCCATCTAACCCATTGTAATTTAAATGGATGCAAGTATAGACTGGCCTTGCTCTGAAAAAGAAACATTTCAGTACAAAAGGAAATGTTTTATACTCTACAAAATTCCCCTGAAGTCCTCCCATTTCTGTACTCCTCTATTGTGCCTGCTGCTTTAGTACCACTTTATTTTAAAACCTCATCTTTTCCATGTTGGTCATGTGACCCTGGTCCATCTGGAATTATTTCTTCAGTTATTTCTAGGGATTAGGTGGGAATGCTAGTCATGGTAGACTATTGCAGCAAAACTAATGAAGAATCCTTTGGCACTTTAAAGGCTAAAAAAAGTTTATTTAGGCATAAGCATTCATGGACTACAGCCTATGGCCAATTTTGTCAGGTGACAGAGATGAACTACAGAGGGGGCAAAATAAGGACACTGTCTGGCAAAAAAATAGCCTTTCCCCCAAAAAGCTTTGCTTCATTCTCAAAATTTCTAATAGCACAGAGAGTGGGACATTGAAAATTGCTGACAACTAGAACTCTTATCATTGATGCTTATATACCCATTTTCTTTGGATACTTCAACTTATTTCTAAATCTTTGGCTGATGTTTTAAGTTTTTACTATATTAGAAATATGGGGTCTGAAGGAAAATTTCACGAGAGGCTGAGAATTCTTATTGCACAGACCGTACCCTCTTTTTACCTAGTCCCTGCAGGTGCAGAATGCCATAATGGCACCTTATAGCCAATTGAGTACAATTCTGTGACAATGTCACTGACAAAAAATAAAACCTCCTGATTCCTAGCATGCTTAATCATTCATTGTAGCTTGGCTCTTATTTATCTCTTGTTGATTGTTTCAGGAACAAAAAAATTCACAGTTATATTCCATTGTGTCTCCACAACTATAAAGGTCAGTAGTTTGCATATAATGCTCTGATTTTGAGCCCACTATATATCCCATTACAAAGAGCTCCCGTATAAGCAGACCCTTAACTGAAAACTAGAATAACCCTGTTTCCACAATCTGAACCAGTAGTTTGTTGTTGTTGTTTTGTCTTCAAGTTGTTTCCAACTTATGTTGACCCTAAGATGAACCTATCATGGGGTATTCTGGGTCTGAGAGTGTGTGACATGCCTAAGGTTGCCCAGTGGGTTTCCATGGCCAAGTGGGCAATTATACCCTGATCTTCAGAGTCATAGCCCCATGCTCAGACTGTTACACCACACTGGCTCTCTATAGTCTACAGTCAATTGCTCAACTGGGATCATGCTTTTCTGGGACAGTTGATGTTTTGCAGTCTGTTTTCTTTAGTGAAGGAATTTGGTGGTTTTTTTCCCCTCATTACTTATGACTTATTTAAAGTATACATACTTCTCTCTTTGGTCTTCAACGTGGTTCAAGAAGATACATTAGCATGGCAGTTCCTGCTTTTGGATTTAGCATCTAAACTTGGCATGATGCATGAGAAGTAAGGAAAAGGGAGGATATAAAGGGGAAAAAATACATTTGGTTCTTATACTGACAGATTGGGTGGAAACTGTAACCTGCTGGAGTGGCTTCTAGTAAGTGACAGAAGAGAGTGGGCCTAAGACAGCTGGCCTCAGTTGAGGCAATGGAAGAAACCTGCTTCTTTTCTCTCCCTCTGCTGTTCTATTCTTCAAAGAGACATTCTTGTAATCTATAAAAAATTATGTACGTTTCACAGAAAGCAAGGTTTATAAGCAAAGGGTGGCACTCTGCTTAAAATCAATTATAGTTCTGCTCATTTCTATTCTTTATTTTCCATCTGTGATTTCCATCCTGCAGCATTCCACTGTAAGTAGCTCTGCTGAATAATGAACTAATGTAAAGCTTTAGAAAATACATTTAATTTAGATGATGAAACTCATGTGCACTGCAAAGTAATTGATTTTTATTTAATAGTAAGGCACTTCTCTGCCTAAATCCCTGAAGCTGCTCTGGAACAGATTCTTGAATTTTTGAAAATTCTTGAGGCTCTTAGGATTAACTACTTAATTTGTTCTTTATTAACAAAATAAACCCCAGTTCCCATCTGTACTAGTTAATTTTTTCAGTCTCATTTTTAGCATAGTGATGCTGCATTGTGTTGTATAATGAAGACCTCTTGCGTGGTTGTTCTTAAAAACCAGCTTTGTTCACACAATTACATTTTTGTATGCCTGTCAGAGCTTGTCCCACCAACAGGCAGAATGAGAATGCTTTCTCAGAAAACAGAAGTTATGAAGCAGAAGTTCAGTACTATAGAACAGTGTTGGTAGGTCGCGTGTTCTACCCTGCACCAATGAGCTAGCCTGCTGACTTCAAGTGTGTAGACAATGCTATTACATCAACAGTATCGACTGTTTGGCTTTTATATATGGAAAGGGATGACAGTTAAATGTTGGCCATGCTGACTGGAAATGATGGAAATGTAGTCTGAAGGGGTCCAGGTTTAGGGAAGGTTGATCTAGACCAATGCCTAAAGTCCTATTACATTCCCACACATTGTTTGTGTCACACAGATTCACAAGCACAGGTGGGAGACATGTAGATGCTGAATGGACTAAAGTTATACAGGTAATGGCTATCCTATTGCTCAACAGCTTCCACTGATTTCTGTGAGGATAGACAAAACAGGGCTCAGCCTTCACAGAGCTGAAGAGACTGTCACTGTCACTGTCACTTTTAAGATGATGAATCAGTTTTTGCTCTCATCCCAGTCACAGTCCTCAAAAGGGGCTTAAAAGATTACTTTGTAAAAGTAATTTATGTTCGTTGTTTATTCAAGAGTTTGAAAAGTCACCTATAGTTCAGATGAAAAGCAACATGGGTTACCTATTAAACAGATAATTACTTTTCTATTACTTTCCATTAGCTTTATTTCTGAAAAAAAAATTCTTAGAATAATAGCATACATTGTGGTGGAGGGGGGAGTGCAGTTAAATGCCTTAAAGTATCCTTAAAAGTTCTTACAAATCTATTTTTGATAGCAACAAGAAAACATTACCAGTTACACCTATGAATGCACCTCATTCCTTACTCCCATTACTTTTGAAATGTAATGTTAGAATTTCGTTACCTCCAAAAAGTAACTAGTACATGTCAACTATCTTAATTCCATACTCCGTTCTGAATTCGAGATGGAAAGAATATTCAAAAATATTTGGGAATGGAAAAATGGTTGAGGAAAAATAAAACCTATTCCCTGCAGAAAGCATACTGCTTTCCATATAAAACAAGCATGTGAGACAGAATACATGTGAAACATCTATGTGAAATGAGCATTACACAGAATCAGTCCAGAACTGCTAAAAGCCTTCAACAACTGCAACAGGACCAAAATCACAGAAGTTATCATTGCTTCTTTCGTGAAGAGAATCAGCAAAGAATGAAATCCCTGTTTTGAATGCATACTTTCATTTTCTCATACGTAATGACGTACTAAACCATGCAAAAAAAGGGGGGGCCAATCACAGCCAACGGGGCAGGGTGACGGTAGTAGTGGCAGTGGACACAGAGGAGCCAGTGTGGATTCATGAACTCACACTCCTCCAAATCAGAATGGAACATACTCAGTAGCTGTGCCGAAGGAAATGAGGGAAAGTCCGCCTTGTTTCGAGCCCAGAAAATCCAATAAGAAATGGCACAAACCGATTCACCAGCCTCGTGCAGAAAGTCTCAGTAAATATCCTCCTCTTTCTGGTGTCCATTGGTTACAACCTATTTCTGTGGGAAAAGAATATCTTGCAGAGCAAGAGTGCTCTATAGCAATGGGGGAGGATATGTGGCTTATCAGATTTCAACCACAGCTCCCATTATCCCTGTTCATTGGCCACACTGGCCAGGGCTGATGGAAACTAGAGTCCAGCAACAGTTAGAAAGACACACATCCCCCAACCCTACTTTACAGGTAATTATAGTCAATCCATAAGCTAAGCCTAGTCCTGATATCATCTTGGAATACTGAGTAGCAAGTAGCTAAAATGTATATCCCGCCCCCCACAAGGAGGCTAGAATATTTATGCTGATATAAATGTTGGTATACAAAAGATTGAACTTTTTCAGGCCATTTCTGCATGCCATCACTGCCCCACAATCGAGATGTATTGCTACTGGTCTGGGAGTCATGCTTTCACACAACATCATTGCGGTCTCACTGCCAATGTGTCACCACCTGTCACAATCGTGGGATCTTCCATTACCGGAAAAAATCCAGTAAAGTTCCCCAATGGCCCAATGCTTCCATCACCGGCAGCCATGTGGAAAGGCAGAGAGCACGATCTAGGTACTTCCTTCCCCAGTGCAGCAGAGGAAGTGGCTGGCTCCACTGCAGAAGAAAGGCACATGTCACTCATGCTACCCTTCCACAGGAAGCCAGCTGGGTGCAAAAGGGAGTGTTTGCATCATGCTCCCATCCCATCAGCGGCACTGCTGGAATCACAATGGGATGATGATAGAGATAAGTAAGCTGTAGAAATGATCTCAGAGATAACATTCTATTCATGGCTGTATAACCCCAAGGATGCCACTGTAAAAGCTAAGGATCACAGCCCAGAAGGTTTGGCAAATGCAGTCCTTCAAGGTAGTTGAGAAACTGGAGTACCTATTGCACAATAAGATGATGCTTGGCTGTACTGCCAATTGCACATAGGTTGTACAAGTGTGCCACGCTGCGTTGCAATAACTACGCTTAGGTAAATTTACACTGTGCAGCCAGTGAATAGGATATTTGCTGTAAACTAAGATGGAGAAGAGTGTGTGAATAGTCAAAATGGTTACAGAATTTGTGTTCCAGAATAGATTGCATACACCATTATTACGACAATGCTGTGCATGGGTTTAAGATCCCATCTGATCTTGGATTCTGAGTAGGATCAGCCCTGTTTAGTACTTGGATGGGAGACCACCAACCAGGTATACTAGGTGCTGAGGGCTATATGTCAAAGGAAGGAACAGGCAAAACCACCTCTGTGTTTCCCAGGCCTAAGAAAACTCTGAGAAATTCACAGAGCCACCATAATTTGACAGGCAACTGGAAGGCACACGCACACACACGAAGTGTAGTGAGTTAATTATTGCTGAAAATGAATCAGAGGAATGTTTTACACTTTAATACATAGCTAGCTTTACAACTGGTTGACTGCAGAGATGTGAAGATGCTGGCAGGTTTGCTCCTTAGGGGATTATGCAAACATCAGATAGAGTTTTTGATCCATTGCAGTTGTCCTTGCAGCCCTCTGCAACCAAATGTATACTTTGTTAAAACTGATAAATGTCTCTGTTTCCAAGACATTTTCCCACTGGGGGTAGCAAATTCATATTGTGTGTCTTGAATATAGTAATTAGGGACAACGGGGAGGAACAGGAAGGCAAACTGACTTGTGATATTGTGGTGTGGCTTCAGAATGCATTTACAGTAAGAAAGAAGGGATATATATATATATGTATACACATATGGTGCTAATAGAGGCAGCAAGAGCCATCATGGTATAGTGGTTTGAGTGTTGGACTACAACTGCAGAGACCAGGGTTTGAGTCCCCACTTGGCTGTGGAAACCCACTGTGTGACCTTGGGTGTGTCACACATTCTCAGCCCCAGAAAACCCCATGATAGTTTCGCCTTAGAGTTGCTATAAGTCAGAAACAATTTGCAGCACACAATAACAACAATAAAGCCAGCATAGTATTGTGGTTTGAGCACTGACCTACAGCTCTGGAGACCTGGGTTTGAATCCCCACTCAGCCATGGAAAGTCACTAGTTGATTTTGCACAAGTCACACTCTCTCATGCTCAGAGGAAGGCAAAGGCAAACCTCCTTTGAACAAATCTTACCAAGAAAACCTTGTCATAATATCATCTTAGGGTCGCCATAAGTCAGAATCAACTTGAAGGCACACAACCAACAGCAACAAATAGCAGCAGCAAAATAGAGGCACATTATGTTTGTTATCCTGGAGGAGTCTTCCAAGACTTCTGCTTGTCGTTAGCAGCTCGGTCATAGAGGCCTAGGAAGTCACAATGTAGATACTATTACAATAGGGGTCAGATGATGCCCGGAGCCAGCAGGGTTTCACTTGGCCCTGTTAATCTGCTGACCTATCTGACATGACTCCTCAGGGTGAGCAATTAGGTGACATTTTCTAACTTGCTTATAAACTGCTGTTCTTACAGACTACCAAACATAATAGTTTAATGGTTTGAAAAGTGTGGCAAGTATGAAGTGTGAGTGCTGAAACCTAAAAGTTGTAGGATAAACTGTACCTAAGAAAAAACTCTGCTGATCTTCATGGAATTGGGGAAATGGAGATATGTTTGATCCCATACCAACAGTACTTAAAAAAAAAAGGCTATAGCAGACATTATTTTTCTTCCTGATTCTCCACTTCATCTTTACTTAGAGATAAATGAGATACAAACCCGGGACAAATACTGTATTTAATATTTATTCAGTAATTATTAGCACACAACAGCTCTCTGTATGTGTCAGAGCTTGGTACATATGAAAAAGTAATTATCTATGGTTATAACCCCAAACCTCCCTCTCCCAATAATTGTTAAGTATTATATGATAGACTTTTAAAAAAGTAATTCTTTAGTTTGTTATTCCTTGGAAATAAATAAATAGTTGATTATTTCTATTTTTTTTTTAAATCCAAGTATAGCAGTAGAAATCAACTATTCAGCTATGCAATATTCCTTCTCCATCATTCAGCAGGATTATTCACTGAAGCATGTAGAAGTAACTTAAAAGGCATCATTATACACAAAATGAATAACTGAACTCTTATGATATTAAAGTTGTAATGTAACATATTTACATCTTTGTGACTGGAAAAAGGAGTCACTTTCAAGCTGGCCTGTACACATTCTACTTATAAACATAGTTTTTAGGAAAGAAAAAAATGGGATAGATGATAGCCTTTTAAATCATTGCTAACCCTTAGCTGGCTGACAGATGCAAGTGTCTCTATTTCCAAGTTTTGAATGCTTTCAAGTTGTTCTGCTGGAATTATATGCAATGATTGTTAATTATGGTAAGAACATCCTTGAAAGAGATATGAATAAGAGTCATTCAGTGAAGAGCACTCATTCACTAAAGCACCGAGAGACCTTTTCATTAAAAAAAAAAAAGTGGTCATGCAACGGAAACGATAATGTATTTGCCTCAGTCAGTCTTCTCTGTAAGCAAGCCTTTGTGCTAATTGTTTGGCTTTGTTTATTTTATCTTCATCTTGAATGTTCATAGGTCTCTGTGATAGAACTGTTGAAGAATCTGAACCTGAGGTGAAAAGATATCACCTGTATTTAAAGTTTACGGAAAAGGTGATGTAAATGGATAGGGACAATGTGCATAAAATCAAATGATTGTGTGCCTTCACAAACTAATTGCAGAGAACAGACTATTGAGCTTTTTCATCTGCTGTACCTACCCCTCCCCTTCCCAGGAAATCTTCAAAGGAGATGCTGCCTGGAAGGTATATAATTTGTGATGGAAGCCTAAGGAGAAGGCATCTTGAAGGAGGTTTCCTCTTGCTCTCTTCTGGAATTTTTCAAGGATGGGTTCTCACTGCTAGGTTAGAGGAAAAGTATTTCTTTTAAAGGTGATGGCCAAGGTCATCTTTAAAAGATTAATATGTAAATATAGCTAATAATCAAAGGAATTGACCCCCAAATCCCACCTTAAATTCTTAAGTTTCTTAAATTGGGAGCTGCCCAACACAATATAGGTCTGTGATGTGGGGGGCTAGCCGCCTCCTACCCGAACTGCAGTGCCATGAGGAGAACTGACAGTCTTGCTTCTCCACATCAAATCATGGCTTAGGGGTGAGAAGAGACTGCCTGTGTCATTCTGAAGCTTCTGATTGACTGTGCTACTGATCTCTAACATAGGCCATTTCTGCATGACATTGCTGTCCTGCGATGGGGATGCATTGCTCGTGGTCCATGAGTCATACTTTCACATGATGTCATCACGGTCCCAATGCCAACACATCCCCACCCATCACGATCATGGGATATTCCATTAACAGAAAAAAATCCATAAATGGCTCATGATTGCGCAAGGCTCCCATCACCAGTGGCTATGCAGAACAGGCAGAAGTGCAATGTAGGTGCTTCCTTCCTTAGTGCAGCACAGGAAAGAGGCCAGTCTCACTGCAGAAGGAAGGCATGTGTCACTCGCACTCCCATCTGAGGGCAGACACAGAGGGGAGCATTGGGAACATGCTCCCATCCCAGCAAAGGTGCTGCTGAGAGGACACCAAGATGACCATGGAAAAGGGTAAGGTGCAGAAATGGCCATACAGAGTAGATCCCTGGAGTTTAGAGTGAGATTCAAAGGGCGTTTCTGATCATGGCAACAGTATCACAATTGTGAATACATAGAATAGGTGAATATATAGCACAAATAAGATCCCATACATTGGCTGATCAGTCTGCAGTGGTTCCTAAAACATGTCGTAGGATGCATGCAAACATGCTGCAATAGCACGGCCTGTATATGACTCCATCAAGAGGTGTGCAATCACAGGTCGACTGGGAAGTATATAAAAGAACTAAGGAATATAAAAAATAGAGAGTGGTGGGAGATGGTAGTACTGAGTGGGTATTGAGTGAATGTTTTGTGTTGAGTGGATGGCTGCATGAGTGGCCAATTCTACAAAGGCAACAATAAGGTTTTTACTTAGTTGCATTTCTCTGCCTCTCAGCCACATTTTCTACCCATTCTTTTTTTGTTATCAAATTGAAGAACTGGGGAGGGAAATGCAACAAAAATTGTTCATATTTGCCTAATGTGTGCACTTATTTCTTCATTTTGTTTCATTGACACATTCTCCCCATTGACTACACTAAAGTCAATTTTTTTCCAGATATGTGCATTCTAGCTTTTCACGTCATAAAATGCATATATTGGCTGAAATCCTGCATCAAGAGATTTATTGAAAAGCTTTGGCTAGATTGAATTATGATACATCTTTTCTTCCACCTGTCACAGGAGTCACCTTCTCTTGCAACTCCCCACACCATGGCCATTCAGTAGTGGATGGAGAGCAGGAGATATCAGAGAAATGTCTGTCTGTTTTCCTATAGCCAGAAATACAACAATGATGCAATCTACTAGGACTGCTGCAGGGCTTCTAGGATGTCAGAGAAATCTTTTGTTGCTCTCGATCTGATTATCGACACATGGCAAGATTGACATTGAATGCTCTCTCTGACATTGAATGCTCTCTGACAACCACTAAATGGCTGTGGTGGAGGAGATGACAAGAGAATGGTCTGTCTTGTTGGAGATGTGATAGTTGTGCATGGGAGAAAGTGAATTCTTCCCTATACAATGCCCAAAAAAGTCCCATATGCAGGTATAACTTTATTTATTTATCTGTTTACTTAACATCCCAGCTTTCTGCCAACATAGGATACAAAGTTTTGCAACAAGGCTAAAAAATGATGGATGGAGCTGAGAACCTGGTCAAGAAGCCCTTTACTTACACCCTTAGCTGTGTGGGGCTTGAGACAGTAGGTGGAGTTAGTGTTCTTGCCCCTTCAGCCCTGGTTCAGTAGAAGAAAATAAGTTGTTGTTTTTAATGAATTATTGGTCATTGTCTTCCACTCTCTTGACACACATTCCCAGAGGCAAAGATGCAGTGGCTGCTACTGTCAGAGGAGAAACAATTGACTGTATATGAATGGCTGAGATAGTTCAACATCAAGAAACTGAAGTGCCCTTAATGTGAAATTATAATGAACTTTCAAGAGCTTAATAAGGCATATCCTCAATGTGTGTCTGTGCATTGTGTACATATACACACACCAATACCAGCAAGCATGCAGGCATTCCTATCTGAAAGGTAAATTAAATATCCAGAGGGGGAGGAGGATACAAAAACAGACTATAAAATCAATATGTCAGATCAGTAGAAGCTGTGCTTTCCTATAATGTGTCTGTTCCAGTGTAATAAAACTTACCTTCTGAATCACATATGTATTGATCTAATTACATAAATATTGATATAGTTTTATATGAACCCTGTTTTAGTCTCAGCATAACTACAATGTCAATATTTGTTACATGGAATAACACCGAACTTTGACTTGCTAATTTTGACTGATAGTACTACTGTATGAATCATAGCATGTGATGAGAATTCAAATGATAACTGTACTGCTGTAAGATGCATCTCTCTCTCTCTCTTTTTTTTTTTTTTTGGATTTAGGATTTACTGAATGAAGCATCTGATGAATCATGGAATGTCGTTATCCTGGATCCTTGATTTACCAGTTCTTTCACAAAATGTACTGTTCATAATATCTAAACAGTATCTATAACTATTCAAGCAGGCTGAATCGAACACTCAGTAGATTACATTGTGTTCTTTCCCTCTCACCACCACCACCGCCACCACGTATATTATCTCTAATCCAACTGTTAATAATCACAAGAGAGGATCAACACAATTAATGGGAATGTGGCAAATTGAAAAGTATGTGAGTTCCACTGATTCAATGGATCTACTCCAGTTGGAAGCGAGATGTGGATTGGATCCCCCAATAAGGATGTTTATTCATACATGTGCAGTGGCCAACGTTTTCTGCTCATTAAGAATTCTGAGGAATATTCAGAACAGTCAATAAGACATAAAAGTGGATTCAGTGTTATACTAGCCTGAGTCCTAAGCCCTGATTACTCTTTGGAAAGTTTGTGAATGGGATTTTTTTCTAGTTTATGAAGTGGATAAGATAACGACTGAAGGAGGTTTATTCATCTGAAACTATGAACTGAACCCAGGGCTGACAGACATTTTACTACCATTATTTAGGGCATATCTAGGGACTAGGGGAGGGCTTTGAATTATGTGGATTTAAAAAAAAAAGAAAGAAAAAGAAAAAGATGCTGTGGATTCAAAAGGCCCCCGTGATCCACACATGAAATGCTCCTGTCCAGTTACCAGAGGACCAAGCCAGAGATGCAAGGGTTGCAAAAGATTCCATAGAGTCTGGATGGATGGCTGTGATCTTTCGCTTGTACAATGGGATCTCAGGATTATACACACATGACTGGGAAGCCATCATTGGATATTATCTAAGAAAGTTCAGCCTTTTAGATAGCAGCACCATTTGCGATCTACTATCCAAATACTAACCAGGGCTGACCCTGCTTAGCTTCCAAGATTGAGGTGCCTTCAGTGTATTTAGGTCTGCAAGAATACAGTGGTGATAAATTAACTGATATTTTGCTGCTTTTTATGACACTTGTAATCTGTTGACTGAGGCAGCTGCCTCTCTCTGCCTAATGGGACAACTGCTCCTGCGTTTAACTATCCCCAGATCTGCCACTACCTGAAACCTTTAATTTCTATTTGTGAAGTGATTTTCTAAACTTTGTGGGATTAGAAAAAAAGTTTGGAAAATGTCACTCATCAATACCTCCATAAGCTAGGAAACCATTTAAAACCATGTTCAATGATTTTGGAAAGAGTGAGTTTGTGATTTTTTTTTCCATCTCTGAATTCAGTAATATCAGGTATCCTGTCACTAAAGCTGGCTGGAAAGTAAGACACCACTTTTTCACACTTCCTCATAGCATGTCAAGAAAAATGAAATACAATGAAAGGATCAGCGAGCAATGCCAGGTGCCTAAAGTTTAAAACAAAATTTTGATCCTGCAGAGAAACTAGGACAGAAATCTGAATATATGAACTCATTTGAAAGCAGCCAGACTACATGAGCCACCCCTATCCGGTTCCACTTCAGATGTGTTGGAGTACAGCTCCTATCATACCTAATCATTGGTCATGCTGGCTGGAACTGATGGGAGTTGGAGTCCCAACAAGTTCCTCAAACCTATATTACACTATCTTTGGATATTCTTTACATGACGCCCATAATACTGGGAAGATGAACAGAGAAGAGACAACTTTTCATCCCTTCCCATAATGGTAGAACTTAGGGTTATCCAACTAAATTGATTGGCAGTTCTATAGAAGACACTGAAACAAATGTTCAATAGCTGCCTCTCTCCCCAAAAAATGTCTACATACACTTAATTTATGGAAATAACCACCACAGAATGTGATTATCACCACTAGTTTATATGGCTTTAATATAAGATTAGATACATTCATGAGAGATTAGCTTATTACAGTTATTAGGCATAATAGGTAGTTAGAAGCTCTGCATTCCAAAGTGGGAAATCACTTAATAGCCATGGTTGTGGCCAAAGACTGAAGGACAGCAGCTTCCTCCAGGCTATGCTTGTGGGCTTCATGAGGTTACCTTGTCGGCAGGAAGCAAGATATTGGTCTACATGGACCTTTCCTCTGATTCTATAGGGTTCTTCTTCTTTTTTTCCTTTTTTTTTTTTTTTTTTTTGCTTATGCTCCCTTTGATGTTCAACTTATCACAAACGTCCTCTTTAGTTGAGGATTATCTTCTCTCTTCAATTATTCAGTCATTTCTTTTTTAAAAAATGAATTATTCTTGGCTACAGTGATGTCCTTTTGGAGCTCATAAGTTCTTTTTATTCTGATCTTTTAATATCCTAAACTACATTAGATTTAAATTAAAGTTACTCAGCATTTGTCAAAGAGACAGGCAGTAATTGCTGAGGATATAATGAGCTGGACTAAGGATGATGACATATTTCAGTTTAAATTAGAAGATAGGGAGGAGGGGGAGAAAAATCCTGATATCAGAGAGCTGCTGGAGGTCAACAAATAAAAGAGCAGGATAATGCTTCTAGGGTCAGTTTTGTCAGCCATGATTGTGAAGCTGGTATGACAGTTATTTCCACCATATCTTTATTTCTGGAGTGCTCATTACTTAACTGTCACCATAGCCATGAGTAGCTGGTGGCGTTCATGTCATTGGGGCAGTGAACCCACTCCAGACATTAAAGATGCTATCCAAGGTGCTGAAACATATCCTAACAAAATCCATTCAGCACATTGGACAGCTCCTTCTAGACTAGGGCTAAAGCACAAAGCTGATTCACTGCTGCAATGACATAACAAGCACCAGCCAGTATTTTTCATAATGTCATGAAAAAGGGAACATCCCTTTGTAAAGCTTTTGCTCAAATCCTTAAGCAAGAGAGTAAACCAGTTCTAGCTGAGCTGGGATATATGGAACTAGGTTAAGACCTTGAGAGTAACAGCTGAGTGCAGCCACTGTTCTCACTGGAGCATAGTACATAGCTATATTTGGCCCAACATATCCCTGCAAAGAAGTTACTTTTGACACAAACTTTTTTGTTTTTGGAAATTGAGGAACCAGTATATCTAAATTGCTACAAATTGTTTTAGAGACTCAGAGTACTAATTTGTGTTTGTTGTTGGCAGTTGTGTAACTCTTTTACAATATTGTCTATCACATTATGAGTTACTATTTGTAATATCTTTCTTGCTGTATTTGCAAAAATTTGTATACACTGATATAGCTTTAAAAGCACTTGGTACGGCCTTTGACTAGTACAATAATTTTGTCAAGGGTAAGCAACATCAATAATGACAGTATCTAGCTTTTCACTGTGGTCTCCATCCTAGGTAACTCCTGCTGCTTCTCACTAGAGTATGGAACTGCAAGGCCCTAAGCCAGTTCTGTGCCCATGTACCTGGGAGTAAGACCCAAACAATTTACTTCTTATTTGACCAGGATAGGATTGTGCTACAAATGAGAGATTTGGAAATTTGGTCTATCCGTTTTTGGATGTTATTTGCTCTTTTCATTCACTTTTAATGAAGACTTCATCTAATTCATTGTAATGGTTGTTTTTGGTATTACAAAGACATTTGGTCTTTGGTATTTGGTTGTCTTTGGTGTTTGTCCAGACTTCATTCACAGGACTTGCTTGACTTTCCAATGCAGAGGAGCAGACTGTTTTTCAGGATTGATAATCAAGTGTGCCTTTAATCATAAGCTTCTTGTTTCCACATAGAATAGTTTTATTTCTTGTTCAGGGTGCTTAGAGGAATCAATGATGAACCGACCCTGAATTACTCAGTGTCTGTTTCTCTTTTAGGAATGAGGTTGGCTGAGTGATTTATTGTTTGATATATTTATTTATTTATTTATTGTTTGATACATTTAGATATTGTCTGTCAGCATACCTGAGCCACCAAATAATACCAAAACTTAAAAGACAATAACACTATCAAATATTAAACACACAAATAAAAACATTTTAAAACAGTCTAAAACAGCCTTATTAAAACAGCCTGCAAACCACAGACAATTAAAATTGCCATAGCAGCTGCTCTTGGCACCAAAAACCAAAGACCATGCAAGAACTGCATAAAGGATGGAGAAAGCCTGACCGGGTGAGTGGGTGGGAGGGAGTTTCACAGACAGAGAATCCCTGCCACATGTGCCCATTGTTGCAGGCTGGTGGGACACCCAACAGGCTATCCATTAGGAATTTCAGTTTTCAACCACGTTCACACAGGAGGAGGTTGCCTTTCAGATATCTTCACTCAAAAACATTTCATGTTTTGTATGCCAAAGCCAGAACCTTGACTTCAGCTTGGAAGCAAATTGCAATCTAGAACAGTTCATGCAATCATTGAAAATTGTAATAAAAATTAATTTTAAAAAAAACGAACAGTTCATGCAAGATTGGTAATATATAATTACTGGTTCCTTTCTTTTTTTTGTACATAAAAGGAATGCACTTTTTGCTGTTTTGAAAAGAAATCAATGATGGAAAGAAATCATGACAAATATATTTGAGATAAGGGACAGTTAAGAACCTACTCCTTATTCCTTCCTCAGTGACGTTCAACAAGAACTTGTGAACCCTGTAAGGGGAAAAATATTAATTCATTTTGCAGGGAAAAGTTTCTGGAAAATGGAGCTTTATATTAAGACAGTCAGCATGGTGTAGCGATTTGAAGGCTGGACATCAACCCTTGAGATCAGGGTTTGATTCCTCACTTGGCCATGGAAACCCACTAGATAAGCCTTGGGTGCATCTCACACATACACAGCCCCAGAAAATCCTGTTATAGGTTCATCTCAGGGTCTCCATAAGTTGGAAATGATTTGTAGGTACACAACAACAAATTAAGTTCTATCTGGACTTCCATTTGAATAACTGTTCGAATACACACTACTGAAACAATGTATTTTGAAACCATAGTCTACAGTTTTCTAGAAAAAAGGATTGCAAATGAAGTCATCTTTAGGCGACCATAAATGAAATATGTTGAGGCATCCATTGTGATAGTAAAGCATGAGAGAGAAGGACTCCAAGTATTCATGTATGCCAGTATTTCCAAGTGACAATGGGTAGTTAATTAGCTCAGTCAGGAGGCCTGTGAGAGAGGATCAACCTAATGAGATCTTCTACCAATGTTTATCGGACCCTGGCAGGAAAGAACCAGCCAGAAATTCCAAAATATGTGAAAATGTGTTTTATTGAAAAAAGGTTCACTCAAAAGCTAACCGAATGATATAGAGAGAAAAGTTGTTGATAGCAGAGAGTTAGGGAATGGGTAGTGATTACCAGTCTAGACAGCAGCAAAGAAAGCAGATATGTGGCTTAGACTTGTGTCTAAGGACAGTACACAAATTGGAAATCAGAGTGACAGAGCAGATGCCAGCAATCAATGTACTGCATCTGATTGCTCAAAACTGAGGGTTTTTATACTTTATTTCTCTCCCTGAAAGCGTGTGATTTAATTGCTTTCTGGCTGGAATGGACTGATTATCTCAATGTCTTGACTGAGTAATGTGAATGGGGAAAGTTTTGGTAGGAAATATGCATAATCGGAGGGCTTGCCTGCTGCATCTGGGCTTATCTTCTGAGGTTGGGCAGTTGAGAGGATTAGCTTAGACCCATTAAGTCAGGCTTTCCCAGCTAATGTACAGTGATCTTATGACCTGGACATGCTGAGGTCACCTCTGACCTACTTTTGCACATCTTTCCAGCCAGCATCTCTTCTCCACATAGCATTTCAGCCATGAGTGTATATAACTTAAATTCATGCCAATTAATATTTGCCAATTAGACCGTATCAAAGCTTGGGGGTTTACAGCTGCTAACAGTGGTCCCTAATATTTGCTCCCCAGATGCTGTTGCCCTTTAGTTTTCAGAAGCTCCAGCAAGCATGGCCAATAATCAGGGTTTCTGCCCAGAAAAAAAAAAAGAAAAAGAAAAAGATAATGATTATGGTTTTGGCTCACTTGCTTACCAATACAGTTATACTTCCATTAATAAAGCAGACATGTTCTTGCACACTACATCTTTAACAGAAAATTTTGTTCAAGAGGCAGAAATAACATGGAAAGAATAATCACAGGTTGCTACAGAACAAGAACAAAAAAAAGTTCAACATGTTTAGCAAACTTTTTATTCTAAATAAAATATGCACATGTAAAATGAAGCAACCATGTCAGGTATGCTCAAGAAAATATTTTGAGCATTCTAAGGGCCATTTGAAATTCTTCCACAATTCATCCAGGGATGACTTTTCCTTTTACCAGCCTCTACTTTTCTTATGATTTCCCTTTGGTAGCCAAAGAAATCTGTTTAAAAAAAAAAACTGTTGGAAACAGCTACTAAAGGAAGCTTTTCAGTGTCCCCTCCTTTTTGTTTCCCCCAGTTTTGCTGGGTTTTACATGTTCAGTAAGTGATTTTGGAGGAATCTGCTGTTTACTTTGCCTGTTGTAGGTAGGCACACACAGCTGCAGTAATGTCTCATTCTTTCCCAGTTCAAATTTTATTGCATTGTTTACTGTAGACACACTGCTATAACCCAAATCTGTTTTTCTTCAACTGTCCTTCACAATTCTCTTAATGCCAGTGCTGCTAAAATATATCCAGCTAGATAGAGAATAAGGAAGAAAGAGAACATGAGTGGGAATTAGAAGACTTTGTAAAAAGGAGCTTCTTCACAAAGGGTTTGTTAACAGAGGCACACCTGAACAATTGTGCACACTTTTTTAAGTAACACCCTAAACTGAACCCATTACTCCTTTTCATTTGTTTTAAGATAACATCTCTTGGATTTTTCATGTCATATCCCATTTGATCCACAATAATCAGAATGAAAGAGATGATTCTGCTGCCGGGGGGTGGTGGTAAAGGTTGTCAGAGTTCTATACAGAAGTCCAAAGTTTGCCAGCCAGACTTCCAGTCCTACTGGTATATGCGCAGTGGAAAAAATCAACCACAGGTTGTGAGAATATGCAGTTCTGGTCTCCATTACCCTGATAACATCCTGAACGTAATCTGCTATAAGTCAAGAATCTGGAGTTCTCTATAAAATCCATCAGTTATATTCTATCTGATATTCACAATAGACAGAGGCTAGGAGTTTCATGGAGGGTTTTTTTTTTTTTTTTGGTAAGTATTGAAAAATGAGGTCTCCTTGTGGTGGGGATTGGTTGATTTTTAACACATTTTGCAGACACATTGGCGTAGTTTCAGTAACATTCTTCTATGTTCCATTTCAATTTTGTTCTGTGCCCCACAACCCTCAACTTCATTTCTTCGACAGCTGTTTGTCATTTGAGGTTATTGGATGCAGCAACCCACATTGCATTACTGATGACATCATCACAATGCTATATCTGACATGACATCACAGATGTTCACTAGCTGTGTCAAAGCTGTGTCATTACTATATTAGAAGGACTGTTGTCTTTTAGGTTTGGAAACAAAATTGCAGTGTGTGAAAATAATGCAAAAGACTGTAAGAACAAACTGTGTGCTGATAGAATAGTTTAGATCAGAGCTTTCCAACCTTTTCATGTTGCAGACACACTTTTAAGACATGTACCATTTGATGACACAGTAATTCAAGTAAGTAATTCAGTAAGTGGAGGCATCCTCTCCAGCGAAGCCTGCGCCACCCCCCCCCCCACTGCCCTCACCGGGGTCTTCCATGGGTGGAGGTGGCCGTGGCAGCAGGAGAGACAGCCCCTCCACCCATTATGTTCATGCGACACAGCTCCACACTGCAGCGAACACAATAATGTGTCACAACACACAGCTTAGAAAGCTCTGGTTTAGATTCTACCAGTTGCCCCTATTTCCTTTGCAGGAAGGGTTCTTATTATATTGGTTTAAACCAGGAAATAATATACGTATATGCTACGAGATAATATGTTTACCATTTCCTCTGGTGACACACACAAAAAAAAGTATAGCTATTTTTAGCCTGCAAACTATGTAAGTTCAGATTTACCAGTAGATAAAGTGAGTGATTGGAGGAAAGGTCCTGATGATAACAGTCATCATAATGCCCTCCGTTTTTCTCAATGCACCTTTGTGGACACAGATTATGGGGACAAATGAAAAGAGAGGAAAAACAGCATAAAGATAACACAGCATTAGGTGGGAAACAGGGACAATGGACAAACAAGAGATAATGACACTGTTAATGGAAATGGCTATTTGTATGTATTATGTAAAGTAATCTGCCTATGTTGAATTTAAAAGTAAATGTGGATTTTAGAGAATAGCTGCCACAGTGTTAGGCTTTGCAAGCCTAAGGACTAGGGCTATGATGAAGTCCTTAAAAAGCCTCATCCCAAGCTATTTCTTTTGGACAATCACTATTTGAAACGAATATACCTCCAAGGGTTTTTTTCCCCCTTCTTTCCTCTGTTTAGGTAGGGTGTTAGTACAATTCAAAATCTATTTTAAATAGATTTCAGGTGGGCCAAGCGGGCTTCTTCAGGGCTTTTTCTAATATGTCTTTGGAGAGTATGTCTTGTGATGAATGTGCAAATATCTGTAGCAAGGTGTTGGATTAGATTGTCTACAGTATTATAAGATGTCATAGTCGTGCTTTAGAATGGTTTCTTCAGACTTCAAGGGCTACACTCTTATAGTGCTATTATCCCACTTTCAACATCCTATGGAACCTGGGATTTGGAGTTTAAGGAGAGGCGTTTAAAATTCTCAGCCAGAGAGGTCCTTGGCCTCAGTAAACTACAAACCCCAGAATTCCAGAGGATGATGAAAGTGGAATAATAGCACTATAACAGGCTAGTATGGAAATGGCCTTTGACTAGGAAGTTTCTTTGGATGAAAATCAATGACTTCCAAAAAAACTTCCCTGGACTGGATTTATTTACAAAATCATGCTATTTGCACAGTCTGGTTCAACTTGTTTTGATCACAGTTTTGATGTTATAATTAAAAAAAAATGTATTTTTTCTTAGGGACTGCTGGAGGTGAACAGAAAATTAAGAAAAGTTGGGAAAAAATACTGACTAGCCAATGGAATAATTTATTTGACTGATCTCATCCTGGAATTCTCTAAGCTGTTTTCCTGCATACAGTATTTAACAGTATGAAAAGTCAAGCACAGACTTTAAAAATATCAATGAAGCAGACATTTTCAGCATATATTTATAAAACTTCTGGAAATGGGATTACGTTATGTCCCTTGTGCTTTTTTGGCAATGCAGATTCCACAAGTGACACCCCTTGACCTTTTGCTTCTCTGAGAAGCAATGAAGCATGTATTCTCCTTACCTTGCATTCCTGTTGATCAATGGTTCCATGTCATTTGAGAGCACGGTCAATACAGATGAGAAATGGACACCTAGTTGATTTCCTGAGAGAGAGAGAAAAAATATATAGAAGAAATCCAAACATTAAGAAGGTGAACAATTCATGATTAGTTCAGCAATTCTGTTTGAAAGTGAAACTTTTACTTCATAGGATAAAGGATTTTACATTCACTTATTACAATTCTCCATTAAGATGAATTTGTGTCTTCATTAGACCAGGAATCGGCCCTTTTCAGAGATATTCAGGAACTATTTTGCAAATGGAAAGCTTCAGAAATGAAAACAGTAGTCTTATGTCACTAGAGCAAGATCTTTAATCTTCAGGAACAAGTATAGCTGCTGTACTAGCTTTATTTGTGCAAATGCACTCCAGGTCCTGTATAAATATGGTGATCTTTATTATAGCTTCATCAAAGAGTATGCCTGAATTTCAAGACTGCATCTTCAGAAGTGTCATCCATCTAGCATAGACTGAAACCCTATTACTTGAATTGCCTTTCAAATCAGGAACACCTTTATTTTGTCTGGATTAATCTTCAGTTCGATCACCCTCATCAGGCTGATTACTGATGGCAGGCATTGGTTTACAACCAAGATTGCTTCCTCAAATTTAAGTGGGAAGGAGAAACAGAATGCAGTGTTATCAGTGTATTTGTTGTGTTTGTATCTGTGTAGTCACTTGTTGACTTCAAGTTGCTTGTTGACTTATGGCAACCCCATGAATTCCATAGTGTTTTCTTCAGAAAGGAATATTCAGAGACGGTTTTGCCAGTTCCTTCCTCTGAATGTAGGCCCTTTCCGCAGCTTATCTTCTTGCAGTGTCATCCAATGGCAATCCCAGCAGTGGCTCTGCCAGGAAGAAAGTGCAATGGCAGTGCTCCTCTTCGCATGTGACCAGCTCTCTGTGGAAGGGAATGTGATGGATACACCACTTCTTTCCACAGCACAGCAGGGTACTTTCCTAGGCTGCATTGGGGCAGGAAGCATTGCCATCACGCTTCCTACCCTTCCGCAGGACAGGTAAGTGTAGGATGGTGGTATGATCATGTGTAATTGACAGGGAAAACTTGTCAATGATTTAACCTGAGATCACACCACCTGGGGATGGGAAAGGAGCGGGACCGTGATGATGTCATGCAAGGTCATCATCATAGTCCCATACTTCTCCCATCCCGATGGCAGGATGAGAGGGTGCTACAGAAAGGGCCATAGTCTAAAGCAACCAGTATTTGTTGGCAATCTCCAATCCTAGCACTACCCAGGACTTACCCTGCTTAGCTTCCAAGATGAGATGGGATCTGGTGCCTTTAGGGTATTTAGGCCTGAAGGAATACAATAGAATTCAGAATAGCATTTAGAAAGAAAATATAGTACATTAAGAGGGGGAAAGGATGGGGGGGGTAAAACAAAATAAATTAAAAAATGTACTCTCTGGCCTCTAAAGGTCTGGTTTTCAAAGTCTAGGTCTGAACAGGAAAAGTAAATGTAAAAGTGGCATAAGATCCATGAGTTTAGGCAGGTAAAGCTACATGTAAGAATTTAATCACCAAGAATTTCCTCAGTCTAGAGTTGACATCCTTACTTGCTATGAAGATCCATCTGGACAATATTCTGATTCAGTCTGTTACCTATCTTAATCATACGCTCAGACCTCGATCTGATACTGCTTGTGACATCACACATGACATCAGAATGTCATCTTGGCATTCAGTCCAAGCCATCTCCATGCCAACACAGTAGCCAGGAACCCTCTGTACATAAATAAGCATCAGCCTAAGTTTCTAGCAAGTTCAATGTTTGCTTTCCACATATAAACTATTCCACTGTAGCTCAGTATTGCATGTTTTCTATCCACTCACTTCAGTTTCCACATCTGTGTGTGAAATGTTTAATACACATTTTGTATGCAACTTTCCCTAACATGCACACATTTGGTATACAGCATCCCTATTACAAGCATTTTTTGTTAGCAATTTTTGAGCTGAAAACGCCATTGAAAATTCCAAGAAGTGTGCAGTCTGATTGGCACAGTAGTCCTGGCAGCATAAATTAGGTTTATTTGCTTTTAACCTGGGGACCAAACAAAATCCTCCGCTGTCACTAGGTGATATGAAAAAGGCTGAAATCCCATACACATCTATCTGATAGTAAGGCCCATTGAATGGAAGAGGTCTTACTTCTGAAGAGGATTATAAACTAGAAATGTCTTAATTACTGAATAAAGCACCCCTTGGTATTATTGCTTGACACGTTATTTACTCTATAATATTTTTTTAAAATCCACTTGAAAGCATTTTCCACTGATCTGAATGGAATTTCTATACACAAAATCAAGTTTAGGAATAGTATCTTGTAACTTCTTACATACTTATGGTAATTTGGGGGTCATTTCTGAAATGATTTCTGTTTCCTATACTAGGCTTTTAATTGTCACTTCCTGCTACCGTACAGCTTCTTTGTGTATGCTCTCTGCCATTACAGAGCCCAGTCAAACAAACAGTGCAATCCTTTGAAGCTGAAAATAAAACTTAACTTTGTCAAGATTGTGCATATGATGATGCCAATGAAACAGAAAATGCTGCAAGACATTGCTGCAGGTACAACATGGCATAACCTCTTAAGAAGACAGCGATAATAGCATTAAAAGATCCTTCACACACTACAAAGCAACAAAACTGGACTTAGTACAGTTTGAACACACAATAGGGCAT
This sequence comes from Cyclura pinguis, assembly GCA_030412105.1. NCBI lineage: Eukaryota > Metazoa > Chordata > Lepidosauria > Squamata > Iguanidae > Cyclura > Cyclura pinguis. The sequence goes on along the minus strand of CM059601.1, from coordinate 159,509,517 downwards.
CAATGCCAGAGCTGACTCCCTGTACCTTTATGTGTTTTGAAACATTTGTTATCATACTGATATTTATGTACATTTTAAAGTTAATATAATGAGCAAGGAATTTCTATGATCCTTTTAGAATAAAGAATTAATTACAGCAGTCATATTGGTAAATAATTCCAACGTTCCAATGTTGTAGGCATATACAGACAATAATGATGACAAGCCTACCTAAATCAGGCCCAAGCCTATGTCTAACCAGCATGATACCAAGAATTCATTGGCAGATGCTTGGACACAGAGGTATCAGTTGTGTATGGCTTCCTGCACACTGAAGCTAACCTACTGTCCTCTGGTGCAAAGGAGGATGTTATCCTATTTATTAGTGTTGAAGTGAAATGCCCCTACCATGCTTATTCATATGAAATAGGTGGAATTTTTCCTCCTTTTGTCTCAGAGTGTTCCTGGGTTAAATCAATTCAAAGAAGAAAATTATCCATTGCTTTTCCCAATGACTTGTTATTTCTGCATTCCTTCATCCTCAATATATCACCTTTGTTTGGAGACAGTGCTGATATACCAACATCAGCTGACAACACTGCTACTCAGCAGTTAAAAATACTTTACATCTTCTGTGCATGAAACCGTAGCAATCCAATTTACTGCTAATTCCCAGTGAACTGCTTATTGTTGTTTCAGCTCTCAGTTCAATTGTTCAAGCATCTTTTGATATGACTCTTGCTTTTTAAATTAAGTACAAACCAGACCAGTGCATCTCTCATATTACATTGGCTGGCTGCCATCACTGTCCTGTTAAGTCAAGAGACATTTTTGTGACTCCACATCTCCTGTTTTAATTTGTGGTCATTGTGTCTATTTTGTCTAAATTTGCTTTGATTTTGTGCCAGTCAACATTTACAGGAAGCCTACCAATGACATAGCTCTCTTCAAGAATCTGGATTTATTTTACCTTTGATCTCATATTTCCAGTCCATTTTATTTGCACTTAAGAAATAATTTTGAACTCACACTCAAGATTCAGAAGACTTTACCACCCAGAGAAGAACTTTTAGTACTTCCACTCATGACATCCATGCTGGCAGATTTTATTGAGAATTAGCAAGCATACAGGAAATCAGCCACTCTCAAAAACCATACAAGGCTATTGTAAATTGAGGCAAGAAAGGTTGGATAGAGAGAAATTGGATGGAAAAGGTGTTAGTTAACAGTCCTGAAGCAGAAGATTGAAGTGGAGTGGCCCAAACAGCACATGCGAGGGTAGCATGGAGGAACAGGAATCTGGGGTATCATGTGAAGTATAATGCCCAATGTACTACCACAAACTACGGTTTACTTGGGCGGGAGCCGAGGTTTTTTATATTTCTATTTTCTACCCTGAAGGAGAGTGTGTGGACAAAGCATTAACTGCTTTCTCACGGGGCTGACAAAGTAGTTCAGAATGAGCTGATTGCCTTAACTCTAGGTGACAAAACATTGATGGGAGTCATGACAGTCTCTGAATGTTTTGGTCAAGCAGAGGGTATAGGGAAGATTTCTGTAGAGTACGATCAAGTTATGGTTCCTGATTGCTTCCCCCGGACAGGTTTGCCTTCTATTGTTTTGGTGAGTGCAAAAAGCTTGCAGTCTTGAAAGGATTATCATAAGCCCATTGCCATCAAGCTTTCCTGCCTAATCCTCTCTGAACTTTTGACCTGACCATGTCTGAAGTCATCTTGACCTGGCAACGTGCTTGCAGCCAGTGCACTTTCAAACATGTGTCTCAGACATAAATATGTCCAATTATGAAAATAGGACATCCTACAGAGTGGGGGTATATGGTGTGGTTACGAGACGATAATCTCAAATTAAGAAAATGAATCATCACCAACACACTGATTTCTTTTACCTTGCAAAAGGTAATGGATACAAAATCCTTCTACTTCTTCTGGAAGTTTGTATCAAATCTAGTACAGGCTTTGTCAGTCTATACAAGGCTTGATTTAGCTTTGGACATCCATTGAGAATGATGTGGAATTTCTTCTCCCTGGCACACCAGGAAAGATAAACTTTATTCAGAGAAAGAAATGTCCCTCTGTCCCCCACTCTTACAGTGTTACCCTAATTTTCTGGGGGTCCTGGGGGTCCCAGTAGCCTACAGGTTTTCCCTGTCAATGATTTCCAGTATAATTGTGCTGTCTGGGGACAGGAGAAGGATGGGACCGTGATGATATCATGCATAAGCATCGTTTTCCCTGTTAATGACCAGCGATTGCACCACCATTCTGCTACATGCCCACACTTACCTTAGCTGAGGAGGCCCTGGAAGTGTAATTGTTGTGCTTCTTCCCCCAGCATATCCTGCGACAGTACCCAGCTGTGCTGAGGCTGGAAGAGGCAGGGCCATTGTGCTTCCTTCTGCAGTGAGCAAGCCAGTGCTTTGGCTTCTGTGCTCCCATCCCAGCAAAGGTGCTGCCAGGACAACACTGGGATGGTTGTGGACCCAGGTAAGCTGCAGAAAGGACCTTACTGTTGTTCCACAGAAATTGGTATTAAGGAATCATTTGCATGTGATCCTGAAAGCACTATATAGCCATTGCTGTTGCTACTATACTCTTTAGAGATATAAAACTTTGCTTATTTCATACCTGTATGGAAGAACGAATAATTTCAGCAATCCTTCTCTGTAAATATAGACATTAGATGGCCCGCACAAACATATGTAGTTTGCATAAAATGCACTAATTTCTGCACAGAAATAATGCCTTTTGTGACAAAAACACATGCAGAAATTTCTGTACAGAAATACCATTTATTTATACAAATTGTGTAAAGGTGTGCAAACTTCATTAACATTTATGCAGTTTGTGTTGATACACAGATCAGTTTTCCTGCAAGCGTTTTTGTACTAAAATCCAATATTTTTGCACAGAAATCAGTGTATTGAAAGAGGCATGGTTCCCAACCCCTATTGCTTTTATCTGAAAGATTGAGGGTTCTTTGCTGTTTGTCATCTAACCTGCATCTATTTGGAGTTACCTCTAGTTATCTTCAGGTTACCTGAGCTTCCAATTAATGAACCATGGTATAATTCAGATAGGAAGATTAGCATCAACACTTCCCTTAATCTCATTTATTGGGATTTCAGGTTAACACAGGAGAATAAGCAAGCAGCTTTGTAAAATTTTAGGCTTTTTATTTATGTTGTCAAATCTCTCTCTCTCTCTCTTTTACACACACACAAACATACACACACACCTGGACTTCTCTTAAGAAGAAACATACATTTCTCATTGCCTGGGCTAGCAGGAATGCAGAGAGATGGAGAGAGAAGCAACCAAGAAAAAACACCCCAACTTTCCTGTTTTTAACACCTTACAGTCTCCAGGTTGTGAACCAACTGCCACCATCTCATGGACCCATGTCCCTTCTACCACTCAACGCTGATTTCTTCCCTTGAATGGGAGATAGAAACTCCCCGGATTCCATTAATTCCATACACTGAATTAAATTCTTGTCTTAGTAGCACAGTCGGATGCCCCAAGGGAGCCAGCACTCTCTAAGCTTGGAGATTCCTTTCCTCCCCTCACCCCCTCTGGGAGAAAGGAATCCTATCTATGTGTGTCACCAACAAGCACATGGGAATGGAAAGAGCAGGGAGTTCTTTAAAGGAAAACATTTATTCTAAGAACAGGCAATGTAAATAACAGAAGATATCACTATACATTAGAGATTCTTCCACCAGGTCTTACTAAGAAGTTATAAGTTACAGATAGTTATATCATATCAGCCAGAGCTTTCAAAAGAACAAAAATCCTAACATGACTATCTAAGAAACATCCTAGCTACTCACATCATTGGTCAGATAAGATGGTATGCAGAAGCAGAGGCAGGAGGTGAGACCTAGCCGGCCTGCCTGCAACAGAGGATATGCCTCCTCAGGTTGATGCTTTTGTTCTCGCTCTTTGTTCTCCTTGCATCGTGGTCTCCTGCAGGTTTTTAAAACTTCTGGACTGAAGCATCTCGAAGGTTCACACCTTTCTCCCTCTGATTGGGAAACTATTTCTTGTGACCTGTAATGTTTTCTGATGCTGACCCCCAATAAAATGTAACCTAACCCTTTGTATGCCTGGATGGAAAACTATCTCCCTTCAGCTCTCTTACCTGGCTAATGGGAACCCCTATTATCACAAACTTACATATAGACATTGTAGCATCTAAACTCACATATGTTTCACATCAGTAAAGAATTTGACACCTCTAACATAATTATCTGTTGAGATATCCTCTAACAGGAATTCATGGGGGGAAATGCTTTTCTACAAACATCTCTAAATGTTCTTACATACTGAAACGAAAGGCATTTGTTGCCTTTTTTTGCATAAAGTGGCATTGCTTTATGGTGCTGTATCTAACAGCCTGGCTGTCAAGCATTATTAAGTATGACATTCATCCAAGAGCAACATGTTAGACAATTATTAGGGAACTGACCCATATGAAATGGTGGAAGTGGTCAAGGAAGCAGATTACCTTTTCTTACTGTTTCCTTACTGCATCTCAAACCTCTCATTATCTACACAACCACCTATCAGTAATGACTCTTAACTGATCTCCTTTTATCAGCCAATTAGGGACAATTTTTACTGGTCTTTTGTCCTTAGCCAGAACTTAGTAATAGTCTATTGATTCAAGATCACCTGTCATCCCACTGGAAATGCCATTTTATTGGCTTTTTTTTCTTTTTTCTTTTGGTCTTTCTCTCAGCTACTCTCTCTTCTGTTTACCTAGTTTTATCTTCTAGTATCTTAAGTGCAAAACATCTAGAAGTGACTTCATTATAAGTTGCTAAATCTATGTATACATCAATCACACTTTTTTTTCTTGCAATATACAGGCTCCAAAGCCTTACATTTGGAAAAAATATGCACAAAATATAGCTTCCAGACTGTCACAGTTTTCTGCAGAAAATATATGTTTTATGTCATAAAATAGGTTCTGCACAGGAAAACCACATGCACTAATTAATTTTCCCCAAAGAAATCCTAAAGTGTGAAGATTCTTATGATTAGCTTTCTTTCATTGGCAGGGTGTCTTGACCAAGGATGTAGATATTGTTCACATCCCTAATAAGCAAATTAGCAAATTTCCATCTCAAAGGAAACAGCAAGTAATTTTAACAATTTTCTTCCCACTGCAAAAAAGTCTCTGAAAACTCAGTTTTCAAAGTTCACTGATAATTCTACATGTGCAAAATTTTACATGTGTTTGTTTTGTGCAGAAAACAGCAATTTCTGCACAGAAAACTGCATATATGCAAAAAATAATATGAAATTTCTTTTTCTTGTTTCTGTCAATCTATATCTAGTTAGAATACCTTGTATTTTACTGTTTTGATCAACCAAGAGCCTGACTTTGTAAACAGTGATATTGTCTGGTTAGGCAGATCAGCATATATTCCTCTTTAGAATCTTTAAATCTGGAATTTCAGGAAATATTTATTCCAAGAAAATAAACATTGCACTTTATAATCTTTTGTATATGTATTAAAGCAAAATAATTCATTTATTTGTCATACATTTTTTGGAGAGGATCATATCACACAGACATTTCCACTCTCGGCATATTTCTTTTATCAAAAACCTTATATAGACTTAATATATTGCTTCTATTGACATTATATGCTCTAGATGTCCTATGCATATCACTTTTATAAGGAACACATCTCAGACTTGGGTACTTGTCATACACCGCAGTGGTAAATATAATCATTTAGATAACATTTAAGCATTATAGCTCATATTACATTGGCACACATTGGCACATTTCAAACAGGCATACCTTTACATACTTTTTCAGTATAAGACAGCATTTCAACATTTCCAGTACATTGCAGTACACCAAAATTGTAGTACATTTACATACACTGCAGTAATCCAGCATAACTATTCTTATAGAATGTAATCTCCATCTGCCAGAGAGTACTAATAACTCTATCTTTTTATCAGCATATAGTATTGTAAATATAGTATTCCTGCCCATTGCTCACCAGTAAGTACTCTGTGTGTCTTCTGACTCTGTACCCATAGGTTACTGGCCCTGTTCAGCAAAAATTTGGCATCCTGTCAGATCTGAAGCCATTAGCAAGTTCTTTGACTCCAGTCTTTAGCAGATACTGCCTATCCAGAAACAGTCCAACCAGTGCCATGCTGGCTGGGATATTCTGAGAATTATTATCCAAAACAATGCATTTTATGAGCTTTACCTAGCTCAAGGGAGAACAACTTTTGTGTGGAGGTTGTACAAAGAAATAATTGGATGCAAAAGACCTGTTTGTCCTGCCTGCCTGTCAGCCAACCATCACCTCATGTTTCTGTTATCTTGACACAACATAGTTCAGCCCTTTTGTGTAATGATTTTACTACAGAAGAGTACATTAAGCATTTAAAACACAACCATATTACTGTAAGACAAAATAAGTTGTTCTCTTAACATAGTTTACCGTATTTGGAATTTACACATTGCCTTTGTGCTACAGTCGTTGAACTGTGTTGATTTACTATTAGTAAATTTAAAAGATACATAATGTAAACCAGCTGAATTATGCATGCAGACAGCACTCATCTTTAAATGCATGCCTGTTTGTCCTAGTTCCTCCATTCAGCCTTTGCTATCGAGTGGTTCTGCACCTGATGAACAAATTTAGTGCCCAGGTTTAATAGTAACCATCTCTTGTAATTATGTGGACTTTAGAGAAGCTGAAGATATAGGAGATGCCTTCAGGAATCAAGCTACGATCTATCTGAATTTACACTTTTAATGCATGCTAACAAATCTTCCACACAAACAAGGTGCCTGATCTGGGGCTTCTCTTCCACTGAAAGACAAATGCCCAATCAGAGATGATGGCACTGTATCTCGCTGAATGTAACCTCATAATGTAATCTCTTAATCCTGTCTATAGCATACGTCATTGGTTCAATCCCAGATAAAGGATTTTGTAGAAGTTGGATTAAGCCTAGCTCATTTGGGAACATCCAGTTAAAAGTTTTTTTGTTTTGTGTGCCCTCAAGTCATTTCCAACTTGTGGAGACCCTAAGATGAACATACCATGGGGTTTGGGGGCTGAGAGTGTGTGACACAACCAAGATTACCAGCAGGTTTCCATGGCTGAGCAGGATATTAAACCCAGGTCTTTAGGGTCATAGTCCAGTGCTCCACCCACTACAGCCCAGTGAATCTCTCTTAGAAAGGTACTCCAAGGAAAACTGATTCCCTCATGACTTTTTCTCAAATCTTCTGAACAATTATCCAGCCTGGAACAGGTTTCAGGATAGAGATGACATCCTATTCCAAGCAGCATCCTAGGAACCCCCAATATTTTTTTTCTCCTCCTTACTCTCCTCCTCTTTTCTCCCAAAATGATCCAGCTCTCACTGCACTTAGTCTTGATGGTCCAAGATGACAAAAAGAGAGGAGGAGAAGTCAGAGGAAGTTTTTCTGCTTCTTCCCCTTTAACTACCACCTTTCCAACTCTCTGTTCTATCTCCCCCATGGGCCACTTTTATGTGTAATGAATTCAAAGTATGTGTCACTGAAACTGCTGGGGCATTACTCTGAGTAAACACAATCTGTGACTGGAAGTAAGCAGGACCAGACCAAGGAATTTTGTTTCCAAAAAGATGACAAACTTTGCTCTATGTACAAAATTCAAGTACAAAAATTTCTGGAAGCTGAAATTCTCTGTTCTGTACTAGTGACAGGAAAGCATGTTGCCCTGTGTCGAAAGGTGACAACCTAGTTTATGAAGCACAAGGCGGGTTCCTCAGTACAGAGTTCCCTCCTCTGACTTTGCTGTTGTTTATCAGCATCCTAGGACAACAGCTTCGCTATGCAGGTGAGTGTGAAGTAGGGATGTAATTCTTCACCACGGCCATTTCCACACTACACTATTGTAGTACCATTGTTCCACTTTCAATGTTCTATGGAATCCTGGAGTTTGCAGTTCAGATACAGGCCTTTAGAATTCTCAGCCAGAGAGCTCACTAAACTACAAACCCCAGAATTCCACAGGATATTGAAAGTGGAATAATAGCACTATCACAGTGTAGGGCAGAAAGGCCCCAAGTTTCTTCTTATAGGTAGCAATGAATAATTTCAGCAATTTTCTCCTGCTGCAAGAAAAGCTTTGAAAACCATACAGTTTTCATATGCAATTTGAGAGTCATCTGCATAAAATTCACACATGGTTATTTTGCACAGCAAACAGCATTTCTGCATAGAAAATAGTATTTCAACACAGAAATATTAATTCCTGCACAGCAAATGCTATATTTTCTGTGCAAAACAACCACATGTGGACTCAGCTCAGAGTAAGTCCTGAACTGTGAAGATTCTAGTCACTAAGATTCTTCTCAATCAGGGTTTCTCAGCATTCAAAAAAAAGTATTTTTCAATCTTTTTGGTTTTTTTTTCAAATATTTTCAAACATTCTTCCCATTCCTAGGGTGAAGCAGATTGTTAAGGAACAGGAGTGACCAAAGGAACGAGACACCCAGAAATAATCCTCACCTTCTACTATTTCATTTTTTACTTTTAAGCGACAGGCTGGCTTATCATTACTGCTACCATGATCGTCTGCAAAGGTTTGTGAAAATGCATTTTCAAACCATACACATTCACATGCTGTAAGTAAACAAGCAGCTGCCCAAAAAAGCTTTCCCCAGCCAATTTTGCTTGGATATAGACCAAAACAAAATTAGAGAACAAGGGAAGGGAAAGAGAGAAAGGTGATAATGAGCACTCTGTGTGGTACTTTTTAACTCTACTCTTGCTGATTGTGTTGATCACTTTGAAAAATTCATGCGTGTTCTATAACAGCCTCAGGCTTGTTGTATATTGCTAGTTTGCAACCAGCTCTGTATAATTAAACAATATTTTTAAAATCTTTGCCTGTAAGAAGATCACTATGGCATTCTTCTCCCCTGCCCTGACAGTCAACTGTGGGCAGGAGAAGGGGGAGCTCCCTCTACTCAATCCAACACAGACAGACTCATCTCATTCAAGGAGGCAGGCCCTCAGAAAGGGAGCATTGTGTTCTTTGGGTAAAAAACCTAGATACTTGTTCACACCAGTGTTCTCTAGCTTCAAGAAGCACCTAGCAAGTAGGGAGGATGTCTGAACTGAGCATGAAGTCTATAAAAACAAAGGACTATAGCTCATCAGTAAAGAGTATGTGCTTTGTATGGATATGTTCCCAAGATCAATCATGACCTCTCCAGCTTAAACAGGATCTCAGGTAAAGACCATAGGAAGCTCCCTTATATTGTCAGGCTATTGGCTCATGTAACTCAGTCCTGCCTTCAATAAAATGCTGCCTGCAGGATTTTAATCAGGAGTTTCTTGGTGACTTATCTGGACATGCCAGGAATTGGGCTTTCTGCTTACGAAACTGGTATACTACTAATAAGCTGTATTCCATCTTATAGTAGCTGATTAAAAAAAAAAATCACATTCTGCCTCGGGCCCTGGAAAGAGCCTACCTGTTCAGACAGTACTGGGCTAGATGAATAACTTGTCTAAACTGGTATATATCAGTCCTGTATTTCTAATAGTCTTTTGAATAAGTCCAGAAGTGTGATTTTGAAACAGCTTCTTGAGTATTAAAAGAAACAGCCATTTTAAATGAATTAACAACCTTCTCAGTCTCTTTTTTTCTCTTTTACCAAACAAATGTATTGCACAATTAGAAGTGCTGATTGACAGCAGAATTTTTTATTTCTGCTTTAATAAATTGAACATCTCAGAACATGATTTTGCTGCATGTTATACCAAATGACATATTATGGATAAATTGGCCCTTATAGACGTAAATCCAATTGCTGGTACTAACTATACTAGGCATATTGAATTAACCGCTGCACAGTAAGTTAACACCTATGTAAATCTGATTAATTAAATTGGTCTAATTTACTTGGAACTAGGAATTGGATGTAGGCATGTGGTAACAAAGTCAATGGAATGATCCAGCTGTTTCTTGAACTTTTCGATGGTAAGAACAGCTTGACAGTGGAATACATTGCCTCAGAGTGTGATGGAGTCTCCTTCTTTGGAGGTTTTCAAACAAGCTGGATGGCCATTTGTTGTGAATGCTTTAATGGTGTATTCCTGCATGGCAGGGTGTTGGAATCTATGATTCTATTAATCAAGATGGATAGTGTTAAATTGTTGAAAAGATTGTGTAAGCTCAGGCAGATTAGCTCTAAATTAAGAGAATATCTTTCTGATAGCCTGTTCAGTGATGGTGTGACAATGGGCCATGGTATACATTATATTCACCTGATCAAATCTGAGAATGTCATTGATTGGTTTGAAGGGGGTGAGTACCATAGTGCATTGGAAGTGATGAAACCATCCCTTACAACATTTTGTAAAGGTCTTTCCACAACCAAAGAGAACTGATCATCAAAAGAGTCTTAATTTAAAATTTCCAATAGTTAGGTTAAACGGAGAAATAACAGTGCAAGTTTAGGTCAAACATTTTCAGATGCAGTTGTAATTGCTTCAACAGACCAAACTGTGCTGTAATGTGTTGTCATAGTTGTGGTTGCCATTATAGTCATTATCTTCCTCATCCTCCTTCTGAAAATTGATGGAGAAAAAGCAATGTTCTTGGATCACAAGAAATGCTCCAAGTGGTGGGAAAAATGTTCAAATAATTTGTAATGGGTTTTTGACAAACCTGTAGATATTATTGATTCCTGGTGGTATTAGAGGTGACATTAAGTTAACAGAGTGAAAATGATTAAAGTAGACAAAATTTTGGGTGAGAATTTGTGATCTATGCTCCTTCCCCTTATGGAAAATCATAACAGGTTGCAGATTAGTCTCTGTAAACAAAATGAATAAATTAGAAATTTAACTATGACAATCTGATCTTTTAACACATTATTATTGTTGTTATTATTTTCAAAGTTACTACAATGCTGGATTCGATTCTTGACACCCATAAGAAAAAAAAGGCTTCCCCTCTCAACTTGTGGGGTGGCCCATCAGACAGTAATTTACTCTTCATAATTTGTGAGGACTATTTGCAAGACAGAGTTGTAGAAGACTGGCACAAAAGTTTTATGATTTCCTTTTCAGTTCTGGCAGTAGAATTCACTGCACCTTTTGACAGAATGTTAATGAAAAGCTGTTGCTTGAGAAATTTAAGAATAGGAAATATAAAGACTTCAGACTTATAGGTGAGATAACAGTGGTAATTTTACCCCTAATCTATCCACTGGGGACCTGTGCAATATTTCTGTCCACTGGCTACAACTCTCTCCCCCCCTCTCCCCCCTCCCCCTCCCCCTTCCCCTCAAAGTCAAAGGTCTGCATAAGAAGTATAAGCTTACCAGATAGTTCTGGACATACAGCCTTGTAACCCGAAACAAAAATGATAGGAGACAAATTCTGATGGACTGGAGTATAGACAGGAGTATAGACAGGAAACTGAAAAAAGTGTACTACTTTTGTGCAATAGTATTAATTAGGCTGATCAGCAATTAGACTGATACACTCATCTGCTGACAGATGGCCAGTATTGCAACAGTCAGTGATTGGTCACTAGGCCATTTCTGCACCACACTGTTATAGTAGTATTATTCCACTTTCAACCTCCTGTGGAATTCTCGTGTTTGTCATTTACTGAGGCCAAAGAGCTCTCTGGATGAGAATTCTAAATGCCCTTCTCTAAACTGCAAACCCCAGGATTCCATAGGATGTTGAAAGTGGAATAATAGCACTATAACAGTGTACTGTGGAAATGGCCTTAGTGGCTTTGTATAGATGAAATGAAATCTCATTTCCCATCAGCTGGGAAAAAAATCTTTGTTGATATCAACAGCAGTTAGTTGCATTCCTCTCTGATTAGAAGGAGAAATGTTGGAGAAATGTTGGAGACAGTGTAAAAGCTCTCTCCTGAGAGAAGGATAGGCTGTTTAAAACAATCTCCAGCATGATCAAAGTTAACTGTTTATGACAGCATTTGTGCTATTGTTGCTGTTCCTGCCTGGCAAATATCCTTAAAATGATGGTAAGAGTGTAGGACATATAGCCTTTGTTCTAAATATTAAAATAGGCTATATTGAATATATATGTCTTATCTATTCATTGCCAACACTTACCCCCTGTAACTATATCCCCCCTTTTGTGCCGCCAGTTTAAAGACACATATAGTGATTATAGAGGATTGTGCTTAATGCAAACTTTTTCCAAACTGAACTTGGTGATTCTGAATGGGTCTACAAGTGATGACTATCCAGCTGAGTACACTCACTGGACAGGCCTTAAGCCCTCCCTTTTAGACTATGTTTGCATCTCAATGAGTTTAATATCCTATCTGTCTAAGTTCTCAGTTGTCAGTTGTCCTGAGAGTGACCATTTTCCTGTTATGTTGTGTATGAAGGCCTTCGATAGGATGTATGTACCTACACGCCATATTACAGTGATGTCTGATGACCTCTGTCCTATACGCGCTAAATGGTCACCCCATCAAGCAGAAATACTTACAGATTTCCTGGGAAGGGAACCAGATAAGTGCCTTCATTCATTAATAGTAAGCTCAAAGTCAGATGATGAGGTATTGGATAATTTTAACAACTTGATCAAATTAATACAGTCTCTGTTAACTGTTCCCCAACGTAATTTCATTGGGCAAAAATTAAGAACACGACATGAGTGGTTTGATCAAGAATGCCACGAAGCCTGGAATTCCTTAAAGCAGCTTTTCAAATTGTATAAAGAGGAAACCAACTCTTGCTCAGTATCAGGACTTATGAGACTGAAAAAACAGTATAAACAGTTGATCCGCCAGAAGAAAAGGGATAATATGCAAGTTTCTTGGGAGCGTCTGATAGCAGCAGCTAGTACAAATAACTCCACTCTCTTTTGGAGAGTGGTAGCACCATCTTTCCCAAGAAATGTTTATAACCCATCATCCCAGATTCCAGCCCATAGCTGGGAAGACCATTTTAGATCTACGTATGCTGAAAAAGAACACTCCATGATTGAATTGGAGCTGGATATATCTTCCCTTCCATACTGGCCCCCAGTCTCTTGTGTAGAAATCAAGAACTTAATTAAACAACTTAGACCAGAGAAAGCACCTGGTGCTGATTTTATCACCTATGAGATAATAAAAAATGACCTAGACTGGTGGATCCCGATGTTAACCTCACTTTTCAATGTAATTGACCGTACAGCTATGATTCCAAAAGACTGGGGCTTAGCTATAATAATCCCAATTTATAAGAAAGGAAAAAGAGATGATCCTGCAAATTTTCGTCCAATCAGTCTGTTAAGTTAGATTAGTAAAATGTATGCTAAACATCTACAGGTTAAATTAATAGACTGGATGGAAACTGAGAGTACTTTGAGGGATGAACAAGCTGGTTTTAGGGAAGGTAGATCGACAATAGATCATGCAATGGTACTGCAACATCTCGCAGAGAAGTACACTCACCAAGCTGGTCAATCTCTCTATGCAGCATTTATTGATTTTAAGTCAGCATTTGACTCAATATCCAGATTCAGATTATGGCTTAAACTTAAAAATTCCACAATAGACAAGCGCTTACTTCTGTTGCTCATCAAAATCCATGAGAATACCAGATTGAAGGTCAGGTTTGGTAATAAAGGATATGTTACTAAGGAAGTACAAGTAAAGAAAGGAGTCAGACAGGGATGTGTACTCGCTCCACTTTTATTTAACTATTATATAAATTCATTGATTCCTTATCTGAGTAACTCTGCCTTCCATCCCCCTAAATTAGCCCAAAGGCATATTAATTTATTACTATATGCTGATGATGCAGTAATCTTGTCATTGACCTCTGTTGGCCTTAAGAGAGCCTTTAGATCACTTATCCAGTACTGTGCTGAAGAGGAATTAATAATAAATTACACCAAGACTAAGATTCTTACTTTTTCAAAACATCCTAAGCAAAGAAGTTGGGTTCTAGGAGGACAACTAGTCGAGCGGGTTAAGATCTTTAAATATTTGGGGATAGTTTTTCAAGCTTCAGGAAGTAGAAATGCTCACTCAGATTACGTGTCCGGTAATGCGCAGAGAGCTGCTGTAGCCATTCAAAATTATTATTTCAGCAAAGGAGCACAGTTCATCCCAGCTGCAATTAAACTATTTACATCTAAAGCCCGAGCTCAACTGATATATGGAGCTCAGCTGGGGATATATAGTAATATGATCTCTCTAGAAAGAGTTCAAACAAAGTTTCTGAGGAACATATTTCAGGTTGCTCAATGTGTTCCAAATGCTGTATTGCGAAGGGAGGCAGGAGTCAGTAAATTGGAATCAAGTATCTGGTTGAACATCTTTACCTATTGGCTAAAGCTACATAATAATCAGAATGGACTGATCCAGTTAATTCTGGTTGATAAATATAAATCCTCATGGGAAACAGCTGTGCTTCAGAAGTTGAGCCTTTGTGGACTTTCGAGCAATTATATCCTAGGATTAGGATTAGATCAAGCAAAAGCTATTGTAAAACAAAGGATACTAGATATAGAAGGTCAAACAGAAATTGCTACCTTTACTAACTATATACTTGCCAATAATCAACTGATGATCTCTAGACCGGCCGCATACTTATACTACGTCACTGTGCCCAAATTCAGGAGAGCCTTAACATTGGCTCGATTTAATGTTCTTCCCACAGCGATATTGGAAGGGAAATATAGGAAAATACCTTATGAGATGCAATTTTGCCCTTGCAATACTGGTGCGGTAGAAACTACAATTCATGTACTTCTATATTGTCAGTTTTACCGAGACATTCGACAAGAGCTGATCACTCCTCTACTAATCCAATTCCCAGGACATTCTGATGGTTTTTATCTACGCCATCTGCTGGATAATCAAGAGCAAACTGTTATGCTCAAAGTAGCAAAGTTTTTGTATATTATGTGTAAGATACATTTTCAAATGGTTAATAATAGTAATAGTGGCTGATGTGAGTCATTTAAATTTTGTTATTGGTCCTTGTTAGTTTTTATGTATTTATTCTGTATTTATTATCGTTTTATTGGTCAGTGACCGAAATAAAGTGTCTGTCTGTCTATGTCTTATCTAGATAAGTAAATGCCTATGGAAGGGCATTATTTTTCATAGATTCCTGTCATGATACAAATGCCTGTGTATTTCATCCACAGAAGACATAGCATCATACAGTCATACAATCTTAGAGTGGGAAGGGACCACAAGGGCCAATTTGTCCATCCCCTGCCATGCAGGAATATACAACTAAAGCACACTTGAAAGATGCCCATCTAGCCTTTGTTTAAAAGCCTCTATTGATGGAAAGTCTACCACCCTCTGAGGCAAACTATTTCACAGTTGAACAGCTCTTCTGGGGAGGGAGTTCTCCTCATGGCAAAATCTGTTTTCTTATAATTTGAATCTGTTTCTTCACATTCTGGTCTCTAGAGCAGGAAGAAACAACCTGGCTTCATCTTCTACATGTTGTCCTTTCAGATATTTAAAGACAGCTATTGTGTTACTGTCAGTTTTGTCCAGCTAATCATATTCCACTTCCTAAGTTCTTCAACATAGGGCTTACTTTCCAGACCTTTGATCATTTTGGTCACCCTTCTCTGGATTCATTCCAACTTGTCAATCTTCTTCTTCCACTATGGTGCCCAGAAGTGTTTCAGGAGAAGTCTGATCAAAGCAGAATAGAATGGTAGTACCATTTCCCTCAATTCAGACACTATACTCCTGTTGAGGCAGCCCAGAACTGCACTGGTTTTCTTTGGCTGCTTCATCACACTATTGACTCATACTTAGCTTTTTGTCTACTAAGACCCTTAGACCCTTCTTCTATGTACTGCTTTCAAGCCAGGTGTCACCCATCCTAGTACTAGACGTAGGACTAGATCCCATATTTCACTTTTCCTGACTAGATTTATCCCTTCTGAACTACATTTTGTTAATTTTGGCCCAGTTCTCCAATCTTTCCTGTACTGTGGGGTATTAGCTACCCTGACCCAAGATGGTGTCATCTGAAAATTTGATAACTGTGTTACCCTGATTCCTGGGGGTCCCGGGAGGGACACCTAAATGCGCTCTCAATTTATAAGTTGGAGAAATTAGCCAAGAGCACTGCCTAGCAATACGAAAGGCAGGGTAATGTAGCGAGATCTTGAACCCTATGTTAACGGGGTCAGACCGAGTCAAGGAGCACACAGAAGTTGAAATAATAAATGATGTTTTATTAAAAATACAATCAAGCCGTGTATGCAGCACACTCACACAGATAACTAAAGAAATAAAGATTGGAGTGGGATAGAGGGATTTTTAGAGGAGTTGTTGGTTTGGGTGATACTTCACCTGTCCTGAAGCCTGGTTGGAAGTGGAGAAGCTGGGGAGCATGGATCTCAGCACGTGGAGCTGAGGGGAAGGCACTCTGGACAAAGCGACAGCAAGGCGGGATGGAAGCCAAGAGCGATCCAAGGAAGCGCTCAAAGTCAGGGGTTTTTATAAGGAGAATTGTGACTGCAGGCTAGTTCGTACTTGGGGAAAACAATGGATTTGGGGCTGGAAACAAAGTCTCCAAAAGGTCAGAATTGGAATGATTGAATTATAGCCAAATTGTCAATAGGACAGCCAGTATGCAAATGCGGAGTGCTTGAGCATTGTATAGTCAGATCATCAAGCTGCCAGCGCAGGGCAGAGGATCTTTTGAAAGGTGCGTGCATACTTAATGGAGGTACTTGCCTTGAGGTCTCCTAAAGCTGTGAGTCAGCTATTTCTGGCCTGCCTGTATTGTGTTGGAATATTATGGCGATTATCGGCCGAGCCTGTATGCGTGCTTGTCCGGGGGCCTCGCAAGCACGTGGAGGGGAATGGGTATGTGAAGCCGAATTATTGAT
Source organism: Cyclura pinguis (assembly GCA_030412105.1). Taxonomy (NCBI): domain Eukaryota; kingdom Metazoa; phylum Chordata; class Lepidosauria; order Squamata; family Iguanidae; genus Cyclura; species Cyclura pinguis. Next base: position 159,492,612 of record CM059601.1, on the reverse strand, counting down.
ATCAAGAGATATCTTTTTATTTCCCCCCAAGCTCGGGCTAGCCAGGGCAGTAACAACTGTGTATTCAATCATTCAATTAAGTCATTTATAAAGATAACAATTTATAAAGATGTTAAACAACAATGGGCACAATATACAACCCTGAGGCACCCGCTAGTCATATCTCTCTGGGATGAAGAGCAAACACTTGTGAGAATTCTATGGGTTCAGTCTGTCAACTACCTAAGTGTCTAGCCAACCGTCCACCAGTGCAGCTTGCCTTCCTGTAAAATGTGTTAATTCTGAATGCAGCATCATATCCTGGGCTCAAGCATAACTTACAACAGCTGGGGCCTCACTCCTGCAACAGAAAGGTTCCTAAGCTTCACTGAAATAAATGTAATTGACTATAATTCCATTAAGGCCAGTACTTCAGCATTCGAACCTCTGTCAAAGACTTCACAGAATCAATGGTTTGTGCTGAAAGATCACACTCATATGGGTGAGCTGAATAAGCAGTAGAGAGAAATCATTTGTGGTAGGTTAGTTCGCACTGTTAAAGGGTTTCTTTGGAGTGAGAATGAGGCAGAGGGCCCAGATAAGCAAGTGAGCTGCAATCAGCTGGCAGTCAGTACTTCTCTAACATGAGTTTTGAATTTCTTAAGAGGAGACTGTAGGGTTGAAAAGGACTTAGAATGGGACAGGAAGATTGACACAAGTGGCTACTCTTGGGCCCTTGATTCACACAAATAGGGTTTGGTGAGAATTTTCCTGGTTCATTTTTAATAGGAACTTTCCTTCCTTTGCTAACTTCTTCAAGCATTAATTTAAAAAATAGTTTAAGATGTTCAATTGTGACATTTTTATTATATCCAATAAAAAATGAGATCTTAAATGTCCGTGTGTGAGAGAAACTAAAACTGACAGATTGATCCATCCACACAGAGGTCTTTGCATATTTAGTTCTTAAAAGCATGGCTTTGACTTCCCGTATATTCATACATGTTTTTAACAGTGATTTAGGGTTATCACTTCCTTTTTTTCCCTCTGATAGTCCCACAATTTTGGCAGGCAGAATCATCATAGTAGTTTCCATGTAGTCCATGAACAATATCAAACCAAAAGATGACAAGTAAGTTGGCAAAACTTCATCATGACACATTCAAATATGTCCATATTTTATTTGATTCCACCTAATGTATGGGAAATAGATGATTTAGCATTATCACTGCAAAGAACTTCTGTGAGTTCAGCAATGGTTCAATATGCCTACATTTTTATTTATTTGTCCTGGGACAATACAGATCAGTTAGAAGACTAAGTGTCTAAGGGAATTCACACAGAATAAATTAAACTACCATTTAGTCTAAGATCCTTGGGTACAATGCCTCAGGCGGTAAAAACAAAGAAGAAAAGAATTTTTGACCAGGTGTTTATGTTACTAATATACAATGCTGCCAAGATGGATATACTACCAAAAAGCAGTGATGTAGATTTGAGTCGATAGACTCGGACTCAAGTCGGACTTAAGTTGCTTCAGTGACTGGACTTGGACTCGACTCGACAATAAATGATGCACTGACTCGACTCGAGACTTGTATATTTTTTAATGACTGACTCAATGCCCTTGGTTCATTTAACGTAACACATTTATCCAGAAACCTTTGGACAATGTCTCCATCTCTTTTTGCCTACTGGTTACATGGCAATCTACCTCAAGCCCAAAGTGTGGGTGCATTTCTCAGAGAGGAACGGCAAATGGGTTAGGCAATGGGCTTGAGGCAGGGTTGAGGTCTGCTCAGCAGCCTGTCCTTGCTGCATATCAGAGGAGCCTTCTAAAATGTTTCCTAAGAGCAAAAGACAAAACTTGCTCCCAGAGTGCAGAGTTCATTTCTCAGAGGGGAACAGTAAATGTGTTAGACAACAGGCTTCAGGAAGAATGATCCTGCCTTCCAAAGCTTTTGAAGCTTCAATAATGGAGAGTAAGATAGAATCGCATTCCCCATGTCTGAAGTTGCAGATGGCAAAATTGCAAATGTGGAGGGCCAGCTCTGCTTAAATTGTTAAAACTGACTTTATTTGACTTTGTCCAATAATTCTGGAATTTTGGTTGGGGTATAAAGTTGGCATCCAGACTTGAGACTTGACTTGAAAGTATCTTCAAGAACTTGAGACTAGACTTGAGACTTGAAGACAGAGACTTGAGACTTGACTTGAGACCTGGAGTAAAAGACTTAAATACATCACTGCCAAGACGTATAGAAGGGCACACATATTGTTTGTCCTGCTTTGCAGCAGAATCTTATGTAGCTTCTGACATGCATGCTAAGTCATGAAGATTAAGCAAAAAGCATCTAGATAATAAAAAGCAACTTCAACACATTTGTTTGTGAGGATTTCACTCTAGTGAAAGACAATTACCATTGTCTATGGTAGACTAAATTATGTGCACTGCCTGCTATGCTGTTATGCAGGGCTCCAGGTTGACTCAGTCTTCCATCCTTCTGCAGGTGGGTAAAATGAGTACCTAGCTTGTTGGGGGCAATTAGCTTACACACTGTAAACTGCTTAGAGAGTACTTAGCTGATAAGCAGTATAGAAAAAAACATGCTATTGCAAGATGATCATGCTGCCCGTTGAATACCCAAGCACATGTGAACTTTTCAAGCAACATGGATGTTCAGTACAGTTAGGATCTGGCAACTCCTTTGAGTGAAGAAAACAGTCAGTGAAGATACTCAAACACAAAAAGAAAAAAGAGGATTAGCCTCAGTCAAGAAGCCACCAGTAAGCACCATCTGAATTCATAATATAGGAAAAGGAAAAATATATTTACGATGCAGTCACAAAGCATGATTTGTCAATGCAGCAGGAGCATGACACATCCAGATTTCCATGTAACTAGAATTATATTTGAAGGAGAAGGAGAAGGCAGATGCCTAGGTCTTAATTGACTTGACGGTAAATAATCAGCTGAATCCAATCAACTTGACCAGGTAGATTTGATTATTTTGTCCAGTGGTGTAGCAAGATCCTTAAAGATCCAAACTTCTCCTTACAGCTCTTAAAATTGGGAAAAAAACAGTGTAAGGTGTGCCAAGAAGATGTGTTTATGGGAACATCCATGGCAAGCTATCTGAACAATGTCAACAGAGATACTACATGTAGTTATGATAAAGCTAAGGAAGTTGAATTCAAAGCTGAAGGGAACCTCTTTGGATAGATGATCTTTATTGTACAAAATAGGCAGTTGCAGATGAAAAATATCTTGGCTCACTTTTTTCAGGACTTTTCCTTGGCCACTTTCAAACAAAGATGGATCACTTTAGAAGACTAATAAGCCTCCACTGTCTGATCGGCACCACTGCTTAAAGGAATTTGGTGCAGAAGATAAGAACCATAGAATGACATTTAAAATGCTAGAAGAAGATGCATTCTATGTTACACTTAACAGCTGTATACATAGTTAAAGGGCATTTCCTGGAAACTTCTATTAAAGAAGTTGACAGATGCAAGAAACAGAGAAATGCTTCAGCAGTGCTGATGAACATAAAAAAATCCAGTTGTTAAAAGGTATCTGTGCTGCCATCTAATAAACGTGAAGCTCATCTAGTACTTGGTCCAGCAGTGAATACGTACGTACACAAAGAGGTCCAAAGATGCAAAACTTTTTGAAACAAATGACCGTGTTTTCTGCAAGTCATTAAAGATTACCGGGAAGAAATTTGCAATTCAAGACCCACACAAGAAGAAACTGACACTAAGATGCTACTGCACACACTGTGTGCTTAAAAGCCAGAGTGGACAACTGTCTGGGATTGGAGAGCCTTGTCCCCACTCTCTGTCTCTCCTCCCTCACCTCCAGATTAATTTTTTTTTCTCTTTTTTCTAAAAGTCCATCCTCACCCCACCCACAAATCCTGGGGTATCATATGAAAATACAATCCACAGATATATATATTTAAAAAAAAAATAGAAATTTTGCAATATTTTGCTACCAATTAGTAACTTTTCATGTCTTGGTACATGGATAAATGCTGTGAATACCTGCACCAATTGGATTTGGCAACATGGACAGCTGAGAATTAGATTTTGTCGATTTTTGAAGTTAACATTCCTAAATTCACAATTATTTCCGATAAAATTTCTTGTGGAATCTCAAGGAAAATCTTAAAATCCAAGAAATCTATGTGCAATATTAATAAATGTGTCATTTACTCAGAAAAGCTCATTCAGTAACTTGTTTCTCCCTTCCAATTCCCTGAATCTAGTACATAAAGACTAAATTCTAGTCCAAGCTAGACCCACTGAATCAATGGGATTCACATACACTATTTCATAATAGATTCAGCTGGTCTACTCTAGTTGGGTTTACCAATAGGGTTTAGACCTGTGTGTAAATGTCCCAGTTCAGGATGAGTCACCTGACTTTGAAATATACCAAAATATACTTCAATGTAAGGACTATCTCTAATAGGTTCAAATGTTCTCCATCATTTCTTCAGGCAGCTCAACACCATTTTCATTTCTTTATTTAAATTTAATTCAATCAGTAGGTTGGCATGCCCTCCAACATTCAACAGATGAAAAATGGGAGATATGTGGCTGAACAACATCACAGTGTTGACTAAAGTGTGTGGCCAGGCAACAAGACTACAAAAGTTAGTAACAAGGAAGCACACACAAAACTGCTATTTTAAAAGCAGAATAAACCTGGTAGTTATGTAGTAAGTATAGGAATGTCAGTGCTTTGTTCCCTACTCTCCTGTCCTCTCTCTCCTGTTGTGCTGAACTCAGTTTGCAGCAACTGAAGTGATCCAAGAATGAAGGGGTTACTCTGAATGAAGAGAGAGAAACTGGGGCATTTTAAAAGCAGCCAAGAAAGTGGGACAGTAGAAGGTTAACTGGGGCTGTTCCTGCTAAATGGGGACAGTTGAAGGATGGGATTGGATGGGAGAGAAGTTAAAATTTGAAAAACAAAATGCCCAAATCAGATCAGCTGACAGGTTTCTTTATTCAGAATTGGCCACTCTGCCTCTGTAGATGGGGGAAAAACCCTTTATTAATGAAGTGTAACTTGCATTAATAGGTTCATCCCGAGACAAGAACCAAGACAACAGAAATCTCAAGAAACAGGGAGTGGAAAATTTTCCTCCCTTTTTTTTCCTAACGGGTAAATGAAAATTACAAATTCAGTTTAATTTAGGATTGCAAAATTAGGACCTGAGATCAATGAATAGCTCCTTATGATGATACAGAAGGTGGGCTCTGGTCATGTTACAAGAGTGGTATTAAAAGGGGAAGCCCTTGGTAATGTAATTATCATGCATAGTTAGACAGAAGAAGCCCAAGAAACTTTGAATGCCAGTATGATGTGTTTTGAACCTTTTGGTTGACTCCATAAAATATTACCACAGATGAATTATCATTAGAGGTAGGGTGGAGATTGTTGCCTTAATGCCTGTCTAAGCTGCATTTAGTGAATTAATGGAAAATGGAAAAGAAAGGGGGGGAAAAAAAACAATTTTGGTCCCTGCAACTGATTTGACAGAAAGTGGTTTCTCATTTCTCCCTCTGTTGGCCAGGTGAAATCTGAAGCCATTAGGACTCTCAATTTAGGCCCTTTCCACATGATGACAGTGTCCCAGCATGGGGATGTGAGAGGAGCATGACCGCAATGACAATTCTGCATGATGTTGTTGCATCATGCCCTTCTCACATCATCAGCCAGCGTGATTGCAGGCTATATCATTGATGGAGAAACTCCGTCAATGTCCCTCGATTGCATGACCCTTCCATTGCAGCTGGCAATACAGAAGGGCCAAAAGCACAATCTATGCACTTCCTTCCCTATATACACTTCCTCCCCTACTGCAGCATGGGAAGAAGGATGGCTGCAGTCTGGAAGGATGGAGCGTGTCCCTTGAGCTCCTTTCCACAGACAGCCCATTGTGTGCAGAGAGGAGCATTGAAGACACACTCCCATCCCAACAAAGATGCTGCCAGGATTGTGACAGGACAACACATGAGAGAATCGTGATTCAGAAAAGGCCTTAGTCTTAGGTCCACTGCATAGCCATTGGTCATGGGAATGTCATCTTTAGAGGTGAGCAGAAAAGAACAACAAATATTTCCATAACATATAGTTTGTAACAGCGCATAACAAATCAATAGCTTGCATTTTGTTGTATCATTACCACCTTTACTGACTTTATTTGATTAGGAGGAACACCATTTTATTTGAAATGAGCACAGTGATTAAATATAACATTTGCTGTGGAGAAAAGACACTTGGATATCTGTTTCTTTTAAAAGGTCATAAAAGAAGGGTCAATAAACAGGAAACTACAAAGAAGAGTCAACATTCTCCAAGTGAAATCTTCAGGGAATGCTTCCAAGTATAACGTAAGGCAATTCCACCTTTCTGCTGTTAGTGGAGCTTATTAAAACAGCACTGAAATTGCACAGTAAACCCAACATGTTAAATAGACAGAGACAAAGAGTATCTTCTGTATCCCCAAGGACCAAAATCTGCCTACAGCAGTTCCTTAAATGGCTGTACAATAATGTCCCTAGTAAAACTAAATAGTGATTTTGTACAGGAGGGACATTTTCCCATCAAGAGCAGTTAGTATGAAAGAATAGATTCCTTCAAAACATTGACATTTATGCTGGAATATAGCAAAATCTCTGCTTGTATTGATTTAGGAAAACCAAACCTGCATGTTACAGGAGGAAAAAACTGTGGCAGGGAGGGTTGGTGGTTTTATTGTTGTTTAATTGTTTGTTTTTGGTAATAGCTGGGCATAAGGACTACTTGGCACACATTTTTTTCTATATTCTGCAGTGGAGAAAAGGTATGTTGAAAGCTGTACACGTTTTACATACCTTTCTCCACCAAGGAAGGAGTGCCTGTTTCCTTCCTCAGTGGAGAGAGGTACAAAGGAGAAATGTGCCAGAATTTGTGTGCCGCTCTCTCTCTCCATCTCCTTCCTTGGCCAAGACAGGTGTACGGATTCACAGAGAGAGGTTTTATGCACCTCTCTCATCTGAGGAAGAAGTGTCAGTTTCTCCCTAGGCTGATAGAGGTGTGGGAAGCCCAGCTGTGCCTCACCATACACCCCTCTTAGGCCATTTCCTCACTACACTGTTATTGTGCTATTATTCCACTTTCAACATCCTATGGAATCCTGGAGTTTGCAGTTTAGGGAGGGGTATCTAGAAGTCTCAGCCAGAGAGCTCTTTGGCCTCAGTAAGCAGGATGGTGAAAGTGGAATAATAGCACTATAACTGTGTAGCGTGGAAATAGTCTTAGCTGACTGAGTACAGCAAGGAACCTGGTGGGCAGTGGTAGCCATAGCCCTGGAGCAGATCATGGGTAAATGAAACTGTGAATACTTCTTACATGATTTTGGGCCAACTGCTGTAAGATGAAAGTGGACATTCTTGCTTCATACCTTTCTGAATTCCACATGGCTTACCTAGTTCACCATGAATCAAAATTCATACCGTCCATAAATTGCTTTAACCCAAGTAAGACTTTATCTTTTAAATGAATGAATTGGTATGTCCCATAACATTTCTTGCTAGTTTAGTGTCTTTCAGCATTTGGGGCAATTCAACATTTGAACAACAACTGAATAGTAAAAATCTATTAAAATAATTTAAATAATTCTAGGAGTTTAGTGTAGATAATAAGGAACTGTCTATGTGAATGAATACACACACACACACACACACACATTTATGGATCTACTTAGACTACACAGCTTGTTTTTCCTGCAAAGTGCCATGTTAAGCAAGTTAGTAAGTTAGTGAATCATCACTTAATGAAAAAGGCGTAAAAATTCAAATCATTGTGATCATTGCGATGGAAGCGTTTTGCTGTTGAATAACATTACACTTTAAAAGAGTCAGTTATTTTGAGTGTAGGAAGCCAATATCTTTGCTCAGTTTTCAATGTATACACTGTTCTTTTCATTGACTTGAATAATGGCCCTTAAAATCTAGCTAAATCCTCTTGTTTGGGCTTCCTGGACAAAATATTTTGTTAAAAGAGAGGTGTATTAAACAACATGACAAATCTTCCATATAGCTTCAAGTCCTTGTCTGGAATTTTCTATAAACAGAAGGCTTAATGGAGATCACCAGATTGGCTGAAAACATATTGGGACATAATAAATTGCTTGAAAATATATCACAAATGACACAAGAGAAATATTCTGCCAATAAAAGCTACCTCCCTCCCCCCTTGGGTGGCATCAATTTATCTGTTGGGGCCAGTCAGCTCACTCTGTTCCATTCATCCACAGAACTGAATTGCTTGGAAGAGCCAGAATGCCATATGGCATACCAGAGATCTTGTCTAATAAATCTAGCTAAGCAGGCCTTTCCTTCAAGCTGTTGTGTGTATATATGTGTGTGTGTTTTTAATACAGTCTACTGGTTGTTTCAAACATCTGGGCCTAACAATGAGGACAGTACTCATCCTACAAAGATATTCTGGCCCTCTATTTTCTGCATCATTGACTTTGAGTGTTTGAAATGATATTTTGCTACCGCCTCATAGCTATCTTTATGAGACATTGGAGAAATAAAATGGAAAATGAGACACAAGCATTGACAAACTATGAATGTTTAGGAGGACTGCTTTTTGTCTTGAGTATGGCAATGAAGGAAAGATATTTTGGTCATAAATGTGAGTTTTTAAAAGTGACAAATTAAGATATACACTTTTTTAAAAAAAAAAAAAGTGTGTAGGCACTGCACATCCTCTCTACAGATGTCCTTCTGCAAAAATTCTCTGAGAACAACTGCTATTGTGCATCAGACTCTGGGGTCCACATCCAGAGTCAGTCACTGGAAAAATATGCTAGGTTTATTCCCTTGTAGATAAACTTGCCTCACCATGCTTGTTGCATACCAGGCACAGCATCTCAAAAGCAGCATGACCAATATGCATATAATGGAAATATGATGTGCACATCTATTGACTGAAAGTATAAAACTTTTCCTGAATAATGCCACAAGAGTTCTCCTCCTGCTCCCAGTGCAACAGAGCTTTTCAGCAGCAGAACATGTGCTCACACCCTAGTGGCCAGGGAAGTGTAGGGGAGAGTGCTAAAAAGCGACTTTGGCCTTCCAGATCTCCAGTGAGTGGCCGTAGGCTGCAGCGACACCACTGGGGCAGATGGGAAAGCTTGGTGACTTAGTAAACATTCAGGAGGAGGATGTTTGTTCTTTTATCCAAGTTCCAATCCTGAAACCAGATGCTTCCTGAGCACCCCTTCCCACAGCCCCCTTGGCTCACTAATTTGCTATGGTGGCATGTTCTGGGGCTGCAAATGTTCACCGTGTTGTGGAAGGAGGGCCATTGAGAGAGAAGGTATTGAAGATGTCCTTCCACAATGACATCCCCCCCCCCCTTCAAAAATTGCATACAGTAATGTAACAGAAGGCTAGGTCAGTATATGCTGTCAGTGAGATTCTAGACATAATGTTACAAATCACCACTTGTTCTTGGTAAGGAAAGAGTTCTCTGAATTTCAGAATTTCAGACTGAATAATCAGAGTACTTTAAGGTGTTTGATAAGTGTATAGCAAAAGAGTCCATATTGTGTGTTCCTGCTATCTTGGCAGAGAATTATACTTGGAATAGGATAAAGATTTGAAGATTTTTTAAAAAAACATATATGTAAGTCAGATTTTGTTCAAATTGCTCAGGACAGCAGATAGCTGCTGTCATTTTATCCTTATGACATGCAGCCCATTACCTACATTCATTATCCATGGCCCTGAAAAGTATCCTAGCTCCCAGAGTGATATTGTTGATGGAGATCAAAAACAAAGCTTTTGTTGCAATGTTCTTATGACGGAATTCCATGAGGATTAGGCTTTCTCCTTTGCAATTGGCCTTTAGAAAGTTGCATACAATTATACCATTCATCCAACCTTTTAGTGATGAATAACAAGGCTTTTTTTTTTAAGAGCAGTCAAAAGTGTTGACTATATTTCACTAAGCCTAGAGCTCTACATTTGTGACTATGCATTTGTTCGTATTTACAGTCCTTGCATATTCCCTAGTTCAGGAGATACATAGTCTCCCAATCAGCACTTATCAGCAGCAGTTGTGACTGACTGAGGTCTGTTCCTCTGCCAATGAGGAAGCAGCTGATAGTACCATTCCACTTGGGTGAGTGATTTGCAGTGTGAGGGGGAATTGCAACAGGGACCCTGCTTCTGACATTAAGCTCTTCTATTATCCCAAATTAGGCAAAGAATTTATTCTAGCATCACCTAGGAAACAGAGTTGTTATCAAATGTGAGTCCCAATTGGTCACCTGAAATTGTACTTGAAGATCAGGAGGGTAGGTATGTGGGGATTCACATTGATAATTGTTGGATTAAAATATTAATAGTGGGAGTTTAACTCTTATAGACAACATGGGCCCAGTGGCAGAGCTTGAAGTGTGTGGAGGGGTGTGATAGATGATGCCTCTAAGATTGGGGAGCAACTGATTGTGCCAAGGACTGAGCCAGTGAGTGAGCAAATTAACTTGCAAACATCCCCCGCACTGGAAGGTCAAACAGAGACAGAGTTGCCCTGGCCAGCTCATGCTGGAGAGGGAATGAGCAGTGATTCAGAGGAGTTACCTGTGCCCATCAGCCCTCAATCACATAGAAGGTTGAAACAGACTGCTCAGAGGGAGGCTGCATAGACTAGGTTGAGGAAACAATAACAAGCAGCACCTGTTCACAGTGGTTATTTAAGTCTGCCAGCATGGCTTCTCTTTGCTTGCAGCAAATTACTAGCAAACCCTCATGACCTTCGTGTCTCCTGCTCCCTGAAACCCTCTGGATGGATCTCGGCCTCCTCAACCTTAGGACTGGACCTTGACCTGGCTTGGCTTGCATTTTTCCTTGTGTTTGGTTAAATTCGTACTCTCCCTGCAAGTATTCCTGACCTACCTCCTCCCCTTGCTGGCTGAGGCTCGGCAGGGAGAGAATCCTGACAAGGGGAGGTAAGAGGAGGTGTGGCCACGGTGCATAGGGTATGGCCAAAGTGCATGGTGGTGTGGCCTTGGTGCATGGGGGAATGGCCACAGCACACGGGGGCATGGCTACAAGTTGATACACCCCAAAAACATTGCTGCTGGGGGTAAATTGCCCCCCCCATCACTATGTGACTGCATGGGCCCTTTTTTTGCAAGAATCTGATTGAGATTGGATATGATATCATTATCAAAGTTTTGGACTGACAAAATCCACAAGCATTTTTTTTTTACATGACAGACAATTTGAGGTTGGTGGATGCTTGGAGATTTAAGCATGGAAGTCCAAAGATATTTTTTTTTCAAAAGACATAAATCTTTTTGAAGAATAGGCATGTTTTTGATTTCAAAGACCCTGGTTAACAATTATGTTCAAAATTGATAATTTGGCTAAGACCTTTTCAGATCATAATCCTGTGATTTTCATTTTGAGGAGGAAGGGAATGGTAGGGAATTGGAGACTGGAGTTGGAGACTGAATGATTCTTCAAGATGAAAATGTTTTAAAAACCTGTAGGAAAAGACTAGTAGAATTTTTTGAAGGATAATTTGGACAAAGGTATCTATATAAGAGTAGTATAGGAAGCAAATAATTTATAAGGGGAGGTCTTATTCAACAAAGTACAGAATTTAAAAAGAGAAAGAAAATGCAGTTACTCCTGGATGAGATAAGAAATAAAGAAGAAGAACTGAAGAAGTCCTCATAGAAACAAAGTAATCTTAAATAAAATTAAGACATTCCAACAACAGTTATCAATGTGACAGTTAGTGAGATTGAGAAGAAGTTATGTTAGGTGAAGCAGAAGAAATTTTGAGTTTCTCAGCAAGCCTGGTTAACATTTAAATAGAAAAAAAGACAGACAGACAGCTTTTACTGTAGATACAAAAAGGCCATTGTTATGATAGTACCAGGAAATCATTTCATCACTATTGTACATTACTCTATAAAAAAACAAGTTCTGCTAAAGAAAATCAAAGAATATTTAGATGTACAAGACCTTCCTGGGATTTCAGAGTTGTAAAAACAAATGATCAGTGATCACAATGAGTGAAATCATTTAAGGCTATGAAGAAAGTTCCATCCGGCAAAGCTCCTGGTCCAGATGGTTGGTTGGTGGGTTATTATAATGTTTTGAGGAACAGTTATTTTTACCTCTATAGGAATTATTGAACTCAATATTAGGGATAAAGAAGATTCCAAGACTTAGAAAGAGACAATAATTTTTTAATTCCCAAAGAAGGTCAACATTTGAAAATGACAAAGAATTACATGCTTATTTCACTACTGAACAATGACTATAACATTTTCACAATGATTTAGTAGAAAGTTGGGAAAAGATTCTACAATAATTTATTCACAAAGGTCAAGCAAGATTATTACCAAAAAGACAGCTACAGGGTAAGACCAGATATGTGGTGTATATTTTGGAATAACAAGATGACCATAACAAGAAAAAGCTCATGATATTTTGAATTAGGAATTCTTATTTGGAATTTTAGAGAAGATGAGTCTTGGAGAAAATTTTATCATGTAGTTTAAGGCAATTTGTAATATACAGAAAGCAGTGTTGTTAATCAATGATGAGTTGAGTAAGCAGTGTGATATTCAAAAATTCCTCCATTATTCCTATAACAATGATGTTAACAAAAATACGAGTAAAGAATAAGCTTAATTGATGGATAAGTTGGATTTAATGTTGAGAAAAAAAGTAAAGTATTTGGGTATTACTATGATAAATATAAATTGTATGTTGTTGGGAAAATAATTATATTAAAATATGGAATGATATGAAGAAGGTTTTGGAAACATGGGGGAAACTCAGATTATCATTATCGGGCAGAATTCAGGGAATGAAATAATTGTTTTACCAATAATACTATACTTATTTCAGGGTATACCAATTTTGACCAATGATGTCTTATTGAAACAATGGCACAGTGACATATCGAAGTTCATATGACAAGGGAAGAAACCTAGAGTAAAATACAAAATTTTACAAGACGCAAAACAAAGAGGTCTGGGACTGTCAGATTTAAAATTGTATTTTTCAACATGCTGTTTGGTTTGGTAGAAAGAATAGATTTCATTGACAACCAGTGACAACTTCTGCGCAGGACTAGGAAACTATAATATGCTGTTTGAAAGAAAAAGAGTATAATATGTTGACTGTAGGATTTGACAAATAGTATTTTTGAAAAAGGAGCAGTTAAAGCTTTTGATTGGTATTTGCAATTAGAGAAGTTTCTCTTATATAGAATTATCTATAATCTATGTTAGAACAACTGGGATCCCCTTTTTAATATATTTAGAGATTGTAGTCAGTTTTTTAGTAGGTGGAAAGTAGTATTAGCTATTTCTTTTTGTGTATATGCTTTGTTCTTGCAAATTGTTGTTTTTTTTCTTTTGTTTGTATGAATTATGAAAACTAATAGCAACAAGCAAACAAGCAACAAGGGATCCTGTCACACCAGAGATGGTTCATGGAAGAGGTGGGAATGTCAGCCAGCTGTTTTCCAATTATCAGGGGAAAGATCCCTGTTGGTCAGAGGAGTTGCTGCCTAGCATAGAAGATTGGGGGAGGCAGCATGGGAGACACTAACGTAGCTATGGAATTAAGGTGGTTATGCATTTGTAATTGCCTTGGTGAATTTCAGCCAATCAGTTTCACTTTCTGTGGATTGTTATATTTCTATTGTTTCCTGTAAATTGCCTTGAGGAATGATTCAAGTAATAAATAAATAAATCCCTGTGATATAGGTTAGGTTAAGGGAGAATCAGCTGCCCAAAGACTTCTGGTGAGCATTGTGGAATAACAGATATTCAAAACCTGTGTTTCCTTGGCTCTAGTCCAAGCAAACATGATAATCTGATACTGTACAACACATTAAGAACATGGAATAAAGTGCTTTGGCAACAGGACATTTGATTCATTTTTTCCACACTACATATGGCCTGAAATTCTTTCCCAAGGCCCTTGTTCAGTGAACATTCAGTGGGAAATTTCATATCTACACATATGTTCCAGACTCCCAGGCCGGCAAAACATTTTATTCAAAAGCCTGTATGATTCCTTTAGATCAAAATGTATAAATTGGCAACTTTCAGTTGCAGCTCTTCTGTTTCATGACCCAGTTATTGTTCACCATGAATAACTGTTTCTTTGCTTCACTACTTTGGTACCAATGGGTATCCCTCTCTCTGTTTGAAAAGCTGCTTAAGATCCATGAGTTAAGAGATGCATGGGGTGATTTTTATTAACACTGTTACCCATATTGCCTCAGGTCCTCTTCAAAGGGAATAACCACTGCCAACTAGTCTTTCATCATTCCCCAGGAAATCTCTTCTTTTTCTAGGGTAAAAAAAAATGAGTCAGAGCTATTTTTTTTAAAAGTGAAGTAAGATGGACCACTTGATCAGACAGTATTCTCTGAAAAGCCAGATTAAAATTGGCCTTGTATAATGGGGGGAGGTAAATTTTCAGGAATCACATTCATCCTCACTTAGGCCCTTTCTGCAGCTTACCTTCTAATGCTGCTGGAATGTGGGCCTTGCGTGAAAAGCCTGGGCAGCAAGGCTCTCGCAAGCCTCCTGCTTCCCTGCTGCTTAGGCTCCGCAGCTCCTTCCTGCTAACGCGAGAGCCCTGCCCACACCCCACCCCTTCCTTCCGCAGTGCAGCCTGGGAGTTGTAGGCTGCACTGAGGAGAGGAAGCATGACCAGCCCAGCTCCAGAGGCTCCGCACTGCAGATGAGTGCGGCCCAGGTCCATGAGCCTCGTGCAAGCACAGCTTATTTTCGGCTAAAAGGTAAAAGCCAAAAATAAGAAAATGCGTATTTGCTGATTGCGGGCCTTGAGCGTGGCGGAAATGGGAGTGCATCATGCAGACCACTCCTGACATTTACGCGACACTCAAGGGGCCCTTTCACTTGAAAACTGCCATGCGAAAAGGGCCTTAGATATGCTGGCTGAGCCATCATGGCAATTTCACTCAGCTATATCTTCTCTTGCTTTATTCTAGCCTGTCAGAAGCTTAAAATAAAAGAAACAGCCTCTATTGTGAGACCAATAGTTTCTTCACCTGTTTGTCCCTCAGTTTCCTATTCTGTCTACTTAGGAGTATATTATTTGCCTTTACAGAGGCAAATCTGCCTGTTACAGATCCCTGGTGGCGCTGTGGTTGAATGTCGGTATTGCAGCCACAACATTATGAGTTTGAAGCCGCAGAATTCCAGGCTGACTCAGCCTTCCATCCTTCTGTAGGTTGGTAAAATGAGTGCCCAGCTTGTTGGGGGCAATTAGCTGAAAAACACACTGTAAACTGCTTAGGGAGTGCTTAAAACTGATAAGCGATATAGAAATGTAACTGCTATTGCTATTTTGATTTATTACTCATCCCTGGCTTTAGATTGTTGGTTGTTCCTTCTGGTGCCATTTTGGATTACCTACTCTGTTTAAATTTAATCCTTGGCCTACCTAGACCATTAGTCTTGATCTTGTAAATTTAGAACACAGTTGTTTACTGGATGATGGCTACATTTAATTTTAAAAACCTCAACCCTAGTAATAACTATAGTTTTTGCTGTGTAAGTGATTAGATCACACCAAATTTTTTTCTAGTACATGATCACAATGAAAACACAAGCTATGTAGGGACTTAGGGTGTAAAACCTAGTTTATATTCTTCTCACAAGGAAGAATCACTGCCCCCCCTCCCCCATGGAGAAGACTGAAAATTGTGCAAGTGATTTTCCATAAGTGCACCAACTTCCAAGAAGAATTAGGCATTAGGTGAGTCCTTTATATCATCTTTGTGCTCTGTACCTTTGTGCTATGACCATGCTTTTGTGATCTTCCAACTTGATGATTCTGTGATTCTATGAAAGGTACAAGACTAATTTTGTGCACAGCTTCTTGTCCTAATGGCATGGCTGAGGAGAGGCTACCTAGCAGAAAGCAAGGCTATCTGGTATATCTGTCACCTGCATGCCAATATACCTGAGTAGAAATATAATTCCTCTGAGATTTCAGGGATCTAGTTTCACATGTTGGCCTAATCCTATTATTTCTCCTAACTATACTGGACTCATTGAGTCAATGGGATTTATCTTTGTATTGACTCACTAGCCAACAATTCATTGGATGTGTCTACTCTAATTAAGACTAACCAGTAGGATTTCAGCCAATGTCTGTATCCATTCTTGCGGTATGATTTGAGGCCAGATATATAAAAGACAAATGTCCCTACTAGGGTTGAAACTTGACTTTTCTTTCCCTGAGTTTGATTTATTATGTCTCTTAGCTAGAAATTTTTGTCCAGTTGGCAGTGTCATAGCTCTGTAGTAGACCTTAGATGAAACTTCTGGCATCTTTAGTTTAAAAAAGGATCAGGCAGCAGTTGATGGGACAGCCTGAAAGCTTTACTCTGTAGTCTGTTCCGTTATTAGAGAAAGAATGACTGACTTATATCCTGTCATTACTGGAAGTTTCTAAGTCCATCACAGGTGAATAAAAGATGCTGGAGAATGCACACTCACCTATGCTGATATACAACGAAAATGTTTTTAAGAAAAGAAATCTATAAATATGGACAAGTCATTTAGTTTTTTTTTCTTTTAACTATCAGTATTAAAATGTTCTGTTTTACTCTACATTATTATGATGGATGGGGAACTAATTAAAAGACTGCAAGGAGTAGAAAATGTAATTAGAAGACTTACCCCTGGGTTCTCAATTTAAAAACTGTGTAAAACTTAAGCCAATTATTAAAATGGTTGTAGACAAATCAAAGTGGGAGACAATTAGGCAATTGTCAAAGGCCTACAGGTTTTAAACCAGTTAACAGCTAAGACATTGAAATGTACTTGGATTCATGATGAATCATTGATTTAGACAGGATTAAGAAATCTTCCCAAGGAAAAGAAATCTCTCTCTCTCTCTCTCTCTCTCTCTCTCTCTCTCTTTCTCTTTCCCCCTAAATAACGAAGCAAGGATGCGTTAACCTTGCATCCCAACAGTGATTTTTTTTCTTTAGTTTTTCTGTAACTCTCTCTCACACGCTGAAATTCTTCTGATGTTTTACCTAGGGAGAACTTTTTAAAACAATTGAAATATAGTAGAACCTCTGTATCTGTGGAGGATTGGTTCTGGGAACCCCGCGGATACTGAAATCCACGGATAGTACCGAACACCTTGTCCCGGGCCCGTTCATGGCAGCAGAAGATGGGAAAACAGTGGGGAGCATGATCTTGTGATCCCCACTGTTTTTCTGCTGGCTTCAGAGTGATTAAACTGGGGGCCGGTGGCAGGAGGTGGAAAAACAGCGAGGGGTGTGAGCCCGCCATCCCCGCTGTTTTCACACCTCCAGCCGCTGGCCCCGGGCCTGATCACAGTGGCAGATGGTGGGAAAACAGCAGGAAGCATGGAATTGCTCTCCTTGCCACCTCCTGTAGCCTACCCCAGGCCGATCCTGGCCAACTGAGGATAACCGAATCCATGGATCGTGAATCCACAGATACAGGGGTCCTACTGTACTCAAAAGTGCAACTCCACACCAAGGAACGTTTAAGGAATATATCCTTTGTGAGACCCTGTATGAAATCTCCAGAACTGGTCTAACAAACGGATCAGAACTTAGCTAACTATCAGATTTAGTAATTCTTCAAAAGTTCGCAGTTCTTGACAGTTTAAACATACACACATTTTGAAAGAAAATGTATATTTAAGCTAATGTTACCATATTTTGAAAAGAAAAATAAAAAGAAGACACATTTGCTGACACACTACTTCAAACCGCCAATCACTATGATGATTCTCACTTTAAATATCCTATGCTAGAGGACTTCTCTTCACTTGACTCAATCCAACAGACAAGAGAGACATTCCTTGCAGCTATTCACCATCCCCACAATGGCAGCAGTGTATGTTTCTCTTCCCTACCATCGTCCTCTCTGATAGGCCTTGACGGAGGAAGATAGTAACACACCAGTGACAACAGTGGAGGCAGCACCAACCTAGATTGATGATTCACTTGGCACCACACATATGACTGAGGCTGGCTGTTTTGGGGTCTTCTCTTACCCCACTTTAACCTGGTAATTTTGTTTTCCTTCTTCTCAAAGCTCTGTTACTTGATCAACCACTTCATTTAGTCCATGCCTTATAAAGGAACACAGACATGTTAAAAATGCACCTGGACAGAAATTTTAGCTCTGAAAAAGAAAACATATCCTAGAAAAGGAGGATTATGGTAACCCTATAAAGGCTCATGTTTTGCAGGAAAATGCACATGGACAGACTAAGAAAGGCAAAAATGAAAAACTCAGGGCATGCTCTAGCTATGGATCTTAACTGACACCAGTTTCCCCATATGGAAGAGCAGAAGAAGAGTGAGGAACTTAGCAAGCAAAGATGAACTCATACAATGCAAAGTGCTGGATATGACTTTTAAATCTCTATTTAGCTTTGATCCAGACTATCTGAAAGCCACTTTCTCTCTATAGAGGCCTGTACATCTTTTCAGACCTCTGAGGGAAGGCTTTCTCTGGGTCCCCTTCCATCACATGCACATTTGCTGAGGACACAGGAGAGAACCTTCTCAATGCATGCTCCCAGGGTGTGTAATCCCCTCCCATGAGAGCTCTTCTTTCTTTCCGCTGGCAGGCAAAGACTTTTCTTTTCCCTTAGACAGACCTTTGGCTCTTAATTTGTTGTAGCATGAAGCACTTTTAATGGGATGTGGTGTGCTTTGATCTTTTTATTATGTTCAAAATTCATTTTAAACTGTTTTAATTTCTGTTTTTAAAAGAATTATTAATTGTTCTTAACTTATTTAATTGTTGTAAAAATAGGCTGCTGTGTTGTTTTTTAAACTGTACTTTGTTTTCATCTGTTGGAAGCCACTTTGAATCCTGTTCTGTGAGAAAAGTGGGATATAAATTAATTAAATAAATAAATTCTCTAACTGGATTCTCCTTCTCTGCACTCAGCCAGCCAGCAGACACTAACCAGACTGGATCTTGTAGCATATGGTTTCAAATTGTTCTGTTCCAAGAATAGGCAAAGTGTGGCCCTCCAGCTGTTTTTGTACTGCAGCTTTCAGCATTCTTCATTGTTGGCTGTACTGGCAAGGGCTAATGGGCATTTCAGTATGGCAACATGTGGAAGGGAAAGTGAAGCCTACTAGTGACATCTGACAGAAAGAAACCTGATGACTTCTTAAATGTTAACCTTATTTCTTGTGTATGTTTTAATCTTGGTTTGTTTATGGTTTTTTTAAAATACTTTGATGTTACTTGGATGAATTTGTATGCTAGAAGTAGTAGTAGTTGTTGTTTTATATGTATGCGGTGTTTAATAAATAAATAATAAAGTTAATTTAAATGCGTACTAAATTATGTGAACCAGTATGGTGCTGTGGTTTGAGCACTGGACTATGACTCTGGAGACCAGGATTCAAATTCCAGATCAGCCATGGAGACCCATGGAGTGACCCTAGGCAAGTCTCAGTGTAAGGCAGAGACAACCTCCCTCTGAACATAGCTGGCTAAAGAAAAGCTCCTTTGGGATCACCATAAGTCAAACATCTTGAAGATACTTTAAAACAACAACTCAAATATGTATTTAAATAGGCAATTTGAGAGGATTTTTAATTTTTCCTCAAAATGCATATTTAGTGACATTTTAATACGTATTTAAATTATTTTTGATTGAAGATTTAATGTAGAAACAAATTGGAGTGGAATTACAGTTGAAAGCACACAAGTAATCTATCATCAGTTTTATTTATCTGTGATATACTATTCATTAGAAAAACACACAAAAGGGATCTGAACCAGAAGTAAGCAAATTCATCCCTCTCTCCCTTAGTCTCCTATCTAAAGTGGTACTGTACAAAATGTTCCTATCTCATTTTGCATAATATGTGAAATTGCTTGACAAAATTGTATTGTATGCATAGCTTTACCTATTTCTGTTAGTATCAAGGAACTGAATATTCCAAAGGTTAAAAAGAAAGCTTCGCACAAAAACCTTCCTTCTCACTCTGTTCTGTTTCATTCTTCTCATTCACACAAGTGATCCCCTGGGCCTGAGCACAAGATTGAGTAGGAGTCTGAATTCTGCAGCTTTGTAGAACATTGTCCTAAATTAACTGCAGCCTTTAAAAAACAAATAAAAGTGCAGATAAGAGGCCCAATAGAAAATTCTAGCAGTAGGTAATCCAAAAAGTAGTTATGATTGCCTCTTAGAATCTAAAAGGTCTTCTGTTTTCCATTCTACATAACACAGATTGAGCAGCAGTGGTGTGAGACCTGTGCTCCTGAGGAATAATTCCTTATAGTTCTTATGCAGTAGCAACATGTGCATGAATGATATCGTGTAGGTGAGACCAATAAAATGATCCCCATAGTAATCATGTGTTGCCTGATGAGTTAACATTTGAACAAGAAGGAAGCTGTTTGCTTCTAACCAATATGGTGGTGGTGGTGGTGGTGGTGGTGGTGGTGGTGGTGATGATTCTTTATTTTTACCTTACCCTTCCCAAAACCAGGACTTAAAGCAGCTTGAAATTGAAATAAAAGATATGTAAAATATACAAAACGTCACCTTTAACATGAAAGTCAACTACCAATAACATTTAAAACCTATTGTAAACATAGTGTTAAAAATAATTAAAAAGCAATTTTAAAAAGTGTACGGTTAATATGGTAAAAACAGCATCCTCCTAAAAGCCCTTCTTTTAAAAATCTTTCAATTTTCAAAATGCTATGAGAGAGAGGTTTTTTAAAAGTCTTTGGCCATTTCTGCATCTTACTTGATGCCATTGTACTCCAGTTGTGATCCCGGCAAAGAGTCTGCTGGGAAAGGAACGCAATGGGAGCATTCCTCTCTGCATCCAACTGGCTCCCTGCAGAAGGGGGTGTGAGGGACATGCCTCCTCCTCCTGCAGTGCAGCTGGGCTCTTTCCCATGCTGTGCTGTGGCAGGAAGTATCTCCATTTTGCTTCTGGCCCTTCTGCATAGCTGGGAAGGATAGGAGCATTGCGTGATTGGGGGTCATTGATGAAGAAACTCCATCAATGATTTATCCCATGATTGTGCTGGTTGGCAATGGGAGAAGGGTGGGACCATGAGAACATCATGCAGAAATGTCATCACAGTCCCACTTCTCTTGCGTCCCCATGGTAGGATAAAGTCATCATGCAGAAAGGGCCTTTGTTTGCCAATGGAAGAACAGGAGGGAGGGAGCCATTCTATCCTCACTAGGAAGAGAGTTTAAGGGCTAGGGCTTCCATTTTCCCAATATGGCATAGGACATTTCTGGGAGGTAGCTCTCTATATATAATCTAAATCAGATAAAGAAAAAGGAGATCAGTTTTATCTGTAAAAAGGCACCAAATACAAACATAGTAGTATACATCCCAATGCATTTGAAGAACACTTAATCAAGAGAAAATATCACATCCCTCTTTATTTTTATTTTTTAAAAAATACATGGAATGACTGTCTGTTTCAATTCACTGAGGGAGGGGAAACAGTAGTAGTTGATGCCCACTAAGGTTGGTAGAGTAGAAGGTGAGGTCATAAGAGTAGAAGCTAGAGAATCACCAGAAGAGGAGCCAACTACTGTTAGTTTGTTACCCAATTTCCTCCTTTGCAAGTTTGATGGACATCTTGTATAACTCCGCAGGTTGGGAGGGTTTGAGGATGAGATAGACATGGGCAATACCCCATCTTCCCAGGTATGTGGTCCACCCCTAACAGGGGAAAGTGTCTTTCTTTAACTAAGACAGAATGGGAAAGATGTGGGCTAAGGCTTGTATGGTAAGATTGACAGAAATGAAGCAGAGTTCAAGAAAGCAGACCGCAAGAGAATTGATTAGTACAAAGGCAATCTTTATGCATATGTTGTTGGAATAACAAGGTTCAAGATACAAGGAATCCATCTAGGTATAATAAAATGGCTTTGGGAATGGTGATTCAAATTTGCTCTGTTTAACTATATATCTGTTTTGGAAATATATATGTAATAGATAAAGGGTAGAATACACAATGAAGACATTCTGCTCTTGATAACGATCTCTTCAAAAACATTTCCTTTGTGTTTTGTTTGCATCAGTCTAAAGAGTGTGTTGTTAAGGCAGGAAGGAAATGTCTTATTGATGACATCCATGTAGTTCCTTCTTAAGTCTCAAGCACCATCAGTAATCAGTTCCTTTGGAGGTAGATGTATAAGTCATCTCCTTATGTTTGCAGTGAAATGAAAATTACAAGAGATTCAGTTTCTGCCATCACTGCAAGCTTGTGATCGTAGCAATAGCAATAGCAGGTGTGTTTCTATACCGCTTATCAGCTAAGTGCTCTCTAAGCAGTTTACAATGTGTTAGCTAATAAATTATGCTAATATGTTAGCACAAGAAAGTAATTGTAGGGTGCTTCCAGACCAGGCTTTTCACATGCAGTCAGCCTGCCTGATTCTATCTGAATTCTATGGTGAGCCAACATTGTCTGCTTATATATCTAATCTTTTTATGTTTCCCCACTGCTTTTTCCCTCTTGTTTTCCCTTTCTCTTAAGAAGGAGCAATGGAATAATTGAAAATGCTTTTTGTTTGGTCACACTAAGAATCCTCCATCTGGAAGTACCCTTAAAGCCAGCACTGAATGGTTTTATGGTGGTGGAGAGTGCTCTTTAAATAGTATTGTTTATTGACTTCGTTCAGTTCAAAGAGTGAAAAGCCAGGCTTCCTGTTTTTGAGTTTGGGGGCTCTCCTGTTCATTCTGAAGGAGAGTGGAACCTCGATGTCTGCCCCCCAGCCCCTCCTGATAATACCACTGCATATCTTATGCAAACATCTTTGTAATAAAAGTATGCTTTTTGTGCACTTGTTTAGAAGTGCACCATTTTCCAGGGTCAGAAACTCTCAAGTCGAAGAGTACTGATGCTGAAATGGAACTGATAGAGAAAACATAAGGCAGAACCAAAAGTCTCTTGACCCATCACCACATGCAGACATGTTTGCAGAACAAGAAAGTGAGGTTCTTTATTAATTATCGGGGGTAATAAGTGAAATTCTTGTAGTTTTCAAAGGTGGTGAGTTACTGAGAGAAGCAGCAAAGTAGCTTTGCCATTAGCACAAATAAAGGCAGTATTCCTTTCAGCTGCTGCAAGATGGCTCTTCTGTCAATATGTCAGGTATAGGAAGTAGGAACATTTCAGAGGAAATAATAGAAAAAAATCCCACTCCCTTTACCTTACAGTTCTGAAGTGATGCTGAAGAAAGAAAGAGACTTTCATTTAATAAAGCAATAACAAGAATCTCTTCTAAATTTTTTCCCCCAGATGTTTTCTTAAAACTTGTTTATTCATATTATCTTTCTGGTCTTTTTGAATAAAAAAATCTTAGTTTTTGTTTGTTTTGAATGATGGTATCATACAAGTGAAATCCATGTTTCCCAATCAGATCCTCCCACTCCAGCA
This sequence comes from Cyclura pinguis, assembly GCA_030412105.1. NCBI lineage: Eukaryota > Metazoa > Chordata > Lepidosauria > Squamata > Iguanidae > Cyclura > Cyclura pinguis. The sequence goes on along the minus strand of CM059601.1, from coordinate 159,469,108 downwards.
GGGCGCGTGGTTTTAATATTTGGCCCAGCAGGCATCTTCAGCTAGCATTGTATAATACAAGCTATTCTGGCAATTCTAGTTTAATAGGATGGTGACAATCAATCAAACTGAGCAATAGTGAAAGCAATTCAGTTACACAGATTTTGGACACACAAAGCTTCCAGCATCGCCGGCACACTCCTAGTAAAGAGAAAATTATGTTTGCAGAGGAAAGCCTTCATTTTGCTTTTCTCTCCAAAAGCTAACTAGTTTGAGCAAGTGAAAATCTGCATATCCTAGAAGCAAAGCTGCTACCTCCTTTTTGTCCATCTCTGATGACTTTAATAGAAGTAACATTGTTCCAGAAATTGGACATTTTAAAAAAATAAATCTGGATTTGAACAAGCCTTCCCTCACGAAGTGTTTTAATGCATTTCATAACATTTTCATAAGAATAAATGCAAGCAATGTCTTATACCTGTAAAAAAGGGGGGTGAGGATGTATGCACATGCCACTGAATTGTCTGGTAAATGGACTTACCGTCTCCCTCCTCTCCACATCAGCCATTCAGATCCACCCCCTCCAATGCTATAGAGAAACTCCAGGGATCCTGATGAGTGAAGTGAGCTGTGGGGTATGGGGTAGAACATAAAGGGGCTTTCCAGAAAACAGGACACTTAAAAAAAAACATGTCTATGTCCATATTTCCATTGTGTTTGTTATGTGTATGTTAGGTTATATATATTTTGTGGAGAAACAAGAATAATTTGTAAAAATCATAGCAGCCTGGACAACAACATTGGATTTCAATAAAAAGAGGAAGGCACACAAAGCAGATTACAGATCACCCATGAATTCCTTGTCAGAAGCTTGGGAAAGAGAAATTAAAGTAAGATCTAATTCCAGAAGTGATTTTTTTTAAAAAACATACAGGATCATGAGGAAATCCTGCCCAGCTCTCATGAATTCTCCACCAGCAGATTCAAACTTGCCTTTCTGTTGAGTGCCCTTTTCAATTCACACGGGCCATTTCTTCAACTTTAGACATAGGTTTAAGGCCTTCTTTCTTCAACAGTTCTCATCATTTCTTTTTTCTAAACCAGTGCAAACAGAACATCTCTCTTTCAGTGCTCTTTTCACACGACACCTTCAAAATATACAAGTAGAGAGCACCACACAAATTTCACATAACTCTTTGTACAGAAAATGACATATTTTGCATAAGATTCAGATTTTCTGGACAAAATTTGGGGGGAGGATTGAGTGCTAATATTTTTTTCCAAAAAAAGGCCCTGAAGAGGAAAGGTTAGGATGTGACCATACAGCCTTATTGAGGTAGAAATTGTCAGGGTAGCATGAGGTAGCTCCTCAGAGCATGTGTGGAGTGCTGACAGGGCAGCGACATCCAGCTGCAACCAAGTAGCTCCAGGCATGCTAAAAAAGTTCTGTAGACTCAAAGTGATAAAACTCAGGGCTATTTATTTACCAAAGCACATTGAGATAAAGGTTAGGGCTTCTGGCAGCATATCAAGAAACAGTAAGCAAGACAGGAACATAAATCAGCATGGAAAAAACAGACCAGCAGCATGTCTGGATACATTCCATAAATTAGCCCTTAGAGAAGCATGTCCACCAGGAATTGACCTAATTGGTGAATTGTAGTGCCATACCTAAATGGTTTTAAGGACTTAACTACACTGTTACCCTGATTTCTGGGGGTTCCGGGAGGGACACCTAAATGTGCTCACAACAATGGGGAGGGAATTAGCAAAGAGCACTAGTTAGCAATGTGAGAGGCAGGGCAACGTAGCGAGATCTTGTACCTTATGTCTACGGGGTCAGGCCGAATCAATGATCAAGCAGAAGTTAATAATGACAATTGTTTTATTAAGATACAGTCAAACATGTGTATGCAGCACACTCACACGAAGAACTATAGAAATAAAAGGTAGGAGTTGGATAGTGGGATTTTGAGAGGAGGTTTGGTACGGGAAATACTACACCTGTCCTGAAGCCGGGTAGTAGCAAAAAAGCTGGGGAGGGTAGGTTCTCAGCACGTGGGGCTGAGGGGAAGGCTCGCTGGACACAATGACAGCAAGGCGGGATGGAAACCAAGAGCGATTCCACGAGACACTCAAAGTCAGGGGTTCTTATAGGGAAAATTGTGGCCACAGGCTAGTCCATACTTGGGGATAACAATGAGTTTGGGGTTGGAGACAAAGCCTCCAAAAGATCAGTGCTTTAGATGATTGAATTATGACAAGGTTGTCAATAGAGTAGCCAGTATGCAAACGCAGAGTGCTTGAGAGTTGTATAGTCTGCTCATCAAGCTGCCCGCTCAGGGCAGGGGATCTTTTGTAAGCAGCGTGCATACATAATGTGGTACTTGCCTTGAGGTCTCCTAAAGCTGCATTCGGCAATGACTGGCCTGCCTGGATCGGGATTTGAATGGTTCGGCTATTTTCGGCTGCGCCTATGTGCATGTTTGTCCGGGGGCCTCACAAGCACGTGGAGAGAAATGGGTGAAGAAGGCCAAATTATTGATATCAAATGATATCTTAATATCCCACAAGCTCAGGTTAGAAACAGCAGTAACAACACCCCAGACTCTGCTGGGTGACCCAATTACATTTACAGAATGCAACCTCCTCATGTTGGTGCTCAGTGATGAAGTAAGACCTTCCAAGGCTGGCTAGCCAAAGCATTCTTTGCAGCTGCACTCAAGATCACATCACCTCATTTCTGCTGTCCACTTAGAAAAACCTTTTCCGCACTTGACAGAATAAGCTAAAGAAAAAGCCTGTTTAGACACAGAAAATGTTTCAAGCTCATAGCAATTTCAAATTAAGTTAAGCGTATAGAAAACAATTCTGAGCCATGTAGTGAAACATGTTGATCCATTCTGCTGGTAAAGATATCAGCTAGAACACCAGCGTGAAATACAATGATCAAGTGTGAAATACACAGTTTGGAAATAGAGCTGGCTCGTTATTGGTAAGTTCGTATGACTGTCATGGCCTCTTGTTGCTCAACTTCTGTCACCACATGGTTTTGTAAGAATTCTATGTAAGATTGGTTTAATTGTCAGGAAGCCAGTAGATTGTGAGAATGCATGCCATACTTGGTTTGGCACTGTTTCAATATAAGTAAACTGTTGTGTTCTATCTACTAATAGGATCTATTCATGATAGTTCCCCTACATCCCTAAACAGACACATAAATACATAAATAAATAAATCTTGTGATTATTGACCTTTTTCTGGAACACTTTTATTTTTCCTGGTACAGTTCAGTGTGTTGAGATACCCTTTTTGTTGAGCATAAGAATTTGGAAGAGGGCTCCTATTTCACACAAAGGCTATGCAGAATTAAAACAGAGGGGCAACATATTTCAAACAAAGCAGAGAATATTTCATTGAAATAAGTATGAATTACCCACACCCAAAAGAAGTTGAACTATAGTATCCAAAGAGGGAGGTGCCAAAAATTGCCCCAATAATGTTGTATAAAAGAAGCAAGCAATGAAATGGAATCAGTTATCATCAAGGCTTTATATGATGTTTCTTCGATTTTGAGGCAGGAGAAAAAGTCATTTGAGATTTCCAAGAATAGCAAAGCCATGCCTATGTTCAGCAAAAGGTAGTCAAGAAGAAGAAGAGGAGGAGGAGGAGGAGGAGGAGGAGTCATAGAGTTCCATAAAGCAAGGGGAGAGATCCCTCCAGATTTTATAGAATTCCAGCTTCAATCATCCCACTCCATTGATTATGTTGTCTAAGGCTTACAGGAATTGAAGTTGAAACATCTATACATCCACAGTTCCCTCCCATCATAAAACTATGTGGGCTGAGTGGAGAATGAAGTTGTGATGGAAGAATGACAGGGATAAGCATGTACAGATGAAGATAAGGAAGGCAATGAATGCAGAAAATTCTTCTGTTCTCCTTAACTTTGCTATATGATTCCTTGTGGAAATCTGAATTTTTCATTTAAATTTATGTGCTAAATTAATTATAAATGCTAAATTTACTGAAATCACATGTAATATTTAAAGACATGAATGCATTTTTTCCTGTATTGACTATATTTTTAAGAAAGGTTAAAAGCGCCTCTTTACATGGTTAAAAAACTCCACTCTTCACAGTAAAAATTCATTTCAAAAAGCACTGGATTCAACAAAACATCTCTAACTGTCTCAGGCTGCTGTTAAAGGCAGAAGAATAAGACCAATGGAAGGGGGATGACAATCCCCAGTACAGAGAGGTTTGAAAAACAAGGATGAAAAGCTAGTTGTTGAAGCTGAGTGTGGCCAGGAGCTACTATAGGAACTTTATAAGAAGTGTGCTAAGATAAAAGCTATAGGAGACAGACATGTATTTAGTAGCAGTGTGTCCTGAATTTGAGGAGAAGTGTAAAAAATGGAAGGCGTTTTGGCAAAGATACTGTGAGAACTAGAGAGGTAGGAGACATTTTACCAATGTATAGAAAAGAATAAACAGAAAGACTGTACAGCCACTTGAATGCAGAAAGCAAAGAATAGATGGGAACAAATACATTACATATATTGGAGATGAGAGAAGACAGCAGTGTTTCTATCAGTGGGAGAAGGATGTTGAAAAGAAGAGTTGAGTGGAAAGAAGTGGGGATTAAGCAACAATATTATCTCCTTTTGGTCAAGAACAATGCCCTAGAAAGGTAAAAGGAAATATGAAAACAAAGCTGGTGAATAGAAGCCAAATAAAATGTTTAGGACTTGGAAAGTTTTTTTAAGAAAAGGCTAAGTAGAAAATATGGATTTTATGTCTTTGTTATATCCTTTTAGAGATTAATAATAAATTTATTAGCACCAAAGAGTGGTTGGTTAGCTCAGAGTCTCTCAAAAGTAGTTCAAGAGAAGAATTCAAAGGAGAAAACAGAAACAATATAAGGGAGAAAGGACCTATGCCAGGTGACATTGAATAGTCATATACTGACTATTCTGTGATTGCAGAACATACAGCTTTTAGCCCTAAACTTGTTCACAGCAGCAAAAAATACAATTGCCTCTAAAATGATGTATTGTTAAATGTCTGATAATTCAAATTTTAAAAAAATGTAGGAGAAAGTGCAAAGTCTGTGTGATAATTCCAACTAGAAAACCAAAATACCTTCTTAGGAGAACCAAAGTAAATAAGCTTTATTATTGAAATAATGTCAGAAGTTACTTTGGGGGCAATGCAAAGCTAGTAACCTCCTCAAGATAGAACTGGAAGAGGACTGATCATGAGAAAATTGTGAAGATATACTTATGAGTATAACAGATGAGGAGAAGACAGACAAACAAGAAGGGATATAACCCTAACTATCTACTGCCAACTATAGTCTTTGTGCAAAGTGTTACACTATTCTCCACAGTTCACAAGAAAAAAGAAAAAAAAAACTAAAAAATTCTGGGATATCAAGGTTGATGGGAACAAATTTGTGAATGGAGACGTAAACTCCCCAACAGAGGTTTGAGTAATGTTGACCATCTTTAGTGCACTACTGAAAAATTCTGATACAGCAAAAAAGGTAGATCAATTAAGATCATTTGTTTTGAATATATGATATTTTTCTCCTCAGTACAATCAGCATGCACTGAGTCCAATATTTATCAGTTCATATTACAACTTAATTTGGACTGCTGTAGAACTACAAAAGCTGCTGTCCATTAACATAGGATTATCTAACCTGTCTTCCCCTCAGCAGTAGCACTACAAGGCTACTGTCTTGTCCTCTGACTGTTAGTTAAGCATACTCACTCACACAGCTTGTAATGCATTACATCAATTGCTCTCCCAGCCCCTACAAGTGAATCCCATGAAAGTGTGTGAAAGCTGAGCTATGCTGTTTACTGTGTAATGTAGTGCTGGGAAAGCATCCAAAACTGTGAGGATTCTTTTATGATCAGCACTTCAGAACTGGACAGATAACAGGTTAGATTTCAAGGCATCAACTGGGCTTTTCTATGAGGCTTTAAATACTTGGAGTGGTGGAGAGGGAAGTGGTACCGAAGGAGTCTGAATCCTTAGAGGAAAGAACTACAGATTGTTCTCTGGCTATAAATTTGTCTCTCGATGTTGTTCTTTGCTGTTGCTCTTCCCAAAAGGCCACTGATTTCTGGTAGACTTTGCTGTAATAATGATTTTGGCTTATGCATGTAACTGAATGTTTTGCAGGCAAAGCCACTTTGCAGAACAGTTTTGTCTGTGATCCTCCACCCTTACAACCCAGAGACAGCATCATATTACTAACCCACAATCCGATTTCCCCTCTCCTGCCAGGAGAAAAGCTGTTCCTGGGTTCACTGCTTTCCTCACACAGAAATCTGAACTGTATTTGAAAAGAAACAGCCAGGCCATTTGTCTTCACAGGAGAAGTGGATTGCAAAAACAACTCAGAAAGAGGAAACTCTGGGAATGGTAGAAGAAGAACACGGCTGGTCACCAGAAACAATGTTAGAAATAGCTTTCTGGTGCTGCTGATATTCCACCACTGCAGAAACATTCAGTTTGGGATGATGAGTGTCAGCAAATAACTGTGACAGCTTCAACAGGGAGCCATTTATGGATGCCACAAAAGAGCTGGCAAGTATATTATTTTACCAAGAAATCCCACCTGACCAACTTGCAAGACTGATAAGCTGTGCAGAAAGTGTCAAGATGTTAAACACAAGGCAATTATTTAACCCAAAAGCAATGGTAGAAAGACAGAGTATTGATTTTATTTATTTGTTTGTTTGTTTGTTTGTTTGTTTTGGTGTTTTGCACAGCATAGGCTTATTGTTGTAGGATTATTCTCTGGTAAATCCATTAGTTCTACATATTTGACTCACACTAAATTAGAGATGGATAAATCTGTCAGATTTAGGCTTACTCATTGTTATTGTTAATTGCCATCGAGTTGACTTCAGCTTATGGTGATCCTATGCATGAGAGTCTTCCAGGTTCACTCTGTTACCAACAGCCCTGCTCGGGTCTTGCCAACTTTCACCCGCATTCATTAAAACAAAGAAACTCATGTTCCATCCATCTGTCAAATTTATGAAGAAATTTAAGGATTTTCAAAAATTCAAAACTCAATAATAAAAGTAATTAGGTTTTCATACATCTGCACAGGACAAATCCCACAGCCAAAGGTATCCCTACTATAGAGAGGATCATGTTATACCATCCTGCCATATAGCTCTTAAAGATAACAAAGCCTCACAGAAAGAGAGGGGTGGCAACCCTAATTCAGGAACACAAAGGTGAATGGGAAATCAAAGCCAGATTTTTAAGAGCCAAGACAAATCATTCTAATTGGATAAGCAGGTCTGTCAGTTTTCTCTCTCACACACCCACGTTCAATATTTTTTTAATTATTTCTGTCAAATTTATGATAATGCATGTTAACTTTGGAAAGCTTACAAAAATGAAACCAATATAATTTTTTACCCAGTTCCACCCTATTCCAGGCAGAACAAGATGTTAAGGAAAGTCTCCTGTGCCTTTCATATATCAGCCTGTGTTTACTTGCTTACTTTTCCCAATTTTTCTTCCTCTGTGCCACCATCATAACCTATGCAAGTCTCCTTATAGCTGCAATCATCAGACATTGAAAAAGCAGGGTAAAGGACTTGCAGCAGAATAATGTCACAACATGTATAGTGTTTATTGAATGTTCAAAGCATAACCTAGGGAATTCCTACAGTAGATCATATGTTATACCACTAATATTATCACTGTATTCCAAATGGAAGAGTTGGCATTGATGGAACAATGACTTGCTTAAGATATCCCAGTAAACTGCCGGTTACACACTTGCTCGTAGTTCATAGTTCATGCTTTCAGCCACTACTTTACAACTGAGTGTTACACCATGGACAATAATACAGTGGCGGAGCTTGGAATGTGTGGAGGGGGGGCAGAAGGGGTGGGGCTACAGCATGAGGGGTGTGGCCACTGTGCACGGAGACATGGCTGTGGTGCATAGGGGCACAGCCAGAGCACACGAGGGAGTGGCCTGGGTGCGCAGGAGCATGGCTAGGGCCAGGATGCCCCAGAAACATTGTCACCCGGGGCAAATCGCCCCCACGTCCCTACGCGACTGCAATAATATACTTCATGATGATAACAAATGCACTAAACGTAACAAGCTTTCACCTTCTTTTTCTTTCTTTTCTTCCATTTGCACTGAAATTTATTTTTTGAACATGTGCAACACAATGCATTTATAATGTGCTGGTCTCCAAAAATGAAATTGACAAAGCAAGAATCGATATATTCAGGCTGACACAATTTATATTTGTATCATGCTAAGTTACTTCTCTCTTGATTGCCTTCACATTTCTCTAGAGGTTTTCACAAAATCTAGATCCTGAAAATGTATGTCAACCTATGGCATTGGCCCTTAGAATTAGGAATTGTAGACTTTCTTGAAACAAGAAGACTTTCTCACTTCCACTCCTGTTAGTCCCCTTTAAGCTAAGTGCCAGTAAGCCACATCAACAAGCTTCATAAATCTGACTCTCAAAAGCTTTGATTTAACCTTTCTGCTGTTCTTCTGGCAAAGAGGACCATTTTAAGATTGTAACTCAGTATCAATCAGATAGGAGAAAATGCTTACTTGTTCTTTCAAGATATAATTCCATTAGTAGAGTTCACAGAAAGAAAATGACTACCAGAGGACTGAGATTGCCCAGAAAGTTACTATTATAGACGATGGAAAAAATATGTGAGCCTGTACGTCATCTTGAAAAATAATGGAAGAGAATAGATTCCTGTGAAAGGTTTAGTGCTGATCCAACCAGCTATTTGGGGGATGGGAAATACTGTACTTTCAGCTTCTGCTTCATTCTCTAGATATTAATTCTGGATCAGACGACTCAAAAATGTTCTCCTCTGTCTGTGGTCAGTCAGGTTTTATGAGACATTTGACATCATTTGAGAGTAAGGATACAACACAAGTACAAAGTATAAAAGACTCAAATGGCATCAGGTGATCACTTGTGTAACCCCACTATCCTGACCATCTAATTGGCTGTATAGATATATATACATACACACACACACATACATATATATATATATGGGTAGATACGTTTAATTGGCATAAAACAGAAATCACATACAATGACTGGATAAGGCCATGTGGAAAAGGAACTGACTGAAAAACAGGTCAGAGATGATCTCAGACCATGGCTGAGTTCAAGTTAATGGCTCTTGCAAGAAGAACAAAAGGAATCTCTGGAGAAGAGCAAAAACCCTTGCGGTTTGCATATCCTATGGAAAACCAAGCCATACAAACTGGCTACCCACTTAATTTGACACTCAGTTGTTGGAAAATTCAAAGAAAGAGTTTTTGGTTGATTGATAACTCTGGTTCAGGAAAACAGAAAGATTTCAAACAAATCCATAATTGCACTATCCTTACACCTATCCTTTCCTGATCCCTGATTACACTGCCATAAAAATATTTTACCCCATCTGCCTGATTCAGCCATTTGTCCTTTCCCAGAAAAAGGGTCTGCCCCCCTCCCCTTCAGGCATGCTTGCAATATATTTGGGGGGGTTTAGCTAGTTTCTCTCTCTCTCTCTCTTTCTCTTACTGGCTCGCCAGCACTCTCTCTCTCTCTCTCTCTCTGTTTTACTGATCTATCCCCGTGTTTTCCCAAAACAGCAGCCTTCAAGATCAGGTGCAGTATATTTGCTTTGTCCCTTTAACCCTTCCCTCTCTTAAGAGCTTCAACTCAGTAGTCCTTTTGTGCTTGTGTGAGTTAATGCATTGTGTGTGTGTGCATGTGCGTGTGTGTGCATAAACTCTGCCAATTCTACCAAATAAAAAATCATTTAAAAGGACACTTGCCTTCTCTCTTTCTCATGCAATCTGACCCCGTAAACATAGGATAAAAGATCTCGCTGCATTGCCCTACCCTCCACTTGGCCAAGTTGTGCTCTGCCAATTTCCCCAACCTTTGTAAAATCCAGGTGTCCCCCAGGGCCCCAGAAGCCAGACTAACATTTGAGAAGGCCGAAAATCAAATGTGCTTGCTAAAAAATCTGGGTATGGGTCCTCTAGGAGCTTGGGTATCTTTCCTTCCTGAAATGGCTCACATCACTGTGTGGCTTCCAGGGCTGAAAACTCAATCTCTGTAAAGAGAACTCCCATTGCAATTGGTGGCCCCAAGTTAAGTGTGGTGACAAATCTGCTGAGGAACTTACTCCCAGTTTTAAAGGGTCTGTCCTTGGTACTGAATTTATTTGAGAGAACAGGGATCTGCCCTGTTGATAACTCTTTGACAGTCTGGACTGAAGTCCACACAGATGCATTACCCCACTGCCATGGAAACCACTATCTTCCACAGGCTGACACAAAAGGTCTTTTGCATACTGGCCCTATTTCTCCTGTTAATAGCACTGAAGGCCACACCCCCATGTATTTGGTTGGGGGCAGTGATGCAGCAGCTACAATGAGACTCAGTTTTGACAGAGGATTTCCAATAAGTTAGGCTGCTTCCTTCCCACTTCCATAGGGAGACAATGCAATAACAAACAAACAAACAAACAGAAAACAATAATAATAGCTAGAAGGAGAAAGGGAAGCCAGGTCCATGTGTGAAGGGTAAGGACAAGAGCATAAAATTATTATTCAGGATCACACAGACTCATTAATTCCCTAAGTATACCATACTTCAGTATAACTGAAGGCCACAGTCCTATATGACAAAAAGCAAAGCAATCCCAGACAGACAGTTCAACAGCAGAACAGACACTTGTAAATATTATCAAGTTGTCATACTTCACTGAACAAAATGAGAAAGAGGACCTATTGTGAAACAACTAGGACACACACTCATCCATTTAAAGATTCTAACTATAGACTGGCTTGAGTGATAATTTTGCTTCTAGATGTGAGTAGGGGAAAGCAATACCTGAAGCCACATTTTAAAAAAAACAACACTTTGGCACTTTAAGTTCATTTCAATGTCCATAAGAACCTTTTTATATTGCTATCTGAAAAGAAGATGTATATGTTATAGAGTAACAACAAAGGCACTCTTAAAATACATTTCTTGAGTGAATTACCTTATATAAAATACTGAAGCTAAATCAGAGAAATTGTTTATGTTTAAGAACAATAATGAAAGGATATGGCAAGCTGCCCTATGTTATGAACACTAACTATATACAGAACATTAGGGAAATTATTTAGGTTCCTTTTGAAACTGATATGAATAAACGTGGGATTTCTTATCTGCAAATATAATATTTCATTACACATAAGAGCAGAATTTGCAGGTATAAAGTACTGCTGACTCCTCAGATCAGAGACAGCAGTCACTTGATGGACTGACTTCCAATGAATAGATGCAGTCAGTGCATTTTCAAAACAATCCAACGCATGCCTCCATGCAGGAAAGTCTCACTGGATTCACTGTTTTACTCCCACATAAGTGGCTAGAGGACTGTCACATTAATTACAATTTAGGAAGCATGAACTTTACCAATCAAGTGAATAAAGGCTCAACTCATACTTGAAAAGTTCCTTGAGATACAACACTATGTAGCCATATTAAATTGGTTACGTTGCACATGTCCTCAAAATAAGCTCTGGCCCTTTCCGCACCGGCCTATTAAAACGCTGCAGAGCGACCTCCAGCGGAGGGCTTCTGCACGGTCGAGTGGACTGGGGCGGACTACTTTTTGTAGTTCCGCACTTCAGTCCACTCTGGAGTGACCGGAACTGGTCGCGCAGCGTGCTTTTTAAAAACCTCTTTTAAGAGGTTTTTAAAAAGTACAGACCGCGCGACCCCGTGTCGCTCCGTCGCCGCGCTCCGGTGCAGATTTGCAGGTGTGCACTAGTGCGTGCCTGCAGATCTGCCGGGGGGAAGCTTTAGGCTGGCGAGCTTCTCCGGTTGGTGGAGAGCCTCCACCAACCGGAAGCCGCCATTTTGGACACCGGAGCAGTGCGGAGCGACGAGCTCGCACTGCTCATCGTCCCGACGGACTCGCCCGGACCCACCAAAAAGTCGGTGAGTAGCAGCAGGGAGCGTTTCCCTCACCACGTGCGGAAAGGGCCTCTGTTTAAGTAATGTAATCCATCCACAGTAAGAAAATCCAGATTCTTGTTTCTCTGTAATGGAGGTGGGAACTGACATCTTCAGCACTATATCCATTCACAAGGACTATATTAAGATATATTCATCAGATCATTAACATTAAACAGCCACTTTCATTTGAGATGGATAAGAAGTTTGTTTGGTTTTGATGAGAATTTAACAAAAAATAAAATTCATAAAGGCTTTGTATTGTGGGTGCTAAGAATTTGAATTTAGGAAAGAAAATGAATATAGCTGAAACTGAAATGAACAGATTCATCTTTCTGGACCAAATCATTGAGTGCTTCACACACACACACACACACACACACACTTCTCATCTTTAACATTTATATGCCAGGTGCATGTGTTACCCCACTGGAAAACCCTGTCCCAGGGTCTACAATTTTGATATTAAAATATGATTCCATGTGCCTAAGAGGTCGCCCAGATAAGCACGTAGGCAGCAATAGTTGAACGATCAAAAACCAGGTCAGGGCAGTAAAATCCCCAGTCACGTAGCCCCAGGAGACCTCAAGCTGTGCAAACCCACAGTAGACAAAGGGTCCTCAGCCCTGAGAAGCCAACTTGAGGGGATTAGCGTGTTTGCCCCAAGTTGAGCACCGATAACAATAAAATCCTATCAGGCAAGGACCATTTACATAAAGTCCCACCACAACCCAATGCAGCCGAAGATCCTGAGACTTTGGCAACACCTTCTAATCTCATCACGGAAAGGAAGTTACCATTGTGGAACTTCTTTCTCATTGCAACACCCATTGTTCTCCCCAGGAAAAGATTAGCCCTCCAGGTACTTTTTCCCCTACAAATAGTCCCAGTTTTTGAGCAGTTCTTTGGATCACTCCCAGTCATCCCAGTTGACCGTTTCTCCGTCCGTTGAGTAATCCCCTTAGCCCTCTCCATGCTGAGCTCTGCTTCTTCGCTGTTTTTCCTGGACCAAGGCCTTCAGGAAAAGGTATAGTATTACCCCAGCTACAATCCCTTCAATATTCCTCCTATCCAGTTTCCTCTCTTTTGCTTCTTAATAAGTCTTGAGTGAGTGTGACTTTTATTCAATAAAATAATTTTATTGGACATCTTTGTTTGGTTTTTGGTTTGGCCTGACCCCATAAAAACTAGACAAAAAAGACCCCACTAGGTTACCCTGCCTCTCGTATTGCTATTGCTTGTGCTCTGGCTAGTTTCCATTCCCTATCACATGGAGCGTATTAAGGGGCCCCCCAAGGGACCCCAGAAATCAGGGTAACACACGGTTTTCTATATGCTAGTTAGAACTGTCTGTGTTGAATCCGGCCTGCACAAATGGAGATAGCTTAAAGAGTTTCTATTCACAAATTTCTTCATAGTCAAGGTAGAAATTAAACAAACTATTTTTAAATAAATGAAGGAGAAATCAAAATTGAGATATGTATTCCTCCTAACTTTCACATTAAATAGAATTATTCTTTGCATGATATGCAACAGTAACTTTGATACTGAAAATAAAGATACAAAGGAACTAAAGGTGAAAAGATGTCTTAGTGTTGCCAGTAAAATCAACCAGAGCTTAATGTTATATTAACTGTCACTGACTTGGATCCATAGTTAGGCATATCAACACCAGCTTCTCCATTTCTTGAGAAACCCTGTATAATAGATGGAGTTGTGGTAAAGCAGGAGGAGATCAAAGACAGGGGGATATACTACCTATCAGCAGAGCCTTATAATGAATAACATATGATGGACCAGACTCATTGGATCTGGAAACTCCTGAAATAAAAAATGTCCCTGAGTCAGAGGGTTCTTCTGGTGTCTAAATGATGTGATTTGTGTCCCTTTAATCCTCCTTAAAGCTGTTTCTTTCTTTTTTTTAAATATTATAAAAAAAACTTTATTTTCTTAAAATAACAACTACAACACAAAACCTTATACTAATACAAAAATTAAATAAAAAAAAGACAAAATGTAACGTACAAACACTTAACAAAAATCATCATGACTTATACAAAGACAAAACTCTCTCTTTCACATCCTAATACATACAATGCTTTCCCTTGCTCTTTCTTTATTGTTATTCCAACATACTTTAGACTTCGGCCTTAGAGATTGATTTATTTTATAGTTACCATTCTTGGTCTTACCAATTCTTCTGTATCTCTTCATCCTAATTCTTTTCAAAATTCTATCTTAACCATGTCATTGTCATACCATGAATTCCTAAAGTATTGTAATGTTTTTTCCCATTGTTTTATATATTTCTCTTTACTTTCCCCACTCAAGATACATGTTAGTTTATCCATGTGGATTACATCAAATAATTTCATTTCCCATTCTTCTATTGAAGGCATTCTATTTCCTTTCCATCTATACGCTAGAACCATTCTTGCCGCAGCTGTCATATAAAATAGTTGTCTACCCACTTTTTTTTCTAGATCTTTTTCCAACATTGATAACAAATATACTTTCGGGGTCACACTGAATCTTATATCTAATATCTTTTCAATTCGATTATGAACCTTTTTCCAAAACCCCTTCACTATTTTGCATGTCCACCACAAATGATAAAAAGAGCCTATCTCTTCCCCACATTTCCAACACTTGTTAGAATATCCGTTTGTCATCTTCGCCAATTTTTGGGGAGTAAAATACCACCGAAAATACATTTTGTAAAGATTTTCTCTGATATCCTGGCATGCTGTAAACTTTATAGTTTTTAACCAAAATTTTTCCCATTGTTCCATCGAGATAGAATGGGAGAAATTCTGGGCCCATTTTAGCATTGGTATTTTTACAGTTTCATCCTCTGTATGCCATTTTAATAAAATCTTATAGATAGAGGAGATAACTTTAGGTTTATCCGAACATAATATCATATTCAATTCCTCTTCTTTCTTTTGATAATCATTAAACTTAATATCATTCTTTAATTTTTCTCTTATCTGCCTAAATAAGAGCCAATGACATTTTATCCCCTTTTCCTCCATTTCTGCTTGTGTTTTGATTTCAATTTGTTCTCGTTGTATTTCCACCATATTCTCATATCTAATCCATTTATCAAACAAAATGTTTTCCTTTTTATAAAAAGCCTCATGCGGGGATACCCATTTCGGGGTTTTAATACAAGCTCTTTTACTGTATTTTCTCCATATTTTCATTAAGGCTGATCTTAAATAGTGTCGATTAAAATCTCTATTATTTTTCCCTTTATTAAACCATAAATAGTAATGCCAACCTGATCCTAATCCATCCCCTTCTATATTCAATAATTTCGTATTATCTAATTTAATCCATTCCTGAATCCAATTCAATCCAGAAGCATGATAATATAAAATTAAATTTGGTACAGTTAGACCACCTCTTTCTTTGGCATCCTCCAACAATTTCATTTTAACCCTCGGTTTTTTACCCCCCCATATAAATTTAACTATCTCTTTTTGCCAAACCTTAATTACCTTCTCGTTTTGAATAATGGGGATAGTCTGAAATAAATATAACATCTTTGGGAGTACAGCCATTTTAACTGTTGCAATCCTACCCAACCAGGATAGATTTAAATTATTCCAATTTTTTAAATCTTTTGAGATAGATTTCCATATGTACAAATAATTATTTTTAAATAGTTCAGAAATCTTGTTTGTAAGTGTAATCCCAAGATATTTGACCTTTGAAACCAGCATAAAACCTGTGGTTTGAGCTACTATATTTCTTTCAGATTCTGTCATATTTTTCATCAAAATCGTGGTTTTGTCTTTATTGATTTTCAGACCCGAATTTTTGCCAAAATTATTAAGAATACTTTTCAAAACATTTATATCTCCCTCTGGGTATTCTAATGTGATCGCTAAATCGTCTGCGAATGCTCTTATCTTATATTCTTTATCTCGTACCTTAATTCCTTTAATTCTCTCATGACTTTTTATCTTTCTTATCAAAACTTCAATGACTAATAGAAATAGTAATGGAGACAATGGGCAGCCTTGACGTGTTCCTCTTTGAATATTAAATTTTCCAGCTTTTTGACCATTGATAATCACTTGTGCATATTGCATTGAGTAAATAGATTTTATCCAGTTTATAAAATTTAGTCCCAAACTCATCTTTTGACACAGCTTAATTAGAAATCCCCAATTCACCGTATCAAAAGCTTTTTCAATATCTAGAAATAAGGCTATCAATTTTTTCTGGTGATGGTTTTCACATAATTCTAGTATATTAATTATATTACGCATATTATCTTTTATTTGTCTACCAGGGAGAAATCCCGCTTGGTCCTCTGAAATTATTTCCCTTAATACATCTTTTAATCTATTTGCTAGTATGGCTGTAAATAATTTATAGTCAGAATTCAATAGTGAAATTGGACGATAATTTTTAATGTCCAGCAGGTCTTTCCCTTCTTTATGTAACAAGGTTATGTCAGCCTCTCTCCATGTATCGGGGATCTTTCCTTTCAATGCTTCATTCATAATTGTTTGAAGAATAGGAGCTAGTTCATTTTGGAAAGTTTTATGGAATAGACTTGTAAATCCATCTGGACCTGGTGCCTTCCCTTTTTTTGCTTTTTGAATTGCTTCTATTACTTCTGTTAATGAAATTGGTTTATTTAATTTGTCCCGCTGTTCCTCTGTTAATCTTATTAGATCTTGTTTCGCTAAATATGCTTCTATCGTCTCCTCTTGAAGTTCTTGACCTTTATATAACATTTTATAGAAATTTGTCACTATTTTCTTTATTTGTTGGGAATCTGTATATATTGTCTCCCCGCTTTTGAGTTTGTTAATCAGTGTCTTTTCCTTCTTATTTTTTAATCTAAGTGATAACCATTTTCCTGATTTATTTGCCCATTCAAAGTAGTACTGCCTAGTGTAAATCATTTTCTCATTAATTTCTATTTCTATTTGTGTCTCTATTTGCTTCCGTAATATTTTAATTTCTCTCTGCATTCTCCTGTTATCAGGATCATCGCTAAGGCTTTCTTCTTTCTTTTTAAGATCGTCATTCAGCTTTTGAAAATTCTCTCTTTTCTTCTTATTTATTATCGCATTATATTGTATAATATACCCCCTAATCACCACTTTGGCCGCATCCCATACCGTCATTAAATTTACTCCTTTATTGAGATTCTCATCAAAGTAAATTTTAATCTGATTCTTAATTTTCTGTACAAATTCTTCTTCTAACAATAGTTTCTCTTTTAATTTCCAATGAAATAATTCCTCCGATCTATGTCCTAATGACAATAAGATTGGATTATGATCTGAGAAATTTCGGGGTAGTGTCTCTTGTTTAATAATCATATGGGCTAAGGAATTTGATACCAAAAACATGTCAATTCTTGATAATGAAGCATGGGGTTCCGAATAAAATGTAAAATCTTTAATCGCCCCATATTTGTATCTCCATGTATCAATTAAATCTAAATTGACCATCATATTCTCAAATGATCCAGGAAGTTTCCCTTGTTTTTCTTTTATTTTCTTCTTTGATTTCCTATCCAATTTTGGGTTGATTACCCCGTTCCAATCACCTAGAAATATAAAATAATTGTAGTCCAAGTCTATAATTTTCCTATTCAGTTCTTTATAGAAATTTTCTTGTTTCCTATGCGGGCCATATATTCCAATTATTAAAATTCTTTGGTTTTGCCAATTAATTTCAACCGCCACATAACGCCCAGCTTCATCTTTTAGTATTTCTTTAGAATAGAGTTTTGAACTTACATATAACACTACCCCTCTTTTTTTTGTACTCGATGTAGACACATATTCACTTCCCAACTTCTTATTACGAATCAGATGAGTTTTCTCAGATTGTATGCGAATTTCTTGAAGACAAATTATATCTAATTTTTTCCTTTCAATAAAATGAAAAATTTTCCTTCTTTTCTGGGGGGTTGCAATGCCTTTTATGTTCCAAGAGAGAATTTTCAAATTCATGCTTTGCATATTTATAATTCAATTGCTCTTAATTATTCTCTTCCACTGACTCCACACTCTCCTCTCCTTCTGACTCGTTCCCTGTAGCTTCCTCTTCTTCAGCCCCTTTTCGCTCTTGGATATCTTCCTTTTTGTTTTCTGATTGAAGCTCTCCTCTTTCTTCTTCATGCTGTGATTTCTGTCTCCATTGTTCTTTACCATACCTCTTCATGAATATTTTGGCTTCCTGTACCGTTTCAATCTTGAATTGCTTCCCCCGATACCTAAAGTTGAGGCCTTCTAATTTCCCCCACCGGTATGTTATGTTTTGGTGTTTCAAAAAAATTGTAAGAAATCTGTACTCGTTTCTTTTTCTGAGAATTCGTGGTGGTATGTCTTTATAAATCGATACTCTAGCTTTATCAATTATCAAATCTGTCTCCAAACTTTTCTGAATTATTTCTTCTCTCGTTTTTTTCCGCAATAGTTGTACCATCACGTCCCGTGGGAGTTTTCTCTCTTTTGCTAGCTTGGACTCTATCCTATATATCTTATCAATCTCCCATTCCATCTTTTCCACCGAGATGTTCAGATATTCTGCTATTGGAGGAATCAGCCTCTCATACAGGTTTTCATCTCTCCGCTTTATCAATCCTCTTATTTTTATAAAATTTTCTCTTGCTTTCAACTCCATCAACGCTTTTTCATCTAACACTCGCTCTTGTTGTCTTCCCAAATTCTCCATTGTTTCTTCTGCTTCCTTTGTTTTCAGTTCCAAAAGTTCAACCCTATTTTGTGTAGACTTTAAGTCTTCTTGTAGACCTCCTAACGCCATCTTTATTCCTTTCAATTCATTTTTGAAGTCTTGTTTTATCTCACTTCTCAAATCTTTCATTTCTTGCCTTATATCTAATTTGATATTTCTTATCTCTTCCAATAGTGTCATTTGGTATTGCTCTGCTTTACTCTGTTCAGGCTTCAGTACTGGTTCCAGTGATAATTTCCGTTGTCCTATAGAAGTTGTCATCTTGGGTGCCTTGGATGTCTTCCTAGTATTCATTAAGCTTTCCCACGTCAGTAAAGCTGTTATTGGTAATTTGATGGGGTTCAGCAATTCTTTAATCATAAATTATTAATTACACGCTACCTTAAAGAGGTCAGCTATTTTTACTTCAAACTCTTAACTCACTCAAAATATATTATATACCCCTTTTTATCAATAATCTTATCTATTTTTGTAATTACTTATCAGTTTCTCCAATTACTATGATATCCAAATGCAAGTATTATCAATTTAACCAAGATATGGCCTCTCCTAGAAGCTTGAAATAGACGAAAATATCAATTTATATTTCAGTAATAACTTAAGTAATTCCAATTAAGTCCTTACATCCGTGTTAAATCAAGTATTAATTCATCCAAATTACTTTATCTTTTCAAGTAATATCTTTCAAGCAATAAATTCTTATCAATACTAAAAACTCAAATAAACAATCTATACCATCAAGTATTAAATATCAAATCATCAAAATCAAATTAAA
This sequence comes from Cyclura pinguis, assembly GCA_030412105.1. Taxonomy (NCBI): domain Eukaryota; kingdom Metazoa; phylum Chordata; class Lepidosauria; order Squamata; family Iguanidae; genus Cyclura; species Cyclura pinguis. The sequence continues at coordinate 159,449,578 of CM059601.1, read as the reverse complement.
TAGCAGTTCATCAAACCTCTTATACAAACATCAGTTCATCAAATCACTTAAACAATCTGAATCTATCAAGTCATTAGAGTGAGATATAAACCTTATTAGCAATAATCTGAATTTATTCTACATATAAACTATTGTATCTTACAATATTAATCAATGTTAAATCTTAGTTATTGCACTGTTTGCTTTGCTGCAGTCTTAACTCGATATTAATGTCAATCTTCACTTCTCTCTCTCCTTGCCAGTTTCTTCCCCGTCTCTCTCTCTTGTGCTGTACTGTACTGTCTTTCCTTTCGCGTCTTCCAACCTCGGTTTTCAGTCCACCTCTATTTTCACATTCAGCGCTTTCCTTTTCCTTCTTTCTCTCCTTATTTTTGCCTTCTATCAGTCCTAAATAGATGAATCCCCTTAATTTTAAAGTTCAAATCTGTAATCCACTGGCTACAGTTTACTCAGAGTCTCGTTTCCCCTGCCGCCATTAAAGTCTCTATATCCCGTCCTTGCTTCTTAAGCACCCGCCGTCTTAGTCTCTCTCCAAATACTATTCTGATTACGGAGGTTCAGATCTTCCAAATGCCGGTTTAATCACTGGGAAGCTAAGATTCAATATGAAAAACTTAACTTTTAAGTCTTGATTTTTGGTGGGGTATTTTAAAAGTCCAAGATTTTACTTGCTAGCTGACTCTCTATTAGTAGCTCCCCGCGCACATGGCTCCCTGAGCACATGTTCTCTCCGTCAGCGTTTATGAAATCCAACCCACCTATCGATATCCCAACAGTTTAGCTGCTGTTAGAGTACTCCTCCGAATTCCTTACCCACGAAAACCTTTGACGGTTTAAAATCTCTCTCAGGGTGAAATTGAAAGACCTTAAGGTTCTCTCCTCTGCCGAGTCTTAAAACAGCTTGCAGGCGTCGCTTGTGTGCCCAAGCGCTGGCAGATGGCCGTGGCTGCTCTGATCTTCTCCGTCCCGTCCGCTACCTTCCTGCACGATCGCGCTGGATGGAAGCTAGGAGACGCATCCCGATCTCCGGAGCCCCTTTTCGATCTCTCTATTCCAAGAAAGATCTTTTGGCTGGCTTGTTAGAATCGCCAGCTGTCTTCTGCCATCTGCCAAAGGATCCCCTTGCACGGAGCTTTACGAGGAGCCTTCTCACGACGCCATAACCAAACCGGAAGTCCCCTTAAAGCTGTTTCATCTGCTTTGCTCCTTTCTGCCATGTTTATCTACTGCATGTGATACATGTGTGGGTGAGTGGAATTGGGCAATCTTAGAATGTGGCATGTGTGTGCGAGAGAGAGTGGCAATGCATGCCTTGTCTAACTGCTCAGCAATGCTAAAGATGACAACTGCTTTAGCACAGAGGCAAAGGAGGCTCTTTTGGAAATGAAATGTCATAAGGCTCCCAATAACCATGGAAGTGCAATTTAACAAAGTATTCTGTCACACATAGCAGCGCTGAGACAATAACAGACTATGACATTGAGGTAGAACGAAGCAGAGTTTCTGGTCAAGATGAACATCACAGCAACAGTAGCCAGACCTACAAAACATAAAGGAGCAGTATGTCAGAAACATGGAATAGGCTTAATCCAACCATGTGCAGCTCTCATGAATGAATGGCCTCCAAGTTTACAGATCTATCTGCAACAGCAATGGGCATGGTAAGGGAGGGAGCATGGACACTAATTTAAGCCATCATTGAAATGAAGCAGAAACTTGAGGATCTGGAAAATCAGATGCATGATATGAATATCATGGCCTAAGGAGTTATGAAATTAGAAGATGGTAATAATTTAATGGGATTCTTAGTGATATGGCTTGATGGACTGTGTCCAGAACTGCAACTGAAGAAGGAGACATCATCTTTGGGCTCTGTATTTGTATTGAACAAGACTTCAGGATTAATCAAAATCTAGAGACAGAGTTTTCTCCTTCTCATGCTTTATAGTAAAGACAGTACACTGTTTTACATGTTGCTTTATTGTGTGGTGTGTTTGATTTTATCATAGATAATTTGCTCCTTTTATATTTCCATTGCAACCTGCCATCTGTACTGAACTTTCAGGATACAAAAATTAAGAAACATATTGATGATATCTCACATATGTCTATGCAGCTAACTATTAAGACAACAATTATTTTGGAAGGGGTTGACTTTTCAGAAACATTTACCTCTGTTTGGATTAGAAATACTATACTCAGAGTCCTAATCCTGAAAGGCAAACTGGTGAATCAATGGCAGAGTAACCAAAATTGAAGCTAAGCCTAATAGCATCCCCAACATTTGGCTTGAAATGGAAATGGAGCTATTTCAGAGTCCCTGAAACTGATTGTTGATTTGGGGAGATTAAAATGTTTCATTCATTCATTCATTCATTCACTCCTTCCTTTTATATTCAGCCTTTCTCCTGAAATGGGACCTGAGGCATCTCCAAAAGCTAAAAACAAAATCAGTTGAAAACCTAATAGTAAAATTAAAACACAATTAAAATAATCACGTTAAAACTATTAAAACATAAAGTATAAATAAAAAATGTAAAACATAACTTTTTTAAAAAATAGGATGAGGAAAGAGCACATTTTTCAACATAGTTACAGCAACACTGCTGCAGATAGCAGAACAATTCCTCTTGGGGGAAGATAACTCACACCTGTTATTTTCAAACTTATTTATTTATTTATTTCATAACAAGTGCAAGTTCTCAGCACAGTGTACGCTAGTCTTAAAAATAGTATTTTAATTGTTTCTTACGTTCCTGTCTTCATTTCTAACACCTTAACCATCAACTTGGTTTAAAACTCTCTTCAGTATCTTATAACTATCCCTTTCCCATATTTTTGAGTCATTTAAAGAAAATTTCCTCTAAACTCCCTCACCACTATGTTCTCAAATGGAATTTCAGATTTCAAAATAGGGCTAGCCCAAGACACGTTGCCGCTTTGGGCAAGTTCATGCAAATACATACATACCCCCTCTCAATCCAGCCAAGTCAAAGTGCATAGTTCTCAAACTGACCAAGTTATTTTGTCACCCAAGACACAGAAGACCACAAGCACCTCTTCTCTGTCCTGAGAGTAAAAAGTGCTATTGGAAATTGAATAATTGGTAATTTGCTGTCTTCCATGAAAACCCAGATGTGCTGCCTGGGGTGAGAACCTCATACTGGTGAAAGGAAGAGCCGCTCTTTATCATAAACAGCCTATCATCCTTTGATAGCCACTTCAAGACTGATGTGTCCCAAAGCAGTTGGGGCCAAAACAGAAAGAAACCCACATGTCCTCCTGTTTGGGATGTCTTCTAATTGTAGTTCTGCAGTGGAGCTGTGACGAACCTGATGGGAGGGGGTCTTGACAACAGAGCCTCCTTGGCAACTGAGAGTGTTTAAGCTGATTGGCTGGTGAGATGGAACCTTGGATAGCCCAGGGGAGGGGCTGGTGGAGAGAGGAAAATAACGGATTTTAACTGTCGTGTGTGTGTTTGAAGAGGAGTGTGATTTGTGTGTGTTTGGGAGAGGTTGGAGATTTGAAGAGCTCTGTGGGAGAGAGAACAGAGAAATTGGGTGTATGAAAGATAGTGAATGAATTGAGAGAGAGAGAGAGAGAGAGAAGAATGGTGTGCTGTTTGTAAACACTGAGATACAAAGCAAATTTAAGCAACAGTCTTACAATAAATGTTTGAAGTTCTGTGTTCCATATAACAGTCTCCCAGAATCTTATTTTGAATCCTGGAATATACACGCTACCAATAATACCATCTTGACCTTAGTGCCAACAATACCACAGTCTTGGAAAATATGAATCACTGCTGATCCTTACATCTGGGAGAAGAACAAATTTAGGGAAGGCAGTAAAGGAGGAGACTCCTGAAAGGAAGAAGCCAAGGGAAGACAAGAGTGAGGAAGGGACTGCGTTCTCAGAAAGGGAGAACTGAGGCAGACCCGCTTGCCCTGGCCCTGGCTTGATTCAGAGATCTCCCTGGCAGTTCAGACCTGACCACAGAGAGATGTCAGGCTGGGCAAGCCTTGAGTGCGAGGCTTGGGTGCGCCTTTCGCACTTGGCACTGACAGCTAGTGGTGTTTGTTTGTTTTCCCCCACATTTAACAGGTGCTTGCTCAAATGAGGGGTTTCCTACTTCCTAGGGCAAGAGATATTTCATTGTCCCAGGAACCCAATCAAGAAGGACACAATGGTCATTCTGTTGACTTTTGACCAATAGAACTGGCATTCAAATCTCTACTGGTCACGTAGTTCACTGGGTGGCCTTGGACAGATTGCCTTGTTCATTTGGGGGCTGTTATAAAATTTGAACAAAGAAATAAGTAGAGAGAAACTTGAGTGAATGAAGACAAAGGGGGGGGGGGAGAAGGAGGAGGAAGAAAAATGGAAAAAATAAAACCCACCCATTCCTTAACACTTTTAAGAATGGAAGGGTAGCATATGTGGCATCTAGTTAGTGCTTCAGTGCTCTAGGTTTGGAAAAAAACTGGCCAGAGGACACGTGGTAATCAGCAGTATGCCAGCCAAGATAACAGTGTGATGAACATGTGTATCAGAAGTCTAGCTGAGAACCCTGCACAATATAAGAGATTGTGATACTCATTAATATTAGTATCTTTTAAAAATTCTGTTCAGCTTAGATTTTAGTAAATACTTTCCAAAGTTGCTAACATTTGATGAAAAGAATTTGTGACTTTTAAAAATGCATTTGGGATACGGTTGACAGAAGGTGTCTCCATTCGACCTAGCTTGTAAACTTCCATATGAGCTGGTTACTTTGCAAGTAACATAAATCCACTTGTAATCCCATTTAGAAGTGACCCATTGGCTCAATGGAGATTACACAAGGATTGGTTTATCAGGTTCTTATTGATTCTATGGTCCTCTTGTAGCTGAAACAATTTGATTTAGGCTGCAGTAATGGGCCTTTGGCTAATCTGTCAAGGCAATACTGATAGACGTGACCATAGGAATGTGATGTGGATTGCGGACAATGACTTAGCACATAGGACATTAATCTCCCTTCCCCACTCCACCCTCACCAACAAGATCATCATACAAGCCTTCATGCTTTGGTAGATTATATTTAGAAGCTGAGGTATGGGATATCATTCTGGAATATACTGCAAAGCAAAAATGCATACAGGCAGATCCTCAGTAGTGTAATGTTTGTATTTCATTTCTATGCTAATTATTACAAGTGAATTATGTGGTATAGGGTGCACAACAAGTTACTTAAAGCAAAAGTGCAAATAGCAATAAATTTGAAACAATGCTACTAGAAAAAGATCAAGACTTTGTTTCTTCTATGTGATTTACTTCCACCAAATAAAAGCATGAGTTGATGTTAATGAAATATCTTTTTTTCCTGAAAAAAAACCAACTCTAAAACACTTGGCCTGAAAATTATAAATTTAGACTAGCTAATTATCCAAAGGACCTGAAATGATGCTACTTCTGAAATCTGGAATAGTCATTCATTATGAAATAATAAACACATGCTTCAAGGACAGCCAGTGTGGTATAGCAGTTTGATCATTGTAATAGGATTCCTCGAGACCAGGGTTCAAATCTCCACTTGGTCATGGAAATCTGCTAAATAACCATGGACAAGCCACATTCTCTCAGCCTCAGAGGAAGGCAATTGTAAACCCTCCCTGAATAAATCTTGCTTAGAAAACGCCATGATAGGTTCATCTTTGGATGACCAAAGGTTAGAAACTACTTGAAGGCACACAGCAGCATTACAACAGAATACAGCACAGTACACTATTCTAGCAGCACACCAAAAAATGTGCCTTAATCTTGGCAAGTAAATAGTATTAAAAATACATGGCATATTTCTGCTAGCAACTCTTGTGTATGGCCTAAACTTCAGTGTTAGTCTCAATTCAAGAAGACCCACTGAATCAAAGGGAGTTTAAGATTTCAATATTTATGTACATTTCATTGGTTCAACGGACTAACTTTAGTTGGTACTAACAACAGGATTGAGGCCAAACCTTAGTAACTATTGAAATGTAGCTAAGAATTCACCCAATCCATGAATAATTTCCAACTTAATTAAAACTGAATACATTGTTAGTTTTCGCCAAAATAAGAAATAAGATATGCTTGCTTGAAAGAGCAGTAAAATGGATAAATAAATATGTCCTTTTTCAGCACTTTCTGGCTTCCAGTTGCTTTGTAAAATTTACATCAGAATGGTTTCAGATTTGGCATAGCTGTAGCAGATCATGGATGCCAAGATTCATATTGTTAGTTCATCAGATCTAATTTGTATAAGCATTTGAATTTGAAGGCTTATAATGGCAGTAATGTTTTTCTTTTTTTTATAACTGAAGTCCATCTACTGCACAGTGCTTATTCTTACATATGGATTCACAGGACAGAGCTGTAATTTCATAATATTAAACAGTGTCCTCAAACATCCTGAGACAGATTAACCTTATGGGAATCGTGGCTATCACATCATATGATGAATGTGTGACAAGTACTCACATCAGCCATAAAACATCATTGCTCCTACCACCCCTGACTAATACTTCATAAAGGAAACCAAGCTGGAACCTGAAGGGGATAAGACAATGATCTCTAGTGACTCACCAAGTGGTGATTTATGCTAACTGAATCTTTACTTCCAGATTCTTGCATTTGATCATTTAGAAGCATTTCTTTTCCCCTCTACTAGTTTGCAATGACAAGAAAAGATAAATTTTCAACAGATCGAATGCAGAACTCTACATTTGTCTTTTCTCTGGAATTTTAATTCAGCAGCCTCAGAAAATTTAATGGTTAAACCTGTTGTAAATATATGTTGATCTCATATATCATTGGGAAGAGCTTTATATTTTATAAGGCAAACTTTTAAACTATAAATACAAGGCAAAACAAGCATTAATGTTGAATGAGATCCCTGTGGGACTTCCCATAATCTTCACTTATGTTTACAAAAATGTATGCCAACTTGCTCACTTGTGGTAATTTAAATTTTTCAATAGTGAAGATTAATGGAAGTTTATATTGACTAAATTAAACATCTCATTTATCATAGGAGAGATAAAGAACCCTCAGGTGACTAAAATCCATAAATGCCCTGGAAGATTTGTTCTCTGAGATTTTGAAAATGCTCATTTGCAGCTGTTTGTGCTGGTTTGGTTAGTTGTTAATGTTTCCTTGTAGTTATAGGGATGGACACTTTCCCTCAATTTCAGATTGTTTTAATCTCTATTTTTTTTATCCTTTTTATAAAGAAATTCAAAATTTTTGATAACTCATCCAAACCTAACAATTTTTACAAGTCCATGCAACAAGGCAGCAAGTATCGTAAGTGGCTATTCAAACCACACAATTTGTACAAGGTTCTCTCAAACACACACACACACACACACACACACACAAATTTCTCAAGGCTGACAAAGAAATATTGCTCAGGTAAGGAGAAAAAAAAAAAAGGCTGTTTCAGTGATCTTATTTCCATGCTAAGGCCCTCTGGTTATGCCATTTATATCTATTTTAGTACCAGAGCCACATTTTAGAAATAAGACTGGTTTAGTTTTTGTATTACTATTAGCACTGGTAAGTTTTCATGTTGATTATGTTTCCCGTATATGTATTGTTAAATGGCTCAGTGCATATAAAATTTGATTTGACTTGACCTGAATTTGCAGTTCCACATTCCCATGTGTAAGAACAGGATGAGCAAGGATTTATTTCTCTAAATGGAAACAGAATATTCTGTACATATACATGATCACCTAACAAACACTGTGGAGAACTTACTAAAACAGATTCCACATGGTTGATGATTTGTGAGTCCTAAATCCAAGTCAATGTTGCAACTTAATGGCTGTGAGAACTCAGGTGCTCTTCATGTGCCTTTGCTATCAGCATCAACATTAGACCAAGATTAGTGACAACAACAGTAGTCTGTGAATAGTACTGCTTCCCCAGACGTTCCTTCCAAAATGGATCCTATCACTTTCAATACCTCCTGCTCTTCCAAGTCATCAAACAGAATCAGACTTGAGACCTTCCTAAGACAATAAATGCTAGTAAAGATAGGTGTAAAATCTGACTATTGGCATAGAAATTCCCTATGTTGAACTCTATACAGATCTTGTTTGTGGAATTTGGGGGAAGGAAAGAGTCTTTTCACAGCATGGGAAATGGACAATTTTCAGGAACATGCAGCAAATCTATGGCACAGAGGAACAGTGCACTTAACATAAACCGTATTGTCATTCTGAATCCCCAGTTTGTGCAGGAACATAAGAGATGGCAGACCAAGTGATTGCATTGGGGCAATAGCAGACCACCGACTTTGTAAAAGGAAACACAATTTGTATTATAATTATTACAAGTCAGGTCACCCCTTAGATTTTCAATTGTAAGGAAAGTAACATTAAATAAGAAACTGTATACTTCAGCAGTATCATTCACCTTGGAACGTATAGTTATTTAAGCTGTACCTAAGCATGTTGAGAACTATGAAAACTTTAATCCCAGCAATCAGGAATCATGTAATGAACATGGTGATGTCAGGTTATAAGAACTGGCTAATGAAAGCGAGGGAAAAGAAGGAGTATGTCTTCATTGTTGGGGCAACTGGGATAACTCTGTGGAACTTGAAGTTTCATTGTGTATTATACTACATGAAAAGATTTCCCCCCATAATTCTAGTTGCATATAGCTATGCATGACAAGTAAGGCTTTTGGTTTTTGGCTGTGTGTGCATGTTTGTATCTATGGGAGAATAGTCAGAACATCTCCCAGTTTATTTCAGCCCTTCCTATTAGATGATGCTAAGTTTATTATAAACCCATGAAGGAAGCTGGCAAAACACGTTTCTAATACCTAGACTATTGTCTGAAGTATCTATACAGTAGACCTCAAGAATGAAGATGTCTGCCATCTCTTTTCTGTAGCACACATTTAAAGAGAATCTCGTTAAATATAATTTCCCTTAAAGGTTTTAAATAAAAAGAAAAATCCATTACTTTGAGGTGATGTTCTAAACATACAATCCGAACTAGTGAGAAAGATATGCATTGTGGAAAGGCTATAATTTTTCCTTCATGATCTATGTCTCTTTGCCAAGCAGTAATGCTATGAAATTTTTACAGGACAGGCTGTTAAATATTGAAAACCTGGAGCAGTGAGATCTGTGGGGTACAAAATGGTTTTGTGAATTAGAACATGCACACACACAGCAAGCCAAGAATCAGAGATAAAAGAATTCTTCAGAAAACCAAAGAGACTAATGGGAGCAAGTACCATCAAACTGAGCAAGCAGCCAGATCCTTGTCCTGCAAAGGAATCTGGCATTTGATTGCTCCAAACACATATTCAAAATCCTTCAAAAGGGATTTCAAAAGTTGGGAGAGAGGTGCTCACAGGGCCTGTTGCTCTTTGTTCTATGCTAGGAGTGGAAAGAATATCTGAAGTTGTCAATTGCCAGCCTGACAAGGGGTCTCCTGTACAGAGAACACATTGCACAAAGAACAGGTGAGGTTGCACATAAATGTGATTTTCTCTGCAGGATTATTAAATTAATTGAATTACTTATCAAGAATGAAATAGCTGAGTAATTATGAGTATTATGAGAATGTTTGAGTTGAGTATTTGTATCTCTGATTATTCTTTGCCCAAGAAAACCCTATGAAATTCATGGGGCTGCCAAAAAGTTGACATGTGACTTGAAGGCACATACACGTACATATCTGCATCCCTAGCTGTCCTATCCTCAAAGAAAGGGGGCTTCATCTTGAAGACAGGGAAATGGATAGTGGGAACTGCTTCTCTGAAAATGGGGAAGATCCACTTCCATCTTCTCCCATGACAAAGAGAAGATTACTCCGCCAAAGTAAGGACATTGGCAGCACCTGGTTCAACTGTTGGTCATAGATTTACAGTTCTTATAAACCTGGAGGAAAATATATAAGGGCATTTTCTCTCAGAATTCCAGCAATGCCTCTAATTGTGGGAGACCCTTGTTAAAGTAAGAGCGAGATGAATTTCATCATTGTCAAGTGGCCCAAAACCCCACAGATCAACACCTCCACTGTCAACAACCCAACTCCAGGAATAACACTCAAGTTTGTAACCAGCAGAGGGGTCATTTTTATTCAACAGTAACAGAGAGGAATAGCTTGATTCAGTATAAGGCTATTTGATGACCAACCACAGAAAAATGAGACCAGACACTATATTTGGATGTGCAAGAAAGTGCCTCAACCCTCTGTGTAAAACATTACTGATCTCTCTGTTAACCCTCCTCCAGGCTTTGTCAAGACTTTGGGGAACTTCTTCAGCCCACCAAACTTGGTGTGGCAATGGCCAACCAAACCACTATACTATATTTGCTGGCATATAAGACTCAATATTTTTCCCCAAAAAAACACTGTTTGAAAATGACATGTGTCTTATATGCCAGCAAATAGTATTTTGCCAGTGTATAAACAGGGTGTGTCTTACATGGGGGTGTCTTATACGCCAGCAAATAGGGTAATTCCAGGTCACCTATTCTGAATGGTATGAAAATCATGCAGAGGCTGTTAGATGAGGGAAGAAGTCCAAAAGTACTCCAAGCCTATCCAACCTAATTGGGTTGGACCGCAAGAGAAAGCGTAAAAGAACCACCTGATTGTTTCACCTGGACAGTTCCACTTGCTATTGTTCTTGGGAGTGTTTACTACTTACAGTTTTTAGAAAGGATTTTCCCAAGCCTATTATCATTGGGCTTTCCCACCTAATCCTCTCTGAATTTATAACCTGATCATGTCTGAAGTCATCCTGACCTGGCATATGCAGACAGCCAGTGTACTTTCAAACATGTGTTTCAGCCATGAAATATGTCCAATTATGAAAATAGCACTTCCTGCAGGGTGGGGTTGTATAGTGTGGTAACAGAAGTTCCCACTTGACTGCTATAAGACCTCTCACCTAGAGTTGATCAAGCAGGACCCATAAGCTGCCTCCACATTGTGAATGCATTTTGATGCTACCTCAAGGTGAGATTCATATCAGCCTTTGTCCTCAATGTCTTGTCATATGACAGCCATGTAGGCCCTGAGAAATTAATGTAAGCCCTATGGATCAGATCCATACGTGGATGAGCAAGTATGTTCTTCAGGCCTGTACCTTTGTAATGACACCTGCATAAATAAAAGATCCAGATAACCAATTCCTCCATGTTCAATCCACTTTATGTTTATGCACTTTCGATCTCTCCTTTTTATCCAAACCCTCCCAATCCTTCTTCTCAGCCTCCCTATGTTGGAGAGAGTAAACATCAACAACTCCCTGGCAAAATCTTGTCCACCACAGCCTGTATGAAATGATCCCCCAAAGGCATGACCTGGTTCCCAGAAGGGATAACCCCATAAACTACTCTAGCATAAGCAGTGGTGGAATGCTGCTGGGCAGCACCTTGAAGAACAGCAGGCAACTACTGCAAATAAGGACCTTGAAGTCAGCCGCATAGCTTGAAGTTTGGTTGGGGGGGTGGGGCAAGGGGGGCAGAGGGGCAAGGATGTCGCCTTATCACGCAAGGGGGCATGGCCACATCACACGAGGAGGTGTGGCTGTGTTGCGTGGGGCGCTCCCCCCCAAAATTAACACACACACCCCATTCATGTGCCTCTGCTTAAAGTGACATCTGTGGGTAAAAAAGAGGAGGAAACTGCAGCTGGCCACAGTTCTGGTCTGGAGGAACCACAACTTCACTAACCCTCAAATTCCCCCCAGAGCTCTCAGTGGCCTTCTCAGTACAGTCCAAGGGCTTACTCTGTGCCCCACATGAATTTCTTCATATTTGAGATGGAAAGAACTTGAATTTTCAAAAATCAAAATGTGAATGAAACCTAAAATGACTGATTTTCCCATCTTGGAGGTAAAGTCTCAATGAAATCCCATGTTACTGTTTACTGTGAGACAGTTACTTGTCACTGTCTCACCTTGCACAGAAATGCCTCAGGGGATGGAGGTAATTTTGCTGCCTCCCGCCTTAACTCACTTAAATATGATTTCCCATTAAAAATTATTTAGAAATGAGAATTTACATTCCAAGACATTACAATGAGGAATTTAGTATCATCCAGGACCTTCTATTCTACTTATCTATTCTGTCCCCCTATCCCTTAGCATTGCAATCTAATCAATTATCACTTTGCTCCATTTCAGACAGATGACCTCAAAAGTTCAGAGTGTAATTCACTGATCTGAAGCTGTCAATAAAAATGCCAATTCCAAGAACAGAGAATATTGCTATGTAAGCAAATATTATCATATTGTGTGACCCCATTGTGCAAATTCTAGTAAGGGGTCACAGGAATACATGAACTCTCCTCTTCAGAAATTATTACAGTCAATATTAATTAGAGTAAGCCTTTCAGCAGACAACAAGACATACTGAATGAGGACTACATTAAGTTGCAACAGTCCTAAATATTGAGACTGACTGCAATCAAAGGAAAGCTGTTCTTATTGTGGTCTTATTTCCTGACCAAATCCAACTGCGTTATAACTGTGAGCTGTTGCTATTTATAGTGTTACTATTATTACCTTATTAATTTATATTCCTCCTTTTCCTCTAAACCAGGGATTCAAGGCAACTGAAAGAAAATGAAAAGATACAGATACGAAAATCTAAAAGAAGTTGAAATGTGAGTCAATGTGCTGTAGTGGTTTGAGCACTGGACTACGACCTGGAGACCAGGGTTTGATTCTTCATTCAGCTACAGAAACCTATTGGGTGACCTTGGGTGAATCACACAAACTCAGCCCCAGAAAACCCCATGATAGGTTCACCTTAGGGTTGCCATAAGTTGGAAATGACTTGAAGACACACAACAACAACAATAACAACAACAATCTACAGAAATAAAACAATTTGAAAGCTATCAATTAAATAGATACAGAGAAAGATCCTTTCATGAACATTACATTCCTGATATCCCAAAATAGAGACTGTGTTCAGTATTTGGAAACATATATTTATGTAGTTCATATTTCCCTTCACCATACAGTCTTATTGAAAGAAATAGCTTGGGATCTAACTGATCTCTCAGCAGTGCCTTCCACACTCCCCCAGTGAACTTCAGCATAGGTTAATATCTCCCGAGGACTTTCTTAAGACCCTTCCCAGGAACAATCACATTAATGACAACAAGGAACAGGACTGCTGCTGCTGTGGCACCCTCCCTTTAAAATCCCACTTCCTTTAGATATGCACAAATACCCTCTCTTGCTGTCTTTTTAAAGAATCAAATTAAATTTTCTCTTTTTTTCTTGGAAACAGCATTATGAAGCTCAAAGAAATTAGTTATATTAAATGAATAAGTCAAATCTGTTTAATCTTAACTAAACATCACTTTGCCATTTGTGTGTTTATACAAACACAGTTGCCAGGTAATGCCTGGAATTTAACTGAATTTTTCCTCTATCCAACAATGACTTGAATTTCTTGTTGGTAGCAACAATTTCCTTCTACAGCCAAACTATTAAGAGACAGCTAGTAGCTTTGCTACTATAGAGTAAGTACACATGACCTAATCTGGATGATAACACTAGCATAGAAGGGTGGGGAGGGATTCAGTTACTTGCTTTCCACTGTGATCCCATTTCTGACTGGACCCCCTGTGCCTGTCATTTTGATTGCCAAAATGTGGTCTCTGAAAACAAATGGATCAGTTCAGGGAAAAAACAAAGCATGTCTGAGTCCCCAGTCAGGGTTCAGAGGACAGCAGAGACCCAAAGAATTAAAGCTGCCCTACCTCCTCCTTACTGCATTTTTGTTTTTGTTTTTGTTTTTTTGACCACATGTTGTCTTAAGGAATGCAGCCTGCTTTGTTCAGTTTTTCCTAGAAAACTCAGCAGAAAACAGTGGCACTGACGCTGTCCCTAAACTGCATAGACTTAACCTTGTATGAGCATAAGATTTGGTTTCTAATCATGCTTATAGCAGAATATCCATAAACAGGTGTCTATTTCTATCTGTCTGCATGTGCGTATGAATGATTTCACTTGTTGACCACCTAGTTAGTTATATTTCGAACTTGTTTTGAGGTCATCAGATTGAGGCTGCCTTTAGAATGCATCAAATGTATCAGATTGGGGACTTTATAAGACTTACCAAGCTATAGTAAACAGGAACCTGCTGTACTGAGAAGGCAGTGAATGGTGCCAGTTATGTTTCATTTTGAAATATAAGTACATATATTTTGGATGAGAAACTGTTGCCTCTTTAATTAACAGACATGGATGGCTTTGAAAATATAGTTCCATAAATGTTCAAGCCAGATTACAGGGAAGGAAGAGTAATAGCTAGGGATGAGGCAGGCATCACACCACTGGAGAGGTCAGAAGCGTCAGGCTGCCCAAGCCATCCCCTAGTGGCTCTTTACTTTACCTTTTCCTGTTCCCAACCAGCTGCTTGCACTCATTTGCAACCAGATCCCTTACTCAGAAGGAAGTTCTGATTATTTTAGTGGGTTGTACTCCCCCCATAAGTGTGTACAAAGTGCTTTCTTGAAGAGTTAAGACTTATTGGTGGTCTTGTTAGTCTCACCTTCTCTTCCTCCTGCCAACCTGAGAAGGAACAGCAAATGTATTCCCTCTTCAGTTAGTGCGCATAGAAGTCCTAAAAATGCAAAGAGTTTATTTTAAGGTAACATTGTATTTTCTGCAGTGATTTGTTTTATAAAATGTTTTTGTAACATGAGATACGTTACAATAGTGCCCACAAAGCTAAAGATATATACTTCCAACTTGGAAGGATCAAAATAAGACAAATGTTTGGCTTGATATACTGTGAGTTTATGAACACACACTCACATGCACCAAGCTGACAATCACATTTTGCACTTCTTGTGTCATGACGCCTCATTCTGAATTCCCAGGCAAGGTTCTCCAAGTTGATTCATGTAGACTAAGGGTAGGGAACATATGAATCATTGGCTATCATTAGGCTGCAACTCCCATATGCCTTACCTAGAACACCCAATGATGAAGGACTATGGGAATTTCAGGCCAACTATATCTTGAGAGCCAGAACTTGCTTACCCATGAGGTAGGTTATATATTAAACGATAAAGAGGACTAGATGGAACACTAGGATCCCCACTGGTCAAAAGTCAAGGTGTAGAAGAAGAATCCCCCAAACACCACCTTGTAGAAACATTCCTCCAGGAAGGACTAGAATGAACTCAAAACAACCTCTCTCAGTTCTGTCCTGTGTAGGCAAGTCAAAAGCACAAACACATTAATGACTCTCTGATACTGACGAGATATGAAGGCTCATTGTAAACAAAGATGGGAATGTCCAATGTATGCAGCAACAAAAACAGGAACAGTTGTAACCTACATTTGTGTTCAGTGTGCAAAGACTTCTAAGAAACCTGGATAACTTAAAGATAATCAACCTACCAGATTTTGGTATACTAGTGATTCGGGGAGATCAAAAACTGCAGTGGAACCAATAGGGACTGCTAAATGGGATGCCTGATTAAGAGGGTGGAATCACAGTGTTGATAGGCCGTACACCACCTCCCTTTGATATGGTTTAATTGGCAAATATTAACTGGCATAAACATAAATTATACTCTGTTATGGTTGCATGACCATGCTGGCTGAGAGGAAAAGCTGGTCGAATAAGTGTATTGCAAAACCAGGTCAGGAAAGACCTCAAGGCATAGCCAGGTGATAGTCAGGAAATAATCAGGGAAATTCCAGTAATGATGAACTTACAGTTAGCCTTCTATGACTCAACTTTTAGAGACAATAGCATCTGCAATATTCCCACAGGACAGCTGACTGGTGTCACCCCTCTTCCTCTGATCAACAAACTTCCCTTTTGCTCTCACATCTGCCCAGCAAATAAGGAGCTATCAAGACTACCATCAGCCTTTTGTCACTAAGACCATTAGCCCATTCTGGACCCCATTGTTTACGCTTCCAGAGAGCCATTAACACCTTTGCCCTCCAGGCAGAAAAAGAGTGTTTAAATCCTACTTTGGGGCTTACCAACGCACAGTACACTGTGTTCTGGTGTCACTCTGCCACTTT
Organism: Cyclura pinguis; assembly: GCA_030412105.1. Lineage (NCBI taxonomy): Eukaryota > Metazoa > Chordata > Lepidosauria > Squamata > Iguanidae > Cyclura > Cyclura pinguis. The sequence goes on along the minus strand of CM059601.1, from coordinate 159,433,516 downwards.
GCTTTCCATTTGAGTATTGCCCTTGGACTCCTAGTCTAAACCACATCACTTCTTCACTTCTCTGTTGGATTGGTAAATATCATCCAAGTTGTCCTAAAGTCTTGCTATCCAACCTTTCCTCCCTTTTCCTTCAGTTGGCCTTGTGTGTTTGTGAGATTGCTTGGATCTTGCATGCTTACAATTGATAATTCCCCCAAATAAAACACTGTTTAAACAAATGTTCTTTGAATCTCTGGCTAGTATTCCTGCACCAGTAGCAGTATGCACAGGTGTTAAAAGATCTTGTTAGGTGACTCCCCTCTCACAGGCCTCCTATTTTGAGCTAAAATTCCCTACTATTTTGTGGCATCATTGGTATTGCAAATGGACCCCTGAGTCACTGATGTTCTGGGGTAACAACAATGTGACTTGGTCTTGGTGCACCAGGCCAGTGCTCATAAACATTAAAATGTAAGTAATCTGGTACTTGCATATTTTGGACCACAACTACTATTACCCCTATCCAGGATGCCTTATGGTCAGATATTATGGGACTTATAGTCCCAAATATCAGAAGGGCACCAAGTAGCCTTCATCTGGTTTGAATCATCAGTTCAGTATGTTGAAGGGCAAAGGTGCAACAGAGGGCAATATCACATATTCCATTTTACCTATTCAGTGAATGCATAATGAGTTAAAAGTGCATGTGATTAACTGCTGGAAAATCTGTTTCTTCCTTTTCCATTTGACAATGTTAAATCTGTAGCTCTTTCTATCAGAAAAAAGGATAAAGGTACACATTTTGGTAAATTCTTCAGAAACAACTGAACCAAGTGGAATTATTTAGAAGCGACTGAATTTGATTGGGACAAACTGAAGAGGTGCAGCTATTCCCAGAATTTTGTATTTACTTGCCACTGAAGGGTTGAAGATGAGGAGCCTTATGGGGAAAAAAAAAGGTAGTAATCCCAATTCTACACTCAGATTTCTTAGAATACATTCATAAGTGGCCAAGGGTCAGTTGCACTAATACTAGGCCATATGAAACTAAGCTGAATCCAAATCCGTTCTGGCATAGGGCAGTTGGGACTATTATATATTCAGAACTATTTTCACCTTGGATTAAGCTCTTGCTTAATTCATTGTGGTTATATTCCTGTACTGGTAGCGATTTGCATCTAATATAATTTGGCTCCTTCCTCATCTCATCTGTTTCATCCCCCTTTTCACTATTCTTCTGGCAGATCTGTTCTGTTGGGAAATCACTGCGTTGTCAGAGTGCTGAGATCAGCTGAGAGAAAAGGAATCTGCTGGAAGAAGTGCATGTGATCGTGAAAAAAAAAACACCAAGCAAACATTTTTGCTAGTATAAGAAGTGTGTGTCTACTGCTGGCACATTACATTAGATCTGAACTCAGAGCTCTGGGCCTGAACGGACAATTCTGTTTATTTTATTTTAAAAAATCTCGATCTCTTCCTATATCAATATGAAGGCAGTTCTTCTATAATAAGTTTGTATTTTTTTAAAAAAAAAAGGGGGCGGGCAAAGCAAAATTATTCCCCATCCCTACATCTGATCTCTCGGTCCAAAAGGACTCAGGAAGAATTATATGATGGCTATTCACTTGTATGAGCCACCACCTTCATCTTGGCTGTTGTGTGTTCTCTCCAGCTAACATGCTAATTATGCCTCAAAGTTGGTGCAGTGGAGCTGGGTAAAAAGTGTGTCCTGCTTTTGAAGACCAAAGCATTCTTGTGTCCATGATTTCAAAGGATGATAAAAGCAAAGCTGAAACTATTAAGAGAGAGGTCAAAAAGGTTCTCCTATGTATGGTTTAATGAGAAATCTGTTAACCCTAAAAAGTCAGGGGATAATTAGAGCTGATGTATAATGCTGGTGCTAACATTCAAGTACTCTGTAGGGGCACAAATCAACATATGAAAAGATTGTTGGAATTGCCTGCATAAATAACTGAACAGTGCCTCTAGAAGCGCTTGTAATCATTTAGAACAGCTTTGTTGTAAGGTAAACTTGATGTTTCAGAGTGTCATCTAAATACCCCATGGTGAATTAAATCATGCATTTATGTATTTTAAAACTTTGAAATCTATACAGACACATTGGAAAGAAGGAACTAAATTGTTTGGAATGATTACCAGTTTAAGCAGAGGGAGGCTGTTGTTTTCTGTCAAAATAGTGATTAAAAAGAATGTACAGCCAGCCAACAAATTTCTATGTCAATTAGGCCACTTCTGTTGCAGACCATTTTTGGTGAATCATAGCAGCAAAAGAAACAGAAGCAGAAGAAGAAATGACACAAAAAAACTTTATGAAACCCCATCATATTTGTCTGTCTAAAGATATTTCAGGGATGATTGATTGATTGATTGATTGATTATTTTAGTTTGATCCCTTGCCAGTGGATTTTTTAAGGCTTAGAAGTAAAATCACATATATAAGGGAAGATGGCATTTGATAGGTCATTCAGTTAAATTTATGTTGATCTTGAATGCACTTTTGATGGCACTTTAAAAGCACAGTGTATGCCACTGAACTAGGATCTACGGACAGTACAAAAACATCTGTAAAAGTGGGCTCCAACATCAATCCACCTCTATTTTCTAATGCATTTATTATTATGAATATTATTGGTAGTGTCAAGGTCCATTGAATTAGTGGCATTTATATACATGTTGACATGCAATAATTCATTTAATAGGCCTCTTCTATCTGGGACTACCAAAAGGATCCAGGCCATGTTCAGATACACAAAAAGAGAGACAGATAGAAAGGGGGGGGGGGGAGAGATGGAGATGAAGATGGGAATGGGAGGGGGGAGAATTACAATGCACTGCCTGGAAGATCACTTGATTTTCCTCCAAAATCAATTGTAAGCTTGTTTTGGATCCTGTTGTAATGTCCAATGAGCCACTGCGGTGTAGGCTTGAGTATTGGACTAGAACTCTCAAAGATAAGGGTTCAGATCCACACTTGGTCATGGAAACCCACTGGGGGACCTTTGGCAGGTTGTACTCTCTCAGTCTCAGAGGAGGGCAATGGCAAACCCCTTCTGAACAAATCTTACCAAATCTTCTGAACAAATCTTACCTTGTGATAGCTTCACCTTAAGGCTGTCATAAATCAGAGTCAATCTGAAAATACATAACAACATAAATATGTCCATCCTTAAGGTCGCAATGAGTCAGAGTTGGCCTGAAGGTACACAACAACAGACGTATATCTAGTGATGTCACTGGGTGCATGACATGATCTAATTCTTCTCACAGCACCCAGTGACGGAAGTCCAACATCTCACATTTTCATTACATCTTCCTGAATGTCTCAGAGGAATGCAGTGGCTTCTCTCACATCTTTCCCTCTTTGATACCTGGCATATTGTTATGAATTCTCTAATGCTACCAACAGAGGTCAGCAGAATTGGAAAAACTACATTTCCCAGGCTTCCTTGCACCTGGAAGACAACCACTGTAGTCTTTCAGGCACCAAAGAGGGGCAAGATATCTCCCCAACTCCCTTATTGCCACAGGAAACGCCATTAGGTGCAATTGAGTTTGTATCATGGGATAGAAAAGGGCAGGACTGGACGTAATTATGCAGGATTTAAATCAGCAGCAGCAGCAACGTCTTTATTTTTACCTCACCTTTTCCCCAAAACTGGAGTTCAGGGTGCTTTTAACCAATTCAATTCACAAACGAAGTCTGGGGAGATTCATAGAACTATGGGCAGGATGGCAGACTGACACTTCTTGCTAGTGTTCTGCAGTGAGAACTTTCCTGGTGAGAGCAATGGCCAGAGAAATCTGGCTGATGACACTCATGCTGGATTAAGGGGGAAGCGGGTGAGGTCATTGCCCACAACAGTCCAGAAGTCTTGTTACTCATGTTTACTTGCGAGTAAACACAGAATGAACAAGGAAGGACCAAAGGAGTTACATCTTTGTCCAAGCCATGAAACACAGCTGTTCTAATGTGAGAGATCTGACAAAATCTAGGTTGGCACCAGCTTTCTTAATATTTTTTTTTTTAAAAAATGAAACCTTGGAATTACATATTGGAAGAATTCTTGTGAGTAAGATGGACAAATGGAAGCCCCTCCTCTTTTTGTAATTAAAAATTGAGTAAGTGTGTTTACCCTAAAAGATCAGGAATTAAACAAAAGGATTGGGGGTTGATGTGCTTAAAGAAATAGAACAAAGGATTTAAGAGCATGTATTTTTGTGGGTGGATTGGATTTTTTTTAACTTATAAGAATGAACTGAATTTTAGTAAAGAGAAATTACATTGAGGGAAAGTGAAGGCATTATCCAGGTGGCAGTGACAGAGCAGTCTGACTGTTAACTATGTGAATGCTGAATTGGAAAAAAAGAATGGGACTTCCCCAAGATTTTCTACAACTGTTTTTTTTCAATATCTGTTCTTTAAGAGTCCAGGAATTTCCAAATTTGAGGAACAGACTGTGAAAAGATTTGACAGAAGATGTGAGACAAAAGATTTTTTGCTTTAAGACATAATTGTTAGGGGGCATAATGTAAAGGGAAGGAGAAATGTGGGGCTAATCTGGAAATGACGGATAGTGCAAACTGTAAAGATAAACAAACTTAAATGGATTCAACAGAGAGATTGGCCTGTAAAACAGAGGAGAAGTGGACCCAAGTAGTACCGAATTGCAAAATTGGGAATTATAGTGCAAGGGAGAGAGAAGGGGGGTGCTAATCTGGAATTGATGTGCATAAGAAATTAACACAGATGAACAAACTCAAGAGAATTTAAAGAAAGGGTTAGCCTGTAAGACTGACAAATAGGGTGAAGGTAATATAGAAAAGAAGGTATCTCAAGATAAGTCCTCTAAAGCAGAAAATTGGAAGTAAATTAGAATATCAACAAGATCTAAAGAAGAGATTCTGAGGAGACTGGGCAAAGGGACATGGTTAGGGTGGAAGAAGAAGAAAGTAAGAGTTGAAAGTAAAATGAAGTAGAAGAAATAATGTCTGGTTAAAAATAAGGTTATGAAATCTGGTTACAGATATAAGACAAAGAGAATTGGATGCAGATATGATTTTGAAAAGGAGTTCACATGATGAATTTTGATAGAAATTCCTGAGTTCAAATAAAAAGGAAATTCTAGAGGTATAAAAGAGTTTAAAGATGGAATGGATTTAGCAATGTCATATAATACGTAAAAGATTCACAGTTGCATTTAGTAAGATTAGTACTATATAATCTGGTTAGTAAGTCATTATTACTGGAAGAGAGAAAATGGAATACTGCTTATCATGCTATAATACAATATAATAGCTTATATCTTTGATAGAAATTTTATATGTGTGTGTGTGTGTGACATTTACTGTAGAATACACACATATTGCCCATTTGTAGAATTTTAGTGTATCTGAAAACTTTCTATGAAAGTAAAATAAAATAAAATTGGGGGAAGTCAAAGCACTCATTTCACACTTAGAAGTATAGTGTGATCCAACTGGCATTGGTTTTTGGCATTCTGATAATTTTAAGCAGCCTCATTTCACATGACCAGGTCAGGCTTTTATAATTTGTATGTCTCACAGTAGGGGGGAAAAAAGTGAACCCAAACTTTGATCTAAATGTTCTGCCACAAGGAGAGCTTACATATCCAAGCAATGCAAAAGCCCACTGCTGCCCTGCATGGCAAGTATGTAGAATTTAGTAGACTTCTGAGCTGCATCAAGCAGCCTTGATGTAATAGTTTCATGTTAGTGGTGCCACCTGGCCAAATGGATACTTTCTGCATGTCTACAAGTATTGTAGAGGAGCTGGAGTTTGTAGAGTCTGTGAACTTCCTTCCCTCCAGTTTCCCTGCTTCCCTTGAACTTGCATACAAACTGCACAACAGGGAGAGGGCTTTCCCTGATGACAATATATTATTGTAATGCTGTCACAATTGTAATACAAATTATTTTGGGTTGGCTTTGATTTGCATAGGTAACTAAAACCCATAGCTTTACAAATGAGCTCTTTCAGGGAATGATAAAAACTGCTAGAATTCGTTAGTTAACATATATCATCATAGTCACATCTATTTTCAGGTTCCCCCTAAGGCCATGAGGGGGGCTGCCATAGCAAGTTCTTGAACCTCAAAAATTATCAAAGCTCCACTAATATTCACATGTGATTCAGCTTTTAGGGCACAGTTTGCATGACTGATACTAGTTTAGATGCAGAATTCCCAAACAGATTTCCTGACACAAGAACTGCAGCAATCAGTGTTTTGTAAAGTTCAACTAAAATGAAGCCCAAGCTCTAATACCTTTTTAAAACAAGAACTTCTGTTATATTGCTTACAAATGAGAAGGGTAGAGGGCTTTTTGTAAGAGGCTAGCTGATTAAAGTTTAAATGGACCATTGTTAAATTATATACCTGGTTAGATTTTCTGTTGGGAGGGAAGACATAAGAAGATTAGGACTTATAAGAATTGGATCTGCTTTATAAACTTTTAGAAGAGACATTCCTCCCAGAACATTTTCTTGAAAATGCCAACATTTCAGTGAGGAGCCACAGTGTATAATATATTGGTTTGTAAGGTATTAAGGAAGTTACAATGGATGTATCTATATTGCAAAATGATAACAACAATTCTGGAGTGAGCACCAGGATGGGGACAGTTCTTTAAATCTAATCTTAACCTGCAGGACAGATTATTTCAGGGATTCATAGGGTAGGGAGGGGGAGACAAAGGCGTAGGATATTTTCCTTTCATCAATGTAAATATATTATTCTAGGAGCCTATTCAGTACAGGTAATACCTCAGTCAGCAAAGCAGATGTTTCCCTGGGAGTTACTTCTTAACAAAAAATTTGGTGCCAGAGGCAAAAACAACATGGAAAGACTAAAATAGGTTTTTGTGTCACAAAAAAAGACTCTCTTTCTCCCTTTCTATTTTTTTTAAAAAAGTTCTTTTTCTAAAGCCCCCCCAGAAACTAGCTGTCTATTATGGATTCCATTAAAATCTGATGTCTTGTTTGAGTCAAAATGACAGGGCTTTTTCTGGGGCTGCACCTAGGCCCTTTCTGCAGGATGTTGTCATCCCACACTGAGGATGGGAGAAGGATAGGACCCAGACAACAGTTCTGCATGATGTCATCCAGGTCCCATCTTTCTCCCATCCCTAGGCAGTGTGATCGTGCAGTAAATCATTGATGAGTTTTCCCCATAAATGATCAGCAATTGTGCCACCATCCTGCCACCTCCCCACACTTATCTGGTGTGCGGAGGTCCTGGAAATGCAATGGCTGCACTTCCTGCCCCAGTGCAGCCTGGGACAGTAGCCAGCTGTGCTGCAGAAGGAAAAGGCAGTGCTATTGTGATTCCTCCATTCACAGAGAGAACCGATGTGGAGGGGAATGCTCCTTTCATGCTTCCCTCCTGGCAGGGACAATGCCAGGACCCGCATCTGATGTCTCTGGAATTTGGTAAGTCGTGGAAAGGGCCCTAGTCTGACAACTTCCAACTCAGAGAGGTTGACCTCACCCTTTCTCTGGTGGTATTCTGCTGTTTTGCAAAGAGCTTTAGTGCAAGAGTCAGTTTTGTTGGGAACTTCTCACAAGCCTTGCAAATGAGAGCTGAAAAGAGATCCAAGGCAGGAAACTTATGGGCAATGGTCTGAAAAAAATGGGAAACCAAGGGGAGACTTGAAGAGGGGAAAGGAGAGGAAAACAAGGGAAAGGGCTAATGAGAAAGGTGGTCAAGAGAGAATTTCACTTTGATTTGAATTAATTTGTCAATTCTAGTTATAAAGTAATGATTGTTTGCAGCTTGGAAACAGAAAGTGCCAGATGTTGTTTTTTCCTAATAACCTGACTAAGTCTCAAAACAGAAATACTTCATCATCTTGCATTAGCTCTAATTTCAGCCATTATCCCAAGTGATTCACACTTAAGATGGTGGGAGGAAAGATGCCATGTCTTCAAGGTTTCTTTCTCCCTGTACCTGCCCTGTTTCATTTTGTGCTACTCCAAACAATGGCCAGGGTTTAACTGAATTAGAGAAGACTAATATTATTTGTTGTGCTGATTGTTTTTAAATAAAAGGCAACAGTACAGTAACACAGCGAAAGATAAGCTAATCAAATACCTAATTTAATAATACCAGTGGTGCCTAACTACAGCTAAGCAAAAGATCAATACCTTTAACATCAAAATTCAGTGCTATTGCTCAGAAACTCCTTCAGGACAGAGTAATACATATTATTTATTTGTGGTTCTCATAAAGCTGCACCTCACTTAGGCCATTTCTGTACTACATGGTTACAGTGCTATTATTTCACTTTCAATATCCAAAGGAATACTGGGGCTTTCAGTTTAGGAAGGGGCCTTTAGAATTCTCAGCCAGAGAACTGGCCTCAGTAAACTACAAATCCCAGAATTCCACAGAATATTGAAAGTGGAGTAACAGCACTATAACAGTGGAGTGCAGGAATAACCTTAGTTTTTTAAAATGTATATTTCCCTAAACTCCATCTTCTCTTGACATTCATATGCTGCTATCGTTCTAATTAGAGATAATTCCTGCCCCACTGTTTCATGTTAATTAATTAACAATCACCTTTTTGGTGTTCAGTACAAATAAGTTGCCCTCAGCCCTTTTAGCCAAGAACCTAGTATCTGAAGATCTATGTGAAAGTTCCTATGTACAGAGAGCAGACTTGCGTGACAAGTAGGAACCTCACATGTAATCCCAGCAACAAAAACATTTTTTGGGGGGGGGGGGGGACTCAACAGCATCAATTTTCAGGAAAGGTTCTGGTTTTGAATCCTACAAAAGGAATTTGACTTGATTCTTCTCATAATATTAACAATGAAGATTGCCAGACAATGGAAGAATTATTTAAGGTGCACAGTGGAAGTATGGTTTATGAGAATCTGGCAAAAACTTGCAAAAAAGTAAACATATCACAATAGCCTAATTAGAGTTATATCAAATTAAGATTCCATTTTGAGACACACGTTTCATTTTTTTTCATATATTAACAATGTGACTGCTAGGTTTCCCTCTTTAACACAATACACTTCAGACATCTTTCTGGAAATACACTCCCTAGGTCTATAGCAATAATTCTGTATTGTGCATTTTTGACTCCTAGTTAATCTGGACTCTTCCTCCGAAGTTTGTAAAGCAAACACTTTCTAATTGGTTTATTTGGCATGTGTCCTCAAGCTGAATGTTCATGTCAACTATTTGCACAACGAAATCTGACAGAGACTTAACTAAAATGGAAAACTTCTTTCTGTCACAGTACTCTGTAACTTTATAGCTGCCTGACTTGCAATAATTTAACATCTGAATTATTTCTGGACATGAATAGAAAAAAAATGTCATCAACCCAATTTCTGTATACTAGGCAGCTGTTACAGGTTCAGGAGCAGAGCCAGTAAAAGGTTTTCAAATTTAGGCTGTAGGCTTTATATTGGTTCTTCAGCTGACGGGTGAAAAAAAGGGGGTTGATTTGTAGGCTCATATTTCTGATTCAGAAGTTCCACAAGCCACAGAGGTCATTTGCGTGTGATGTGGGCTTGGCTTGCAAAGAGCTCTGGCTGTTGATATTGATTAGGTGCTCTGGCATTATGCGAGAGCCATGTATTAACCAAGTCTGAAAGGTCACAGATTGCCTTAGCTTCAACATTCACAAATTCAGCAATAGTTAGTTCTCAAAGATTAATTGAGAAGAATTATTTTTATTCTCTGACGATATTTGCAAAGATTGTTTGAGAGCTCTGATAATGTGCTGAAGTTGGAGGTGGGGATGTACTTTTTGGCCCAAGGATTTCATTGTTTCATTGAAAAGCATCAGGGCAAGCACCAGTGAGCGATACCAAAGATGCCAGTGGGCAAGTCCACCTCTCGAGCACACACACATACACATGAATGTAGATGCCTCCCCATATATCTGTAACACACACACATAGACAGCAAGTATTTCCTTCCCATGGCAAACACCACCTTACAAAGGTATTCTTCGTTTGTTTAAGAGAGGGAAAAACATTATTCCTAAAATGATACCTTGCCTATTTAAAGCAAAATATCTAAAAAAGAAAAAGCCCTAAATTTGGTTGCTAAGGCCAAACAAATTAGACCCACTTAGTCACTTGTTGAATGGCTAACACTTAGGTAAATCCCATTGCTTCAGTGGGACTAGCAACTGGATTTATTTGATCTATACCTCCTACTCTACAATGTGATAGGATGGTATACAATAATATCATTTTATTTAAAATGATTAAAGCTAGAGCTTTTTAAAAAAAACTAAGGGATGAAAATGACTGAGAAGGTAGCCAAAAGGCCAGTAGCATCTCATCACAGTTCTTGGGATGCCATTGTAACTATTGAGGACATTTCCTTCCCCCTGTATATGGTAGGCAGTAGGAAAAAAGGAAGGCAGAATTACAGGCAAATGGACTCAACCAAGGAAAGCATGGCTCTGAGCTTACAAGACTCAAGCAAGGCTCTCAATAACACCAAATCTATTTTAGAAGCTCTTCATTCAGAGGGTTTCCAACCCAAAGTTGATTTCACAACAATCAATAACAACCAACCATGTTGCCCTGAAATCTGTAGACACCGGGTGGATCAGAAATGCATGGATAGGCAGATAGATAGATAGATAGATAGATAGATAGATAGATAGATAGATAGATAGATAGACAGACAGACAGACAGACAGACAGACAGACAGATTAGGTGAGTAAGCTTAGGACAACAACAAACAACAAATCTGGTGTGGTTGGGATGCTGAGGTAGCAGTTGCCAATTGCTATCCTCAATGGTCCTACGAGGAGTTGATCCACTGCCCCTACATCCCTGACAGTTGTTCTGATGTAATAAAATGCCGGTACCTACGTTTGCTTCTGCTTCTTTTTTCCTGTGAAAGGCAGGTGACTAAACACTGTAACTACCAGCTCAGACAAATGACTACCAAATTCACTGGAAGTCTCTGTAGCAGCTGCATCCTTCATTTTTCTCATATCTTGTCACCACTGTGCTACCCTTCATTCCCTCTTCCCTTCTCCAGTCCTGCTCTCTTTATTTTTGGTATGTCAGTCAAGTAAAAAAAGGGCTTGTACACCAGACAGTCTGTTTTAAATCCACAAGCTTTGTTTGAGATGCTGTATTTCAAAGGCCTGCTGGTAATAGTGATGCTATCCTGTCTGTATATAGCCTTTAAATTTATTTAAAGAAAGTTCTCTCTCTCTTTAGGGGAAACTGAAAGAATGATTTCTCAGTCACCAAGATCAAACAACCTGTTAGTGAATAGCAAACAACAAATACAGTAAATTGCACTGCAGAGTTGCATTTCAGTTGTATCTTCAGCTGGCAGTAGTGACAGGAAACAGCTTGAAACCAAAGATACCAGCACATCTGTCTTAAAGTAATATTTATTGGGGAGGGGGGAGCTGAAGTTATATCAACATCATCCTTTTGATGCATGTTTCAGTTTTAGATTCATACCTTTAAAAAATAAAGAATATTTCAGGAGGAGAAGTGCATTTTAAAAAACTATTTCATTATCAGTGAAATAAATAAAATAACCCTAGTTCTGTGCAGCAGAGTTAGGCAGAAACTAACCCATTGTCTCCCATTGACCACCTACTGCCTCCAACTGGTTGGATCTTTGTAAAAGAAACAATTCTGGATTGGTCTATCTTTTGGTGTCATTTAAGAAGACTAATGGTGCTTCCAAAATTCAATTTATCAACCTTTCTCCCCAAATGCTGGGTACCAAATTCTCCCTAAATTCCTTGGTCTTCTCTCTGATGTAGATCAAATATATTAGTTATTCCCCAGTGATCTGTGGTTGTCTTTAATGTCTATTGCATTGGTTTCCAAATACTGAGCCTTGAGACTTTTTTGGATTTCAGCTCACAAAATTCCTGTTGACCAAGCTGGCCAGGGCTTTTGGGAGTTAAAGGTATAAAATAAATGGAGGACCAAAGGGGGAATCAGTAGTCTAGTGCTTGGGAAAAATACTGTGTGTGTGCAGTTTGCCCCAGTTTTCAGTGTCTTTGTATATTTTCCTCACTTACATCACCATTGTGCATATGCCGATCAATAAAATACTACAGAATAGCAAGCTTGATGGGATTTATTTCGATACTGCTTAACAGTGTGCAGGTTTTATATGTGTGCCTAAGTAAAACATTAGCTTTGAGCCCATCACATCTCTGTGTTCCATATTGGGAGAAAGACAAGATATACATTAAAGAAAATATTTAGAAAGATTGTGGATATGGGCTGGTAGTATAGAGAAAACAAAGAAGTAAATCAGCAGAAAGACCTCAAAAATTATGCAGCTGCACAAAGCCCGGTTCCAGAGTTAAGTTTAGCTGTTTAGCATTTATACTCTGCTCTGTGTCCTGCATCTACATTCTATGAATGTGCCAAAGTGAAATTAGGATAATGGAATCATCAGTAGGACAAAGGGGGAGAAGCTCTCATCCATAAACAAGATTCTTGTGTTCTGAAGTATGAACACTCCAGATTAATTATGGCTAGCTGTTAAGAGATCGTGAAGTGTACTGCTGCTTTGTAAATTTAATTAAACATATGGGATAATCTAACTCTTAAAATGTTAGGCCTAGCAAGACAAAAGAACATACACCTCTGCTTGAGAGTGCAATCATTTTTATCTCCTTTAAAAAAAATGTTGAGATGCCAAAATATGCAAGTAAATGACAGTTTGCTGCATTGTACTGTTGCAATGGAAGAAGGAAAAGTGAACTGTGAGTGACAATAACCTTCACGCTGAGGTTTGGCATCCAGTGCTCCTTGTATTCCTTGAAAACATGGATGGAGAGGACAAACAATCAAAGAAATGTTGGAGGATGATAGGAGTTTCAGCCCCACAGAAATGCAGCGGAAAAAGCTAGAGTTCAGCGAGCCAACAGCAGCAGCCTTATTCCCCAGTAAGGATACTCACACACAGAGGAGTTTCTTCCAAAACAGGAGGCACTTTATCTTGCAGCAAAGTTCCATTATGTACAAAATATGGAACAGACGGACAAAGGCTTGCACTAGACACCGGTTTGGTCAATAGAACTAAATACATACTGGGGATTGCTTTCTTATATACATATTTACAACCAATCAGGTAGAGGTTTGCACACCTCCCTCTACCATCTGCACACGACCCCAGTTTCTTATGCAACCTTGCAATTACCCACAGCTGGAGCATGATGCAACATCTTTGCAGTGGGCTGATCAATTTCCCAGGGTTCCCTGCCTGGAATCCCTGACAATCACCTCCAAAATGGTCAGGCCACTGTGTAGGACATTTTCATAATCCATACATGTCATACAATACATGTTACATAATACGTACAGTACATACATTCAAGGGTACAACTCATCTTCCACCTTACACTCTGGTGGCAAGGCCCAGTTTACCTGCCAACTTCTCATGGCCTACTACTGGAAGGGCCTTTGTGAGCAGATCCGCAGATGGACAATACCGCAAGCACAAAATCCCATCTTGGACCATTTGCCTCACATTTTGATACTATACCCCAATGTAGTCCTACACTGTAAGTTTTCTGTTTGAGTCACATGGGACAACAAAATACCTTCCTCCTGACCTTTTAGGAATAAGCATAACTTTACTTCCTGACTCAGCAAGTTGAGTACTTCCTGACCCACTTTCACTGGAACCACTGCCGGAACTAGTGCTGACCTCAGTGCGAGGCTCTCTCTTGACCGTAAATGCAGGTTCAGCACTAGGTGGCGGTGTTGAACTCTTTGGTGTGACGTTGAGTGAGATTTTTGGCTTCTCCTCCTCCTCAGTACTTTCCTCCATCTTCAGAGCTTTCAAGTGTATCCGGGAGACTGTCCTTTTCCTCATCAGACATCACTGCCCCTCCATTTTCAGGAATTTCGGGAACACTTTTCACACTTTTACCAGGGGAATCAAAACCGCTTGGTTATAGTGCAGTCTATCCCATTCTGAATGGATTTCGAAGTTTGCCCTCCTGGAATACACTATTTTACCAGCATGGTGTAGAAATCTATATTTGTTACCTTCATATCCCACAAAGCGTAACCGTCTAGATTTCTCCTCTCCAGACTTTCTGAAACTTGGGGGAACATACACACTAGCAAACTGACCCCAAACACGTAGATGCTGCAGGTTTGGCGCTCTACCATACAATAGGTAATATGGAGTTTGCTTCACACTTGAACTCCACATCCTGTTTATGTGGTAGTTTGCTGTCACTATTGCTTCTCCCCAAAGTCCTGCTGGGGCTTGGGCATCCTCCATCATCCAGTCCTTCATTTGTTTTAACAGCCCAGTTCTTCTTTCTGCAAGACCATCCTCCCCGGGAGATGAGGGGTTGGTGGTTTTATGCCTTATGGCTTTCTTACGCATCCAGGCTTGCAGGCTATTGGACAGGAATTCTCCCCTTCTGTCTGATACAAGACTGGCCACTTTATAAGAAAATTCCCTCTCAACAGCATTCACCCACTCTTGGAGCTTTTCAGCTGCTTGACTTTTCTCTTTCAGTAGATAGACATAGGAGTACCTGGTGTGTCTGTCTACAATTACCAGGAAAAACCTATTTTGCCCTTCAGTTGGCTTGAATGGCCCAGCCAAATCTGCATGTACAACCTCAAAAGGCCGTTGGGTGACACACTTGCTTTTCTTGGCAATGGGGTAAGCCTTTACCTTAACCTTTTTGCATACAGAGCAATCCAGGAACTTAGGGCAATTTCTGACTTGTAACCCAGGGCATACCTTTGCCAACTCCTGCAAACTTTTGTAGCTGGCATGTCCCATCACTCTGTGGAGATAATGTACACACTTTTCATGTAAAGGTTTGTTACACATAGGGTTAACGTTTGCCACTTTTCCTTTGGGTAACGTGGTACAACCCCTGCTTTTTCACCCCTTTTGCACAAAACACACCATTTGCAGTTATTGTACGTTTCTCCCCTTCAAACACCACTTTGTAACCCTCACTGGTCAGTTGGGAGACACTCAAAATACAATTCTGCAAGTTGGTAACACACAACACATTCTTGAATGATTTACCAAAGCATGGCACATATGCAGTACCCATCTTCTGCACCTTGCTTGGTGCCCCATCTGCAAGGGAAATTGCTGTTATATTTGTATTTGTAACATCATTCAACAGCTTTAAATTGTTCACCATGTGGTGAGTTGCACTACTGTCTAGCAACCACACACCACTCTCAGACTGTTCTTTTGCCACAAACACATGGCCTTCAGCCTGTGACAACACGCCCCTCCACTTCTGGGCTGTCTTCTTCCTTCTGCTCGGTGCTGGCATTCTGCAGTCCTTCTGGAGATGGCCGACTCTCTTGCATCTGTAGCAGCGTCTGGCATAGCTGCACACTTCTTCTTCCTGGTCAGATGTCTCCTCCGGAGCTGCCTCTCCCTCCGACTGCAGTCTGGAGTTGAACTGCTTATGTTGGACTTCCTCCAGGATCCTCCCGGCTACCAAGTCTACAGTCAGCTCTTCCTCACGCACACCCTGCAGGCTGTACATCAAAAAGTCCCACTCCTTAGTGAGGCTTCCCAGCAGAATAAAACTTTTCTGCATTTCTGGAATATTTACCCCCCTGTCGGCTGTCTCTTGAAATAACTGTTTCATCAGCATGAGCTGCTCTCTTACACAGCTTCCAGGACATAACTTTGTGTTATACAGTCTTTTTGTCCATAGCATTTTGGACAAACACGAGGAAGATTGATGCACACGCTTCAGAGCTTCCCAGAGCTGATATGCTTTGTCCGCAGCGGCAGCGTGAATCAACTGGGAAGGACTTAAAGTCAGCAAAATAACTGCTTTGGCTTTTTCATCAGCAACACGATACACTGCTATCTCAGCAGCCGACGCACTGGCAGGCGGCTCACCCTCGCTTTCCAAAATGTGCCACAGGTTCTCCTTTATCAGAGATGCTTTCACATAAATTCGCCAGCTCTGATAATTTGTGTCATTTAGTCTTTCAAAACGCACAAAGCTTGTTTCAGTCATTCTGCTGCCTTTGTAAAAACAAAACACAGGAACACAGCTGGCCGGCTTCCTCCTCCAAAGTGTCCTTGAACAGCACCGGACTGAAAATTAACTGTCTCTCTGCCAAAACACAGACTCCCGAAGCACCGGAGAGCGAGGCAAACACTCAAAAACAGTCCTAGTATCCAGGGGAAAACAACTACAGGTGCTCTGTGGATGCTGTGCACTCTGGGTCTGGGCCCATAACCACTGTTGGGGGATGATAGGAGTTTCAGCCCCACAGAAATGCAGCGGAAAAAGCCAGAGTTCAGCGAGCCAACAGCAGCAGCCTTATTCCCCAGTAAGGATACTCACACACAGAGGGGTTTCTTCCAAACAGGAGGCACTTTATCTTGCAGCAAAGTTCCGTTATGTACAAAACATGGAACAGACGGACAAAGGCTTGCGCCAGGCACCGGTTTGGTCAACAGACAAATACATACTGGGGATTGCTTTCTTATATACATATTTACAACCAATCAGGTAGAGGTTTGCACACCTCCCTCTACCATCTGCACACGACCCCAGTTTCTTATGCAACCTTGCAATTACCCACAGCTGGGGCATGATGCAACATCTTTGCAGTGGGCTGATCATTTTCCCAGGGTTCCCTGCCTGGAATCCCTGACAAGAAAAACTCCATGCTGATATTAGATGACCTCCTATAGAACACAGAAAACAAAGAGAATGGAAAGAGAAGAACAAAGGAAAGGTACCTAAGGACTGAACAAAGTGAACAGGCTTTCTTCTATCTGTTCCCTAGGACTCCAGGACTCCTCAAGGCCCTTCCTTCTTTCCATCCTGGAGTTTCATTCCTGGGAAATATAGTACATATTCACAGTGGAATATGTTTATGATGCCACTTCCTCAGTTAGTGTCATGCCCTGCTTCCAGAGCATGGACTCTGACTCAGAGACTGACACAGAAGGCATGCCAGGGCCTGCTATACAGAGAGAGGTTGTAGTGCTGGAAACAGAACAGGGGACAGTACCAGCTCCAACAGAGAGTCTTGCCTCTTCAGATATAGAGGAACATTTATCTCGACCCAGCTTCACAGTGCACAGGCAGCAAAGAGAGAACCACTGTTGCTCTCTCAGGATTTATAACTGGCAACAATCAATCAAGTCTCAGCAGCACTAGGCTCAGGACCTAATTAGCAGCAGCACTAAGCTCAAGACCTATTCCCCTCCAGGAGTTGTCAGAGCTTATCTGACCAGCTGTCTTGCTGGATGCCTTGACAAATGCTCGGATTGACCTTGGACACTCCCTTGCCTTGAAACCCTGCTGGACTTGGTTTATGTTGGACTTTATTTATGACTCCTTGCTTACTGCCTGGAAGGAAGTAACAAGCTGGGAGATATTCAGTTTGTTTTGTTTGATTTATCAGCTGTGCCAGGACTGAGATAGGACAGTTATTCTCACCAGCAGCTATTCCAGCAAACATAACAGAGAGGGATGAGGTTGGATGTATGCCCATTACAGCAGCTGATCTGAAAGATTGATTTTCTTTCTCATTCCTCCCCATCTCTTCTTCCTTTTCTATCATGTCTTTATTAAGCAAGTGGCAGGGGCTGTTTTCTCTCAGTTTATGCAAGCTTCCCCAGAAGAATTTTGAGCTGGGGAGTGGAATGAAAATCCTATCAACCAATTAAGAAATATCCTCCTATTTCTTGGCAAATTCAAAGTAATTTGTATGGGAGGCTCCTAATCAAAAATTTATTTGCAACACACCTACTTAGCAAAAACTGTGCAACATCATCAACCTTCCTTGGCTATTGGGGGTCGGTCCTTTTATCTGCTAATGCCAATACATTACTGTGCCTAACCCAGTAGATTGCCAGGAGATTGCAGTCAGTGTCCAGCACCTGTTAGTGGCATAAATTATTGTAAGTGTGCTTATGTGTGTGTGTATGTCCCTTCTTGGATGGGAAAAGAGAGCTTTCCTCTTGCCATCCCAAAACCTCCTGTTACTCCAAAAGGTGGGGTGACTCAGACGTCAACCCACAGTGCCAATGCCTTTGTGAAATGGTGTGGAATTATAGTTCAATAGGGCAGGCCTGCAAGAGGGGGGTAACCTTACAGGATCTTTCCACCTTTGTATACCGGTACCAACACAGGGATACCAGCTGAAGGTTAAAAATATATTTTATTGAGGAAAATCATGAACACATGCAAGACTCAAGCAGTCTCACAACAATACAAGGCTAATCAAAGGAAAGGAAGGAAAAACGGATAGTAAGGAGTTGATGTGAGTGATATTCACCCATCCTGAAGAGAAGAGGCAAAGTGATGTGGCTCAGACTAAAGGTACTAAGCACAAGAACAGGAATCTGAACAGCAGAGTGACGGCCTATGTCCAGCGTACTACAAGTTGTTTGGCTCAGCTCCAGGGTTTAAATACCATTTTTCTGCCCTGAAGGGGAAGGTGTTAATGGTTCTCTGGCAAAACAAACAGTGGGGGCCCAGAACAGGCTGATGATCTTCACATTATGTGACAAAGCACTGATGGGGTGGGAAGAGGAAACAAGTTAATGATGATCGGTTGCTCTATTGAGACAGTTTCAAGTGCTATTGTGTTTGAAGGTTGAGTAATCGAGGAGACTATTGCAAGCTCATTAATACCTGAGTTTCTTGACTGATCTCTTGAACTACGCCCTGGCCATGTCCTTAAGGATCCATCTGACCTACTTTCACACATGTTCAGCCAGTCCTTTTGGCCAGCATGACTTTTCAGCCACAACATTGTATGATTTTCATTTTATGCTAATTAAATAATGTTCATATCATGGAATGGGGGTGTATATCATGGTAACATTCCCCCCCAAGCGGTTGTCAAGCCCTGAGGAATTTCTGCTGCTTCTTACCAATGGGAATGGGTAGGAGGGGATGGGGGATTCAGACCATGAAGATACAGCAACTCTGGTACTCTGGGTTACTGGGGATTGTGAAAGGATCATAGGCTCCATCTATGAGCACACCATCGTTTCCCTCCACCTCCAGCTAAGTCCAGCTGCTACTTGAGATTTTCTCATACTAATAGTATATGAGAAACAGAAATATGGCTGTAGCAGGGTTTTCATTGTTGCTTTTTTTACTAATTAAGAAATTAAAATGTAAATGAGAGCCACACAGGGAGACAAATATCTAGTTGCTTTTATGTTACCTCTGAACATATGCATTCTATCTAGGGATAGAAAGAATATTAATTAGTTTTAGTTTTCCAGTGTGGGGAGGAAGCTGCTATTCATTTAAATGGAAAAACTGTGCTTAGCTTATTTTAGACTTTGTAGTGAATTTTATTGTTGAAATCTGCCTCCAACACAAATTTAAGTCTCACAGATTTCCCCAGAATTTGATCTAACATACCTGTAAATGTTGTGAGGCCCAGTTCCCTCCTTCTAGACTCAGCTATGCACCGGTTACTATTTTACTCAACAGTAACTTAATAATGAGAGCTAGCATGATGTAGCAGTTTGAATGTTGAACTACAACGCTGGAGACCAGGGTCTGATTCCCTGCTCAATCATGGAAACCCTCTGGGTGACCTTGGATGCATCACACACTCTCAGCCCTGGAAAACCCTATGATAGATTGATCTTAAGGTCTCCATAAGTCAGAAATGACTTGAAGGCACAGAGGAGCAATATAATGACAAAAGATGCTGTATAATTTGTAATGTTGTTCACTTCTTGCAGATGGCATGGAAACTACACAGTGGCTAGCACCCAAATGGATTCCACAGTGTCATTCCATAGCTGCCCTATGTCAGGCAGGTCAAGGGCTGGGACATATCTGGAAACAGCAGATCGTTTGACCTCTGGATCCACTGCTTCATGCCAGACCATACAGCTATAAATAATAAAGTTGTCACATTATTTGTCCAGTCACTGTGATTGATCATGTGTCTCATCTCTTAGGCTTGAATCCGACACACAAAAAAGTTTTTCTGCTTCTCCACAGACAGGGGGCATTTGGTATAGAAAACACAGTTTCACACACAGAAAAAGCATATTTCCTACCCAAAGTCTGGAGTTTGTGCATGAAAACTACATGCATGCAAAAGAAACCCCAAAATGCACATAGCAATCAAAAAGTATATGTCCACTCTCAGTCTGAACAGTCAACCAAAGAAAAACAGCTGATAAGAACCAGCAGCAACGATCCTCAATCTCACAGTGCAATTCCTTATTTTACTCTAGTAGGGAAACAGACTTGAAATAAATACAAAGCATAACAACAGTCCCAGAAATATTCATAAATCAAAGCACAGTCAATACAATCCCAAGGCAGAGGTCAAAGACACAGCAGGAAAAATTGTTAGTTAATCACCAACAAATTCTGGAGGGGAATGGCTCAGCTTTTATAGGTCCAGAGATCAGCACAGCTGGCGCATAATTAACTGCTGTTATAAATTTGCTGACATCTGCATGGGTGTTGTCTTTGGTGCCTATGCTTAGTGAAGGTTGGTATCAGTAAGTTATCTTCCATGTCAGAAGGAGCAGGGCTCTCTGTTGGGGCTGGCACTGCCCCCTGTTCTGTCTCTGGAGTGAGTGGTACTGTCTCCGCCTGTTCAGGTTCCACTATTTCAGTGTTTGAGTCATGAGCCCTTTCCGCACCTTACCTTTTTCCAGTGCTGGGGTGCGGGGATCGCGTGAGCAGCCTCCGGCAAGAGGCTCTCATGTCCCTGCTGGTTCAGCTCCACACGAGCTGCCTGCTCACACAAGAGCCTCGCCTCTTCATTCCGCAGTGCAGCCTGGGAGTTTCTCAGGCTGCACTGGAGCAGGAAGTGCGACTGGCGCAGCTCGAGAGGCTCTGCATGCTAGGTAAGTGTGCATGGGGCCTGGGAGCAATGCACAATCATGCACTATTTTTGGCTGAAAGCCAAAAATGAAAAAGTACGCGAGCGGTGCCTGCTGGCCCCTGGAGCATCACACGATTGTGAGTGCGTCATGCAGATTGCTCCTCACAATTGCATGACACTCCAGGTGCCCTTTCGCATGGCATTTGCCATGCGGAAAGGACCACAGTCTAGGTCTAGGTCCTGCAAGCAGGGCATGACACTATACAGCAGACAGAAAAATTAGGTAATTTGTTCCTGTATGAGAGGATGAAAAACATGGAGATTTGCAACATTGACTTTTCTGGAAGTCCAGTTTTAATCCTCAACCTTCTACAGAGTTGAAGGCAGACAATCTACAAGTGGAAGTAACAAGCTTTCTTCCCAGCCCCTTCAATTTCCTTCAAGAGTCATATTACATGGGAGGACATGTAAGCTTGTTACCCCATAAGGTGGATGACTCAGAGATCTGCCGGTGATGCCAGTGCCTCAATATTTGCTCAATGGGAGGCCTGCAAGAAAGGGGCAACTTTACAGATCTTTTACAGCTATGTATACTGGTACTAATGCAGAGACACTAGTTGGAGATTCAAAGAGCATTTGTTTTATTCACAGAATTAACACACACAAGACCAAAGCAGTCTCACAACCACACAAGGCTAACTGAAGGAAAGGGAGGAAAATTTGATAGTGAGAAGTTAAAGCAAAGTGGGTGATATTTACCTATCCTGCAGAGAAGAGACAAAACAATTGGTCAGAGTGAGGGTCCAAGGGTACTGCAAGAATGAGAATCAGATTGCAGAGGGATGGTCTATGTCCAGAGTACTGTGAGTTATCTGGCTTAGAGCCAGAGTTTAAATACCGTATTTCTGCCCTGACGGGGAAGATGCTAACTCTCTGGGAGAGTAAACAATGGGGTCTGGAATGAACTCATGGCTTTAGTATTAGGTGACAAAGTACTGATGGGAATCATGATAGTTCCTTAATGTTTGGGCATGTGAAGAAGCAAAGGAGAAATTTGGTGGGAAGAGGGAGTGGGTTGCAGACAATCACTTGCTCTGTTAAAGCTGTTTTAGGTGCTATTGTTTCTAAAGATTGAGTTATTGAGGGGCATTTGCAAGCTCATTATCACCAGAGTTCCATTGACTATGACCTGGCCATGGCCTGAGGTCCCATCTCACCTACTTTCACATTGCATGTGTTCAGCCACTTCACTTTGCCAAAATAGCTTTTCAACCATAACATTTTATACTTTATATTTTATGCCAATAAATGATATCTACCAATTATACCATATCATGGAGTGGCGATGTACGGTCTAGTAACAAGGTCTGGAGTGTTTCCTGCTGAAAGGAGTGTAAAGACATGAAGACATTTGAAATAACTTCATAAAACAGGGGAAGAGAGAGACACTTGAAAAGACAAATGATATATCATATTTTCACCATTTTTTTCAAGAAAAACAAGGTAGAGGTAAGCTCATTCAAGTGAAATAGACTGAAATAGAGCTGCTGAGATAGTTCTTTATTCTTTTGTTCTTGAACTGATGAGAACAGAAACATTAGAAAACAGTAAATCATTAAGGAGAACAAATAGGCCTAGCAAGAAACTATTGATGCATTCCTGCTATAGATTTAGAACTGTGGGAGTGCACCTTCCCAAGTGAAATACATTTTTGGCACTACTGGTTTATTACCTCTGAATATCATAATATTATTTTTTCATGTGTAAAAAGTGAATGTATCTCATATGACCTTAAACACTGTGTAAAATGTTGAGTGCTACTGTACTGATGCAAGGGGGAAAGTGAAACTTATAAACATGAAAAGAGAGCATGGAACTGTTAGTGAAAATAACTAATGTGTTAGGTTTTTTAAAAAAAGTCGCAAACACATTTGCATTAGTGTTACTCATTTACTGAGGTGTCATTGTGATTAGCACAGTTTAATTATTTCTTATTTTATTTTCAAATAAACCCTTAAAAGAAAAAGAAGCACAAGAAATTCTAAATACTGTCTCTAGAATAATGTTTTGTAAGTTAAAACTGAATATTGCTTGTTGTAACATGCAACATTACTTATTGGCATCAATGTGAAAATGCTCCCCAAAGAAGCCTCTATGTCCTTAATACACTCGGCACCCCAATAATGTGTTACAGGGTATGGGAAATTATAAAAGTGAGATATGAGTTATGATATTTTAATACAAATATTTCGTCTCACCTCATGAAAATATCTCACCAATGCTCTCCTGTTGCCCTTTGCTCCCTATCAATTGAAGATAGAACGTCAATTTTGTGAACCTGTTTTACTATTCTGGTTGGCAATCTGGGGGTCTCGTATCAATTGTAAACTAGTCAGTCAGTCCATCCTATTTTATATAATAAGATGAGTACAATTTTACCAAGGGCAGGGGAAAGAGGAAACATAACACATTGGTTGAATCAATTCATCATATTCACAACTTAACAAAGAAAGCTTTAAAAAAAAATTCCTCCTTAATCTTTTCCCAGCAACTGTAAACCAAGCTTTGTATTCAGTTACTTAAGGGTCTATGTCCACAAGCAGTTTAGGTATTTAGTCAAGCAAGGTTCTCTGCCAGATACTCCTTTCTACCAAAATTCAGAAAAATATTTTCCTGAAACCAACATATACACATATTCAAAGGGTTGAATCCAGATCTAATTTCAAGGAACCGAGGGGCCTTGTTCATCCAAAGTGCTTCTGCTTGCTTGCTTTATTTATTTATTTATTTATTTATTTAGACATCCCCTCTTTTACCACAGCTCCCCACAGTTTCATAGTAGGAGGCAAATAAACCAAATGAAATTCCTGCATGTCCCTACTCCTGACTCTCTACAACATTTTAGGAGGCTGTAGAAGGGCTGCTGTGAGGCAAAAAAGTCAGGGAAGTCTGCTTCCACTAGCGTATGTGCCTAAACCTGGGCTCTTTTATACTATACAATTACAGCCCTGTGGCTTTAACTGCCATGGCTGTATTGTATGGATTTCTGGGGTTTGTAGTTTGATCACAAGCAGCAAAGGGTCTCTCTGGGTGAGAATTATAAATGCCCCGTCCTTCAACTACCAATCCCACGATTCCATAGAATGGAGCCATATCAGTCAAAGTGCAACTGTTGTGCAATGTGTAATGTGAAAGGGTCCTTAGTTCTAATCCATAATCTTTAATAGTCGTTGTATGTGGGGGCCCCCATATGCGTAAGGGTACTACATATATAAGATATTCCTTACATATATGGGAGTATTTATATACCATTCATCCAGACAGAAGAAGAAATCTTCTGGAAATATAATTATGTAAACATTATCTAAATATTACGTACACACAAAATGATGGGATTAAAATAATGACAAAGATAAGTCTCATATTTATAAATACACTATACTACTAAATCCTGTTTGTCAAGCAATTTCCAGATCTTCCTGGAAATATAACCAGCTTCTCCTCTTGACCTTTGGTTCAACTAAATAAACAAAATCCAGTGTATCCATTGTCATATCAACCTGTAGAACCATGAGCTAATAGCCTGATTTTCTTGGCCTAATAGTTTTGCCAAGAATTCACTGTGCTGGAAATGTTGAAGGGAAATTTTGGGATGAACAGATCTATCACTGTAAGGAGTTATTACTAACTATGGCTGTTCATTTCAAGCTGGTCTATAAGCTTTCATAGCAACCTCTGTGACATTATTTTTCAGTACAGTGATTTTTTTAATCTGTCTTGAATGTGACATGTAATCTTTTAGCAACGGCTCCTGGTGAGTCTGCTCAAACAGCAAGCACTGTGTGGCCCACACTATTGTCATATTTTATTAAGAAGTGGCTATCTTGTCTTCAGAGTTGACTATGTGTGGACATATACACTGGAAGGTATTGGTGATGATATTAATTTAGAAGGCAAGAAGAATACCAGCTGGGAGTTTTGCAATGCCTGCTCTGACTTCCTACTCTTGTGAGGTCTCAACAGGGTCTCAGTGTTAGCAGAGTGCTTTGACAGAGCACAGAACCGCATGAAAGAGCTGTATTGGAAAGACAGTATTATAGTTCAAGATCTCGAAAATTTTATGCAATCTCCACCCAGATTGCTGGAACGGGATAGATTTTAGCTTCTAAACCAACAAAGAATCTTTGGGATCTTTAAAAGCTAATATGGACTAACATAAATAACCCTTTAGGAGTTGAATTACATGATGGCATATGAAAGGAGAACTATATTTGGGTCCTGTTGGTGTTATTACATGGTTCCCAGCCACAGGAGATTGACGCTTCCTCAGTATGCCTTCCTCAGCAAGCAAGGAAAACTATGGGCTCCTAGAAGACCAGCTTGTTCCTTGGATCTGCTAATTCCAAATAGACACTGAAAAAGGTCCTCCCTTATTTTGAGCTTGGGATAGCCACATTGGGACGGGAAGTCTCAGCCTGTTGCTAAAATGTTTTGTCTGTTACAGATCATTGTAAGTAAATGAAACTGTGAACCCATACATATTTATGTCTTTTGAGAGTCAGGGAGTGTACTCTACCAACTACCTAGAGAGAAACTAACTGCCCAGAGCGGTGGTGGAAACTCCTTCCATATACAACGTTCTTAAGCTGAAAGAATAGGCCAGGAGGTCATATAATGTCCAGGAACTCTTCTCATATGGTATCAACAGAGATCTTGTCAAGGAATCCAGATTGCAAATCAAGACTGATAAGTTTGTCAAGGATCACTTAGTTAAATAAGTTCAGATTCTCAGGGCCAGATGAGCTGCATCCTAGGATACTGGAGGAACTTGCTCACGTGCTCATAGAACCATTTGTCATCATTTTTTTTAGCAATCTTGGAAAACTGGTGAAATGCCAGAGGACTAGAGATGAGCAAACATTGTCCCTTTATTTATTTGGTTTTTTTAAAAAAAAAAATGAAGACAAAATAAAAAAGAAGATCCAGGCACAAACTCTAAGCTTATTGTTTCCCCAAAAATGAAAAGAAAAGAAAAGAAAAGAAAAGAAAAGAAAAGAAAAGAAAAGAAAAGAAAAGAAAAGGGGGCAGTTTACCAAAATTGGAAGTGGACTGCTAGCTAATTCCAGTTTTATGTTTGGGAGAATGATGTGGTTCAAAGTGAGTTCTGAGGGCAGATAATTGGACCCAGATCCTTGGAGTTTGCTCTCCCCATGTTACCTGGTAAAGTATTCAAAAAAAGTTTAACTACGTAAAATAGTAGCTTGCCAATTATATTATTCTCAGCATGTCTGTTGACCTATATCACAGTTCTTCAAGTAGGATTCACTTATATTACTTGGGAATTTAACATAATTGCATGAGACATTTTTGCCTTTCATATCTACCCTTGTGATTCTTCTGACAAAGCTTTTATGCTCTTTCATAAAATCAAATGATGTTGGGCTGGGGGAGAAGTTCATAGGACAGCCAGAAAAGTCCTCAATGTCCTGGAAGTTTAATTGCACCACCAGGAAGTCTAGCAAGTACCACCAGCTGCTGTGTAGCAGATGGCTATCATTAGTGAGTGATTTTTGACTGCCGTCTTTCAGAAATACATTAAGACATGCTTCACAAATTCTATGCATGGCCTGATCGTCCAGGTTTTCTCAGTGCAGCAGCCCTCTGAACTCTTGGCCAGTTGGGAAGGCTCAATTTGTCTTTCCCTCCCTGCTTCTTTTGACAGCTAAGGATGGGAATATAAACACTTTTAATCTTGACCTATCCCCTTCTCCACATTCACTCTTCTTTGTACAATCATGCTAATTTGTCTCCACCATGGCTTCTACACATCCACAAACCCTTACACTGCAATAATTCAATAGAGTTAAGTACTGTATGGAACAGACAGACAGAGAGTCTACAATCAGTCAATTAGTCAGTCAATACTTAGAAAAAATGTATGAGTGATTAGCCCAGTTGTTTATTCATGGAACTATACAGTTCAGGTTGTTTTCAGAAACTGAGTTTCTAGAGGGTAAGCACTGTTAAACAAAGTGAGATAGGCTTTTGATTGTTGCAGGATTGTGCTGTAAATATATGGATGAACTGAGGCTACTTTTCTTCTGCTAACATCTTCCTTGAGAAGTTACTTGATAAACATTTGCACCCTAAATTTCGGGTACCAAGGAGTTTTCTTGTCTTTTGCCTCTGTGTAATGATACGTCTCTTTTAGCAATTCATCACAATGGCTATCTATGAATATTTTAAAAATGTTTCTTTTCAGTTACTACATTGTTCTAAGGAGGGATGCTTCCAAAGATGTGTCTAATTTTCTGATGGCAAACCTGAGCCATCTTTGATGGCCATATCACCCAGTAGACCTTGCTTGTCATTGTTTGTATTGATAGAATCATTAAGAAGGACTACAAGGGCCAACCAGTCCTGCCATTCTCATCTAAAGCGCTCCTGACAGATTACCATCCACCCTCTGTAAAAAGACATCCAAACAGCGAGAGTCCATTGCCTTCCAGGGAAACATTTATGATTACTGTTCAGGTTTAGTCCATCAACTAGTTCACCTAACAATAGTTTCATCTGGTCCACATCTTACCAGCTTGTCTGCAAGAATACCCTGGGGACCTTCTCAAACACCTTGCTGAAATGAAGATATGTTACAATGACCAAATCTCCCTGTTCTGCCAAGCTTGCAACTCTCTCTCAAGAAGAGATAAAAATAGTCTGGCCTTACTAATTTTTTAAAGAAATCCATGCTGCCTGTTAATATTCAAAATATTCCTTGCTACGTGCTCACAGACTGGCCCTTTAATAATATGTTCTAAAATCTTCCCTAGTTTTGACATCAAGTTCAACTCTTTTTTTTTTTTTTTTCCATTTTTGTTGATGGGGCAAAACTTGTCTCCATTCTGCTGGGACCTCTCCTGTTCTCCAAGAATTCATAATGATTATTGACAGAGCTTCTCTGATTACATCTGCAAATACTTTTAGCAAACTTCGATGTAATTCATCCAGTCCCAGAGGTTTAAATTCATTTTAAGTTCCTAGATATTCCTACCTCTTTATCTGTTCTAAGCTTTAGTCTTTTGGCTATTTGTATGGTTGAGCACTGGTTTTTCTTTTGGGAGAAGACCAGTTCACACTAGGTATCAAATACCATTTCTTTGTTCTTCCTCTTGCTTCAACCAAAACAACCTCCCTCCTTTTATTATTTGTAAGTTATCTAGCTTGTCATCTTATTCTAAGCTTGGACTTTTCTGCCTTTCTCCATACAGATACTAGGTACTCATTTGTATTCCTCTTTGCTGATTTCTCCTTTCTTCCATTTTGTATAAATGTACCTTTTCCCTCTCAGCTGCTTCAAAAGTTATTAATACATTCACCTTGGTTTGCTTAGACAACTTTCATATTTCTTTCTCACTGGAATTGTTTGCAATCAAGAAACACCTTTTCGTTATAAACTCCCTTCCCTTTAAGCATGTTTTACCATGATCTCTCATCCAGTATTTCCTTAAACTTACTGAAATCAATTTTCTTAAAGTCCAAAGCATATGTCCAACTACATTTAGCTTCCCTCTTCCTCCATATAACAAATTACAAGAAGACATGGTCTTCTTGGATCCCATCACTTCCATCCTGTTGACCAGTTCCTCCCTGTTGCTTAGGATCAGGTCCAATATAGTTGATCCCTTTGTTGCCTCCTTTCCCTTATGAATGAGAATGGGCACATGACAGGACAAGAAAGTAGTGATGTAGGGAGTTCCTGTTGCACTGTGACAGTTGGTCTGGAGAATTTCTGCCCTTTCAGATGTTTTGCATTACAGTTCCCACAGTCTCCTGTCACTGACCATGCTGGATAGGTCTGGGCCAGTGGTCCTCAAACTGTGGGGCAGGACCCTAAGAAGAGCACAATAGTTCCTCAAGGGTGGGGGGCACAAGAAAAATCAGACTGCAAATACAGCAAATGTGAAAAAGAAGGACAAGCCTGCCTTTGTGTGTGCACCATTGAGGACTGACTGGTCTCTGCGAAAAAGTGATGCAAAGTGTCTTCCTTTTATGCCTTCCCCGGACCTCAGACATAGCAAAAGCTGGCTTCTCTTTTTTCATGCTTTTCCCACTTAGCTGCTCCAGACCTTCTATCATTGATGCAGCAAGTTCATGCCCCTTAGTGAACAGAAGTGGGGAGGAAAGTGAAAGGAGGAGGAAGAAAGTATAAGAGCTCAGTGTTTAGATGGAGGATGTGTGAAGCACAAGGAGCCTTTGAGAGAGATAGGGAGAGAAAGGCATAGGATAGGACATAGGGGGTGATGTGGAGCAGGGGGGCACAACATCCTCATGTGGATGTAAAGAGGATCACAAGGGTAAAAAGTCTGAGAACCACTAGTATAGGTCAAAATATCTGAAGAGCCAACAGTTCTCAGTGTTAATCTATAACAGTCTGCTAGTGGTTTCACATGGATAAAGCTTTCAGATGAAGCTCCTTTATGCAGATGTTTCTTATTTTAGATAGGACTCATTGTTTACTGAATGTGCCTTGTGGAATTGCCACATGAATCTTCACACAGCATTAATAACTCAAAGAAATTATTCCATCAATTTCAATAATTTATTACTATTCTATGAAAAAAAAATGGAATTATGGTACGTAGACATTTTGAACCCATGGACACAATTTTAATTTAAACTTTATCAACAATTTTGCTTCCCATGAAATTTTGTCTTCCACTTTTTTTTTCTTCACATGTAGGGTGCTAATTATAATGTGTTAGCCTAAAATGATTTAAATTAATTACATTCCAGCTTTTTAATATCAGTTTTCATTAGTGTGGCAGTTTAGCTAATGTAGCATTAATTGTTAATGCATAATTATTTTAATAAAATTCTAATTGGTGCAAATCCTATTTTAAGAATTTTCCACACTCACAGAGGACCAAGCTTGCTCAACCAAGTATCAAAGATTGTCTCTATGCATGATTTGTTTGCCTGCTATCCAAGTATGTAAGTATGCTTACCAAGGAAGTAAACACAGTGAGAACCTCATGGGATATCCTTTTGAGGCAACATGCTGTTAGCAGATGTATACCTCCACAATTTGATACAGTGCTATTGATAAATTGATACACCCCTATGGCCGGAAACTCTGCTAGAAAAGAGGCAAGTTGACTGGACATGTGAGCCAAGCCAAGAGATTCCTCGCAAACATAGCCATGTCATAGGCAGGTCACCGGATGCTTTCAAGTGCTAACAATCCTTCAGCTAGCTTCCGCAGAGAGA
This sequence comes from Cyclura pinguis, assembly GCA_030412105.1. Taxonomy (NCBI): domain Eukaryota; kingdom Metazoa; phylum Chordata; class Lepidosauria; order Squamata; family Iguanidae; genus Cyclura; species Cyclura pinguis. The sequence continues at coordinate 159,403,412 of CM059601.1, read as the reverse complement.
ATGAGTTTCCAGTGTTCACATGGAAATGTTGATCATTATATTCCTGTTACCCCTCACCTTCATAGTCTCTTCGTTTATTCCCATGTCTGCCCTAAAGCACAGAGCTATCAAATCCTCAATTAATTCTTTGTCACCTACATGCCAAAGCCATCTGTTCATTCCATACTCCATTGTCCATGTTGCTGGAAAGTCATCAACTTTTTCTACCTGAAGGGTGAATATGTTGATAACATGGACAATGGAGTACTTAAACCCACATTTTTACTAGCTCAGATGTAGTACATCAATTGCTGAATGTCATTCTGTTACTTTGAATCCCGATTTGTACTGACTTTAGATGTAAGTCTAAGCCACATAGCTATTTCTTTACTACTCTTCTGGACTGGTAAATATTGCCCATTCCCTGAAATCTCACTATCAGCCTTTTCTCCCTTTCCTTTGGTTAACTCTTGTATGAGTGTGCAAATGCCTGAATCTTGTGTATGTGCATGATTGAATTCCCCCAATAAAACACATTTTAGTTTACTTTTGCATCTCTGGCTGGTTCTTCCTGCAAGATCCCCATAAACATTGGTGGAATGTTGGTAACCTCACTAGGTTACCCAACTGCTTGCAAGCCTCCTAAGTTGAGCTAATTAATTCCCCATCTTTTGTTGGGGCATGAGTACTGCTGGAGGAACTCAAGGTCCTCTATGCTTTTAGGAAAACAAGTTTGGCAGATCTACTATCCTGAGGCCAAACTTGCAATCATAAAAGTATTGAGTAAGAAAAGACTCTTTCAGTACAGTATTCATTGAATGTCCCATGTTATCCTTTATGTTTCTATTCATGGCTGGTGAGAGGGGAAAGCTCGGTTCTGACAGTGGAAGTGGAATCGTTCCTTTGGTATATTTTCATAATGTTTTTTGGTGGCCATCCTCACTGATTTATTTTTAACTTATTTTTAACATTTTTTTTTAAAAAAAAATGACCTTTCAATAAGACAAGAGTGGGGAATGAAGAGTGGAAGAGCAGATCCTTACCTCATCCTACACAGGCTAGATAATGTTGGGAGGTATAGCTGGCAAGTGGGTTTAATTCCTCATCCTCCTTGCCTGTATTTGTGGTAGGAAAGGCCCATGAGTCCCTAAACGTTTCATTTAGTCTGTCCTAGCATTTTAAGAAACTTCTTAGAGAGGTTCCTCAGAGTTGTAAGTGGGCAGCAGTTTGTGCCACCAATGTGTTAATAATAGCCAACTCTTGTCTCTCCTTTCCATTTAAATTAATGGAAACTCTTATTGTTCTGAACCATAGCCTGATTTCAGCAATGGACAATACAAGGACAAACAGACTGGTGCTTAATATGGACAAAATAAAGGTAATGCTCCTACTCACTTTTTTTTTTAAAAGGTTGGAGCGGAATAGGCATTCAACATGTGTTGAATGGAATCACACTCTTCTCAAACACTGCAGGCATTTGTAAAAAACCAGTGTGCCTGAATTCTAAGCCCTATGAAATACAGCAAACAGCAAAACAGTCTTTAACTTAAAAAAAAAAAAAAGTTTAATGCTCTACTACTCAAAAATTTGATGGCACTAAGTTCCTAAATGTGTAAGAACACACACTTCTGGAGACTCCTTTCAGCTGTCTCCCTGTTAGGTTAGCATGGCTAGTATATGGGTGAAACCCACCCTCAAACTGGGAAAAAGAATAAATCAAATCTTTTCTGATTTGATATATACATAAAAGAACCAAACTAAAAGAAGCCCATGAATAGTCAGTTTCTTTTAAGATGAAAGGGGGAAAAATGCTATCTAAATGCTTCAGAATCCTCAGGTTAACACGCCAAGGAGCTTTCTAGGGGAGGAACAGCACTGGGGCTCCTTGGTATAGCTGGAGGCTGATCATATCTCCTTCTAAATATGTGGAGACAAAGAAAACTTCTTCTGCAGCTAAAGCTTGAGCAGCCCCCAGAGAGAAAAATTCAAACTGACCAATCAATAGCCTTGGATGACCTTTTTTCCAGGTTATTTCTGTGAGGCTGAGTCAGCCTTTAATGTACAAAGTAATGCAAATTGGTATCTGTAACTGCCTGGCTGTTCAAATACATTTCCAGAAAGGAAAAGGTGGAGAGAAACGTTGGATACGTTACAGGATCTGATGAAAATGCATGCTATAATACATGGCTTAGTTTTTAAGGTACCAAAGAACTCTGTGTAGTTTTTATTGCAAGGGGATAAATGACCCCTGCCTTTGGGGTCATTTATCTCCTTTGGAAACTCCCCTTAAAGATTCAGTTCACAGTCTGGCAGGCATCCCTGAATTCCAGGATAAAAACTATGGTGAGACTGTTGGTTGGGGCTTCTTAAAAAAGACTGTGTAATTAATTGCCACTACTTGTTCCCCTGAAGAATTCAAAATGTTGGTTATGATATATAACATCTTCTATAACTTAGGAACAGGTTATTTTCACAATGGTTTTCTGCCTAGATTTTAAGATCTTTTGGAAAGGATCTTTGTCCTATTTGCTTTCAGTTGAATATTTGAAGGAAATGTGAAAGAGTACGTTTTTCAATATCAAACTGGACATGCTGGTAAAAATCACATTAGCTGGTACAACTATGGCAGTGAAGGAGGAGAAGGCAGTGGCATGGCTAAACAGGAAAAGGCACTGTGGTTTCTTGTTGGTTGGGGAGGGGAACAGCCATGAAAACCATCTCTGTCAGGAGATAAAGCTGCTGAGGATGGCTTTTCCTGCCATGACCGGCCACTTCTACTCCCTAGTCAAAAAAATAACTCACGCCAGCCCTTATGTCAACATAACTCACCAAGTAGATTCCAACTCAAGGGGGGATGCATATTAGCAAGGATAAACTAGTTTCCTTCCCACAATGGGAAATCCTCAGAGATAGGATAGCAATTAGACTTACAAAAACAAAAAAGAAAAGAAAACATACTAATATTATTAATGTATAATACAAAAATGAGGAAAATCCCATGCGATGACAAACAGACATGCTTTTACCACTTGAGAGGATATCTCCTCTAAAAGCATGCTAAGCATATAATGCAGTGGCCGTTCTAAGGCTCTGGAACTCCTGCCCAAAAGGAACTAGGGGCCTTCCAGCACTACACTGTTATGGTACTATTACTCTACTTTCAACATCCTGTAGAATTCTGGAGTTTGTAGTTTTCTGAGGCCAAAGAGTTCTCTGGCTGAGAATTCTAAATGTTCCCCCACCAAACTGCAAACCCCAGGATTCCATAGGATGTTGAAAGTGGAATAATAGCACTGTAACAGTGTAGTGTGGAAAGGCCCTAGGTTAAGACCCTTTCTGTTCTCGTTCCATGGGGAAAAGCTGTTTTATTCAAATAGGTTTGGTGAGTTGTCAATGATGGGGATTCTGACTGGTTGGGTGCCTTGAAAAGAAAAGAAAAAAGAAAAGAAAATGACACCCAACATTGTTTAATTGGCTTTAAAATTGTTCTTATATTTTAATTGCATTCCTTTTCATTTGATCTTTATTATTGTTATCCACCCTGAGTGCTATTTTCTGGCTGAAAGATGGGCTAGTAATTTATTAACTAAACACATCTTATGTTATGTAGATGTTACAGAAACACATGAGGCACCTTCCTTCACTGCCTGGTAGGGATGTACTTCTTCATTAAGTGTCTTCTCAAAGGAAGCAACAAGTAATTTTAGCAATTTTCTTTTCACTGCAAGAAACTCTTTGAAAATGGCACATCCTTGAAGGCTACTGCAGTTTGAGACGTACTCTGCACAAAATTCACATGTGGTTGTTTCATCCAGAAAATATTATCTTCTGCATAGATAATACTGTTTTTTGCACAAAACAACCATATGTGAATAAGTCCCAAACTGCAAAGATCCTTGTCAGTCCAAGGTTCTTCCTGTCATGGTTTCTCAACACTTAAGAAACACATTTCTTACGTTTTTAAAAAATATTCCTCCCTTTCCAACTGCTTGGATAATGTGAAAAGGCCCAGATCACCCGTATACACCCCCACCTGCACCAAGATGATCTTTCATTCAGAAACTGGGACAATACTGCTCTGAGAAGGAGCAAAGGCAGCTTTGGCCAGGGTTTTTCCCATGCGAGAAGGTGGCCTACTTGCAGCAAAGTTCCTGTATTAGGAAACTGTTAGGAAATGTGAGTCATAAGAATATTCTTATATCTATATTTAAAGTCAGGTATGTGACCTTTGGGTCTAGCTGAGTGGGACAATATCATTTTTCTTGCATTTAGAAATTATAATTTAATTAAGACTTGAATGGTAGAAGGCTTCCAAAAAGAATTACGCCCCCCCCCCCGCCCTTCTCCCGCGCCAGCAAAACAGTCGGAGCATTTAACTCCTACAAGGGAACATATTTTGGCTCCATGGGTTTAGCTTCTTATCCTCCTCCAGCAACTCTGTGTTACATTCAGATGATGAGTTGCTTCCCACTTTAACACTGGAACAGAGTTCGCACCTCATCCAACAGTGAGTCTTAATTAAACCATTCAATGATCTGTAGCATGTGCCTTAAGCAAAGGTTCCGCAGAACACTTAACATTTCAGTTTGAGGAAAGCAGTTATTAACTAATGGTAAAATGAACACACAAAAATAATTGCAAGCTAATGAGTTCAAGTTAAAGTGATCAGTAAAAAAGAGCACCTGCTTGAGATCTAGAAAATAGGTAAGGTAGAAAGACAAAATAGAAAAAGAGGTGAAGGTAGATTGTGTAATCATCCAATTTACAGAAACTAGGCCTTTTCTTTTAGTATTAAGGAGAATAAGAGTAGTCTAGTGGTTTGAGAACTATGACCATTTCCACACTACACTGTTATAGTGCTATTATTCCATTTTTCAACATCCTATGGAATCCTGGGGTTTACAGCTTAGGGAAGGGCATTTAGAATTCTCAGCCAGAAAGCTCTTTCGGCTCAGTAAACTACAAATCCCAGAATTCTACAGGATGCTGAAAATGGAATAATAGCACTATGACAGTGTAGTGCTGAAACGGCCTCTGACTCTGGAGAGCAGAGTTTGAATCCCCACTCAGCCATGAAAACCCACAAAATTGCTGTGGGCAAGTCACACCCGCTCATCCTCAGAGGAAGGTAAAGGCAAGCCTCACTCTGAACAAATCTTGTAAAGTAAAGCCCATGACAGGTTCACCTAGGGTTGCCATAAGTTGATAACAACTTAAAGGCACACAACATCAAATTCTAGTATTGGACCCCTACATTTCCTATAACTCCTTCAAGAAAAGGATGTGCTTAGATACTGAAGAAAATGTGTGATAAATTTCGTACTGCTTCTGGAATTTCATTAAGCTATTCCACATCTGTGTATAATGAATAGGTGTTGACCCTGTAAGCAATTTTCCCAAGCTATACATAACTACTAAAGCAATTATGGGGAATGTATGGCCTTTCAGATATTGCTGGATTGCAACTCCCATCATACTTTCTGCTGGTTAGGACTGATGGGAAGTCCAACAACATCTGGAGGAACATCTGTTCCCTACCACTCCATTAAAGTGTTTATAGAAGGTCCCTATGCAAGCATGAAAACCTATAAACAAAGAATACTATCTGTCTTCCCCACATGGATGGTGTGGTTTCCCAGTAACAGAAACTTCCCTGCCTTTACTGGAAAACCATAAGCCGGAATTGCTGGTTTATTGTTCATTAATAAGTCTGAGGTGCACAACCTGATCTTTCCTACTGAGCTCCTCTCAACAGTGGGAAATGCTAAACTAACCAGGAATGCATTAGGCAACCAAAGATGGGTGTTATCTCTGACCAGCACGTAGCTAGTCACTCTGGTTTGCTGGGCAGCAAGTCTACCTTCTTGTAAAGAAAGGTGTTATGAGCTATTCAAGTGTTGAATCTATGTGGAGACTAGGGTTCAACTCCTGTAATATCTGGATGACCTACTTACAACCTGAAAAAGCTCTAGTAAGAACAAGGGGTAGTCACCACCACAGTGCCAGAACTGCAGCTGCTCTGAACCATAACTGCCTTATTGTTGCCAAGCAAACCCCATCAAGCAAACTGAAAACAAATCTTGTTTTGTGTTTCTAGTTTGTTGCCAAAGCACAAACGTAGGAGTTCCACTTTGGATGTAACACTACTATTTTGCTACCTGGTGAGCTCCTAGTCATTTAATAGCTCCAGCTGGTGAGAGGAGTCAAGAAGGAGTGATCAGGCAGCACATACTGGCATAGTGGCTGTGGACATAGAGCCAAAAGTCTCAGCAATTTTGGCTTATCACTGTCTGCAAACACAGAACTAATCAAGGCTGCTGTGCCCTTGCTCTCTTCCTTTCTGAGCAAGCAAATGAGTAGTCAGACCATTCTCAAAAGTAAAACAGATTTGAAGCACCAGCTTTGTGGGTGCATTCTTTTACCCATTAACCAAACAAAAGTATCGTCTTTGTCAACACATTTTTACCTGGATGCGGGGGGAGGGGGGCAGAAATCAGCAATCATTTTTAGCAGTCACTATGTTTTAAAGATCCTGTCAACAGAATTTAGAAGCACTACCATTTTTACGAGATCACATTATGTTTATGTTTACAAGCTATGTTTATTTTATTTGTCAATCAGAATAAAATCAGTTTTAAAACAGATCCTTCCAGTGATCCTTCTGTACACTGCTTAATTTTTTTGATGTAGATTGTAAGAAGCTAGATCTGTCTGGAAACACAATCTCTTACCCAGAAACACTTCTGTCATTAATATTTGAGGACTGTGTATATCCCACAGCTAATTAGTCTGTTGTCCTTGGATGCAATGGAGCTTGTTGTCCCATCATCATCAATGTTAAAGACTGATTCAAATATCACTCCACCTAGATTCTATAATGGAATGGGAAGGGGTGACATCTTGTCCTTTGCCTCAGACAGACATGTGACTTCAGTAAGTCCAGGGAGGGGGAAGGAAAAAAACTGATTATTTGAGGTAGTAGGGTAGACTGAGAGTAACTTTAGTTTTAGGAAAGAGACGTATGCCAGGGCACAGCTGAAACTGTCTAAGTGCCACAGACATAAATCTGTTTTGCATAAAAAGAAATGGTGACAACAGATGCTCTTCTTTACAATTTATATCTGAATGAATTCAGCACCAAAGTTATCACCTTTCCTGAAAATCATACATGACTCCTGGTTGATTTCTCTCCCTGTTCCATACTAAAACTCAAAATGGTGCCCCCTGATGTGACGCTCCCAACAAGCTACTGTTTCTGCACTCCCCCCAAAGGTTGCAGTGTTTGCGTTCTTCAGAGGACTGAGGTTGGAATGTTGACATTCAGAGAACTGTTCTTCTTTGCAGTTTTCCCCAGTATTTTTTTTTTCAGCCTGAATTTTGTATGATTGTTGAACTCTCTTCCTGCAGGTCCTTATGACTAATTCATAAACCAAAAGTTATCAGGGAGTTGGAATGAGCAAGCTCTTTGGTCGTTCAATTTATCACTTCTCTCATAGCAAAAGACATCTGATTCTACTTCAGCTTTCTTCACAGAAAAGTATCATGCATGAATCATTCCTCAACAATCTCATCACTCTTGCCTTCTTGATCCATTGTGTAATTATAACATCATTGTTCCATTTGCATTGGTCTTTCACATTTTAAACACTTAACTACAGATACTTATGACTTCCATTAAAATCATCCCCGAGGTCTAATAATCCCAAGTTCATTTGAAACCTGGAAGTGATTCACTGCTCTTTTAATATTAAGGTGGCATTACTGGTGGAGATAGGGGGATGTACAACAGAAGAGACCTGAAAAAGGCTAAACCAGGTCTCCTGACCCCATTAGCTGCTGCCCTGCTGGGAGGTTCTCTGTTCTTGCTCTTGTTTCCTAAGAGATGCTGAGCTCCCACAGGACGACCACGTAGCTGTAAAATTAGAACTGTGCTGGCACTGCAGCAGCTATAGCTGGCATCAAGCTTGGGGGCTGGGTTGTGGAAGGTCGGGCATCCAGGCAATGTTTGATATATATATACTTTTGTTTAAAGCTTGGTAAATAGATCTTTGTTTATTGGAAGGGGAGGGGGAGTCAGAGGCAGAAGAGGCAAAACATTTTACCTACTTTTTTATTCAATTTTACCTACACTTGCAAAAAAAAAGTTCTTTCCATCTTGACTATGTAAAAATGTGTCAATTATGGTAAATTCTGGTCAAGTCTGAACTGAACTGAAGCGCACAGTAGCATAAATGCACACATTCACCAAAGTCAACAAGTAGATGAAACTATTAACAGCACAGAGAAGACTAATGTTTTAACCTTTGACTGTTAAAGATCATTCAGTACCAATGTGATGGAATACAGAACTGTTCAAAGCTACTCTTTTAAGAGCTAAGTTCCCAAATCCCAAAGCCTTCTTCACAGCACCCTGCAGGCTGCACTGTTTTATTCCTGCCATATCAGAAGTGATATTTTGTCACTTCCAGTTCCATTTTCTGTCATTTGGGGCCACTTGGGGGCTTTGGGAGAGAGGAAAAGGTAAAGCTTTTGTGTTTTTAGGGTGGATCTGCCTGCATGAACACACTTACCATTAACATCCAAAACCACAAGATGCAGACTCCAGCTACATCACATTTATTTTGCTGCATGATTTTTTAAAATCATCGTTGTTGGATGGAAAAACCTCTGAGCTTTAAAGCTAGCATAACATTTTTGTGTTTTCTGGCCTATTAAAAGTATCAGCAATAGGAAACTATCGGGAAATGTGTTACCACTCTCTCTTTTTGCCAGATGGGTTTTCTACTAGCAAGGTTGCCTTTGACATGAATTCCTTCTAGTGTTATGAAAACACTAGAAGAAATATGTACGTGAATCCACATCCCAGGTATATGCCAGTTTCGAATTTAGTAGTGGGCAATCTTCAGTTGTTTTTAGACTGTAACTCTCATGATGCCTCACTATTGACTATACTATAATGAGATCTGATGACAGTCATAGGCCAAAACATCTGGAGGTCAAGAGATGACCAAGCCAGCAAGGCAGGAGTGTCCAAATCAATTTTCCATCTTCCACGTTCAAATTTCCTTAGTTATTTCTGAAGATATTTCTGACATATACACAAAGGTATTTCCAGAGAGTTCTTATTTTAAAAAACTCTCACACATTTCTCATGTCATTAAACATTTGTTAGCCTTCAAGATACTCACAAGACTCTTGGTTATCTTTGCAGAACAGCTCTTCTAGAGAGGAATGTTTAGAAAGTGCAGACACTAATGATTACTTTGTGTTGAAAGCTTTATATTGGCTCATATTTATGGCAGCGCCCACATGAGTGCTCTAAGATCATTTGGGGGTGGTACAGAGATTAGGAGCCAGGTACCACATCTATGGAGGTGAGGACTTGAGGCTATACATGTTACAGTAGCAATTTGGAAAACTGCAGGATCTTAAAACAAAAGAGAAGGCTACTGTGATTGCAAATGAAAGACAGTGCTCCCTCCACCTTCATGCATTTGATTATTCTTGAGGGGCCCACTTGCCTCTCCCCATTCTCCCCCTCTCATTACCTTGCTTTTTGCTCAGGTGCACCATGCCTTCCTTCCTTAAGCCCAGGCAAAAGGCAAGCAAATGGGAGGGGGAGCTTCATGTGCTGAGAAGGAAGGTATGCACATGTCTCCCCTCATTCTCTCCCTCCCATTCATTTTCCTTTTCTCCAGGCATGTGGAAGGCAGACAGACACACATGCCCAGGCAAAAGGCAAGAGAATGGGGGGAACTGATTGGAGGAGGCACACACATGGCTTCTTTGGGTGCAGAGCTCCCCCTCCCATCACTTGCCTTATGCCCAGAGGCATAGAAGAAAGGAACACACACTGGAGGAAATGGCAGGAGAATGGGAGCGGGAGAATGCAGGAAGCACATGCATATCTTCTCCCGGCACAAGGTTGCCCTCTCTTATTCCCTTGCCTTTTGCCTGGATGTGCAGAAGGAAGGCAGTGCACCTGGGCAAAAGGCAAGAGAATGGAAGAGAGAGAATGCACAGTAGACACATGCATGCCTTCACGCATGAGGCTGCCCCTCTCATTTGCTTGCCTTTTGCCTGGGTGCCTGGAAGGAAGGAACACATGCCCAGGCAAAAGGCAAGGGAATGGGAGAGGGGAACCCCAGAAGAGAATGGGAGCGTGAGCACTCACTCAGGGGATCGTTTTTCATTTGGGGTTTGTTGTTGTTGTT